>OW443341.2:23274181-25674181 GCA_937001555.2 Hypsopygia costalis | reverse complement strand
GGGCGGCGGCGGGACGCTCGCGGGACGGCGGCGAGTTCGATGACATCTGGTTTGTACTGAAATACCAGACAAAAAAATACACTTATTACCAAATAACGCTTTTGTCACGAGTGAGCAGCTGCGGCTCGAACCGAAGACGAGAGCTCCAATCGGCACAAGAGTAAGTAATTTCTTCTAACCATCGTAATAATAACGCATATAACCTCTACGAAAGTGAATCATGTTCATGTCCGCTCACACTGCATGGTAGGCCACAGCGGTTTCAAGACGTATACTGTATGGAAACTATCGCTAGGCTCTAAAGAACGGTTTCAATTTTTAGTTACGTAATGGATTTCCATGCATATTTACGCTTAGGAAGTCAAGTTTCAGGGCAAACAATAAACAATTTTCTCTATTATTAGGGTCCTATTAGTCATATGGAACGAAGGCAAACTCCAAAGTTTCCTACTTCTACTAATTTCTTCTGATTAAATACGTTGTGAGTTCCAAGGCAGCCGTAGTTTTAACCATGTTTAACTGCAGTGGGTTTCGTTGTTTATTGCGTAGTGGTCGGTGGTCGTTAGTCCTGGTTATACAGGAGATACATTGGTGGACAAGTGTTATGAAACCCAGTCCCATTAAAAAAACGGGTTGCACTCCGGATTGCTTTATTTATCAGTATAAAAGTACTATCATTTATGTGGTAAAATACAATATTCATTTATTGTGCTATCGTACACAAGCATGAAAATTTATATTACATTAAAAATAAACAGCAGCAGGCATACATTTTCGCCGCAGGGTAGTAAGAGAGGGGATATTACTTCCTTTCTTACGCCGCGCCGGCGGTCTACTCTCCCTCTGTCTTACGAATTTTCGATCAAGCCACGTGTCCTGACGCGAGTTTAACATTTTTTACCCATCCCAAAAAGTGCACTACACCACTAAGGAAGTTTTCACTTCCAAAATATTGTTAGGTTAGCACAGGTCGCGGAACGAGTGTTAAGGGGAACACAATATTCACACAGATTCATTTCAATGTGTACAAGTGAGAAAGAAAGCTCTTACCGTCTTACTTGTGCACATTGAATTGCATCTTTGCGAGTACTGTCACAGATTACATAATAGTTACTACGTAACAGATACTTCACTCAGTAGAAAATTTCCAATGCCTACTCCGTCGCGTCAGCAACCGCTGCATGCTAAAATGTGCCTAAATGCTCAAGCGTACAGTTGTGATTGCTTCGCACCGCGCGATCCCACAGCAATCGCAGGGCCTGAATTTGGTCCGCAAACGGCCCGAGACCGCTCGGCCGGCCGGTAGGTAACTATAGCGCGCAAGTACATGGAGTGACGGAGGCCTGGTACTGTGTTCACTTCAAGTCTACTGCGCAGCGTGTACCTAGGGATTAGAAGACAAGGGGTATAGACAAGCACGTAGGCAGCAGCAGTACTCACTGGGCGGTGGGGTCCGCGTGCCTTACGTCCCGCGGCGGGCGCAGCACGCAGCCGGCCGCGAGCGCGCGCACCTGCTGCCGCCGCCGCACCAGGAACCCCATGCGGAGCACGATCGTCACCACCGTCGCCACGCACCTGCCGACCACACATCAGTTACATACGGCGGACAACAGAACTTCTCTTTTTAAAGGCTATTAAAAAGCAACAGTTCTCGTTTTTTTTCGCAACAATCCGGTTAGCCAGCTCGCGGCGATCAAATAAATAAACAAATTAATACATAGTGTCTTTTGCATTGACAATTTACCATATACAGTTCATAGGTATATTAATTTTATGTAATTTACGGAGTATCTGTAAATTGGTAGCCGAGTTCCTTATGCACGCATCCGTAGTGTGGTTTTAGATGTTCTATAACTATTAGATGCGAAATTATTCTAAATATATTATGATGTTCGAGACTAACGGCTGTATAGATTTGGATGAATGACATACATATCGAACATTATTGGAATTGACACTTTTTAAAGTATTTAGGCAGAACGAAACCGCGGGCAGAAGCTAGTTCAGTAAACCGGTCGCTAAATAAATTAGGTTTTATTAAACATAATTAATTTTATTTTTGGTACTAAAATACCTCTTATTAATATACCATCTAAATTTATCCTACAAAAAGAACTGATTACCACAACTGAAAAAGAAGAAAAGTCCTCGTTAGACTCACTTGAACCGTTTCTTGCCGGTGCTGGGCGGCTCTGTCCTGGACGTGGGCAGCCGCAGCGTGCGCTCCAGCTCCGTGTAGCCGGCCAGCACGCGCTGCAAGTACCGCTTCTGCCACACCAGCGCCTTGCGGTAGCTCTCTAGCCTGAGACAACGGCCGTGCAGATACCGCAACTGGAATAAAAATTAAAACAATTATACCTTTTGACGTAGGCACATCTTTAAAGCCTCCATCTTCATCAACCCATATACATCCCACTGCTTGGACACGGGGCACCCATCAATCTAAGGGGTTTAGAGCCTATTCCACCACGCTGCTCAACTGCGGGTTGGCGAAAGCTTCCATAGTGGGAGAAAATTCAGACAATTTATGATATTAAATTAATTAGATAAATTAAACTCAAAAGGAGACTTTTTTCAGGGCGAATGTCCAGACACGTTCACCCTTTGTCCCAGTGTCCGGCGCGAGAGACAAAGGGTGGACGTGTCTGGACATTCGCCCTGAAGAAGGTCTCCTTTTGAGATCGAAACTAGTCGGCTTTCCCGACAAAAAGACGTGAGTGACCCGTTTAATTTATCTAATTAATTTAGTATAATGTCTCACGTGAGTTTTAATAATATAATTTATGATATCATCAATTTTTTTTAATACTATGTTGGGTAGAATCATACGGCTCACCAGATGCGAAGCGGTTAACGTAGTCATATGTACTCTCACAATATGAAATATCGCTCGTACGCCGCTAACACCAAGTGTTGATTGGAGGATGGAGATCAGCAACACCAAGTGGTCGCTGATCCGTTGCCAGCCTATACACTTTCCTTTATTTCTTTCTGGTGATCTCACTCACTCGCAGGAACACAACAATCCTCAAGGGAATTGTTATTTTGCTGCGGTATCTGTGAGGTGAAGGTACTTTCCCAGTTGGGCAACTTAAAAAATACGCTATGCCCTACATCTCAGAGCCTCGTTTGTCAGTCACCAGAGTGCACTACGTGCAGGTGAGGTTGGCTTTGGTTCTAAAATGTTGATAAACCACTTACACCCCATAACAAAATCTCAGATACATTCTCTTTAAACGAAAATGCCAAAACAAATCTCAATTTAAAAACAGAAGAGACAACTTTGACTGTCACCTATCATTATTGACAGAGTGCTGTCTTTATTATTCTTTCGTTGTGTAACGACGCGTAAAATAATGCAGAAACACTAAAACAATAACCTTGATATTTATAATGAGTATACGCACATAACATAAATAGTATTTTATAAAACCAGATCGGCCATGGAGCCCATGATGCGTAGTGAGGGTCCCAAGTTAGCAGAGATGGTGTAAGTACATAACAGAACTTAATTTGTATGACGCTTCTAAGTGCTTTATAAAGTCCAAGGAATAAAGATATTTTGATTTGATTTGAACTAAATACATAAATATTCCTGGACAATTTACACACCGCCATCTAGTCCCAAACTAAGCAAAGTTTGTATTATGGGTACTAGATAACTGATATTATACTTAAATACAATTTTTTGTACATACATATAATACATAGAATACACCCAGACCAAGACAAACAGACATGTTCATGCACACAAATGTTTGTCATGTGAGCGGATCGAAACGGCGGCCTCGAAGTCAAAGTGGCTATTGCTCTCCATTCACCGAGCTCGTCGAACTCAACTTTGCTTTGTACAGAGCGAATTGGGACGTTATGCCCCATTCTCCAGACTAGTAGATGTTGTGCTGGCTACAGTCGCTACCCACCTGCACGGTGGGCATTGTGAAGGTGCATTTGTCATGCTGGCACAAAACGTGGCACTGTCCTTTCTGAGTGGACTGTTATTAGATGACAGTCGTCAAATCAATGCCCTTTGGCCAGCGAGAATCGAGAATGTTATCTACCAGCTAGGAACAAAGTAACGTTGCGAATGAAAAGTATCCTCTAAATCAGCGATTCACATTCGGTGGACTATGATCAGATATCGGGTCACAAAAATAAAATAATGGGGTCTCACACGAGTGACTCTTTTCTGGAAAATCACAGATCCACAGACCAACAAACATGGAACTAAAGTCGAGCCTGGTGGTCGATGGCTACTTTGACTCCGAGGTTGTGGGTTCGATCCCCGCACAAGACAAATATTTGTGTGCATGAATGCACAGGGCAATGTCCGCCGACGCCGATGCCGACGTATTCGCAGATACGATTTCTCAATTTTTAAATATTTTATTTTTATTTTTATTTATTTGGAAAACATAACGTAACGTATATACGCAAAAATTAGTTACTGGTTACAAAGCAATAGATACACATTTACAAAGTTTTCGCATTTAACCTCTAATAAAACTTGTATGTTTTCATGCCTACACTAAAAAAATTTTAGCTGAATGCATACCTACGTATTAACATTATATATGCGTATTGGTCGAGTAGATTGTATGTTTTATTAATTTAATATTTACTACAACTGTACGATGTTTTGGTAAAAGATTTACAGTAAATTCGTGTATGTTCTGAAATAAATAAATAAATGATCATGTCTGTTTGACATGGTCTGGGTGTTTTCTATGTATTATATGTATGTTTATCAGTTGTCATTTATCTGTTGTGTAGTATCCATAGAACAAGCTTTGCGCTTAATTTGGAACTAGATGGCACTTTATAAATTGTCCAGAAATATTTATTATTATTTACAAAGTACATGATTATGACATTAGACAGCAAGAGAAGAAAGTAACGAACACTCCATTAGGATAGACGAGCCACTGACGTTCCGGATGACGTGTGCTAGTTGTTATTTCGTACTGTCATAATTGCAGCATGTGTGGTGACCACCCTTCGGTGACTAAGACCGAGCTGAACGTGAAGGAGCTGAACGCGGACAAGGAGAAGCCGAAGGAACGAGCGCCTATGTCATATGCTCGGATATCGCCTACGGTACGTCGGGGGTGATATTTTATATAACACGTCGGGGCCACAAGTTTATAGCTTGATGCGAAGCGAGCTATAAGCTTGCACTGTCATGTAACCCTAAGAGGTAACGCAGGCAGACGTATTTTTTTCACAGATAACTACTTACTAAATGCTGAGCGGAGTCGGGTGAAATTTTGCACACATATTATTTACTCCAACGTTCGTTCGTTCAACGACGTTCACCAACAAGATGGGCCGATCAAGTGAAAGACTCGTCGTCTAAATTTTATACGGTTGTAGGAGACGCGCTGGACAGAAACCGGTAGAAGCAGATCATTCGCTCCAGATGCAACCCTGATGCTGACCACGATCCTCAGATATAAGGGACCGACTTGAGAGAGAGATTATTTACTCTCTCATCCGAGGAGAAGCCTTGATTAGTTTAGTAATTATAGTTCCTGTGACGTGGATACGTCTTTAAAATTGCTTCCATAGGGAGGCAATTCAACGAATGATAACTCGGGGGATACAGTTTGGTGATACAGCTACAAATCTATCATCTCCATCTAAAATTCAATCACACTATGGGGTAGATGAAGGATCAAATATTTTTTTACGCTAAGTAAGGACTATGGAACAGCACGTCCGGGGAAGGGGGCTGTGCTGTTATTTTGAGATAATTTTAGTGCACATAACGTATTCACATAAACACGCCCGTGTCGATGACACAGCCGCACCCCATTTTTAGGGTTCCGTACCTAAAGATCACTTTGTTGTCCGTCTGTCTGTATGTCAAGATCCTCTAAGTCGAGAATGCGTGGAGGTATCAAGCTGAAACTTTAACTGTATACTCAGGTCTGCGGTCTGCTAAGCTGCTAAATCAAACTGCTAAGTTTACGTAAAAACAAGATACAGCCGTTTATTCAGCAAAAAACGCATATTTCGACATTCTCTAGGGAATCAAAACTCATAGGGTACCTATCGTTGACCTAGAACTATGAAATTTGGCAAGTAACATCGTTATAGACTATAAGTACAAGAATAAATCTCAAATCTATACATTTGTAATTAAATCTTAAAAAATAGGGGGTTAGATTCCTGAACTATTTCAATGATCCTACGTACGGAACCCTCGGTGGGCGAGTCCGACTCGCACGTGTCCGGTTTTTTTGTTTGTTTTAAATCTGTCGCGTGACTGTATTTACGATCCCTGAATTGCCCGCAATACATAAATGTGTTGTCCATGCAGACGTCCCGCTCGGGCCGCGAGCGAGCGACCTCGGAGCACGCGCTGCGTCCGTCGGAGGCGCGCTGTGGCCGCTCGCGGGCCGCGCGGCGGACAGACGTCGAGCTAGCGTCGGCCCCCAACCGCGCTCTCTTACAAGGTTATCATTCATTGCCAGCTTACATATTAAGAACACCCTCATGCCATCATACATATTTTGACATAGAATACAAAATCTAGACGCTTATGGGTGTCTGTGGTATGTGATTTTTTTGTATAAATATATTTGGAAATAATATATATTAAAATTAAATTTTTTTGGAACGCCGGCTTCGGTACAGAATGGGTTAAACAATTCTAATGATACTTCCAATTTTATTATTTCTATGTTTACTTCAGACACCGGTTGGTTTATGAACTTGATAATTGTTTATACAGCACACGGTTAGGTGTATATTATCATACAAAACACGGCGTTATAGTGTTTGTTTTTTTTAAATAACCCTGGGTGCCAAACGAGCATATACTCCCCCCCCCCCCCCCGAGGTAAAAAGTGGTAATCGTAGCCACTGAAGATACATACAAAAGTTGATGATAGAATACTGATTCTAAATGTGATAGATCACATAGCTTTTCATTTATCTCCGATTGTTTTACATTTTGTGAGCAGGTGTAGTTGGCTTCGGTTCAAAGATGTTGATGAAACACTTACACCCCAAAACCCTTGGTTATCGAAAAATACTTTAGTTCGGAGTAGGACACTCACAGGAGTAGAATCACAGTAGGAGCAGCGTTTACATTATCAATTTTATCACAGAGCGGTGGAGTTAAAAGTGAGCTGTATTCAACGTAACGTCTTCATTAATGAGCCGTTTCGCTTCTCGGGTATTTTATTACAACTTATTATAATGAGAGGTACTATATTGAAATTAACTATCTATCTGTATGTGTAACTCGCGTACGTTCGTCCGTGCCATCCTGGCAGCAGTAGTACGCAGTGTCGTTGTTCCAGCGGCGCTGGGCAGTTTCCGCTGGCCGCCGTACCTGGTGTTGGTGTGGGCGGCGGTGCTGCTGATCACTCACGCGCTGCACGGCCTCGTGGGGCTACTGGAGCGGACGCTGCCGCCGCTCAAGTAAACCGACTCTCTTTACTACTTTTACTATGTATTTTGTGCTCATACGAAGATATTTTTATACTTAGGTATTTCTCTCGAAAGTTTTCTACTCTTACTAATTTCTTCTGATTAAATTCGTTGTGTGGATTTCATTATTCATTGCCTCTTTTTGGTGGTCGCCGGCGTTAATCCTGAGTTACGCTGGGAATATTTTTTCAGTTTTTAGGTTGTAGATAGAATTTATCGTTTCTGGTGGTATGCGTCGAAAGAGTAGGTACATTTTTTTGTATACATTTTTATGATCGATTTCCATTTCTTAACAGATTCTTTATAGACCTTTTCTGGATTTAAACAGTTCTCGCCTAGTCTATTTCCGAATATAACAGTCGATCAAAGTAGTTGTTCATATTATTTAAACAGTTCTCGCCTAGTCTATTTCCGAATATAACAGTCGATCAAAATAGTTGTTCATATTAGTTAAACAGTTCTCGCCTAGTCTATTTCCGAATATAACAGTCGATCAAAATAGTTGTTCATATTATTTAAACAGTTCTCGCCTAGTCTATTTCCGAATATAACAGTCGATCAAAATAGTTGTTCATATTATTTAAACAGCTCTCGCCTAGTCTATTTCCGAATATAACAGTCGATCAAAATAGTTGTTCATATTATTTAAACAGTTCTCGGCTAGTCCATTTCCGAATATAACAGTCGATCGAATAGTTGTTCATATTATTTATAAGCCACTCGGTTAACAAATAAGCATACGATCCTCTTAAAATTCCTTAAAAATCTTAGGCAACGATTATTTGACTTTGATCTGTCACACTTTCCTCCCTTTTATCTCTGTGACCCATTTAAAGTAACAAACTACTACCTAAATAAAAAAATTAAATCAAAATTTATATTTTTTTCTTTTAATACTGTACAGAAAGTTCTGCCAATACTTCCGCGCCTGGACCGAAGACTGTTGGAAGGGGCAGGGCGACCTCGGGCGGGTGTCTCGAGCGGCGCTGGCCTGCTTCACAGCGGCGCTGTGCTGCGTGTACTGCGTGCTGTGGCTCGTGTACAGCGCCGCGCTGTGGGCCGTGGAGCCGCTGTGCGCGGAGCCCGACGACAAGCCCGTGGCTGAAGAAGCCAGAGTCACCGACTACGTCGACCTCAATACTAGACCCAGCTCCCACGTCAAAAATTGACACGTTACTTTTGATTTTTTATTTAAATTTTTGTTATCAATATAAACTTTACAAATTTTAATTTTCTGTTAATTTCTATCACGTTATTGTTAAAGTCGTATGTTTTTCTTTTTTTTAGAAACGAAGCAACGTATAAATTTTTATCTAATCTCATACTGAAATTTACACATTAAAAAACTAAACACAGTATCTTAATGACAAGCTATCAAAACAAATTTAAAAAGTTATTTTTCGATACAGCCCTTATAAGGACAACTGTATCGTAAAATAACTTTTTTACCATTTCAATACAGCTTCAGCCCTGGATACAGGTATTTTAAACAGGTTGCAATGCAAATACATTGCAGCTATGCAAAATTTTTCTACATAATCTGTGAACGCGGCGCCGCGCGGCGCGTCGCGCATGCGCACTACGCATGCTCGATCTGCAAATGGATTTATATGTAAGATCTATAGCTGTTAAATTAACTTCATGGTTGTATTTAAAATATTATTATCATATATTTCATGAGATTAGTTAAAGTAGTGTATGAAACTGCACATAATTAGGTATTAAAATACTCGTGTGGTCTAATATAACATTCGCCTTCGGCTCATGTTATAAACTCACACTCGTATTTTAATAACCCTTATTATGCAACAGTTTCATAAACTACTATTAGAGGAGAAATATTTAACTTTTGGCCGTAATTGCGTGTTTAAAATTAATGAAGATGTCATCTGTGATATCACCGACTCGATTGTTGCTCGGCTAAAAAATCGGAAATCTTCATCGATCGACTGAGCAATAAGCGACATCTGTGACAGAAATGACGATACTTTCGATATAGTACTCTCAAAAGACTCCTTTTTGACTTTATTCACTCAAATGTTCACATCAAGTATTCCAGTATCGAAAATATGTAGCGCTTTCAAATTGTCTTATCTGTTAAAATATTTTTATGAAACATTTATGTAAATATTATAAAGTTTATATTTTCAAATCAATTTCGAGAAAGTTACTAAAAATACATCTATACCTCTATATATATAAAATAGTAAACGAGCCGTCTCTATACATTAAATATTTTTTCAAACATTTATGCACACATGTTACAGAGGACGAACAAAGAGATTTCTGATTTTATCAGTTTGGCTGTGTGTTTGTGTACGCTAATCTCAGATACGGTTTACCTGATTTGAATGCGGTTTTCGTTGATGTTATGGCAAGCTTTCTCGTGGCACAGGCATATCTAGATATTAAGTAAATGTAATGCGACTCACGGCGTGGTCCCGGTCGTCCGCGGGCGGCCTGTGTTGCAGCAGCGCCTGCGCCTGCTGCAACTGCTGCTGCAGCTGTTGCACGCGCTCGGCCAGTCGGTCCCGTTCGCCGCGTAACGCCGCCAGCTCCGAACTGCCGGTCTCCGACAGACACTTCTTCAGGGTCGCGATCTCGCGGGACAATTCCGATTTGTGGCTTTCTATCTCCGTCTGTTGACATTTTTTTTTATATTAACTCGTCTAGTCTCCTATATGTATCAAAAGGCAAACAGTAGATTGTTTATTAAGCGAGCAAAAAACTGTTTTAAAGGCGAGAGTGTTTTTTGAATCCAGAGCATGTCGCTCGAGATTTAAAATAGTGGTGCTACCGAGGAGAACACTGTACTTTTTATATCCTATGAAAAATTTAATATGTAAATGCATCTATGAATACGTAGCAATACTTTCATTCTCGCTACTTGAAGAAGACTTTTTATAAAATACAAAGTTTATTAGTTAAATGTTAATAAAAATATAATAAAATTTATTGGTATTCTTATCCAAATATTAGCATGTTAATATCGATCAAACTATTAAAATAATTATTATTTAATAACTTATTGGTTTCTTCAGTATTTTAAGGACACGTAGTATAAAAAGAAGCTACTCGAGTAGCGGTACGTTAGTACTATTACTTATACTGTGGTAGCGGTAAACGTCGGAAGTATGGTAGACAGCAATGATACAAAAAAAAACAAGGCATGTTCTTTAGTGACCGATGTGGGCGCGTCATTTGAACTTGCTACGTCATCAGCTATATTTTGTATAGAAACTGTCAGATTTTATCAATCAAATTCATGACGCAATCTTGGCGAGATATGATACTGTTACGGGCGCTCCATACTCTGTGTTCCTCCACCAGGGCGGTGGAGCACGTACCAGCGCGGTGTCGATGTCCGCCCGCCTGTGGCCGCGCGCCGCCACCTTCTTCTCGAGGAGTGCGATGGTGCTGGCCTGCGCGCTCACCAGCTCTTTACTCCGCAGTAGCTCCACGCTCGCTTCATGCTTTAGCCTACAATAAATTTACTCCATGAAAATACCAAAAATTGACGTTTTCATATTGGTTTTGTATTAAATTGCATGGAAGTTCTTTTTTATATGGGAGAGGGGCAAACGAGCATGTTGGTCACCTGATGGAAAGCAATCACCACAGCCCATGAAGATCAACAACACCATTCATTCGTTGTGAGAATGATTTTTTTACTTCCGCTATATGTGAAAAAGAGACAACACTATGTTTATATAGCGGTATATATTTCGTATTTTATTTTGACATATAAACAAAATTATTAATTACACACTCTTATTTAGTTCCAAGCTAAACAAAGTTTGTACTGTTGGCACTTGATAGCTAATATAATACTTAGATACATTTTTTTTTGTAAATACATACATATAATACATAAAAAACACCCACACTAAAACAAACAGACATGTTAATGCACACAAATGTTCGTCATGCACGGGGATCGAACCCGCAACCCCGGAGTCAAAGTGGCCATCGCTAGCTATTCGACCACCGGGCACGTGATTGAATGTAATGGTACGAGATGGTAGTAGAGGCCCTGGTCGGTGACATCGCACTCTTAAAACAATAGTGACGCTTTAATTAAAAAAAAATGCTAAATCTACATTGTTTTTATTAAAACATATAAACGTAAATCAATGTGGTAAATGTACAATATATATTTGGGGTGTAAGTGGTTCATCAACACCTTTGAACCAAAGCCAACTTCACCTGCACGCGGTGCACCCTGCTGACTGACAAACGAAGCTCTGGAGAAAAGAGAGGTAGGCAGCGTAATTGTAAGCTACCCGACTGGGGAATGTACCTCCACCTCACAGAATACCGCAGCCAAATAACAATTCCCTTGAGGGTTGTTGTGTTCCTGCGAGTGAGTGAGGTCACCAGAAAGGAAGAAGATGCTGCGTTGGCAGCGGGGGCGGCGGCGCACGAGCGATATTTTATGTTGCGAGCGTTAATATGGCTACGGCAACCGTTTCACATCAGGCGGGCCGTATGCTTGTCTGCCACACGACGTAGTATAAAAAAAAATATTTTCTTCTGATGTACACGATATATTTACCCTATAATTTTTGCCATCAAAGAACAGTGATAATGTGCAGATACGACTCTCATAAGCTAATGTCCCTTTATTAGACAAATTTAGTAGAGTCAGCTTTTTGAAACAAGTGTACGAACAACTACTAAAGAACACTACGCCAATTAAAATTTCGCTAGTTTTTGTATCTAAATCGATTCATTACTTCAGTAACATTCTGCTACCTGAATTCTATTTATAAAAGACACACAGACGCAACAAAATCGACAAATACAAACCGCTAAGTAAACGTATAACTCATATTAGCGGTGTGTATCTGGATGGGTATGTTTTGAGTTGGCGTAGTGTTAATTGGAGGTGTCGATGTATTCCCTGGTGTGGCCCGCCTGATGCTGACCGTTTCTCGTCGGCGAGCTGTCCCTTGAGCGCGGTGCACTGGCCGGCCCTGGCGTCCAGCTCCCGCTGCGCCTGCGCGCGGCTGCACTCCAGCATGGCCTGCACGTCGCCCAGCCGGGACCGCTCCACCTCCAGCTTGGACTTCAGCAGAGAGATCTCGCCTTTCAGACGAGAGTTGTTTTCCATCTGCAACCAAATACATTCCTATATTCTGCCCCTGAGCCCTTGTAGGTACTTAAACATGTCTACACTTTTATATTTAAATTATATTCTTATTCTTTTTTTTTATAATTTACTAGCATTTCGTAATCTTTCTGAAAAATAAAACTATATTTATTATCCTTTTACTTATTTACTATTATAGTACTTGAATATGTCTCAGCCGCGCCTTACGAATCACGAATAGTTAATATCGACGGCTAATGACATTTGAATAAAAATTGACAATGACAAATAAATATTCCAAATTTTACTCGGAGGGAAGATAATATCTCCTCAAGAGAGTGTTAAGGAAATTATACTATCGATCGGAACGATACAATTTTGCTAGCCTAGCTATTTAGCCCTGAATAGCGGCTAGTGAATAAAATTAAGACGTCTTACTCACATACGGCATTTGACATACTTATGTCAAATGAGTAAGATTGCCAACCGGCAGTTGAGCAACGTGGTGGAATATGCTCTTAACTCCTTCAATTGAGGGGAGACCCGTATCCCAGCAGTGGGATGAGCAAGGGTTGACGCCGACGACTCAAGTCGCTCATTCTGGTAAAGTCGGCAGGGAGGGAGAGAGACGGAGAGAAAGATGCAGTTTTCACTTCTGTCATCAAGCATTTGTAACGTTAGAATAGCGGTGTTTGTTACCTCGTGCTCCAGTTGTATCCTGGCGGAGTCTCCTCTCTCTCCGGCCAGCAGCTGCCTCTCGAGCTGAGCCACCCTCGCCCTGACTTGCTGTTCCCGCTGCTGCAACTCCAGCTCCGATTGCATCGAGCTCTCTAGTCGCTTCTTCAGGATTTGGATCATGTTGGAGTCTTGATGCTGAACAATTTCAAACAAAATATTAAACACCAGCTTACTAGAGCTGTCTAGTAATGAACGATTAGACTCGCACAGGCTATGGGCTTATCAAGCTTCTCGTTCTTCATTTCAGACTCAAAATGGGTCGGTATCTCAGTCGTTGCATAGTATGTACTCTTTGCAAGCGGGATGACAACTAGTGAAAACGTGCTTTATATCTCGAACGATATAACGCATGCGGGCTTTTCCCGCAAGCCGGAAATTGCTCCGTATTGTACAATCTCCCATACCCCACAATACATGTGGGTCCCATCGACCAATGAAAACGTTTTCCGCATGCGGTCTTTATCGCATGCGTGAAACCTTCCGCCATCTTGCATGCGGACAATATTCGCTATTGAAAATGAGCCTCAAAGGTTCAATTTCACTAACCGATAACTTAGTTGATACATAGCTTGTGGGAACTCCACCTATGAGGGATAATGTGGGATAACGACTACTGAAATTACATAATACATAGCTCGGCCGATATTACCCGCAAGTGTAAAATTGTTACGTAAACAATATACGCATAAAACATCCCGCCCCGAATGCGACCTATAACAAAGGTTCATTTTCATTGATCGATAATGCCTCAAGTGGGATGCGGGTAATCCCCCCTCCCGCCCATGTAGATTGTCTAAACAGAATAATAACGTCAAAGGAGCAGTTGACGAGACACGGGCTAACGGGATAATGATGATGAATAATGAATGCCCCCCCCCCCCCCCCCCCCCCACCTGCAGCGTGTCGGCGGTGTCCTTGTGCGTGTCCAGCAGCAGCTGCAGCCGCGCAGAGTTGTCGCGCTCGGCCTCGAACCGCAGCTTGCTGGTCGCGCACTCCTGCACCAGCTTGTCGCGGATTCTACAAGCACACAACCATAAATAAACCTTGTGACAATTTCATCATATTTTTCGGTGATGATGATCGGTTGAGTGGTTTCGACGTGAAAGCGTAACCAACAAACTCACATTCACATTTATAATATTACCAGCTGACCCGGCGAACTTCGTATCGCCTAACAGTCAATGAATGTTATGTTACTTATTAGCTTAACATAACATTTATGATTTTATGGAAGTAATACAATTAATACAAAATAAATAATAAGTTCAGTATTTTGTTAAAATATTGACACAAAAAAATATATAAAAATACAAAAATCAACTACATTAATAAATCAATAAATATCTAAATCCACAAAACATTTTTTAAAACAAATCACAGACAACTTTTCGTGACCTAAAAGTTAGACCAATCGATTTGTCATTTTGTTTTTAATTAACTCATTTGTTCATTTTTGTTTTATATTTAAGGAGCTTGATATAAATTTTAATAGGTACTTATTATCTTATTCCGGACGAAGACAAGTACAAAAACACAAAAAACATAAAAATAGGTCCAGCCGTTCTTGAGTTATAAATGATGTAACTATATATATATATATATATATATATATATGAAACATATCCCTACTTATATATATATATATAATATATATATATATATATGTATATATAAGTAGGGATAGAGATCAATTAACATGCGCAAGTGGGAAGGAAAACACCTTTCCTCTCACTTGTACACATTAAAATGCTGCGTTCTCCTGAACCCACGTCTGCACTGCGCGTCCTGAGGGGCAATTCTCGTAATTTAAATATAGTCAAAATTCAGTTTCAATCCAGTCTCGATCTCACAAATGTCACATTTGGTATTCTCGTAACACAATATGTAACTTCAATATAAAATTTAAGCGGGATTATATCGAAATATGAGTGAAAATAAAACAAACTAAGAATGTTACTTTGCCAACAACAAGAATTGATAATAATTAATTAATGAAATCAAGTATATAATTTTAGTCAATTCACAATTCAATCTCGATTCGGTCAACTTTCAATGTGCGTTCGTAGAAAAATTACGAGAATTGGCCTTCCGTGGCCCCGGCGAGCTCACCTGTTGAGTTCAGTGATGAGCGCGTCCTTGTCCTTGAGCCTGGAGTCCAGGTTGTTCACTTGCATCTGGAGCTTCTCATTTTCAGACTTCAGTCGGACGATGCGGTCGGAGGACGAAGAATGTATTGAACTTGATGACCTAACACATACAATTGCATGTAGAACTTACAGGAATTTAAACATTTACATATCGCAAGATTTAATTTCGGAGTCGGGAAATTCGCGAGGGTGGACCTGGACAGTGTGACATGGTGTCGTGTCACTCAGTACGCAATGCGATAATGCATACACCGTGCGTTTTTTTATTTTTTTACCCGACTGCCGAAGGAGGGTTATGTATTTCGAGCGTATGTATGTATGTCTTATTATTTGGTACGCTCTACAGCCTAAACCGTTTGACAGATAACATAAGAGGTGTCGTTAGATTCGTCTTAATCACGCGATTGACATGGGCTATATCAAATATTAAAAAAAAAACAATATGGCGGCTGTGAGCCGCAAAATTGACGTTGGAGTTTTTTTTTTCTTCTAAATTTATCGACATGATATCAAAATAAAGGTCTCAATGACCTGATTTCAAATATATATTTGATATATTAGTTTTTGCCTGCGGCTTTGCTTGTGTGGAATTATATTATTGTTGCGCGTGATTAATAAATCTGTTGTAGGTACAGTCGGGTTTATTGATTTTTTTAATTAACTTAACTTGTTTCGTTTTTTACCGTAACCATGTACACCCCAAGACGTAGGTGAAGATTAATGAAAAAACGATTTACTACGATTTAAATCTTGGATGCACTATAGGCTGTTAAGCAAAATATTGCTTCACATAGAACACGTTTTTACTAGTTACTTTAGTAAACTAGTAAAAACTAATACTAAACTAGTTTGTTTTAAACACATTTTTTTTGCAAATACATACATATAATATAATATACAGAAAACACCCAGACCAAGACAAATTTCATCCACACAAATATTTGTCTTGTGCGGGGATCGAACCCGCGACCTCGGAGTCAAAGTGGCCATTGCTAACCATTAGACCACCGAGCCGTCTAACGAGTATTAGGTGTTAATAAAGTTGATAACGTAAAACGACTTACTTTGATGTATTCAAAGCGAGCCTCGGTATATCTTCTCGTTCGTCGCTGCTCGCCGACAGGATCTGTGGCAAAATTATTTAGAAGTAAATAAAAAGCCGGTCAAATATAAATAAACATTTCTGGACGATTTACACAGCGCCATCTAGTCCCAAATTAAGGGTAAAGCTTGTGTTATGGTTACTGGACAACTGATAAATGTACTTAAATACATTTTTTTTGTAAACAAATACTTATAATACATAGACAACACGCAGACCAAGACCAACAGACATGTTCATGCACACAAATGTTTGTCTTGTGTTTGGGAATCGAACCCGCGACCTCGGAGTTAAGTGGCCATTGCTAACCATCCGACCACCGAGCTCATCAAATGCGAGTCGGACTCGCGCAACGAGGGTTCCGTGTAAGCACTTAGGGAAAAAAATATGCAGTTACATTCACCAATTTATTTTTTTGTGAATTTTTTGCATTGCTTCTTGTTAAATGTCACGAGTCAACGAGTAGTACCCTATAGGTTTTAGTAGCGACTTCAGCGCGCTCCAGCTCCGCCGTGGGGGAGCGACTTCCTTCTCCAGCCGGCCAGTATAACATTATGATAGGGAACGTGAAGTAAGACAGCGACCTGCTCCATGATGTCCTCGTCGAGCGAGTGCGAGTAGTTGAGCTGGTCGCGCAGCGCGCGCTCCAGCTCCGCCGTGGGGGAGCGACTTCCTCCTCCAGCCAGCCCGCGGCCTGACACCACCATGGCGGAGCGAGACGGAGACCCGCGCAGCCTGCGGAAAAAGCCCAAATTAATTTCCCTTCTTCCGCTTAAGTAACTAAACTTAAGTAACCAGTTACAAGAGAAGAATTTTTTTTCGCTTTTATCACATCATTATTGTAATTTATCATCATTTTAGAAACACAGAGCAAATAGGCCTGTAAACCATTTTTCTTTTTCGATTTGTTATTTAAAGACGTTACAATAATATAACTAAAGGTGAAAGAATTACTTCGATAGCATAAAAACTTCTCGAGATACGATAACTTGAAGATCACAATTTTGGACTATCCCGAAAACGCTCCATACAAAATGCATACAGTATTATGACGTCACGATACGCTATTTTATATGCATTAAATAAGAAATTTGTACGACAGCTATGTTAAATATTGCGTTTATGTAGCCAGTGCCGTAACAAAAGTTATAGTATTTTTTATTGTTTCTACAATGGTAATATTTATTTTTTATAATTTCATACTTTTAAAATGGACTTTTCCACCAAACTTTGATCGACCATAAAACACGTCGGACATAAGTTATTAAAATTTTGAGATCGCAGGTCGTTCTAGTTTTATGTATTTTACGTTACTGATAGAGAGTTTTTATAATTTTAGAATTTTGTTCACAGGCCTATTGAAACCAATACAAGGATTTGATTCATTGCACTTAACCCCATGCCACCTTGTCTCTGGAAATGTCTCCAGAATCTTAGTTTGCTTTATATTCTACGCGTTAGGATCCTCACCTGTCCACCATTTCTCTTAAATCCTGTAGTTCGTTCTCTAATTCTTGACATCTCTCCGCTTTTTCCTGTAACCTGGACTTTAACTCTGATAGATTTGATTCTTCCCTTAATCTAAAACAATTACAATATATGATAAAGATTTAAAAAAATTGAAAAATTCACCTCCCGGCTAAGGTGAGATTTGAATCCACGACTTCTCGATGACCGGTCAAGTGCTCTTCCAACTAAGCTACCAGGAAGGTTTGTGATGGTGACGAATTTTTACATTTTATATTTTACTGCTGTGATGTCACAGTGCCATCTACCAATTAAATATTAAACTACTAAACAAAGCATAGCAGTCCATCGTTGCAGATGAAATTAAACTATCGAAATAACATAATTAATTACAATATATCATTTGTATAGGATATTATTATTTGATGTAACGTTTAACATCAAATAAACACATTGCAAACCTAACCTAACCTATTTTGTACATCAAAAAATAATTATCGCACATCAAATACAGGATTTGATGTGCGACCAGATTAATTTGATGCGCAAATCAGGTTTTTTTTTGTGGATCAATTGAATATTTTCCATTTATATATCTATCTGTTATAGTCAACCAATAAATATTTCAATTTTTCTTTTATAAACTAATATTACTCATTTGAAAACAACATTCTCGAAAGTCGACAGCATTAACCGACGACAGATCTTTTAGTATGTGTGGACACCCAAGGGGGCCGCGCCACGGGGGGCAGAGAGAGGCAGCCCCCATAGAGATTCTATATATTTATAAGTTTTATTTATTATAGTCAAGAACTCGTGAAGCTTTACAGATGGACTCTGAACCGTTATTATTACAATCGCTGTAGATGTAAGACTCGTATTACAAGTGACTTCTATTCACATTCTCCATATCCGACCTTGTGGACACCCTAACTAAGAATGGCATACGAAATACAATATAGGTAAATATTTAAGGATGCTACACTCACTTGGCCGCCAGAATCTCCAGTTGTTCCCTCAGCTGTTGTTTCTCGGCTAGCAACTGTTGCAGCTCGCGTTGCAACATTTCAGCTTGTTGCTGCAACTCCGCGTTAGCAACGTCTTTGTCCGCAGCTTGTTTCGTCGCCTGACACATGTTGTTCTTCAATTCTGTCACGTCGAGCCTCGCTTTTGCTAATTCAAATGCCTAAAAATATTTAAATATTTTTTTATCTAAAATATCTGTCTTTCAATATATATTCCCGAATTAGTAATAATTTAATATATAGTAAGTTGTTTAAAAATAATACAGGAAAGAATCCTAAAGTAGTCTATGCAAGGGGTAAGTAAAAAACAATATTATTAAAACCATAGTTCTACTAAAAACGAGAAATATATAAACACGACGTCTATAGGACAAAAACTTTTGAGAATCACTGAAATAGACGCCGCTGAACGTCAAAAACTTACGTGTCTCGCTATTATAAATCTTATTCCTTAAGACAATATTATTTCGTATTTTTTAAGCTGCCCGACTGGGAAAGGATCTCCACCTCACAGAATACCGCAGCCGAATAACAGTTCTCTTGAGGGTTGTTGTGTTCCTGCGAGTGAGTGAGGTCACCAGAAAGAAAGAAAAGAAGGAGTATAGTCTGGCAATGTGTCAACGACCCCTTGGTGTTGCTGATCTCAATAGCGTCTCTGGAGACGCTATGGAGCGGTGGTGAGTGTTTTCCATCAGGGGACCTACATGCTCGTTTGCCTCCATCTCACAAAAAAAAAGTATAGTCGCAAAACCGTATGTTCAGAAGTGTGATTTTTTTCTATCATTAAACTAATACGCGTCTAGGAAAAAGGCTGAAGTCCTACCTTATCATTTAGCTCCTTCTTGTTAAAGTCCAGCTCGTGTTGCAGCAGCGAGATCTGCTTTCTTATCTTAACCAGCTGTTTCTTGTCACTTGTCGCCTGTCTCTTGGGCGATCGTAGTTCGTCGGTACTTTTCCTCGGCGACGGGCTGCGAGACGCCATCTGAAGCTGCTCTCTCAAAGACGAGACTTCCTCGTGGAAAGCGTCGATATCTTCGTGCAGAATTTCAATTTCCGTTTCCTTATCTTTAAGCCTCTCAGTTAGAGACTTAAGTTCCTCGATCTTCGATGTCAATTCGCCGTTCAAAGAGTTTACTCTTTCGAGCTCGCTCTCACTGTTCTGCAGTTTCAGAGACGCGTTCTCCTGTTCCTTCTCCAGTTTTGTCAATTTCAACTTTAAGTCCTTATTGTTAGTGTTCAAGTGTTCGTTTTCTTCGTTAGCTTTGCTCAAGTCTCGAGTCAACGCCTCCACTGTGTCCTGCAGTTGGAATAGCTCGTTTGACTTTTCTTCAAACGCTTCTTTTAAATTGTCAAACTCTTCGGTCTTGTCGTTGAGACATCTCTGCAGGTCGTCGAATCTGTCCAAGTGTTGGTTTAAGCTATCGATCTGTTGGTTCTTCTCTGAAACGAGTTGCTCCAACTTATGTAGTTCGTTCACTTTCTCTCTTAGTTGATGGTTTTCCGACTCGCTTTTCTCCAAAGAAGAGTTTCTGCTCTGCACTTCGTCGATCTTAACTTCCAGTTCCGTCAATTTATTAGTTAGATTTCGTTTTTCCTTAGCTAGTTCTAGTATCATGTTCTCTCTTCTAAGAATATCTTCTTTGAGCAAATGCAAATCCTTAGATTTATCGTTGACTTCTTGTGATAATTCTGCAACTCTTTGTTCGAGAAGTTTTTTATTTGAGGTGAAATTATCCAACTGATTCTCATAAAACTTCTTATCGTTGTCCATCGTAGCCATCGTGTTTTCCAGAAGACTTTTGAGTTCTTCGACTTCTTCTTTTAGTGCCGGGAATTCGCAGAGCTGTTCTTCTGCGTTCTTTAATTCAGACCTACAGTTATCTAACGCTGCTCTCGATTTTTTAATTTCATGTTTCAGTTGAGTCAATATATCAGGAAAGTTTTCTTGTCTTATATCTAATGTGATGCCTAAATCTCTGAGCGAGGTGAACTCGTCCTCGTCCTGAGTTCTATTATCCTGAGAGACTTCTATAGAGAAATTTATTTTCTTCGGTTCAACGCTGACGTTTTTGCCGTCGCTTATATCTCTATTAGGGTACATCGAGCAATTATCCGGTATATTGTGAGCCGTGGAATGTTGCACGCCATCTCCAAACTTATCGCCGGTGCCAAATATAGTCGTTTCGTTGACATTTCTCTTATAGTGTTTCAGTATGTGTTTGTTTTGCGTGGAGGTGAGATGCGCAGGCAGTGAGTCAGCGCGCGGCGAGTGTTGTACGTCGAAGTGGTCGCCGTACTCGATGTGCAGCGAGCTCATGTTGGGCCGCTGCACGCGCGGGGGCGACGTCCTGTTCAATTGGCTTTTGTCTCGAGTGTCTGTCGCGAACGGCACTCCGGAAATGCTCAAATTCTGAGCTTTTAACTCCGCGCGTCTCATTTGCAGGTCTTGTTCGTCGAACTCTGATATCGACACGATGTCGCTCAGCGTTCTAGCTGAAGCTTTTCCTTCCACTTCGCTTCTTTCCTCCCTTTGGATGTCGTCGTCCAGTTTTAGCGCTGCAAAGCAAATTTTGGCAATGAAAATACGTCAACGACGGCTGCAGTCCAGACATTATTAACCTGCATTACTGCGAGAAATTGGACTAACTCCAATTTTCTAGTTTAATTGACAAAATCTGTAAATTGCAGTCACATTTTAACGTATTAACTGCGCATCTTTCTTAAAAAACGCAATAAGTAATGACAAAATGAAGTTCATATTACTGGTACAACCACTTTCGACGAATTTGTCTCAAATTCGTGTTAGTGTAAATTTGTAGTCTGTTAAAGGTATTCTTATCTGCATTAGGATCTAATTTGATTTAATAATCTATTATATACTATTTTGTTATTTGTTGCGCAAACGTGTGGATCACTCGTTTTCGAAACTTTATATTCCCATCAATATACATTTAATATATAGTTGCTGGTTGAGATCACGTCGTTAAGTTACTATGTCCAAAAATAGACGTGCCCACTGGGTCTATTTGTATAACGAACTTAGAGGATAAATAAGAGAAACTATTACTTATCAATATATAAAATAACCCCGATACTGGGGTAAATTTATGAAGTGACAACACTAAAAGATTACGGTCTTTTTATATTATTATCAACACTAATAAAAACCAACACTAAGATAACAAAATATGCAATTATGACGCACTTTTAACGGGACAAATCTGTTTTATGATGGAAACGTTATCCAAAAACAACACTATAATTTTATTATCTGTGTAGTGTGTAGTTTGCAAATATTAACGGTGATAATATATTGACAAATAAAACTTTGATTTGACTGAAATATCACGCGATGACTATTAATATACATCCCATACACAAAATTTAACGAAATGCACACGCACTGTACGGAAATAAACCAAGTAAATAGTATATGGAATTTAAGTCGCACAGACAAATGAAATCGCCCGTCTCGTTTCGGGAGGTGCCGCCCGCGAGACGACACGGGATCAATGTAGCCTATACCTACAACTAATGCGACCCTGTGCACCAACCTTCCAGTTATATCACAGGATTGCGAGACTCTCATCTAGTAAACCAACCAGACGAGAGGACCTTTACCCGCACCGCTCTTGTGCTTGATTTACGAGACGGGATCACGTACCTTATACCTAACAGCTAGTGCGCCCCTGTGCCAACCTTCCGATTACATCACAGGATTGCGAGTCTCCCGTCCAGTAAACCAACCAGACGAGAGGACCTTTACCCGCTCCGCTCTTGCGCTCGGTAAACCAACCGAGCACGCAAGCGGAACATTAGCGGGTCTTACTCCGCTTTCACCTGCATGCAGGCTACTTGCGTACTCTTCAGTCGAGTAGCTCGTGGCGAACCGACGCTCGGCGAACCAAGCATCGGGGCCCTACCACTACTCCCCGATCTCCATGATGGGTACCAGAGCTGTATGGCTCGCTCATTTCCCGACGCGCAAGTACAAGCAATCAGGATCAGTCTAAAATAAGATCAGGATGTGCAGCTTACCCAGCAGCTCCTGCAGCTGGTCCTCCTTCTCGGCCAGCGCCCGCTGGAGCTCCCTGGCGGAGGCCTGCAGCCGCTCCTTGTCCGTCTCCAGGCCGCGCGCCAGGGCCTCCAGCTGGCCGAGGCGGCTCTGCGCCGAGGACAACTCGCGCTCTAAGATTATCACCTTGTCCTTTGGATTACCTGGTGAACATTTATTGGATGAAAATACTGGAGATCAAGGAACGATCGGAAATGTACCTCCACCCTTATGGATGAGCGGCAGCCGAACAACGATACCCTTGAAATTATTTTTTGACGGGATTATTAATTAGTTATCATTTGAAATTAATTAGTTATCATTAGAATGATAACTAAATCGGGGGATACAGCTTGGCGTTGCTGTAGTTTCGAATCTATGCTCTACATCCAAAATTCAATCACACCACTGGATAGATGAAGGATCAAAGAATTTAATACACCGAGTAAGTACTATGGAACTTCGCGTGCGGGGGAGAGGGAAGCGCTGCCATTTTGAGATAATATTAACATTTGAGATACTATAATACACCGTGTTCACGTACAACATACACAGGCAAACCGCATTTTTTTTTAAAAAACCAAAGCTAATCCCAATATGCGCACACTCAGCGGGGTGTAAAATGCCGCTGAGTATGCAATGGATTGTTGTGTTCCTGTGAGTGAGTGAGGCGAGTAGTATGCTACAATATCAGCTGGCTGGCCACCTTACATCAGGCTTTCTTTTTATACTTTGTCGGGTGGCAGACAAGCATACCTGATCAACAAGGCCCGCCTGATGTCAAGCGGTTACCGTAGCCATATGAACGCTCGCAACATATAGTGTCGCTCGCGCGCCGCCTCCGCCGCCACCAACGCAGCATCTCCTTCCTTTCTGGTGACCTCAATCACTCGCAGGAATACAACAATCCACGAGGGAATATTTGGCTGCGGTATTCTGTGAGGTGGAGGTACATTTTCCACTTTCCTACCTCTCTTTTCGTCTGAGCTTCGTTTGTCAGTCAGCAGGGTGCACCGCGTGCAGGTTGGCTTTGGTTCAAAGATGTTGATGAACCACTTACACCCCAGGCTACTCTATACAGGCTACTCAAACTATTATAGTGAACGCACACTTATCCGAGCCAAACGAAACAAACTAAACGAATTTTACAATTCTTTATATGAAATCTTATGACACCATCTATTTATATTTATATTGTCTAATAAATATTTCTGTTTTTGATTGTACTTGTCTATGTAAGGACGTTTTGTTGACATGTCCATTAGCTTTTAGGACTATTTGCTACTAGGTCATATTGCTTATAAGACGAATTGCTTATAGGCCCTTTTGCTTTTAGGACGTTGTGCTCATAGGGCGTTTTACTTAAATGACCTTACGATACGAAAGGTATTTATTTACATGAGTTTCCATAGAGCGAGTGGTGTTGGTCGTGGAGCTTGTCCCTTTCCTCGAGGCCCTGCTTCACTCGCGCCAGCTGCTTGTCCTTTGAATCCAGCTCTTCTTTCAGTCGTTGCACCTATATCAATGATAATATTTCTTGTTAAATTCTCTCACTGCGCGGACCGCAGCACAACTATAGAACAAATTGCCGCCTCAAATCTTATTTGAGGCGGCTCTTGCTGGATACCTTCCTCAATACAATATATATGGTGAAAGTGATAAGCATTGTATTGGAAGCCTATATTTATATACTATTATACATGTTTTTTTTTTCAAGATATGTTTACAAAGTATACAACGTGCCCCGATGTTTATCACAGAACAAATTTAAATTGCTGCGACAGATATAGTGAAAGTACCATTGTTTATCACATTTTGTGTCATCTCCGTGAGTGAAATGAAATGTCTTTATTTGCAGTAACACGGTGGATCGAAATAGATGATAAAGCATATCCAAACACATGCAGAACAAGCGTGTCACACCAATACTTGGTGGAGGACATCATGCAACTGCTTGAACAGCTAGCTGCGTCATGAAATGTTGCGGCATCGTTGCAGCAACATTGCCGACAACGAGTATATCTTAAACGTTGGTTTCGATATACATGTTTTGAGTATATCGTGATATTGAACTGTTGTTAGTATCTTTAATTATACAAAAGTTGCAGAACACAGTACTAATAAAATGATTACACAAATTTGTACAAAAGCGGGCTTATACCATAGAGGGATCTATTCAAGACAACCTATGAGCATCTGAGATGACATAGTTAACAAATAGGCATATACGCACAGGCAACATGACATACGTCTACGAGTATCTTCTACATATATAAAAGTAGAATCATATAAAATCCACAACATATACACACTCATACAAGTAAGTTATTAGTGGAAATCACAAAGTCAATAACTTTAATGCGAGTTCTCACCTCTGCAAGTGCATCATGCAGCTGCACGGAGAGCTGGCTGGCCGCGTGGTGCGCGAGCGCCTCGGCGTCGTTGCGTTGTTGCTGCAGCCGCGCCGACAGCGACGAGATCTTGAGCGCTTGCTCAGACATGCGCGCCTGGAGGACATCGCGTTCTGCGCGCACCTCCTGTCAACAATAACACAGGATTATAGATCTAATGCGTTCTTCTGTTCTCTTCTTGACAAACCTTATTCATGCCACTGCTGGGATACGGATCTCCCCTCAATCAAAAGGGTTTAGAGCATACTCCACCAAGCTGCCCAACTACGGGTTAGCGAAGCTCGGTGTTTTCAAACTGCCTAAAGGCCACTGACTTGGCTTAACGATTGTCACCTAACGACAACAGGCGGGGCCGACGGCTCAACATGCCCTCCAAAGCATAAGCACAGGGTATGGTCGACGTTGCTTGACCTACGTGACAGGATTAAAATCTATATAATAACGTAGATGGGATCTAATACGTTATGGGATTACAATATTTAAATCGTTAAATTATTATTATTTAAATAGTTGTCTTGGCCAACTTGCCTAAATATTGCTATAACTTGCATAAATATTTAAAAAAAATGGAAAAATTCACCTGCCCGAGGTGGGATTTACATCGTTAATTGGACACTGTAATGCAAAATAGATTCAAATGACATTTTTTTACTTTTAAGTTAAAGCTAAAGTTTAATAGAAATAAAAATATCACGCAGTATAAGTTTTGGGAAGCATATGTCATCAACTTGCTAGAATCTGTTGCGAATATATTAAAATCGATTTGAAGTTTCTCTCAATTTGGCATAAGTTTGTAGGTTGGATCTATTCTGCAGAACAGGGATCAATTAAATAAAATAAATAAATATTTCTGGACAATTTACACAGAGCCATCTAGTCCCAAATTAAGCGCAAAACTTGTGTTATATACTAGACAACTGATAAATGTACTTAAATACATTTTTTTGTAAATACATACTTATAATACATAGAAAACACCCAGACCAAGACAAACAAACATGTTCATGCACACAAATGTTTGTCTTGTGCGGGGATCGAACCCGCGACCTCGGAGTCAAAGTGGCCATTGCTAACCATTCGACCACCGAGCTCGTCATCTTCAATTAGGGAATGGAAATGAGAAACATAAGAACTAGTTAACTGTTTTAGTTTAATCATTCAGTAAGATGTTCGAGTTCTATCTTCACCGTTGTAAAAAATGGAACCGTGTATAGGTCTTTACATGCTTTCTAACAGTGTCGTATGCTTGTTTGCGATCTCAGTGGGATAAAATAATCGATCCAAGTATTTTTGAAATCGATATGTAAGCGCCCATCTAGACTCACCGGACCCAATTTTTTAATACAATAATAAAGTAAATGGCCTTATATCACACTAATTCTTAAATACTCTTATTATAGTATATAGCCAGCATATTTTTACATGATTTATCAAAACGAGTGCAAGTGATAACCCTAACCGCGTGTCATTAACTCGCCTCGTAAAGTTCAACCGTGTTGCTCAACAGTCACCCCACTAAATATAACCCGCGACCCAGTTCCCCTAGCAACACTCGCAAAGATCACTGGGTTACTCTAGTTGACTTTGTCAATCACTTGCCATCTTCGAGCTGACAAGCAGTTGATTGTATATATACAATAGTAGCATAATGTATAATAATGGCCACTTTTACAAGTTGTAGGTTCGATCCCCACACAAGACAAATATTTATGTAAATGAACATGTCGGTTTGTCTTGGTCTGGGTGTTTTTTTTATGTATTATATGTATGTATTTACAAAAAACGAATGTATTTAAGTAGAGTAAGAGATTTTTTTTCTAATGCTTAGGCCGCACTCATCGCGATAACGCGAATATTCGAATTATCGCGATTTATGTAGCAAAAAATTCGCGAATACTTCGACACTTAGAGCGAAACTTCGGGCACATCACTTCGCTGTCGGTAAACTCTCGCACATCAAATTGTTTATCGCGATGAACTTCGCTTGCACGGCAATACTTCAGTCGGCCCGCACCCGTTCCTAGCGGACGTGTTAGATGTAACTACAGTGTATAACATAGATGAAATGTAACATGGGTTGGTGTAATTTATGTTTTTTTTTCTCCTTTTTCTTGCTTTTAATTTGTTTTCTTCCAACTATGCTTTAATTTCATCACAATCACACTAAAAACTCAGTACAAAACGAGTCTTTAATGCTCTAGAGCAATAAAAATGTATGAAATTTCATTATTGCACAGTTTTTTTTAATCGCACCAAAAGGTGCCAATCTCAATGGATTAGGTCTATTCAGCCAGCCGATATCAATACTTTTTTTTTCGTACGTATTATTCGTTTCTATCCTACTTGTTCCAAATTTAAAAAAATGATTGCTGCTAACTCCGAGTTAAAAATGAAAGAAATTTAAAAAAGTGATTTGGCGGGAACTTTTTTAATTTTGCTTGACAATATTTTTGGAAACGATAAAAGTGTATATAGATACTATCTGATTTTGAGTGCTAGGGCTTCGAATTAAAATGGAATCATCTAGCGACACATTAACTCCGGAAAACATTCTAAATGAAGCCGACAGTGTTATAGAAACTTCTATTTTAACTGTTTGATATGAGTTTCTTTTATCTACTATTCCTATAGGTATTAGTTGAAAGAAAAGCAGATTATGCACCTCGCCTTAAGTAATTTATATTGCCCTCGTGCCTGTTAGATTAGAGCCCTCGCTAACGCTCGGGCTCTAAATCAGGCACTCGGTGCAATAATAAATTACTTTGTGCTCGATGCAATAATCTACTATTTTTAGATGACATACGTGTAAAAATGATTATTTGCTGCCATAAATATATATAGAGTAACCGTGGCGTCCATATTGTTTTTTTGCGTTAATACATCGCGATAAACTTTACATCGCGCAATACGCGTATTATGTGGCCGCGAAGATTCGCCGTAGACCGAAGACGACGTTTGTCGTCCGAATGTTATCGCGATGAGTGCGGCCTAGGCATTAAAAGACTAGCTATGTTTAAAAGCGATTCACATTTCATTCGTTATTTAAAATATTTTTCTTTTTAACAATTTGGTCACAGCCTAGAAAACGCACAATACAATTTAAAAGTTAGTCGCTAGTGACCGAAATCGAGTCGGCTTTTTTTATATTAAATTGGCATTAACGTGAAAATCAAACCTTTGGAGTTAAAGTAGGCATTGTAAGGTCAACATTGATTAACATTTGAAATGACGACGAATGATTGAAATGATCACGACCGAATGGTCATGTGATGAATGACGGCAATCTCAATTGATATAATAAGGGTACAAGTGATTCACAAACTGCTTGCTGAATAGGTTTTATTGTTGCAATGAAAAAACAGGCATGCCGAATGCATATTGAACCACACAAATAAAACTTTGAAAGTACGAAATTTTTGCTGTTAATAGGCTTGTTGCCCATGTTACAAAATTATAAAACTCTCTATCAGTAACGTAAAATACATAAAACTAGAATGATCTGCGATCTTAAAATTTTTATAACTTATGTCCGACGTGTTTTATGTTCGATCAAAGTTTGGTGGGAAAGTATATTTTAAAGGTGTTAAAATTATAAAAAAAATATATTACCATTGTAGAAAGAATAAAAAATACTATAACTTTTGTTACGGCGCTGGCTACATAAACGCAATATTTAACATAGATGTCGTTTATTCATTTATAATACTAGAAGGGTATAAAGATGTGAACGTAAGTTTGTTTGTTACGCTTTCACGTCGAAACTACTAAACCGATCATCATGTAACTTTGTACACATAATCTCAAAGGTTAATTAGAAAGTATATAGGATATTTTTTAGTAAAGAATAAGTAAACTCGGGTGAAGCTGCGGGTGGAAGCTAGTAAAAAACAAATTTGCAAATTAACTGACAGGCATAATTATTGCGAACGAAAATAAAGTCAAATCTGATAAGACTTCAAATATATTTTAACTGGAACATTAAAAACAAAAGTCATTATGTTTACACGAATATCGTAAAAACTGGTTTTAGTGTAATTTGTTTATACATTTCGCCGACATGTCGAGGCCGTTCATACACCATCCTAACGACGTGGACGTCACACCGTGACTATGGCGTCAGCAACGTTACAAAATTTTCGGCAAAAGAAAACTACTCTTTTATTGACGTGATAACGTCTTATATATCTGTGAACGCCAGCTGCACGCACGAAAAAGCATGTCACGTTCCGCCTGAGCCGAGCGTGCAAGCGAGAGCGCGGAACAAGCGATAGAGACACGATCGGGCTATTTCTTATAACGTTACCACGTAAAATTATCGTCCGTATACCGTCTTTACAGACAACCAATTCTTTTTATACCATGCCGTATGCCAGACAAGAATACGGCCCCTCTGATGTAAAGCGATTACTGTTGTCGTCAACCCCTTTTTCATCCCAGTGTTGGGATATGGGTCTTCCTTCATTTGAAGGGGTTTAGAGGGTACTCCACTACGCTGCTCAACTACGGGTTGGCGAAGGTCAAGCCGCCTAAAGACCACTGACTTGACTTAACGACTGTCATATGACAACAGCCGTGACCGACGACTTAAGGTGGCCTACAGTTACTAGGGGGGTAGAAACCTGTGCGACGCGGTCGCCGTGGGCCGCTCTTCTTTACCATTCTCCGGAAACTATTTCGAATAGCTATGTCAGGATGTAAGTCACTCGCGGATCATCTTTGAGCTAAACTGAACTTGTACGTGATGCACATTGCTGCTCAACTAACGAGGCTCTGGCAAAAGAGGCACAGCGTAATAAGCTGCCAGACTGGGAAAGTATCTCGATCTTACAGAATACCGCAGCAAAATTGACAATTGCCTTGAGGGATTGTTGTGTTCCTGCGAGTGGGTGAGGTTACTAGCAAGGAAGTTGTTACTGCATTGGCTGTGGAGATGGCAGTATGCGAATAATATTTCATGATAGAAATTTTTATTTATTAGACTTGTAATTGCACCGCGAGCTGTAAAAACACAACAACTCACAAGCGTATTCTTATTTGACTGCAGTCTTCTGTAAGGTTTATTTTTTGTTTCGTAATGGTACAAAATCGTAGACTCGAAGGTTAACAATAACAACCTGCAATGACATTCATTGTTATGGTGAACGTAATTACTGTGACACATGTCGGCAACACGCGAGATTATTTTCGTAAATAAACACAATGTGTATTTACTTTGTTACTGTGTTATTTGTTTTGACTTTACTCACTCGCAGGACACAACAACCCTCAAGGGAATTGTTGTTTGGCTGCGGTATTCTGTGAGTTGGAGGTACTTCCCCAGTCGGGTAGCTTGCAAATACGCTGTGCCCTACCTGTCTTTTGGCAGCCTCTTTCGCTAGTCGACATGGTGCAATACGTGCAGATGAGGTTGGCTTTAGCTCTAAACATCGTGGTGAGCCGTTTATAACCCACTTTTTTTTTTTTTTTTTATAACAGAGGGTGGCAAGCGAGCATGTGGGTCACCTGATGGAAAGCAATCACCACCGCCCACAGAAATCAGCAACACCAAGGGGTCGCCGATCCGTTGCCAGCCTAAAACTACTTCTTAGAGAGATGGTACAACCATCTCTCTAAGAAGTGGGTTATAAACGGCATATATATTTATATAAAAAGAATAGGTCGTTTAATGATATAAGGATATAAGCCTGTCAAATACAGTTTTTACTTATCATTTTCACCAAGTTTTATGTACATCCTAAACTTTTTAAGTACGTGAAAACAACAGAGTCACTGTAATAGTTGAAAAGTAGTATCATATTAGTAATAATTACCTCGATAACCATAGGCTCTGGCAGAGAGGTAGGGTACACCTCAAAATCACAGACACCAAACAAATAACAATCTCTTAGAGCTTCTACGAATTTCTTGTGTTCCTACGAGTGAGTGATGTTACCAGAAAGAAATAAGCTGCTACGATGGCAGCGGGGTAGCAGCGGCGGGAGCGATAATTTATGTTGTAAGCATTTATAGGTTACAGTCACCGCTTCACAACAGGTGGGCGATATATTCATCTGTCATTCGACGTTGTATTAAACATAATTACCAGACTACATGATTGCTTACTATCAGGCAGGTTGTTATTGTTGTTTATTCTCTATATTGCATACCAAGTAAACCATAATTACAATATTATAAGGAAATGCTATGTACAAAAGCGGATTTATCTCTTTTAGAGATCTCTTCCAGACACCTTTAAGTATTTGGTAGGAACATATACAAGAAACGTAAGCGGGAAAACGTGTACAAGCATAAATGTTGCATGGAAAAAAAATAGCGAGAAAGTTCTATTTCCCAATATCATATACTTGCTTACGATATGATGATATAAAATCATAAATCAACAGAGTAATAACAGACGTATTACACATACCGCGCCAAACACTTGGCACCATACTATAAATCCAATTTAAATAGCCACATCGCAAAAAAACAAACTCACCGACAAATCTGGCAGCCCCATACTGATGTTCTTCCTAAAGTAATTCCACACAAACATCACACTTCAACTATAAAAGCTTTAAACAATATTTCTAACACCTACATCGCGCACACTATCACACTTTATGTCACATTGTGAAAGATACAATCGAATGAAAATCGAATATGGTACAAATGAATTCGTAAATGGATGGTTGATATCGGTAGAGACCTTGCGGCAGCAAAACACGCTCTGAAGCATCGGAACAGACTGAAGATCAACGCAGGGACAGCTGTCTGATGTATGAAAACGATGATGTGGTAAGCGCGAATAAGTTTGTGGATGCGGCAAATTTTGAGAAGGAAAATAATAATTTGTTGAAGGAATTATGACGCTGTTGTTAAAATATTTAAAGCTTGCTGGTTGCTTGTTATGCATAATGATTATTTATCATGTAAATAAATTAAAAATATGCGAAATATGTGGGCACGATTCTTAAAACAGCTTTTTGCTAATTAACTTCAAGATATTGCAAACTACGAGCAGATACAAAGGAAAATTACGAAAAAGTATATTGACATAGCGAATAGCTTCCCAAGACTTGTTTGCATCTATTAATCCTATCCCCGACTAATATTATAAATGTGAAAGTTTATGCGAATGGATGTTTTCCTTTTTCAGGGGTAAACGGCTTAACTGGATAGCATCAAAATTCAAACATATAAAACGAATGTGACTAGGAATATTGCAGTCGATAACTATAACTAGGAATCCAGGAAAAGGCCAGTTGATCAAAGAAAACATTTCAATTTATGTTTTAATAAATGAATCAAAATAAATAAAACTATTTTCGGCTCTGCTGACAAATCACACAAATTAAGCACATCTATATCCGTCGACGACGGATTATTCTATTCATAAACCGCATCCACAGATTCTTACCTCCGTGGTCCAATAGCAACTATATTTAGAACATACTAGTTAGATGTGTGTGTACCGTGTATCGCGACAGGGTTGGCATCTATCCGAATGCTGTTTATCTTCCTGCTTGTGTAACCCCGGTGGCCGGTGCTGCGGTATATGGGTTATAGTGACTGTTTACTTGTTGCGAGATACTTGTTACCGATTTAATGAACGAACGTTACTTTTTACGCAATGGGAAATAGCTGTGGAAAGCATTATGTGAATTTATTTTTCGAGCTTGGTTATTATTTGATGAACCCGGTGGTCGAGTGTCTAGCAATGGTTACTTCGTCGCGGGTTCGATCCCCGCACAAGACAAACATTTGTTTGCATGAACATGTCTGTTTGTGTTGGTCTGGGTGTTTTCTATGTATTAAAACTTACAAGTATGTATGTACAAAAAATGTATTTAAGTACATTTATCAGATGTCTAGTACCCATAGTACAAGCTTTGCGCTTAATTTGGGACTAGATGGCGCTGTGTAAATTGTCCAGAAATATTTATTTATTTGGATTTTTTGCAATGTTGAATAAAATTGATCAGTCTTAAAATATGATTCCACACAAACTATTTTTTTTTTTTTTGGTTCTTAAGTGGGTAATTTTTGGAATCCAACTAGAACGTGCACGTGCACCCTGCAAACTAACGAGACTCTGACAAAAGAGATAGGGCACGGGGTAGTTATAGGCTACCCGACTGAGGATGTACGTACAGTCGGTACCCTAAGATAACTGATCACGTTGTCATTCTGAAATGTATGGAAGAGTTAACAGTTATCTTAGATAACCGAGTGTACCTCCACCTAAGAGAAGACCGCAGACAAATAACAATTTCCTAGAGATCCAAAGGGATGTTGTATTCATGCGTGTAGGTCCGGTCACCAGCTCCCTTACTATGGAATCCCTTAATATGATTATTCATACCAATGAATAATGGAATAGAGTCGCTTATTCATTGGTATGATTATTCATACCAATGAATAAGCGACTCTATTCCATTTGAAATAGAGTCGCTTATTAATAAGCAATCTATTCAGTTATTGAATCGCAATAAGAGATGGTGGTAAGGGGGCAGGAAGGAAAGAGGTTCTAGGTTGGAAGGGGACGCCGCGCGACCGATATTTTATGTTGTTTGTAATAGTCTATAAGGCAACGTTCACCGCTTCTCATCAGGCGAGTCGTATGCATGTTTGCCTTCTGTGTATAAAAAAAATTCGAAAGAATGACAAACATTCGTGTTAAAGATCAAATCTGCAGTGTAAATCGCATTTAGATTGCAGATTTGATCATTTTTTTTTTGAGAGGGGGGCAAGTGAGCATGTGGGTCACACTGATGGAGAGTAATCAGCAACACCAAGGAGTCGCCGATCCGTTGCATCAAGAGTTGGGGTGTTTGAATTGATTAAAATTCTAGAGATCCCGATAACTTCATTCGTCGAAAATATAGACTTATAATATTATATATTCACAAAAATATTAATTTAATAATGAAATATATTCTTTTTATTTTTATTTCTTAAAGTTCCAACCATTTATATCTATCACAGAGTTTTCAAATGTTATGATTACAAAAGCCACGCAATGGCTTAAACGCAGCCAGAAATTAGACGTAAAATTAACTAATGACTACAGTACACCAGTGTTTGTCAAACTTTTTCATGGCGATCCCCTTAGTATGTAAAAATATTTTGCAATCTACCTTCTAAAGTTCCTAGCCTGTATGCAAATATATTAGTATATTATAAGTATCAAATCCGTACATTTTGATTTATTTTCATAACTAAGAATCGTTAATTAACTACAATAAATAAAACAAATATAGTGAAGTATATAAAAATATCTTTTTAAACGTTGTTTTTTTTTACAACTTCGCGACCTTCCGCGACCCTCTTATAGAGGTTTGAAAACCCACATGAGGACGCGACCTACACTTTAAAAAACACTGCACTATACAAACAACTAAAACAATGTGATAACCCTAATGATGAATTCAATAAAGCTAATAAATGGGATAGCAGAGAGAGCTCATCCCGTGTATTAGGGTCGCGTTAAATTGCCAACCAGTCTGGTATCAAGTGACTGACTCAACGTAGAATTTAGATATGTAGCAGTTTCGAGAACTTGATAATGCAATAGCATTTTGAAGAGTCCAGGCCTAAATTGTGTTTTTTTTTTTGACGCGAAACGTCTTATAAATCAATGAACGCCGGTTGCACGCACAAAAAAGCATGACTCATGTCACGTTCCGCCTGAGCCGAGCGTGCAAGCAAGAGCGCGGAACAAGCGATAGAGAGGCTCGATCGGCTGTTTGTTGTGACGTTTCTTATGACTTAAAATGGTCGTCCGTAAACAGACTTTACAGACAACCAATTTTTTTATACTACGTAGAGTAGAAAATAAGCATAAGGTCCATCTGATGTTTCATCATCATCCTCATCATCAGCCTGTATCTATCGACTGCTAGATATAAGCCTTCCCCAATGTTTCCCACCAAACACAATCTTTCGCCTTCCGCATCCAGCCGCTTCCAGCCGCTTTCTTAAGGTCATCGGACCATCAGAAGGAGGGCGTCCAACGCGCGAGGCGTTCCGCATTCGATCCCTCAGAGAAACCCCGAACATAGCCCTCTCTATCGCTCGCTGCGCGACCTTTAACCCGTGGACCAGTCCGATGGTCAGTATCCAAGTCTCTGCACCATAGGTTATTGCAGGGAGGACGCACTGGTTGAAGACTTTAGTCTTCAACCAGTGCGAGTGCAGAGTAGATGTTTACTCTAGCCATATTAACGCTCACAACATGAAATATCGCTCGCATGTCGCAAACCACGCTGCCAGCGCAGCAACACGTCTCTTCCTGGTGATCGCACTCATTCGCAGAAACACAAAAACCCTCAAGGGAATTGTTATTTAGCTGTGGTATTTTCTGAGGTGAAGGACGTTCTCCAGACGGCCAGCTTACAAAATACGCTATGCCCTACCTCTCTTTTCGTCAGAGCCTTGTTTTTCAGTCAACAGCGCCAGCAGTGTGCAGCTGAGGTTGGCTTTAATTAAAATGCGTTGATGAATCACTTACACAACTAAAAAAATTATTACCGAAATCGACAAATCTCAAAACGAATTTCGAAAAGCTAACTTTTAGTCATAATAGGCTATTTGACTAACATCTTTTTCGGTTTGATATGTAGGGACGTCTCCTTAATATAACCATAGGTGAAAGAACTACTTCGATAGCACAAAAATCTCTCGAGATATGGTAATTTGAACATCACAATTTTTAGACTGCCCAAAACGCTCCATACAAAAGACTACAAATTATGACGTCACAGGTTTGTATTTTGTATGCATCAAATCAGAAATTTGTACGACAGCTATGTTAAATATTACATTTACGTGATTAGTATCATAATAAAAGTTATAGCATTTTTTATTGCTTCTCCTTGGAAATATTATTTTACATACTTTCAAAATGGACTTTCCCGCCAAACTTTGATGGACGCTAAAAAAAGTCTGACTGAAGATATTACAATGAAAGTTTGCAGATCTTTATAGTTTTGTGTATTTTAAGATATTGTTAAATAATTTATACAATTGTTAAACATTAGAAAATAGCCTATTGTGTTCATCTTAGCCGATAGGTCTCCCCGGGGCCCTACCGCCTAATCTGAAGCCGATTACCATCGGATTTTTTGAATGCGGAAATGAAATGATTGCTTGCATTGTTGGTAATTATGTTTAGATAGTAGTAGTCGGTAGTGGGTGGGTGCCGGCCGGCAGTAGTTTGCATGAACTAATTGGTGGCGGAAGCACGCAAAGTAGTGTAGATCAAATTGCCTGTAAATTATGTTTAGCTCAGTTGATAGAAACCCTAGAGCTCTATCGACTAAGCTCAAGATGTTCGTCAATAACTTTAACCTGAGACCAATTTTTGGTATCAAAAATCCCGATGGTATTCGGCTTCAGCTTCGGCGGTAGATATGGCCCCAGGTATGAATATTATATTTTTAGCGTATAGCTCTTCTATCAGTTCTGGTCTGCCTTTGTGACTCACTTGTTTTGGCAACGCATACACTGGACACTGACTGTACATCACTAGGTATATTACATGTTAGTATAACCAATATATATTTTTAGTGTAGATTCGTATTCTACTTGCAGATAATTATTTATTGCTCCAACACTAATAAAATTAAACATAATCAACTAATATTTTATATAGGAGTAGCCCGATAGTCGAATGGCTAGCAATGGCAAATTTGTCTCCGAAGTCGCGGGTTTGATCCCCGCACAAGACAAACATTTATGTGCATGAACATGTCTGTTTGTCTTGGCCTGGGTGTTTACTAAGTATTTTAAGTATGTATTTACAAAAAATATATACATACATATATCAGTTGTCTAGTACCCATAGTACAAGCTTTGCGCTTAATTTGGGACTAGATGGTGCTGTGTAAATTGTGTAGAAATATTTATTTATGTTTATTTATTATATATAATTTAACAAAGAGATCGATAGACGCATTCGTCTGGGCTGGGCAACTTTTGGAAGGCATCGGCACATCCTCATCGCACAGCAGTTATACCCCAATGCTTGAAGACTAAAATTTTCAACCAGTCGTACTCCTCGCTATGACCTGCGCTACAAAGACTTGGACGCTGACGGTCGGGCTCATGTGTGCGTATGTGTGAAACCGTTACTAGCACCCTTTGAAGGCTTAACAAATTAATCCGTTTTATGAGTACAAGTGTAGACACTCTAATGTTACTTATTGAAAGCGTAGATTATAGCTTGCTGTCCGAACTTTACAACTATGACGATAAATCCTTTGATGTGGGGTAATGGATTACCACGGAGCCGATGGGCTTAAAATACGTGAGTAACAAGTGCAGTTGAACTAATGCAATTTATGCGATGCGGTATAATACTGCCGCGCTAAGAAGTAAAGGCGTGTCTAATATTTCTTCAAGTTATAGACGTCGTAATAAACGTAGTCATGTATACGCAAACATCTTGAACTTGTGGGGTGTCAAATCATAGCAGTTATTATTTATTATAAGCTTTAACTGAAGTTACGAAAGTTTAGCTGAAGATTATCTTCAGTTAAACTTTCTCTCTACAGGAGCATTCGTGTAGAGCCTTGTTTCCAACCAGGGACTAATAACGTTTTTTTGTTCAGTTATTTTCAGCAATGACGTCACGTTAATATTGATATTGAGGTAAACATTACATCAATTTTAAAATTACTGCAAAATTTTAATAATGTCAACGTTATCCGTTATCAAAGTAAAGCGCTGTTGCCAGCAAGCCAAGCCCTCCCACTGCACATATTATGTGTCGTATGCTACGGTAACCACATTTCGTCAGGTGGGCCGTATACTTGTACGTCACCGTCACCCGATATGGTATTAAAAATGGCTAATGCGACTTATTACGTATTTTGTAATATCTGCAAGACAGGAGCGCCAAACATGTAGGCCTTGTATTTTGGGGTACTAGCCCCGCCACTCTTATGTTCGCCTAACAAATGTAATGAAAATTTAACATGCAATATGTTAAATTGTACCATGAACATTTTAAAAAGCAAGGGACCCAACGCAAGTATGGTCGGAAATAGGTGTGCTATTTTATGTTGTACTTTGGGACGAAGAACAGTAGGCCTATTATCGTAATTATTTTACCATCGCACAATGAAAGTTGACCGACTCGAGATTGAATTGTGAATTGACAGAAAATTGTATATGTACTTGGTTTCATTCAATTCTTATTGCGACCGGTATGCAATTCGTAATTTATAATTTACAGCCATATTACTTCATAATAATACTCTAACAAAATTTTTAAACTTCATACTGTGGTAGGAGAATACCAAATGTTACATTCCTGCCCCCTTACCACCAACTCTTATTGCGATTCAATAACTGAATAGAATGCTTATTCATACCAATGAATAAGCGACTCTATCCCATTTCAAATAGAGTCGCTTATTCATTGGTATGAAAAAGCATTCTATTCAATTATTGAATCGCAATAATAGTTAGTGGTAAGGGGGCTGAAATCGGGACTGAATCGAAAGTGAATTTTGACTAAATTATAATTACGAGAATTGTGCCACTGGGTATAAAAAAATATTTCAAGAAATTAATCAAGTATAATCAACGTCGATTTCCATCATATTGAAATTTTGTATTTAGCGGATGTGTTCCGTTTCACCCCAGCTGTCCCAATATCATACTGCAGGTCGGTAAAGGAACCCTAAGAACAAAACCACTTATCTCTGACTAAATATAAAACATACCTACATTCACTCTGTCATGTCTGAATCTTCAAAATAGAAACGTTATAACACTTCACCGGTCCTATCCAAACATCTTTTTTTTTTGGGACAGCTGGGGTGAAACGGAACACATCCCGTTTCACCCCAGCTGTCCCAATATCATACTGCAGGTCGGTAAAGGAACCCTAAGAACAAAACCACTTATCTCTGACTAAATATAAAACATACCTACATTCACTCTGTCATGTCTGAATCTTCAAAATAGAAACGTTATAACACTTCACCGGTCCTATCCAAACATCTTTTTTTTTATACTACGACGGGTGGCAGACAAGTATACGGCCCGCCTGATGAGAAGCGGTTACCGTAGCCATATTAACGCTCGCAACATAAATAATCGCTCGCGCGCCACCACCCCTGCTGCAAACGCAGCATCTCCTTCCTTTCTGGTGACCTCACTCACTCGCAGGAACACAACAACCCTCAAGGGAATTGTTATTTGGCTGCGGTATTCTGTGAGGTGGAGGTACATTCCCCAGTCGGGTAGCTTACAATTACGCTCCCTACCTCTCTTTTCGCCAGAGCTTCGTTTGTCAGTCAGCAGGGTGCACCGCGTGCAGGTGAAGTTGGCTTTGGTTCAAAGATGTTGATGAACCACTTACACCCCGAAATATTTACATCAAATGACGTACCGCAATTTGTTTCGCGTTTTCCCATAAATCCCAATATTTCCATGCCAAATCATAACCGTTTGAACCGGCTCTCAAAATATACAATAGTAAAATATTATTTTAAATGGTCCGCGCGGTAGTGAAAGCACTCATGTTGTGGAGCGATGTTTAAAAATAAATTGCAAGTATTTTTAGATAGATCCCCTTTTGTTTGTTTATGGGGGAGAGAACATTTTGAGCCAAAGCCAATCCCATTACCTTTCGGTACAAATTTGTAATATCACTTATGTACTTTATCATCATTAGTTATTATATTAATAAATGAATTTTAAGTTTAAGAATTTGGGGGTGTAAGTGATTCATCAAGATCTTTGAACCAAAGCCAACTTCACCTTGCACGTGGTGCACTCTGCTGACTGACAAACGAAGCTCTGGCGAAAAGAGAGATAGGGAGCGTAATTGCAAGCTACCCGACTGGGGAATGTACCTCCACCTCACAGAATACCGCAGCCAAATTTCCCTTCCCAACAATTCCCTTGAGGGTTGTTGTGTTCCTGCGAGTGAGTGAGGTCACCAGAAAGAAAGGAAGGAGATGCTGCGTTGGCAGCGGGGGTGACGGCGTGCGAGCAATATTTTATGTTACAAGCGTTAATATGGCTACGGTAACCGCTTCACATCAGGCGGGCCGTATGCTTGTTTACCACCCGACGTAGTATAAAAAAAAATGAAGCAAAAAATTTGTACTCTAATACTTTTTTTAAGCTTCATACTGTGGTAGGAGAATACCAAATGTTACATTTGTGAGATCGGGATTGAATCAAAACTGAATTTTGATTAAATATTTTTTTATTTAATCAAAATTCAGTTTTGATTCAATTGTTTACCACCCGACGTAGTATAAAAAAAAATGAAGCAAAAAATTTGTACCCCTTTTTATTAAAATTATTAAAACTTCTTCATGTGAGAAGTATGAAATTTCGCATACTATATTATATATAGTTATAAATTATATATAGTTTATATACCTAGAGAATGAGTGCAGAATCTTGATATATTTTTTTGATTATGCATAAAAATACATTGAGTCAAAAAACATTACTCACGCTACCATGTATTACCATGTATCGTGGGTTCGATTCCCACACAGGACAAACATTTGTGTGCATGAACATGTCTGTTTGTCTTGGTCTGGGTGTTTTATATGTATCATAAGTATGTATTTCCAAAAAAAAAATGTATTTACGTATGTTTATCAGTTGTCTAGTACCCATAACACAAGCTTCGCTTACTTTGGGGCTAGATGGCGCTGTCTAATTAGTGTGACAATATTTATTTATTTATTTGACACACACACGCATATATATTCTTTTGTTAATAGACGACCACTAGTTATGATAAATTGAACAAAGTCGAATGGTGAACAAAGATCTTCAACCAGATTTCCATCGATTGATTTATTCTCACTTAATAAAATAACGCAAAGTTGCTATTCGCGTCTGTTTGCTCGCTTGACTCATCTAAACTACGCATTGGATTTAGATGAGGCTGTCATTGTCATGAGAATTTGTTTTGTAAGATTTATTTAAATAATAAATTTATATTATTCGACAACAGTGCCCCTAATGTGCGGTTCGAGAGAAGTTTTCTCCCGCGTACGGTCAAGCTGTGGAATTAACTGCCTGTCGAGGTTTTCTCAGGAGACTACAGCATGGGGTTCTTCAAAAAGGCCGTGAAGAGGTTTTTACAGGGTCGGCAACCCGCGTGTGATGCCCCTAGTATTACAGGCGTTCATAAGCTACGGTAACTGCTTTCTATCAGGCGGGCCGTATGCTTGTTTGCCACTTTAGTGGTATAAAAAATAAGCGAAGACAGGGCGAATGCTAGTAATATCACACCTCGGCCGCTGCATACAAATGTCTCGTCGGTAAGTACTACATAAACAGCGACGTATGTGCAGAGCGAGAATGAGCGTGTGTGCATCACCAAGGAATCGCCGGTCCGTTGCCAGCCTTTTAACGGAAATGAAGACTCTGTTCTTGAAGGCTCCCATGTCGTAATTGATCGGAAATACCGCTGATGGAATTTGATTCCACAGTTTCACCTTTCGTGATATAAAATGTTTGAAGAAACGTACTGCAGTAGATCGCCAATTATCAAGATGATGGTTGGAATTTTAATTTATGTCACTATGTTACGAAATTTGAATCGTATATATTCAATCTGACATTAGATCCCTAAAAGACTCACGAAAGTGGACTATCAACAATACACATCGGGTTTTATTTTACGAAGGAGTCGAAGAACCACCAAGTAGCAGCAACAACTGAATGTAATTAACATTCAAATTCGTAATCTCTATTTTTATCCGCGATGCGTAGCGTTGAAATCCGTGACAATGAAATGTAATAGAGGTGTCTGCCAAATAATCGGACACACAAAAGATGAATAAGCAAATATTACCGCCAAAGTGTTCCCGACCAGTTTTATAAGAGCCGGTAGGCACTTACAAATTTAGGCCAGCAAACAATAGTTTGAATATTATTTTTGGGGTGTAAGTGGTTCATCAAGATCTTTGAACCAAAGCCAACTTCACCTGCACGCGGTGCACCCTGCTGACTGACAAACGAAGCTCTGGCGAAAAGAGAGGTAGGGAGCGTAATTGTAAGCTACCCTACTGGGGAACGTACCTCCACCTCACAGAATACCGCAGCCAAATAACGGTTCCCTTGAGGGCTGTTGTGTTCCTGCGAGTGATTGAGGTCACCAGAAAGGAAGGAGATGCTGCGATGGCAGCGGGGGTGGCGGCGCGCGAGCGATATTTTATGTTGCGAGCGTTAATATGGCTACGGTAACCGCTTCAGATCAGGCGGGCCGTATGCTTGTCTGCTACCCGTCGTAGTATAAAAAAAAAAAAATGCACTTACACAATATACAGGGCGTCCCACGGCCATGCCACATGGAGGGAAAGTATATTAAATATTGAAGATAGTAGAAATTATATTAAATTAGAATATTTTACTGAAAGAAGACATCATTTTATTTTTAATAATAAGTAGAACTGCATTCATAGATTTTTTGAAAATCGCCTGCCTCAACCGGAAATCGAACTCGTGAAATGTGAAAAAAAAAACATACTTGTATTTTATTATATCCTTCGACATAGTTAACCATACGGAGTATTTTTTCCTAAATAACATAACATCTTAATTGAAAGGAAGATCGTGAAATTTAACATTTGTTTAAAATTTCGTTCAGGAAAATTACTTCTGACTTTGCCGTGCTGCCAACATTTCAGATACTTTCCCTCCATGTGGCAAGGCCGTGGGACGCCCTGTATATATCCTGGACAAATTACACGCGGCCGTCTAGTCCCCAACTTTGCTAAACTTGTACTATGAGTATTAGACAACTGATATAATCTTATCTATATATATAAAAATCAATGCCACTTTTCGTTGTAATTTTATAACTCAAGAACGGGCTCACCTATCCAAACCAAATGTTTAGGCTTTGTTCGGACTATTTAGTAGATGGTGTATGTGAAGTTTGCACAAAATCGGTAGAGCGCCGACTTTATGTTGCCATGCCGTTTGTTTATTCATGCTCAAAATGGAAAAGCAAAAAATATTGTTTATCCAAATATTTTTGATTAAGTTTTAAAATAGCTAGCAATTAATAAAATATTTTTTTGTTGTATTTCACTTTATACGTAGCGAAGCACGTACCGGGCCGCTAGTATAATTATATAACACCTTTTTTTTTGTAAATACATACATTTACATAGAAAACACCCAGACCAAGACAAACAGACATGTTCATGCACACAAATATTTATCTTGTGCGGGAATCGAACCCGCCACCTCGAAGTCAAAATGACCATTGCTAATCATTCGTCCACCGAGCTCGTCTTTACTGTTGCACAGTAAAAGTCGGTTTTAGGGTTCCGTACCCAAAGGGTAAAAAGGGGTTCCTTTTTACCCTTTGGGTACGGAACCCTATATAGTAAGGCTCCGCTGTCCGTCCGTCCGTCTGTCACCAGGCTGTATCTCATGAACCGTGATAGTTAGACAGTTGAAATTTTCACTGATGATGTATTTCTGTTGCCGCTATAACAACAAATACTAAAAAACAGAATAAAATAAATATTTAAGGGGTCTCCCATACAACAAACCTAATATTTTTTGCTCGTTTTTGCTTGCAATTGATAATGGCAATAGCCAATAGGTAGACGCTTGAAATACTCACATAATATTTAGTTTTAAACGTGATTTAAACCCTTCGTGCGCAAGTCGACTCGCACTTGGCCGGTTTTTATTTAATTAAATGTCGTAGTGTGAAAAACCTTTTCTTTACCACAAGATTACTTTATTCTTTATAGGAATTAGAACTGGGTTAAAAGGAAGAGATCTTCTTACAACGTTAGAGACGTCATCATCATCATCATCAGATCATTTTAGTCTCCACTACAGGAGCACGCCCCTCTCTCGTCCGTCCCAGACAGAAAGAGGATTTGGCCTACACTCCCCACGCTGGCCAGACGGGTTGGGGAGGCCTGATCGATGTTTTTTAATGTATTTATTTCCTTTAGTCGCCTTGTACGACATCCACGGGAAGAGACGGAGTGATTCTATTGTAGTCTACCGGAAACCACACGGCAAACGGTTAGAGACGTAGGAAATTACAAAAGCTAAAGCATACACACGTTACAAATAAAAGCGTCCACGTCCCAAAATTAACCTATTTACTTTCCAATGCGCTCGTATATAAATAGCCGCATTACGTAGACATTTTTTTCACATATTCATGACAGGGCGCCATTGTGCACCGTACATTATAGAAATAAACTGCGCTGGAGCGTCGCCAACCATCAATGAACCGCGACCAAGGTCTCGCTGGATATAAGGAATATCTATTTCATGTTACGAAATTTTTTAATCGGGCAAACTTCATGTATTACTAAAATACACATGCGCGTTTGATTGTGTAAACCAGTGTTTTTCAATCTTTTTGAACATGGTACCCCTTTACAAGTTAAAAAACTGGCGACCCCCCTCCCCCTCCCTCCGTCTCTTCCATGAAGAAACTTCAACAACTTAGCTGGCTATGAAAGCTTTAAAATTATTAGTGCCATTTGCTACCGATTTTGTTCTTAGGTGAACTAATTAGGCCTTTAATGGTGAATATAAAAATTAATAAGAGATAGAGGCTTCAATTGGAAAAAGATTTGCTTAAACATTTGTGTTGATTAATTATTTAACAATAATCAATCCTGGTTACGTTTTTTTATTGTACCTACAAATATTTGCGTTTTATCCCCCGCCACCCGAACTTGGCGACCCTCCTGGGGGTCGCAACCCACAGTTTGAAAATCACTGGTGTAGACATATACAATTACTCTTACGAAGTTATAATGTATTTGTTATATGTATTATATCTCAGTATGCAAGGGTATATTTTAGGGCCAACATTGTCCTCGTTAGATTAGACATATCACTTATTTGTATTAAGGTTACACACAAACAATTTTAACCTATTAACCTATTATATTATTGGCCGTGTGGTTTTCGGCAGACTAGAATAGAATCACTCCGTTTATTTCCGTGGATGACTGGATGTCGTACAAGGCGACTAAGGGAAATACATTATCAAATATCGATCAGGCCTCCCCAACCCGTCTGGCCAGCGTGGGGAGTGTAGGCCAAATCCTCCTTCCGTCTAGGACGGACGAGAGAGGGTCGTGCTCCTGTAGTGGAGACTAAAATGGACCTCAAGATGATGATGATGAACCTATTATATATATATATATTAGTAATTTACCTTAAGAAATACAAGTCAACGGTATACATGAAGGTAAATTACAAATTTAATTAGTGGTATGTGCTGCAGCAACACAAGGTGCGAGTGCTATTCAAGGTAACTTTTTGGAATGCCATTTTTTTGTTCATCCAATAGAATGTTCTTGACATGAATACTATGCAATTAAAGAAAATGAATGATAACAAAATCGAGGGATACAGTTTGGGGTTGCAGCTACAAATCTATCATCCATCCAAAATTCAATCACACCACTCGACAGATAAAGGATCAAATAATTTGTTACGCTAAGTAAGGTATGGAACATCACGGGCGAGGGAGCGGGAAACGCCGACATTGTGACATAATTTTAGTGCATATAACGTATTCACACGTACAACACACGACCGTGTCCTTGACACAGCCACACCCCATTTTGTTTCAACATATAATTGGTTAGTTAAATTTCTAATTGGTGGCGGTATGTTGTTCCAACAATGAATAGCCTAGTAGCGAAAGCTGCACTTAAATGCGGTTGTGCTGCGATGGTGCAGCACCATATTAGACCGGCAATATCTCCAGCAAGCGATTTATACTCTCTAAATCAGACGTCGAGTCCTACTTAGCAAACGAGGCCCGTAAACTGTGCCCCCGTAATTAAGCCTAGACTAAATTAGTGACTCACACAATCAAATGCGTACTCGTTCAGTTAGCACATTACGATTTTTATATGATGTTTGACAAGCTCGGTGGTTTCGAATAGCTAAAAGTATTTAAGTAATATATATCAGTTATTTATGAGTTAGAAATAGGTACATTTACATGCTTTGCTTAGTTTGGGACTAGATAGCAGTGAGTAATTTGTCCAGGAATATTTATTTATTATAGTTACAAAACTTTAAGACGGTGAAACCAGTTCCTAACCACATCCAGTAAATGATTCTCGAATCGTAGTTGGCTATCGAAAATTCTTGCCTCTTCAACTCTCTCTATAGGCTTACAAAGCCTATATGGTAGCTGCTGGAATTTTACCTATAATATTATTAATCTGCACTTTGAAACCATGAACTTGTATTTGGATTTACCAGGATTCAATTTATTTATTTAAAATTATTCCCAAGTCCCAATCCTTCAATACGAGTGAGTTTTTGTTAGCCTAGATAAAAATACTATTCAAGTACGCCATTGTACCCTGCACTAACAAATCTTGTTTGGAGTATCCGATAAGTTATCGATAAACATCTTCAGCTTAGTCGGTAGAGCTCTAGGGTTTCTATCAGCCGAGCTAAACATAATTAGCAACATTCAAAGAAGTACTTTCATTTTTGTATTCAAAAATTCCGATCGTAATCGGCTTCAGCTTCGGCGGTAGGCCCCCTGGACATCATGGATTAAAGACATAATTTTCGTACACAGTTCCATGATAGTTTTGACGATGAAAAACGATTGACATTATTTCTCCCGCGCATACATAACTATGGATATCGATAGATGATAATCTGGCAAAGTATAGGGAGCCGTTTCATGCAAACGGTACAAAAGCTATCATCGTGAAAGTGTAAGAGATGGTCAACCGAGATGGTAAATATCACAGGGAACCTTGGAATGCAAAGTTGATCGATCACATAAAGCGTTCGTAGTACACGCCCGTAGCTGAAGCGATGAGTACTCACCTGCGCGACGTCCTTGAGCTGCGCGCGCTGCATGTCGAGGTCGGCGATGCGCTTCAAGGCGGCGTCCTCGGCGCGCGCCTGCGCCTCCAGGCCCTCCCACACGGCCAGCAGCGCAGGCAGGCGCTCGCTGCGCGGGCTCGGGGGCTCCGGGACTTCCGGGGACTTCACCTGACAACATACACAAATTCACAACATACAATAATGATTTTTAAGAAAAAATAAAAACCGACTTCAGAAGGCAACGGGGCAAATTTTTTCCATCGATTTTTCTGGGATCCCCTCACCAGACCCTGACTTGGGGATTATGGGACCACCTTGCAATCATACCCTTTCAAATAAAAAAAGAATTTTGAAAATCGGTTCACAATTCGCGAAGATATCAAATAACATACATACAAAAAAGAATCCGTCGAATTGAGAACCTCCTCCTGTTTTGAAGTCGGTTAAAAATTCACATATTCAGCACACTACACTGAAGCGTCCTTCCTTCAGTTCTTGTTTTATTAATGGCATCTGGATATTGGTCTTATTTTATGGAGTGTTAAAAACGATACAACAATTATTAACGTAAAATAACTTAATAAGCATTCCTATTCGCTAGAAAATTCCTCGCTTTAGAGTGCACATAAAGCCGTCGTCGGACCCGACTGTTAACATAAGATAATTTATTTGCGAAAATAAGGTACGTCTATAACAACATTTTGACGAGCCCGGTGGTCGAATGACTAGCAGTCAAAGTAGTCATTACTTTGACTTCGAGATCGCTGGTTTGATTCCCGCACAATACAAACATTTATGTGCATGAACATGTCTATTTGTCTTCTTCTAGGTATTTTCTATGTATATAAATGATCATATACATAGAAAATAACGTATTTTTTTCGTACATACATACGTATTTACGAAAAAAAAAATGTATTTAAGTACATTATCAGTTGTCTAGTACACATAGTAACAGCTTCGCGCTTAATTTGGGACTAGGTGGCGCTGTAAATTGTCCAGAAAAAAAAAATACATGGGCTATAACTACATACACGGTTGATTAAACTAGATAAGCGTAGACAAAGATGGCTAATGTAACTACATTGAAATACTGACCTGTAAATGTGGATTCTTCTGTTCCCGTAAGGACACGTCTTCGCTGGGCTCGCTGCACGAGGCAGAGCACACTTCGTGGATACGTTCCAGTTTCTGCGTGCGACGGTGGATTTTTTCTTCCAACAAACGACACTATGAGAAAAAAAATATTCCATAGTTAGTACACATAGTTTCAACTTAGTAGACAGTGCACCTGCACCACGTGCAGGTGAGTTTGGCTTTGGCCCAAAGATGCCAATTACACCCACAATTGTTTGAAAAATAGATAAGCATAGAAGAGAACAGCAAGATTTAACGAAAGACTACAAATACCGCAAACAAACAATAATTGTAATATATAATAATAATAAGGGGTATAAGTGGTTCATCGACATCTTTGAACCAAACCAACCTCAGCTGTACTGTGGTGCACTCTGCTAATTGACTGCAATTGCGTCAGGGATGCGTCGTGTATTGCAAGCACTTTTATGCCACGGTAATCGCTTCAGTTTCTTCCTACAGCTTCCAAGGCTTCTTTGTCTCCTCTAGCATTTGGAAGTATAACAGACTGAACATGTGGGAACTAGTCATCGCTTCATATGAAGCGGACTGTATACTTATTTGCTACCTACACTTTATTCTCGTGCTTACCGCCCAAAATGCCTAGATTATATCTCACCTGTTCTTTAACTTTTTCCATGAGCTCCTCATACTTCTCATCCTCGAGAGTACACTTGGCACAAGTGACGTCACTCTGGTCTATCTTCTCGCTCTTCAGTGACTCCAGCTCGCCTAACAACGACCGCATCTTTCCATCTCTGTCATCTATCGTCTTTCTCATTCCCTCCAACTGCTCCAAGATCTCTGCTTCGTGGGCAGTCTTCTGTTCCAGCTGAGATTCGAGATTGGCTATGATGTCGCGGAGAAGGGTAACTTTTTCTTCTGTAGCCTTTAGTTCATCGTCAGTTGATGCTTTGCGGGTTTCAAGCTCGTTTATTATTTGGTTCATTTCGCGTGTTTGAGCTTCTAGTTGTTCAACCTGTTAGATAAATATTATATAATTTTAAATTATATCTCTTTTAATATTTTTTTTTTCAACTACTATCTAATGGCTACGTCTGCCTCTATAGGTCTCTACTACTTCACTAATACAGAAAAGAGAAGCCTAAAATCCCTAGAAGGGCTTAGGTCTCCCCAATAAGCCAAAGAATCAGAATGTCTAGGTGACGTGTCTAAAAACTATCTACATATGGGACGAGGGCCCACCACACATGCCCACCACTGTGTCTCCTGTGTAGCCAGGATTAACAGCGGCGACCACCAAAAAAGGCAATGGACAATGAAGTCCACTGTAGTCCAGTGGGTGAAACTACGGGTACCTTGGAACTCACAACGAATTTAATCAGAAGAAATTAGTAGGAGACACGTTTCATTTGTACAATTGATACCGTAAGCGGAGTATAGCGAGATATGAACTGTATAGAAACATCTCTCCGCCATTCTCCGTTTGAAGGCTCGGCCTTAAAACGGAGAAGAGCAGTGTTCACACATTTCAGTCTTGCTTTACTCCGCTTATTATCATACATGGGACCCAAATATATGCAAATACGACTCCGCTCCAGTCCTTTCAGGTCCAAAAGTGTTATTATAAAAGGGGGTGAGAGTTAGTCACGCACATATATCATGGCAGTTATAACATACGCCCACGTGAGAATATGTACAAATTTCTAAGAAATACATATGTATACCATTCTAAAACTAATTACATAAGGTTTTAATAGTGCGACATGCTGTTATGTGCAAGAAATTAGTGAAAATAGACAGAGAAAGAAATAGTTACGTCTCATACAGACTATTTTGGTTACGCATTAGAAAACGAATACATACTTAATGTTGAAAATCAATAAACATCAAGATTGCGTCCAATGCAGGCAACACTACAGACGTCTATTCTTCCTACTGCATAAACCGGTCCTTACATGGTTCTGGGCGCGACGATGGGTTCTAGACGATAGATAGCGACGGACTTATTGTCAGTGATACGTCCTTACCAGCAAGACTTTAAGGTTGAATTTGCAAGAGAACCATCTATATATTTCCGCATTCTTTGCCAAGAAGTCCGCCACTGTCTGTCGTTTGGGTGTAAATAAGTAAATGAAGGGTACAGGGAAAGAACTGTCATTGTCCTCAAAAAAGAAACCTGAGTTACCAAAGCCATCTAATTACTGAGCCCGGTAGTCCAAGGACTAGCAAAGCCCATTTTGGCACCGAGAATCGTGAGTTCGATCCCCGCACAAGGCAAACATTTTTTACCTCTAATAATAGTGTGATATAAATTATGAATAGACGTGTTAAATGTGTTAATATTATTAAATAACTATGTTGCCAATATTTGCAATACCCGAAAAGACTGTTAAGTCGGAACGATCTCAAACAGAAACTCACACATTTTAAGTCGGAAAAGACGATTTGTTTCTGTTGCGTGTTATAATAAGACCAGTGGTTTCAGGAACGTGTGTATATTCTATCGTCTATGGACTGACTAACTTACATAATAACAAACAGTCTATATATACTTATCACAACAAAGAAATATTACTATAACAAAGGGATATTAATCTGGACATCTCAACGTGATGTTTGGGGTCTATAATTTTCATATGCTTGCTATATTTATTTTACTGCATCTGTTATTTCACTCACGTATTTCTATAAAGGAGGATACATACTTATTCTAAAGGTGTGAATACATTAATATGCTACATCCCATAGTTTCGATCTCAAACGGAGGCTTTTTCAGGGCGAATCTCAAAATGAATTAGACGTGACAATAATCTTCTTTCCCTGTACCCGTGAAATTAGATGGACAGACAAGCGGACACTTACATATGCATGTTGCGTGCGACAGTAGCAGTGAGCGCGGCGCAGGCAGTGCATCTGAACACAACCACCGCTGTTATACTACACTACACATTAACACTACACACATACAATATAACACACACACTATCTGTTAGTTTAAAAATTTGTAATATTGTGATGATTTGTGTAATATTTTTCGCCACAGCGATGGCGCGGAAATAACAGATAAATGTGAAGAACTACAGTTGAGTACAAACAAAAATTGAGCTCTAAAAGCATAGTATCCTGGGCCGTAAAACTGTATTAAAAAAAGAATTTCTAAGTGCCAACCTCTTAAAGTATACATTCGGCAAATTTGATATTTATAAATAAGTCAAGTAAGGAGAAATATGGAATATTAATGTCTAGAATTATTTTATTCATTATTTATTAATGTATAATTGGCATCAAGAATGATGCCAATTATTCATTAATTAGCCCTAAGCTCATTAAATATGTGTGTAGTGTTTAGTAAATAAGCAAGCGTTAAATTTATTGGTTTATAGGATATCTCCACACTTGCATGATCAGCGCAGATCCGTAGTATTGATAACAAACAGTTCAACTTAGATGCAATCACTCAACAATCATTGTGTGCTTATACATCAAACCGATCTGTCGTCAACCAATCATTGAGCGAGCATCAATAGTATCTAAGGCTTAGATGAATTAGCTCAATGAGGTTGAGCGAGCATCAATAGCCTTAGATACTATTGATGCTCGCTCAATGATTGGTTGACGACAGATCGGTTTGGTGTATAGGCACACAATGATTGTTGAGTGATTGCATCTAAGTTGAACTGTTTGTTATCAATACTCAAATGGCCACGTGCAGACGACGCACATGACACGAGATGACAAGATTGTTGTTTTGTTCTAAAAAGCAGATGTGAAAGTGCGGTCGCGTATAGATCGTGCAGGTGTAGTTACACCACACCCCGGCCACTCCATACAAATGTCGCGTCGTTTACTCCTACATAAACAATGGCGTCTGTGCAGAGCGTGATTCAACGTGTGTGCGGGCGGCGTCATACAAACTGTTCCCGATTTGTCTCAAAGGGGAGGTGAGGTCGACACGAGAGAGCGGCAGGGAGTGGCCATACTGTATATTATTTATACTGTGGTTACACTATGCAATAATTACTGTTATGACACACCACGTCGAAATTACTCGTCCCAAGTTAGGCATGATTAGGATTGCTACGTAAAAAACTTCGAACGTGTAATTTCGGCATAGTGTGTTCAGATACTTATTATCACATTGTAACATTTGGAAAATTAAATAAAAATCAGTGTTGCTAATATAAAATAAAAACGTCGTCCACCCTCGTATTACAAATTAATAAAACTATAATCGAAAAAATTACAGTGCGACCGAAAAGAGTAGAAATTAAATTGGAACTACCATCTGGCAACACTTAAAATACCGCCAAAATTTGTAAAAAATGTGAGTTTGTGATTATGTTTCACTGTTGTTTCTAGCATTTCTTAGATTGTGAATTTGTAAAATACCTACATTGTTTATATACATTGTTAAATACCGCCATTATTATTTGAAATACCTATCCCAAAAAGTAATTTCTCTTATGTTTTTATTAAAATTTCTTTTTGATTTTATTTCTTTCACGGATTTTAATATGCCCCTAATATTTGCTATTATGTGCTTTATATGATCGGATAAATCTGTATTTTTCTAGATTGCTTAAATAGTAATGAAGTAATAATAACAAAGTAATAATTTCACATAAACTCTGTAACTATAAATTTGCTCCATACTTTATAGGGTTAAAGAGAGATTCAATCGCAACTTAAAGCTTATACAAAAGAAATCATAACAAATACCGTACTAAATAAATAACAGCCAAGTATCAAAACTTTATTGTACTACACTCGCGAGCAAAAGTTTGGAATCACCTACTTGCGATTTGCTACGAGCGATTTTAAGAACTAAACAACTAATGAAGATTAATAAATATGGTATAATTTTAAAGGTTATTCTGTAAACTTTAAATTGATACCATATTCTTTTCAATTGGACCCGTATTTTAGGAGCAATCCTGGTTTAATCAAGGAGTAACGAAAAGGTCTCAATTTATTCGTTACGAGTTGCGCGCCTATGAATCCTATAAAAGCGCAGGGCATCGGAATTTTCTTATCAGTCGGCTGTTACACGTTGACTGGTACACCCCTCCGTTGAATTTGACCCTGACATTGGACGATAATGGAGACCACGCCAACAGAAGCAGCCCAAATTGTTGCTCTACTACAACAAGGGCTAAGCAAGCGGGCTGTCGCACGTCAGCTCCACATAAGCCAGTCCTGTGTCTCGAAAGTTTATAAACGCTTTCTGGAGACTGGAGGCTTCATCACGAGGCCAAGATCTGGACGGCGCCGGTGCACTTCGGAGAGAGATGACCGTTTTATCGTGTCAACTTCTCTTCGAAATCGTCACCTGACCGGTGTCGACGTCCAGCAGGAGCTCAGGGAAGTTCGTGGGACAACTGCCAGTGAGTGGATAGTTCGGCGAAGACTCAAGCAGGCGAACTTGACTCCAAAAAGGCCTGCCACAGGCCCAAAACTGACGGCAGCTCACCGTCAAGCACGCCTTCAATTTGCTCGCGCCCATCTTAATTGGGAAATCGAGCAATGGAGGCAAGTTCTGTTCTCAGACGAGTGCAGAATGTGCTTACACGGTAGCGACCGAAGGGGCCGGGTCTACAGGCGACCTGGAGAGCGATTTGCTCAGTGCTGTTTCGCTGAAACAGTAGCTTATGGAGGCGGTTCCTGCATGATGTGGGCCGGCATTTCATTCGACGCAAAAACGGAGCTTGTTTTCGTGCCTGGCGGGGGACGAGGGGGTGGTCTAACTTCGGACCGGTACATTGCCGATATTCTGCTGGAACATGTTGTTCCTTATGCGGGATATGTCGGCGATAACTTCGTCCTAATGCACGATAACGCCCGATGTCACACTTCACGTGCCACAATTGACTTCCTGGGTCAAGTTGGAATTGCCACATTAGACTGGCCAGCGCTCAGCCCTGACTTGAATCCCATTGAGCACTTGTGGGATGAGTTGAAAAGAAGGGTTCGATCCAGAAATCCAGCTCCCTCAAGTGTTCATGAGTTGAAATCGGCTTTGACAGAGGAGTGGGAAGGCATCCCACAAGATTCTGCCAAGAAGCTGATTAGGTCCATGAAGAATCGTCTTCGTGCTGTAATTAGGGCTAGGGGAGGTAACACTAAATATTGAACAAAAATGTTTTATCCCAAATAAAAATTTTCCTCTAAATTTTGTTTTTTTTTAATGGTTCCCGTTTCCTCATTCCTTCATTTTTCCTTACTCCTTCACATAAACAAGGACAGCTCCTGAAATAGGGGTCCGATTGAAATGAAAATGGTATCAATTTAAAGTTTACAGAATAACCTTTAAAATGATACCTTAATCATTAATCTTCATTAGTTATTTAGTTCTTAAAATCGCTCGTAGCAAATCGCAAGTAGGTGATTCCAAACTTTTGCTCGCGAGTGTAGTAATTGATGTTGGCGGCTAACGATAGTGGAGCCACATTTAATTTCTACTCTTTTCGGACGCACTATACCCGTGTGTTATAATGTCCTTACGTTCAAAAATATCTTCATTCATAATAATTAAGTTACGTGTACTTATTTCGAAGTTTAGTAAAATATTGTTAGTAAACACAAACACAGGTGCAACAAACAGTGAGAGAGTAAAAGGTTAGGTTCAAGAACGTTTTATAACACAGAGAACATAAAATCACCCGGTGAAAACGTCAATATATACAAATCAGTCAGAGTCAAAAGTTCATACTGATAATTCGGACCCTGATCTAGCCTGATGATATGGGCTGCCTTAACATTGTATTTACTATAACTTATATATAATACATATATACACATACTGTATATAAAACAATATATTAAAATTTCGCAGTCAAGTTTTTGTTTCGGTAAATAATTGATTGATTTTAATTTAAGAGAGGTAGGATATTGCGTATTTTGTAAGCTGCCCCACTGGGGAAGTTCCTCCCTTACAGAATACCGCAGCCACATAACAATTCCCTTGAGGGTTGTTGTGTTCCTGCGAGTGAGTGAGATCACCAGAGAGAAAGGAAGGAGTGCTGCGTTGGAAGCGTGAGTGGCGGCGCGCGAGCGATAATCATGTTGTGCGCGTTAATATGGCTACGGATAACCGCTTCATATAAGGCGAGATGTATACTTGTCTGCCACCCGAGGTAGTATATAAAAATAGTATATTTCATTACGAGTGCGCAAAGCCTGTCATTGCAAAGAGTTCCGACAAATGTGTACCCGAGCCGAGGCGCAGCCAAGGTGAGGGTTGACAGTCGGAACAAGTTGCAATGACGGTTCCGCACGTGTACTGAACAATTATTTTTAATACAGTTACATACAGCGAAAAAATGAAGCAATTTAGTAAAATAATAAAAATACAATAAACTCAACTAACTAAACGCAAAGAAAATTTTTGGAAAATGGCGCCAACCGTAAAATAATATAAGCAGAGATTTTTTTTTTGTTTTCTACATCCATTCTGGGTAGGCAAAGGGAACTATGCCCATACAGCCAAGTCTTCAGTAGATTTTTTTTATTGATATGAAATGAAAATGAAACTTACTGAGATGAAATGGAAATGAAATGAAACCTAACCTAATTAATTGAATCAAATCCTTAAATCTGATATTGAAACAAATTAGCAGCTTCTTTTTAGAAATATTTGCATGAATCATAAAAACTTCTATGAATTTTTTTTTTGTAAAAACTTCGTGGTCGGTTTTTTCTTTTTAATAGACATTATTTTGACAGTCGGGAAAGAGAACGCACGAATTCGTAAAGAAAAAGCTCGAGTATGTAATAGCCCACATCCCGAACGCTGTACGTCCCTGCAATACGCCACTTTTTGAGCCACTGTATTAAAAAAATCGTTCGTTTTATCAGTGAAGGGAGTGCGTGCAGCCACCACCGACCTCGTTCAGTATCCGTGCGTTGTTGGTCAGCCGGGCGGCCAGCCGCGTGTTGTCGTCGCGCAGCTCGGCCAGCCGCCGCGCGAACTCGTCGCGCTCCGCCTCGCGCTCAGCGGCCTGCTCCTCCACGAACTGCCGCGTCGAGCGCAGCTGGCGGTTCGCAGCTTCCAACTACCGGTTATATACTCGTTTTAATAATTTTGCTATTGACAATCATTGAAAAATATACGGAGGTACATAACGTAAAGTAAATTTAAAATAATATGCAAATTACAACATTCATGCAGAGGTATTTAACTGGTCTATGTGACAATTCGCGTCTGTCCTATTGAAAACGAATGTTTTTTTTGTTTTTTTGTAAAGTTTTCGCTTAAATTTTGTAAAAGAAACGTACGTTATACATCAGCATTTACTTGGATAATGGTATGAAACTCTGAGCCTCCGATCGTTTCCGCCGAAGGCGCTGTTTCCTACATGCTACTATCGCCTCAACCGACCGTAGTACTAAAGAGGTAAACCTTTCTACAACTCACGCAAGAGTTTCAGATTTTCAATCGATTTTATGTTTGAAAACTTAATATTTTTTTTATTTATATAGTTCTTATGATAGTTCTGAAACAACTTATGAAATACTAGCTATGCTCGCGGCTTCATTCGGTTGAGCAATACCCCAGGAACATAACTTTAAATAAATATTTGCATGCCTACATTATTAAGGCTAATTTATATAGTCGGTAGCTACATTATATACTGCCTGTTACAAATATATTCAACTGTATGAAATTAAGTCTGCAAATAATCATTCATTCATTTGTTGACAGAGACGTAGAGTTTTATAATATTTACATATTTAATGAAGCTAAATTAATTTATACAAAATTAAACGTAAACTTACTAAATGTTGAGATATGTACTCTATGGACACTCGAGTATTTTGTCTATATATGATTCGATGTATGTTGTCAATGGTTCCTTATTAAAGTAATGGTGTAGCAGTGCAAATGTTTTATTTATAACAAATAAAATAATTATAACATCTACGGACCTCTGTATTATAATTTTTCAGTAAGTTGAGTTTTATAGTCAAAATGTGCGAAACAGCAATAACTGCGTTTCCACAACTAACAGATTCAACGAATTTTCACAATTGGAAGTTTCGTGTAACCACCATCTTGGAGGAAAAAAACGTGGTTTATACATTAAGTGAGAAGATCACACCTGAAAACAAATGTAAGTTTCAGAAGGATGACGCTAAAGCAAAAGGAATTATAGTACAATGTCTTCCAGATAAATATTTGGAAATTGTTAAGAAATGCAGTAGTGCACACGACATGTTGGATAACCTCAAAAGCATGTTTGAAAGAAAAAGCATATTCAACAAGCTTCATTTGAAAAAGCAATTGTTAAGCATGAAATGTGAAAAGGGAGAAAAGCTGCAAGATCATTTTCTAAAATTCGACAGCCTGATTGCAAAATTGGAAGTTATGGGATCTAAAATAGATGAATGTGATAAAGTCTGTCACTTACTCCTAACTATGAATAACGAATTCGAAAATGTAATTACAGCCTTGGAAACTATGGATAAGGAACTGGATTTGGATTTTGTGAAATCTCGCCTACTGGATGCAGAATTAAAACTAAAAGATATAAATAGTACAGACGAGACAAGTAGTTTTCATATATCTTGCTATAAATGTGGAAAGCGAGGACATAAGTCATATGAGTGCAAAGATTATGCTAATAACAAGAATATCCTTATTAATAGAGGAAGAGGAAGTAATTTTAGACCGAGAGGCAGATCTCGAGGATCAAATGGTAAACCATGCGCTCACAATATAGACACTAACGTTTATGAACAGTCTGAAAACCTTTGTTTCTCTGCCTTTATTGATGAAATTTATCTAACACAGGAAAAGGAGAATACTTGTATGTTTATAATTGATTCAGGAGCATCGGAAAATTTGATTCAAGAGAAGTATGTACATTTAATGCACAACGTAAGTGATATACCAGAAATAAAAATAAAAATTGCCAACGGAGAACATTTAAGAAGTAACAAAAAAGGTATTATTACACTATACTACAAAGAAATTAAGATTAATATTACTGCATTAATAGTGCCAAACCTATGTAATAATTTATTATCAGTGAAAACTTTAATGAATAAAGGCTATACAATAATATTCACAAAAGGAAACTTAAAAATACATGGTTACGGAAGAACACTATTCGGAGAACAAAAAGGTAAATTATTCCAATTAAATTTAACTATCAGTAATAAAGAGGTCTGTAATTTGAGTAAGGACGATGATCTATGGCACAAGAGGCTTGGTCATTTGAATCGTAAATGTTTGAAAATTATGTCACTTCCAACAAGCGACAAGATGTGTGATGCGTGTATGAAAGGTAAAGCCACACGTATACCATTCAAAACAATAGAGAGACCTAGATCATTTAAAATAGGTGATTTGATACACAGTGATATTGCGGGACCAGTTAATACTCCCACAAAAGAAGGTTTCAGATATTTCCAGACAGTAATTGATGATTACTCACATTTCACTTGTGTTTACTTATTACTCCACAAAGGAGAAGCTGCACAGAATTTAATCAACTACATAAATAGCATGAAGACTGAAAAAGAAATAAGAATTAAAGCCATACAATGTGACAATGGAGGAGAATATTCGTCTAATTATTTTAAAAACTTCTGTATAAATAAAGGAATAAGAATTCAGTATACACAGCCTTATAGTCCACAGCAAAACGGGATAGCTGAACGAATGAACCGATCACTGTATGAGAAAGCCCGAACAATATTAAATGAAGCTGAATTACCAAAACATTTATGGGGGCATGCTGTATTAACAGCTGCTTATTTATTAAATAGGTCACCAACATCGGCCAGAAAGTTTAAAATACCAGCAATGTTATTTGGTAAAAATCTTGAACTAAACAAATTAAAAATATTTGGTTGCAAAGGTTGGGCAGTGATTCTACCAAGAGAACAAAAGTTTAATAACAGAGCTGTTGCTGTGAGAATGTTGGGTTATTCGAATAATGGGTATAAAGTATGGAATCCTATCAATGATGAAATTATTATTACAAGAGATGTTAAATTTGATGAAACTGACACAAAATATAACCCGAATGAAGAAAAATATATGAAGAAAAATCAAAAATATAAAAACATATATGAAAAGACAGAAATTGAAGGAAATGAAGAATTATTGGAAGAGGAAAATAAAATAGAGAAAAGTATCCAAGAACAGAAAGAGAAAGTTTCTGATGAAAAAGAGAAAGAAATATATGAAGAAAATAATACACAAAATAATGAAATAAGAACTACTCGGAGCAATAGAGTAATAAATAAACCAAGTTACCTTGAAGAGTATGAAACAAATTATGAAATCTTCTGTCTATTAAATATTTCAGAAGATCCAATCACTTATTCAGAAGCAATAAAGGAGAATGATTGGAAGATAGCTATTAAAAAGGAATTGAATGCTTTAGAAAGATCAAATACATGGACACCAACTGATTTACCGAAAGACAAGAAAACTATAGACACTAAATGGGTTTTTCGAACTAAAGATTGCGGCATTAAAAAGGCACGTTTGGTCGCTAGAGGCTACCAGCTCAAGGATGAAGCATTTACAAATAATTATGCACCTGTAGCCAGGATGAGCTCAGTGCGAATGATGTTAGCACATTCAGTACAAAAAGAATATCAAGTTCATCAAGTAGACTTACCGTCAGCATTCTTAAATGGAATATTAGAAGATGAAGTCTATATTGTTCCACCAGATGGAGTCAGAGTTGAACCAGGAAAAGTCTTAAAATTAAACAAAGGTTTATATGGACTAAAACAAAGTCCAAAGTGCTGGAATGAAAGGATTAACAAATTTCTTCTACAAAAAGGGTACAAAAGATCCAGAAATGACTTTTGTCTGTATGTGAAAAATGACACTTGGATAATTATTTACGTGGATGACATACTTATTACTGGAAAAGAAGAAGGCATAAAGAAAGCAATAAAAGAATTACAAGATGAGTTTAACGCTAAGTATTTAGGAAAAGCAGAAAAAATTTTAGGTATGGAAATAAGTACTGAAAACAATGAAATGAAAATTACTCAAACTAAAATGATAGAGAAAGTTTTAGAGAAATTTAAAATGACAGAAGCTAATCCAGCCAATACGCCAATAGTTAAAGGATTTCAAGTGGAGGATAAAGAGTTAGTTGACGTACCCTACAGACAACTTATTGGGTGTTTGATGTTTTTGGCTACTGTTAGCCGTCCAGATATATCATATGCTACTTCTTTCTTGAGCCAATACCTAGATAAACCAACACAAAGCTTATGGAAACAAGCAAAAAGAACATTACGATATTTAAAGGCTACTAAATCATGTGGACTCACATATACTAGGAATAAGAAGAAAGAAGACCTAATCGAAACTTTTTCAGATGCTGACTGGGGTGGTAACCACTGTGACAGGAAAAGCCTGAGTGGATGCGTGACACTGTATAATGGTAACCTTGTGTCAGAGTATTACGCTGCGGCGGTGAGTGTGTGTGACTTAGTTTATATGAAAAGACTTTACTTTGATTTCAATCTTAATGAGGAGTCAGTTAAGTGTGTATTATATATTGATAATGTAGGAGCTTTAGAATTAATCAAGTCTTGTGAAAATTCTAAGCGAGCTAAGCACATAGATATAAAGCTACATTTTGTAAAAGACTTAGCAAAGAAGGGAGAATTCATCATAAATTATGTTCAGTCTGATTCAAATCTTGCAGATATTTTTACTAAAAGTCTTTGCTATGATAAGTTCTCTAAATGTTGCATTTTGTTGAAATTATGTAATAAATGTAACTAACTATTTAAGTATACATACTTTAGATATATAGAAATAAAAATAAAACAAGTTTATAAATTGTTAAAAACTTTATTCATTTAAACAAATGTAAAATGTATAACTTACATTTTGTACTTACCTGTTGTACTTACTTAGAATAAAAATAATATGTTAAGAGTATTGTTCAAAACAATAATAATAATATTTAACTGTTTAATTTTCTTAAGTAACCAGTTCCATAAAATGTGAAATTATTAATATGTATTAAAATGGTTATAAGCATCTTGTTTTGTGGTCGATTCAAGAAGTTTTGTATGTAATAAATAAAAAACCTCTAAATCGAGGGAGAATGTTGAGATATGTACTCTATGGACACTCGAGTATTTTGTCTATATATGATTCGATGTATGTTGTCAATGGTTCCTTATTAAAGTAATGGTGTAGCAGTGCAAATGTTTTATTTATAACAAATAAAATAATTATAACACTAAATTATGCTATAAGTGAAAAATACATTACATATTATAATGAACCATTACGTTAAACATAAGTTTATTTACTTGCACTCTCAAACAATTAGACGGCATGTTTTATGCTTATTACTTTGCAAAAAATAAAGAAATAAAAAGAACAGTTACAATAATATTTGAATGATATAAATTACAATGGTCGCCACAAATATACATAAGCCGTGCCGTGACTACAATAAAGTAACAATGTATTTGTCCAAATATTTGATAATTAATAAAAAATACTTTTGTTTGCAATTACTCGTGCATTACCGACCCTGTTACTAAACTAATTTGCGGCATTTTTGTAAAACCCTATGATAGCATCAAATTATAGAAAACTATATATAGTCTCCTATATATACTATATATAGTCTCCTATAATATAGGAGACTATATATAGTCTCCTATAATAATATAGGAGACTATAGTCTTCTGTGAAAACATCGACAGAGTTTAAGTCCTGAACTTTATAGTACGGGAAAAATCCTCTTTGGAATCCGCATTGTACGCGGCCATTTTGATAACAAAATGTGAAGACACAGTCTCTGCCAATGGCGAGAACTGCGATTATAGAATGAGACCATTGATATCACCACAAAATAATAAATTTGCCGAGAGTTTAAAGTCAGTCGTATTTTTACAGTGCAATTATGTGAAAGATATTTTGCACCGCGTCGATATCACTAAACTGAAATGGATCAGTGAGTGGTGAGGGGAGCGACACGTCTAATGCGATTAGCTATTTAAACGACGTACTTTCTAATTTAACACTTCATTAAAAAAAAACAATGTATACCCGTTTTGTTTGCTACTATAACTTGAACTCTCATAGTCTAATGAAATATATGAACCGCTTGCGATGTTCACGGGTCTAATGTCTGGTCGACATTGAATAGGTAATTTCTATAAAGCTAGTAGAAGTAATTACGTTAGTACAGACAGTTATGTACATAATAGTATGTATAATAATTCATATATATTTGTCAAATATTTGTTCAAATACAGTGGCATGCATGTGTTTACCTTCTCACAGCATATCTTATGTACGGGTGAATCTGTCATCCTTTTAACCTGTGCGTGGTGCGTGCCGCAAAACAATACATAATATATTATAGTTATACGGTACTTACATATTGGATACAACTGTAACTAACTTAACTTATATAGAAATGTATGTTTCTATGTGTGAACATTATATAGGTGATCTATCTTAGTATAGTCAGTATGGGGAACACCGTTATGAAGGAGTATTTTTTTTTTTGTGAAGAGAAAACTTCTATGGACGCGTTGTGCACTATATCCTGTTCCAAATATAAACGGTATTTTTTTCTGACATAATTATTATCTTTAATTGTATATTGATCACCCGTATGTTTTTAAACTACAAATAAACTTTTGTTTCATTTATACGTAACATATATGCGTGTATATGATGTTTATCTATAGTTACATACTTATTAGAAAAAAATATGTAATATTAGTTATTCGTTTATTGACAAAAGAAATAACAGGTTTAAGGTAATACATGTCGGTAACTTCGCCATTAAATCTGCTTCTATAACTAATCTTTCCTTTTTGCGTTTCAAAAATCTAATCGAAATCCTTACATATTAAGGGCAACGTAAGAGCAAAAAGAGCCGGGTAATACAAAGTTATTTTTGCTGTTCCGTCAGCACAGCACAGTATATGGAATACAATAAAATAAATAAAAAATAAAATAGAACCATGAATCGCGTGTCAATATTTAAACTCAACGCAAAATAAAAGGCCCGTTTTGACAGTTCAAGCCCATGAAGTTCTCTATTTTTTACCGATCGAAATGTTCTGACGGTAATTACATTTTTCATTGATGGGTATCGCTCACTCGGCTATGTGCTGTGTATAACGATTTTTCATATTGTCCACAGACTATTAATAATCGGTTAAGGAAAAAAATAAATCGATCAAGATAACTTTTTTAAGGCCGACTCCCGGTATTATTTATTTACTTACTTTTATTTATTTTACTATTGATTTATTTATTTATTTACTTTCGTAACATTGTATCATTTCAAAATACCTACAATATCAAAGTATAAGAAAATTTTCTAATTAGAACTTTAATCCAATACACTTTATAATACATATTCAAATTGATCAAATACTCATGCAGACTTGAATCGATTTATCGTAAGTATCGAGTACCGATCGTTTGTTTACATCACTAGTTACGTCGCGAAGACAAATGTCAAAACGGGCCTATTATTTTGTGTTGACTCTAGCGTATATAGTTAGCTCGCTGCTAAGATCTTAAGTTTGCATTTTTTCTTACAATCTTTAACACTAAAAATGATTCGCCGATATAGATTTCATGTTAACCAACGGCCGAATTCACCGACACAGCCCCACCCGATTTATTCAGTTTGTAACAGGGTATAGATTGTGCAGTGTATCAGCCATTAAAAGGTGCAAGTGGTGAGTTACCTGTTGATGCAGGTCGTCCCGCTCCCTCTGCAGCGCGTCCACGTCGCGCGCCAGCAGCTCTGCCCGCGCGCGGCCCGCGCCGCCGTCGGGGGAGCCGGCGCCCCCGGGGGACTCGGGGCACGGCCGCGGCCGGCTGCACGACGCGGGGGGGATCGACCCGGTGCCGTACCTGACCACAGGTACGATCAAACTTAATTGTTAACTGCCGGCCTACCGCCTCAGATGAAACCGATTGACGAGCTCAGTGGCGTAGCGGTCAATGGCGCAGCTTCGACACCAACGCTCGTGGGTTCGATTCCCACATAGGACAAACATTTGTGTGCATGAACATGTCTGTTTGTCTTGGTCTGAGTGTTTTCTATGTATTATATTTATGTATTTACAAAAAAAAAAAAAAATTTAAGTACATTTATCAGTCGTTTAATACCCATAACACAAGCTTTGCGCTTAATTTAGGACTAGATGGCGCTGTGTAAATTGTCCAGAAATATTTATTTATTTTTATATATTTATCTTATCATTCCACCTAAAGGGAAGGTCAATTTTTCCATTTTTTTTAATATTCTTTCTGACTTTTTGTTTAACATTCTCAGTTAAATCGGTAGAGCGCCTCCCTCCCGGTAAGCTTATTACTATTTGTACAAATTTAAGGTTAAGTTGGGACACCAAAAGAACTGCATTTTATACTACTTTTTTTTATACTACGTCGGGTGGCAGACAAGCATACGACCCGCCTGATGTGAAGCGGTTACCGTAGCCATATTAACGCTCGCAACATAAAAGACCCCTCTAGCGCCGCCACCCCCACTGCCAACGCAGCATCTGTCACTCGCAGGAACACAACATCAAGAGAATTGTAATTTGGCTGCGGAATTTTGTGAGGTGGAGGTACATTCCCCAGCCGGGTAGCTTACAATTACGCTCCCTACATCTCTTTTCGCCAGAGCTTCATTTGTCAGTCAGCAGGGCATACCACGTGCAGATAAATTTGGCTTAGGTTCAACGATGTTGATAATCCACTTACACCCCAAAATTCTCCTAATAAGTTCGACTCCTACAAATAAGTACATACCCTTCAGCAATGAGGTCTGTCGAGGGCGGTCTTTCATTGACAGTCAACAGATGGGCTATTTTGACCATGGCGGCTTCCAAGTCAGACCTCAGCAGGTTCTCACGCTGGATGCATTCGGCCATAGCTTCTTCCATTGTCTGGAATTTAAGAATAAATATTAATACATCATGGAGTTGTAGCGAGCGATGGAGAATAAGTTTTTCTAAGGGACCGGATCACGAAGGCAATTTGAAGAACATTCAAAATTGTTGATATAACTCTTAAAGTCAGCAAGCTGAAATAGTAGTGGCCCGGCCCCATCTCATTCAGCGATGATAGATATGGAGGAAAGTCAGAGAGTGGCGGCCCCGGAGCGACGAATTGTTCTGTCCTTCTGGTCTCCTGGTTATTATATACCGAAATAAATAAATTAGAATAATGAATATAATGAGTTGCTGCGTTGACAGTGGGGGTGGAGGCGCGAGGGCGATATTTTATGTTGCAAGCGTTAATATGGCCACGGTAACTGCTTCAGATCAGGCGGGCCGTATGCTTGTCTGCCACCCGACGTAGTATAAAAAGAATATGAATAATAGGCTTGTATCCCATTTTTTTTTTCGATTTGTTATTTAAAGACGTCACAATAATATAAATATAGGTGAAATAATTACTTCGATTGCATAAAAACTTCTCGAGATATGATAACTTGAAGATCACAATTTTGGACTATCCCGAAAACGCTCCATACAAAAGGCCACCACGTTATGACGTCACACCGTGCTATTTTATATGCATTAAATCAGAAATTTGTACGACAGCAATGTTAAATATTGCGTTTATGTAGCCAGTGCCGTAACAAAAGTTATAGTATTTTTTATTGTTTCTACAATGGTAATATTTATTTTTTATAATTTCATACCTTTAAAATGGACTTTCCCACCAAACTTTGACCGAACATAAAACACGTCGTACATAAGTTATTAAAATTTTAAGATCGCAGATCGTTCTAGTTTTATGTATTTTACGTTACTGATAGAGAGTTTTTATAATTTTGTGACATGGGCAACAAGCCTATTATATGTATTTAATTGCAATATACCATTGACGAGAGGAGATGGCAGCCTGGAAAGGCTTGTTATTGTTGGCAACACCGAAGGCAAGAGAGCACGTGGCCGTTCACCAACAAGATGGTCTGACCAGGTGAAGGGGGCCGCCTCCTTTTCTAAATTCTATCAGGCAGTGAGGGCCACTTCGGACAGGAATCGATGGAGACAGATTGTCCGTTCACGAGGTTCCTGTGACCACGATCCTCAGCAATGAGGGACCGAATGAAGAAGAAGACCATTGACGAATGGTGTTTATATAATTAATTGGAGATATATGTTTTAGTGACTACATACATATGTTATGATTATGATATAATTTTTCATGCTAAATTATATTAGCTAAACATACGCACATTTCACGATTTGCCACCTTTATACTATGTTTTAAGCAATAAATAAATTGTATTGTATTGCAAAATATCTGACTAAACTACTGTAAGGGACCTTGATGGGGACCTTTACATAGAGATATGCTGTAAGTTAAGAGCTGATGCTGAGCTGAGCTGTTGGGTTACTTCAAGGAGAGCTAGTAAATGACCAAACCCGTCGAGTGTTAGACGTACACTCATTTATTAAATTTATTGTCTTCACCTTATTGCAACATAGTCATACGGCGCATATGCAAGCTATGCTAAATTAATCTTGAAGTAATTTACTTTATAAATTGTTATATCTATGTAGGTATAGATATTACGTATGTGTGCGGGTAAACCGTACAACTACTATTACCTTCTTGTACGTGTCACAATTATCGCAGCACTTGGTCTGCATGTCCAGCTCTTGCACCAGCTCCGTTATCTGCACAGAGTGCTCCAGCATTTTGGACTCGTTGCGACTCTCTGCAATATTAAAATATAAAAATTATTATACAATATTAAAATGTAGAATATTAAAATATATAAGACGATTTCGGCGGTCGAATCGTTAGCAATGGCTACTTTTACTTCGAGGACGTGGGTTCGATCGCCGCACAAGACAAATATTTTTATGCATGAACATGTCATGTTAACAAATTCAAATTACTAAAATATAATAAGCTAAAGCAGTGTTATCATAACTGCCTTTTACGTAAAAATTACCACTTCGACAGTTTTTAAAATACAGATATAGCATTATTATGTCAGGAATCAATATTGGAGAAATGCATACAGTAAAATAATTTGGTGTACGTTTGTACAAATTGCACAAATGCCGAATGTCATAATAAGCACTTGTACGGTTCCACGTAATTATATGTTCCACCAAGTGCCAACAATCAACAGTATCAACTTCACAATGCCGAAGGTATCCGGCGGAAGAAGCAAACATAGATCTCGCATTTTTTTTTTTTTTTTCATTAATATCGATGTATGTATTTAAAATTTTCGGACCAACTGCAAGCATAATGAACACGTAAACTGTATATTATATTATCTATTTATCCATCAAGTTTCATCAAAATCAGATCAGTGGTTAACGAGTAATGATAAAATATTTAGTTTCCCCTTCGTCCATTTTGGTAACTAAACTTACGTATCCAGTTACAACAGAAGATTCTTTCGATGTTTGGTAATAGACAACATTGCGTTGTCGTTCATAAAATAGTCGCAAATCCTACTTATCTGACTATAAAGTAAACAAACATGGCATCCCACAAGGAAGTGTTCTCGAACCCCTGATATTTATGTTAATATAAACGATATAGTTGTGAGAGAAGAACAATTTTTCTACTTTCGTAGAAGCCAATATCTCTAAAAATACTCAAGCAATTTGGTTGTTTACTTAACTCAAAAGTTATATTTAAGTTTCCTATAATATGCCTACCAATTACCACGAATTGCGACACGAAACGTGCAAAAACTGCTTTTGATCGAACTCGATTTGAAATCATCTAGACAAGAAGTATTCGATAATCACACAAAATTTCGGCCGCGTAATTTCGGCATGGTTTGTTCAGATAAAGTTTTTGCAAACAGTTTAATAGTAGGGTGTAAGTGGTTCATCAACATCATCGAACCAAAGCCTTTACTTTCACCTGCGCGCGGTGCACTCTGCTGACTGACAAACGAAGCTCTGGCAAAAAGAGAGGTAGGGAGCGTAATTGTAAGCTACCCGACTGGAGAATGTACCTCTACCTCACACAATACCGCAGCCAAATAACAATTCCTTTGAGGGTTGTTGTGTTCCTGCGAGTGAGTGAGGTCACCAGAAAGGAAAGAGATGCTGCGTTAGCAGCGGGGGTGGCGGCGCGCGAGCGATATTTTATGTTGCGAGTGTTAATATGGCTACGGTAACTGCTTTACATCAGGCGAGTTGTATGCTTGTCTGCCACCCGACGTAGTTTAAAAAAATATATTTCTGGACAATTTACACAGCGCCATCTAGTCCCAAATTAAGCACAAAGCTTGTGTTACTTAACTCAAAAGTTGTGTTGTGGGTACTAGACAACTGATAAATGTACTTAAATACATTTTTTTTTAAATACATACTTATAATACATAGAAAACACCCAGACCAAGACCAACAGACATGTTCATGCACACAGATGTTTGTCTGGTGCGGGAATCGAACCCGCGACCTCGGAGTTAAAGTGGCCATTGCTAACCATTCGACCACTGAACTCGTCACAAAAAAAACATGCTTAGATAGCCTCGATAGTCTGCAGAGATACTTACTGTTAGACAACCTCGCGGACAGCTCCAGCAACTCGTGGGCTTCATGTCTCAACCGTGACAAGGATATCTCCAACTCCCTCTTTATATCCAGACTCAGATCCCTTTGTTCCTGCAGGAAGCCGACCACTCCGTCCTCGTCCAGCTCGGCCAGGATCGAGTTGAGGTCTGGTGCGAAGTGGACGTGCTTGCCCTTGGACACTAAGCTCGTGGATAGGTTCAGTTCCGTCGATAAGTTCGGTGTTGATGGCCGGGAGTCTTCTTCTGTGATTATTCTGGAAATAGGAAAGATATTGTATAAAGATCAAATTGAATGTAGATATATAGGGAGGTTCTTCAAGGCAGGCGTTTTTTACAGGGTTGGCAACGCGTGAGTACTTCTGATGTCGCAAGTGTTCATAGGCTGCGATGACTTTCTTACCATTAGGCAGGTAGTATGATTTTATTGCCACCCTGGTATATAAAATGTTGATAGCGCATCACATACAAGAATTTAGAGCGAAGATAACATAAATGTAGACCGAGACGCTGCTATATGTGTTTAAGACACGGTGACATGCCTCTCTCGTCTCGCGTATTGCTGTGTCCTGCTCTAAATATATCTATATCCTGTCCTGTGTGTGTCTGATTATATATTTATAGACGCGCAGATACATTTAGAGTGTCCTACTCTAAATGTATCTGCGCGTGTGATGCGCTAACAATTAATTAATGTATCCCTGTGGTCGAATGGCTGGTAATGGCCCAATATGGGGAAAAAGCAAAGCCGCTGTGAGCCTACTCCTAGGGCTGAACCACTGTGTCATCGACAGGATACGAAACAATGTGACGAGGAGAGCTTCGTCAAGGTCGAAAGAAAGAAGCGGAAGAAGCCCGCGAGCCGCAATCTTTGCGGTACCGCCCCGACTGGAGCAGGCCAGCTGCGTGTACAAATACCGACGACGCAGCTGTATGTCTCACGACTGCACTGGTCTACAAAGGTAGAGGAGGTTGTAGAATACGTGCGGATGAAGACCAAGTTCATTATAAGAATTGAGCGGTTGGAGGCTCGCCATAAGTTGAACTTCAACTCATTTGTGGTGAGAGTGCCGATCCACCATCTTTCAACATTCTTGAAGGAAGATTTTTGGCCGGAGGGCATCGTATTTCGTTGTTCCGAGATCGGTTGCCGAATATAAAGCGATACACGTCGCCAACTCAACGTGTAATTTAGTATTTAAGTAGAATTACGTAATATAAATATATATATTTGTAGATTAAGGTATCTATTCTATGGACTTATTGTTTTGTAAATTTGTATGCATTGCAATGTTGTCTGAAATAAATGCTTTTATATTTTATAATGGCAACTTTGAATCACGAGGTAGCGGGTTCGATCTCCGCACAAGACAAACGTTTGTGCGCATGAACATGTCTGATTGTCTGGGTCTGGTTGTTTTCTATGTATTATAAGTATGTATTTACTATAAAAAAGTTTATAAGTACATTTATCAGTTGTCTAGTACCCATTGTACAAGCTTTGCGCTTAATTTGGGACCAGATATCGCTGTGTAAATTGTTCTTATATATTGTTTTATTTATATTTACTTATTTTTTAAAGAATAGCCTCCAGGTACCTATAATCGTATCTCCTGTGTAGCCAGGATTAACAGCGGCGACTACAAAAAAACAGTGAGCAATAAAGTTAACTGCAATACATAAATACATGCAATACCTAAAATTACCACCACCTTGGAACCCATACTGAATTGAATCAGAGGAATTTAGGAGTAAAAGTTTCGGAATTAGTCTTCCCGGCCGACGGATGTGGATGCTTCAAACCAATAAGGAGGGTAAATATATTAATTTCCAAGAAGCCAACCCTAACGTCCCGACTTTCGTAGCCGTCCTTTTCAACCTAAATGCCATTTTATAGTGCGCTTTTTCCTTTCAGTCGTATACGAAACTGGAGCTTCATAACCAGTTGTCAATTAGGACTAAAATGTCTGCCTACGTAACTAGTTACGAAGAAAGACAAATTTCTAACTATGAAATCAATCTCCAATTTAAATGCATTTCCGTAACTAGTTACATACGCGAGAGTTAGCGACCTTAGTTAGAACTCATAAAATGTAACCCGGATTTATTAATTACTAGCGGCCCGGTACGTGCTTCGCTACATATAAAGTTTCAATTTGACAGCACAATCCCCATCTAAAAAAAGTTTCAATTTGACAGCACAATCCCCATCTGAAAAAAGTTTCAATTTGACAGCAAAATCCCCATTAACAAAATGATCCGCCATTTGAATTCATTTGTTACAAAAAATGTGATAAATGAACAACCGCTCCACCGATTTTATGCAAACTTCACCTAAACCATCTACTAAATAGTCCGAATAAACGCTAAACATTTGGTATGGATAGGTGAGCCCGTTCTTGAGTTATAAAATTACAACGAAAAGTGGCATTGATTTTTATATATATAGATGAAGTGAAGTACTGGGTATTTATAAATAATTTATTCATCAACATCTATAAATAGCTTATTTGACGGAATTAATTACTGTATATTTTCCTGTAAAGGCATTGATATATCGATCATACAGAAATTATATATTATTTAATTTTGAGCCCGGAGTCTTATTTGCGTGCGTTCTGCTTGCATATACTCGTATTGCATATAGTTTTTTAATAGTTTTTAATATTTCGTAAATATTTTTAAGTTAACATTTTTCTTTATTCGAAACCGCAGAGAGAATATTCTTCTCTCTTAATCTGTCTCGTACATGGATCATACATTCCTTCTTAACAACTGGTTACGACGCGCCTGTTCTGTACACATCCCAAGGACGCCTTTAATCTTTAGATCTCGGCTTCAATATTAACGAACATTGGGGTTAAAGTATACTTCTCACTGCGTTCATTGTATTGTGTACACCTTTTCTTCGTCAACTCTTATTCATCCCACTGCTGGGATACTGATCGCCCATGAATCGAAGGGGTTTAGAGCATACTCCACCACGCTGCTTAATTCCGGGTTGGCGGAGGCCAGTGTTTTCAAGCCACCTAAAGACTGGCTTGGCTTAACGACTGCACCTAACAACAGCCAGGACCGACGGTTTACGTGCCCTTCGAAGCATGGAGGAGCTGGACCATTCACGGATTGGCTACGGCCGTCATTGCATAACTTGTGTGTTCGATTAGATTGACACGCGCAATGACGCCATCGGGATCCTTTCATCGAGTTAGCGACCATAGTTAGCCATAACGCTGACAATCAGGGTGTTGTAAATTTCTTTGCGGCCAGAGTAGAAACAGTAAACACAAAAACAAGGTATACTTGGCCGCTAGCCAACCCTCCAGGGCGATATTAATTTCGGATGTAACCCCTCGCGGACGCAAATAGTGCGCAATTAGTTGCACTAACGTGGGAGACTAACTTTGGACGCGTAGTAAATCTGGATTTCCGTTTGATCTACCTAGTTTTTTTGGTGCTTGCCGAGTGTGGGATGAGTCATATTAGCAAGAAATGGGATTAAGCGGTTGTAAACCTTTGTGGCTTAGGTGTAAGGTACAAATTATACTAGGCCGGATTCTAGCCCACGGGACCGAAGCGAGTAGACGTTGACCGGAGCGAGTAGATTCGCTGAGTGTTTGAAAACATTTTCAATTGATTACAATGAAAATGTATTTGATGATCATTCCTCAAGGACATGATCGATCTTAATTTTTTTTTCTACACAAACCTCGAAGCATTTTGAGGTCTTTAATTATGACAAGTTCCATCACAATCGGTTCGGTGGTTTTGGAGCCTATTCATTTCCATAATGAAAAAATATTATATACATTTTTATAAAGTGTATGTGGCTGCCCGCTATCTTTAAAGAGTCTTCTCTCTCTCTTAGTCAAAGTCATACGTATGTGGTGCACCCTATCGAGTAACTAATGAGGCTCTGGCGAAAGAGAGGTAGGGCACACCGAGCCCGACAAGAGAAGTACCTCCGTCTCGCAGAAAATCAATACTCTCATGAAATGAATGACACGGTCGTCGGTCGAATGGTTAGCAATGACCACCTTTACTCCGAGGTTGCGGATTCGATCCTCGCACATGACAAATATTTGTGTGCATGAACATGTCTGTTGGAATTGGTCTGGGTGTTTTCCATGTATTATATGTATGCATATACCAAAAAAAATGTATTTAAGTATAATATCAGTTATCTAGTACCCATAGTACAAGCTTTGCTTAGTTTGGGACTAGATGGCAGTGTGTAATTTGTCCAGGAATAATTATTTTATTTTTATTTTACTCTAAGGAGTTGCTGCGTTAGGAAGCAGTGGGGGTATCCGATCGCACGATCGTACTTTTGTATCAAAAGCGTCTATAGCCTCCGGTAATCGCTTTTCATCAGTCGTACGTTTGTTTTGCACAGGTGTGGAATAAAAAAGAAAAATATTTTAATTCTTGAAATACACCATTTGGTCTACCGAATAATAATGCATATATCTACAATACACTCTAAAAGTAATTTATTAAATGCAGTACATAATTTCAATTATATTTTTTTATTAAAATCTTAAGCGGTCGTGGAAATGTCAATAAGTGTCGAGTACACTCGTGTAGCGTGTAAGGTGTGGAATAAAAAAGAAAAATATTTTAATTCTTGAAATACACCATTTGGTCTACCGAATAATAATGCATATATCTACAATACACTCTAAAAGTAATTTATTAAATGCAGTACATAATTTCAATTATATTTTTTTATTAAAATCTTAAGCGGTCGTGGAAATGTCAGTAAGTGTCGAGTACACTCGTGTAGCGTGTACTGAATCATTGCACGCGACCCATATACCGGGTCGAAAATAAGCCGCCGTTGACCACGTCTCCCAGTTCCGCATGCATACTGCACTAGGACGAACTTATGTAACGTTGAACAAGCATCGATTTGGATGAAAACAAGCAGCCAAACACTGAACCCCGCCAACTTTCACCTCCTCTCTTGTCCCTCCTTCCTGGCCTGGGACAAGGACTCTACGACTACAGCTCATGAGCCCCCGTGCATTTCCTTTCGCTCAAATCACAGGATTGCTAGTCTCTCGCCCAGTAAACCAACCAGGCACTAAGTAGTTTGGTAGCAGGTCTTACTCCCCAGTCGCCTGCAAGCAGACTACTCGGAGACTCTTAAGGGGCAGTTTGTTTGACACCGTAGGCACACTTCCAGCCGCCGCCGGTGGCGACTGGGAAGTCCTTGTCCCCACTTCAGTATCGCTGTACATTGCTTGCTCCATCGTAGAGTGTAACAGGTTAAACAATATTATGATTGTGCGAATGATCGGATGATTGTAACGTGATTTAAAATTTTAAAATAGAATTCTTAGAAGACAAATGGGAATAAAAATTCCCCCATTTCCCTCCGGTGGCAGTCCCCGCGGGGGCGACTGGGAATAATTAATAATCCGAATTGAACAAATAACACACTGCCATCTAACCCCAAACTGTAACGGTACTTGATAACTGATATTATACTAAAATACATTTTTTTTTACAAGAGGAGCTAGATGGCGTCGTTTCGCGTTTCAGTCTAATCAAACACGCAAGTTAAGCAACATCTACCGTAGCCTGTCCATGGATGGGTTAATTATCTCGAGTTTCTCTGTGCTTCGAGATTGATGATCATTTTGATATAACTGCGCAGTTTCTAGTGCTTTTTCTGCTTCGCGTTTAGAAATTTTTACTAAATTTACTTCCGAAGCCATTACGTCGTCGTCTTCTTCATTTTCCAATGTTAATGCATATAAAACTCACTCACTGTCTCAGATAGAGAGGAAAGAACGAATCCCAGATATAGAGGTTTGCTTCGTCCCACTAACAGAGGTAATTCAGTGCCAAAGTGTCGGGACCTCAGCATGAGTTCTAGTTATGGAGGTTTCTCACTTAACCAGGTCCCACTTAACCAAGTTACACTGTACTTAATGTTTTTCGTACAATAAAGTGTATCGTATAGTATTTATAGTATGTAGTTATTGTGTAGTACTCACTCGTCAGCCTGCACGAGCCGCGCCAGCAGCTGCGCCAGCACGGTCCTGTTGAGCTCGTCCTCCGCGCAGGCGCAGTAGGCCACCAGCTGGCCCACCACGCGGTGCAGGCTCACCGCCACGCGCTTCAGACCGTCCCTGAAACAAATGTTCACTTACTGAAACGAACAAATAAATCTTATATTGATTTCAGGAAATTAAAATAAGATTTTTGTGTGAATCCTTGTGTGAATGTTCTTTTTCGTATGAGAGTTTTTTTTACATTTCGCATCTTTTTATTATAAATACAATCTACCGTAAGAGAGCATAATAATACCCTACTAATTTGGAAGGCATATCAATCTGTCCATCTCGGCGGATATCTAATCTAATGACGACATTGTCAAATCAGTGACCCCCACTGTAGATGTGAGTTATAAAGCTACAGTACACTTTCTGAAAATGAAATGGCAAAGTAATTCGTATATACAACATACGGAACATACCTCTCCTTAGTGACCTCCTCGAGGTGCCTGTTCTGATCGAAGCTCAGGTTGCGACGCTGCTTCCATTTGTCTTCTCCGCCGGACGACTCGTCGCGGAGACTCGACAACTGGTGACAATTAAATACAACGGAGTTATCAAAATGAATACAATATATCTTCGTGGACCTATCTGGAAAACAGTGTCTACGGCACCATCCATGGTTAGGATCAAACCACTTTAACCCTTTCTTAAATAACCCCATGTTATAATCTCCTGGGAATACCTGGGCTAGGAATATTCTCAACTGTCAAGTTGTTGAATGAACATTCCAAAACTTGAGAGTTTAGAATTCTGCAAGAAATCATTATACTGTCTGCTCGTTAGCGTCTCGTCCAATCTGCTTGAGTGCTTGGTTGGTTTACCGAGCGCGAGAGCGGTGCGGGTACTGCCCCCTCACCACCATCTCTTATTGCGATTCAAAAACTGAATACAATGCTTATTCATACTAATGAATAAGCGACTCTACTTCAAATGAAATAGAGTCGCTTATTCATTGGTATGAATAAGCAATCTATTCAATTATAGAATCGCAATAAGAGATGGTGGTGAGGGGGCAGGTCCTCTGGTCTGGTTGGATTACTAGAGACTCTTGATTCCCCTTGTCCTGCCAATTTCATGATAATTGTTTTTTTTTGTTACTTTGTCTGATATATGAATTCTGCTGTTCGTGATGGAGACAAATCCAAGGAATCATTGATCATAAAAATAGGTCCAGCTGTTCCGAATTATAAATGGTGTAACTAAGCCGACTTTGTTTTAAATATATATTTTGTTTGGTAAATGATGCTCACGGCGTCTTTCTATAGTCTTACCGCTCGCTATACGATTCGATTCGACGAGCTCGGTGGCGTAGCGGTCAATGACGCGGCTTCGACACCAACGCTCGTGGGTTCGATTCCCACATAGGACAAACATTTGTGTGCATGAGCATGTCTGTTTGTCTTAGTCTGGGTGTTTTCTATGTATCATAAGTATGTATTTACAAAAAAAAAATGTATTTACGTATGTTTATCAGTTGTCTAGTACCCATAACACAAGCTTCGCTTACTTTGGGGCTAGATGGCGCTGTGTAATCTGTCTGACAATATTTATTTATTTATTTATAGCCGAAGTGGTCACGTACTATGCGGTTTCAGAGGAGTTTTCTACCTCGAGCTGTAGTTGTGGAATGAACTTCCGCCAAGGTCTTCCCAGCAGACTACTGTATGGGGTCCTCCAAGAAAGGAGTAAAGGGGTTTTTATAGGTTTGACAACGCGTGAGTGATATGCTATCGGAAGCGTAGTATACATGATAGGTTTTGATGACCGCTGCTGAGGTGCTGTTTTAGCAGCGAAGGTATGAGGGCAGAAGCAATACTTCTTGTATTGCGAGCGATATGGCTGTAGTAACCGCTTTATATCAGGCAAGTCGTTCGCTTATCAGGCACCTAGGAAAGCATAACAATAGTATATATAATTTAAGTATAAATAATTTAATTAGTATAAATAATTTAAGTTACCGTACCATGAATTTCCTAAACATCACCATGGCGGGTTCGTCACATTTTAAGCACTATTTCGTCACGACAAACACCAACAGTTTCACACTGAACAGTCTATTCACATTTGCACAGGAAAATATCATTTTATTTTGATGTATTTAATATATGTGACGTGAAGTAAGAAATTTTTAATCTGTTACTAATCAGTACCTAAGTCTAACAATAACCACTTTAGGACTTTTTACGGCTCCTTGAATTGAAAAATTACTTGACAAATACAATTTCTTCAAAATCATCAACATTACAGCAGTAAGGAAACTGAAAAAATCATAGACCTTCCTGTGGTAGCTCAGTTGGAAGAGCACTCGACCAGTTATCTAAAGGTCGTGGGTTGAAGTTCCAACTAGACGGGGAAGATAAATTTGCGGGAAATTTGATCTACACTACTACACTAAGATAATATAAATCTAGTTATTTTACACTCACAGATCCATTCCATCGCAGAGTTACGTACCAAGCATAGTCACCTACTTGGTTATATATGTTTAAACGGAATAAGAAACATTGACATTGGCGAGAACTATTGAAATTGAAATAAAGAAGATTTTAATAAAAATTTCCATTTTAAAAAAATATTTAGATAATTTCTGTTTATTTCGCCGAAATGAACTTATAATAGAATAATCGTCAACCAATCTTGAATCCCTAACCGATCCAAAATCCCTATCCGAGCCATAACACATACCTACTCCCAAAACCGGTGCCAAAAAAGATAAATAAATTATCTTTATAAATATTAAATATTTCTTATAATTAATATTGTTTGGTGTAAGAGGCACAATAGTTTTTGATACTATAAGATATAGTTTAATTCTATAAAATATAATAATGTTAAAAAAATTACGTAATTTATCCTATCAGAATAATCCTTTAACTAGTCATCACTAGTAGAAGCTTTTGTGTTGAAAAACGAGATATATTGGAGGACGTGAAAATCTTTCTCAATGATAAATTACATCTGTGTATAAATAAACAATATAGAAACAAATCCATACCAATACATGTATTATAAATGCGAAAGTGTGTCTGTCTGAATGTTTGTTTGTTATCAACCGGCTGAACCGATTTGAACAAGATTTGGTATGGACATTGGACATAGATTATATTTCCAGAATGGATATAGGCCACCTTTTGGCGCGATATAACCGACATTCATGCGGGCGAAGTCACGTGTGTAGAGTAGTAAATTAATATTTCTGACTACACATCAGAATCTAGTGTTAAACTAAACAAACCTAGAACTGATCAAGATATTTAAATATTACATAGAACACATCCCGATTTACAATTGTGTTAGGTAACGAACTGCTTTACATTAGGTCGGCCGTACATTTTTTTAGGACCCGATGTGGAATAAAAAAAACCGTGTGTGCATGACGACACGACAACAGTAGTGAAAACTTCAGCTCTCGCTCCGTCTCTCTTCCTCCCTATCGACTTAAAGCGTTACATCCCGAGCGTGACGGCTCAGTAAAGTACACAGTGCACCTAAATAAGTATTCACTTCAAAAATGTAAGATAATGTTTCAATACATTTTATACCACGAACGGGGAAACTAAAATTAACTTCCCTCAGCGGCATTTTCGAACAATTACGACATGAAGAGCCTTCAAGAACAGAGTCTTTACTTCCCTTAAAAGGCTGGCAACGGATCGGCGACCCCTTGGTGTTGCTGATCTCCACGGGCGGTGGTGATTGCTTTCCACCGGGTGAACAACAGGCTCGTCCCCTCCCCCCCCCCCCCCCCTCTCATATAAAAAAATAAAATAAAAATAACAGCTACACCATAATTCCATAGAAATAAACCATCCATGCAATTCTTAATTCTTTAATCTGTCCATGTTCGCAGTAAAGTTCAAACAGACGACCGTTGACCTGACAAGGTCTATGCATCTTATCACGACTCATTCGATTGCCGTACCCTAGACAGTAAATAGTAATAATACTAGTGGTTAAGAAATATAATTTAGAACAACGATTCCCATATTGCCCATTATTAAACCGCAAGGTCCAATTCCGCCCAACAAAGGGGTCTGTTTTAAAACAGGACGCGGGAACGGGGGCGGGTTAGTAACTCACCTCACACTCTCACCACTGTGTCTCCTGTGTAGCCAGGATTAACAGTGGCGACCACCAAAAAAGGCAATGAACAGTCAAGTCCATTGCCGTCCCGGGGGTAAAACTACGGCCGCCTTGGAACTCACAACGAATTTACTCAAAACAAATTTCGGAATTTGACTTCCCCTCTTAGCAATGTGAGAGACAGAACTATGGCAAATAAGGCATTTTATGAGCTTACAGAGATGGCTAGTCAAATGAAGCTCAACTTTAATTTAAGTTGTGAAGCTCAATAAAGGGGTCTACGAAATTCTAAGAAATTAATATATTGGTGTGATAGGTGATCTATGAGTAGAGATGGGCAAGATCCCGGGCAGTTACGATGAATTAATTAAATACATAAAAATGACGAGCTCGGTGACGTCTTTACGTCTGTCAGTCTAATCGAACACGCAACTTAAGGAATGTCGATCGTAATAGATGGGTTTCTTTATCTCGAGCTTCTCCGTGTTTCGGAGGCCACGTTAAGCTGTCGATCCCGACTGTTGTCACTATAAGTTAAGCCAAGTCAGTGGCCTTTAGGTGGTTTGAAAACAAGTGGTAGTAGGGAGACCCATATCCCAGCAGTGAGATGAATGCCCAAAAACTAGGCATTTATTTAGCACTAGCTCCCGCCCCGGCTTCGCACGGGTAAAACGTTGTTTTATTATCCTCGCATTTTTTTGAAAATTTTCTCTTCGTAAGAATCATCCTCGTACTTCAAGGAATATTCTAAAAAAAGAATTAGCAAAATCGGTTCAGCTGTTCTCGAGATTTGCGCTAAGCAAAACATTCAGCGCTTCATTTTTATATTATACTAGCTGTCCCGGCGAACTTCGTACCGCCTAACAATCAATGAATGTCGTGGTACATATTAGCTGAACTAAATTTATGATTTTATGGAATTAAAACAATGAATAGTAGAAAATAAAAGAGAAGCTCGATGGCGTCATTGCGCGTGTCAGTCTAATTGAACACGCAAGTTAAGCAACGTCGACCGTAGCCTGTACACGGATGGGTTTATATTACCTCGAGCTCCTCCGTGATTCGAAAGACACGTTAAGCCGTCGGTCCCGGTTGTTATCATTAGCTCATCTTGAGCTCCTCCGTGCTTCGGAAGGCACGTTAAGCCGTCGGTCCCGGTTGTTATCATTAGCTCATCTTGAGCTCCTCCGTGCTTCGGAAGGCACGTTAAGCCATCGGTCCCGGTTGTTATCATTAGCTCATCTTGAGCTCCTCCGTGCTTCGGAAGGCACGTTAAGCCGTCGGTCCCGGTTTTTATCATTAGCTCATCTTGAGCTCCTCCGTGCTTCGGAAGGCACGTTAAGCCGTCGGTCCCGGTTGTTATCATTAGCTCATCTTGAGCTCCTCCGTGCTTCGGAAGGCACGTTAAGCTGTCGGTCCCGGTTGTTATCATTTAATGACAGTCGTTAAGTTAAGTCAGTGGCCTTTAGGCGGTTCGAAAACACTGGCCTCCGCCAACCCGCAATTGAGCAGCGTGTTGGAGTACGCTCTAAACCCCTTCGGTTGAGGGAAGACCCGTATCCATAAAAACTGAAGATTTCATAAAAATAAAGATTTCCTTATTGTTAAATAAAAAAAAAAAACGTTTTGTTTTATTTTTTTTTAGTTTTGAAATAGGTTTTATCATTTTGGTGATTTGTAATTGTCATTTCTTTTGATATTTACTCTGATTTGATTCTTGCGCTCGAACCCTATGGGAAAAGCGTTTTCACCCCTATCGATTTGACATTTTTAAATTTTCATAACAAATCACAGACAACTTTCGCGACATAAAAGTGACACCAATCGATTTGACGTTTTGATATTTGACAACCAATAAATATCGTAATCCCTTTTTCAACTGACACTCATTTGTATGGGAAAATGTTTTTTCTTTTATTTTATTTTTTCGAGAATTTTCCAATGTTTTTAAGAGTTATTCTGCTATTCGGGACGGAAACAAATCCAACAAATCAAAAACCATGGCAATCGGTCCAGCCGTTCTCGAGTTATAAGTGTTGTAACAAACACGACTTTCTTTTATATATATAGATATTAATATAAATTCATTGAGAATTTATCTTATTTTTAGGGAAGCGGATGCGGCTTCACTTAAGTTTAGTGGGCTAAAATTAAGTTTAGTGCACACCTATCTTTACCCGTAATATGTACATATAAGACTTTGTAAATGACCTATAAACTTCCTCAAAAAGCTAGCCATCAAAGGCAAAAATAATTTTGGAATCTAACTGAAAAGAACTTCAAAAAAACACTCACTAATTACATTATAATAAAATTAAAAATCTTTCACTTTTTTCTATACGAATACTCGAATACACACACCATACTAAAAAAATATTACTGCATATAGGTACTAGTATTATTAGTCAATTCGAGCCGAGAACAACACTCACACTGTTAGATATTTTCGTCCATAAATACTGATAACTCCCAGTTATCATAAAACACCATAAACAACAGCTAGTATACTATAATTATAATGTCTATGACAATATGTTTTTTTATTCAGCTATCGTAAAACTGATTATAAACGAAACCAATAAACTGTTCTACCCTACACAAACGATAAAATTAACTTCGACTGCTTTCATACAACAAAAGTTGAAATAAAAATGTTAAGTGCGTTCACGAGAGAGAGTGTTCCGTAGCTGCTCTAGATAAGTAAATCTCAACCTGGGGTTGGCGAATCTCACTAACAACGAACCTTTCACCAGGGCATCCGCGGCATGATAAAATAAAAGCAATATTTCAAATAAATTGTTATATTTTGACGAGCCTGGTCGAATGGTGAGCAAAGGCTACTTTGACTACGAGGTCTAGGGTTCGGTCCCAGCACAAGTCAAATATTTGTGTGCATGAACATGTCTGTCTTGTCTTGGTCTGGGTGTCTAGTACCCATAGTACAAGCTTTGCGCTTAATTTAAGACTAGATGGCGTTGTGTAATCTGACCAGAAATGTTTATTTATTATTATTGACGTCTTCTTTTTAAGTAAAATAGTCAAGAAACATTTCAGAGGGGCAATTCTCGTAATTAAAATATAGTCAAAATTCAGTTTCGCTCCAGTCTCAATCTCACAAATGTCACATTTGGTATTCTCGTAACACGATATGTAACTTCAAAATTAAATTTAAGCGAGATTGTATCGAAATATGAGTGAAAATTAAACAAACTAAGAATGTTACTTTGCCAACAACAAGAATTGATTATAATTAATTAATGAAATCAAGTATATTAGTCAATTCACAATTCAATCTCGATTCGGTCAACTTTCAATCTGCGTTCGTAGAAAAATTACGAGAATTGGCCTTCTGACACATTACTTGCGAACAACGTTGCTTACAAGCGAAGTGCTACCTAGTCATTGTGCATTTGAGGAATTCTGCTTTCTAGTCAACTTACGAGTAAATTTCAGGCAGGCGCCTTCATTGGCTAGTCGATCAAAAGGGACGATTACGACCTGCCACGGTTTTCTCGGAAAACTTAGTATGGGATCCTTCGCGAGAAGAGGATAATAATTACGTTGACAATGCCGAAAGGTGAAACCGGTTGGTGAAAATAAATGTAATTAGGTGATTTCATTTAAAAAGAAGTGCAAGAGGTTATTACAGGGTCGCAACGCGCGAGTGACACCCCCGATAGGTTGCGGTAACTGTTTTGATTTGATGCAATTTTACATTGGTTTACCACCTTGCAAGTATCAAAAATACTTTAAAATGAAACAAGTTTAGACCCTAATAATAATAAACATTGACACAAATCAATGAACTTCCGTTTTGACATTCTAACTGTGTATCCCTAAAAATACAACAACACACGTGTTGCAAGGGAAGAAGGAACATGTGCGATACGGGCAGATTCATAACTAAACCGAATACTTTATTACTATCACCATAAGGATTATTTTTGAATGTACCAATTTAAATGTTAGGGAAGGTTTTCGTTTATTTCGAATGAGACTTTAACATAATTCAATAAAGTATATATTTGCATGAATTTCATTGGAATATAGCGTGAGAGCAGCGTACAAGTGTTGATAAGTATGTTGCAGTGCAGTTGCAGTTCTTTGTAAATGTCTGTTGATAATAAAATGTAAAGTAACCAGTAATAACAGTTCACTGAAAGTAACACGATCGATAGACGACCGATTGACGAGTACGATGATCGAATGACTACCAATGGCCATTTTGACTAAGTCGCGGGTTCGATTCCCTCACAAATATTTGTGTACACGAACATGTCTGTATATCTTGGTTTGGGCAGTGAGTTATTACTACTAATAATAAAGTAATAGTTCAATGGGTTTGGGGGGTTTTCTATGTACTATATGCATGTATTTAAAAAAAATGTATTTAAGTATAATATTATTTATCTACTACCCATAATACAAGATTTGCTTAGTTTGAGACTAGATGGCAGTGTGTAATTTGTCCAGAAACATTTATTTATACTAAAAATAAACGTCTTTGTTATGGACTAGGCAAGAGATAAGGATTTTGAGGAATTCTACCTATAATACGGTACAAAATAGGAGTTGAAAGTTCGAATGGGATGAGGGAATCGAACCCACTAAAGTAACAATCGCTAACCATTCGACATCTCAGCTCGTCATAATTATGACTATTGACTGTGAATGCCTCGTTCAAGTGCCGCTGTCGATTGTAAGGGGCCATACTACGAGCAAACAACTGGGGTTTTTGATTTATATACGCTCGTTTACTACGCATAATGGCGAGAGCGCGGCTTTATTAAGGGGAATAAATTCAATTATATAGTGGGGCATCGTTGATTTGGACGACGAAATGTCAATGCGTTGTTTATTTTTTAGTATCATATTAGTAGTTAGTAGATGAGAGTATAGATTTCAGCTTCAAGGAAGAATTTGAGGTGACAACTGGCTTACAAGTTAAAAGGAAAGACACCCCACGCCACATGCAGCGACGGCAGTCGCATGCATCTACTAACGGTAGCGGGTGGGTGCCGGCCGGCAGTAATTTGCATGAACTAATTGGTGGCGGAAGCACGCAAAGTAAGTAGTTTAGATCAAATTACCTGCTTTTCAAAACAAAAAACAGAATTGAGATTAATCTCATACCTAACTTAAAAGTTATCGCAATAATAGTGAAGCGCGGGGGCTGCAAGTTTAAAAAAAACCGGACAAGTGCAAGTCGGACTCGCCCACCAAGGGTTCCGTGCGTAGGAATAATACGTAGGTATAAATAAGAAATAATGCGTCGGAAAAAGTAAATAAAATATATTTTGCAATGTGCACATCAAGCCCTTCATATGATACCCCCCATTTGAACATGTAGCTTCAATTTGAAATTTCGAAAAATATAGACCCCCTATTTTTTAAGATTTAATTACAAATGTACAGTTTTGGGATTTATTCTTGTACTTGTAGTCTATAACGATGTTACTTGCCAAATTTCATAGTTCTAGGTCAACGGGAAGTACCCTATAGGTTTTGATACCCTTGAGAATGTGTCGAAATATGCGTTTTTTGCTGAATAAACGGCCGTATCTTTTTTTTACGTAAACTTAGCAGTTTGATTTTTTTACAACTTCATGTGATCGTAGACCTGAGTATACAGTTCAGATTTCAGCTTGATACCTCCACGCATTTTCGAGATAAAGGGTCTTGACAGACAGACAGACAGACAGACGGACAACAAAGTGATCTTATAAGGGTTCCGTTTTTCCTTTTGAGGTACGGAACCCTAAAAAGATAAAAATTAATTTAAAAAAAACTATAAGAGATAGACCCCCCTTTTAAGGTTTTTTCTCGATATATATATATATATATAGACGAGCCCGGTGGTCGTATGGCTAGCAATGGTTACTTTAGACTCCGAGGTCGCGGGTCCGATCCCCGCACAAGACAATTATTTGTCTGCATGAACATGTCTGTTTGTATTGGTCTGGGTGTTTTCTATGTATGTATGTATGGGTGTTTTCTATGTAAACAAAGAGTTAACACCCTCTGCTATGAATAATCCTTGATTTGAGGAAAACGAAAAAAGCAACAAACACGAACCATACTCAAATTGTAAACAAAAATGAACACAGAATTTTCATCAAAATAATATTTTAAAAACTTTCCAACGTCACGTCACCATTATAAATAGCAAGTTCTAACATTAAAAATTAGAAAACCACCCCTCCCCACGTTATACCACAGACAAAATGCACTAATGAAAAACGGTCACATCGAAACTAAATTTCAATTAGAGACCAAATCACAACTCAACGGTTTTTTTTACACACCAAGCGATTTTAAACTTTAAACGTTTATAATAAAGAGTATAATTGAAATGCGTGCGCGTACGCAGCGTGCGCGTGACGTAACCGACGTGGGATTCGTACGCTCCGGTCAACGGTCCACGCGGTACTGGCGGGAAATAGATACTGGATTGTTTATGATACTCCTGCGGGTTCAACAAGGAATAAAAATTACAAAAATGGACTGTTTGATATACATCGTCGGTAATATTACGCTAAATATTACACATAGTTAAATAAAACTGCAATGTATTAAAAACAAAGAAATATACTTTTGTATTCAGAGATTTGGGTAGTGAAATCTTTTGTTTAGATAGCTGTGTATATCAGTCGTGTATGGGGGGGGGGGATTTTTAATGATTTATGTGAGACTATAATAAAGTAATTGAATTTTGATTGTTGGAGTTAGTAATATTAGGGAGTACTTAACCTACTTAAGATATGTATAGAATTTGAAAAACCCATTTTTTTTTTTACTTTAACATATTGTTTTCACGTACCTAAATTTTGACGAGCTCGGTGGTCGAATGGTTAGCAATAGCCACTTTGACTCCGAGGTCGCGGGTTCGATCCCCGCACAAGGCAAATATTTGTGTGCATGAACATGTCTGCTTGTCTTGGTCTGGGCGTTTCTATGTACTTAAGTATGTATTAACAAATAAAAAAATGTACTTAAGTACAGTTATCAGTTGTATGGGTACTAGCCATAACACAAGCTTTGCGCTTAATTTGGGACTAGATGGTGCTGTGTAAATTGTCCAGAAATATTTATTTATTTACCTAAATATGTCTTTAAATTTGCAACCATACGGGAGCAATCATAAAAATGTAATGATAACAAAATCTGGGGATACAGCTAGGCGTTGCTGTAGTTTCGAATCTATGCTCTACATCCAAAATTCAATTACACCACTGGATAGATGAAGGATCAAAGATTTATTACGCTAAGTAAGGACTATTGTACATCGCATGCGGGGGAGGGGGAAGCGCTGCCATTTTGAGATAATTTTAGTGCATATAACGTATTTACGTACAACACACGACGGATTTACAAGGAATCGAATCTATAAATGACTATCACAGATACGGCGACTGACTATTCTGTAGGGTTGCCGAGTCCTAAGAAAAAACACGGCCGTGTTATACGTGAATACGTCATATGCCCTAAAATTATGTCAAAATGGCAGCGCTTCCCGCTTCCCCGCACGCGATGTTCCATAGTCCTTACTTAGCGTAAATTCTTTGATCCTTCATCTATTCGGCAGTGTTACTGAATTTTGGATGGAGATAATAGATTTATAGCTCAACAGTGCCTATTTTTTTTTAATTGCCTTTTTTTTTATACTACGTCGGGTGACAGACAAGCATACGGCCCGCCTGATGTGAAGCGGTTACCGTAGCCATATTAACACTCGCAACATAAAATATCGCTCGCGCGCCGCCTTTTACTTTTCTGGTGACCTCACTCACTCGCAGGAACACAACAGCATTCAAGAGAACCGTTATTTGGCTGCGGTATTCTGTGAGGTGAAGGTACATTCCCCAGTCGGGTAGCTTACAATTACGCTCCCTACCTCTCTTTTCGCCAGAGCTTTGTTTGTCAGTCAGCAGGGTGAACCGCGTGCAGGTGAAGTTGGCTTTGGTTCAAAGATGTTGATGAACCACTTGCACCCCATTATGGAAAGACATATTCACGTCAAAACGCCATACGATGTAAGTAGATGGTTCGTTAATTAAACGATATAAATTGTCTCTTCCGTTAAGTTACTTAGTCCCGGCGGCGGCGGGCGAAATGCTAGCAATGACTACTTCGAAACCGAGAATCACGGGATCGATTCGTGTTCAAGACAAACATTTTGTGCAGCATCCGGACTAGATTTTCTGAATAATATACTCGAATGTATATGTATCTTATTAATAAAGCATTAGTATTGTTATAATTAATTATTATTATTTTCCCTGGAGACTATACTACATATTCTAGAAGACATAAAAGGACTTTTTAAATTGTGGACACTTAGCACAGCGTGAGTGATGCCTATGATTTTCACAGACTGCGTATCAGGCAGGTCGTACATTTGTCTACCACCTTGAGCTATAAAAAAAATTAAGATACAGTAACTTATCGAAATAGGTGGTCTGTGATAATTTGAGTTGTAAATATTTTATCTGTTGAAATGTGAATAAAAACGTATGTTTGGGACACTAAACTGTTTATTATGAATATTTATAATTACAACAAAATAACAAATATACTGACACATGATGCGACGACATATTTTTTCTACGACGAAGACACGCATGCCCACAAATACTCAACTCACAGCTTCGATACCTAACATTATCTCATTATATTATATTATTATATGAATGAATGAATGAATGAATGAATGAATGAATGAAATTTATTTGCGTGAAATGTGGTATACAAGTTGTTAAAATTAAAATATACAGAACAATACACACTTCACCAGAAACTGGCGTGCAAAATATAATGTCCTTATTACTAATTTATTTTTATACAATAATTATGTCCATGTTCTATTTTACATTCCAAATTGATACAGTAGGTCTATAAATATAAAAATTAATTGAGTTATAGTCATAAGCTAATTACAATAATGTCAATCTAAATACAAAACAAGAATTAGAATTTTTGGTCAAAATATTCCTTTATCGAATAAAAACACATATAATACATATAATATAAAGTAGCAGTTGCCAACCCTATCCTATTCCACCGGCTGGGTAGTTCTTTATCCTGTGGCTGAGATTCGGCGCCCCATAAACCCGTGGGGTGGCTAAATATAACCGTGACATCCTGTTCGATTCGATCACTAGTTTTACAGACTGCGTTGATAAACGGCGTCGCCATAGGGTGACGGTTACTAGAAATAAGTAGTTACGTAACTTTCTATTGAAGGGTACATTTTGGTATGGCCATTGTAATGGCCGTGTGGTTTCCGGCAGACTAGAATAGAATCACTCCGTCTCTTCCCGTGGATGTCGTACAAGGCGTCTAAGGGAAATACATTATCAAATATTGATTAGGCCTTCCCAACCCGTTTAGCCAGCGTGGGGAGTGTAGGCTAAATCCTCCTTCCGTCTAGGACGGACGAGAGAGGGTCGTGCTCCTGTAGTGGAGACTAAAATGGATCTGATGATGATGATGATAATGTGATGGCCATTGTAAAATCAGAAATGAACTGATAAATAATTATTCCTGGACAAATTACACACGGCCATCTAGTCCCAAACTAAGCAAAACTTATACTATGGGTACTATAAATATCTGATATTATACTTATTACATTTTTTTTTTTATAAATACATACATATATTACATAGAAAACACCCAAACCATGACAAACAGACGTGTTCATGCACATAAATATTTGTCTTGCGCAGGGAACGAACTCGCATCTTCGGAGTCAATGTGGCAATTGCTAGCCATTCGACCACCGGGTTAACTAAAAAGTGTTCTTTCTAGCGCGCTAAATTTTGTAAAGATACGTCCACTGAAGCAGAGTCTAGTTCAGTGTTTCCCAAACACTGTTCCGCCATGGCCCGGTAATTTTGTAAAGATACGTCCACTGAAGCAGAGTCTAGTTCAGTGTTTCCCAAACACTGTTCCGCCATGGCCCGGTAATTTTGTAAAGATACGTCCACTGAAGCAGAGTCTAGTTCAGTGTTTCCCAAACACTGTTCCGCCATGGCCCGGTAATTTTGTAAAGATACGTCCACTGAAGCAGAGTCTAGTTCAGTGTTTCCCAAACACTGTTCCGCCATGGCCCGGTAATTTTGTAAAGATACGTCCACTGAAGCAGAGTCTAGTTCAGTGTTTCCCAAACACTGTTCCGCCATGGCCCGGTAATTTTGTAAAGATACGTCCACTGAAGCAGAGTCTAGTTCAGTGTTTCCCAAACACTGTTCCGCCATGGCCCGGTAATTTTGTAAAGATACGTCCACTGAAGCAGAGTCTAGTTCAGTGTTTCCCAAACACTATTCCGCCATGGCCCGGTAATTTTGTAAAGATACGTCCACTGAAGCAGAGTCTAGTTCAGTGTTTCCCAAACACTGTTCCGCCATGGCCCGGTAATTTTGTAAAGATACGTCCACTGATGCAGAGTCTAGTTCAGTGTTTCCCAAACACTGTTCCGCCATGGCCCAGTAATTTTCACACTGCCCCTTCGTGACCCACTTTATACTTTTAAAACCCAAGCTGGTTCCATTAAGTAAAATAATACAAATTTATTAATAGTAAAAATGTTATATTAATACTACATATTTTGGTATCGTACGAATATTCACGATGCGTCCATCGATAGTAGGTATTATTTTCAAAACAAGGCGGGAATGTTGCGACCCGGTATTTTATTTTGATGGACCGGTACCGGGTCGCGACCCGGCAAATGGGTAACACTGGTCTAGTTTAAAAATTACAAGAGCTCAAAAAAACGTATGATTTTTTTAAATCATGATTTTAAATATAAATCTAACCCAATTTAAGCAAACTTCGTATTTACAGTTCACTGTTAAACATACAGAAGTTATATCCAAGTTTTGGATGTAAAAAGTATTGCTATACAACAAAATAACTTTTATTATTTGATGTGCTTTATGCCATGGGTGGATAATACAATGGTGGAAAATAAGCATACGAACCGCCTGATGTGAAACTGCTACCGTAGCCATATAAACGCTCGCACGCCATCACTTTTGCCAACTCAAGAATTCCTTCTTAGTGACCTCACTTTCCTTCTAAACTTCGAATTTGGACTTCGTTATAGCAGTTTGTATACTATACTGGGGTACTGGTCCAAAAAGTCTCATTAAATAGTTCAACAGTTGAACCAATCAGGTGCTAACCCCTACAAAAATAAGGGTCCCACTGAGGGCATTCCATACAAATGTGAAATCTAGAGAGTGGCTATACTGCCCGAAGTACTATTACTTACACTGTGCTTATGGACACAGTGTACATGTCGCAGCCAATTGGTAGAACCGCCACATTAGAAAACGGCTAACTTTAGGCAAATTGTATTTAAATTATCTTTTGGTTAGGTTTGGATAGATTTGTGGTATGATTAGAAATAACCAAGCTATTTAATTCTATTATTATAGTATTCTTGGTGATGCACCATCAGGTAACAATTCACTCGTGTAATCATGATAAAGAGGCGGGTTGAAATAATGGCTCCGAATTTTTTTAAACAGCTAAACGTTATGTAATGCGGCGGATTATACGAATTGGCTGCGACATACACATTCTATACTACTATAGTACCACAGTATAAGTAATAGTATAGTACTACACCGTCAATCAAGTTCATTGATCGAATTATACGATCAGCGTGAGCGTACGCAGCGTTGAGTAGCATTGATTGATAAATCAACTCAATGTGTTTACGGGACAGCTGTCAACAAGCATTTATGTCACTTTCGAGCCCTCCGCCCGTCATGAATTGTGTCACGTTTGTTTACTATGACCAAATGTCGGGGTGTAAATGGTTCATCAACATCTTTGAACATCAATTCTTTGAAGAAAGAAACGAAGGAGATCCAGTTGGCAGCGAGGGTGGCGGCGCGCGAGCAATCTTTTATGTTGCAAGCGTTAATATGGCTACGGTAACCGCTTCACATCAGGCGGGCCGTATGCTTGTCTGCCACCCGACGTAGTATAAAAAAAAAAAACCAAAGTCAACTTCACCTGCGCGCGGTGCACCCTGCTGACTGACAAACGAAGCTCTGGCGAAAAGAGAGGTAGGGAGCGTAATTGTAAGCTACCGGACTAGGGAATATACCTCCACCTCACAGAATACCGCAGCCAAATAACAATTCCCTTGAGGGTTGTTGTGTTCCTGCGAGTGAGTGAGGTCACCAGAAAGGAAGGAGATGCTGGCAGGGGGGGTGGCGGCGCGCGAGCAATATTTTATGTTGCGAACGTTAATATGGCTACGGTAACCGCTTCACAACAAGTGGGCCGTATGCTTGTCTGTCACCCGACGTAGTATAAAAAAAAATGTCATATGCGTAGATAGAGAAAAACTATAGACAAACTAGCTGACCTAGGACTATTATAGTAGAAAAAATTAGATAACAACCTATTCTCAGACCTACTGAATATACATAAAATTTCATCAAAATCGGTCAAGCCGTTTTGGAGGATTAGCTGACCCGACAGACGTCGTCCTGTCTTCTTGACAATGAATATTGGATTGGTGTCGCTCTATCTGCCAAATGACTGACTGTTCTGTCAAACGCCATAAAGTTACATTAGAAATGTTAATATTATTATGGTCTTTCAGTTTTCTTAAATTTTGTAATTTTCCGCGCAAATTTCTTATTTTTTTCTTCATAAGAACCTTCTCCTGGCAATAACAAAGACAACGTATATCCAGGTCTATACTTGTATAGGTTGTTTATATACGGAAGCTTGCATCATCTGTGGTAAAGAGTACTGTAATAAATCCATTAAGGATTAATCAAATTATAATTACAGTGAGTAGCGATATCTGTCGGTCTGTTCATCTCGATCGGACACGATCAGCGGCACGTTTGTATAAGGTAATTTTACACCATGCGCAAATATTTTTAGTGGGGGGGGGGGGGGGGGGGGACCGTAACCTAGGGATAGTACGATGTCAGCATTTACAAGTAAAAAACACACTAGAAATCTAGTTCTCTAGTTCAATCTAGTTTTAATTTCAAACAAAAATAATAAGAGATTTTTGAAGTGAAAACTTCTTTAGCGGCGTTATGCACTTTTTGGGATGGGTAAAAAATGTTAAACTCGCGTCAGGATCACGTGTTCTGATCGAAAATTAGTACCTAAGACAAAGCTTCGAAACTACAAAATTCAACTGAAAACAAAGACGATACGATTGAGAATTCTTTGAATATTTGAATGATTCGAATTGACAGTTCGTAAGATAAAGCGAGACTGCAAATTTCAACTTTAAGCAAAGCCGATACGATTGAGAATTCTTTGAATATTTTAATTATTGGAAATAGTTTCGAAATGACAGTTCATAATAAGACAAAGCTGCGATACTACAAAATCCAACTTTAAGTTATCGTATAGATTGAGATTACTTTGAATAGTTTATGTTTGTGTACGACAGCGCAATAAATGAATATTGTATTTTACCACATATATAAATGATAGTACTGTTATACTGATAAATAAAGCAATTCGTGCGAAATTATTTCCTAACCATTCCAAAATATTCAAAAATGCACAACGTTAATGTTCAGGTTTTCACTTCTACCGGCACACCCGGAGTGCAACCCGTTGTTTTTTTTAACATGTTACACGAGTAAGCTAGTGGCTTCTTTGTTGGTATTGTTTTGACATTTTCCTATTCACTTTGATATTTAGTAAGATAAGTGTTCGTGAAGTTCATACACAGAAAGTTACCTACTGAGCGTAACATACTCAGACTTACATACTGACTTTATGAAAAAGAATTGTCATTGGTGCAAACATCACGATCGCCATTATCAAGAAAATTGAATTACACAGAAAGTTAGTTTAAATTTTTCTTATTCATCTCATGCACGCAATTTAATATTTTTTAGACACTGCTTGCATGTAGCGTGTAAAAAATATTAAATTGCGTGAAATACATTCTCATGAATACTTCATTCTACTCTTTTAATATTCGCACTTGATGTAAAACGACCCTATATTTCTTGTTGTTGATATTAAGTGATGAGGGATTGGTAATTATAGAGAACGTATTGTTTAAATAGATTAATTTTATTTATGTTCGAGAGTAAACGATAATTTGAAGCAATTAGCTGATTTGCTACTCTTCACAAATTGCGTGTTGTTATTGTTATTGAGAACGTATTGTTTAAATTTAATAGTAAGTTTATTATGATTGCGAGTAAACAGTAATTTGCAGGAATTAGTTTGTCATTAGAAATTGCATTTAACGTGTAACAGCTGTTTGCAAACAAATGATATTTTATAACCCGCATTAATAGTCCATTTTGGGATATAAGTGGTTCACCATCATATCTAGAGCCAAAGCCAACCTAATCTGCACGTGGTCCATAAACAAACGAGGATCTGACATTATGCCATACATCCTGAGCCCCAACTGAGGAAGAAATTTCAACCAAATTACAATACCCTTCAAGATGGTTTGTTCTTGCGAACATAAGGAGATGGAAGAGTAGCAATCTTAGCTAACGAGCGTCTACAGGCTACGGTAATCGTTTTACATCAGGCGGGCTGTAGTCTTGTTTTGGCAACATAATAAAAAAATATCTAATATGGCGGCGCTAATCATTTTCCATCACTCACACATTATTCCAGTGACAGAATAAATTTCCCGTTGCGATATATTTTTGTTTGCATATGAGGTGTATTTAGTGAGTGATGACGTACAAAATTTTGAACTGTTGCCAAATAATATAGTAATACGCTTTCGCTTATCAATCAAAGAGTCCGAGTGCGGAAGAGCCCGCGGTCTGTGCGGTCGCGAAGATTTCTTAGAAGCAGTGTTCTCGACAACATAATATGCCAATGTTTCACACCGTTGCGTTGGTTGGTTTCACACGTTGTAACAGTAGACAAATCTGCACTATGTAATTGGTGAGATTTACGAGAGCATAAAATACGAAAACTATTACATATACAAACACTTTGAAATCGCTAAATGTTGATTTTGAAACGAAGAAAGTCAACACCTCTACGTATGCGGGACTTGAACCCACGTCCTCTCGATAACCGGTCGCGTACTCTTCCACCTGAGCTAACATGTTTACACACACTGACCCACAGATACAATTAAGATTAAAAAATGTGGTGTGCCTGTTTCATGGAAACAGCCGTCTGTTGTATGTGAATACATTATATGCACTAAAATTATCTTAAAATAGCAGCGCTTCCCCCTCCCCCGCACGCGATGTTCCATAGTCCTTACTTAGCCTAATAAATTCTTTAATCCTTCATCTATCTAATGGTGTGATTGAATTTTGGATGCAGATGATAGATAATGTAGCTGCAACACCAAACTGTATCCCCCGATTTCCTTATTATTCGTTTTTCTAAATTGCCTCACTATGGAAGCAATTTTAAAGACATCGTCAAAATACTCCTTTCCATCAATATTTAACAAAACCAAAAGTTGCATAATCATTACACGCACCATTCACATAACCGTTCATTCATTGAAACATGTACCTATAAAACCCTAAAAATAACTTTAAAAAGGTTTATTATAAACTTATAAAAATACGTAATCGTATAAACAACATTCCTAACAGTAAACACGGAAGGGGAATGTTAAATTTTTAACTTTAACATGTAGGAAGTTGCACGCGCCGCGAACGCGACGCAGCGGTGCGGGCGTCCGAACGCACGCGGCTGTCAGCGTGCGTCAAAGACGTGTCTGAATTATATGTAAACATCGTAATAGCGTAAATGGTAACATTGGCAAATATATCACGCAGTAAATTCATTTAAATGTGTGGTTGTTCAACGCTTAAGAGCGATTTTTTAAGTCACTACCACTACATATTATAAAATAAAGTCCCCCGTCGCATCTATCTGTCTATCTGAAAGCGATAAATTCAAAAATTACTGTACGGACTAATGGGCGGATGATTCATGTGGAAGGTTGAGCTGAATATGGCGATGACGTTGCTTAATTATTTTGAAGTCTTTATTCTTGTAATGGATCATATTTACGTCCACAGTTACGCAAAAAATGCTGTGAAAAAAAAAAATTTTTCCAAGCTTTAATTACCACACTAATATTTTTTTAACTGTGATAATGAGCAACAAACTTAGATTAAGTTGCGACATATTCATATCATCCATATTTTTGGGCATCACCAAAGAGTGAAGTAATTCCATTTCTACGTTTGCATGGAAATGTAATCGGGCGGTGGAGCCTTTTAAACGTTTTAACCGCGCGAAGCTGTTTGTAAACATTTAAACTATGTGACCGTTTTACAGTTTGGCGTGATGTCAATAAAATAGTAGATTATTGCATCGAGCACAAAGTAATTTATTATTGCACCAAGTGCCTGATTTAGAGCCCAGCGTTAGCGAGGGCTCTAATCTAACAGGCACGAGGGCAACATAAATTACTTAAGGCGAGGTGCATAATCTGCTTTTCTTTCAACTAATACCTATAGGAATAGTAGATAAAAGAAACTCATATCAAACAGTTAAAATAGAAGTTTAATACATATATAAATATAATCTTATATAAATTTATATTTGTTTATATATCACACTTTTATCGTTTCCAAAAATATTGTCAAGCAAAATTAACAAAGTTCCCGCCAAATCACTTTTCTAAATTTCTTTCATTTTTAACTCAGAGTTAGCAGCAATCTTTTTTAAATTTGGAACAAGTAGGATAGAAACGAATAATACGTACGAAAAAAAAAGTATTGATATCGGCTGGCTGAATAGAGCTAATCCATTGAGATTGGCACCTTTTGGTGCGATTAAAAAAAACTGTGCATTAATGAAATTTCATATATTTTTATTGCTCTAGAGCATTAAAGACTCGTTTTGTACTGAGTTTTTAGTGTGATTGTGAAATTAAAGCATAGTTGGAAGAAAAAATCATTGGTTGGTATAAAAATTAGTTACTAATCGTTACCTTATAATCAACACGATGCATGATTACCCGTAAAAGTCGTAAAGTTACCGCCGTGAAATATTACAGTAAACATCTCCACGTGCCGATATAACCCGTTGCTACCAGATTGGCTTATAAAGCAAACACATAAATTATACGAGTCGATTAATGAGATTTAAGCTGGTATAATTCAATGTAAATTTATCTACATTCAAGCTTCTGCCCGCGGCACAACATGCGTGAACAGCACCGGAATAAAAAGTTTACTATATTTTACACGCCATCTCAGATGTCATAGATTTATCAATTTAAATTTCATTTAATCTAAATCAGCCATGTCTCAAAACTTCTTTAAGTACAGTAGGGTTGCCTGGAAGAAATCTCTTGAAGAGATAAGCTCCACCTTTGTATACTTGTCTGTTCACTAATTTCTTTGTTGTTATGCAATAAATCTAATATATAAATATTAGTACTTTCTGCGTGCAGGAGTTTTTCATTAACATACCTCCTTCCACTCCTAATTTTTAAAACGTCCCTTTTGCTAAACAATGACAGTCCCCTGTCAGTCGTGAAAAACCCCACCGCTTATAGTGACGATATCCAAATCAAACTAACTCCAAAAATTTAACTGTCAAATTGAACGGTATCAAAAGTACGAGCATAGCAGCTTAGTAATTGTACCGTGGGGCCGAAAGGATGGCATTTCGCTGGTAATCTTCAATTTTATCAGTAAGGACTCGTGAACTGTACCGATTGATCTTAAGTTACCAATAACCCATTTATGGAATCAAAATTCGTATCAACCAGATGCCCAGAGTAAATCCACTATTAATAATTTTAAATTGAAATAAAAATAACATACATTAAACTTATGACACAGTAGAGATAATAAAGCAGTATCTCAACTCTCCTGCGTCTACTCGACGCACTCACTCAGATGTTAAATGCTTTTACAAGAGAAGTTGTGAAGCGTAGCAGATATGTGTATGATATAAATCAAAATATCGTTTGACATAGCTTAGATCTGATGGAAAAGACTTCAATGAAGATAACTTCCTACTACTAGTTCAAAGGATGAACTTCTTCTGATTAAATTCGTTGTGAATTCCAAGACAGCCGTAGTTTGACCCCGTGGACGGCAATTTACAGTCTCTTTATTGCCCATTGTCATTTTGGTTTAATTCTGACTACACAGGAGAGAGCGGTAGGCTTCTATGGTGAAGCTGTTCCTGATGTGTGTGAAGATGGATAAGGATGTGAGCTGAGCTCTCGAGTGATGTAGCTATAATTGAGTTAAAGACAGAACATTCTCGAACATCATTCTCCCTTAAAACACATCTTAGTAGCACATTTTGAGCGCGCTTCACCCCTTATTTCAGGTGACAATAAACACATAGTGACCTAACTCAACACTATATGCATCCGACGGTGCGGAGACTTGTTGTCGACTTTAACTCTCAAGTCAACAAGCTGAAATGGCAGTGGGTCTATCACATTTGCGGAGTCAGTAACGGCAGATGGGGGAGAAATGTCGCAGAGTAGAGGTGTGTTCCAAAATGGCACCACGGAACCATATAAAAAATACTTTTAAAACTCTCTAAGCACATGTAACAGTATAAGTCAATGCGTCGATTTCGGACTATTGTATATTGGTACTGTACTGTACAAGATATGTCTACTGTGCTTGTCCCTCGAGCCAGATGTTCAACGCATTACTCTAATGTAACATTCTATATTAAACACCAATATGAATTTAAAAGGAGTGCTCTAAAATATTACGTGAGCATGACCTAATAATTGGTATTTAAAATCGCATCAAGTGGTGTTTCGGCAATGGTTTTGCAAGTTTTAATTCTCATCTCAATAGACCCGTTGAGAATTCACTCTTGACTTTACACAAGCTATTATGGTGCCCTAAATACAGTTGTTATGTAAGTGAATTAAGTACTCAATCGTTATTGTTGCTATGGGTTTGATTCTAATAATACATTCATTAAAAAACTGCTATTGTTTTTTTTATACTACGTCGGGTGGTACACAAGCATATATCCCGCCTGATGAGGAGCCTGTTGGCAGCGGGGATGGCCCCGATGACAACGCAGCAACTCCTTCCAACCTGGTGACCTCACTCACAGGAACACAACCTTCAAAGGAGTTGTTATTTGTCTGCGGTATTCTTTGAGGTGCAGGTACTTCCCCAGACGGGCATCTTAAAACGCTGTGCCCTACCTCTTTTTCGCCAGAGCCAAATATTTTTGTTGTTTTGAATTATGCTGTTCTTTTTTTAAAAAAAGATTTGTTAGGCACCACAAATTACCATTGATTTCAATGGAAAATATATTTGATGATCATTCCTCAAGGACATGATCGATCTCAATTATTTTTTCGACACAAACCTCAAGCATGTCGAGTTCTTTAATTGTGACAAGTTTCATCAAAATCAGTTCAGTGGTTTTGGAGCCTGTCCAATTCTAAGTGACTTTTCGGCGTATATAAGCGTCCCGCTCGCTCCACTCAAAAATTTACGAGCTCGGTGGTCGAATGGTTAGCAATAGCCACTTTGAATCCGAGGTCGCGGGTTCGATTCCCGCACAAGATAAACATTTGTGTGCATGAACATGTCTGTTTGTCTTGATCTGGGTGTTTCATATGTTTTATAAGTATGTTTAAACAAAAAAAATGTATTTTACATTTATCAGTTGTCTAGTACCCATAACACAAGGTTTACGCTTAATTTGGGACTAGATGGCGCTGTGTAAATTGTCCAGAAATATTTATTTATTAATTTTTTGTTTATAATTTTGCCTATAATATGTACAAAATCTGCAACATCTAAATTGATTCATGACTAATGTCCACAGATATAAGACCTAGTTAACGCTTTGTAACAATAATTTATTGTCTGTGACACCAGTTCAACAACCGTAACACTTTTAGCAGTAGGTATACGATAAATAATGTGCTAAATATCAAAGTTGTAGATTACTCTTTCCGTCACATTTACATATATAAACCATATATTATTATTTTAATAGTTGATTTCGGCTGGAATATTACAAATATTAATAGTATGATGCTTAATATGTAGATGACACAACACTGCACTGACTTTACAGTGGTAAACAATCCAGCTAGCTCAGTTGGAAAGAGCACTCGACCGGTAATCGAGAGGTCGTGGGTTCAAGTCTCACCTAGACGGAGGTGAATTTTTCCATTTAAAAAATATTTATATTGTTATGTACTATTATATATGTTATTAAAGTTATCGTTTGAGGAGTTCAAATCTTATAAATCCAAATGTATGTCTGCCGTATGTTTGTCTGCCACCCGACGTAGTATAAAAAAAAAAAAGACGTGTGGCACTCGGGGACTGCCGCGGTAAAGCTATTGCATAGCATTTTGTATCAACTTATGCAATTATAATTTTATTTATTTATTTTATTCATGCAGTATTGCTTTTTCTTTGATATTAATTCAAGTTACACTTTTTGAGCGTGGTGACCGATAAGAAAACAAATTTTTCTATTATTAAATAAATAAAACGAGTTTCGTAGAGTCGTACAATACGTCTAATCGCACGCACACAACGCCGTGTCGAAGACTGCCGAACTGAAACGACGTTAGACGATGCACGGCCTTCAAGCCACACCTCCTTGCCCGTCGGAGTGGGGAGCGTGAGGTTTTTTCGTTACGGAATTTCTGGATTCGGTCCCCGCGCTAAAGGCCCGCGATAGAAGCTATGCAATAGCTTAAAAAAAAAATGTGCGTTTGTTTGTTACGCTTTCACGCCGAAACTACTCAACCGATCATCATCAAACTTTGTACACATATTCTCAAAGGCATTAGGTAGGACATGGGATACTTTTTATTTTAAAAAAATGCAGGCGAAGCAGCGGGTGGAAGCTAGTTATATATAAAAATCGCTTGTCACGATGTTAGTCCGCAATTAACTCTGGAACTACTTAAACGATCTTGATGACATGTCCATGCAGTCGAAGCCGCGGGTTTTTATACGTTCATTCATTAATACGATACACTGGTATGTTGCAATCTCCTTCACATTTTCCTGTCGCATAGTTTCATGTTTACAGGTCGTTAAATATTATTGTATTGTGCACACTAATGTTAGTCAGATAAAGGTTGGATCCCATTTGCTCGTACGGAGCAACACCGTGACATCATCATGCCTTAAATTCAAATTTAGACAGATTAGAGATCGTCACTGAGTCAGATCCGGGAATAATTATTATTTACATTTTGGCCAACTTGCCAGAATATTAGAAATATAGGTATTAAAAATGGAAAAAAATCACATGGAAAGATGCAATGCCTTGTTTAGTAGTGTAATACTTAATAGGTAGATGGCGCCACACTGCGACTTCACAGCAGTAAATATAAAATGCAAAAATTCGCCAAACAGATCCGGGGCAATTAAGAAAATTACCATTACTAGTATCAGCGTCTCCACAAGAGCACATGAGTAAAGAAACGAACAGAGATAAAGCTTCATTCAACCGCAGTGTTTAGGTACACTACTACAAGCATGCGTGGCCTTGTGTGCGTGTCCACTGGCCGCTCGTCGCGTACACGCCGCGGTTAGAAATAACCGGTTCAAACTGATTCCGCCAGTGGACAAGCTCAGGGCCTGCGTGTTGCACGTAGAGGTGTTTGTGTGCGCTCCACGTTGTTTACGAATAAAAGTTAAAAATAAAAAAAGTGTGACAAAATGGTTATTTACTGTGTGTATGAACAATAATAGAAAAAGTAAAAATATTTCGTATTTTGACTATCACACTTTACTTGCTCACTAATAAGTATTAAGATTAAAAATTGTAACAAAACAACAATTTACATAAAACATGTTATTTTTTTTATTCGTTTTTATACATTAAATCTATTCGACGCCATTTTTCTGAAGCGAAACGTTCAATCACCTTTTTATTAAAATAAAAAAAATATACAAGCAATACCCGATGGTATTGTTTGTATATTTTTATTTTTTTAATATTGAGCATAGAAAGTGCATTTTAGCGATCCCTAGACATGGCCGCCCGCGAATTTCGTCAAACATCGTCGGCTGCTCTCGGTAATCTTCGGCATAGTAAAATGTCTTTGATTCGCCCGTGCGGCGCGCACGAAAACAGGCCCTATACTCGGTACATTTCTATGAACTATCTTTTGTTTCACGCGTCAGGCATATTAGCTCGTCGCCCATATAAGTTACATTAGCAGCTCTCGTGCGCTTCGGCGAGCGGCGATTTTTGTTTATAGGGAAAATAACTCTTAATAGTTTAGCAAAGAGCTTAAATTGTTTCGTCATTATGAAATATTTTATTTGTTATATGTTTTTGTATGTTTAAAAAATATATAGGTATTAAAATGGTAATTTAAAAATAAAGATAAAATAATATTATGTAATTTTTAATCTTTCGAAATGGTGGTTCAGCGCACGAGCGCACTTAAGGTACAGCCGCCACTGCTTGCAACACAGTAAATGCCACTCGCGCGTTGCAACCCCGGCTGCTATTGCTGCTAATCCTTCTTTTTGATGACCTGACGCAGGAACACAATACCACTCCAGAGAGATGTTAATTGACTGCGGTCTTCTGTGAGGTGTGGTACTTCCCAGTCGGGCTATTGATATTAGTAATTTACTTTAAATTTGTGGAATAAGTTCGTTGTATTTTAGATATTAACTTTAGTGTACGTGTGAATACATTTTATTAATGTACATTTTTTTTTTTTTGCCTAATGCTTTTGTACGAGCGAAAGGTGTCAACCCTATGAGAATAGGCACAAATTTTACAGATCCTAGACAGCTTTCTCTCTGTTCCGTTTCTTTACTCATGTGACAAGAGTCTGGTATGCTTTGATTCTTAATGTTATTCGCTAGGACATTAGACTATAGATTAGACCATAATTTATGAGATTTTTTCAAATTACAATTTACATATTTGTCAAAGTTGTCTTATTTCGCATTGTGCAAGTGTGATTTGTATATTACACTCGGTAATATATCAACCCTATGATTTAAAACTTCTTGTGAATGAAATTAAATTGGTTCGTGAGTACGGATTTATAATATTTGGAAGTTTTTTAAGTGCGGCGTAGCACAGTGCGTGTCAGTGGATTGGTACCTTAAGCGCATACATACATTTTATGACTTTTCGGGCGCAGACGCATTCCTCACAATAATATCTGAATATTATCATCTAGTATGGTATGCTTATAATGCTATTTTGTAAGAAATATTTATTATTTATTTTTTTAACGGTGCGGGGTCCCACCACACATTCCCACCACTATGTCATGTAACATGTAACAGCGACGACCACCAGAAAAGGCAATGAACAGTGAAGTCCATTGCAGTAACACTACGGCTGCCTTGGAACTCACAACGAAACGAGTAAGAAGCTTTTGAAATTTGGCTTCCCCTCTTAGCTTGTGAGAGACAGTAATATGATAAATAAAAGATTAAAAGCAAAAGAGATGACTAGTGAAGTGAAGCTCAACTGCCGTGCACCACGGATTTTAAGTAGCTAACACTATTGGAGACCTAAAACATTGAGTGTGTTACCCAACACAGCTTCCAATAATATGAATATTTAATACGTAACGAAACCTTCATAGCTTGATTTTTTTATATCAAGTTGAGTGACAAAAACAAACACCCACTTGATTTGAAGCGTTTACCGTAACCTGTGAACGAATTACAACAGCCCCCCTAGCCAAGTGTAATTCGTAGCGTAACGAACGTTAGATAGATCTAGTGACATAAATTTGTCAAAATCGAACATTTTAATATGAGAATTGACAAATGTCACGTGATCTATCTAACGTTCGTTACGCTACGAATTACACTTGGCTAGGGGGGCAGTACCGTTCACGCATTTCCAAGGCATCACTACCTCAGGAGCTTTCTAGGCACCTTACTCGCTCCTGCGATGCGAGTAAGGTGCCTAGGACGTGCCCCTGAGGTACACAATAATTCCTTCAGAGAATAAATAATATTTTTTTTCCATGGACAAATTACACAGAACCATCTAATCCTAAACTAAGCAAAGCTTGTACTATGGGTACTAGATAGCTGATAAAATATACTTAAATATTTTTTTATAAATACATACGTATAATACATAGATAGAAAAAACCCAGACCAAGACAAACAGACATGTTCATACGCACAAATGTTTGTCTTGTGCGGGAATCGAACCCACAATTTCGTAGTCGAAGTAGCCATTGCTAGCCATTCGACTATATATATATTTGTTGATAGTAATTTATTAACACACTTTTAGTCGACCTGTATGTAACTAACTATGTAATGGAATCTAAGGTAACTAATTTAACCATCTTCCAAGGATCGTAGCGTAATGACAATTGGCAGCTGTATGTAGTTCTGATGACAATACAATAATATGGTACTGTCGAACTGATCTGATGATAGAGCCGAAAGATATGAACTGGAACTTCATGATGGAACATTGTATCATAGCTGTTTTTGGATTTTTTAGAAAAGTCTTGTAATGAACTTTGACCACGATTAGGTTTCAAGGTCTGATGATGAAGCCGGAAGATAGGCACTGTCATTCCATGATGGAATATCGTATCATAGTCGTGTTTGCACTTGTGAGAAAGGCCACGTAATGCGCTTTGTACATGATCAGGTGCATTTATAAAAGCGTGTTTTTCTAGTGTTTTTTAAACTATTAATTTATTTTATACTAGATGTTAATAATAGAAGAGGAGGTATACAGAGTAAGGAACTTCGCGCACGCCGCATGTGCGTCCAGCATGGTGTACGTACGAGTGAACGTTACTTACACCTTATGATATTCACAAACAAGTGCCATTTGTCGTAACCGGCAAAACACTGCAATTGGTCTCGCGCGCATTGTAAATAAATGCTAAGCGGTAAATATAGAATAGCGGTTCACTCACCCGCGCTCTCAACCGATGCGTAGACAAACATACACACCTAACTTTTATATAAACATGCATTAATTCTATATTATCAACACTTTTGAAAATACGAAAAAGACAATTAATATAATCAAGCTCAAAAAAAAGTTTTTTAATACATATTTTAATCGCGGATCATCAGAGGCATCACTCGCGCGCTCCTGACCCTGTAAGAAACTCCTTTCTTGAAGAACCCTATTGCTGCAATCTCCTAGGAAAACCTTAGCAAGAGTTCATTCATTAGAACAGCCTCAATAGTATTTAACAATGGATGCATCAAACACGAGATAAGTTGGTATTTTTATGGGTCAAATTCGAAACGAAACCGATGGCACCAGATGCGAATCTACATTTTTCGTAACAATCGTAAAATGAATTACTAAACTAATCAGGGACAATACACTAGCTCCAAGATAAGGATGTTTCGACATCAAATTAATAAAGATGCGACCTGTATGCCACTCCGACCGAGCGAGGAGTGACACTCCGGGATAAGTAAACCAACAAGTGGCTCCGGAAAAGAAGTCTGGTCTTTGATATCGCACGACGCGTAGCAAAGCTCAAATGGCAATGGGCTGGGCATATAGCCAGAAAGTCGGACTCGTGGTGCAGAACGGTTCTGGAATGGAGACCCTGGGGCAGAAAAAGACCTATCGGGCGACCACAAATGCGATGGAAGGACGACATCGTGAAGTTGGTGGGCACGAACTGGATAAATGTGGCCCAAAACAGATCAGATTGGAGAAGACTGAAGGAGGCCTATACCAACACGGTAGAAGAAAGGCTTAGATGATGACCTGGATGCCATGCACTAGTGATTTTTTTCTTTTTTTTTTCAAATAAATTGACGAGCCCCGTGGTCGAATGACTAGCAATGGCTACTTTGTTCCGAGGTCGCGGTTTCGATTCGTTTGTCATACTCTGGGTGTTATCTATGTATTAAAAAAATGTATTTAAGTACATTTATCAGTTGAATAGTACAAGCTTTGCGCTTAATTTGGGACTAGATGGCGTTGTGTGAATTGTCTAGAAATATTATGTATCTCTTTTTAATCACGGGTCAAGCCCGGTCATTTGATAGGCATGCGCGGGGATATGGATCTAACGCGTAGAGGCCCCTTTGAGAAGTTTGATGTAATGTTGTACGCCCGCCGTGACCCGCTCCAGGATATGTCAATGGAACGACATACCCATGAGCAGGTCTCGGCAGGCGGTGAGACTATTGCGAAGTGTGATGGAAAATTTATTATTATTTATTAGATTAGGAGTGTTGAAAAATGGCCGCACGTACTGGATGTTTTTCTTATATATTTATTTATTTTTGAACATTATGGATCTGATACACTCACAACATACTACCGAGCTCCAGATAGCCAATTTCCGCAATTATTTCACGATCGTAGAATGAAAGTTGACCAAACGAGATTGAATTTGTGAATTGAGTAAAAATTATATACTTGATTTCATTAATTAATTATTATCAATTCTTAATGCTAACAAGATAATAACAAAATTAGTTTAATTTTCGGTCCAGTGCAGATAGTGCAAGCTTCAGATGAAAACTATCAAATAACCACTGACACGACAGACAGTCAAAACAGATTTTATAAACATCATTATGTTTACGAGACGGGGGTCCCACCACACACTCCCACCACTGTCTCCTGTGTAGCCAGGATTAACAGCGGCGACCGCCAAAAAAGGCAATGAACATGTCAGTGAAGTCCATTGCAGTCCCGAAGGTAAAACTACGGATGCTTTAGAACTCACAACAATTTGGGGTGTAAGTAGTTCATCAACATCTTTGAACCAAAGCCAACTTCACCTGCACGCGGTGCACCCTGCTGACTGACAAACGAAGCTCTGGCGAAAAGAGAGATAGGGAGCGTAATTATAAGCTACCCGACTGGGGAATGTACCTCCACCTCACAGAATACCGCAGCCAAATAACGGTTCCCTTGAGGGCTGTTGTGTTCCTGCGAGTGAGTGAGGTCACCAGAAAGGAAGGAGATGCTGCGATGGCAGCGGGGGTGGCGGCACGCGAGCGATATTTTATGTTGCGAGCGTTAATATGGCTACGGCAACCGCTTCACATCAGGCAGGCCGTATGTTTGTCTGCCACCCGACGTAGCATAAAAAAAAAACACAACAACAACTTAAACTTTAAACATTATGTTTAGACTCGTATTCAATTTGGACACCTTCAAAAGTTCGATCACACATTCCTGAAGAATCCACGCACATCGAAGTCAAAAAAACTAAACTGAACACCGAAACAGACTTTCCAAAAAGCAATGAACACAATGCTTAGCTGCTAGTTAGATTTACGACGGTCGATGGACGTAAACCGTAGCCACTCATGCACGGGGAATCCAACCCGTATTTAGAGACAAAGCCGAAGCTGGATTACAGGGGGAATAAAAACAGACGGCGCACAGTGGGACCTCGCCATAGAAACAGTCGGACATCAAACTATTATGAAAAAAAAAATTGCGTCCGTTTTTTTTCACTAAGAGTGAAAATTTGTTTTAATTATATGGTAATGAGATGATAATAATAATAATATCTGACATTTTACTTGGCATTTTAAACCAATCATAATGAAAAATCTCAATACTAAAATAAATTGGGGTGGAAGGAGCTCAACGCTCTTCTCAATCTTTAGAGCCAAAACGTAGGGAAAGAGGCGTTGGCAAAAAAAAAAGGTAAGGTATTGTAAGCTGCCCGACTGGTGAAGTACTTTCACCTCACAAAATATGCCAGCCAAATATCAATTCCCTTGAGGGTTATTTATTGTGTTCCTGCCATTGAGCAAAGTCACCAGAAAGGAAGGAGTTGCTGCGTTGGGAGCGGAATTGGCAGAGCGCAAGCGATATTTCATGTTGCGAACGTCAATATGGCTACGGTAACCGCTGCACATTAGACGGGCCGTATGCTTGTAAAAAAAAAACAGGAATTGTCTAAACGCATCAAGTATAAATCTAAGTACTTAAATTTCGTTCTTTAGATAGGTAATTGGTCAACCTCTGAAAATCACAAGGACTTGTAATTCAAATATTAAACTTGGAAAAGAATCAATAAACAGAACAAACTCCCATGTCCGATGCCTTCTATGGCCGCCGTCCACTGTGCGGCGCCTGGACACATAAACGTTGTTTTAATTACACCTGTTTTGGCGTTTCAACTGCCGGTAAACTTTATGACTAATAAAACTAACTTTATTTTTTTCATAATCCAGACTAAAATTGGAAATTCAGATTTCATATGGTACCAAAGTGAAAAAGCCGTAAATATTGTCTCAACTTTTTTCCAAATTTATTATAACTTTATTCGAAATTAGTACCTACATACACGGTGCACCAATCTACATTTCACAACAGTAGTTTAAATTTACCAAATAGCTTATTGTAAAAGCCGGCCAGGGACCCTACCGCCGAAGCTGAAGCCGATTACGATCGGAATTTTTGAATGCGAAAAGGAAACTACTGTTTAGATTGTAGCTAATTATGTTCAGTACAACTGGTAGAAACTCTAGAGTTCTATCTATTAAGCTGAAGATGTTTGTCGATAACTTTAAGCTAAGACCAATTTATGGAATCATAAAATCCGATGGTAACCGGTTTCAGCTTCGGCTGTAGGGCCCCAGATAGGTATATACCTATAACACAATATATACAAAACATATAGACAATATTGTCTACTGGCGGTATACAGAAAAAATATTCAGTGGCTGTTCCATTGAAATTTTGAGAAAATCATAGCCGAATGTATGGGAATTTACTGGATTCTGTGTTCAGAATAGTAAAAGAAAAGAAGTATATTGGAGTAACATCTCCTAAGACCTATTGTTTCATACTCAGTATGAAGTTAGGGTTCACGTAATATGTAAATGGTTTTTAGTATATCTAATGATAATAGGAATTAATGAACGAAATAAATATAAATAACGAAAATATTCTAGTGCCGCAATGTATATGCAGCCTAACATTTTTAGTCAAAAGTTAACGCCCAAGGACCGCAGGTAGGAGTCTCCCGTCTTTTTCATTTGTATGCAAATGTGCGAAAAAGAGGACCCGATACTATCTCGATCCCGCGGATAAGGTATAATAAACAATATTGAAAGACTTGCAAAAATTGCGTAGTCATGTATCTATATTCCAAAAGATTTGCAATCTTCCATTCGATGCTAGATATAAATATTAATAAATAAATATAAATATTTCTGGTCAATTTTACACAGTGCCATATAGTCCCAAATTAAGCACAAAGCTTGTGTTATGTGTACTAGATAACTGATAAATGTACTTAAATACATTTTTAGGGTTCCGAACCTCAAAAGGAAAAACGGAACCCTTATAAGATCACTTTGTTGTCCGTCTGTCTGTCTGTCTGTCTGTCTGTCTGTCTGTCAAGAATTTCTATTTCGAGAATGCGTGGAGGTATCAAGCTGAAATTTGAACTGTATACACAGGTCTACGGTCCCATGAAGTTAAAAAAAATCAAACTGCTAAGTTTACATAGAAAAAAGTTACGGCCGTTTATTCAGCAAAAAACGCAAATTTCGACACACTCAAGGGAATCAAAACCTATAGGGTACTTCCCGTTGACCTAGAACTATGAAATTTGGCAAGTAACATCGTTATAGACTACAAGTACAGGAATAAATCTCAAAACTATACATTTGTAAATAGATCTTAAAAAATAGGGGGTCTATATTTTTTATAGGGTGTCGAAATTTCAAATTGAAACTACTAGTTCAAATGGGGTATCATATGAAAGGGCTTGATGTACACATTGCAAAATATATTTTATTTATTTTTTCGACGCATTATTTCTTATTTATAATGAAAAATATCAAATTTAATAATGATACTACGTACCTACGGAACCCTCGGTGGGCGAGTCCGACTCGCACTTGTCCGGTTTTTTTTTTGTAAATACATACTTATAATACATAGAAAATACCCAGACCAAGACAAACAGACATGTTCATGCACACAAATGTTTGTCTTGTGCGGGAATCGAACCCGCGACCTCGAGTCAAAGTGGCCATTGCTAACCATTCGACCACCGAGCTCGTCATCACATTCTTTTGATGTCTGTTAAATATAGTTTTGTTACATTTTTTTAGTGTTGCTCAAAGCTCAAAGGACTTAAAGAAACGTAACATTCTGTTGAGTACAAAATTATTTTAACAGCTGCACAGCTGTTTAATTTTTTATGTGGTACGTATGAAAGGGCTTTAGGAAATAGGTCGCGGGGACGTATTCGGGTTTATAGTCACTATTCAGTAGATCCGTTCAACATGGCGAATGTTTTAGAGATGGCGAATAAACTCCCCACCATCAGTCAGGTCGTTTGCTTATTTCCAACTTAGGGGTATAAAAAACTACAGTGGACTCTCATTGATTTAGGTAATTATCATAGTCAATTTGGATATTATAAGACGTCAAAGTGGCTAACTTACTATTCAACTAAAAACTTACAAGTTGTCATGGAAAGAATTTCGAAATCGAAAAAAACTTCTGTCCTTTCTTGTGGAAGAGATGTTTTTTTCGCGATTTTGTAATTGATTCCATAGCAAAAGTTATTCACATCCCTTAGCCCATCGTCCTTCTTGGATATGACGGCTATATGCTAGACCAAACTCATGTAAGGCAGCAGTCAAATTACTGTTGATTTTGTTATTGAGTGATTTTAAGAATTTGAGAAAAGGGAATTATTTCCACATTTTTTTTTATCTGTATCCTAGAGACTACGAAAAAAAAGACATGTTTTTATACTACGCCGGGTGGCAGCCAAGCATCCGGCCCGCCTGATGCGAAATGGTTGGCGTAGTCATAATAACAATTGCAACATGAAATATCACTCGCGAGCCACCCCCGCTGCCACCGCAGCAACTCCTTTCTGGTGACCTCACTCACACAACACACAACAACCCTCAAGGGAATTGTTATTTGGCTGCGGTATTCTGTGAGGTGGAAGTACTTCCCCAGTCGGGCAGCTTACAAATACGCTGTATCCTAGGTCTTTTCAAAATACAAAAATGCTACAATCCAAGGCCAATTATGAAAAAAAAACTGCCTATGATTTTATTACACCAAGACTGTTAAAAACGGGCTTACCTCCTTCTCCTGCTGAGCCTTCGCTGCGTCGCCGTGGATCTTGTCGCGGAGGGCGACCAGCTCGACGGGCCAGCTGGACACCTCCGCATCAGGGTCCGATAGCAGCACCTGTTCATTTAGTCCATATCAGTACAGATAGTTATTGACGTGATAACGTTTTATATATCGATGATCGCCGGCTCCACGCATGAAAAGCATGACTCATTGTCACGTTCCGCCTGAGCTGAGCGAGAGCGCAGAACAAGCGATAGAGAGGCACGATCGGCCTAAGGTTTCGGCTTGAGACGCATGATTTCTTATGTCGTTATCACGTAAAAATGATCGTCCGTAAACCGAATTTACAGAGAACCAATTTTTTTTTTCAGGGGCTACTTCTCTGCTGAAAACTGAACTTCTGCACAAATACTCTAGCGGATAAAAAGTAATTTTCATACGATTTCAGACAGATTATTGTCGGTTGTGGCGCTAGATTCGGTGGTTTTAGGTTGCTATGCGATGCTATGTTGACAGAAAATTAACTTTTACGGCATTGTTTTATTTACACATTTTATGGTATAATTTACATAGAATTAAATAAAAGCGTAAAAATATATGACCGAAACCTGGACATAAAATAATAAAATTTTGCAATAAGATTCCTTAAACCACGTAAGTTAGGACTAACCTCGTTAAGTTAGGATTTGCGGATAACATCCCGTGTCATCCCTAAGGAAATGTATTCAACTCCTTGTATACATTTCCTTAGATATAAGGAGTTGCCGCGTTAACAGCGGAGGTAGCTATATTTCATAATACGAGCGTTAATATGGCTACGGTAACCGCTTCACATCAGGCAGGCCGTATGCTTACCTGCCATCTACAGGATACTTAAATTCTAGTAGCACTGATTATACAATAGTAACATAGACCAATAGTGCGTTCATGCCGGTAAAGCCGCGGGCAAAATAATATTACATATGCAAACCGCAAATAATTGTGTTTAGCAATGTATGTAGAAATAATTTGATACTTGACAACAGGAAACTTCAGCAGGTATTTACTGAATGTGTCAACTATGAACTGAAAACTTAGTATGAAATTTAAATATATGTAGTTGATATTTTACACTTTTGATGTATATAATAATTAGTTATTTAAATAGTACATCCATACTAATTTTATACATGTTTGTTTGTTCGCCGAAACTACTCAACCGAATGTGTGATTGAATGAATGAAACTTTGTACACATATTCTGAAAGGTATTAGGAAGGACATAAGATACTTTTTATGTATTAAAAAAGTAAACGCGGGCGAAGTTGCAGGTGGTAGCTATTATCATAATTAAATCCACGAGCCATGTCTATATATTTTTTTTTTTCAAATTGTACAAGTTACCGTGGCCAAAATATATTTATAAGTGTATTTTGTCATTATGTCGGTTAATATGTTTGTCTGTGTGTATGCACGGTTATCTCAGAAACGGCTTTACGGATTTGCATGTGGTTTTTACTTATATACTTTAACAACTTTTCTATAACATTTAGTCTTTTTTCCAATTGTTTCACAAACAAACATGTTGTGAAACGTTTACGCGGGCGGAGTCGCAGGTACTGCTATATAAATTTAAAGTTCAAATAATAATAAAACTTATAACTTACTATGATGTCACCCATCCTCATGAAATATCACTTTACAACAGTCACTACGATAGAAACTATTCCACTCAGTATATCACTATATCACTTATACATTAAAAACTGTTCCACAATGTCCCGTTCAACCTTCGATAGGTACAATTATGAACCAGGGATAACTTGAATTATTACAAACTGCAAGTATCACAGCCCGAAGCAGACTAAAGGAAAACGTACATACATTTGACCCCACAGTTAATTTATCGAAGTTGATAACAATTAAATAAACCAATCTTAAATAAGCACTCGTTAAGTAATGTTGTTTACTGTGAGGTAATTACTTTTGTTTTTAAAGTTGTTTACTTGGCATGGGGTCATCAATAATAATAACAACAATAAGTTTTAGCCACGTGTTTTTTTTTAATTTTCATGTAAAAACCGTAGCGAACATTTGGGACAAAGTGCGAGTCCATATGTAGACATGTCCTCAAAAAAAATTACCTTTCCATAAAAACCCTATTAAAATCGGAGTAGCTATTGCTAAGATAAACTTCAAACGGACAAACAACATACTCTTAAAATTTATTTATATGTATTATATAAATAGATTTGAAGAGTATAGATTATGCCGAGCATTGGTGGGACTACTTAGCCGCCCCGGCTATTGACATTAGGCGACAGTGGTTAAGCCAAATCTTTTTCGGCCTTGAAAACACTGGCCTCCGCTAACTCGCGGTTGAACAGCGTGGTACTATCGAAACCCACTTTATTTGACGGGAGATGAATGGAACTGTAAGCGTTCGGACGCTTACTGCTGACACTATACATACATACAACATGTCTACTACAAGTATACTTGGTCTGCTTGAGTAGTACACCCCCGAAGACTGCCCGGGCAAGGCGTCTAACACTCGTCTCCAAGTTAGATACTTCTCAAGTCTGATTCGATATGGCTTACCTCTCTCTTGTTAGAGCCTCGTGTGCTTAGGAATCACGCGCAGGTGTGGTTGGCTTTGCTTCTAGAGTAGTAAGCCACTTACACCCCATTTTTGCAATTTACACACATGTTTTAAATATTTTAAAAATGGTAAAATTCACCTCCCGTGCCTTGGTGGCATTTGAATCCTGTCGAACGACCTCTCGATGACCGGTCGAGTGCTCTTCCAACTGAGTTACCAGGAAGGTTTGTGATGGTGGCGAATTTTTTACATGTTATAAGTATTTTTTGGGGTGTAAGTGGTTCATCAAGATCTTTGAACCAAAGGCAACTTCACCTGCACGCGGTGCACCCTGCTGACTGACAAACGAAGCTCTGGCGAAAAGAGAGATAGGGAGCGTAATTGTAAGCTACCCGACTGGGGAATGTACCTCCACTTCACAGAATACCGCAGCCAAATAACAGTTCCCTTGAGGGTTGTTGTGTTCCTGCGAGTGAGTGAGGTCACCAGAAAGAAAGGAGATGCTGCAGCGTAGGTGGCAGCGCGCGAGCGGTATTTTATGTTGTATGCGAGCGTGAATATGGCTACGGTAATCGCTTCACATCAGGCGGGCCGTATGCTTGTCTGCCACCCGACGATATAAAAATAATTAAAAAAAAAGTATTTTAGTGCTGTGTAGTCGCAGTGTGGCGCCATCTATTGTAGATCGTCGTGGGTTCAAATCCACCACCTAGGCGGCGGGGAGATGAATTTTCCATTTTTTTAATATTTATAATATTCGAGCAATTTGGGCGAAATGAACAATTTTAATAATAATTACACATGTTTGTCCCGACTCTTGAGTCATTAGTGAATAATTAAGAAGTAGACAATTAATTTGTTTATCAAGTCACCTTGAGACAAACAAATTAGACGTTGGATAAAATTGTTTTTAAAAGTAGGTAAATTAAATAAGTATTTATTTGCATAAATTACATGTGCAAATTCATGACGGAAAACAAAAACATTTCTTTTACCACGTCGGGTGGCAAACAAACATACGGCCCATAAAATGTGAAGCGGGTTTACAGTAGCCTTATAATACGGTCATATTTTTAGGAAGGATCCTCTTAACTGCGACTTCACAGCAGTAAAATATGAAATGAAAAAAAAAAATCGGTTGTCTGTAAAGTCGGTTTACTGACGATAGTTGAACGTAACAACGTCATAAGAAAATACTGATGGAATGTTTGCATTTTTCAAAAGAAAATTTTAATGGAACGCCTCAGAGCGAGGTAACGCCGCATACGTCATGTTTTTTCGTGCGTGCAGCCGGCTCCATCGAATTATAAGACATTGTCATGTCAAAAATCGCCACTATCATAAACCTTCCTGGTAGCTCAGTTGGCACTCGACCGGTAATCGAGAGGTCGTGGGTTAAAATCCCACCTAGGAGTGGAGGTGAATTTTGCCAATATTCTGGCAAGTTGGCTGATATGAACTATTTAAATAATAAATAAATTTGTTATTTCAACCAGAAGAACGACAAGAAATATATGGAAAGCCGCGCGTCCGGAATTCAAATTCTTAATTCATTATACCTCGTCAGTATGTTTTAGTCAGATCGATCTGAAAAAAATGGGCTGTGGCTTTCATGGACACGCCCGTGTGTTGTACGTGAATACGTTATATGCACACTAAAATTATCTCAAAATGGCAGCGCTTCCCACTCGGGGGAGTGAGAAGCGCTGCCATTTTGAGATAATTTTGTGATGTTCCATAGTCCTTACTTAGCGTAATAAATTATTTGATCCTTCATCTATCCAGTGGTGTGATTGAATTTTGGATGGAGATGATAGATTTGTAGCTGCAACACTAAACTGTATCCCCCGATTTTGTTGTCGTTCGTTTTTTTCTATTTATCTGCCTATTGAAGGAAATTTAAAGACGTATTTACATCAAAAATCAAAATTTGAAAAATTCTGCATGTGTTTGTGGATATACGTGTTTTGTATAGTTCCGTCAGCCCTTCAGGGCTTAATTCATAAAGGTAATTAATTCAGTTTCTGAATTCCGGGACGGATTGTAAGGCCGGCTGCGTAAGACCGGCCTTAGTGCACCGCACAAACCTGTGACACGCTTGACTTGCAATATTTACCCTAAATCTAGCCAGTACCTCATTCATTAACCAGCAGGGTGCAACGCCTGCAAAATATGTTGGCGGTACCTCAAATTGATGACCCACTCACCACCTCAATACAGTACTTAGAACAACTCATAAATCATCGCACCTGACTCACATACTGACCACCTGAGCCAACTTGTCAAATCATTAGCTTGTATTAGCGAAAAAAAAGCAAGTCGCGAGACAGCGTGGAGCGAGCAACAAAGAATGGGGTCGACCTCGCGAAAAATGTCTCCTACAGGTTGGCGGGACGCCAGGCGCCGACACTCCAAAATGGCGATGACCCGGTGGCGATGACTGTACATCATTCACATTGTTTTTATACGTTCAAATGAATAGGCTATTTTCCAATGTTTAAAAATTGTATAAATTATTTAACAATATCATAAAATACACAAAACTATAATGATCTGCAAACTTTCATTCTAATATCTTCAGTCAGACTTTTTTTAGCGTCGATCAAAGTTTGGCGGGAAAGTCCATTTTAAAAGTATGAAATTATTAAAAAATAATATTTCCTTTGGAGAAGCAATAAAAAAGGCTATAACTTTTATTATGATACTAATCACATAAACGTAATATTTAACATAGCTATCGTACAAATTTCTGATTTGATGCATACAAAATACAAACCTGTGACGTCATAATTCGGTAGTCTTTTGTATGGAGCGTTTTGGAGCAGTCTAAAAATTGTTATTTTCAAATTAACATATCTCGTGAGATTTTTGTGCTATCGAAGTAATTCTTTCACCTATGGTTATATTATGGAGACGTCCCTACATATCAAACCGAAAAAAATGTTAGTCAAATAGCCTATTGAAGCATATTAAGGCCGGATCAATTATTAACCCTCTACTGAATACGAACCCATATATGGTTTTGTATTTTCATGATTTTTTTTTTCATTGAAGTGGGTACTTTTTAATAATGAATGTAGTTTATTTATATTGTAGGTGTCGTTCAATATACGATTTATATTTTGTTTAATGTACGGTAGAATGATTTTTCTTCATAACAGAGCAATCTAAATGCGCGTTGACTTTGTTTGTGTTGCTGACTAAACGGCTCCGATTCATCAACGATTATAACTATCAAAAGGTAAGTAAATGGAACTACAATAATTTTTTCTATATAGTTTAGTATCCTTTTTAGCATTGTGTAATAAAATAATGTGTTATATTTTGTAATAAGATATAATTGTATCGAGTTTTATTAGAACGACAGATATGGTTTCGTATACGTTACAGCTTATTTCGTTGTGAAACTAATGTGACACATATGGTCTCGTATGATACAATGCATTCTTTTGTTATTTTTAGAAATGGACCCTGCTCGCTTCTATGGCTCCTCAAAGCTGGTGAATCCAGTACCTGGCGATGGATCACTCAGCGATGATGAACTGGCTTCTGATAGTGGCTGGATTCTGATTGTGAGTTTCCTGTTCAACGCTCGCGACAGCCCAGACGACCTGTTGTGATTCCTGAAACGGACTCTCCTCAGGCCGTAGAGATTTATAATAAACACATGGGAGGTGTTGACTTATTGGACTCAATGCTTGGGCTTTACCGGATCCAACTAAGATCAAGAAAATGCTATAAAATAATATAACATTTGTTTTATATGTTGGACCTGTGTGTTGCAAATGTAAACTGAAACCTACATGCCTTTATTTGATTTCAAATTGGCACTAGTAGAGCATCTTTGCAAGGTTGGAAAGGTCGTACAAAAAAAGCGAGGGAGTCCCTCTAATTTATATGAGTCTAGAGCTGGGACGCCGCCGTCTAATATAAGCAGTCGCCAACGGAGTCCAGCAATCAACTCAAATCCGGCCACTCCTACCCAAGCTGTAAAAAGAAAACGTCCAACAAGGCATCAAGAGTTGCCCTTAGCATCAGTCCGTACAGATTCGATTGGATATTTTCCAGATTGGCAAAAATCAAGGCAAATATGCCAGTTGTGTTCTAAGGAAACCTTCACTAAGTGTAAAAAGTGTAAAGTATTTTTATGCTATAACGACAAAAGAAATTGTTTTTGTCTTTTTCATGAATAGTTTTTCGAATGTCTGTTTTATTATTTTTTTATCTGAGCTTACGTTCATGCATGCGAAACCATATATGGTGGCCTAGTTTATGGAACATTTTGGAGTTATCGCATACGAAACCATATATGGTTTTTGAAAAAATCTTTTTATGTATTAGAAAAAAAAATTTTTTTTTCATTGATTTTTTATTTTGATCTACCAATAAAGTCAATTTATGCTATTGTATATATTTTTTCACACCGGTTCATAATTCATGCAGTAGAGGGTTAAATGAAATTGAATGAATTCACTGAAAGTGTAACATAAAGGGCGTAAAGAGATTTTTTTACAGGGTTGGTAAAGCGTACTACCAGAGGTACGGTCAGGGGTACGGTGGGTCTGAAGTGATGCCACTGGTGTTGCAGTGCGGTAACTATTTTCCAATAGGCGGGTTGTATGCTTGTTTCGCGATGCTTACAATTTTTTTTAAATTAAGGTTGACTTCATTTTTAAAAAATTGTGAGCATCGCGAATCGGGAAGTACCTCTATTTTACAAAAGTCCGTTGGCGATAACAATTACCGCGGAGCTACAGTGAGCTTTGATGGTTGTTGAATGTTTATGATGGCGGCCGCTGTTGATTCTGGCTACACAGAAGACACAGTGGTGGGAGTGAGTGGTGAGTAGAGATGGACAAGATGCCGGGCCATTTACAATAAATTGCCAATAATCATATGAATGGCGTCGTTTCGCGTGTCACTCTAATCGAACACTCAAGTTAACCAACGTCAACCGTAGCCTGTCCATGGATGGGTTTATTTATCTCGAGCCCCTCCGTGCTTCGGAGGGCACGTTAAGCTGTTGGTCCGGCTGTTGTCACTATACGACAGTCGTTAAGAAAAGTCAATTGCCTTAGGGCGGCTTGAAAACACTGGCCTCCGCCAACACGCAGTTGAGCAGCGTGGTGGAGTATGCTCTAAACCCTTCGATTGAGGTGTGACCCATATCCCAGCAGCGGGATGAATAAAGGTTAACGACGACATACAAATGCCCAATAATTGCCCAGTTGTAGCCACAAATGGGAAATTTATATATACTTACTAACTGACCCGGCAAACGTTGTTTTGCCATATCATCATCATCAGGTCTTATTAGTCTCCACTACAGGAGCACGACCCTCTCTCGTCCGTCCCAGACGGAAGGAGGATTTGGCCTACACTCCCCACGCTGGCCAGACGGGTTGGGGAGGATATACATTGAAGAAAATATAATAGACAGCGCACTTACTCTCTTCTTATGAAATGGCAAATGATTGCGATCCGGCATTTCACATTATCCTCACAGTAAAGTCACTTCATACACAATTTTACCACAGCAAATAAAAAGGTGACAATTTATCAAACGTGTTTGAATAAGTATTTTAAGAGAGGTAGGGCATAGCGTATTTATTAAGCTAGCCAACTGGGGAAGTACCTCCACCTCACAAATTACCGCAGCCAAGTAACTATTCCCTTGTGGAGTGTTGTATTCCTGTGAGGAGTGAGGTCACCAGACAGAAAGAAAAGAAGGAAGGAGTATAGGCTGTCATCGAATACCTATAAACCAAGTTTGGCTTAGTTTATAGCTAGATGGTTGAGTGTAATTTGTCCAAAACCATTTAATTTTACATACAAAATGTTCCTAGGTAACACCTATAAAAAAATAGTCGAATTGAGAACCTCCTTTTTTGAAGTCGGTTAAAAATACAGCTATAAGAGATGGAAGCAGATAACCTAGTAAAGTAGGAATCACGGCGAAATCGCCATAAAAATATTTATATTTTTTAATATTTAAACAGAAGGAATATTTATATACCTATTTAATTTATTTATGTATTGGATGTTAATTTATTAAAACAAAAACTTATTTTACATCTAAATAACTTATAAATAAAATATGTACCTATTTAAATTAAATACACCCTATACCTATTTAAATTTTATAACAAAATAAATGGCGGGTATTATAATTACACTTAAAAACATTTATTTTATATGAGAGGGGGGCAAACGAGCATGTGGGTCACCTGATGGAAAGCAATCACCACCGCCCATGGAGATCAGCAACACCAAGGGGTCGCCGATCCGTTTCCAGCCTATACCATTTCCTTTCTTTCTGATAAACATTTCCGTACGTAAAATTACCACCTTCCTAATAATTTCACAAATTAACCACTTTATATCAACTTGTCCTATTTAAAACACAATATATATCCTCAAAATTGCATGGCACTTTTAAATCACACAAAAAAAATGTTCCATCACGTCGATGTGGTGACTGAAAGTGGTGAAACTGTAGGTCGGCGTGAACCTTGGTCTATTTCCACAGAGCACCGGCGGTATATTAATGGTGTACTTTTAAAATTGGCCGATGTCCAACCCTACACCGCTGGGGTTTCCGCAGGCGAGTACGCTAATTGATTTTTTTTATAGGAAATGCGATATACAAATAAAATTATTGCATTCCACCGGAATGCAATAATTTAGGATCAAGTTTAGTTTTTTTTATACGTCGGGTGGCAAGCAAACATACGGCTTGCTTGATGTGAAGCGGTTACCGTGGCAATTTAACGCTCGCAACATTAAATATCACACAGGCACCGCCACATGCAAGAACATAACAACCCTCAATGGAATTGTTATTTGACTGCGGTATTCTGGCAGTATAAAAATACGCTTTAACCCACTTTACTTTTTAGTCACTCGTTTGCCAGTCAGAAGGTATTCTATGAGGTACTTTCCAGAGGTACAACCTTAAACTACATAGTGCCCTTAAACTACTCTTTCGCTACAGCCTCGTTAGTAAACTAGCAGGGTGCATCACGTGCAGGCGAGGTTGGCTTTGGCTCAAAGATGGTGGTGAGTGGCTCACCACTCCTGCACCCCTTTACCATTTATTTCAGTACACAAAAAATAACGTTATCATTAGTTTTAGAAACAAGTTCAGTACACGAAAACGAATGCAGTGTTTTTTTCTTTAGTACCTATATGCCATACTGCTATCTCACTTCCTCCTGGTCCAATCATCATATTACGAAACTAAGAATAGGGCAATTTTATTGCTTTTAATTTTATTTTTTTTATTGTTTATACACCGCCGAAACTAAACAAGCATACGACCTCCCTGATGTAAAGCAATTACTGTAGGCCATAAAATAGGCGGATATTACTCGCGCGTACATACATCCTCCCTGCTAACACAGCATTTCCTCACGTCAGTGCAACCTCACTCATTCGCAGAAACACAACAATATTTCGCTAGAGCCTCGTCCGCCAGGGTGCATAGCACTTAAGTGACATTGACTTTGGCTCTGAAGACGCATCAAAGAGAGTAAAGCATTATTGAGCCCGACAGGCGTCGACGACAAAGACTGTCAAATAACAATTACCTAGGCAGAAACTTAGAAGTTATCAGGGGTCCTATGAGTGGAGGTACCAGCACGGTTCGGGAAAGAAATGAGTTGCCAAACTATTTGGTATGGGAAGGCGACAACTGTATTCTATGAATGAATGAACTTTATTTGCTCATCAAATAACAACTACCTAGGAAGAAACCTAGGCGGTAGGAGGGTTCCTATGAGTGAAGGTACCAGCACGGTTCGGCAGAGAAATGAGTTGCAAACTTTTTGGTACGGGAAGGCGACAACTGTATTCTATGAATGAATGAATGAATGAGTGAACTTTATTTGCTATAGATGTGGTACAATATAGTTGTTACAGTATTTTTAAAAACAACCCCTACATCTAGCCATTACTGGCATGCAAATGATGATGAAGTTTCAAACCAGCACGAGTGGCTCTAAGTAGAAATGGAAAAAAAACTGCACGCGAGTGATATTTTGCCTCTATAGACTTCGGTCACTGCTTCCTATCAGCCCGGCTGTAAAGTTGTGTGCTTGTGAAGCACTAACATGTTCATTATGATATTGGGCCGTAATGGAGTCTGCTTATGAACCACTAACATCTTCATTATGATATTGCTGCTCCAAATCAAGTGACGAATAATGCAGTTTCTTCTTTCGCAATGTACATAAACCAATCTCGACATAATCTTTTTAAACGCTATAAACTAAAAACCGCTTTATTTTATGTATATCGGAGTAACGCGTGTTTACGCAAACGCCATAATTTACGTGTAATATAGGTTAAATATCGGAATCCCATTGCGGTGCTCATCCGTTAATTTATTATTCTACAATTTGGTTCGGCAGTGTAGGAGACGGTGTATTTACAGGGTTTTATCATACGTCAAAATGTCAAATCAAATCAAATCAAAATATCTATATTCCTTGGACTTTATAAAACACTTAGAAACGTCATACAAATTAAATATAAGAACATGTATCGAAATCATTACTACTCTAAATCCGCAGAGCTTAGATTCACTTTCATCACACTATCTTGAATGTGAAAGTGAATTTAAGTGTTTTTAAGTGTTTTAATGTGGTTTTTTGTGGTTATTAAAAAAAAAATGAAGAAAACACATAATGTTATATTTGATTTTGACAAAATTTCGATTTTAAAGGTTAACCAGATGTTAGAGTAATGGCGTTTCAGGATCCCAAAGGCAAATATTAAATGGAAAAGATTCCGAGATTCAGAAATATCCAGCTTTGTCAAATATTATTTATTTTCAATTTAATAGCAACAATGGAATATTTCTTTATACATAAATAAATAAATGGTATCATTAATTTATTTAATTGCATTTATTTACATTGCATTCCGTCTCTGTACTGCACGGGTCAAGCCCGGTCATTTGAAAGGCGTGCGCGGGGATATGGATCCAACGCGTAGAGGCCCCTTAGAGAAGTTTAATGTCACGGTATATGCCCGCCGTGACCTGCTCCGGGATATATCAATAATTGCATTCCATTATTATAAAGTCAGACGGAGCTATTATTTACATATAATTTTGCAAATATACAAAGCTTAATAATATGTAAGCGATAAAGCAAGCTTGGTAAGACATAACAATAATATTAGGCACATATAAACTTTAGCACCTCGCCTATCTAACTTTGATAAAAAAGTTCTCAAGGTAAACTGGTAAATAATGATATAGCGCGAACGTTGTGCATTATACCGACAAGTATTGTCGATGACAACATGGAGCATAAGGTTTAAAATTGCTTGTCTCAAATGTCACATGACGAAATCATTCAGCATTCTATCGATTGGGCTGGTTCCCCTACCGCCGAAGCTGAAGACGATTACTATCTCGGATTTTTTGATCGCGAAAATAGACCTTAGGTTTAAGTTAATGACAAACATCTTGTAGTCGATAGAGCTCTATGGTTTCTACCAGCTAAGCTAAACCACACCGCGGCCACTCTATACAATGTCGCGTCGTTAACTACTCCATAAACAAAGACGTCTGTGCAGAGCGTGAATGATCGTGTGTGCGTGCGGCGTCATTCAAACTGTTCCAGATTTGTCGCAGAGAGGAGGTGAGGTTGACACGAGAGAGCGGCATGGAGTGGCCATACTGTAGTAGTATTATTTATACTGTGGCTACACACAATTATCGCCAATTAAAGTTAGATTATCGCAATCAAAAAATCAGATTGTAATCTGCTTCAGCTTCGGCGGTACGGCTCCTGATTGAAACCCATAGGGCGCTCCTGTCCTCGCCGCGGACTAAAACCAGTGCTGTTCCTTTCATTCTTTAAATAAACAAATATTCCTAGACATATTACACAACGCCATCTAGTCCCAAAGTAAGCAAAGCTATATGAGTACTAGGTAAATGTACTTAAATACTTTTTTTCGTAAATATATACATTTACAATACATAGAAAACACCCAGAACACATTCATAAGACAAATGTTTGTCTTGTGCGGGGATCAAACTTGTATTTGTCTTGTCATCGCCGATTTCTCATTTACGTAACTGGTCACTTTCGCGATTTGTCTCACAAGCAGTTTTGTCACATATGCGATTGGTCATATACGCGATTCGTCAAACACGTTACATAACGCCATCTTGTGGTCAATCACGAAACCTTATGTGTTTTTAAAAATGGTCCACATTAATTAAATTGAAAAGAAAATGTTATAATCACGTCGTAGATTACGTCATTTTGGAATAAAAAAGTAGAACTCGGAAGAAAACTACCTGTTACGGCGAGAGTCGTTTTTTTAATAGTAACATTTAGCATTATCGGATAATTAATTATGTAGTTCAGAAGAAAATAATTAACTTCTCTACTAATTACGGCATGCTACACAGTGCGAGTCGGCATATTCAATTCGTACTATTACTTGAACATTTCCAAATCAAAACCATTAATTAAATCTTATCTTGAAGTAGTAGTTCTTTTTAATTTGTATGATTTATTTTACGACCCTGGATACAAAGCAATGTGTATTTGGAGGCCAATATGCTTGAAGGACAACAGAAATGGAACAGCTCCATCAATAAATGCATCTGAAGAAAAATGCCGACCCGAATGTGTATAGCACGCCTAATATACACAGCATGTTTCAAAAGTGACGGTACAAACTTGACCTGGAAGTAGTGAGGTTCGTTTTCAATAATTCTGTTGTCAAAGTTTAAAATTAATATTTCTTATGAAATAAACTACTAGGTCTCAGTACAAATCAATTGAAATCAAATGTTGGTACTGATTTCGAATATCATTTTGAACAACTTGAAATAGGAGTTTTCGATACATTTCTTGAAATCATTTTTATCCTAACCTAGATTTTATTTCTGGCGATGACCATAAAGTATGGTTTTAGATGGTAACATTTTTATGTTACTGGCAATACATAAAAGTATACAGGGCCCCTTCCGTTCATAGATTTCTCTTTGATAGGGCCTCCTCTTCCATCCATTGTACTCTGTCTTAAAACAAATACATTTAAACCGATAGTTCGCCGTCATTCCGCGAGATATTTAAAAAACAAATTTAAATATATACATACTATATACGATATAAGTATATACATACTACTGGAAAAGAATATTTTAAAAGTTTTGGGTACAAAATTATTTGAAGTTCTCCCCGCCCTCCTAGTCAAGTTGTGACCGCCTCTGATGAGACAATCTGAACATAACATACCTGAATTTGTTCTTGAAGCTGCTGCACCACCTCCTGGCGAACCTCCTCCATTTTCCTATCAAGGTCCTCTCTCTTCTGTACCACAAGGCATGAATCCCACGGACACGGCGTTAGTCACACGCGAGCGGTTAGTCGCATTCCATGCATGCAGAGGAAAGAATGCATTAGCTGAAGTATTTACAAGTGTAGGACTTATGTGTGTGGTGATAAGAATCATAGTTGAATGGTGTTTTTAGTGAGTGAGATAATATTTACATTTTTTTTTGCCATAGTACTTTTCAGGGCAAGTGGTCTAACGTTGCACACGAGTAAAGTCCTACCTAAAGATTTTAAACCAAGCTCTATCGCAGTTAAGCCGACCCTAGATTTAAAAAATCTAATTAATTATAACTTCCAACTTAGCCTAAACAACTATTTTTTCCTTAGGTTAATTTTCATAGATTCCCCCCTCCCCCCGCCCATAAATAAAATGAATCCCACATCAATTTAAGCTATGGAAAGAAGTATTTACAATAGGCTAGACGACAATTTTTTCTTTCGATTTGTTATGTAAGGTCGTCACAATAATATAACTATAGGTGAAAGAATTACGTCGATAGCATAAAAACTTCTCGAGATATGATAACTTGAAAATCACAATTTTGGACTTTCCCGAAAACGCTCCATACAAAAGGCTACTGAATTATGACGTCACACTTATGTATTTTGTATACGTTAAAACAGAAATTTGTACGACAGCTATGTGAAATACTGCGTTTAGGTAGTTAGTGCCATAACAAAAGTTATAGTATTTTTAATTGCTTTTCCAAAGTTAATATTTTTTTTTTATAATTTCATTCTTTTAAATTAGACTTTTCCACTACACTTTGATCGATCGTAGAACAAGTCGGATATAAGTTATTAAAATTTCAAGATCGCAGATCGTTCTAGTTTTGTATATTTTATGACACTGATAAGTATTTTTTATAATTTTTTATCATTGTCGTCTAGCCTATTCATACAAATACGACTTTGTCTGCGGGTATCAAACCTATGACTCTACATGTCACTCTTTGAATTATGAAGAGATGTGACAAAAATAGGCATATAAATGAGACCATGAAAATTGATATTGTGTATTGATAAGGCACCGCAGGCCACCGTAAGCTTTTGTATAATGTGTTTCCTGTCCCCTGCATGCAATCGTTATTTACACAACACATTAGTTATATATATTTATACGTTTTGTACAATAAATTATATACATTTGTACATTCTTCAAAATGATTTGTCAAGATATAAAACAAAAGAAATAGATAGGTTGTAAAGGCCCGCAAAAAAGTTGCTAACTAGTCGACATGAATACAGTATTTTGTAAAATGCGTAACATTCAGTGTCCTACTGTGGCCAGTTATTATTTCTTTGCTAATAAACTAATGCGACAACCAACTATTATGAGCATACAGTGTATGTCTTATTGCTAACGTGGCATAACAGATAATTCAGACTACTAGTAAAATAAAAGGAACCAGGTAATTCTACAAAAAAAATTATAAACCTTTAGATTGTGAATAAAAAGCTACATTAAAAACTACATCCTGGATGTAGTGAAAACAATAACAATAATAAATAATAAATACTCCTGGGCAAATTACACAATGCCATCTAGTCCCAAACTAAGCAAAATTTATATTATGGCTACTAGATAACCGATACTTAAATATGTTTTATTGTAAATTTATACATAGAAAACACCCAGACCAAGACAAACAGACATGTTTATGCACACAAATATTTGTCTCGGGCGGGATCGAACCCGCGAACTAGGAGTCAAAGTGGCCATGGCTAGCCATTCGACCACAGGGCTAGTCTGTTTGTAATGTCAACCCATCTATTTCTTTTTACTTTATATCATTGGGAGATTGAATATTGGACTAGGTACGAGCAAAACTTAAAAGCTGAGGGTAGTACCGGTTTGGGCATTACATTTGAGAAGAATACTTTTGTACTCTACATTTTGGAATAACAGGGACGAAATTAAGACATTATATAATTAAGTTTTGCACGTACCGTCAAACGGAAGTAGAGCATTACATTTCAAATGAGGTCCCGTATAGTGCTACGGATGCTACTTATGTCTCGTAGCTACTCAGACCATCTCATAGAGGAGTGCAACGCGCTATGAGCGATTGACTATAGTATATTGTTGTATATAGTAAAGTTCCTAAGATTATTTACACACCCATGCTATTAATAAAAATATTTAATATCTTTTCAAATTCTTATTTAATTTTATTAATCTGATTAACAGATATTTAGCTTTTTTTTAATTGCTGATATATGATATACATATGTACAAAATACTGTGAATTTGTGACAACTGAATTTTCAGTCCGCTATGTTAAAGTTGTGAAAACGGAATACTTGTAGACTCATCTATCTGGCACAGGTTCTCAGAAGTTCAATTCTCGTAATTATCTTGCTATCGCAGAATGAAAGTTGACCGAATTGAGATTCAATTGTGAAGTGACTAAAAATTATATATTAGATTTCAATTATTAATTATTATCAATTCTTAATGTTAAACACATTCTTAGTTAGTTTAATTTTTGGTCATATTACGATATAATCCCACTTAAAATAAACTTTGAAGTTTCATATTGTGACACGAGAATACCAAATGTGACATTTGTGAAATCGAGACTGGATCGGAACTGAATTTTGACTATATTAATACGAGAATTGCCCATCTGAACCCAAAAATTGAAACTTAATTTTGTTTTTCTATTTCCCTGCCTGTTTTCTGTTAGAATATGTTTCTTTCTTCATTATTGTAAGGGTATATTTAATTTTCACACCAAATACTAACAGCACACAGAGTAAAAAAGTTGTGACACTGACCTTTTCCAGCTCCAAGTCGATATCCTGCTGGTACATCGACACATTACCGTCTGTGTTGTCTGATGTCTGTATATGAGCTTTCAGCTGAACAATCTGCGGACAGAATGACAGTAATGCAAATAGTATAAAATGTACAGTAAAGGATCGGAAGTGCCTTTCGTTAAATCCTGAGTAAAACACGCATTTCATCATCATCATCAGCCTGTAACTACCCACTGCTGGATATAAGCCTAAAGCCTTCCCCAATACTCTCCACCAAATAAGTTCCTCTGCCTTTCGCATACAGCCACTTTCATCGGACCATCTAGAAGGAGGGCTTCCAACGCTTCGTCGTCCTACGCGCGGCCTTCACTCTAATACCTTCCTCCCCTTACTCGACAGATGTGGCCGGCTCATTGCCACTTCAGCTTACAAACTCTGAGTGCTATGTCGACAACCTTGGTTCTACATCGAATTTCTTCGTTCTGGAAACTGCGCATTTACTATAACATTAAAAATTGTGGTACAATGGGCTAAATAAGTGGTCTACCACCATAAGATTGACGTTTGTACCTTTTAAAATAAGGTCTATTTTTGCTCTCAAAAATAATAGAAGATCAACCTTGCCAAAAATATGTTTGTTATGAAATGTTTTCACAATTGATGGACCACATTCTTGGGCGACCATACCGGTTCAGTTTTAGTTTAGAGAGAGTGACCATACCGTGGCGAATGTTGATACAATCAGTTTTTGCTTTTTTTCAGCGACTGCTCTCCCGAAAACAGAAGTGTTGGATCCACCGACTGCCACAGCGTCGTCATCGGAGACAGTGCTCCACCAATCAACACACGCCCACTGCCCTTTCCAGTCGAACGGCGAGAGTCTTAGCGCGCAGTGTTTGTCGCGATAGTGCGTGTCCAACATTCGCCCTGATGAAGATCTCAATATGAGATCGAAACTAGTCGGCTTTCCTACAGAAATATGTGAGTGACCCATTTAATTTAATTGATTAATTTAATAATAAAAATTCCTAAATTTCTAGAGAAATTTCTAGTATTATAATTAATGATCGTAGGCTACAAAATGAAATAAAATAAATAATACCGTAATAAATTAATTTTGGGGTGTAAGTGGATCACCACGATCTTTAGAGCCAAAGCCAACCTCTGCTGCAAGTGGTACACCACGCCGACTAGCGAAATAGCTTCTGGCAAAAGAGAGGTACGGCACAGCGTATTTATAAGCTGCACGACTGGGGAAGTACCTCCACTTTACAGAATACAGCAGCCAAGTAAGGATTGTTGTTGTGTTCATGCGAGTGAAAGATTTAGCTACTTTACTAAGCATTTAATTTTAATACTTCCAGATACCTGGTCTTCGAATGAGGCTATAGTCTGCGCATGTCTGGCCTGCAGGTCGTTGACGTAGGCCACGTGCTCCACCTTCAACTCTTCGATCTGCTGTTCGTACTTCTTGCACGTCTGCTTCACAGCCTGCTCCAGGGGGGTCGACTGTGGAACAAGGAACAACTTCATTTCTATAATAACTTTAAAACTTTTTTAAACTTTTTTGGGTGTAAATGGTTTATCAACATCTTTGAACCAAAGTCAACTTCACCTGCACGCGGTACACCTTGCTGACTGTCAAACGAAGCTCTGGCAAAAAGAGAGGTAGGGAGCGTAATTGTAAGTTACCCGACTGGGGAATGTACCTCCACCTCACAGAATACCGCGGTAGAATTACTTTCGCGTCGCATGATTAAAATTATAATAACCACGGGAATTAACGTCATCATGCATGTAAGGTACTTATACATATCTTTATTGATGCCTGACGTTTCGACCAGGTCGCACCGGCCGTGGTCACATGCTGACTGACTGCCTGTGACTGCGAGTCAGCCTGACACCACGGCCGGACAGGTAAAAGTACCTTACATGCATGATGGCGTTAATTCCCGATATTATTATTATTATAATTGTAACTTCATTTCTATTGGCTTCGATGGCGCCAGTTCCATTATTACTATTACCCATTGCTGTGGTAATTCTGGGCCTAAACATTTTTCCCAAAACAGTCCCACTATACCCATTGTTCTAAGAATTGACAAATGGTATAATATAAAGCATAGTGGTTATAGTGGGAAAAGTAAGCCACTATTGACATTAATGGTAATTCTCAGAAAACATTGCAAGCAGCACAGTGGAGCACGCTCTAAATTCCTTCGATTGAGGAGACACCGTATCCGAGCAATGACCAGAGCATGACATACCCTATGAGGCTGTCATAGTAAAAATTAATGACTATATGCTTCTTAAAAAATAAGATGTTCACGCAACATGAATTATTATAATGACAATGTTCCTAGTACCTCTAGTGAGAGCGAGGTGAACTCAGCACTCCTGGTCCTCCTCCTGTGCTGGTCCCCCGCGTCCCCCGCGCCCCCCGCGCCCCCCTCCAGCGAGGAGGCCGACCCGCCCGCCGACAGACACACGCGTCCGCGCCATACCTCCTCCGAGTAACTGGAAAATACCACAAAATACGTATAAACTGTCTACAATCATTGTATATCACATCAAGTGCCAAGCAAGCATGCCACGGGTTCGGGTGCATACAATAGTGACCCACATGTAGTGGCGGTTGCCTTTGACTGAAAAGATGAGTGTTGAAAGTCTCCAACTGTTTTATACAGTAGATAGAATCTCTACAATCTTCAATAATGAGTACTTATACCCCAAAACTACATACATTTTTTATACTCTAAAAATAACAACTGAGAGGCAATTCTCGTAATTAAGATGTAGTCAAAATTCAGTCTCGATCTCACAAATGTCACATTTTGTATTCTCTTATGACATTAAGAAACTTCAAAGTTTAAGTAAAATGTGATTATATCGAAATACGACCGAAAATTAAACAAACTAATAATGGTATTCAGTTAGCACTAAGAACTGATGTTAATTAATGATTGAAATCAAGCAAATCATTTTTAATTAATTAAAAATTAGTAAATTTTCAATCTGCAATTGTAAAATAATTACGAGAATTGATCTTCTTAATAATATTATCAACTCGTGGCGCCTCTATTTATGTCTACTTTTTTGTGTTGCACTGTAGAACATACATACAGTTGTTGTTATTACTTCATGCCTCATTAAATAAAAGTAAATCCTAATTTAGAATACTACGTATTCGTACTATCTAACTATTAAACCTCGTTTATACACAAACCCAATAAATACAGGTACCAAATGTGATTTGCATATTTTAAATTCCCCGTGTTCTTGGTAATTTTTTAGGGTTCCGTACCTCAAAAAGAAAAACGGAACCCTTATAAGATCACTTTGTTGTCCGTCTGTCTGTCTGTCTGTCTGTCAAGACCCTCTAACTCGAGAATGCGTGGAGGTATCAAGCTGAAATTTGAACTGTATACTCAGGTCTGCGGTCCCATGAAGTTGTAAAAAAATCAAACTGCTAAGTTTACTTAAAAAAAACATACGGCCGTTTATTCAGCAAAAAACGCATATTTCGACATTCTTAAGGGAATCAAAACTCATAGGGTACTTCCCGTTGACCTAGAACTATGAAATTTGGCAAGTAACATCGTTATAGACTACAAGTACATGAATAAATCTCAAAACTATACATTTGTAATTAAATCTTTAAAAAATAGGAGGTTACATTCCTGAACTATTTATAATGATCCTACGTACGGAACCCTCGGTAGGCGAGTCCGACTCGCACTTGTCCGGTTTTTTTCAAATAGCAACACTAAAAACTCCACTAGCGACGCCGTCTACTGAACAGATAAGATGGTGGCACTATAAAGGAGTAGGGTTTTGTATAAAATGCTAATGACTCACCTTCTTTTTGGCCTTGGGAGCAAAACAGAAATCAATAAGGAAATATTACAATTTTTGTAAATGATTAGATAACACACATTCTTATACATAAAAATGAATTTGTACATACACAGATTAAAAATGTTAATACTAACACATAAACAGTAATATGAAAAACAAACACAGCTCATACTGAAAGATAAGGTTAATTATGCTATATTAAATATCCTCCATGAAAACAGTAAAATGTATGTCATTAAATAATCACTTGAAATGATGTAATACAAAATGTCCAGAGGATTTTTTTAAAAAAAGACGAAAGTATTTCATTTTTGGAACAATTTGTACTGGTAACACATGTACGAGGGGAGGTCAATAAGTTCGCGGAATGAGAGAGAAGGAGGTTGAAATTAAACACCAAATTATTTTTCCTTTTCAATATATTCTCCTTTAACCCTAATACATTTTTCGGATCTCTCAAATAGCTTGTTTATACCATCGAAAAAAAATGATTTGTCTTTGGTGTCAAAATAGGCCGAAATTGCCGACTTGACTTCATCATCGTCGTCAAATTTCTTTCCACGCAGCTCTTTCTTCATTTTTGGAAATAAATAATAGTCACTGGGGGCCAAGTCTGGACTGTATGGTGGGTGGTTTAATTGTTCAAAGCCGCATCGGTGAATGGCAGCCGTCGCAACATGGCACGTGTGGACGGGTGCATTGTCGTGCAAAAGGAGCACACCTTTTGACAGTTTTCCTCTTCTTTTTTTCTTAATGGCTTCTTTCAATCTTTCCAGTAAAGAAGCGTAGTACTGTCCCGTTATAGTCGCACCACGTTCTTTATAATCGATCAGTAAAATACCTTCTGTATCCCAAAAGATAGTCGCCATGATCTTTCCGGCCGATTGTGACACTTTGAACTTCTTTGGAGGAGGTGTGCCTTTTTTATGCCACTGCATCGACTCTTGCTTCGACTCAGGTTCATAGTGGTGAACCCAGGTTTCATCTCCAGTAACAATCCGGGCCATAACTTCTTCCTTTCTCTCTCCACAGAGCTCCAGAAACTGGTGAGAGCACTCGACACGCTCGCGTTTTTGAAGTGGCGTGAGCATTCTCGGAACCCATCTTGCACTGACTTTAGTCATCCCAAGATGATGATGTAGGATATTTAAAATACTTGATTCGGATACTCCAACCATTGCTGCAAGTTGCTTCTTCTTCAGTCGGGCATCTTCCAATACAAGTTTTTCTACTTTTTCGACGATTTCCGGTGTGGTGGCCTCAATTGGCCGTCCGGAGCGGGGGTCGTCTTCAATGGACTCCCTTCCTTGTTTGAAAAGACCATGCCACTTGTAAACCATGGTTTTACCAGGGGCAGAGTCCGCGTAAACCGCTAACAGCTCTTGAAAAATCGTCTGAGCGGATTTTCCTTGCTTGGTAAGAAACTTAATAACGGCACGGTGTTCAATTTTCTCCATACTGGCTGACTTCTTCCCGATTTAGTTGTTTGCAGGTCGATAACTCAAAAGTTAATGACACGATTAGGTTCAAACTTGGTATATATACTCTTAATGAGGTGCTTAACTAGTGCCTACCTGGACGGGTAAATTTATCCCCATCAACCCCTCCATTCCGCGAACTTATTGGCCTCCCCTCGTAGCTGTAATACCTTTATGAATATTTTTAGGTAAAGTCAGAGTGAGCTGATATATACACGAAACGATATAATCATAATTTTAAATTAGTCTTACCTTCTCTCCATATCGGAACACTTTTTTTCAAAGTAAGTCCTCAAATTCTCCATCTCCTTCTCATGTTTAACACTCAATTCTTCTCTCAATGCCTCAATATCTGCGTTACCAGCTTTCACAGAAGCCAAAAGCTCTCTAAGACGTCGCGTCTCGATAGTATAAGCTTGTTTATCCTGTTTAATTTGAACTTCAAGCTCTTTAACTTCAGTGTCAGATTCAATCCTCATTTTGCCAATTTCATCACACAACACTTGTATCAAGCTCTCCCTTAATTTATTCCTCAAATTCTCTTCTATGTAGTCATCAAATTTACCTATTATCGTTGATAGTTTATTTTCAAATCCTGTTTGTATGTCTTCGGACGATGTGGACTTGAGGTCAGATTTAGAATAATTCACAGTTATTTCTTCGTGATCCATGTCTTTTTCTCCATTAGAACTTTTTAATGAGGACCCACCACTCATCAATGCAGAATAAAACTTTGTACTATCGTCTTTTATCATGCTTTGATATTTCATGAAGTCTGAAAGTTGACCTTTCACTGTGTCATGTTCAGATTGGGACATTTCCCCTACAATGTGTTGCAAATTTTGTACCTCATGCGTTAGGTGGACATTCTCAACTTTTAGATCATCCTGTTCCCGTTCTGATCTCTGTAATGAGACGGTCAGTTCTTCAATTCGTTTGTCACGTTGTGTGACAGCATCTTCCAAGTGCACAAGCTGAAAGCACAGATATGCATTCAGTACATATGGAACATCCACAGAGAAGCATTTTGTACAAGCACAGTGCATCATAGTAACTTATGCTTGTTGTGGTACATGAACAATGGACGTTTCACACATGCATTAGAACTGACAATGTAGGAACAGTCAACAAACATCTTTGCGTACAATTACAGTACAGTATTGAAAATAGACATTGATCTTTCAACAACTGACATAAAAATATATTTGTCGGTGTCAAAAATGCCATTCATCTTTGTAAGTCATAAAATGTAAGAAGTTTGTACCTTTTCATAGATGTTTTACAAAATTATGCATGTGTTGTTTACACAATCAGCTACATATTTATTTAAATAACAGATCAAGTCTAGAAGTTTAATTATTAATGCAGACTGTACCTACATGAAGATTAGTAGTTAACTAGCTAAATGTTCTTTTAACAACCATTTCTAAGATTTATAAGAAATATCAGTTAAAAGAACATTAAACACTTAAACAATTCATGCATACATTCTCTTAAATACAAGAAATCAAAGGGTAACAAAAAAAGATTTATTTTAATAATCAATGACGGTAAGAAATCATTTCAACAACAAATTATTCAACATAAACATACAATATTTTGGAACATTCTCAAATACAAAAACGTGAATTCGGTAAAGCATGATGAGACAGTAAATGATCAATGTAGGAATTAATATTAGAATGTACAAAGCGAGGGCACAGAGCAAATAAGCGCAGAGATGCAACCAGTGTGCAACAACTAGTACCTTCTCGTGATATTCTTCGCATATTGTTTTGTAGTCCGTTGTTAAAGTACTAAGTGATAAGTCATCTGGAGCTAAGGATTTAGGAGGCGGCGTCTCCGATGTCTGTCGTTGCTTTCTATCTTTATCTTTTCTTTCAAACGTTTCTACTTCTTCAATCGTCAAACTCTCTTCGATTTTGTCCTCTTTTTCTAACCTATCATAATCTACAGTCAATTCTTCAATTAGCAAGTCATTCTCCTTATCACTTGATGAACTTTGCTTATCAGAAGACATGTCCAGAGATTTATCTGGGGACGGTTCCTTGGACGGTCTTTCTGTGAAGTCGAACACCTCTTCTATTTGAACATTGTCCCCAACACCTACTAAAAATGGAGACAACAAATTTGGAAATACTGGAATACTCGGAGCGATAATAGTACTGCCTTCAGGTGGTGGTCCAAAAATAATTTTGGCAGTAGTCAGTGGATACTTTGGCACTCCTTGACCCCTTATGTCTAATTTTATTATTTCTTCGGAGCCTGAGCTTAGCTTCTCAGGAGACTCCTCATTTTTCTCTAAGGATGCACTTGACACTTCGATGGACTTATCATCAACATCTGACAAGTCTTTATGGCTTTGTTCTTCATTTAATGAGTCTTCATATTGATAGTCTCTGGGCGATTCCTGGGGAGTGTCATGTTTACTGGACTGTGGGGTGGCTACCAAAGAATGAGACTTAGTTTCTTGTGTACCACATTCTTTAGACAAATCTGATGATAATGCCAAATTCACTGGACTTTCCTCACTGATTAGATGCATGTCTGATATTGCATTTACGTCTATAGGCCAAGACGTGCTTTGTCTACTTGGATCATGTATGCTGGGATTTTCACTATTGGGAGAGTGGGGAAATGGAACATTCACAGAGTTGCTAGTAGACGCTTTCTCTTCGTGAGCTTCAACTCTAAGCAAACCTTGAGAGTTGTGGCTTCTAGTGGCATTAATGGAGTCACTGGGAGAATCATCAACTCGGGAAGGTATGTGCTCAGATATGGACTCGGTTTCCGTATCGCCAACATCGTGGGAAGGGTTGTCACCAGCGTTAAAATGGCTTGTGGCAGTTTCAATTACTGGCGTGTCGTCGCATGCAACAGTTCCTAGAGAGGGAATCTGTTGAGAATGCACGACATCCGGAAGAACGTTCTAAAAATAAATAAAAAATTATAAATAAACGTTATAGGAAACTTATGGCGAAAGGGTCGACGATTACTTGTTAAACTAACATTTCGTGAATGAAATTAATATCAATTTCTAAAACAAGTAACAACGATAGTCGTAAATTAGAGCTCACGGCACAGGTGAGGTGTGCAGCTATGCAAATCTGTCCTATTTTTATCGTAGCAAAGAACATAAATAACGTGAAAGTTTGAACCACACACTAAATGTTATGAGAATGATTGTGTTACGTACCTTGGCCTCTGGAGTCTGTTGTGTTACTTTGTGGGGATCATCCATAATTTGGCAAATTCATAGTAAAAATCAATCAATTATTTCGTAAAACCACCAAATTCGTCGTCAAGACGACGTATATCACTTTCAAACAAAATACAAACGCCATTTCCAGTTTTGCGTTCCGTTACATAAATTAGCTATTTGTCAGATTCATGCTGTCAAACTCTTGAAAAATAATCGTGATGAAAATCCTTGTAACAAAATAAAAATTATTACATATTGTTTTGTTACCGGAATCCTTATCCTATTTGTTTTTTCTTACATAATTTACGGAATAAAGAAAGCTAGTGAGAAAGCTACCTAGAAAAGCTCCTTTAAAGTCACTTTTTTTTTCCTTTTTTTTGAATGGGCAAACGAGTATGTGTGACACGTGATGGAAAGCAATCACCACCGTCCATGGAGATCAGCACCACACAGGGGTCATCGATCCGTTGCTACCCTTTTGAGGAAAATTTAGCTACAATAGCTATGTATTCTGTTCTTGAAGACATTTGTTCGGAAATACCTTTTACGTAGAACGGAACTTTTCGTTTAAAAAATTACAATCGATACTGGTGTGGTGTTTCCGTCCGGCAAAATTTTGGCGGGACGCGGGAGTCGTAATTTCAGATTTTTTTCAGGTGTTCCAAGAAGTTTAGTTCAGACCTTAGGATACTTCTTCAGTCGAGCTCCGAGAAATCTTATTAGAACAACACCTGGAGTGCTGCATAAGTGCGCAGTACTTCTTTAGTGCGTAAGCTAGCCACAGCTGCAAGTGGTACTCCCCGCCTATTGTCATTTTAACGACTTGCTAGGCACAGCAAAATTTATACAAGTGAAGTCGACTGAGAAATAACTACATTATTCTACATCATAAAGAAAACCGCAAGTTCGCAACGCGTCCTCTAATAGGTACTTACTAGACACAAAATATAACAGTATTCTGTCCCTTAGTCTTAGTGCAGCTTTTCCCAAAATGGGTGGAAAAGACATCGCGCATTCGAAGCGTGATGTCTTTTCCACGGAACCCACTTTAAATATTCATTTACTAGCTTTCGCCCGCGGCTTCGCTAGTGTGACATTCGGGGCAAACACGTGTTTACTCATTAATCAATAGAAGTACTCGTGTAAAATTTAGGATAAAATAGTCCTAACTAATCTCGTTTTCCCATACAAACTTTGGACCTCCGTTTCACCCTTTTAAAGGTAAAATTTTAAAAATGTTTAACCTTTTTAAAATTTTACATATAAGAGTAGAGTTGAACCTACATGCCTAATTTGGAATCTCTAGACCCAGCAGTTTGGGCTGTGCGTTGATATATATATGAGTCAGACAGTTTCTTCTTTTATATATTTTGATTTCACTGATCAATGTCACATCAGGACAATTTACACAGCGCCATCTAGTACCAAATTATGCGCAAAGCTTGTGTTATGGGTACTAGACAACTGATAAATGTACTTAAATACATTTTGTTTTTGTAAATACATAAGTACTTTTAGTACGTAGAAAAATACCAGACCAAGACAAACAGACTTGTTCATGCCATAGACATTCAATATAGTAAGAATTGGATGTCTGTGGTTCATGCACACAAATGTTTGTCTTGTGCGGGAATCGAACCCGCGACCTCGGAGTCAAAATGGCCATTGCTAACCATTCGACCACCGAGCTCATCAAATAAGTAACAGAATGTCAGTTTTCCTTTTTATTTCAATCATTTTATATTTGTAATTGTAAATTATTAGTGCGAGGAGCCAGTCTAATCGATCACGTAGGATAAACAACGATGAACGTAGCTTGTTTATGGGTGGATTTAGTTATTTCGAGCTCGTTCGTGCTTCGGAAGGCACATTAGCCGTCGGTGTAGTTCCCGTCTGTTGTCTTTAGATGTAGCCGTCTTTGGTCTTTGGGCGTTATTAAAGCACTGCCCCCTTACCACCAACTCTTATTGCGATTCAATAACTGAAAAGAATGCTTATTCATACCAATGAATAAGCGACTCTATTTCAAATAGAGTCGCTTATTCATTGGTATGAATAAGCATTCAATTCAATTCAGCGACTCTTATTTGAAATAGAGTCGCTTATTCATTGGTATGAATAAGCATTCTATTCTGTTATTGAATCGCAATAAGAGTTGGTGGTAAGGGGGCTGGCCTCCGCCAACCCGCGGTTGAGCAGCGTGGTGGAGTGGAGTCTATCTATATATGCCCTCTTCGATTGAAGTGAGACCCGTATCCCAACAGTGGGATGATGATGAGTTGATGCCGACTCCAAAACTTAGTTATTTTAATCGAACCTATTAAAATAAATGAGTTTTGGTTGATGATCCTTAGTTCATAAGACTAGGCCCGCCACAAGGGCTTTAAAACTTGGGAAACCCCTGCCCAGTGAGTGTTCTATAGTCTTTTAGGGTTCCGTACCCAAAGGGTAAAACGGACCCTATTACTGAGACTCCGCTGTCCGTCCGTCCGTCTGTCACCAGGCTGTATGTCATGAATCGTGATAGTTAGAACTTTTCACAGATGATGTATTTCTGTTGCTGCTACTTATAACAACAAATACTAAAAAAACAGAATAAAATAAATATTTAAGGTGGCTCCCATACATCAAACGTGATTTTTTTGGTCGATATTGACGCGTGCCTTATTTCGGCACAGCCCAGGTCTCAGATCTTGATTGTAACTAGACAGAAAATTAGTCGTTAATTTGTGGAAATTTGTCGCCCAAAGGAAATAAATTGTCGCTCTCCAGTCAAAGAGCTACTTATAAGGTTTTTTTTTGTGGCAGTGCCGAAATAAGCTTATCGGGATCTATTAAACTACATAATATAGCGAAGATATGATTTCCCCCCAGAATTAGTCGTCAAGTCGAATTCAGACACCAAGTATCAAAATTAGTCGACCTCCCGTTAAAAAATACTGCCCCATAAAAACTATATATGCGTAATTAAAAAGTTACACGCATTTTAATAATTCTCATAATAAGTATAGTTGGAGATCTTGCATCAAAATTATATCATGCACAAAATGCAACAGTAAAGTCTTATTTCCTTCCTTTTTCAGAGTCTGGCAAAGTTTGTCAATGCATGAAACTGTTTTCTGATCTACGAATGCTTTAGGTGTTCTTTAGCACTACATTAGTCGCTTTTTACAATAGCCTTAGGTGAATGGGGTGGTGTTATTCTACTCTACCTACGTTAGGCTGTCTTACTACAACGTGAATTATTAAAATACGTGTAACTTTTTAATTACGCATCGACCAGTTGTGTTTTATTTCCGACATCTGGGTGAAATCAGATTTTCGCTAGGTGGTGTAGTTTTATTGGGCAGTGCCGAAATAAGGCTTATTTCGGCACTGTCACAAAAAAATACTTATAACTTTTTAACGGGAGAGCGACTAATTCTGATACTAGGTGTCTGAATTCGACAAATTGACGACAAATTTTGGGGGAAATCATATCTTCGCTATTTTATCTAGTTTAATAGATCCCGAGTGGGTTGTGCCGAAATAAGCTTATTTCAGCACTGCCACAAAAAAACCTTATAACTCTTTAACGGGAGAGCGACAATTTTTTTCGTTTGGGCGACAAATTTCGGCAAATTAACGACTAATTTTTTTGTCTAGTTAAAATCAAGATCTGAGACCTGGGCAGTGCCGAAATAAGGCACGCGATATCGGCAACGGTAGACGCTTGAAATATTCACAGAACATTTAGATATATATCCACTTTAAAAATAAATAATTAAATTAAAATAAAACAAATATTTAAGGGGGCTCCTCCGTTCTTCTTTCCGTTTTTATAGATAACGGTACGGAATCCATCGTGCGGGAGTCCCGACTCGCACTTGGCCGGTTTTTTGTACATGACAAGTTACATCAAAGCATAAACAATTGAAATAAGAAGACAACATTAAGATATATCTTTTTATTTACTATGTACTATTTACACATACATTTTATTAGAAGCTTGCTTTTCTATACATTTTCTACGGCACCAACTTAATTTCGAGTAAGGCCAATGTGTGGTTTAAATTAATCGCAATGTAGCTATGTATTGGTTAGTATATTGTTAGGTATTGTGTAAAAAAATAAAAACAATTTAAACGTGCACCAGTGAAGTGGTAATGAAAATTCTTTCAAACCTTACGACGTTGCATTAAAGTTTATATTAATTGTTAAAGATAGTCTACAAATACGGGCACGCGATTTTAATTTTTAAGCTTTACATAGACGTGACTGTACAATTGATGATAATACTAGGTACTAGTTCGGAGTAACTAATATACTACCGTACAGTACTACATAGTATATCTACATAAAATGTGTTTCATAAATACATACAGTCATAGTAAAAAAAATAGACAGCTACCTACATAAACAAAACATTAGATTCACAAAACAATCTGATTGTTTACAATCTGAGAGTTTTATGCTTTTATAAAGTACAAATTTCTGCCCGCGGCTTTGACCCGCGTGAACATAGTATCATTTAAGGCCCCTGCAGACGCGAAATTATCGAAATTTTTCGGTACTTTTAAACCGAAACACTTTGAGTGACGGTACAATGACGTAAAATGCTTTATTGTCTTGGTAACAAACGGTCACTGTGATTTATTAAAAGTGGCCCCTATTTCGCGTCAAGGGACCTAAGTTAATACAGAATATTTTCACTAAATATGGCAAATTTCGTCCAAATCCGTTCATACATCCAGCCTTTTTAATTAATAGTAGGATATATTTTACCCTCCCTTCCTAGGCAGTGGCCTATGAAGGGAGGTGGGGTATGTATTTATGTAATTATGTATTACGGGTACAGCAGTTTCATAATTCAACCTATGTGTCATTACATTCGTTTCAAACATAAAGTAATACTATTTCAATATGGCGTCCGCAAAAAGAAACATGATTACAAAGAATATATGTGTGTAGTCGCATTTTTTGTTTCATTTAATAATTTATTTTTTACCACCTATAGGAACATTACGCGTAGTAATTTTCACAACGTTCTTTGCAATCTCAACGTGGCGCGGCAATCAACTTTATCAGGCCCTCCTGCCTGATCATCCACCGATATTACTGATATATATTGTAACAGGTCAATAAATTTAATGTTGATTTCTAATGCTTTTCAATTATGTTTTCCGATACAATCGTATTCTATTTTCTCGTTGTATTTGGCACTAGATCCTTGATTTTCCAAACTATACCTACATTATATACATCCACTTCAGCATATCTGTTTGCTTTTTTTTGTTGTTATTATGTTTTTTTTTTTTAATTTATGAACCACTAATTCACATTGTCATTTTACAAATATTACGACAAGCTTTTCTTGAAGGGACTTTATATTAGGTAGTTTACCTAGAAACTCGCCACTGGAATAAACATTGAGATATAAGTACGTACTTATATCTCAATGGGAATAAATTCGTAGTTCGTAAAGAAAGTTATGTTATATTTTTCTCCTTAGAATACAACATTTAATAGACACTTCAGACGTTGTTGCTCACACATATTGCGTGATAAAAGTGGCCAATACAAAGAAAATTTACGTTTATCGCACATCGACATTTAGACATAAAATTTGTACGAGTGCGTTAAGGATTTTGTCATTGATATCGGTTCCGATAAATGAAGGGATTTTCTCAGTTTAATTCGATGCGTCCTTTTCTCACAATTTATGCGATGCGATATATTACCTAGTACTATAATATATCACTATCACTACATAGTATAAAACAAAGTCGCTTTCTCTGTCCCTATGTCCCCATGTATGCTTAAATCTTTGAAACTACGCAACGGATTATGATGCGGTTTTTTTTAATAGATAGAGTGATTCAACTGGAAAGTTTATATGTATAATATATGCATAACATAGTAGAAAAACACTGATAATTTAGAGGTTTCTAATGTGATGTCGTAAATAAACACATTTTTTTGCTCTTTCATTGCAAACGCTGGCTGAACCCAACGAGATAGATCAAAATAATGTAGTACAGTATTGTTCACCTTAAAATGGTCTACAAAAAAGTTCGCGATGGTATATGTCTATCTCTTAGTGGTAACACACAATAACCGTTATTTTATCCTTTGCTTTTTACAAGAAATAATGCCTTATTTACGAAGCGATTTTAAGCAATACAGAATTAATCCTTATCCAATTAAGTACCTTAAATACATTGCGCATTTAATATAGATCAATATGGCCCTTCACAGCATGTAATTTAAATGAATAGTTTAGAAGATATTACACATTTAAAATGCAGGGACATAACGGCTGTGGCGGTACCGGCCGCGGAGCCGGCGGCGTGTGCCTATAACTGGGGAAGGACTGGATAGGACAAAGCGCAAAGACCTTCTGTAGTACATTTAGTATCAGCATTGCACCCGTGCGAAGCCGGGGCGGGTCGCTAGTATATAATAACGGAGATTTTTTCATCTTTTCAACCATTTGTTGGACACAAATTAAAGTAGAAACACGACAACTTCAGTAAAGTTACTATGAAATGTTTAATAATGTATGAATTTACACGTGTAAATTCATAGCATTCAAATCGTTGAGTACCTACTTAAGACTGGTGACTAGTAACTTAATCTAATTCTGTGATATTCGCCTTTGGAACTTACTAGAGCAGCTCTAGTAATTTTCTACCACTGCAGCAGGTACTTTGAACATATAGCTAAGTGCAGATGATGCTCGACACTGTACTTCGATTTAGCTCCTATTTTGTATAGCATAAGAGCTGTAGAAACGTCTAAGAGTTACACTTGAATTATTCTGTAGATGATATATGTATGTAGAGTGCGTGTGATTCATATTATAGTCCTATTAATAACAAAATCATATAAGCTCATAAAAGTACTAAACTATACAATGTTAATTTTGACTCAATTACAAATTGGTCCATTGGTACCATTCAGAGACTACACAATGAGCCTAATAATCCTGATTAAACTTCTTCTTACATAATTTCAGGTTCTTCAACTTTGCTAGTATTGAAAATTAACAATACTAGCAAAGTTTTTTTACAAATCGTGGAGAAATTACTCATGTATCAATCGAGACGTCTGTCGAGACATCTGGTATTCTAGCATTTGTATGACACCAATGATTTTAGTTTTTACGATTTTTGATAATTATCCATCTCTCTTTAGCTACATGCAGGGATTTACATAAATTATCTGTCATATTTGTCGACATAAAGATTGTATATAAAAATATTTTTACATAATTCTGTCTACGACTGTGTGCTCCCATCGTATGAGTAGTGCCAACGATGATTCAAGTGATACATCTTTATAAACTGCACAATTTACACAGCGCCATCTATTCCCAAATTAAGCGAAAAGCTTGTACTACGAGTACTAGATAACTGGTATAATACTTAAATACATTTTTTTTTTGTAAACATATATATACATATAATACATAGAAAACGCCCAGACCAAGACAAACAGACATGTTCATGCACACGAATTTTCTTGTCTTGTGCGGAGATCGAACCCGCGACCTCGGAGTCAAAGTGGCCATTGCTAACCATTCGACCACCGAGCTCTTTAAAATTTGTTTCCTTAGTACCATCAATATTACTAGCGACACTTAAAGTGGTACCATCATAAATATCTTAGAGTTATATGTAGATATACAGCTATGGTTCTATGCAGATAAACAGTAAACAAAGTAAACAACAGATACAAAGTTATGTCACAGGTACCATTAATGGCTTCGATCAACAATTAATGGCATTGATAGAGAGGGATAAATTCCATCTTTAAAAGACATCTTTGCGCGTATAACTGATTAAATCAAAATACAACCGAGTTGCTGAGTGTATGTTTTCCATTGATTTCAATGGAAAATGTATTTGATGATCATTCCTCAAGGATATGATCGATCTCAATTTTTCTTCGACACAAACCTCAAGCATGTCAAGGTCTTTAATGGTGACAAGTTTCATCAAAATTGGTTCAGTGGTTTTGGAGCCTATTCATTTCCAAGTTTCGCTCGCTCCGCTCAATAAACATACATGGAACACCATCAGTTTTGTACCGAACCGTAAGAATAAATAATACTGTTCTTAAGGCCAAACAGTCGTGACAAGATTCTATTAGACTTCATGAAGTAACTAATTCAATAACTGATAGAAAACGTGATCACGTTCCAAGGTCGAGAAATAAAAAACTTGTAGGTACAATACATTTTTACGATACGCATTTAAATAGAGGAGCTCGATGGCGTAGTTGCGCGCGTCAGTGTAATCGAACACGCAAGTTAAGCAACGTTTACGATCTCGGATCTCGGGCTAGCGACTTAGTCGTTGAGGCCCTTTACCCTCAACGATTAAGTCGCTACGATGTCGTAACAGTTGAACATTGCGGGAATCGGACCATACTCGTAAAAACTAAAAATATATATTTTTCATTTACATTGTAACTTTTTTTCATTATAAAAATTGCCTTTGACTATGGACATAAGCGCTTTGAATTTTACTTTGTTGAACACAATCACGCTCACCATAACATACACAAATGAAGGCTTATGACTTCTTTAAACACAGAGTGTAAATAGTTATTTTTTCGTATCACAAAGAAGGCCATCTAGCCTACCACCTATCTGACAATAAGCAGTCATCGTAGGCTCTGGTTAATGATAGACCAAAGATATTGTACACATGTGTTTCTTACAATTTAAATTTTCACATTTATTTAATGAAAACCGAAACGAGCATACAACTTGCATGATGGTAAGAAATCAGTCTTCGTAGACTATGAATGCTTGCAACACCAGAGCCATCACTCCCACGTTTGCGATCATGCAAAAACCTCTTCATTCCTTTCGTGATGGTCAGAACATGCCTTCAAAACAAAACGTTTTCCATCCAGTCAAAATAAAACAAATAGTAAAACATTAAATAAATTTGATTTCCAACAATCAGTCAATCGCCAAGGGCTTCAAGCTACATTTGCAGGCAAGTTTTATTTTGAAAACCATTTAATCTAATCTAGACTTAATATAAGTTTTAAATTTCATCTTAGTTTTCGAACACCCTGGTGTTATAAAAAGACTCCATAAAAATGAACACTGATGATGATATTAATATTAGTCATTTCATTAACGATTGCGTATTTTTTTATATTTCACCATTTTTTTTTTACTCGTATTATAGCAGGCGCCCCTTAACAGTTTTGTGTAGACTCTGATAACCATGACGACAAATAAATTTAAAGTAATTTGGTTTGAACCCAAAATATCGTATGTAGTACGTAACATTATTGGAAACTAGCTGTTCCCCGCGATTTCGTCCGCATGGCTTAAGGAGACCCCTTAATATACAAATAAATAAATAGTAATCATAAAAACTGCGTGACACGATTAAATAATATGACCCATAGATCTAACTTACAAAATTAAAAAAAACATATTTGTTGTAGTTTTAGAATTAAAACTTCCGGGAAACGGTCGTTTTTGGCACATTTTTTTTTCAACTATATAATATAATATTGTGTCAATTTTCTAAGATATTTATGGCGTTTAACAAACCATTTTTGGATTAGCTGTAAATTTAGCGAATAAATACATTTTTTACTCGAGTGGCGCGAGATTTGCAAAGGCCGCCTTATTATTTATTACAGAGTGCTTAGTGCAAGTTATTCGGTCACATTCGAACGTTCACATTTACAAGCCGACCAAATTGAGAAAAAGTTTCATATTGTGAATGTACCAGACGCGTTTTACATATCCACATTAGCCTGGTTGCTCACTTCAAAATGTGAGCAAGTAAGCTACATAATTTTGATACGTAACATTCGTCTTATAAATTCACAACATAAGAGTTCTTCTCTATTTGGTCGGTTTGTTTACGTTGACACTATCGAACGCGATAATAAACTCGCACTACGCACTCTGAAATAATATTTTCTTTTTAATTTAACTAAGGATCCTTAAAAAAATATGCCGAAATGAAAATTATTCTATGTGTAAATTATGTAACCCTATAAACTATTTTACCTTTCAAAATTCCATTAAAATCGGACTAACCGTTCTGGGGATTGCAACAATCAAACAAATCAAAGTAGATAAAAAGCAATTGAATGTTATTAATAGAGTTTAAACAATCATTACTCTGTAGATGTAATCGATAAGAAACTTAATTATCGAACGATTTATTGTTTATCATTTAAGCCTAGTGGAAGCATCACTAATTAATTATAAGTGAATAGGTATTGCACCTTAGTTCACAACATCTAAATAGCGTGAATTCTTGCTAAATGGGGGGAGGATAGGCGAGCACCCAGCTCTCAAAAAAGGTTGTGGTCACAGCCACCCGAAAATCAGCCAAGGATGAGTCGGAGTACGAACTTTTTTTTATATAAGAGGGGGGCAAGCGAGCATGTGGGTCACCTTATGGAAAGCAATCACCACCGCCCATAGAAATCAGCATCACCAAGGCACAGCATAATAATACAACCAGTACTGTAACTTCATACTAGCGCCTAAATCGCGGTGCGCCGCGCACCAAAACTTCCTGAGCGGTCGTGTAAATGACGCTTGGCTGTGTGCGTGCGCCGATTTTTCCGCTAGTATGAAGTTGAATTACTGGTTGTATTACTCCTTTATTGCCCTTGGCACTACTGCTTGGCACTATCAGTAGTGTCACGGGAAATTTTTCTTTCCCGTGACTCTACTATTCTCATTGGCTGATCCGACTCTCATATCAAAATTACCCGTGGATTAACTCATTATCCATGACACTACTATCGTTTTTCTTCCTTGTTTATAAGGCTAATGATATCAAGTTGTGTCTATTATTTTTAAATTAGGTACTTAATTATATGTAATATATATTTTAAACTATGTAATTAGTAGTAATACTTGTATGCTGTGACCAAGGGGTCGCCGATCCGCTGCCAGCCTTCTAAGGGAAATATTGACTCTGTTCTTGAAAGCCCCCATGTCGTATTTATTTCACAGTTCGTGGTAGAACATGTATTAAAAAGCGTACTGTAGTAGATCGCCAAATATCAAGATGATGTGGATGGAATTTTAATTTTCAGCGAGTTGTACGATAGTAGAACTCAGCGGCAGGTATCAAATCAAATAGCTCATTCGAGCACTCCCCGTGGTATAATTTATATAGAACGCAAATAGATGCAACATCTCAGCGTGTAGAAAGACTCCAGCGGATTTGCTCTTCAGAGAACTTGCTCGTGAACAATCATGACTTATGAGGGACTTTTGAATTAGATTATGTCCTTTTTTTCAAAAGGTTGCGGGCATGCCCACCGTGCCCACAACGGTGAATTCGCCCTTGATGGAGGAGTTAAAACTCTCACAACCTCTCCCAATTCCCCCACACGCACAAAAAATTCCTACTATTATTATATTGAACTGTTCCCTCCAATGAGCATGCAATTAAAAATCATTTTTGAAAGAAAGTAAGTAGCAAGGTTACCGAGAGGTCGTGGGTTCAAGTCCCAACTAGGCGTGGGAGCTGAATTATCAATTTTAAAAATATTAAGATAAATTCTGCCAAGGTCGAAATCAAGTACTAAATAATTATTTTTCGATATTGTCCTAAGTATCCAACCAGGTGGTTATTAACAAAATTGTATGACTAAAAAGCTACTTGATCCACTTGTGAACTAAGCATCCTACAAGTATATTTTAAATGTAAAGTGTACAGTCACCTCCCTAAATCTTGTTTTTTTTTTGTATTTGCGTTAGTAGTATAAAGTAACTTTACTAGCATAATTAAAGCAATAAAACTTCATAATTGTATAATCAAAACAATACTATATTTAATTCTTAATAAAAATATAATTAACAAATCTTCAAGTTTTAAACAGGGTGTGACTGTACAGATGACAATTCATTAATAATATGCATAGAAATGCAATTTTTATAATGCGCACAGGCTACCAAACGTACCAAGTCTAAAATAACAATTTCCAAGCGGGCTCGTTACACCCGCATACACTGTATTGTCAAAATGTACACCACACGAGACACAATAACGCAGCACACATACAATAAATATTGCAATCCAAATATCACAATTTATAAATTCAACACCTGCAAAAAAAGCATTGTAACTCAATTGCTATTTTAAGTTACGTTACCTTAATTCTGCCCAATATGACAAAGCCCCGGATACAATAAGGAACAAAATGTCTGCAACAGAGCACACAAGATTTAGGGATTAATTACTTGTTGTGACCTATATTGCATACTGCCGTTCCAAGAACGCGTGTTTGTACCACACGTCAGTGCTGTTTCTTCGTGATAGTATTTAATTATATGTAAGTAATTTCGAATCCATTACATTCTTAGTTTTGCGTTTTGCTGAACTAACTGAAGTAAATATATACACGGCACTAATCGTTACAAGCTCTTTGGGCATCATTATCTACAAGCACTAAGATGAACAACAAAATGTTGCCTGACAAACGTTCCCAGAATACATGGCATAGATCTTGCACGTTGCGTTTCGTAACATCTGTGTATTTGTCTCCTAATGCACACGAGAATTAACTTAAAAGTTTGCAAAACTGAGTTACAACACTACTTCTCGCAGGTTTCATTCAAATCCATGGAAGTGTAACGAGTCCAAACTGCCCTAAACAGCATAGGATTTCTATATTGCATGTAATGTTAGCTTGAAGCCTTGGTAATGCGTATATACAAGTAGTTGTTTGTCTGGCAGTCAAGTGGATAGTTGCCTTGGTTTGTCGTCTTCTTCATCTTCATCTTCTTCCTCAGCCATGAGTTGTCTAGCCAGCTGGAGAGCCTGGAAACAGCAGGAAGATCTTTAGCATTAACTAAAGCATATTTGTTGTTTTTAGGGTTCTATACCACAAAAGGAAAAATGGAACCATTTTAGAACATTTTAAATAGAGGTGGTACCTCCACCCTCTTTAAAATGTTCCATAACGGTTGTATCGTCCCCAGTCAGGTAGCCAACAAATACACTGTACCCTACCTCTCTAGATAAGGTCCTGCAAATTTGTAAGTACCTCCACCTCACAGAATACTGAAGCTAAATAACAATTCCACTGAGGGTTGTTGTGTTCCTGAGAGTGAGTGATGTCATCAGAAAAGAAAGAGTGTTCTGTTAGTAGGAGGGCAGCGACACAAATTTCATATGATGGCATTAACATGGCTACAGTAAATGTTTCACATCTGTCTGCCTGTCAAAATCCATTTCCTCTGGATCATGTTGAGAAATGCTGAAGTTAATAACAAATAGGCAATCCCTTGGAGCTGCAAAGAATCAAACTTCTAAGATGCAGTCAAAAAAGTAAAAAATATGGCCATTTATGGGTTGGAGTATACCCTTGGGGGAACTATGGAGCCAGGGATTTAGAAAAATTATCAATCTTTTTTTTGTTTTCTGCACGTTTCATAATGCCCCGAAGAGTATACCCCAACTCTAACAACCTGCCCTGAAAGCTACCCACTGACCCATTTATGCTGTATTTTTCAACCTGTTTCAAGTACCACCATGGAGGAGGTGTATCCTATGCAAGTAATAAAAAATGTCAATTTTTTATTACTTGCCAAAATAAACACACAAATAAAATGTTTACTAGTCATGTTTCACTTATTAAGTCATTTCATTTGATACCCATAGCATAGGGATTAATGTGAAAATTTCAACTCGCTAGTTTGTCGCAACCGTCATATTGTATTAAAAATAGCGGCATTTAGGTAATCATGCAACGTCACGAGAACCAAACATAATTACCAAATTTCACTGTCTAAAATGTATGATGCCCCAATCACATTATCTACAAAGATACAGGGACATGCAGTAGTTCCAACATATGTACAGTAATTACTAATAATTAGTAATTGGGATAATTAAGTACAATTATTGTACTTAATTATCTCATTGATTTGAAATAAGCAATTATGTCATCATCAGTGACTTGACATTGTACAATGTTATATTACTGAGATTTTTAAACAACCAACCTGAAACTCATTGTAATGGATTTTTCGTTTTTTCTCAAATTCCAGTCGTTTCCGTCGGGCCTCTTCAGACTCGTCCATATCCTCGTCGTCGCTGTCGCAACTCTCAACGCATTTCGGTGGCTTATTCATGCTCGCTGCAAGTTTTGCTGCGAGGATATTAGCGTCCAATTCGTCAGAGGGCTCCAGGTCGCCATCCACCGCTTCAGAGTATGGAGTCTTGGGCTCATCCACTTTCATGTGACCATAATCTTTATTCGCCGGGTGAAACGTCTCCATAATATTAATTTCATCAAACCTCTGTTCTTTTGGCCGCTTACTAGTTGAAGGCGTTCCATCTTGTCCGTCGACGCTTCGTGAAGATTTTAGAATGCCCTTGGAAGGCTTCTTTTGTAAGTTTTGTGCCATTTTATAACTTCTTATAATTGCATTATACAATTTTAGGAAAGAATGTCTATTAAAAATCGTTTTATTTTTTTATCACTGACAAAAACGATACGATACATAAAATTAAGATTGAAATGTCAGTTAAGTCAGTTTGACACTGTTTGACAGCGTTACTGAGTTACCCAGCTGTCGTATAATAGTTGCCAAAATAAAAAAGTGTATTTTCCCTTTTTTTAAGGATTATATAATAATAAAAATACATATCTATTATGTATTATGTTCATTACATAAATCAAGTAAATTATTTTCGAAATATTAACCCGCCTATTTTTACCCGAAGTAGGTATTTCTTTTGGCTTGAATCCACAGACATTCAATATAGTAAGCTTGAATCCATCTCTAGGAATCCGTGATAGCAGCGTACACATGTTCGAATTTAATTTGTTGTTTTGTGATACCATTAAATAATGCAGTAAAACCGGTTTTGTTGTTGAGCTATTGAGAACTAGTGGTTTCCTGAGAATATTTTTCTACATAACCCTGAAGCCGGGATGATGAAATTATTAGCTTGTTATGCTAGCAGCAAAAATAATCTTGGGCTGAAGAGTGCCAAAACCAAAGAAAGAAGAAGAAAAATTTTTAGTCGCGTCAGTGTCATCCCCTCTATAATTTATTCGCATCGAGTGTTGCCAATTTAGCAACTTTGTTGCTAGAAATGGCGACTTTTGCTTATGGCTTAGTAACAAAAAATATTTAGCGACATAAGTGGCGATTTTTGAAGTGATATCAAAAACAGTTTGTAATGAATAAGCTTTTTTTTTTCAATTTAAATTATTACTTAATTTAAATTAAATTTAAATTACAAATTTTTATTAAATTATTTATAGTAACAAAAAATATTTAGCGACATAACTGGCGATTTTTGAAGTGATATCAAAAACAGTTTGTAATGAATAAGCTTTTTTTTCAATTTAAAAATAAACATGAAGGTTATTATTATTTATTATAAACATTATCTTTGTCTCAACCTATACTACTGGATACTGGAGTATAATATTCCTATTTGTCGAAAAAAGGAAGAAACATTTTTTCGACCAATGCTTCGTTTTTTTTTTTTTTTTTTTTTATACCACTAAAGTGGTAAACAAGCATACGGCCCGCCTGATGGAAAGCAGTTACCGTAGCCTATGAACGCCTGTAACACCAGGGGCATCACATGCGCGTTGCCAACCCTGTAAAAACCTCTTCACGCCCTTTTTGAAGAACCCCATGCTGTAGTCTCCTGAGAAAACCTCGACAGGCAGTTCATTCCACAGCTTAACCGTACGCGGGAGAAAACTTCTCTGGAACCGCACGGTACGCGACCACTTAGGCTCCAATGTGTGAGGATGAATTCCCTGTCGATGGCGAGCGGTGCGACTGTAAAAGGAGGCCGTGGGCATCATGTCAAACAACTCCTCTGAACACACCCCATTGTACAAACGGTAGAACACACAAAGGGACGCAAAATCCCTCCTCAGACTTAAAGGTTCCAAACCGTCTGTCAGTTTGGGATCGTCAACAATCCTCACAGCACGCCTCTGAATCGAGTCACAAGGTGCAAGCTGGTATCTAGGCGCTCCCGCCCACAGATGGCAACAGTACTCCATATGCGGCCGTACTTGAGCTTTGTAGAGCAGAAGCCTTTGCCGCGGATTGAAGTACTGCTTGGCCCTGTTGAGCACACCTAGTTTCTTCGACGCCAGCTTGACCTTCCCCTCCAGGTGACAACGAAACTGGACGTCGCTGGAGATTTCAACTCCTAGAATCCCAATACTTTTGGCGACAGTAAGGGGTGTATTCTGGAAGTGAGGAGCCACAGCAAAAGGGGTTTTCTTAGCGGTGAACGCGCAGACTTGTGTCTTAGAGGGGTTGAATCGCACTAAGTTCTGTTGCCCCCAATCGGACACTTTACTTAGTGTGCTCTCGATTTCCGACACAAGTCGTTCGCGGCTCTCCTCCACCAGAGAGCGGGGAATATTAGCGCGGCCCGTATAAAATGTGTCCCCGGTGCTGTCATCCGCATAGCAATGAATGCTGTCAATAGATAACATATCATTGATATGCAGCAAAAACAGCGTCGGGGAGAATACAGAGCCTTGCGGGACGCCAGCATTAATGTCCATGCTATCGGAGCAACTGCCATCAACAACGGCTCTAATGCTTCTGCTGGACAAGAAGCTAGCGACCCATTCGCATAAACCCTCTGGTAGACCGTATGCAGGCAACTTCGAAAGAAGACTACGGTGCCAGACCCGATCGAACGCCTTCGCCATATCCAGACTGATAGCCAATGCCTCACCTTGACTCTCCACGGCTGAAGCCCAGCGATGTGTAAGATATTCATACCTAACACGATACACCAGCTTCCACAAACAAGTAATTGTAAGTAGGTATGTTTGTATTATTTGTATTGTATAAGTCGGATTATAATATTATGTACTGTCTATACTTTATTACCTTTTAAGATCGTGTACTTATTGCTTGTTGTGGGTTTCAATAAAGAATTATTATTATTATTATTAGATACACTAGAAGATCACCGGTCGAGCGACCATGACGGAAGCCGTATTGATGGTCGCTGATTAAATCGTGCTCTTCTAGGTATTTCAGGAGCCGGATGTTAATGACGCGCTCCATTACCTTGGAGAGAAGGGACGTAACAGCGATAGGCCTGTAATTCGATGGGTCTGATCTGTCACCCTTCTTGGGCACAGGGTGCACGTTCGCAGTCTTCCACGATGATGGAACTTGCCTGGTGGAATAAGAGAGCGCGAAAAGGCGCGTAAGTACAGGACACAACTCAGGAGCACACAGCTTTAGCACCACTGCCGGAATGCCATCTGGCCCACTCGACTTATGAACGGCGAGGGATAATAATGCCCGCCGAACATCTCGTTGAGAAAATGAGATTTCCGGCATGAAATCACCACACCGCGGGATGGAGGGCGGTGCGGCACCCCCGTCGTTCAAAGTCGAGTTTGAGGCAAAGAGATTCCCCAACAGATCGGCTTTCTCTTTAGCACTGTGGGCCAGACTACCATCCGGTTTTCGAAGTGGTGGAAAGGACGACTGACAAAAATTTCCCTCGGCAGCCTTAGCGAGCGACCAAAACGCACGGCTCCCGGATGGGTGCTTAGCTAGGCGCTCACCAATCCTGCCGATGAACTCGAATTTTGCCCTGGCAATTACTCTCTTACAGAACCTCGAGGCAGCATTAAACTCGCGTTTCAAGTCAGAAACATTATGAGCTCCGTTAATACGTGCCGTGGTCCAAGCCTCGTAAGCAGCTTGTTTGCGGAGTTTAGCTTCCCTACAAGACCGATTAAACCACGGTCGCTTCTTAGCACCTGAAGTAGCTACCCGCCGGTTTGGAATAAATAATTCCATTCCAGCTAAAATGGCTTCAGCTACAGCAGATGCACAGATGTCTATATGTTCCGACTCGAAACAAAGCTGCCTCCACGGGTACGATGCGTAAAATTCACGCAATCCATCCCAGTCTGCTGACTTATAGTGCCACATGCGACGCCAACCGGTAGACCGGGGTGCGACAGGGCTAGCGCATGGCACTTGTGTCCGGATGAGACAGTGATCCGATGAGCCAAGTGGCGCATCCACCGAGACTGTATACCCATCCGGGTGTGTGGTCAGCAGAAGGTCCAGTAGAGAGCTGGTATGGTCCTCTATATCTGGTATTCTCGTTGGAGAATGAACCAGCTGTGAGAAACCATAGGCCAGAGCAAAATCATGAACAGACCTCCCCGCGAAGTCAGTGGACCGAGAGCTGAGCCACTCGGCATGGTGGGCATTAAAGTCTCCCAAAATCACTAACTCCGCGGAGGGGTACTTTTCAATGACTTTGTCAGACGTCATTTGCAGGTGCTCGATCAATCGAGTTGTGTCTGCATCGCCGCTATGAGACCTGCCCCCTTACCACCATCTCTTATTGCGATTCAATAATTCAGTAGATTGCTTATTCATACCAATGAATAAGCGACTCTATTTCATTTGAAATAGAGTCGCTTATTCATTGGTATGAATAAGCAATCTATTCAGTTATTGAGTCGCAATAAGAGATGGTGGTAAGGGGGCTGTAAAGGCACGCGTAGATACGGGTGCGGCCGCCCTGATCCACGCGTACCCACATTACTGACAGGTCCCTGTCTTCAAGGCCGTGAAGACGTCGACAGCAAATATCATCCCGGACGAACATACATACCCCGGCTCGACGTACAAAAGAATGTTCAAGTTTGTACCCGGGGTATAATAAGTAAGAAGTATCGGCCGGGCAAGATATCTGCGTCTCCGTTAAAAAAAGTAGGGTCGGCTTTGCAGTTTCAAGATGGTGGTGAACTGCGTTTATATTTGAGTGAAGTCCCCTAATATTACAGAAATCCACGTTAAGTGTGGAAGGGGATGCCGCTGGAGAAAACTTCTTTCTTTTTTTCTTCATGGCCATAAAAAAGGTGTCAGAGGATTATGAGAAGCTGTTTCACTGACGACGCGAGGGACAAAAAAGCGCGGTGGCTACCCCCGCAGCACAGTGTAGGTTGTGCGGTTTGCTAGCGCGGCGGGCGGAAGGGCCCCCGGTCCCCCCCTGCTGCAGCAGCCGGGTCCACTCCGGTCTCCTCCTCCGGCACGACTACTACAACAGGGACTTTACACAGGCTGGCGGTTCAGCCTCCCGGGGCGGAGATTAAGTGATCCCCGGGTTCGGGAACCCTACTGACCTGCGGGCGGCCAGCGGACAGCCGTTTCACCGGGTCTCCCTGACCGCCGCGCCAACACACCGCGCCTACACCGCTAACGGCGGTTCGACAGCCGCTGGTCTCACTGCCGTCAGCATAACAACTCCTCTGTAAAAAAGCCCTGGTGACCTAGCTCACTCGCAGGAACACAGCATAGCCATTATGGCTGCGGTTTTTTGCCAGGTGGAGGCAATTCCCCAGTCGGATGCTGGCCAAGCCTGGAGCGAACGACCGCACTGTGCCCCCCTCCCAATTTGACCAGTGAAAGGGGAGCACAGTATGATGTTTCGCTGCGTCCTACCTCTCTTTCGCCATAGCCTCGTTAGCTGGTCGGCAGGGTGCACCACGTGCAGGTGAGGTTGGCTTTAGCTCGGAAGATGTTGATGAGCTACTTACACCCCAAGTTTTCTTATTTTTTATTTTTTTTTATACTACGTCGGGTGGCAGACAAGCGTACGGCCCGCCTGATGTGAAGCGGTTACCGTAGCCATATGAACGCTCGCAACATAAAGTATCGCTCGCGCGCCGCCACCCCCGCTGCCAACGCAGCAAGAGCAGCATGTATGTGGTTCATCAACATCTTTGAACCAAAGCCATCTTCACCAGCACGCGGTGCATCCTGCTGACTGACAAACGAAGCTCTGGCGAAAAGAGAGGTAGGGAGCGTAATTGTAAGCTACCCGACTGGGGAATGTACCTCCACCTCACAGAATACCGCAGCCAAATAACAATTCCCTTGAAGGTTGTTGTGTTCCTGCGAGTGAGTGAGGTCACCAGAAATTAAGGAGATGCTGCATTGGCAGCGGGGGTGGCGGCGCGCGAGCGATATTTCATGTTGCCAGCGTTAATATGGCTACGGTAACCGCTTAACATCAGGCGGGCCGTATGCTTGTCTGCCACCCGACGAAGTATAAAAAAAAATAATAATAAACAAAATGTTGAATATGTATCAACATTTTGTTTAATTGAAAAAAAAATTGTTAAAATAGCCAATGTTTGGTATATTTACAGTCAATTAATATTTTATTTTGGGTTTTTTAACCATGAATGAATAAATATACAACAGGTTTGAAAGCCAAAATACGAGATTTTTAACTTCTTAGGTACGAGAAAAAAAGTTCTATTATTGGCAACCCTGGTCTGGTCCTATGTCATAGCCCATCCGTCTTCAAAAAAAATAGTGCTTCCGAGGCAGTGTTGCCAATTTAGCGACTTTGTCGCTAGAAGTGACGACTATTTGTGCTATTGCTCAAGTCTTAGCAACTAAAAAAAAATTTTGTCGCTAAAAATTGTTTAGCGACACGACGATGAATAAATGATGTATATTTGATATTGAATTATTTTTAATAAAAATGCGATTGCATGTATCTAGTATTTTTTGCGAATTGTGATTAAAACAACAAATAATTTATGTGATTGTTACAATCATGATAATGTAATTATTTAATTAAAAGTTAGTGATATTGTACGTTATTGCGCCGATACGTATTTTAATAATAATATAATTACTTAACAATATATTTCTTAATTTTTTTTCACCTACATATCCTAATGTTTCACAGCGCCGCGCCATGCGCCAGTGACCTCTGGCACCTCTCTCAGATAGTTTTAGCGACTTTAGAACGACTTTTGATTTTGAGTCTAGGACGTAGGGACTCGAACTTCTAGAAGTTGGCAACACTGTTCCTAGGTGCTTCCTTTCCATCACTTCAGTTTATTCCTGTTCACTAGTGTTGTTCACATACAATTTTCTTCTCTTTTACAACTTTTTTTCGGAATTTGGGATTAGAAAAAGTTGATTTAGGTCATTTTTTCATGTAATTGCACCCAAGAAATACACTTAGCACTATTAATTATATCAGTTTGGACCATAATAACATTACATATGACAATACAATTTAGTTACACCATGGTAGAGGATTCAAGTTCTAACGCTAATAAAACTAAGGTGTGTATGTTATCTATTTACTACTTTTCATAATTTACTGTTTCTATCAGCTGTTAATAAAGTTATTGTTAAACCAAGTTGTGAGTCTGAAGAGCAAATTGAAACAAATGTCATAATATCTTATGGCATTTGTTTCTACACAAACACCATCTGTTTACCTTGATAATGCCTTAGCGGCGAAACCGGTCGGTAAAATTAAATATAATTACGTGGAATAGTACAAGTGCTTTATTATAATTTGATAATAATATGTTCCACCAAGTGCCAACAATCAACTTTGGAAACATATGTGTTCCCTTTCAGAAAGCAAAAGAATTTTCTACGGATGAGGCGAAGCGCCCTAAAGCGGTATACTTATGGACAGAAGCAGACGTGCAGAAGTGGCTGAGGCGGCATTGTAGTGACTATTACAGCTTATACTGGGAGAGATTCCATGAGGTAAATGTCCATTATAAGTTAGTTTTCTAATAAATATAACTAACATCTGCGTGCCTAAAGAATTATATATATTCACTAAATTAAACTGTGGATGTTGACATTCAGTGCGACCACTTCTCTGAGATACTAATAATAATATAAAAGAAAAATTTATTGTGTAGTATTTCATTATAATCATAAAGTTGTAGACAAGACCAGTTTTAAATAAACCAAACGATTACATTATACTGAATAAATTAATTCTTGCAGTTTCACATGTTTCTATAGTAGGTACTGTGGTAACTTTCATATTCTTTCCTTGCGGAATTACAAGTCACCAGTCCCCTTGGACTGGTGACTTGTAATACAGGTGGGTACACATCCACCTAGCTCAGGCACCAGTTCTCTCCAATATTTTAATTGTACCTGCTTCAGTGTAATAATGTAAATTATAATAATTAAATTTTGGAGAGAAAAATAAATTATTTTGTATTTGTATTGTATATAATGCACCATTTCGCACCATTATACACTATATCTTATTTTATTATTTTCATTATTACAGCATGATATAACAGGCAGAGCTCTGGTCCGAATAAACGACAATACATTACTACGTATGGGCATCACCAACAAAGAGCACAGGGATGCAATATGGCGGGAGATCTTGAAGCTGAGGTTAAAGACTGATATTGTTGAAATACGGGACTTGGAGCGGAGGCACAATTACTTTAACTATGATTTGTGACACGACGCTTTTGTCAACTTCGCAGCAAGCCAACGTAAACATAAATCCGGCCGTAGTATGCTTACAATTATGCATCTTTTCCGTGCCTTACTTATTATATTTGCGATTAATAGAGTACTGAATAATAGATAGCAAATATAAGCAGAGAGGCCAATAAGAAAGTTGTTATTTTTACAGTTTTGGACTAAAGACTTGGACTAATTGAAAAATGACCCTATTTTTCAATATACAATGTCAAGTCACATTTCAAAGACCAGTGCTGAACTAAGGAAATAAATATTGCAATCAATTTCTTTTAGATAGTCAATTATTTAAAAAATTTTTTATTCAATAAACAAAATATATGTCCCAAATAATGTGTTGAAAATATTTTTTTTACATGTCTTCTCTATTGTATTCAGTATTTAAATTGACTAATGGAGCTCAAAAAATATATCGATCCAAGTTTAATTATTAAGTGAATATTTTTAATTATGTATGTTTTCTATATACAAGTATGTAAGTATAAAGGCGTGTTTCCATTATGCAAGTAGCCTGCATGCAAGGTGCAAGTTGCATACAACTTGAATAATGTCGATGTCAAAACTACCCGCATGCAAGACATGCATGCGGGTAGTTTTGAACTTGTAACAAAACGTGCAACTGACGACGCGTTTATACAAGTGTTATGCTATCTTGCATGCAAGGTGAAAATTCTAGCAATTATGTTTCCTGTTCAAGTAACTTGCTTGCAAGTGTGACGTCATGCCTGCATGCAAGTATGTACTTGCATAATGAAAACGTGCCTTTAGTGCAAGTGTATTAATATCCAATGTTTAAATTCTACGGTACTGTTGTTTGTTATGGTATGAAAAAAAAGAAATTTATACACACAGAAAATACATAGTTCATTACAAATTAATTAGGTGTGTAATTGTAGTACATATTAGATTTACTAAGATACTATACCTATAATGTTAAGTAAATAAATTTTATTCCTATGTTTGCTCAATCAAATTTAAATTTCTTAATCAAATTATTTATTACGTTATTATGTGATAAAAAAAACGTAGTATACTTAAATGTACAGTCAAAAGCATATAACGTGTGACATGCTTGTAATTATTATGTTGGTCAAGATAGAAGTTAAAATCGGACTTACAAATGTTAAACATGATATACCTATTTTGACTGTACATGAGAAAAGGACATACTGAGAAAGGAACATTTTGAGAAAAGACATTTGGAGAAAAGGACATAATGTTCTTTTCTCCAAATATAATATATATAAATAAAAGGACATAATGTCCTTTTCTCTAAATGTCCATTTCTCAGTATTCATTCATTTATTTACAGTATAGGTCTCAGACCTATACTGTAAATAAATGAATTATTAAGTGTTTGCTTAAATTAACTGTGACAATAATTTCTTTGTTTGACATACTAAAATTCATTAAACAAGATATGTATTTCAAATCTTCATATAAATTTTAAACTACTTTAGGAGATGCTTTGCACTAACAATGAATATAATTGAATACACAAAAAATATTTAAAATTAGTGATAAAAGTCTTTGACAATGATGTAAAAGCCTAGACTGACTTTAAATAGTAGTGTTCTGTATAAATATAGTGAGAGCAGTGATATGTTTTGTAATGTAGAAGGTGAATGATCATGTTCGTCTTTTACAAAAATGACCTCTTTAGCATCACCAAAGTACCTATCTAGTACTTACTATTGTTATTGCTAGAGTTTCTGACGTTATGTGCGAATTCATCGCCTACTTTATATATTAGCCGATAGCTTTTAATGTCTCAAATACTATATAGCTTTTAACGTCTTCGCATCGTTTTTGAGCCAATGAAACCATCTGTTTATAAAGCGGCCCGTCCAATTCCAATCTTCCCGTTCCGATCTCATTCCTGTGGATTTCCCATGGAAACCTTGTTCTGACAATTTCATCATATTTTTTGACGTGCTAGAATCTTATAAATTGATGAACGCCGGCTGCACGCACTAAAAAGCATGACTCACTATCACGTTCGGCTTGAGCCTAGCGTCACAGATTACATAACAGATACTTCACTCAGTAGAAAATTTCTAATACCTACTGCTATAATAGCCTACTCCATCGCGTCAGCAACCGCTGCATGTTAAAATGTGCCTAAATGCTCAAGCGAACAGTTGTGATTGCTTCGCACCGCGCGATCCCACAGCAATCGCAGGGCCTGAATTTGGTCCGCAAACGGCCCGAGATCGCTCGGCCGGGCGGTAGGTAACTATAGCGCGCAAGTACAAGGAGTGACGGAGGCCTGCTAGCGTGCAAGCGAGAGCGCGGAACAAGCGATAGAGAGGCACGATCGGCCTATGTTTCTTATCCTATGTACGTTATAACGTAAAAATTATCGTCCGTAAACCGACTTTACATACAACCAATTTATTTTTCATAAACTTTTCTAATATATGAATAGCTATTCGGCTGTTCGGGAGACAAATCCAACAAATGAAAGATCATAAAACTCGCTTCTGGTGATCTTGAGTTATAAATAGTGTTAATTAACCCGAATTTATTTTATTAGTGTAGTGCTAGAAGTTACAAGTTTCTTGCAGTCTAGACTTTTACATCAATGTTTAGATAATACAATGTGTTAGCCAAGCGAAGTATGGTCTGACCAATGTAACGATATTCCAAGTTCCGGTGCAAGTTTTAAAGTTTACAATGTTGTTGGTGAGATAGTGGCGGACGAACAGGTTCCCACGATTGTTTGTAATGCCTACTAATTTTAAATGTTACATTTTATTGTATCTAGATAAAATATTATAATAAAATATGTAATTTTGTAAATAGTGTCTTTTATTTGGCTATCTTTTCTTTATACGACGATGATTTTCAAACATGCTTACGGTCTGCCTGATGTCAAGTGGTTACTGTTATCGCAGCTATATAGACGATTGCAAGGATATTGCTTGCGAGCGATTATAATGCAAACATATTCGTTAGCCAATAAGAGGTGCTGGTGACCTCTCATTGGCTTAATTAAAAAGGCAACCGTTACTGAGTGGTCTATCAACACATAGACCTCAAACTGTGCCTCAACTCTCAAACCTCTACACAGATCGGGTTGATCTTTGGCATACAGGCAATACTTGATGGTTATTTTAGGATGTAAGTGGTACATCAACACCTTTGAACCAAAGGCAACCTCGCCTGCACGTGGTGCACCCTGCTGACTGACAAACGAGGCTCTGGCGAAAAGAGAGGTTGGGTATAGCGTATTTTTTAAGCTGCTCGACTGGGGAAGTACATACCTCCACCTCACAGAAAACCGCAGCCAAATAACAACTCCCTTGAGGGTTGTTTTGTTCTTGCGAGTGAGTGAGGTCATCAGAAAGAAAGGAAGAAGGAGCATAGGCTGGCAGCGGATCGATGACCCCTTGGTGATGATGATCTCAGGCGGTGGTGATTGCTTTCCATCAGGTGACCCACACGCACGTTTACCCCTTCATAAAAAAAATTCCTAAACTGTAAGTAAACTTGGAGTCGTTTGACATGATACCCACGGCCTCCTACAGTCGCACCGCTCGCCATCGACAGGGAATTCATTCTCACACATTGGAGCCCAAGTGAGAGAAGTTTTCTCCCGCGTACTGTCAAGCTGTGGAATGAACTTGACTTTGCCAAGATTTTCTCAGGAGACTACAGCATAGGGTTCTTCAAAAAGGGCGTGAAGAGGTACCTATTTACAGGGTCGGCAACGCGCGTGTGATGCCCCTGGTGTTACAGGTTTTCCCATGAGATTGCGGGATGTACGAAGTTGCGAGCACAAGCTGCTCCTGATAAAAATGTAAGATCGAGGTTGCTCGCGCAATGATAAGAATTGAAAAACAAACACGGATATGGAATTGATGAAATTTCAGCCGTATAATAAAAACATCGGACTCGCAGCATGCGCCACCATAGCGAAATTTATTTATTTTGGCCACTTTTCCGAATTGATATCGGAAAACCAATTTTTATTTTGATGTGATGAATTTGTATATCTCTACACTGTCTACACGAATCCGGAGTCAGAATTTCGAAATTTTGAGTTTCATGGCAACGGACGGACAGACAGAACGACCGGACGATTTTATAAGCTCAATAAATTTCGCTGAACATGTGCCGATGAACTTGTCTAAAGAGAAAATTGTTGAAGAGGTGAAGGCCCTAGAACCGCTTCAAATTCGTAGACATTAGCTCGCTAAGCGTATTTTATCACTTCTACCATAGTGAATGCTCTGAAGAACTGTTTTCCCTTATCCCACCTTCTTTCCGTCACAGAACTACGCGTGCAAGGTTACAATGTCATTATTCCACTGTTGAAAACATCTCTTCGCAAGCTAAAAAGTTCGGCAACTCCTAATGACGAGCTCGGTGGCGTAGCGGTCAATGACGCGGCTTCGACACCAACGCACGTGGGTTCGATTCCCACACAGGACAAACATTTGTGTGCATGAACATGTCTGTTTGTCTTGGTCTGGGTGTTTTCTATGTATCATAAGTATGAATTTACAAAAAAAAAATGTATATACGTATGTTTATCAGTTGTCTAGTACCCATAACATAAGCTTCGCTTACTTTGGGGCTAGATGGCGCTGTGTAATTTGTCTGACAATATTTATTTACTCCTACCTCTACCGCACGATAAAAAAGTGGACCGTCTTGCCGGCACATGTTTCCTCCGGCCTTCAACATGGGATCCTTCAATTGAAGCGTGAAGAAGCACCTCGCGGGCCAGCGTGGCAGTGTCAACCGACTGAATACTATTGTCTAGTCTTTTAACTAGTTGTCTTGCTTTAGCTTTAGTCGGTTGCCGCTGCAATTTGGGCTCCTCATTAAATAAATAAATAAAAATAAAATAAAATATATTTATTTCAGACCCGAAGATCCATATTCTGTTAGTAAACAATTTCCTTAATATTATGTTAGTGCATACCGTTCATTTTTACTGAGATGTAAGCCCACCCAGTGCTTAACAAAGCGACTGTCCAGGCTACCCCCAATAGTAGACAGAATGGTGTTGGGGCTGGCGCGCAGCCTGGCAAGTGCCGACGCGCACCTCTTGAGGAGTACTGTGTGAAAGTTGTCGACACTTGCCTCAGCGAACATACCGGATGCACTGTAGCAGCGCCCCATCACTGCCCTGAATGTGTGGTTGTATTGGATGCGCAGAGCGTTGAACGTTTTTTGAGTGTCTTTTTTTAAGCCTGGCCGTAAAAGTCTACAATAAAATCCCCGAAAACTTAAAAAGCCAACAATCATACATACCTAAACTGACCATATGTCCCGTTTTGAACGGGACTGTCCCTTTTCTCGGTCACCTCTCTAGTTGTCCCCAAACAAAGCGCCGGGACGCAAAATATTTTTTTTTGAAAAACAAATACTGTTTTGGAAACACGGTATTAGACGGTTTTGAAAAACAAATACTGTCAGAGGAACTTTGCCTTAATAAAGCTGATGACATTTTGGGGGATCCAGTGAAAGCGCTAGTAGAAGCACTACATATTTTGGAGGGCCAGGGAGCTATAAGAGAAGTACGAGTAAGTACATATATACATATATATTGCCAGTGGAATGCAACAACTGCATATTACAATACATAACTATAACGGTAGGCATGGGCACGTCAACTATTATGTTTTGAAATATAAATACACGTTTGCATTGATCTCATTGTCGTGCCAGAAATGTTTTGGTGCAAGTCACAAACTTTTCATATAATATTTATATAATCTTCATTGGACATAATCTTTGGGGTGAAGTGGCTTGCGATTATCTTTGAGACAAAGCCAAGCTCACCTATCCGTGGCGCACCCTAATTAACTAAACGAGGTTCTGGTGAATAATAAAATATGTACCTAAATCATTTATTTCAACAATAGTTCCATATAATTCATACCTTAATCTAAACATACATATCATTCTAAAAATTAAAACTACATATTGTACTTAACTACACGTATTGTCTATGTTGGCGACGTACGTGGGACTCGATTTATTAGGCGAAAAGAGAGGCATCTGCCCGACTCCGGGATATATCTTCATCTCATGGAATACCAAAGCTAAACAATAAATTATCACAATTTGTTATCAACAGTGTAATGTAATGTTGAAATGTTTTTATTTCGTGTATTTTCAGCGAAATTCATTGAGCTTATGAAATCGTTCGGTCGTTCTGTCTGTCCGTTGCCATGAAACTCAAAATTTCGAAATTCTGACTTCGGATTCACATAAAGCATCAAAAAGTAGTAATGTAAAGTGACCATCGTTTTCGGAAAACAATTCGGGATATTGAAAAAAAATAAAATCGCTATGGTGGCACATGCTGCGCGTCCGATTTTTTAAAATAAACTATCAATAAATTCCTGATAGTGACGCTTAGGAAAACAATAGTGTAAAGGGAGGGCCTGGTGACCGTAACTCACGTTTTCACCAAATGTACTTCAGGCACCAGTCTCTTACCACATAGGCTGTATTACTACCTTGGCACAAATTTTTTAAATAATTATGTTTATAGCATCTTTGTGTGAAGACAATAAATAGTTAGCCTAGGCATAGAGGTGACATTTTGGGGGACCACATAAAAAAAAAATCTTGAATTTCAGTTTATCTCCCATCGATAGCAATTTTTAACTAAAGTTATCAACACCGACGTGACAATCCTATTCGTACCACAGAATAAGAAATAATTAGTAGGTATGTTCGTAAGCACACCCCGGCCACTACATACAAACGCCACGTAGTTAGCTACTACATACCTAATCACTGGCATCTGTGCAGAACCAACCAGTTTGTGCGTGCATGTGCCATACAAACAAGGGCGGATCCAAAGGGGGTACTCTTCAATAATTGTTTTTGATAGACTTAGAGAAGACAAACCCCTCACTCGCTAGCGAAGCAAGCGAGCTAGGAGTTTTTGACGTGACAACGTCATAAAATTCGATGGAGCCGGCTGCACGCACGAAAAAACATGACTCATGCGGCTACCTCGCTCTGAGGCGTTCCATTAAAATTTTCTTTTGAAAAATGCAAACATTCCCTCAGTATTTTCTTATGACGTTGTCACTGTCAACTATCGTCAGTAAACCGACTTTACAGACAACCGATTGTTATAGAGAAGTCAAAACTCGTTCCGCTCGCTTAGTCGGTAGTTTTTCCTATACAATAGACCGAGCAACATAACAATAGATTGAGCGAGCGAGGGGTTTGTCTTCTCTAAGTCTATGAAAAACAATTATTGAAGAGTTGTGATAAGATAACTTCCTGTGTGTTTACGTTCTTTTTCTTTCTCTGCGTAGGTACTGCATGTATACATGTGTAGGTACGCGCTTCATGGCTAATTTTTTCTACCGTGATGTTTGCCTATGGCCCGTCGATATACATACATATATAAAATGTCATAGGTGTATAGTATACCGTGTATCTTGTATTCTTGAACCACACGCGCGGTCGCCGGCGCGGATCCTAGTTAGTCGCGCGGAGCAGACGGTCCGAAATAACCGTTTTAATGACCCTCCTTTGTTTATTATTCTTCATGTACCCTCCTCCGGGTGTGACGAGGCACGTTACGAGACAGCCCGGATTACGAGATAAAAAATAGATTTAGCGCTGTCACGATCAAAATTGACTCGGATCGTCGAGATCAGTTGATTCATAGCGTAGTAATAAGCATTTCCAAACACTATGAATCTCTGACGCTTTTTTGACTGACCTTGAGTGGCCGATCCGTTTCTAATTGTTTTTTTTTATGGTACCAACCAAGGTGACAAACCTGAAAAGTAGTTACAGCGCGTAGCTGAATCGCAAAGAAAACTCTTGACGCCATTTTTGAAGAACCCATGCGGTCTTCTCCTGGGAAATCGACAGACTACTATATTAGGCCGTTACATTTTAACGGAAATGTCTGTTTTTAAGTCCTAATTGTTCGGATAACTTTACCTAGTTATCTGACAAGGGCGTCGCCAGCCGATGGCCCAGGGAGGGGCAAGTTGATATGGAGAATGAGAAAAGTATGAATTGTAGGTAAAGTCGAGAGCTCATGAAGCTTTTCAAGAAGAAGAAAAAAGAGTCCAATGTGTAAAGCTTCTCGAGTTTTTGACTGTACAATAAATAAAACTTATAAATAAATAGAATCTCGAGAGGGGGGGGGGGGGGCAGTGTTATCTGAGTATTTAGTTTAGTACAATTGATACATAAATAGACAGTAAAGTAGTCTTTCGAGTAGATATTGTCACCAAGAGCCTCCGGATCTGCAGCGTTAACAACGGCAGTAACATCATCTGCGAGGATGCTTCTATGGTGGCGGATGTCAAAAAAGCAATGTTACTGTAGCTTATAGCCGCTGGTAATAAACGAGTATTGTTCGCATGCTTGCAGCCTCGCCGTTAACGCAGTATCTCCCCAAGTCTGGTGACCTCATTCACTCGCAAGAACACAACAATCCTCACTTATCGGTATTGTTATTCCGATATTCTGTGAGGTGGCGGTACTTCCCCAGTCTGTCGCAACATACCCTAACTCTCGTTCCGCCACTCCGCTAGAGCTACTTCAGTTTATTAGCAGGGTGCACGTGCCGGCGATGTCAGCTTTTGCTAAGGATAATGATGAGCCACATACAACCCTTGAACCACTTACACCCCAATTATTATTATTGTATTAATAATAATAATTGGGGTGTTAGTGGTTCATCAACATCTTTGAACCAAAGCCATCTTCACCTGCACGCGGTGCACCCTGCTGACTGACAAACGTAGCTCTGGCGAAAAGAGAGGTAGGGAGCGTAATTTGTAAGCTACCCGACTGGGGAATGTACCTCCACCTCATAGAATACCGCAGCCAAATAACTATTCCCTTGAGGGTTGTTGTGTTCCTGCGAGTGAGTGAGGTCACCAGAAAGGAAGGAGATGCTGCGTTGGCAGCGGGGGTGGCGGCGCGCTAGCGATATTTTATGTTGCGAGCGTTAATATTGCTTCGGTAAACCGCTTCACATCAGGCGGGCCGTATGCTTGTCTGCCACCCGACGTAGTATATCAAAAAAAATCCTGGACAAAGTACACACTGTCCCAACTGAACAAAGCTTGCACTATAGATAGTAAATAACTGGATATTACATACTTATAATACATAGAAAATACCCAGACCAAAACAAACAGACATGTTCATGTACACAAATATTCGTCTTGCGCCATTGAACTATTACTCTAACAGCTCACTGTCTTGTGCAGGGAATCCCTGCACAAGATAGTGTTTGACGTTTGACGTTTGACCCCGGAGTCGCGTGTTCCATCTCTGCCAGGGATGGAACACGCGACTCCAGAGTCAGGACATACGACCTCTGAACCCGTTAACTTTGCTAGTCACGGATTTAGAATTTCGGGAGGGAGTATTTTTGTGTAATATTTTAAATATTTAGACTGGTTGAAAAGAGTTTAGTTTAGAGATAATATCAGGAAATATGGGGGGGGGGCACACCCTCTACCCCCTTTCTTGCCATTATATTTAGAATACATCACATGTTCTTTCTCAAGAAATGATTATTTTTTTAAAGAATTTGGAAAACACCCATTACTTATATGTCAAACAAAAGTCATTATAATGAGCCGAAAGCACGCACAACAAACATGGTTGACGGCGATTAAAACCATTTGGCATGCTCCTACTGCCAAATTAACTCCAAGAAATATCACGCAAATCGCGATCCGCTATGGTTATTTCGTAATGTACGTCGTCTCACTCGGTCAGGGAGTAAATGCTTTAATTTTATTGTGTCAGCCGCGATCTCTGTGCGCCATAGTTAGCTGTTGAGCGCGGGAAAACGGTCGTGAGCCATCTTGAAAATTTCCCGCTCATTTTTGTGCCAGGGATAATTAGTGACGTGCTAAGTTACGAAGGATGTTAATGTGTGAATCAGTGCGAAGTTTTAGGTACCTATAACAATAGTTTATTTTAAAGGTTGGTACCTATTTATGTTTACTGTTTGAACGAAACAAAAAGAAATTACGGTCGTTCTTGGGTTTTGCGACAAAGCGGCGGTGATGCCCCCGGTGTTACAGGCGTTCATGCTTGCCATTAGGCGGGCCGTATGCTTGTTTTCCACTTTAGTATTATATAAAAACGAGAAAACCATCTAAATACCTTGATATTGCTGTAAAAGCGAAACCGGTCAATAAAAATAAATTTCATTCAGTGGAATTTATGTGATTTTATTACGTTGAAAAGTTCCACCAAGTGCTAACGATCACCAGTATCAACGAAATAAAAAGTAGTAAAAACGAAATAAAAAATAAAAAGTTTCGATTTTGGACTTAGGTTACTTTTCTGTTTTTTTTTTAATATTACAATTACACTTTATTTACCAGTACCAGTACATCTATCTTAAAATAAACTTAAAATTAGATAAATTTAAATACATCTTAATTATAATTACATTTATATTTTAATACCGAAACTTTAAATTCAACTTATGCAAAAATAAGTTTAGGCAAAAACATATAAGTAAGTGTGAAGTTGAGTAAGCTTACAAGCAACAAAATAATAATTTCTGTTCATTGAAATCACTAAAGTGAGCCTCGGCCGTATGGTTTCCGGCAGACTAGAATAGAATCACTCTGTCTCTTTCCGTGGATGTCGTACAAGGCGACTAAGGGAAATACATTATAAAACATCGATCAGGCCTCCCCAACCCGTCTGGCCAGCGTAGGGAGTGTAGGCCAAATCCTCCTTCTGTCTGGGACGGACGAGAGAGGGTCGTGACTCGTGCTCCTGCAGTGGAGACTAAAATGACCTGATGATGATGATGAGGATGATGATGAGCCCTAACACGTTATCTCTGCTGTAGGTTAATGAGGAGTTGGGTATCCTGCAGATTCCAGGTGATGCTGCTGCATCAGATCGGGGTTACTATGTTCGTTTTTTCCAGTTTCGAATCGCTCTGACATGTTCATAATTCTTCATAAACTAGAAAGAACTGATTTTGATGATTCTTAGCAAAGAACGCTTTCTAATAAGTTACCTTTCAGATAAAAAATACTTTTTTTTTATACTACATCGAAAGCAAGCTTACGGCCCACCTGATTTAAAGCGATTACCGTAGCCGTATAAAATATCGCTCCCGCGCCGCCACTCACTTTGTCAATACATCATCTCTTTCCTTCCTGGTGACAACACTCACTCGCAGGAGCACAACAATCCTAAAAGGAATTGTTATTTGGCTGCGGTATTCTGTGAAGTGGAGGTACATGCATACTTCGCCAGTCGGGCAGTTTAAAAAATACGCTTTAACCTACCTCACTTTTTAGTCACTCGTTTGTCAGTCAGAAGGGTGCATCACGTGCAGGTGAGATTGGTTTTAGTTCTTTTAGTACTTCTTACTCTTACGAAGACCTGTATATTACCCATATTCTTCGCAAATAAAGATTGATTGATTGATTGAATTTTCTCTCATAAAAATCAAATCAAATTTGTTTGTATAATGTCACGGTTGAGTTACGTATTGATACACACACATACACGTTAAACTTAAAACACTCATATATTTGATTGCAATATAAGGCTAGGTTCTTTTCTCAAAACCAACACATAATCATCCCACTGTTGGGATCTCCCCTCAATCCAAGGGGTTTAGAGCATATTCCGCCACGCTGCTCATTGTAGTTTGGTGGAGGGCTGTGTTTTCAAGCCGCCTTCAAAACGACTGTCATCTAAAGACAACAACCGACGGCTTAACGTGCCGTCAGAAGCATTTATTTTTTAACTATATCTATACAATTATATAATGTTTAGAGCGACTATACATTTTTTTATAAGAGGGGCAAACGAGCATGTCGATCACCTGATGGAAAGCAATCACCACCGCCTATGAAGATCAGCAACACCAAGTGGTCGCCGATCCGTTACCAGCCTATACTCCTTTCTCTCTGGTGAGCTCGCTCACTCGCAGGAACACAACAATCCCCAAGGGAATTGTTATTTGGCTGCGATATTCTGTGAGGTGAAGATACTTCCCCAGTCGGGCAGTTTAAAAATACGCTTTAACCTACCTCACTTTTTAGTCACTCGTTTGTCAGTCAGAAAGGTGCACCACGTGTAGGTGAGATTGGCTTTGGTTCAAAGATTTTGATGAACCGCTTACATCCCAATAATATCTATGCCTTAAGGTAAGGCAACTTAAAAAGACACTTAAGGCGTAGGCAATCTAGACATTCTAGACACGTGCTTAGGGCCCGTAATTCTGGCCCCAAAATTAGTTTTTTAATTTTAATTTTTGGAGTGAAAACTTCTTTTTTAGACCCGGAAATACAATGTTGCCTAGGGCCGCTTTAGCCTAGTCCGCCACGGTCCGTGTCCCGTGTTCCAGTGATAAGTTCCAGTGAAAATCAGTGCCTGGCTCAAGCCATGGTTTATACTGAGTGAAATCCTTTAAGTTAGGCATGTGGACACACGTGGCTCATTATTTGGTACATGTGCCCTCATAAAGTCATTTTTTTGAAAGTACATAAATTTAATGATAAGTATGCGTGTGTATGTTATGTATATATGTATATATACCCATTTAATACATACACACATACACATATATACATACATAGATTTAAACACAATATTTATTGCGTCTGTTTGTCCGTCCGTGGTGTCACGAAATGGTCCCGACTGAAAATCAGCGCTGGGGTCTGACATAGTCAGACCACGGCATAATGCTGAGTTGGGTCCAATTTGTGGCATTACTATGTCCTTTCTTGTATCTATGTTACTTATAGCTATTTTTTATAAATGATTTTTTTTATATTACTTTAGGTAGCAGACAAGCATACGGCCCGCCTGATGTGAAGCGGGTACCGTAGCCGCTACATTGAAGTAACCGTAACGCGCGCAACAATAAATATCGCACGCGCGCCGCCACCCGCGCTGCCAACGCAGCATCTCCTTCCCTACTAGTGACCTCACTCACTCGCAGGAACACAACAACCCTCAAGCGAATTGTTATTTGGCTGCGGTATTTTGTGAGGTGGAGGTACATTCCCCAGTCGGGTAGCTTACAATTACGCTCCCTACCTCTCTTTTCGCCAGAGCATCGTTTGTCAGTCAGCAGGGTGCACCGCGTGCAGGTGAAGTTGGCTTTGGTTCAAAGATGTTGATGAACCTCTTACACTCCAATAAATGTGTAATAGTGTTGTGTTATGTTACAAATAAATGTTTCTTCTTCTTCTTCTAATTAAGTATTAAATATTCCTAGACCATATATACACAGTCATGTAGTCCCAAACTAAGCAAAGCTTGTACTATGGGTACTATAACTGATATTATACTTAAATACATTTTAATACATACATATAATAAGTACAAAGAAAACACCCAGCCAAGATAAACAAATGTTCATGCACACAAATATTTGTCTTGTGCTGATCGAACCCGCAACCTGGGAGCTAAAGTGGCCATTGCTAACCATTCGACCACCGAACTCGTCACATAGAATGAAAATTCCCAGACCAAAACAAACAGATATGGGACGGGGGCCCACCACACATTCCCACCACTGTGTCTCCTGTGCAGCCAGGATTAACAGCGGCGACCGCCAAAAAAGGCAGTGAACAATGAAGTCCATTGCAGTCCCGGGGGCAAAACTACGGCTGTCTTGGAACTCACAACGAATTTAATCAGAAGAATTAGTAGGAGTAGGAAGCTTTTGGAATTTGACTTCCCCTCTTAGCAAAGTGAGAGACAGCAATATACACAAACAGATATATTAATATACACAAATGTATGTCTTGTGCGGGGGAATCGAACCCGCGATGAGTCAAAGTAGATATTAGCTGGCCATTCGACCGCGCCGGGCTCGTCAAATCCGAAGGAATCAGAAGAAAGTGAAATGTTATTTGCCTCATATATTTGAGTGATCCACATTCTTGGATTTACAAACTGTACAGTAATGGGTACTTTGGTCTAAGCATTGATCTGAACTCTACGTAGATTTACTGAAATAGAGCGACGAGGCGAACATTTCTTTCATTCATTGCTTGCAAAGAAATTTTATCATGTTTAAAATACATTTGATTGCTTCCCTGTTTCCGCCGCAGATCCATAAACTTAGACTGTTGAGTAGCTTTCAGTAGCTGGTTATGGTCAATTAAATATAAAATTTAATATAATTGACCCACCGAGTGAAGTCATCAAATCGAGTTGGGGCGAAAAAATATTTTTATACTCATACCACCTATCTGACCGGCAAACACTGTTCTGTTATATAAATTAACTAGCAGCCGCCCGCGACTTCGTACGCGTGAAGTTAGTTATTTGCAAATAATTTTAAATTACATTCGAAAAAGCTAAATACCTAATGAAAGAAAAAAAATAAAAAAAGTAAAAAAAAAAATCAATATCTAGAAGAATTTTTAGAATCAATGAAGTCGACGGATATTATTTTTTAAAACCTCTTTGTAAAACCTAAAGTACTTTTTATTGTTATAATAAAACATCCCTCCATAAAATAGTAAGTATGTAGTTGTTTTCAATATTTTTTATACTTAAATATCATTTAAAATCCTTCTGCCATAATTACTTTAACTTCAATAACATTCGATTTTCATACAAATTTTCAACCCCCGTTTTAACTCCAAAAAGGGGTTGATTTCTAAAGATACATTATTAGTACACCTCCATACCATCTATAGAGCATACATTTTAAATTTCAAGTATCTTACTTCAAAAACATAGGACTTTCATACAAACTTCCAACCCCCGTTTTAACACCAAAAATGGGTTGATTTCTAAAGATACATTATTAGTACACCTCCACACTATCTATGCATTTTAAATTTCAAGTTTCTTACTTCAAAAATATAGAACTTTCATACAAACTTCCAACCCCCGTTTTAACCCCAAAAAGGTGTTGATTTTTAAAGATAAATTATTAGTACACCTCCACACCATCTATTGAGCATACATTTGAAATTTCAAGTTTCTTACTGTAACAACATAGAGCTTTCATACGAACTTCCAACCCCCATTTTAACCCCAAAAAGTTGTTGATATCTAAAGATACATTATTAGTACACCTACACACCATCTAAAGAGCATACATTTTAAAATTCAAGTCTCTTACTTCAAAAACGTAGGACTTTCATACAAACTTCCAACCCCCGTTTTAACCCCAAAAAGGGGTTGATTTCCAAAGATACATTATTAGTACACATCCACACCATCTATAGAGCATACATTTTAAATTTCAAGTCTCTTGCGTCAAAAACATAGACCTTTCATACAAACTTCCAACCCCCGTTTTTACCCCAAAAAGGGGTTGATTTCTAAAGATACATTATTAGTAAACCTCCACACCATCTATAGAGCATGCATTTTAACTTTCAAGTCTCTTACTTCAAAAACATAGAACTTGCATACAAACTTCTAACCCCCGTTTTAACCCCATATAGGGGTTGATTTCCAAAGATACATTATTAGTACACCTCCACATCATCTATAGAGCATACATTTTAAATTTCAAGTGTCTTACTTCAAAAACGTTGAATTTTCATACAAACTTCCAAACCCCGTTTCAACCCCAAAAAGGGGTTGATTTCCAAAGATATATTATTAGTACACCTCCACACCATCTATAGAGCATACATTTTAAATTTCAAGTCTCTTGCTTAAAAAACATAGGATTTTCATACAAACTTCCAACCCCCATTCTACCCCTTTAGGGGTGGAGTATCGTAAAATCCGTTCTTAGTGGATGTCTACACCTTATAAGGAACCTACCTGCCAAATTTCAAGTTTGTAGGTGTTATAGTTTCTGAGATTTCGTGATGAGTGAGTGAGTGATTTACTCTTTTATATTTTTCTCATGCCAAAACTAAATAAAAACCTTTATAAAAAAATTGGCCGAGCCTTTTCGGATGAGTGCGACCACAAACACCGTGGTTATATATTTAAAACTCGTGATATGTACTCGTACATGTATAAATTAGGTGATATATAATATCTTGTAGATATGTATATATATTATATCGTAGGTACTATGTTGCGATAACTCTCAAACCGATGCAGCTCGGATTTTAATAAAATTTGCCTTTTGTTAGCTTTTATTAGGTCAACGTGTAAATAACTAACTGAGTATTTCATCCACTTCTAATTTTGGTATTTAAGTCATGAAACTTGGCAGTTATAAGTACGTAGTAAAGTAATGCAGCGTTGTATTTGTATCAAAGTACTTACGTAAAGCGGCCGTTGCTTGTGAAGAGGATTCAGCACCGCTGCCGGCTGTTAAAATGCTCTTTAATGTGTCGTTGCTAGAATCGCTGTTTCTTTTAAGAAACTGAACAACTTATCAAATAGCCACTAGTGATTAGAAAGACAAGTGCCTTTCCAAACAAATTGTAGTCAGATCGCTTAATCAGTTTGTAGATATCCAATTATTTTTTCCTTTTTTTTAGTTTTGCCGAGTTTACAAAACATGAATGTTTACAGTTATAAAAGTAACTATCATGCAATTTGTGTGTAATGGACCACACAACCGGTACTTTTTTTATATCATCATCATCATCATCATCATCAGGTCATTTTAGTCTCCACTATAGGAGCACGACCCTCTCTCGTCCGTCCCAGACGGAATGAGGATTTGGCCTACACGATACTTTACTTATTATATACCTAATGTAAAACGTAAATAGTTAAAGTAGGTAATGTAAGAAAGTAGTAATTCGGGTTATATAAATAACCTAAAAATACATTAAGAAATTCGATGTAAGATCAGCTAAATAAAAATGCGCGCACGAAAACGTTTCAAAATGGGAAACAAAAAAGATTAGACGCTATTAAAGATTGGGAAACAGATTCTTTGAATGTCAGCGGAAACTGGAACACTGGAACAACAAACGGAAATTGTTGAGACAGATGCATACAATTTACACCAAGAGTAAACAAATACTAACCCTAGCTACTGCCCGTGGATTTGCCCGCTCAAAATTATGTATTGTTTCATTCACAAAGTACCTACTCGTAATTTTGTATCAAGCTTCATTTTTAGGGTTCCGTACCTCAAAAGGAAAAACGGAACCCTTATAAGATCACTTTGTTGCCGTCTGTCTGTCTGTCCGTCTGTCCGTCTGTCAAGACTCTCTATGTCGAGAATGCGTGGAGGTATCAAGCTGAAATTTGAACTGTATACTCAGGTCCACGGTCCCATGAAGTTGTAAAAAAATCAAACTGCTAAGTTTACGTAAAAAAAAATACGGCCGTTTATTCAGCAAAAAACGCATATTTCGACACATTCTCAAGGGAATCAAAACCTATAGGGTACTTCCCGTTGACCTAGAACTATGAAATTTGGCAAGTAACATCGTTATAGACTACAAGTACAGGAATAAATCTCAAAACTATACATTTGTAAATAGATCTTAAAAATTGGGGGTCTATATTTTTTATAGGGCGTTGAAATTTCAAATTGAAACTACTAGTTCAAATGGGGTATCATATGAAAGGGCTTGATGTACACATTGCAAAATATATTTTATTTATTTTTTTCGACGCATTATTTCTTATTTATAATGAAAAATAACAAATTTAATAATGGTACTACGTACGGAACCCTCGGTGGGCGAGTCCGACTCGCACTTGTCCATTTTTTTGATGTGAAACATCTAATGCGGCGGCGGGCCAGGCCCTCTATTAGAGTTACGAGTCGCCACTCTTTGGTGTTAATGATAGAGCTATCAATACGATTGGCTTTTGAACAATTTTTCTAATATTATTAACTTATAACACCTTTTTTTAAACGTAGATACCAACACACCTCGTAGGATTCGAACCTGGCCATCCTGGTTCACACTAGTACAACCTCTCAGTGTGTTAAGATCGCAACCAAGTAAGCTTGCTTTCCACCCTAGTGTTATAAAAAAGTGGTGCGACAAATCTGTTCCCTGCTGTGCCCGAATCCGACTTCAAATTGAATATTTTCCGCCGCTCTCGCTGTAGAGTGTAGAGTCATTAATTTCCCGATTAGACAAAAAAAAAATCGTAATAGTTTTTTTCACCTTTTTTTTTCCTTTGTTTTTTCACCATGTTTGTTTTCTTTAATAAATCATCCATTCTTTCATACATATTTTCTGTACAAATTAGTTTCGATGTTTCACATCTGCCGTGCGTTTCGTGAGGGCTCAATTTTTTTAATTTTTTAGATCTACCAATTTATAGCTCTCGTTTTAACATATAATTATATTCTAATTGTCTAATGGATAATACGAGAGTTCCTGATAGGAAGCTATAGAATCCAAAGCAAATATTTTTAGAATTTTTCTCTGTCTATCTGTCTCTCTGCATGACTTGCTACCAATCCTCTTGAGTGCCTGGTTGGTTTAATGGGCGCGATAGCGGGGCGTGTACAGTACAGTTCCTCTCGCCTGGTTGGTTGGGCAAGAGACTCACAATCCTAAAATTAATATGATATAACCTAAAATTGGTGTACAGGGGAACATTAGCTGTAGCTATAGGTCTCTCTGCATGTTGGAAAACGCATCATGCAAAAATTGCTGTATAGAATTGGATACGGTTTTAACAGTTATAAAACTGGAGGTCTAATATCTGTCGCATGTTTTATCTTAATACACCGAATATAAGAGAAGTAGGTTATTATGATATAAATTTACACTATAAACTGAATTAACTAAAAATAGACTAATCTTAAAATACAAACTTAAGTAAATAAAAATAAAGAAAAAAAAAAGATTAAGAGAAAAATATTAAGATAAGTTATTAACAAAACTACTTTATTTTCTGAAGTTACGGGCGACAAAAAGATAAAAAATGACAGTCAAATTCAATCCCTTCTTTTCTTCGCTTAAAAATAATTTACGTAAACCCGATTTGCAGCAAAACACTTTCGAAATATTTCTGCGTATTTCAAATACAATTTCAAAACGAATTGTTTCCTGTTAATGAATAATAAATTAGGTCGCGAAACGTATTAACGTTTCACACAGATGCAATATGTCCAAATAAAATAAATTCCGTGCCGTGTCGACAAACACCCGTGTTTGTTTTAAGAATGCCTAAAATTAATGTAAAGAGTTGCTTGGCGCATAAGCGAGAGTAATTTATATGGCGGGTAAAAGCACATTTTGGCCAGCAAATGAGAACCATAATCGATATAGGTACAATTATTTACAGTAACTTTACACATTGGCAAACATTCAACTGAAATGTGTAAAATATTAAGGTTAGAATTTATAACAAACGGCTGTTCTGGTGTATTATTATTTCCTAAGAAATACATCATTGTGTAGAGTTTCGTACAAATATAGAAAGTAGAGGTATGGAGACCGCACTGAAATAATATTCCAGCCCCCCTAGACCAGTATAATTCTTAGCGTAACCATATTATTCTGTGGCGTAACGATCGTTAGATAGATCACGTGACATTTGTCAATTCTCATACAGACTAAAATGTTCGATTTTGACAAATATCACGTGATCTATCTAACGTTCGTTACGCTACGAGCCTACGTATTACACTTGGCTAGGGGGGCTGGACAAATTACACACGGTCATCTAGTCCCAAACTAAGCAAAGCTTGTACTATGGATACTAGGTAACTGATACAGTACTTAAATACACCGTTTTTATGTAAATACATAACTATACACAGAAGACACATAGACCAAGTTAAACAGACATGATCATGCACACAAATCGACGGTCCCTACGTATACGTAAAAATTGCCAAAGAATTGCCATTGTTGACATGTCGCTTTATAAAGCGACATGTCAACAATGGCAATTTTTTGTTCATTTCAGACATCAGACAGGCTTATACTACGATATAACTAATTAAAGAATATTATTATTGCACAAATGAGTTAATTTCATACTTTTTAATTATATACAATCAATTTTTATAAGAAAATCTTTTTTTTACTGACGATCTCGTATAGCAATTTATGCAATAAAAAAAATTGCCATTTTTGACATGTCGCTTTATTCGTAGGGACCGTCGAAATATTTGTTTTGTGCGGGGATCGAACCTGCGACCCCGGAGTCAAAGTAGACATTACTAGCCATTCGACCGCTGGGCTCGTCTAACTAAGTAACTAGTGAGCTAATAAGCTTCCCTTCAAAGCCTCATTCTGTCACATCGGGACCGGGAGATTTCCCCGTACAAATATCGCTCACGCGCCACCACCCCCGCGGCCAACGCAGCATCTTCTTCCTTTCTGGTGACCTCACTCACTCGCAGGAACACAACAACCCTGAAGGGAATTGTTATTTGGCTGCGGTATTCTGTGAGATGGAGGTACATTCACCAGTCGGGTAGTTTACAATTACGTTCCCTACTTTTCTTAAATTTCTTAAATCGTGGTAGAGTATACTCTAAATCCAATAAATTGAGGGGAAATCCGTATCCTAGCAGTGGAGTGAATAAGGGTCGATGACGGACCATTGGTAACGTAGTACTATTACTATACTGTGGTAGAACTATACTTTATCTATGCATATTATGCGCAGTTCGAGCAAATGAATTCAAGCAAAATCGGCCTTTGGTCACGGTCCAATATTTGGCGCGATGGCCGGGCCAAAGACTGGCATACCAGCACACTCAACTAATTAATATTAACTTTACAGTAATTAATAAATAACTAGAAGATTTCAACATGCACAAATTAAATAATAGTTGATACAGTTTTTACAGGCTGGTCAAAGCACGGGCGGGTGACACGGTAACCTCTTACCATATTTGTATGCTTATTTGTCATATACTCTACATATTTTAATGAAGGTCCTGCACCAAGTTGAGTTTGTTTTTGTTCTTGTTATTAATCTTAGAAACTACTACACCAATCGTCGCTTGTAACGATATAAAAAACGAAACTAATACGTAATAACTTATAAATTTTCGCGTTGCTTGATTAAAATGATAATATCTGCGGAAATTTACGCGATTAATTCTGAGAGAGAGTTGCAACGGCCGCGGTCACACGGGCCATGGTGACCACGGACAATGCAACCTGAAGGCCAATTCTCGCAATTTTTCTACGAACGCAGATTGAAAATTGACCGCATTGAGATTTAATTGTGAATTGACTAAAATTATATACTTGATTTCATTAATTAATTCTTGTTGTTGGCAAAGTAACATTCTTAGTTTGTTTAATTTTCACTCATATTTCGATATAATCCCGCTTAAATTTAATTTTGAAGTTATGTGTTTCGAGAATACCAAATGTGACATGTGTGCAGTGTGAGATCGAGACTGGATCGAAACTGAATTTTGACTATATTTTAATTACGAGAATTGCCCGTCTGGTCGAAACGTCAGGCAATGATAAAGGTATGTAAAAATACCTTACATGCATGATCGTGTAAATTCCCGTGTTTATTATTATTATAACGAATATGTCTATCACGCGTGTGCTCGTATCAAGGCAAATAAATTTATCGAAACCATTAATTTTCCATCACCGACAGACACAAACAGACTAAAACTTTAACCAGATAACAAATAAAGCCGATATAATTATGTTACTCATTATTTATTTGAAATCACCGCAGGTGATAAAGTTATCAACAGCTTGGAAGGAGTATACAACAGCTGGTGTTACAGGCGTTCATAGGCTACGGTAACTGCTTTCCATCAGGCGGGCCGTATGCTTGTTTGCCACACTGGTGGTATAACAAAAAAAAAGTATGGACAGCTATGGCATTTAGTTTGATACCATAGGTACCTACCTAATATGTTATTTAGGTATTGGTTAAAATAGGTAAGAAGTCACATTACGGATTACAAATAACTTGAAGCAAAATATAATTTATTCCTTGCAACTTTATTTTCTTTCATATAATTGATACTAACTCTTATCTTGTATAAAAAAAATGCTAAATTCACTTCGATTGACTTCTGATTAAAAAGTTAACAACTATCGACCAACTGTCTTATATTTCATCATCGTCATCAGCCTGTATCTACCCACTGCTGGATATAAGCCTTCCCCAATGCTTTCCACCAGATACGATCCTCCGCCTTCCGCATCCAGCCGCTCCCAGCCGCTCTCTTAAGGTCATCGGACCATCTAGAAGGAGGGCGCCCAACGCTTCGTCGTCCTACGCGGCCTCCACTCTAATACCTTCCTCCCCCATCTGCCATCAGTTACTCGGCAGATGTGACCGGCCCATTGCCACTTCAGCTTGCAAACTCAGAAGGCTATGTTGACAAGTATAATAAGTTTTATTTTATTTTTTATACTACGTCGGGTGGCAGACGAGCTGCCTGCTGTGAAGCGGTTAACGTAACCGTATTAACGCTCGCAACATAATATATCACTTGCGCGCCGCCACCCCCGCATCCAACGCAGCAACTCCTTCTTTTCTGGTGACCTCACTCACTCGCAGGAACACAACAACCCTCAAGGGAATTGTTATTTGGCTGCGGTATTCTGTGAGGTGGAGGTACATTCCCCAGTCGGGTAGTTTACAATTACGCTCCCTACCTCTCTTTTCGCCAGAGCTTCGTTTGTCAGTCAGCAGGATGCACCACGTGCAGGTGAAGTTGGCTTTGGTTCAAAGATGTTGATAAACCACTTACACACCAAATAAGTGTTTATAAATCCCTTATTTATGCCCAAAACTGGGCAGGTATTATGTACTTATTAAGAATTTATATCGTCCATAGGCTGTGATGACTGCTTCCCATAAGGTGGGTGGTACGCTTGTTTCCACCCTAGTGGTATAAAAAATCGTAAACGCCCGGCATTTTTATCTAATTCAATCAATTGTCACAAACGTCAGTTACGTCGGATTGCTTGCGCGAACTAATTGCGAGATAAGACAATTGGAGCACTTATCGGGTGTATGTTTTTGACGATTGTGGTATATCTATAGTATTTATAACATCTTACGTACTTCCATCGACAAAACCTGTCGACAAAAGTTGTATTTAAGCATATGGTCTTACTTCCCGGCGGAATTACGCAACGACACTACAATCTTCGTCAAAACTCGAAATCACGGGTTGTCACCTAAAATATTAAAACGAAACGTTACATCTGGCGGTGTTCTAGATCACGAGAGTTTTACGACGCAGTAAACCATCACTAAAACGCCGGAACAAAGACGTTGCGAGCAGCCCTAGTCAACGAACATAATCCCACATTTGCCGGCCACAGATTCAAAGCAGTCTAGATACGACACACCACAATAAATTCAATGAAAACTTGATGTTACATTTTCTATTCAATACTAGCAAACCCGGCGAACTCCGTTTCGCCACCAGATGGCGCTGTATGTGAAAAAAGATTTTCCCGCTTTTCTTTTCAATTTTTTCCAGAATTTTCTTTGCTATAAACCTCACGGAGCCCGAGACCTTTCCAACGAATGCAAAACCGTGGAAATCGGTTCGTGCGTTCTGGAGTTATAGCGTCAGGAAGGAAAACCCGACTTATTTTTATATAGTAGATTGCCCACGTTTTTGGTAAACGGTGCCAATTTAACTCTTTGTTCTGGCGGAAGAAGTAGCCCAACTGTGTAAGGAAAAGGGAAGACTTCCACCTCACAGAAGACCATAAGCAAAGTTAGTAATTTTCTTGAGGATTCCTGCATGTGTTTCTTCTATCGAGTAAGACTTGGTGACGCACCGAATGATATTGAGCTGCGTACATATCGGAGGAGCAATACTCTTTGTTGTTTGTTCAAGCGATATTCTTTGTCTTGCAAGTATCAATTATGTTATGATAATGGCTACGGACGAACAATTTAAAAGTCAACCTTACCAAAACAAAACTTGTACAATTTGGTAATAAAATTACAAGAAAAGTGGATTCAGCGGTCTCATATACCTACCGATCACCTGGTTTGTGAAACGAAGGAGCTAGCTTTTCTAGGATTCATCTTGGATGATCAGTGCACTTGGAAACATCATATTGACCAACTTTGTACTAAAATAAACCACTTTGTATATGTTCTTTGGCGACTAAAAAAACGGTTAATCAGACAGACTTATCATGGTTATGTGTCATCACTTATTCGCTATGGTATTGTACTATGGGGCAACTCTTGTCATATTAACAGAGTGTTCATATCGCAAAAAAGTTGTATACGGGCTATTTGTGATGTACCACCTCGCACCACATGTAAGCCTTTATTTATTCAATTGCGTATCTTAAATGTTTCCAGCACTTACATTTTCCATATTTGCGTATTTGTAAAAAGAAATCCTGCATTGTTTAAAAGATTAGGCGATACTAACACGTTCAATTCCAGATACCATGATAAACTTGTTCTGTCACGTAATATAAAAACAGATATGTATATATATGGAGCTGTTTCGCGATGAGTATGAAAGTACATATATAACAAGCTTCCTAATAATATTAGGTGTTCAGAGTTTTTATAATTCAAACGAAATTTATTTAATTTGCTGGCTGAAAATGTTTTTATTCAGTGAGAGAATATCTTGAATATAAACACTAGGTCATTAAAATTTTGATTATTAATTTATTGACTATTTTATATTGACATTCTTAATTTGACATTATGGCTATAAATTCACAAATTGATTATTATTATTATTATGTATTAATACTAAGGTATGAACATTGTATTTTATTCTTATACTAGCTGATGCCCGCGACTTCGTTCGCGTGGGCTTTATGATTCCGGCATATTAATACAAATACGAACTAAAGTAGATACATAAGAAAATATTTGGGGCAGTATTATACGTTAAAAGTCAACAAATTATTATTTTTATTTAAGATTATTATATGTATTGATTATTATATGTATATATTATTATATGTATTGATAGTCACCATAGTTTAAAAAAAAAAAAAATGAAGGGAGTCTTTCCTTCGGGAGCTAATATGAAAAGACCTGAAGCGTTACTAATCCTCGATAAAGCCACATTGTTGGCCATTTCGCATTCATCTGAAACGATTAGACAGCAATCCTGAAACATTTTCGCTTTGTCACAGTTTCGTGTCACAAAGCATGTCAGTGTTTCCGTTCTGTATAAATCGAGTAGAATATTGAACATTGTATTTGCGTCCTTCCGCCTAGAGGTAATATTATGGCTGCAATACCTGGCGATGCTGCTGTATGATATTATTTTGGCGCCTGATTTCGGCGAGGATTGCTCTCGTCAGGTATGTTTTTCCAGTCCCTCCTGAAGCATCTAAGAAAAACAGTTTCCCCTCGTTGTTTAAAAGACTTTGAGTCACAAAATCTTGCTACATAGCGTCCCGCAAATGCACGCATTCTTCTGGTTTGTGCGAATATATACCAATCGTTCCATTTCAATTTTAGCGTACACGTCTATATAAAACTGACTAAACAGACCACGTTAACATTATATATATATATATATATTATAGTAAATTTATATAAGTAGCACTGCGCGGTTATTTTTTTTTACAATACAATCAATATTTCGTTAAACTATTTATACTCATCAGGCTTAACAACTTTTGCTAAGGCGTCATTTTTATATTTCTTATAGTTTAGCTGAACCATTATGGTTCTGCATCAGGTGTTCCAAATCTTGGATTTTTATACCGAGATGGAAATTTCGTGTCCACGTTTTCAAATCGATGCCATTTTCGTAATTGACATTTTAAACCATAGAATCAACACCCATATTGATATTGTAACATTTCAACCCCACCGCACTCCCACAGGAGTGCTCTTGTGTCACGTCGATTATGTTAGATTATAAAATAGCTGTTGTTTTCGGAATCAGCGACCCGATAAACCATAAAAACAATACCCATGTCGATTTTCAGACGTTTGCACCTCATTCCACCCCTTTAGGGGTTGAATTTTGAAAAATCCTGAAACACGTGTTTACTCATTTATCTACAGAAGATCTCGTGTAAAGTTTCGTATAAAATAGTCCAACTAATCTTGGTTCCCCATACAAACTTTGGACCCCCATTTCACCCCCTTAGGAGTTGAATTTTCCAAATTCCCGTCTTAGTGAGCATCTACGTCCTGAAAGGAACCCCCATACAAAATTTGAGACTCCTAGCACTTGTAGTTTCTGAGATTTTGTGATGAGTGATTTTCTACAAAGAAAAATTTTCTTTAAACTTTAAAAACTTTTTAATCTGACATCAGATTTCGATGAAACAAAGCCTATATGTTGCTCAGCGATGAGCTTAATCTTTTAGTGAAAAGCGCATAAAAATCTATTCAGTAGTTTTAAAGATTAGCGAGTACATACAGACAGACAGACAGACAGACACAGACAAAAAAATAAATAAAATCTTTTTTGTGTTCTGTTACTCTTTTTTTATCGCCCACACTCATTTTTTGTTAATTTTATCAAATGTACAGACACGCGGTTCCTACTGTTTTATTATATGTATTGATTAATTATTTGTGACATTTTTGCATACCAGTTTCATGGTGAAGTGTGTATTGTTCCGACAAATAATAACTGTAACAACTCTGTACACCGCATTTCAGGCGAATAAACATTCAACAAAAACACTGACTACCCATAAATAGATTTCATATGAAGAGTGGCTTACGATTAACACACATCAATGAAAATTAAAAAAAAAAAGTTTTTTTTTTAAGATAAGATTACACACTAACGCGTTTGAACACAAAACATAGACGAAACCCAGAAAACTTAAATTAGCACATATTACATCACTCAGATCCGTGCGGTATCTATCCTGCTATATATCTGCGTCTAAATCTAAACACATTATACAAAGTAGCCTCGTTTCTTTATAATATATGGATCCGTATTATTGTGTTACTTTAATTGATTATAAATAATTATAATTTACTTATCAATAAATAAATATTTCTGGACAATTTACGCACCGCCATCTAGTCCCAAATTAAGCGCAAAGCTTGTGTTATGGGTACTAGACAACTGATAATTTTTTTTTGTAAATACATACTTATAATACATAGAAAACACCCAGACCAAGACAAACAGACATGTTCATGCGCACAAAATGTTTGTCTTGTGCGGGAATCGAACCCGAGACCTCGGAGTCAAAGTGGTCATTGCTAACCATTCGACCACCGAGCTCGTCGGACACTACTTATCATTTACAATTTACGAAAACTCAAAGCTTCGGTTGCCATGGAGAAAGCCATGTCGGTCCTGTCTACATCTATCCCCACGTGAGAACACTCAAAAGTTAATATACTTATTTGAAGTAGAATATGAGTGGGCAGGCCATAGCTTGGAGAATCTAGTGCCGTTAGAGCAGATATATTCTGGAACGGCAACTACGGACCGGATAGCTCCAGTCTATCTTTCACTAGATGGACCGACAATCTGGTAACGAGCGAAGGGTGCCAATGTATGAGTATGAAAACGGTACAAAACCGTTTGTGGTAGACTGAAGGGGTAACAAAAGTAATTAAAGTAGAGGATCTTCCCAGCCACTTAGTCTTATTCGGCAGATGGGATCCGCCCATTGCCACGTTAGACTCTTAAGAGAGTGAAATAATTACTTATTATCTGATTTTATTGAATAAGGTGTCAGTCGATTCAAAGGCTCCATTGTAACCAACTTCAAAAATAGGATGAATCGATTTTACGTTTCAGGGAATTGTTTTTACATTTTTTTATACTTTTCCTTGCACTGCATTATTTGCTCTAAAAATGCTTATTTTGGGATATCGAATCTAATCCAAAGACAGGCAGCGGTATGAGGTGCTGACTTGCGTGAAGAACTAGTTTGATCGATGATCTTCTTCATTAAACTCTTAGTCGTATTCAGTTACCGATCAAAGTCCTTACGGTGTACTGGATTCAATTAAAAAAATAGACGAATTATTATTTGCGGTATTTAAACCAAAGTTCAATAAAACCCAACGTTCCAGAGGGGCAATTCTCGTAATTAAAATATAGTTAAAATTCAGTTTCGATCCAGTCTGGATCTCACAAACGTCACATTTGGTATTCTCGTAACACAATATGTAACTTCAAACTTAAATTTAAGCGGGATTATATCGAAATATGAGTGAAAATTAAATAAACTAAGAATGTTACTTTGCCAAGAACAAGAATTGATAATAATTAATTAATGAAATCAAGTATATAATTTTAGTCAATTCACAATTCAATCTCGATTCGGTCAACTTTCAATGTGCGTTCGTAGAAAAATTACGAGAATTGGCCTCCACGAGATTTACCCACGTAAATATCTACAACCACAGTACACTGTCCTATTTTTATTCGTCAAACGGATCACGACTAATTAAATTCCACGACATGGGATCTGTGGCTGGCTTTATCACTAACAAAAGATTAAATTAAACGCAACGTGTTGGCGTGGAAATGCTTTTATTTTGAATCGCTGCCTATTATTTGAATAATGAAACGCAAAATCTATATAATTTAATGAACGTAAAATGTTGGGGAACAGTTTCATTAATCGTCGATTTATTTTAGAACATATACCTAGGTACTTAACATCGGAAACGAAAATGGGTATATAAAATAAAACTAAATAAAATATATCTAACTAAATAATTATATATTTATCATCTTCAACCGAAGAAAATAAATGATATAAATTTCAGCATTCAGTCAAATCTACTTACCTACTACCTACACGTGGTGCACTCTGCTAAATATATTTTTTATTTATTTTCTCCTCACAAAGGTCATAAATGTATGTACTTACAATTTAGCACTAAGTAATACAGCCTATGTGGTGAGAGACTGGTGCCTGAAGTTGGTTTGGTGAAAACCTGAGTTACCGGTTACCAGGCCCTCCCTTTACTAAATAACAGTCACATAAATTTTGTTGTTTTAAACATTTCAATTTAATTTTTAATGATTTCGGAGATATACAGCGTATCTGGCTGGAATGGAAGTAGCGATCATTTAAGGTCATATAGTACAATCAGTTTTCATCGACAAAAACACCCCCTTGGGGGGTCCAGACCCGTCCTCTTTGTTTGGCAGAAATCTTTCGCAAAAAAAGTAATTGTTGTAACGATACAGATGTTTAGTTCTTATACCGTATAAGTAAGTAGATGAGTTAAGGATCATTCAACAGCAATCACGAGTCAAACGGGCAAACGAGTATGTGAGTCACCTTATTGTAAGCGATCACAGCCCAGAGATACCAGCAACACCAAATGGCGAGTGATCCGTGGCCAGCCTTTTTATTGAAATATAAAGCTCTTTTCTTGAAGACCCCCAAGTCGTATTTGTTCGGGAACACCGTTGAGGGGAAATGATTCCACAATTTCATCGTCCGTTTTTTTTTTATACTACGTTGGGTGGCAGACAAGCATACGGCCCGCCTGATGTGAAGCGGTTGCCGTAGCCATATTAACGCTCGCAACATAAAATATCGCTCGCGCGCCGCCACCCCCGCTGCCAATGCAGCATCTCCTTCTTTTCTGGTGACCTCACTCACTCGCAGGAACACAACAACCTTCAAGGGTATTGTTATTTGGCTGCGGTATTCTGTGAGGTGGAGGTACATTCCCCAGTCGGGTAGCTTACAATTACGCTCCCTACCTCTCTTTTCGCCAGAGCTTCGTTTGTCAGTCAGCAGGGTGCACTACGTGCAGGTAAAGTTGGCTTTGGTTCAAAGATGTTGATAAACCACTTACACCCCAATGAATTACATTGAACAGCTAATTCGTTCACTCCCCCGTAGTACGCTAATTTGTAAAGTACTTCGTAAATGTTGTTGATTCATCGATGTACACACAATTGATGAGAAATCTAAGAAATGGATAACGTAAACAAAGGATTTCTCGGATTCACACTTCGCGGATATCTAAACAATCAAATGAGAACGATGATGGCTTGAAAATATGCTTTTAACCATATTGTTCTAAGTATTTCTAATAAATTTTAACCATGGAGTAATGAGCGCAAATAATTAAAAATATATTTCTGGACATTTCTAATCAAATTGTAGAACGCCATTTAGTTTGAAATAAAAACTATTATTCAGTATCCTACTATAACAACTAAGTGACATTATAAAAATACATATATCACTTGCGCTCCGCCACCCCCGCTGCCAACGCAGCATCTCCTTCTTTTCTGGTGACCTCACTCACTCGCAGGAACACAACAACCCTCAAGGGAATTGTCATTTGGCTGCGGTTTTCTGTGAGGTGGAGGTACATTCCCCAGTCGTGTAGCTTACAATTACGGTACCTACCTCTCTTTTCGCCAGAGCTTCGTTTGTCAGTCAGCAGGGTGCACCACGTGCAGGTGAAGTTGGCTTTGGTTCAAAGATGTTGATAAACCACTTACACCCCATTTTCCTCGCATTTGCACTTCCCTCTTGGAGAGATTTTTACAAACCTAAACCTGCTACTTTTGTATCACATTCTTTTAAATTATATTTGCAATGTTATATTCAAATAAGTAAGAGTAAAACCATTAAAATACCGATAATCATAATATCATCATAAATAAAAATATATTTTAATTAAACTAATTTTCGCAATAAATGCTTTAGACCTTTTACTTTTTTCCAGTAGCATTTCTCAAGAATTTATTTATTTATTTAATCTTATTGGCCACAAAATTACATAAGGGTACAAAAGGCGGACTTAAAGCTAATAGCATTCTCTACCAGTCAACCTTTGGGAATAGCAGAAATACACGAATGCGGTTCCAAAGTTTATATAAAAAAAAAATAGAACAGTGTCTAGAAAATAGATAAGTATATGTAGTGACTGTTCAACTAAGAAAAGAAAAAATAATAATAATTAACGACATTACTCCTTCGAATAAAAGAATATTGTTATCTAGCTCCCGAATAAAAAATAAATAAAAATATATACACGTTCGATCTTAGTTCTTATACCGTGAAGCATAAGAACGATATAAATAAAGGGCAGACTGTCAAGCTTAGCATGATCTTAGAGCTCACAAAGTCATTAATATTAACTCTACGATAACCGGACATAACGTTTGCCCTCTTGTCGGAACTGTAGAGGCAGACAACGGCGGCTGTCGAACAGCTGTCGGTCGTTACCGGCAGCTTTGATGTCTCTCACTAAAACATGCGTTTGTTTCAGCGCTGGCGCACGCGTGACGGGGAGCTATGAATAAGAAGTCGCACAAAAAGAAGGTTAGTGCAAGAAACATGAAAGAAAATCTCTTTGTTGGATATGATTTTCTTTTTTGGATTGATTGACGAGCACTGTGGTGGCGGCTACTTTGACTCCGAGGTCTCGGGTTCGATCCTAGCACAAGACAAACATTGTGTGCATTAACATGTCTGTTTGTCTTGATCTGGGCGTTTTCTATGTATTATAAGTATGTATCTACGAAAAAATGTATATAAGTACATTTATCAGTTGTCTAGTAGGTACACATAGTACAAGCTTTGCGCTTAATTTGGGAGTAGATTGCGCTGTGTAAATTCAAATATTTGTTTATTTTACCGAAAGACAACGCTTCGTAATTTATTAAGCTACGGCTCGTAATTTCAGATCACAGAGATACAAGCATAGTTTGTGTGTACATTTGAAACGAACGTGGCCTTGGTTTTTCAATTCAATATTGATAATTAAAAATATGTTATGGTCATACTCATTCATACCCAAAGAGAAAAAGAAAAAAAATTCTAATTATCATAATTATGTAGCCACTGAACCAGTTTTGACGAAATTTAGTAACGACAATTTAATTGAAGAACGCTCTTAAAAATTTGAAACTCGTAGAACGATGAGGATGTAGGTACTTGTTAACTCTACTGTAGTAAAAAAAAATAACTAAAATATAGATAAAATCTAGAAAAAGTCATGCTCACTGCACCGGCTCATGTTTACCATAAGTATATATATTATGGTCAATAATAAATTAGTTATTATGTATACTGACTAATACTTGATCAATTTGATAAATCATGTTTTGGTCAGATACGAAATAGGAGCTCCGCGAAGCGGAGCCAACCTAGATGATGAGTGATGTGGTGCCAAGTAAGCTTAATTATTAATAATTGACAATTTATCACATTGGCCAGCCATTATAAATAATGACGAATTTATTATATTAACTGTAACATATACCGAAACTGTAAGACGTAAGTAACACGATTGGGTATTTGAAAAAGATATATAATTATCGATTAAGGAGCTCGATGGCGTCATTGCCCGTGGCAGTCTAATAGATCACGCAAGTCAAGCAATGTCTAAATATCAGTCTCAATAAATTGCGCTGAACATAATTAAACTCAAATTATTAATATTTTTCCTTATAGCTAAAAAAAAGTTACATCAGAATGAAAATAAAATTTACCCCAAGCGAAAAAACCATGATTGTTGTACATACCTACATGTCATCGGCATATACTATAATTTGTCTGATTGCAATCGACGTCGTCAGTTAATAAACACCCGCTGTTTTGAAATATACACGAAAGACAATTCTTAAAATAATCTTGTTTCATGCATCTCACACATATAAATTGATATTATTAAGTTTGTACGACGTTATTTCTCCTTTATTAAAATCATTGTTTGTTGCTCTACATCGCGGTTGGCAGCCGCGCGACATTCCCGCGCACAATGTTGCAATGCAGCCAGCAGGAACTTACTGTACTTATACGTCTCCACCGCGACCTGTGTTGTTAAAACTTTACCTAATAAAGGTAAGCTTTTTAGGGTTCTGTACCCAATGGGTAAAAAGGAACCCTATTACTAAGGCTCCGCTGTCCGTCCGTCCGTCCGTCTGTCACCAGGCTGTATCTCATGAACCGTGATAGTTAAACAGTTGAATTTTTCACAGATGATGTATTAGGTTGGGGAAAAAGTCTTTTCGTATTTTATATGAAAATTCAAAACATTTTTTAATAAAGTTTATTTACATTTAACTAAAGTATGTAGGTGCCATTTTGTTCGATAACTTTTTGCCATCTTGTAGGTACAGACATGATCCCATTACTATAGAAATTTTGGGACTTCTGTTTAAAAAACCACGACAAGTGGTTTTGGTAGTCTTCTCGTGATGTTAACCTGACATTGCCTAAAGAATTCTGAAGAGACCAAAACAGGTGGAAATCAGAAGGTGCAAGGTCAGGACTATACGGCGGATGCATTAACACCTCCCAGTCAAACTCTCTTAATTTTTGCTGAGTGGCTAAAGATGTGTGAGGTCTAGCGTTATCATGATGAAAAATCACACCCCTTCTGTTAATTAATTCCGGCCGCTTTCTCTCAACTTTTTGCTTTAATCTCATCAGTTGTTCACAGTAGAGTTCAGAATCGATAGTCCTGCCTGGCGGTAACAGCTCATAATGAATAATGCCCTTCCAATCCCACCATACACACAGCATCACCTTGTTGCGGGTTAACCCGGGTTTTGCCAGAGTCTGTGAAGCCTGACCGGCCTTTGACCACGACCTTTTTCGCACGTTCTTGTCGTACGTGATCCACTTTTCATCACCAGTTATAAGCTTCTTCAAAAACGGTTCGCTTTCATTACGTCTTAATAAAGAATCGCAAATGAGTACACGGTTCATTAGGTTTCTTTCAGTGAGATCGTGAGGCACCCAAATATCGAGCTTTTTAGTGTACCCAGCTTTTTTCAAATGCGCCAAAACTGTTTTGTGGTCAATTCCTAATTCTTCAGCTACGTCATAACTACTGATATGCCGATCTTGCTCCATTTTTTCAAAAATGGCATCAATTTTATCCGTAGCAGGGCGACCAGAGCGACCTGCATCTTTCACATCAAAATTTCCTGATTGAAAACGCTTAAACCAAATTTGTGCTACTCTCACAGACACTGCACTAGGTCCATAAACGTCACAAATTTTTTTCGCAGCTTGCGTTGCATTGTTACCTTTTTTGTAGTAAAATTTTAAAATGAATCGAATTTCTTCATTAGATTCACTCATCTTGACAGTAAAAAAAACAAATGAAAATCACACATTTACCTAATTTGAATTTGGAATTATCTTTTTTAAAATTTAAACTTTTTAAAGATATCAAAACCTGCCAGATACAAATGGTATTTAATACAAGTTCATACATACTATAATGCGAAAAGACTTTTTCCCCTACCTATTATTTCTGTTGCCGCTATAACAACAAATACTAAAAAATAAAATTAATTAATTATTTAAGGGAGCCCCCATACAACAAACATGTATTTTTTTTCTCGTTTTTTTTCGCGCCACCACCTCCGCTACCAACGCAGCATCTCCTTCCTTTCTGGTGACCTCTCTCAATCGCAGGAACACAACAACCCTCAAGGGAATTGTTATTTGGCTGCGGTATTCTGTGAGAAGTAGGTACATTTCCCAGTCGGGTAGCTTACAATTACGCTCCCTACCTCTCTTTTCGCCAGAACTTCGTTTGTCAGTCAGTAGGGTGCACCGCGTGCAGGTGAAGTTGGCTTTGGTTGAAAAATTTTGATGAACCGCTTACACCTCATTCTACAAGTTATCTGGATCTGGGACCGTACCTCCGAAGTTGAAGTCGATTACTTTGGATTTTTTGATGGCGAAAATTTATTATGATGATAGTCTGTAGAGCTCAATGGTTTCTACCAGCTAAGCTAAATACAATTCCCGCCATTCTAAGCTATAGTTTGATTTTCAAAAAATCCTATGGCCATTGGCTTCAGCTTCGGCGGTAGGAGCCCCGAACAGAAACTCTCTATTTGTCTCTACACCGCACCGCCTACTTTTTGGTGTGATTTCTACTACAGTTTACTTTCGGTCGAATCTGAGTAAATCAACCTGACAAACTGTTTTTATAATTGTCGTAATATTGTATGATGTGTTAATAAATATCTTAATTATTCAAGTCTCAATTCAGTCATAATCAGCAAATCCAGCTGGATTTAAAACTGAATAACAGTTTTAAATCCAGCTGGATTTGCTGTGATTTAGCAAAAATCCAGCGGGATTAAAAATGCCGCTAGATAAAGTATTTGCGTAATGGTAACGTTATGCTAAAATTAGTAGCAATTTTTTTTACACCATATTTTAAAAAAAATCTAAATGTTAGCACAGGCCTAAGGTTGCCGTGCTTTCACTAGTTTATAGTTGTAGTAGTTTGACCACAAAACCTAATTATGTACATTTTTGTCCAGTCGGAAATTGGCCAAGAAATTCTAAGAAATAGGTTAAACTTTGTAGTTAGGTTTTGCGTATAATAATACCTATGTCAATGTACGTTAAGCGTTCATATCGAATATATAAAATGTGACCTGAAAGAGGGTGAACCCATTCTAGGGTTACACTTTATCCCACACTACACACCACATAGAGTCCTTATAAAAATCTTAATTAATGAAAAAAACGTATTTTTTTTCAAAAATATTTTTATCGATAATTTTTTATCTATTTTCATCCCCATTCAGGGTTACAATTTATCCCGGGACACACAGTATAGTTACTTTGTCTATGTGTACGAATCAGAAAATGAATATAAGATAAACATGTTTAATCTGTCAAGCGCTACAGAAAAGTCTGTGAAAATTCCTACGCAATAAACCATCCTCAACTGCTTCCTTGTAAAAATTGTTAAAGATAATATTAATTATATATTTTTAATTACCATAAATTACAATGATTAGTCGCGGTAGGCATACCTGTCCAAAACAAAAGCTGTACGACCCGAGATGCCACACATCGACCGGTGTAATTTGCCCGCGTCGACCGATGCGCCAGGCATCTTGGCACACCGGGCGACGAATATTGGCACTTTTGGCACCACCCCGCCTATTGATTGATAGTGCTCGTAATTGTAACTGACGTGCGAGTACTTGCATGTTTAGAAATAAACTTTGATTTGGGAGTATTGACCGTTTCTGGCAGTGCGTGTTTATTTCGCTTCCAAATAGGTGAAGGTTGGTAATTCATAACATTGCCATTGCTGAGTTATGGTTTAGTAAATATAATAAACGTAGTAATTTATTTTCATCAGTTCCACCGCTCATAATTGATGCTATTTACATATTATTTACACCAGGGCTGTCCAAGGCACGGCCCGCGGGCCGCATGCGGCCCTCGGCTTATATTTGTGCGGTTTTTATACAGTTTTTTACCGCTACAGGTTTTTTACAACAAATTATATATTTTTTATAGTTAAAGTTTTATAACTAACTATATATACTTTGTTATAACTAAGCTTAAATTTTCAAAGTAGGTACCTAGTAAAAATGTCAAGTAGGTATTTGTTTATGCGGCCCGCTAATCGGTTTAATAATTTATAATGGCCCGGTATTGTATATGGTTTGGGCAGCCCTGATTTACACGACCTTACTACTAGTAATTTTAGTTGTTAACTAGCATCATATCCCTAAAGAGACTTAATGTAATACAAATTGAGAGCATTTCAGAATAAATTACGGACTAAGAGAATAGAGACGAGAGGGAAACCTAAAAAATATATTTTGGGATATAAATAGCTCACTTCCCTCTTCACAGCCAAACCTAATATTGTATCTTTCATGTGAGTGAATGAGCTCATCAAACGTGAGGAAATGATTCGTCAGCAACGTTCTAAAGAGAATTTCGCTAACTAGCACTTAACTTGTTTGTACAGCGACTTCATACGCGCTTATTCCGATATCCCGTAGGAGTTTTCAAAAATTCTTTCTTAGCAGATGCCTACGTCATAATAGCTACCTATTCACCAAATTTCATCCCAATCCGTCCAGTGGTTTAAGCTGTGCGTTGCTAGATCAGTCAGTAATGGTGTCCTTTAAGTCAAAGTCAAAGTCAAAATATCTTTATTCCTTGGACTTTATAAAGCACTTAGAAACGTCATACAAATTAAATATAAGACATGTATCTAAATCATTACTATCTACTTAAATCCGCAGAGCTTAGATGCACTTTCATCACACTATCTGTGAAAGTGAATTTAAGTGCCAGTTCCGGCGACGGGGCTTCTTGAGAAGAACTGGCAAGAAACTCAAGGCCGATTCTCTGGCTCGAACTCTTTTAATTGCCAATATCGTTACATTAAACACAAATACAATCATTAACATAACAAGAGCAATTCATTTCCAAATACTTTTATCATTTATGTAATCTGAGATACAATAGTAAGCCTTTTGACATAGTCTAGTTTTGATAAATCTTTAAACGCGTCATTTAGAAGTTTATTGTAGAACCGTATACATTGACCTGGGAACGAGTTAGAGATTTTATGGAGCCTAGTAATATGCACAGCGAGTTTGTTTTTATTTCTTAAATTTAATTGATGGAGATCACTGTTTTTCCTAAATTTAGTTTGATTTTTATGAACGTAAATAAGATTTTCATAAATATATTGAGAATGTAATGTCATAATATTTATCTCTTTAAATTTATTTCTCAGTGTCTCCCTGGGACTCATCATATAATAGCTCGCTTCTGGAGCACAAAAATTGAGTCTACATCCGCAGCACTACCCCAAAGCAATAAACCATATGACATAATGCTGTGAAAATAGATAAAATAAACTAAACGCGCAGTGTCAACATCAGTCAGTTGACGTATTTTCCTTACTGCTGAGCTGAGTCTACCTGATAACGTTTCTATATGTGGGCCCCATTGTAATTTAGAGTCTAATGTTATCCCAAGGAAGACAACCTTATTGACCAATTCCAATCTCTCATTGTCCATCACCACACTGGTTTTTACTTGTTTCACATTTTTTGTAAAAAATCTAACATATTTGGTTTTACTACCATTTAAAAGTAGGTTATTAAGGTAAATAGACAACAATCAGAAATTGACGATGTAAAAAATGCTCTTTCAAAAATAGTAAACTGGTTTAGTGCTAACCAGTTTACTATTTTTGAAACAAGATGAGGTAGATCATTAATGTACACGAGAAACAGGAAAGGGCCCAAAATAGAGCCTTGTGGCACCCCCATCGCTACAGTTGATCCGTGTGATCGCTTTCCATTAACATCTACTTTCTGAACCCTATCACTCAGATAAGAAGTAAGAAGATCAAGAGCGATGCCTCTTATACCATAGTGGTGTAGTTTTCTGACTAGAGTTTCATTAAAGATACAGAATACAAGTTATTTCATTGATGCTGGTGTTATTTTGCGAAAGTTAAATTTACAGGCATTTTGATCTACACTACTTTGCCACCAATTAGTCCACGTAAACTACTGCCGACCGGCACCCACTACCGTTAGTAGATGCAAGCGACTGCCGTAGCTACTTTGGTCGTCTCCGCTCCACCTGCTGCGGTCACCTCTGCGACTCCAACATCTGAAACAGAAGAAACGTGAGACGGTCTCCGCCCCGACTGCTTTTGTCGTCTTTGCGACACATGTTTCGCCTCTACGGTAGTGGGTGAGAGCCGGGCGGTAGTAGTTAACATGAACCAATTGGTGGCGGAAGCACGCAAAGTAGTGTAGATCAAATTGCCTGCAACAATGCAAGTATTGCAAGGGTGTATCTTTAGGCTACGGCAGTCGCTTTACTTCAGGAGCGTAGTATACCTATTTTGTTTGAATATGGAATAAAAAGTAATTTTTTATGTTGATCAAATCGCGTACATAGCGAGATGTGCAATTAAATCTAGTGTATTAATAGGAAATACGAATGTGTGCAAATAAATAGAGAAACGAATAAATAAATATTTCGGACCTGCTGTCGTATATTATAATAGGTAGGGGAAAAAGTCTTTTCGCATTATAGTATGTATGAACTTATAATAAAATATCTTTAGTTATACCATTTGTATCTGGCAGGTTTTGATATCTTTAAAAAGTTTAAATTTTAAAAAAGGTAATTCCAAATTCAAATTAGGTAAATGTGTGATTTTCACTTGTTTTTTTTACTGTCAAGATGAGTGAATCTAATGAAGAAATTCGATACATTTTAAAATTTTACTACAAAAAAGGTAAAAATGCAACGCAAGCGGCGAAAAAAAATTGTGACGTTTATGGACCTAGTGCAGTGTCTGTGAGAGTAGCACACATTTGGTTTAAGCGTTTTCAATCCGGAAATTTTGATGTCAAAGATGCACGTCGCTCTGGTCGCCCTGTTACGGATAAAATGGATGCCATTTTTGAAAAAGTGGAGCAAGATCGGCATATCAACAGTTACGACGTAGCTGAAGAACTAGGAATTAACCACAAAACAGTTTTGGCGCATTTGAAAAAAGCTGGGTACACTAAAAAGCTCGATATTTGGGTGCCTCACGAGCTCACTGAAAGAAACCTAATGAACCGTGTACTCATTTTTGATTCTTTACTACGACGTAATGAAAGCGAACCGTTTTTGAAGAAGCTTATAACTGGTGATGAAAAGTGGATCACGTACGACAAGAACGTGCGAAAAAGTTCGTGGTCAAAGGCTGGTCAGGCTTCACAGACTCTGGCGAAACTCGGAGTAACCCGCAACAAGGTGATGCTGTGTGTATGGTGGGATTGGAAGGGCATTATTCATTATGATCTGTTACCGCCAGGCAGGACTATCGATTCTGAACTCTACTCTGAACAACTGATGAGATTAAAGCAAAAAGTTGACAAAAAGCGGCCGGAATTAATTAACAGAAAGGGTGTGATTTTTCATCATGATAACGCTAGACCCCACACATCTTTAGCCACTCAGCAAAAATTAAGAGAGTTTGACTGGGAGGTGATAATGCATTCTCCGTATAGTCCTGATCTTGTACCTTCTGATTTCCACCTGTTTCGGTCTCTTCAGAATTCTTTAGGCAATGTCAGGTTAACATCACGAGAAGACTGCCAAAACCACTTGTAGCGGTTGTTTGTACAGAAGTCCCAAAATTTCTACAGTAATGGGATCATGTCTCTATCTACGAGATGGCAAAAAGTTATCGAACAAAATGGCATCTACATACTTTAGTTAAATGTAAATAAACTTTATTAAAAAATGTTTTGAATTTTCATATAAAATACGAAAAGACTTTTTCCCCAACCTAATATATAGAGCTGCCACTTGTCAAAGAGACCAGACCCGGAGATTTTTGAAACATTGCATTTTTTTTTTGTTGTATTAAAATAAAACATATTTTTAGGTAGGTATAATTTATTAAAATCAAACAAGTAACTTACGCCAGTTACTTATTTGATTTTAATAAATTATACCTATATCAAATAAATATAATAGCTTAGGACTTATCGATGTAAAACCCGTAGCCCGGATATGCACTACTCAAATCCGTATACTCCGGGTCAAACCCGGAGCGTTGGCAGCTCTAATTATATAATATTTGCGGTGTAAGTGGCTCACCGTAATCTTTAGAGCCAATGTCAACCTCTCAGAATACCGCAGCCAACTATCAATTTCCTTGAGGGTTGTTGTGTTCCTGCGAGTGAGTGAGGTCATCAGAAAGAGTGGCTGCGTTACCAGCGGCGGTGGCAGCGCGCTAGCGATTTTTCATGTTGGGAGCGTTAATATCGCTACGGTACACTTTAGGTGAGCTACTTAACATCAGGCGGGTCGTATGCTTGTCTGCCACTCGACGTGGTATAAAAAAATATATCAGATGCATTATCATTTTTTTTAAATTCATTCAACCTGTGATGGAAGATCTGTAGCGTGTCCAATCATCATCATAAGTCGAATGTGAGATTGAAACTCTTCCCCGTTTACAACATATGAGTAACCATCTTGCTTGACTTATGCGTAGAACAGAGTCCAATGTGATCATGGAGTAAAAACGAGTTAGATGAGCTAGACTATAAATGATTTTTTTCAGACATGCGGTTTTAGAATGTTATTATCACATTTACCTACTCGTATGTAGATTCTAAGATATGATTGATTATTCCAAATGAGGCTGCTATACAGTGACCATACGTCCCGTTTTGAACTGACCCTTTTCTCGGTCACCTATCCCGTTGTCCCTAAACAAAGCGCCGGGACCCAAAATAGTTACATTCGGAAACTGCGCGAAAATTTAAAATGACAAAATTCGTGAAATTTTGTTTCATTAAATTTAATTATTACTGTCAGAAGAACTTTGCTTTAATAAAGCTGGTGACCTGGTGATTGATTTTTATTTCTTTTATTCTTTTATTCACAACTTGTTATAATAAAACTATGTAATTAGAATTAGGTACATAATATGAATATAGTAATAGTGAATACTAATTGCATTAAGTTACCCTTTTTCCAAATAAAGAAATTAAGAAGTTTATTTTCATTGTTAACCTGCAAAACTATATAAAAACTTATGTCTCGTTTTGAGTTCAAAACTAAATGAATACTAAGAATAGAATACTAAGAATAGAATGGTACAGAAATACTATTAATTAAATATTTCTGTAATATACCATTAATAGCTAGTGATTATTCTATAACCAAGTATGTATTCAAAGCAGTCATTAGTTATAACGAGTCTAAATATAGTGTGCTCTGGCCAGCAGCGTATCCATCCTCGTAGCCCTTGAAACTTTCAGATAGCAAGTTCATCTATTTCTAGTTGGCCAGCTGGCAGTGCAGTTGATGAGCAAATATAAACCGTTTACATCAAAAATGCATCTGCATACGACGCATTAACGCATAACATACAAATATTAATGTGAATAAAAGTTTTTCATTGCTTTATTAGGTACATGTACTCGTGATGTGGGAACGCGGACAGTTTGCCCGAATTCGAAGGGATTACTACCGGGTCTCGAAGCATTTACTCCTTTGTTGAATTACAGCTTATAATCTTTTGTGAATCTTTGTATCATCATCATCATCATTATTATCAGCCTGTATCTACCCACAGCTGGATATAGGCCTTTTTCAATGCTCCACCATATCCCCCGCTGTTCGCATCCAACCGCTAACAGCCACTTTTTTCAGGTCGTCGTGCTATCTAGGGACGGAGCGCCCTACGCTTCGTCGCCCCGTACGTGACCTCCAATTTATGTTTATATACACTAGTTTAATTTAAAACATCGGACGCGCAGCATGCGCCACCATAGCGAATTTTTTTTTTCGAAATCCCGTATTGATATCCGAAAACCAAGGTCACTTTACTACTTTTTGATGCTCTACACGAATCCGAAGTTAGAATTTCGAAATTTTGAGTTTCATGGCATAACGGACGGACAGACAGAACGACTGTCTTTCGGAAAACCAAGTTCACTTTACATTACTACTTTTTGATGCTCTACACGAATCCGAAGTCAGAATTTCGAAATTTTGAGTTTCATGACAACGGACAGACAGAACGACCGGACGATTTCATAAGCTTAATGAATTTCGCTGAATATTTTAGTGGGTCACGAATGGAAAAGCATAATGATAATCGGGTCACGACATAATATGTTTGAGGACACCTCTATACCCCTAGCACATAATACAGAGAGCCCCTAGTGTGTACCTACGTAGTAAGTACTTGTATTCACTTTGTCCTTTCACAGCCTACTTCTGGAATACGGGTGTCCCCTCAATCGAAAGGGTTTAGAACATATCCACCATGCTGCTCAATTGCTGGTTGTCGGAGGTCTGTAAAGTGTATTTAAGTCGCTTAAGGCCACTGACTTGACTTAACAACTGTTATCTAATGACAATAACCGGTACCGACGGCCTAACGCGCCCTCGAAGCACGCAATCAATGGACCTACGAGTACTAGCCGAATTAAAACTTTTCTTAGGTACGTATTAACTAAAAACATGTCATACTTCATCCAACATCCTCACAAACTTTCACGTTTTTAATATTAGTGAGATATATATTTTTTTTCTTTATTGACTTATGTGTGACCGATTAATTTTGCCACTTACTAATTTATGCCAAAAGTTAAAATTTGTTTTCAAAATGATGCAATATTCTCCAGAATAAACCCAAGTTTTCCTGAAATCTTTCGCAACATTGAAGTGTACAAAAGACTTAGCGGTATTTCCTCTACCACCAAGATCCGCAGAATCTTATGTTTATAAATCTCGGGGAAGGATTCATCTCATTTGTTATGGCGATAGATCACCGCATCACTGGCCCGAAATAGCCGAGCTCATCTGAAGAGATATGAATCAGTAAATGTACACTGATTACGTGTAATTTGTAAAACATTATTTTGGTAAACATATTGCTATTTGAATATGAAATATCGTTAATCATCCAAAACTTATTTATTTTTATGATTCTTTGCGTTATTCTTTTCCTTTAAACTTTAGAACTGTCGGCCGACGGCGACTTCGTCCGCATCGACTTCACAAGCAGTTTGAACCAATTTTGTACAGATTTGACTGTCTTACTTACTTACAGTTACTTACTCACTTGTACTGGTTAACGCTCAGTGAATAATTACCTTTCTTTCGTATATAAATTTTCGTCGTCGTCAACCGTTATTCATCCCACTTTTTTTTTATACTACGTCGGGTGGCAGACAAGCATACGGCCCGCCTGATCTGAAGCGGTTACCGAACTCATATTAACGCTCGCAACATAAAATAATGCGCGCACGCCGCCACCCCCGCTGCCAACGCCGTATCTCCTTCCTTTCTTTCTGGTGACCTCACTCACTCGCAGGAACACAACAACCCTCAAGGGAATTGTTATTTGGCTGCGGTATTCTGTGAGGTGGAGATACATTTTCCAGTCGGGTAGCTTACAATTACGCTCCCTACCTCTCTTAAAACTCCCACTGCTGGGATATCAGTCTCCCCTCAATTGAAGGGGATTAGAGAGTACCCACCACGCTGCTCAACTGCAGGTTGGCAGAGGCCAGTATTTTCAAGCCACCAAAGGCCACTGACTTGGCTTAACGACTGTCATCTATAACTATATGTTTAGTGTGTCAGTCAAATTTTCCTAATAAATTAATTAAATGCGATAATTTCCTAGTAAATTAAATAAGCAGGCCTCCCCAACCCGTTTGGCCAGCGTGGGGAGTGTAGGCCAGATTTGGCCTACACTCCTTCCGTCTGGGACGGACGAGAGAGGGTCGTGCTCCTGTAGTGGAGACTAAAATGACCTGATGATGACGATACTCACATATTTTTACCAGGAATGCCGACTAGTTTCTATGCCAATCGGAAATCTTCATCAGCCACCCCTGCTGCCATCACAAAATACTCGCAAGAACACAACAATCCACTAAAAATTTGGATGCGGTCTTCTGTGAAATGTAGGTACTTCCCAATTCGGACAATTCCGAGTCTAGCTCGTATAAAACATTCATGACTTGCACATTGTGTAAATTGGTCAAAGATGAGAGCTAGGACCGTTTTTGTCTGAATCAGCTTGAAAAAGGTAAAAATAGTTAATTAAAGTTGAAAATTATAAAAATCCCATTTTCGATGTTAAACTACTTAACCAAAATTAATAATGAAATTTGTTTTATTGACATTATGTGTGATCTGAAGGCCAATTCTCGTAATTTTTCTACGAACGCAGATTGAAAGTTGACCGAATCGAGATTGAATTATGAATTGACTAAAATTATATACTTGATTTCATTAATTAATTATTATCAATTCTTGTTGTTGGCAAAGTAACATTCTTAGTTCGTTTAATTTTCACTCATATTTCGATATAATCCCGCTTAAATTTAATTTCGAAGTTACATATTGTGTTACGAGAATGCCAAATGTGACATTTGTGAGATCGAGACTGGATCGAAACTGAATTTTGACTACATTTTAATTACGAGAATTGCCCACCTGGTTCAACTTGAGAGGTTGAGAGTACATTCGTCACAAAATAAATTCGTCACGGAAAAAAGTATGCGTAAGTTTGTCACAGTTCTATTATAAAGATAGAGAGGATAGTGTTTATTTAAATGATCCCATAAGGGGTTAAAATAATAAATGAAAATTTGTAACAAAGTCCACGCGGACCAAGTCGTGGGCGTCCGCTATCATAAATCTTTCCGGAATTCCTCCCTTTTCATTTATTTTTTGTCATTAATTTTACGAGCATTAGTTCTAACTCGTCACTTGCTACTCGTAACAACTTGTCATGTCTTCTAAAATCTCTCAAGTAGTCTCTTGGTGTCATTAATCAAACAAATGAATGACTACTAAACCAACTAACACCAACACGTGCGTGTTATACAAAGTCATGATTTCCACGAAAGATTCATACTGATTATAATAGGTCTTTACCTTACCTACCTATGAAATTGCCGTTTTGCAGTACTGGCCATTTCAAATCAAAATAATTTTTTTTTTGGCTAAGAATTCTAATTGCAATTTTATTTTATTTTTAAAACATTGAATTCTTTTTCCCAAAGTAGTAATTTGTTTATTGATTAGTGTTACATTTTCATCGCATTTCAATCTTTTTCGTCATCATGGAGACGTTAAAAATTCGAGTAATTATGGAATATGAGTACCGTCGTACCAGCAACGTGGCACAAGCGACACGCATCATCAACGACGTTTACGGAGCTAACACTACAAACCAACGCACCACCTGTTATTGGTTTGCTCGCGTCCGTTCTGGAAATTTCGACCTGAAAAATGAACCTCGCGGCCGTCCGAAGACTTTGGTCGACAATGACGAATTAAAGGCGATTGTAGAAGCTGATGATACACAATCTACGGCTGAATTAGCAGCAGCTTTCGACGTTAGCGTCAAAACAATATTGGTCCATTTGCATCAAATTGGCAATGTAAAAAAGCTTGACAAATGGGTGCCCCACGAACTCAATGATCGCCAGCGCGAAGTACGCGTCGAGACGTGCCTTGCACTGCTCAACAAACACACAAATGAAGGAATTTTGAACCGCATTGTTACCTGCGATGAATGATGGCTTTGGTTCAAAGATGTTGATAAACCACTTACACCCCAATCTCTATCTGTATATATATGTGTTTATTTTGAATTTTTCAGTTAACTTATTGGTAAAATCGGGAATTTGATCAAAATTTAGGATGTTTATTCACTCCATGTGATAACCCTGCCGGCTGTGTAAGAGCTGGTCTCGTCATGTAGGACACAGATGTGCGGGAGCACTGCCAGCGATCATATCAGCGCGAGACAGATTATAAATAAATACACGATTGTTGTAAATTGACGTACGGTGTTCATTCAGAGACGTGACATAAATAATTAAAATATTTTATATACTCATACTCAACACTCTTCTTCGTCGTATTCTTCATTACTGAAGGTCGTGCCCGTTCTGATATGCCTTGGTAGAAGATTTGACAAGCTGTTTCCACACGACCCTGTCTTCAGCCTGTCTGAAGGCCGTAGTTACCGTGAGGCCCATAACCTGTTTAATGGAATCTGACCAGCGGATTGGTGATCGTCCTCGAGGTCTTTTCCCATCCACCTTGCCCACAATAACCAGTTTATCTAGGCTATCTGGCTGCTTCCGAGCTATTATATATATACTCAACACTAGGATACAGATATTCTGGACTGTATGAAAAAAAGTAGAAGAGGGAGACCGTATTTCTGAATGCTGATCCACTATGTTGATCCACTGAGGGTTTGATAGTAGTCAATTAACGAGCCCGGTGGTCGAATGGCTACTTTGACTCCGAGGTCGCAGGTTCGATTCCCGCACAAGACAAAAATTTGTGTGCATGAACATGTCTATTTGTCTTGGTTTGGATATTTTCTAAGTAAGTTTGTTTCTGGGCTATAAGGCTCACCTTGATCTTTAGGATCGAAGCCAAAGTCACTTGCACGTGGTGCATCGTGCCGAGTAGCGAAAGAGGCTCTGACAAAAGACAGGTAGGGTACAGCGTATATGTAAGCTGCCCGATTGGGGAAGTACCTCCACTTTACAGAATACCGCAGACAAGTAACAATTCGCTTGAGGGTTATAGTATTCCTACGAGTGAATGAGGTCACCAGAAAAGGAGTTGATGCTTTGGCAGTGGGTGTGGCGGCTCGCGAGCGATATTTCAGGTTGCGTCCGTATGGCTACAATAACCGCTTCACATCACACGAGCCGTATGCTTTTCTACCACCCGATATACATAGTATAAAAAAGAAACAATTTTTTTTATGAATAAAATAACTCTAAACGTTACATCATCCTTTCCTTGACCTTCTGCCTCTAAATTTTCGTCTGAAAAGTAACATGTTTCCCATGTTGCCGCTGACATAATAATATAGTAGTAATTAAGAGCGTGGGCGGGGGCTGCCGATAGGGACGCGACGGGGCGCGCTGACAGCCCGCCCAGCCGTCACTCAGCACTCAGCTGCGCCGTAACGACAGGATGGTACCGCACCGGGAAATGATGTGATCTTAGGGCTGCTTGCTGTAAAATCTGTAAAGCAAAGCTTGATTTTTTTATACTACGTCGGGTGAGAGACAAGCATACGGCCCACCTGATGTGAAGCGGTTACCGTAGCCATATTAACGCTCGCAACATAAAATATCGCTCGCGCGCCAACACCGCACTGCCAATGCAGCATCTCCTTTCTTCCTTTCTTTCTGGTGACCTCACTCACACGCAAGATCACAACAACCCACAAGAGAATTGTGGTATTCTGTGAGGTGGAAGTACATTCCCCTATAGTAAGAGAGGTAGGGAGAGTAATTGTAAGCTACCCGCTTACAATTACTCTCCCTACCTCTCTTTTCGCCAGAGCTTCGTTTGTCAATCAGCAGGGTGCACCGCGTACAGGTGAAGTTAGCTGTGGTTGAAAGATGTTGATGAACCTCTTACACCCCAAAGATGTTAATGAACCACTTACACCCCTTATTATTAATATTCTTTAGTAAAAGTTCTTTACGCACGCTTGACTTGGGGAGTAAGCTGGTGAATGCGTGACGAGAGCGTTACGAAAAGTGGAATCGGGCGAGGCGAACGGAAGTTGAGAAGGAGATATAAGTTAGTAGAGCTAAAGAAGTTTTACTGCAGTCGTGTGGTCGAATGGTTAAGAATGGCCACTTTGACTCCGAGGTCGCGGGTTCGATTGCCGCACAAAACAAACATTTGTGTGCATGAACATGTCTGTTTGTCTGGGTGTTTTCTATGTATTATAAGTATGTATTTACAAAAAAAAATGTATTTAAGTACATTTATCAGTTGTCTAGTGCCCATAACACAAGCTTTGCGCTTAATTTGGGACTAGATGGCGCTGTGTGAATTGTCCAGAAATATTTATTTATCATCAGCCTGTATCAATCCACTGCTGGACATAGGTCTTCCCTAATGCCTTCCACCACATGCGATCCTCCGCTTTCCGCATCCAGCCGCTTCCTTCCCTTGAGGTCATCGGTCCATCTAGAGGGAGGCGACTCTTCGTCGCCCCATACGTGGCCTCCACTCTAGGACTTTCCTCCCACATCTGCCATCACCGACTCGGCAGATGTGGCCGTTACAATTTCAAGTCACTTCGTTATAATTTATTATATTACATGAAATATAAAAAATGTCCGTGTGGTTTCCGGCAGACTAGAATAGAATCACTCCATCTCTTCCCGTGGATGTCGTAAAAGGCGACTAAGGGAATTACATTATCAAACATCGATCAGGCCTCCCCAACCCGTCTGGCCAGCGTGGGGAGTGTAGGCCAAATCCTCCTTCCGTCTAGGACGGATGAGAGAGAGTCGTGCTCCTGCAGTGGAGTCTAAAATGACCTGATGATGATGCAATATAATAAAAAAAAATTTTCGTCATTTTCTACGTCTGTAAACTTTATATTCTGAAATGTGTGTATACACTTCGACGGTGTACTCGCCGCAGCCTTTAACTTGGACAAATCATGGAATATGAACGGGTCACATCACAACCCTACTACTATTCGTTTTGTCATTACTGTCACGTCATTAGGCAATAATGGGCGCTCTACACCTAGTGTAAGGGACTCACCAATATCTTTATAGTCTAAGTAAACTTCACCTGCACGTGGTGCACCCTGCCGTCTAGCTAACGAGGCTGTAGCGATAGTCGACAACCCGCCAGCGTGGCAACTAAAAGGCCTAATGAGTTACAACCACAGTCATTGCACAGTATAATTAATAGTACTACGTACAGTATGGCCACTCCATGCCGCTCTCTCGTGTCGACCTCAGACACGAGACAAATCTGGAACAGTTTGTATGGCGCCGCACGTACACACTCTCATTCGCGCTCTGCACAGACGTCATTGTTTATGTAGTAGTAAACAACGCGACATTTGCATGAAGTGGCCGGAGTGTGGTATATGGCCACCAGTTCCCGCCAGCCCTGCTATTCCTGGCCTAGGTGGCGGTTCTGATTACAGCAGGGCAGGGGGTGCTAAAAATCTCTGGTTATCATGCCACCACCATTCACCGCATGGATACCCCGATGCTTGAAGACTAAAGCTAACCCTGGAAGACTAAAGCTTGAACACTAAGACAAATTTTAAAATACCTACAGGGATTTTGGCAAACTTTTTTAAATATTTAAAATAATTTATATATTATAAATGAAATAGTTTATTCCTACTTAAAAGGATACCTGTTGTTGCCCAATTGTTAATCTTGGCCATCCACTATTACAATTACAAAAGGCATTATCTAGACCAGTGTTACGCAAAGTGTGTTCCGCGGCACACTGGTGTACCGTGTCATTAGTTGGTGTGCCTCGGAAAAATGAGGAAAATAAAATCTCATGACTAAATAGACAGACAGAAGAAAAATACATAAATAAAAACTGATTTTTCATATATGGTGTACCTCCAAAAATTTTCGATTTTCTAGATTGTACCTTAGCCACAACAAGTTTGCGGAACACAGATCTAGACAAGCTGCGGACGTTATTTGTGAGTATGTTAACATGTGGGTTTCTCATTTATCTTCTGATAATAAGAATCAAGTAACATTCAATCTGACATTAGCTAGTAAAAACGCACGAAAGTGGATTTCCGACAATACAGATCGGACTTTATTCTACGTATGAGTCGAAACATATGTAAATTATTATTTACATATGCTTCGACTGTATACCATGTATTTAAGTACATTTATCAGTTGTCTGGTACCCATAGTACAACCTTTGCGCTTAATTTGGGACTAGACGGCGCTGTGTAAATTGTCCAGAAATATTTATTATAATAATAATATTTATTATAATAATAATAAATATTTCTGGACAATTTACACAGCGCCGTCTAGAAATTGTCATTTTTTTTGTAAATACATACTTATAATACATCGAAAATACCCAGGCCAAGATAAACAGACATGTTCATGCACACAAGTGTTTGTCTTGTGCGGGAATCGAATCCGCGACCTCAGAGTGAAAGTAGCCATTGCTAGCCATTCGACCACCGGGCTCGTCAAAATGTTCTTATAGACGCACGGGATTTCCCGGGCTTCGTTCCCCGGGTATTTTCATTTGTTTGTAGGCAGTAATTTACAAAGCGCGTTCTACTCACAACTCTGAGCACCGACATTATAAAAGACGTTTACGACGGCCATAATTTCAGTTTCCTTAGGTGAACTACACGCGAGCGTATTAAAAATTCTCATAAACATTTCGTCGGGGGGTTATAAACGATCTAAGTCAATCTGTGCTCGCGTGTGCTCGGTTATGCCGCGTTGTGCTTCAAAGGCCGATGTTCGTATATAAATAGATGTGTGATAAAAAGTCTTTATACACGTTAAACGAATTGGTTTATTTGAGCGGTATGATTCGACGTGCTATAACTACTTGTGTATATGATTTTCTTTTAGGCAAAAATCATGCAAGTTAAGCAACGTCAACCATAGTCACTGTCTATGGATGGGTTTATTATTTCGAGCTCCTCCGTACTTCGGAGGACACGTTAAGCCGTCGGTCCTGATTATTGTCTTTAGACGACAGTCTTTAAGCCAAGTCAGTGGCTTGTGGGCGACTTGAAAATACTGGCCTCCACCAACCCGCAGTTGAGCAGCGTGGTGGAGTATGCTCTAAACCCCTTCGATTGAGGGGAGACCCGTATCCCAATAGTTTTTATATTAAAAAAAAATATTAAAAAAAAATTTTTTTTTGCCGCGCTCAAAGCCCGCCATAAAAGCTATTTTAATAAATTTAAATTTTATGCCATCGTATGTATTTTTTATTAACCTGAGCATTTGCTCAGTGCATTCCCTGTTGTGTGTTCGTTCGCTGAAGTGTCTCCATTTACGCCCGAACGAACGAATGCTGGTTAAGAACAATCAGTGAAAACGTGGCTTAAGGAAGGTGAGGGAACTTACAAAGTCTCATCTCTAGTTCTCTACCTCTCTATCAATAGAGCCTCATTTACTAATCGGCAGGAAACTGTCGATATTATAACATCGTCGATATTACTTATAGTTGAAATCTCTTCCCGAAATTATTTTCTTGGAAAAGTACAATCGACTTTAAAATATTAAACCAATGTAAAAAGTATTTAATATTAAGAATGAAACCATAAATTACGTCTGCCAAAACCAAAAGGCACTTTCAAAAATATATTTAATTTCATTGTCCGTTGAACTGTTGATGCCGAAATAGATTGGAAAGGATGATGATAAGTTAACATTCCTTTATCACTAAAATACAAATTAATTTCACTATCTAATACACGAGGCAGATGCGAAATTTGAACGCGGTCCAAATGCCGATGACACCATAATAACAATAGTTTGGTCTTTTGTTGCGCGATTTCAAAAGTAATGCCAAGTAGTGATGCAAAGAAATTAACCCTATCTATCGACAAACTATCACTTTGATTTTCTTATAAGGTTGCTAAAACGGTACTAAAAATTCCAAAACTAATCATACGAGTATACTTTTTTTTTGTTTGGGCAATTTTATAGCATAAACATTTACATATTTGTACAATAATGGTTGGAAAGGCCTTTCTTGGCTGGCAAATACTCTTCAAAGGAATTGAGGAATCACTTCCAACCAAACATTAAGTTTCTCAAAGAAGTGATGAGCATGAGCCACGGTTATTGAAACGAGAAACAGTATTCATATTAAAACTTAAGTTTAACCTATGGTTTAACACACAATATTATTGAGTTTTTTAATAGCTAATATGAAGTGTACATGGACAAAAAGAGTTTAACAGTAAAAATCCAAGTATAATTATTGCATATACCAAATACAATTTAGTAAGCGTTATATCAATCATAATATCATTTCTTGGTTCACTTTACAATAATAATCTTTCATTTAAGATCAACTATCGATAAAATCAAACTATCGACAACGTAGACAACACGACTGCCAAGAAAAGCGATCTAACGCATTAGATGTAGCGACAGACAGAAATAAACAGCACGGGAATAATGACAATCAAATATGTAGACTATGATTGTAAACAGTTTTGCAAACCAGGGATATCTGGGGGATCTTTTGATCGTTATGAAATTGTAAACATATATCGGTGCGATAAACAATAACTTGGCGATAGATGATCCTATCTGCTCTATTTTTTTACGAAGATAGGTATATTGCCAATGTAGATACCGGGTGCATCAAATTAAAAGGGCAATAATTTTACTTTTACATATGCGACTTTTTATCTATTAAGTTACGTATTATGTTTACAGTTTACGTTAATAAGTTATTTGCTTGGTATAGCCGCAATCGTGTTACTCTCCACTCCCAACGTTTGACTGGTAGACCGCCTTTTGTACTTACCGATTTACTTTGGTGAATAAAAATTTAAATAAATATTATCATAGACATAGCATAAGAAATTATTGTTTTGGTATAGATATATTAAAACAATAATGTTTCATATAAATTCGTAAATTCTTTATCGGCGTCTTAGGCACACCTTTCATAAACAATCTGTAAATTGTACATACGCGGGGAAACGAAGTTAACAGGGATTTCGTTAAATCTCTTGGAAATCTATGAAATTCCGGATGATGCCGAATATTCTCGAAAATAATGTCTTTTTGACATCACATGGTTTGCAAGATGTTTGTGTGTCTTCGCTATATTATTAGATTCAGCCCAGTGAAACTACATAATTAGTGAAAATATATCTATCTTTTGTCCTATCACTGGATGTTTTCAATAATAAAACCTAATTACATTAGAATCGACATCTTGTGAGTATTAGTGGTTTTCTAGAGAACGTATTACGATCCTTGATATACTTACTCATTGGATAAGACATGCAGAATGTAGATAGCTATAATGTTCCATCTATTCGATTTACCTCCTCTCTCAATTCGGAATAGAGTTTACTTCTTGTGCATTTATATTCTAAAGAAAGACTACTAACGTAGTAACTATTATGTAATCTGTGCTACTATAAGTGCAGAGTAGTTGCCAAATGGAGAACATGGGGACATAAACATGGATCCTATGATCAATTAAACATCAATATGTGGCCAGTACTAAGTAAATACAACCGGCACAATATAGAATATTAGGATGTGGAATGTTATACCTAATCAACAAATGAACGATGTTGTATTACTTGGGTTATAAATAGAAACATTTATCTTGGTTATGATTTACGCATCCAAATGAGCAGTGAGTATCTACTAACTGTCCATTAGTTAGATATTCTCAAGTGCTAATTCATTTATGTACAGGGTACACTGTACAGCAGCTACTAATATGTAAGGATATGTCCATGACACTATTAGTCCTGTAAATAATCTTTTATTTGAAAGTAACAACATGTATAGCTGCCAAGACTACTACTTAGAATTAACGATAATATATAGCATTAAAATAATATATTTAAGCTACACACAGTTACTTAGCAATTACATAAAGAATACGAAATCTTTGAAATAATACCGACAGGTCACATATCAGACAAAGGCGTCCCCGTTGTATGCCAACCTTAACCTATCCCATTTCACGGTCATATAAATCATTGGCAGGGTTATGAAATACATTTTTACATCGATCTATTGGCATCAGTAGTCAAGTGGCGCACGGAAATACATCTAGACACCGCCTACCACATCGGAGCTCATTCACAACTCTCCCACGTCACCTCAGTCCACGTTTCCCGGTGAGGTCGGGGACGTGTCGGTCTTCATTCATAAAAAAAACCGTCTGTGAAATCAAAACGAATGTTGCTAAGATTATTCTGTGTAAGCTCAATAGGAACATAATTTTTATGTTAATTGAAGAAGTTATTTATGGGAGATATGTATTTTTTAAGCAAAAGAAGCGAAGCAAAGGAGATGGACGAAACAAGGAGAACATCATAGAGGACGCTCAGCCTGAGGCCGCTGACGATGCACCGGCAGAACAGCTGCCGACGCCTACGGAGAAGAAACTGTGCTACGAAGTGAAGCATTCCGATGTAATGGGCAGGTAATAATTTATTTCCAAATAAACTTTTGTGACACACATTATACCGCTGTTAGGATTCTCTTCGAAAGGAAATAAGGATATTGATACTTTTTGAAATTACTCACGTATCTGGATTTTGATCTGTTGATCTGTAGCAGCTAATCAAAAGGCTTTCAAGATCCTATCAAAAAAGCACCCCCCATACACACTTATATTATTTTATTCTTAAGTAATGGGAAAATTACTCTGGTCAAAGTAACGTGTATGCAGAAATCTGAAAGGTTATTATTTGTGCTTTCCATGCTTTTTGAAATACTCGTAGTTGTCATTAAACTACATACGTTATACTATAACGATGTACATTTAAAAGTAGATATATTTCAAAATAACTTAAAACATGTTTAATAGAAAATCGCTAGTTTTAAAACTATTCTAAAAGCAGACGCAGAACACTGATTTCAAATCGCTATCTTGCCGACGTATAAAAATACATATTCACATGATATCAGACAAGACGACTGAATACTGTGACTCAGGGAAAAAATATTTGTGTTCCTTTATGACTGTATGTTATTATTTATTAACAATATTAACCCAAATTGTGCTTATAATTTTTGTTTTATCGAGACTACAATACAATAATAGGCGCGTAAGATTTATTAACAGATTCATAAGAATCAGCCCCCTTACCACCAACTCTTGTTGCGATTCATTAACTGGATAGAATGCTTATTCATACCAATGAATAACCAACTCTATTTACGGAATAGAGTCGCTTATTCATTGGTATGAATAAGCATTCTATCCAGTTATTGAATCGCAATAACAGTTGGTGGTAAGGGGGCTGTTATCTGAAGGGCAAATGCATAACTATTTGCCGTTCAGATAACACTTTTTGATAAATCGTGGCAATTGTTTTAAATTTTAATCACATAACATACATTAAACTAAGTAAAATTCAACAAAACATTAAGATTAAATATAATAATCGTAGTAAGTCATGCGAAAACTGTCATGTAGCGGATCACAATCTTGGAACTATTGAACTTATAATGATAAAACTAGAGTTTTAATGTCATAACATAGAGAGTTTAAACTATGGGTTCTGTATCTATAAATGGTAATCGTTACTGATTGATCTATCCAGGGGCGCCGACTCCGTGGGTGCTCAGGGCTCGAGCACCCATGAGAAATAAACAGTGGGTGCCTAGCACCCCTGAGAATAGACATCAAGAAACAGATCAGTAATCGCTTTTTATGGATGATAGGTGTTTTTGATTACCCGACGACCCCTGGTTTAGAGTACGCAGTATATAAGTAGGACATTAATTTATTTGTCGGTCGATCAGTGTGCATTTCTCTTCTCACACTTCGCCACTTTTTAGAGTCATTAAATGATCCAGGGGCGCCGGCTTTTAGAAAACTTCATGGGTGCTCATGACCCATGAAGTTTTCTAAAAGCCGGCGCCCCTGGATCTATCCACCCAAAACTAAGACCACTGGACGGATCCAGTTGAAATTTGGCATATAGGTCGGTCGTAGGCTAAGAAAGGATGTTTCAATGGATGCCTACAAAGTTGCGGGCGCAAGCAAGTTACTTATAAGTCATCATCAGTGATCAGCGTTGGTAGTGCGGGATTTGTGAGTCATTAAACAATTTTGTTTAACTTTGAATTATTTTAATACAAATACATAGGTATTTGTATTTATATGTTTTACCATGCTTTTATTTAATTAAACTTAACTTTTATTATTTTTCTTAACTGTTCGTCTGGATATTTTTTTTTTTTCTAATTTCTATATAATCAAATTATCACGCATTACAGCGACAACTGGAAAAATATAATGTACTACTAAACTAGACTAAACGTAATCCCGGCACTCCGTGGTCTTATCCATATTAACATCAACATTCAAGTCCATTGACCCCAAATGGCACTACTAACGCCGATCACTGGTCATCATCATCGCATCGTCATCATCTATAGATACATAAAACAAACAAAGTAGATTTCCGTGTGTGTCTACTGTCTATTCTCCGCTAACACCTAAGCCACGTGACGGATTTTGATGCGGTTGTCCTGTGTTGTTTTCACCCTAACTTAGAGAGTGACTTCCGGAAGGTTTCATATACATCTATCGGTCGTTAGTGCCGGTAGTTAGTTAATCGGTAGTTAGTAGTAAAACAAAGTCGCTTTACGCGTCTGTCTCAGACGAAAAGCGTGTTTTTAACCGACTTCAAAAAAAGGAGGAGGTTATCAATTCGACTGAATTTTTTTTTTGTATGTATGTTATTCGATATCTTCGCGAATTGTGAACCGATTTTCAAAATTCTTTTTTTATTTGAAAGGGTATGCTTGCAAGGTGGTCCCGTATTCACCAAGTCAGGATCTGATGATGGGATCCTAGAGAAATCAAGGGAAACCCTTGAATTTTATAAGCACGTATGGTCAAATTCTCTTTTTTTATTTGAAAGGGTATGATTGCGACGTGGTTCCATATTCACCAAGTCAGGGTCTGATGATGGGATGTGGTTGCCGGCAGAATAGAATTGCGCCACTCTATTGCTCTGCGCTGGACAAGGCGACTAAGGAATCTTGTATAACGCATTATTTGGTCACCAGGGCTGTTTTGGAGGAGTTGTTATGCTGACGGCGGAGGGACCTGCGGCTGTCGAAACGCCGCTAGCGCTGTAGGCGCGGCGTGTTGGCGCGGCGGTCAGGGAGACCCGGTGAAACGGCTGTCCGCTGGCCGCCCGCAGGTCAGTAGAGTTCCCGAACCCGGGGATCACCTAATCTCCGCCCCGGGAGGCTGAACCGCCAACTTGTGAAAAGTCCCTGTTGTAGTAGTCGCGCCGGAGGAGGAGACCGGAGTGGACCCGGCTGCTGCAGCAGGGGGGGGGACCGGGGGCCCTTCCGCCCTCCGCGCTAGCAAACCGCACTACCTGCACTGTGCTGCGGGGGTAGACACCGCGCTTTTCTTGTCCGCCGTCAGTGAAACAACTTCTCTCATAATCCTCTTACCCCCTTTTAATGGCCAGGAACAAAAAAAAGAAGGTTTCTTCAGCGGCGTCCTCATCCACATTCGACGTGGACTTTTGTAACGTCAGAGGACTTCACACAAACATAAATGCAGTTCACCAGCACCTCGAAACTGCAAAGCCGACCCTCCTTTTTTTAACGGAGACGCAAATATCTTGCCCGGCCGATACTTCCTACTTATTATACCCCGGGTACAAACTTGAACATTCTTTTGTACGTCGAGCCGGGGTATGTATGTACGTCCGGGATGATATTTGCTGTCGACGTCTTCACGGCCTTGAAGACAGGGACCTGTCAGTGTTGTGGGTACGCGTGGATCAGGGCGGCCGCACCCGTATCTACGCGTGCCTTTACAGGTCTCATAGCGGTGATGCAGACACAACTCGGTTGATCGAGCACCTGCAATTGGCGACTGACAAAGTCATTGAGAGGTACCCCTCCGCGGAGTTAGTGATTTTGGGAGACTTCAATGCCCACCATGCCGAGTGGCTCAGCTCTCGGTCCACTGACTTCGCGGGGAGGTCTGTTCATGATTTTGCTCTGGCCTATGGTCTCTCACAGCTGGTGCATTCTCCAACGAGAATACCAGATATAGAGGACCATACTAGCTCTCTACTGGACCTTCTGCTGACCACACATCCGGATGGGTATACAGTCTCGGTGGATGCGCCTCTTGGCTCGTCGGACCACTGCCTCATCCGGACCCAAGTGCCATGCGCAAGCCCTGACCCACCCCGGTATACAGGATGGCGTCGTATGTGGCACTATAATTCTGCAGACTGAGATGGACTGCGTGAATTTTACGCATCGTACCCGTGGAGGCGGCTCTGTTTCGGGTCGGAAAATATAGACACCTGTGCATCTGCTGTAGCTGAGACGATTTTGGCCGGGATGGAATTATTTATTCCAAACCGGCGGGTGGCTACTTCAGGTGCTAAGAAGCGGCCGTGGTTTAATCGGTCTTGCAGAGAAGCTAAACTTCGCAAGCAAGCTGCATATGAGGCTTGGACCACGGCTCGTATTAATGGAGATCCTGGTGTTTCCGACTTGAAACGGGAGTTCAATGCTGCCTCGAGGTTCAGTAAGAGAGTAATTGCCAGGGCAAAGTTTGAGTTCATCGGCAGGATTGGTGAGCGCCTAGCTAAGCACCCATCTGGGAGCCGTGCTTTTTGGTCGCTTGCTAAGGCTGCCGAGGGCAACTTTTGTCAGTCGTCCTTTCCACCACTCCGAAAACCGGATGGTAGTCTGGCCCACAGTGCAAAGGAGAAAGCCGATCTATTGGGGAATCTCTTTGCCTCAAACTCGACTTTGAACGAAGGGGGTGCCGCACCGCCCTCCATCCCGCGGTGTGGTGATTTCATGCCGGAAATCTCATTTTCTCAACGAGATGTTCGGCGGGCATTATTATCCCTCGACGTTCATAAGTCGAGCGGGCCAGATGGCATTCCGGCAGTGGTGCTAAAGCTGTGTGCTCCTGAGTTGTGTCCTGTACTTACGCGCCTTTTCGCGCTCTCTTATTCCACCGGGCAGGTACCGTCGTCGTGGAAGACTGTGAACGTGCACCCTGTGCCCAAAAAGGGTGACAGATCAGACCCATCGAATTACAGGCCTATCGCTGTTACCTCCCTTCTCTCCAAGGTAATGGAGCGCATCATTAACAACCGGCTCCTGAAATACCTAGAAGAGCACGACTTAATCAGCGACCATCAATACGGCTTTCGCCATGGTCGCTCGACTGGTGATCTTCTAGTGTATCTTACACATCGCTGGGCTTCACCCGTGGAGAATCAAGGTGAGGCATTAGCTGTCAGTCTTGATATGGCGAAGGCGTTCGATCGGGTCTGGCACCGTGGTCTTCTTTCGAAGTTGCCTGCATACGGTCTACCAGAGGGTTTATGCGAATGGGTCGCTAGCTTCTTGTCCTGCAGAAGCATTAGAGCCGCTGTGGATGGCAGTTGCTCCGATAGCATGGACATTAATGCTGGCGTCCCGCAAGGCTCGGTATTGTCCCCGACGCTGTTTTTGCTGCATGTCAATGATATGTTGTCCATTGACAGCATTCATTGCTATGCTGACGACAGCACCGGGGATGCTTATTATACGGGCCGCGCTAATATTCCCCGCTCTCTGGTGGAGGAGAGCCGCGAACAGCTTGTGTCGAAGATCGAGAGCACACTGCATAGTGTGTCCGATTGGGGGCGAAAGAACCTGGTTCATTTCAATCCCACTAAGACACAAGTCTGTGCGTTCACCGCTAAGAAAACCCCTTTTGCTGTGGCTCCTCAATTCCTAAACACACCCCTTACCATCGCCAAAAACATTGGGATTCTTGGAGTTGAAATCTCCAGTGACGTCCAGTTTCGTTGTCACCTGGAGGGGAAGGTCAAGCTGGCGTCGAAGAAACTAGGTGTGCTCAACAGGGCGAAGCAGTACTTCAATCCGCGGCAGAGACTTATGCTTTACAAAGCTCAAGTACGGCCGCATATGGAGTACTGTTGCCATCTATGGGCGGGAGCGCCTAGATACCAGCTTGCACCTTGTGACTCGATTCAAAGGCGCGCTGTGAGGATTGTCGACGATCCCAAACTAACAGACGGTTTAGAACCTTTAAGCCTGAGAAGAGATTTTGCATCCCTTTGTGTGTTCTACCGTCTGTACAATGGGGTGTGTTCAGAGGAGTTGTTTGATATGATGCCAACGGCCTCCTTCTACAGTCGCACCGCTCGCCATCGACAGGGAATTCATCCTCACACATTGGAGCCTAAGTGGTCACGTACTGTGCGGTTCCAGAGAAGTTTTCTCCCGCGTACTGTCAAGCTGTGGAATGAACTGCCTGTCGAGGTTTTCTCAGGGGACTACAGCATGGGGTTCTTCAAAAAGGGCGTGAAGAGGTTTTTACAGGGTCGGCAACGCGCGTGTGATGCCTCTGGTGTTACAGGCGTTCATAGGCTACGGTAACTGCTTTCCATCAGGTGGGCCGTATGCTTGTTTGCCACACTGGTGATATAAAAAAAAAACTTTTCTCCTCGAAGACGGGCAGCAGCGACTCGCGGGGTATTCCACCAATAAGCTGCACTTGCCAACTGAATTCGGTTTTTTTTTTTTTTCAAAAATCATTATTGCTCTAACTTCTTCTAAAGTACGCCACGGATTTTAATACTAGTCGTGTATAAGTCATATGGGTGTTATTGCACAATTGTGTGGATAAAGCGTTACCTCTAATAATAAATTATACTGTTATCTTATTTTAGAGTGGGTCCAGTGCTGCAGCACCGGTGAAACGTCGACCCTCATAGATTTTTTGTGCTCTCCCTAATCCTTTAGTCACTCTCCCCTGACTGTCTGGAGACATGTGTAAGAGCCTGTAGTCCTCGAAGCTAGCGAATTTACAAAGGCAGTGAGAGTTTGAGTCAAGAGTCAGACTCTAATAGATGAGCTTTTGCTAATGCATATTTAACTCGACAATACATAATCTATGTCATATCATAATATAATCAGTAAAAAAAAATGACTCAAATAGACTAGCTTTTTGTTTTGATATTTTCTTAAGGAATGCACGGACAAAACCTAGTACTATAAAATACACATACACTCAAATAGATAAGCTTTACTAAGATATATTAGGTATGTTCAGCCTCGTGACTACGAACAAAACCTACAGTTTGTCTAGAATAGTCGAGTAGAGTCTCACCGCCATATTTGTTTTGTACTTTTATAAGCTGTTATTTTAAAAATCTTTTTCAACCTTAATGCAATGCATTTCATTTACTGGCGAGTATAGTATGTATGTTTCATATCTTGTGTTTTGTTGAGTTGTGTCATGTTATGTTATGTGAACTGACTGTTACTATGTTTAAATTGTAAAAATACTAAGCTTATCGTAAATTTGATAAAAATAATTATTTGCGTTTTGTATTTTACAGTAGAGGTACCTACAAGAAAAAATATTTTAGTTTTATTATTATTTGTACTCGCAACAAGTATGTAGTGTCTGCCTGCGTTTCTTACCTAATAAAAGTTGGTTTGTTATTTAGTTTTTCTTTCTTTTTTGTCAATCAAATACATAATAGAAAGAAATTTAATTATTTTAATATAAAAAAAACAGTTGTCATTAAACTATCAACTTATTATTTGAAGCTAACGATCGGTAAATATCGGTATGAAATGGATTATGATTTGTTGCTGCAATGTTAGAATGAATTTATCTAACAAAGTCTACGTGATTTCGGTCAATTTGTACTATAATAGATTAGGGTTTCGTCAAGTTTTTGTCAAACAAAAGCTAAGCCAGTTCAGTTTACACTTTCTCTTTAATGGTATAGCCTCTGTATATTCGAGTCCGTACATGCCTTTCCTAGGATTTCATTCGTTTGACGGCTAGGGCGTTTCAAGTGTTTCATAGTCTCGTTAAAACCCTTTGCATGTTCTGCACTCTGGGCTATTATTCTTATACTGTTACCGTAATGCTGTAGTCATATTGTTCCAGATATATCGTGGCCGCCCGCGACATCCGCGCCGGAGAAGTCATCATCGAGGCACTGGCTCTGGCTGTGGGGCCTTGCACTGGCTGCGGTCTCATCTGCCTGGGTTGTTACCGCGAACTGGACGACAATAGTCTTGCCAAGTGGGTATTTGCATTATACTGAGGCGTCATTGCGTGTGTCAGTCTAGTCGATAACGCAAGTTAACTACTTCTTGCTCCTCAAATAAAGCATACAAATCTTAAGGCGTGTAAAAACACATTCTTCCTGTATCAGTGTCAGTTCGCTCCACAGTTAAATAAAAATAAATCACTAAACTTTTTACCATCTAAATCTTACGTTAATGATTCTAGATGCAGAGGCTGCAAGTGGCCATTGTGCAGTAACTCTTGCCCAGGCGTGGGTAAATACACTGGACACTCGACCTACGAGTGTGATACGCTCAAAGCCATCCCACCGGATTACACAGACCTCGAGGATGTGAAGGATTCCTATCAGGCTTTGATGCCTTTGAGGCGAGTTACATATTTACAACATTACTAACCATCAACATCTACAGATCTCCTGAGGATGACTCGCGTAGAGGCGAAACACGTGTCGCAGAGACGACCACGGCAGTCGGGGCGGCAGCAGTCGCATGTTTCTTCTGTTTAAAATGTTGGAGATTCGCCGAGACGACCGCATCAGCTGGAGCAGAGACGACCAAAGCAGCCACGGTAGTCGCATGCAACTACTAATGGTAGTGGGTGGGTGCCGGCCGGTAGTAATTTGCATGAACTAATTGGTGGCGTAAGCACGCAAAGTAGTGTAGTTCAAATTGCCTGTAAATTTGACTTCCGCAAAATAACACCTCAATCAATTAACTATCATTAGGAAATACCTGTATGTATTCCAGATTATAATTTCAAAGTATTGCCACACCCCGGCTACTCCATACAAAAGTCGCGTCGTTTACCACTGCATACATAAACAATGGTGTGTTCGTGCGGTGCCATAAAAACTGTTCTTGATTCGTCTCAGAGGGGAGGTAGGGTCGATGCAAGAGAGCGGCAGGGAGTGGCCATACTGCACATAGTGCTAGTACTTATACTGTGGTATTGCTAAAATGGATATACATAGCGTTGCCATTCGTCCGAGTTTCCCCGCATTTGTCCTAGTTTGCAGAACGTCCGGGGAGCGTCCGGGTGGGGTTTCAGTTGCAGTCCAGGGTTAAAACTTTTAAATCACTACCGTTAGCAGTGGTTAGCAGTTCACAGCAGGGGCGCCGGCTTTTAGAAAACCTCATGGGTGCTATTTGATGACTCAAAAAAATGGCGTAGTGTGAGACCCTCAACCACCCAGACCCAACACAAATATCTGTTTCTTCAACAAACATTTGCGTTGGTGTGAGAATCGAACCCGCTACCCTTGCGTCTCAACCGGCGCTCGTCGGGTAATGAAAAAACTCCCCATCCCTAAAAGGCGATTACTGATCTGTTTCTTGATGTCTATTCTCAGGGGTGCTCGGCACCCACTGTTTATTTCTCATGGGTGCTCGAGCCCCCGAGCACCCACGGAGCCGGCGCCCCTGGTTCACAGCATGAAGCGGACATGCTGTGAACTGCTAACTGCTAACCACAAGCACTTACATGTACACAATGTCTGTGAATATAAGTATAATATGAATGTTATCATTGCATTTCAGGTGTCTACTATTAAAAAAGAATGATCCTGAGAAATGGGCAGCCGTGTCCAAGATGGAGGCTCACAATGAGATCCGCCGAGCCAGAGGCGACATCTGGCCGATGAACGAGAGGAATGTTGTCCGCAGAATAAAACTGTGGGGTTTGGACTTCGACAGTGAAGAAATACACACAGTATGTGGCATACTGGAGGTTAGTAATATTTAGATTTTTTTTTGCTTGGTGCTATCAGTAGAAGCCCTTTTTTTTATACTTCTTTTATTTATTTTTATCCTACGCCGGATGGCAGACAAGCATACTGCCAGCTTGATGTGAAGCGGCTACCGTAGCTATATTAACGCTCGCAACATAAAATACCGCTCGCGTGCCAATACAGCAGCCCCGCTGCCAATACAGCATCGTCTTCCTTTCTGGTGACCTCACTCACTCGCAGGAACACAACAACCCTCAAGGGAATTGTTATTTGGCTGTGGTATTCTGTGAGGTGGAGGTACATTTCCCAGTCCCTCTCTCCTCCCTCCCTCTCTTTTCGCCAGAGCTTCATTTGTCATTCAGCAGGGTGCACCGCGTGCAGGTGAAGTTGGTTTTGGTTTAAAGATGTTGATGAACAACTTACACCCCAAAACAAACATACGGCCCGCCTGATGAACCACTTACTGCAGCTATCGCCCACAAGAAGAAATATTCGCACGCCGCCCTCTCCGCTACTAATGCAGCAAGTACTTCCTTCCAGGTGATCTCACTCACTCGCAAGAATACACAACCCTCAAAGGAATTGTTATTTGGATGCGAGATATTATTTATATTGTACTGTGAGGTGAAGACTTCCCCAGTCGGCAGTTTACAAAATACGCAATACGTTTGTCAATCAGTCGGGTACGCCACGTGCAGATGAGGTTCGCTTTGATTCAAAGATATTGATGAGCCACTCGTCCCAAAAAAGCTTGAAAGTGATCTTCTTTCTTTTAAAATTAACACTATTAAGATCTTTTTCGCTGAATTATGTTTTCTTGCCCGCCCGGTTTCTTACGCCCGGGGCCATTTTTAGGTAATGATTTAAATTAAATTAAACCACGTTTCGTGAAGAAGTATAGATGGTGTAAACAAGTAAAAATATAACCACCCTACAATTATGTAAATTTTTTTAAACATTAGTATAAAAATTGTTAACATTTCCGGCGGTAGATAAATAATGATAGCTCCTGACGGATTCAAAGAGCAATTTTGTAGCTTGACGTTTTCTTGCAGTAATTATTTGTTCGAACAGTTGATGATTAATATTGTTCGATGGTCAATTTGAACTTTCTCTGTACTACCACATGCCATGCTGAATTATGTGAGTAGAATATATTATGTGTTTATGACTTTATAGCTTTCGAACTGCATTATTTGTAAATACGTCCATCAATTGGCTATTTGCCAATTTATGGATATACTGCAAGGGCCGGGGAGTAAGTTAAACCATATGTTTTGTTTTTGAAACATCATCGTAAAAGCTACTTAATGACATGCATGTACTACTATTTTTTTATCTGACATCTGTTATATATTGACCGTAATGACCGTGCCATACGAGACACTTGCAGGAGGTACAGATCTGATAAGGTTTCCACTCAATCCCTTGCTCCTACTAGCCAGAACCCAGAATGCACTACCCTATACCACACCCTAGTCGTCTCTGGCACATGCAGCTACATTCTACTGCAGACCCACTACGAATTCCACCGGTAGGTTTCCTGCAAAATAAACATAAATTGCGTGGCCAAAGTAAACCATGGAAAGTGAAGTTCATTGCAATCTCAAGAATAAATCTATGGCTTCCTTGGAACATGTAGCGAATTTAATGAGAAGAAATTAGTAAGAGTAGAAAGCTTTAGCATTTGACTGCCGCTCTAAGTATAATAAGCAATTTTTAATAATCGAAATGTCACGTGAAACTCGACTGCGGTACCTCACGGTTTATTAGTTTCGATTTGCATATGCTTCACTTTATAGAGGAGCAAAAGAGCATATCCCGCCTATATTAATGGGCAAACGAGCATTTTAGCATTTGATGGTGCGATGATTCGCAGCTCACGGACATCAGCAACGTCAAAAGGTCACTGATCCGACTGACAATTTCACCGTAGGTGGTAGAAAGTGTCTTAAAAACCGTCATCGGCCAATCATCAAGGTGGCATAGGTGGTTTTTTTTTTTAGATTGAACTGCTCATTCGAGCACTCCCCATGGTATATTTTGTAAAGCAGAGTGAGGCAACATCTCTACACGTCGACAGCGAATCTAGTCGGTCAGAAATCACTGAGTTACCGACTAACCGCTCTACGTCGTATGCGGTCAAATGGAGCAAGCAGTTACTGGGGCGCAGGTATTTAATCACTATTTGATATAGTAGTTTGTGTTTTTCAGGTAAATGCATTTGAAGTGGGAGGCAGTGGAGCAAATGCACGCGCACTGTACGATGACGCGTATCTTCTCGCTCACGATTGTACTCCAACCACGACTCACACTGATGCAGAGCGGTCAGTCGGGCGACCGCTCACGATCCGGGCGTCAGTGCCACATAAGAAAGGGGATCTCATCTCTCTCTGCTATGCTTATACGCTGCAGGTAACCAACACATTAATATTCTATATTCATCCAGCAGTAACGGTACGAGGTTCTGGGGGTATACCTCCTAAGTCGAAGCGGATTCCCATCGAGGTTTTTGATTGCAGAAATCGGACTTCTGTTCTGAATCTGAATTGGAAATTTATGATAAACACCTACAGTTTAATTGGTAGAGCATCTCCGTCCCTATCTGCTAAGCTTATTGCTATTGGGACAAAATTAAAGTGAAGTTTGATTTTTGCAATCAAAAGATCCGATCTGAATCGAAGAATCCGATTGTAGTCGCCTTCAGCTTAAGCGGTATCGTGGTAGCGGGTCCCTGTTCAATCAACATCATATTTCGCTACGCTGTTCTCTGCGGGTTGAACCCTTCAAAGACGAACGACTATGGGGAGCGCACGCTGTAAGTAGTTACTTTGTTATCAACTTAAACTGCATTTCGAACAGAGCCTTAAACTGTGGAAGTTTGAGTTAAGCAATTCGGTCTGAAAAGAAGGGTCAACATTGTTTGATTTTATTTAGGCATGCTATAAAGGTTATCATCAAAAGCATGTAAAATTTATTTTACAAGGGTAACTAGTGGATAGTTATAATTTTGTAGTTAACTAGTGTCAATTATTTAGCGAGCTTTATTATGTTTACCGACATTATTTTTATCCAGAATGCATTGAAGCGACCGTAGAAAGTTCTAGAATCCCGTCGCTTCTTTATACCAATATCACAACTAATCTTATAACAAAAACCGGACAAGTGCGAGTCGGACTCGCCCACCGAGAGTTCCGTAGGTACGTAGTATCATTATTAAATTTGATATTTTTCGTTATAAATAAGAAATAATGCGTCGAAAAAAATAAATAAAATATATTTTGCAATGTGTACATCAAGCCCTTTCATATGATACCCATTTGAACTAGTAGTTTCAATTTGAAATTTCGACACCCTATAAAAAATATAGACCCCTATTTTTTAAGATCTATTTACAAATGTATAGTTTTGAGATTTATTCCTGTACTTGTAGTCTATAACAATGTCACTTGCCAAATTTCATAGTTCTAGGTCAACGGGAAGTACCCTATAGGTTTTGATTCCCTTGAGTGTATCGAAATATGCGTTTTTTGCTGAATAAACGGCCGTAACTTTTTTCTACGCAAACTCAGCAGTTTGATTTTTTTACAACTTCATGGGACCGTAGACCTGAGTATACAGTTCAAATTTCTCACATAGAAATTCTTGACAGACAGACAGACAGACAGACAGACAGACAGACAGACAGACAACAAAGTGATCTTATAAGGGTTCCGTTTTTCCTTTTGAGGTACGGAACCCTAAAAACAAATTAAAAAGAATTTGAGATAAATGGTTTTCTCAGATTCTTTTTAATTAATCATGTATGCTTGTATATAACATATTTACCTACATTTATAATGTAAATATGCTTGCGATTTTGTCAAAGACTATACGCATCAGGATGGAATCGGCTTTCCCTATTCGTCTGCATATTTTTTTACCATGGTTTTGTTATATGCAACACTTTCAGGCAACGGAACTAGAGCTATAGACTAAACCATAGCATAAGAGTAAGTCAGTAAAATTTACTCGAAGTTAATTTTAGTTATACAGTTACAGTTGACGTTGACCAGCAAACACAAGTCCGTTTTCCAGGGCACGCTGAAGCGTCGCGAGCACATCATGCTGAGCAAGTTCTTCTCGTGCTCGTGCCGGCGCTGCGCCGACCCGGCGGAGCTGGGCTCGTTCGCGAGCGCGTTCCGCTGCCCGGCCAGCGGCGGCCGCGTGCTGCCCGCCGCGCCGCTGCGGCCCGCCGCGGGCTGGCGCTGCGCCGACATAGGCTGCCCGTACGCCATGCCCGCCGCGCACGTGCAGCTGCTGCTCGCCAGGTCAGCGACCGACATATAGCCCTCGACGACACATATCGCATCCCGTTGTCGACGCAGTAAACTCTCTAGTGACCTCACCCGTAAGATCAGCAAACCCTCAAGGACCGCATATTCTGTGAGATAGAGATCCGTCGACGTCTAATATTGATTGTACAGCGCCACTCCCGTTGTTGACGCACTAAATTATCTTGTGATAAACTCACCCGTAATATCAGCAAACCCTCAAGCAATACATACACAGTCCTGTTTAACATTCAGATCGTCGACAACCCTTATTCATCCCATTTCTGGGATACGGGTCTACCCTCAATAGAAGGGTTTTAGAGCATACTCCACCACGCTGCTCAACTGCGGGTTGGCGGAGGCCAGTGTTTTCAAACCGCCCAAAGGCCACTGACTTAACGACTATTCTCTAATGACAACAGCCGGGACCGACAGCATAACGTACTCTCCGAAGCACGGAGCAAATCGAGATAATAAACCCATCCATAGACTGGCTACGGTCGATGTTGCTTAACTTGAGTGTTCGATTAGACTGACTCGCGCAATAACGCCATCGAGCTCGAACATAGTAATAAAAAACTCTTGCCTTTCAGATTAACAGACGAGTATGAAGCGATAGACGTGAACGACGTGCCTGGCTACGAGACCTTCCTCCACAAGTACAGGAACGTGCTCCACCCGACGCACTACCTCTGCCTGTCCGCGAAGCACTCCCTGAGCCAGCTCTACGGGAAGGTGGAGGACTACATGATACACGAGATGCCCGAGGTGGAGCTGAAGAGGAAGATCGAGATCTGCCGAGACTTGATGATCGTGTTCGACGTCATTGAGCCGGGATACTCGAGACTGAGAGGTGAATCTATGCATTTTTATAGAGCTATTAGTTTGCTATCAGGTTTGATCTCTTGTGTTATACGCCCCACTTCTATAGTTCACCACCCAGACTGACCATTCAAAAATCGTAGTCTTTAGGGCAGTACTTTACCACAGTAAAGTACTCTCTACTACAGGGAGTGTCCATAGTACTACGTTTTTTTTTATACCACCAGTGTGGCAAACAAGCATACGGCCCGCCTGATGGAGAGCAGTTACCGTAGCCTATGAACGCCTGTCACACCGTGCATTATGGACACTCCCTGCCGCTCTCTCGTATCGACCTCACCTCCCCTCTGAGACGAATCTGGAACAGTTTGTATGGCGTCGCACGCACACAGTCACATTCACTCTCTGCACAGACGTCTTTGCCTGTGTAGTAGACCACGCCGCGACGTTTGTAAGGAGTGGCCGGGGTGTGACTTTACTTCCTCAGGACACAGAAGACACATAAGGTTACGTTTTCGCATTAACGGCTGACAGTCGCACAGATGGTTCGATATCGTTGTTGGGCGTTTCTATCTAATCGAACACGCAAGTTAAGGAACTTCGGCCGTAGCCTGTGCATGGAGGTGTTTATTTATCTCGAACTCTTCCATGCGTCGGGCTGTTGCCATTAGATGACAGTTGTTAATCCAAGTCAGTAGCCTTTAGGCGACTTGAAAATACTGTTCTCTGTCAACCCCACACACTGAACAGCGTGGTGGAGTACGCTCTAAAGACATTCGTATCCCAGCAGTGGGATGAATTGGGGTTGACGACGACGACTCGCATAGTATGTGCAGTGGCGTGTCTTCGAGTTCGTCAAAGAATTTGCAAGTTCTTCAACGAAGACCAGGTCGCAGAGGTTCCCAAAATTACACCATAGTAGGAATTATAATATTTTATCCGTATAGGTGAAGAGTTCTAATGAAAGATGTTCAGTAGTACATTATATGGTAAAAAAATTAGATCTTTCCTCTAGTACGTTGAATATAATTTGTTACGAAAGCATTAGAAAAACCCGAAAATAAATAAAGTAGAAGGAAGGAAAGACATTCAAAATAAAGTTTGGAGCCTTTGGAGAGAAGCAAGCTATATCTCATATAAATCTATTTCAACTTGCAACGAAATTCTGACAAGATTTTTTGTTCTTAGGTGTGACCCTCTACGAGCTCCACGCCCCGCTGATGATACTCACGACAAGAGATTTTGAGAGAAAAGCCATATCGAAAGAAAATCTTAGAAACCGTCTAAAAGAGGTAATTCAGACATCCTACCAAATCATATGCAAAATTTGCGAACGACTCTCCATGATCTACAAAATTCCATCAAAAGGGACCAATTGCAATTTATGAGATTTTACTTTGTGGTGTAGCTAGCTCCACGCCACCTTTACAGCCAAAGCCAACCTCACCTGCATCAGGTGCACCCTGGCGACTAGCGAAAGAGTCTCTGGTGAAAGACAGGTAGGTAGGGCACGTAGAGTTCGGCTGGATAATTACCTCCACTTTACAGAAGCCCTCAGCCATATAACAATACCTTTGAAGATTGTTTTGCTCCTGAATGAGTGAGGGTAAAAGATGGGCGGAGATGCTATGTCAACAGCGGAAGTGTCAAGGTCAACACTCGAGCAAAAATCCTTGTATTGCCAGCGTGTATACGGCTACGATAACTGCTCTATATCAGGTGGACCGTATGCTTGTTTAGCACCCGGCGTTGTGTCAAAAACTTGATGATTTCTTTTGATTGATCATAATAAAACAGAACGTAATTATCAAGTTGTCTTCCTTATTTTCAGATTGTAGGTTACCTAACAGAAGCAGCTCTGATCCTGGGCTTCGAGCCGCCTCAGTCGTCCGAAGGTCTAATGGCGGCGGCGGCCAGGGACGCGCTCAAGAAGATCAAGACTTGGGAACAGATCATCGGCAAGATATCATGATCATATCATCGCCAGTCACCTGCTGGCTGACGAAGATTTTTTGAGAATAGGAATGAGACGTGATGGTGGATTTTTTGGAAATTGCCTTTTTTGAAGAGTTTTGGAGAATATTTTTAATGATATTTTTGTGAATGTAGGTTTATGGATTGTAGGAGATATTCCTTGGATTTTGAAGATATTTGTTAATTTAAACTATATACCTAATGTTAAAAAATCTAGTCTTGAAATATCGTTATAAAACTATGTGCAGTATTACATTATTTATTATTTTTTTATTTTTATTTTATTTTATTTTATTTTATTCAGGACAACAAACAGCGTGTACAATGGAATGTTAATAAACAATATGTTCTTATAAAATATAAGGTTATTGTACGGCCAACATCGTTATCCACATAGAAGTATGTAAGTATGTCTACATAATTATATATTTATACAGAGACAACAGAATACATTTTTGGTAGAATAAATTAATTGCAAAGAGAAATTTTACAATTACAGGGAGTGGAGAACTTCAGTTACCTTCTTTTTATAAACAGATCTAGATAGGGAGAATATGTCAATAGAATTAAAGTGTTCGTTATATGACTGCATAATGCGGCGTAGTGGTGCACGCGCACCGGCATTTGTTTTGCAATTTTGACACATAAATAAACGATGAGGATAGTTATCGCGTATGCGCTGAGAACTACTTGGAATACGGAAATATATTTGATTAGTTAGATTTATGCAATCAAACTCATTGTGGCACAATTGCAACAAACACATAGAATCAAGAAGTAGCCTTCGGTTTCTTAAAGAAAGAATTTTAAATTTATCCAAAAGTTCATCATACGGTAAACGTGAATGGTAAAATTTGTAATGAATATTACGGAGAAATTTTCGTTGAACAGATTCTAATTGATTTACATAAATGTTATAAAGTGGGTTCCACACCACAGTGGCATACTCTAGCTGTGATCTAATTAAGGAATAATACAAATAAATATATGTGTATGGTCGTTTAAAATGAGGACAGGCTCGAATAACAAACCCGTATAATTGGTATGCCCTATTAGTTATATGGTCAATGTGTGTGTTTAAGTGCAATTTTGAGTCTAGAAGAATGCCAAGATCTTTAATGAGGGCGACTTTTTCAAGAGGTGAATTACTTATGCTATAAGTATTATGAATTAAATTTTTTTTTTTCGTAAAGGTTATAGACTTACACTTCGAGATATTTAATTGTAATTTATTTGCTTGGCAGTAAAGGGATAAACGATCTAAATCTTGTTGTAACTTATAGCAGTCATTTACACAGGTAACTTTTTGAAAAACTTTTAAGTCGTCGGCATATAAAAGAAAATGGCTATTCTTAAAACAACTACCGATGTCATTAATGAACAGCACAAATAGCAATGGACCGAGAATAGAGCCTTGAGGCACACCAGATAACGCAGTTATTGTTGTAGAAGTAAAGCCATTAACAACAACCTTTTGACTTCTATTGGAAACATATGATTGAAACCAGCGAAAAAGATTGCCACGTATGCCATTATAACTAATTTTACTCAACAGTATTGTGTGATCCACCCTGTCGAAGGCTTTACGGAAATCAGTATATACAGCATCCACTTGTACACGATCATCCATGCTTTTGAATAAAAAGTTGGTATATACTAAAAGATTGCTAATTGTGGATCTATTTTTCACAAAGCCATGCTGTTCTTGTATAAAAACGTTATGAAGTATTGGATAAATTGCATCGTGAACAAGTCTCTCAAGGACCTTAGGCATAGTGGATATCAAAGAGATGGGACGATAATTTTCTGCATCGTTCCTACAACCATTTTTGTAAACTGGAACTACATTAGCGTTTTTCCAAAAAGTAGGAACTTCACCATCCCGTAAACTTAGATTATAAATAATTGTAAGCGGCACGCTTAGAGTGGCCGCAGTATGCTTAATAAAAAATGGTGGAATGCCATCAGGGCCCGCTCCTTTAGTAACGTCCACTAACTTTAACGCTTTGGTCACCGTTTCTATACTAAATGATAAATCTGATAGGATTACATTGGCGTTATCATTGTCGTTAGTTATTATTGGAAAATTGTTACTGCGTTCACAAACTGATGCAAAGTATGATGAAAATAAATTACAAATTTCTTCAGGTTTACTAGCAGTACTATTTTTGTAATTTATAATATCCGGGACGCCGTTGCCACCCTTACGGCTTCTCACATAAGACCAGAAAACTCGCACGTCTTTACGAAGACCCTCCTCTATAGAGCTAATATATTTATTAAAACACTCAGAGCTCATTTTTTTAAATCTAGTCCTATACATAGAGAACGTCTCATAATCGCTCAAATTACCAAATTTTTTCCACTTTATCCACGATCTGTTCTTATTTTTAAATAAATGGATAAGTGGCCGAGAGAACCAAATGGGATAACAGTTCGGTTTGGGGAATCGAAGAGGTACTCTATTCTTAATTATTTTATACAAATGTTCATAGAAAACATTAGTCGCGTCCTCCACTGATAACCCACATAACACATTTACCCAGTCCACTTCCCGAATATCTTTATTTATTTGTTCATAGTCGGCTTCAAAAAAAGAATAGCGAGGAGCAGTACTTCTAGGCATTAATTTAGTTTCGGAACTTAATGAAACAGACATATAAAACGGCGGGTGGTACGAGTCGGGCGGTAGTAACATACATGTAGGAACGTGGCATGTGCAATTATCCATATTAGTCAAAAACAAATCCAGGATTCGGTCTTTAGAATTTTTTAAATAATTATATTGTAACGCATTTAAATATGAGAAGAAATTGAGAAATTGTCTTTCTAAAATTCCGCTATCGTTTGTTAAGGTTGGATTGACAGGTCCGACGCTCATATTCGTCGTCGATATCCATTCTAAATTAGGCATATTGAAATCGCCTAATATGTAATAATTATCAGTACTACTAGACGTTAAGATACATTGCAGTGAGTTGAAAATACTCGAGTATGTCGAGAAAGATTGCTCCGGTGGAATATAAAATGCCCCAATTAAGTGGTATTTGTCACGTTTGCCCGATGACAATTCAATGAGTACGTAATCAACAATAGCCGGTAAGGTATTTACAAAGTTAGAAATATTGTCGGGCGAGCTCGTGAGAAGCGCAGCAGACGACGTGTTAGCGGGCGAGGGAGGCGGGAGGTAGCAGCGGCGAGCGCGTAGGCTACTGCGCACGGCCACCAGCACGCCGCCACCGTCGCGCTTGCCGGTAGAAATACGATCCCGATCACATCGATATACCGTATAGCGTGAATCAATAAATAAATTATTAGTAATTATTGGCGTCAACCACGTCTCGACAAGAACTATAATATCATAACATTCAGACAGAATATTTGTATATAAAGTATTTAGTTTCGTTCTAATCCCACGGCAATTTTGATAATAGATGGATAATTTAGTGTCATCCATTGTGCCACCAAACGTAAATAAATAATAATATAAAGTATTTATCGTGAATAGTTAGATTAGTGGGTAATAATATATTATTGTTGTGTGTAATACTTATAAATGTTGACCGAGGCCATACGCGAATACCATATATTGAGCAAATATTATATAATACTACGTGATAATAATTATTGTATATTAGTATATTAGAAAATTTCAACCAGTATTTGTAACGCAGTGTGTAGAATGTGCAATGTATGAATAAGATCTCGATTGTGCAAATATCTAATATTAGATACTTACAACAGAACACTACGATATGTATACCCACTAAATAACATAAACGACCTGAGCATGAACTGACTAGGACAATTACATTATTATTCCACAATAAATTAATAAATGAAAAACCACAATTAACCGTTAAGTAATATAGAAAAATAGATATTGACTTTAACAACGAAATATATATTTTATAAATGCACGAAACGATTAAGCCGAAAAATAAGATACACAGATATAGAAGGCTACTTACCACCTCATCATTAGACATACTCTCCCTTTCTTCACAATTTGGCAGACCATAAAACCATACAAATTTTATACGATAATTATTATTATGTATACATAAGAAGGTAGGAGTTACAATGCGATATAGCAAAATCAAAGTACGCAGCAACAGTAACAACATAGATATAGAACACTTTAGACCAGCGATCCGATCACTAACTTTTAGACACTTAATGCACGAGAAAACAACAGAAACGGAGTTCCTATGTTTATGTGGATGTTTCACTGAACCTCGACAAGTCAGCCCGCGACCTGACAGCAAACACAGGAGATGTATCACTAGCACGAGCGAGAATAACTCCATGTTTGATCCATACGTATCGATAATTGCTCTTGCTTGCAGCTTCTCTGGCTTCACGAAACAGTTTTTTATTTTTCAACGTTAAATGCTCATTGAAATAAATTCTTTGGGAAGGCCCAGAAATCCCCAGCTGTTCCGATGTAACACCCTTGATTAAGCGTGCCGCTGCTATGATTTCATCTCTTTGAAATCGTGTGGCAAACTTCAGCACTATATTTTTTGGACGTGTGCTCCCCGGGCTTGCATGAGGTACACGGTGCACCGAAATAATATCTTGCTTAGTGATTGGATTATTTAATATGCTCCCAAGTTCTTCTATCACTGTGTAAAGGTTTTCTCCCCGTTTCTCAGGGAGATTAGAAATTTCCATATTACATTGACGAGCCTGTTGCTCCATGCTGTCAATTTTAGACTCTAACTCAGCTACTCGTCGGTCATTATCTTCACAATTGCAAGACCTGTTTTCTAGCACTGAAATGCGCTTATACATTTCGTCGGTCTTTGAACTAAAATCATCATAACTGTCACTGAGAAATTTTATGGACTTCTTTACATCATTAATCTCTTCAATGAGTCTGGATGATTTTTCGTCCTGTTTTGCGAACCAAGTACTAAACATGCTCTCAATCATTTCTTGCAAAGATTTCTGTAGCTGCTTAAAATCTTCCCGTAATTCACCGGACGTAGAACTGCATTGTTGTTTGCTCCGTTGGGTAACGTAATCCGGGGAAGACTCAATATTCTGATTGAGTACTTGATTTTCATCGACAGACATGTTGCTACTATTTCCTTCCTCTCCCTGGGTAAAAGTTGTATTCATTGATGTCATGTTGTCACTTGCTTAATATTCCGTCTATTTATTATATAGCTCTGTGGCAAAACCGGTCGGGTTCTCCGATAATGCGCGCACGTCACTCGGGTATAGATCTATGCAGTCTCAATACTTGCGAACACGGCCGACTAGCGCCACTGAGCGGAAGCGAAATTATATTTAATCTTATTCATACTTTTTAATTATATTATTATATGGTTATATATATTATAAAGATTGACACCCAGGGATGAGGATATGCATTTGCCACATAAAATAAAGTTTGCCCAATAGGTAGGTAAATTTGGGAAAACCTTTTGTTCCCAATAAGACAGATTCTTAAAAGGGCAAATTTTCATTTTTCAAAAGTGCCTGTTTGTGATTTGGAAATAACGACTTCATCCTTCAACTCATTGTTATTTGCACTTTACAAAACAGTAAACATTCGTTTTGAAATGTTTGTGTTTGTGGGTCTTGTTTTTCCGGGCTAAGCTCCAAAATGGCTGAAATAATATTAGTATTGTAATAGATAAAGGGAAGTAAATCCAAAGGAATTTTTATCAGCAAATATTATATAGGACTCTTGTGTAAAAATTAAAAAGTGTCCCAGTTACTTATGGAGTTAATTACCTAATTGTAAATAACGACACTTATTGCAAGCCACAAGAATCTAGAAACAACATAAAAAGTATATTTTTTCTTTTCCTGTTACATATATGTACTCAGTCAGTTTGAGAAACTAAGTCAGTTTGAGAGAGCCCATATGAGAATCTGTCCTTGTGATAATATGTCTTTTTGAAAATCTACCAGTCACCATGCGCGATAAAGGTTTTTTTAAATATTACAACATTGGGTTCCTTGATTACATTTTACTGTAATTTGTATTACTTATGCAGTAAATTATGTAATTCTAAATAACGGCACTTAAAGCAAGCCACTAGAAATTAGACACAACATACACAGTATATCTTTTCTTTTCCTGTTTAAGTATAGGTTCTCAGTCAGTTTGAAAAACTGCCCAAATGACAATCTGTTCTTTTGAGAATATGTCTCATTGAAAATCTACCCTTGTGAGAATCATGCGCAAAAGAGGTTTTTTTAGAATACAGGCGCCAATATATAACCATATGTTCGCGAACTTGATTATATTACTCTGCATAGAGGTAATTTGTAAAACTTTACATTTATTTAAACTTAACTTACCGGTACATGTTACTAGTCGCAATTTCCCCATCCCTGCTATAATTAATGAAACTGAGTGATAATTTACAGAAAGTATATTTATTAATAAAGACAATTTAATGTTTATTATCTAGGTACTATATAGATCTATCTACTAAAATTACTAAACTTCTGCTTAATCTAACTTTGAAAGACTTGAAAGAGTACCTTCTCAATTAAAATTATATTTTTGTTAATTCTCTTCTCGAAGTATTTATTCATTCCTTCCACTAAAAGACAATTGACTTGTTTGAGTATTATTTTTGTAAATATGTTAATTTATTATGTACTAATTTAGCATTTAAAATAAAATTTGTTTTTAAAGAATATGCTTGCATTTTTTTTTTGAAGTGAAAACTTCTTTAGCGGCGTTGTGCACTTTTTGGGATGGGTAAAAAATGTTAAACTCGTGTCAGGACACGTGGCCTGATCGAAAATTCATAAGACGCCGGAAGATTAGACCGTCGGCGCGGCGTAGGAGAGAAAGGGATATTACCCTCTCTTTCTACCGCGCGGCGAAAATGTATGCCTGCTCCTGCTGTTTATTTTTAATGTAATATAAATTGTCATGTTTGTGTACGATAGCGCAATAAAAGAATATATTATTTTACCACATAAATGATAGTACTTTTATACTGATAAATAAAGCAATTCGTGCGAAATTATTCCCTAACCATTCCAAAATATTCAAAAATGCACAACGTTGATGTTCAAGTTTTCACTTCTGCCGGCACTCCCGGAGTGCAACCCGTTTTTTTTTTTCGGTTCGTTACTCAAAGTCCTCATGTTACAGTGGACGGCCCTGTGCGGCCACTATGCTGCCACATCTTGGGCACAGTATAAGTAGCTAATAGGACTGTCTCGGATATTGACGCAGAAAGTCACTTTCGGAAAAGTCAATATCGCAAAAAGCCCTTCCGACCCGTGGTTACACTGATTTGTTACACCGGTGTAACCACTGAGCACACTTATGACCGATAGTTACACTAATGTAACTATCGAGCATATCTATTACCGGTGGTTACACTCAAAGTAAGTTTCGATGATAATAGGTGTCCACTCACGCACATGTTACAAAAAGGATAAAGTTTTATTTGTCACCCGAAATATGTAGAATAGCGTAGAATAAAAAATCAAACCGAAATGACAGATAAAAATGTCTTGTTGAAATTCACCTAAATTTAAATCCCTTCTTCCACTTAGGTAACTAAACTTTCGTAACCAGTTACAAGAGAAGATTTTTTTTACGCTGTTTGGTAACTAGTTGTGAGAGAACTATTATTTTTTCCTCTTTACTAACTAACTTTGGTAACTTTTGATAGTTACGAACGTAAACTAGTCGCATTTCGTGAATCAGTCACATTTTTTTTATTCCATGTCGGGTGGGAAACAAGCATACAGCCTACTTGATGTGTGTATAAACGCGCGCAACCAATGTTACTTGTGTGTTACCACCCCGGTTGCTGGCGCTCCTTAGGAGCATCCTGGTAGCCTCACTCACTCGCAGAAAACTACCATTCTACAGGGATTTGTTATTTGGCTGCTGTAGAGGTACTTTTCCAGACGGGCTATCGTCATGGCCTACTTCTCACTAACCTTGCCTCCTTGTTAATTAGTAGGGAGTACCACGTATTTTTATACCACTAAGGTGACAAACAAGCATACGTTCCGCATATCCGATAATGGAAAGAAGTTACCGTAGCCTATGGACGCCTGTAACACCAGAGGCATCACATGCGCGTTGCTGACCCTGTAAAAACCTCTTTACGCCCTTTTTGAAGAACCCCATGCTGTAGTCTCCTACCTCCTCCTAATAGATATTGAGCCCCCTACACCACAAAATAAAAATACCACAGAATAACTAATAGTACTTACATACGAAATAGGCACTCTCCGCAACTGAAAGGAGTTTCCTCTCCCGCTCCCCCGTTTAAATCCGCGGGCGCAAAATAGTTTCAACTCGCTTAACGCTATAGAACGCCTCGGGTCGCTATTCATTTGTTTTCTCACCTCCAGCTTAAGTGGCCAGGTTGTGATAGTGATATACATTATAATCACATAGGGACTGATAGGGACTTAAAACCTTTTTGTTTGTAAAGTGTTAGTACAGTACGTTCTTCATCTACGTTTGAAGATACATAACGCATCTTTTTGAAACACGCGAGTGACTGCTTAATCTATTGGGTACCTAAAGGTATTAATGAATGTTCATGTTTTGTTTGTTAATAAATTTTATCATATGTGTTTTCAATTGTATACACAGCCATTTTTATACTTAACACATCCCAAAACCATCCTTAACACATCCTAAAACCATCCTTAATACATCCCAAATCCATCCTTAACACATCCCAAAACAATACTTAACACATCCCAAAACCATCCTTAACACATCCCAAAACCATCCTTAATACATCCCAAAACCATCCTTAACACATCCCAAAACAATACTTAACACATCCCAAAACCATCCTTAACATATCCTAAAACAATACTTAACACATCCCAAAACCATCCTTAATACATCCCAAAACAATACTTAACACATCCCAAAACAATCCTTAACACATCCCAAAGCAATCCTTATCATATCCCAAAACCATCCTTAACACATCCCAAAACCATCCTTAACACATCCCAAACCATCCTTAATACATCCAAAAACCATCCTTAACACATCCCAAAACCATCCTTAATACATCCCAAAGCCATCCTTAACACATCCCAAAACCATCCTTAACACTTTCCCAAACCATCCTTAATACATCCCAAAACAATACTTAACACATCCCAAAACAATCCTTAACACATCCCAAAACCATCCCTAACTCATCTCAAAACCATCCTTAATACATCCCAAAGCCATCCTTAACACATCCCAAAACCATCCTTAACACATCCCAAAACCATCCTTAATACATCCCAAAGCCATCCTTAACACATCCCAAAACCATCCTTAACACATCCCAAAACGATCCTTAATACATCCCAAAACAATACTTAACATACATATATCTCTGGTTACAAAAATGGAATTCTTCTCTTGTAACTGGTTATGAAATAAAACTTTTTTACTAGCTCCATTAGGATCTTTTTAACTATCAACTATTTCTATTTTAAATGTGACCACTGATAATAAGTGTGCTCAGTGGTTACACCAGTGTAACAAATCAGTGTAACCATGGGTCGGAAGTGGCAAAAAGTTACTTTTCAGCAGAAAGTGATTTACTCTGTTTTCTGTATAATGATACCTAATAGTACAGAATAGTGAGTGCTGTTACGCAGATGCAGAAGATAAATAGAGACTACAAAGATTTGTATCCCGTCTAAAAACGTCAACTCACAATGTTCCAAAGGTAAACTGGGAAGCAATGATGAAAAACAAAAAATATTAATCAAGCCAAAAGATAACACAAACACTGACCCTTAAGGCCGTACCTGCTGCAAAACTAGCACCACTCGAGTGAAAATTAGTTATTCCCTAAATACACAACAATCAAAAACTGTGTCATGCGCAATGATGCTATAAATATGCCACAAGCGTCAAAAACGTACGTCTTAAAAGTGAGGTAATTGTACTCGCAATTAGTCCGCACAAGCGAGCCGATGAAACTGACGTTTGTAACAATTGAGTGTAATAGGGAAAAATGGCGTCTTCTGTATAACGGAAATGCAAAATTTATGTTGTTATAGTTAGTATATCACACTAAAGTACGCAATAATAATTGATGTTAATGCGTATTTAGGTTAATTGCATATTTTTTCAAGAGAAAAAAGGCGCCATTGCACCGATTACGTACTCAGCGCAGGAAGGAGATAGAAAATATATCATGGCGGCGAGATGATAAGGATAGCAATAGTCGTAGATTTCTCGCGATGGGAACCGTTTTCTGACGTAAATTAGTATGCCATAATCTATTATTGAGTATTTATAATATCATTGGTTTATTTAACCCCCATAGTTAATGGTCGAAGTCCCATACTATTTAAATAAATTTCATTGGAACCTTACAAATACAAGTTTCATCAATTTTGTAAATTATGAAAAAACTATGGAGTTAAAAAATCGTGTAAACAATTTTTTGATTAGTAAAGATATTTTTTTTACTCGACTGGTGCTCGGTTTGCAGCATGGACCCCTTGAGTCGTCATCATCAACCCTTATTCATCCCACTGCTGGGATATAGGTCTCCCCTCAATTGAAGAGGTTTAGCGTATACATCACGCTACTCAACTGCGGGTTGGCGGAGGCCAATATTTTCAAGCCGCCTAAAAGCCTCTGACTTGGCTTATCGACTGTCAACTATAATGACAATAGCCGTCACCGACGGCTTAACGTGCCCACAGAAGCATGGAGGAGCTCGAGATAAATAAACCCATCGATGGACAGGCTACGGTCGACGCCGCTTAACTTGCCTGTTCGATTATACTGACACGCGCACTGAGTTCCTTCCAGCGCTCGACCCCCCTAAGTATTAAAAGTTAAACCCTTATATGAACATACTTGTCTGTATGTCATGTTGATCACAACTAATGTTTTATACCATTAGATGGCAAATGTCAATAGGACCAGTCTGATGGTAATCAGTTGTCGTAGCTTAGGATTGTATGGATGTAGTTGATGGTAAATAACGGCGAAAACTGCAGGTACTTTTGGGAAGAAAAAGTTAAAATGACCAAATTCGTGAAAAGCGTCGGTGCCTCACAGTTGTCATTACAGCCAAAGCGGATCTAAACTGTAGGTGGTGCAACATGCCGACCAGCGAGCAAGACTCTAGCCGACTAAAGGTTGAGTATATACATAGTACATAGATCGCAATTTGCCAAAATACCACCAAATCACAGAATACCGCAGCTAAATAAATAACAATTCCCTTGAGGGTTGTTGTGTTCGCAGGAACAGTGAGTGAGGTTACCAGGGGGAGGGAGTTGCTACGTTGGTAGCGGGGGTGGCGCGGGCGATTTTTCCTGTTGCTAGCGTTAATATGCTTGTAAGCTTGTCTGCCAATCGACGTAGTATATAAAAACGCTAGATCTTGAATGGTTCGTAAGTGTACAGAGTTTTTCATGTCTATTATCTATTCTATATATTAATACGTGAAGCAAAAACTTTGTACCTCTTTTTACGAAATTTGCGCGGACGGAGGAGTATGGACTTTCGCACACTTCAAGATTATATTATAGAGACGGAGTGCAGAATTCTAATTTTTTTTTTTTAATTATGCATAAACAATACATTAAATCAATAAAAAAAATCGGGTTGCACTCCGGGAGTGCCGGTAGAAGTGAAAACTTGAACTTGAAAGAGAGAGGGATATCACTTCCTCCCTACGCAGCGCAGGCGGTCAACGCTCGCTCCGTCTTACGAATTTTCGATCGGGCCACGTGTCCTGACGCGAGTTTACATCCCAAAAAGTGCACAACGCCGCTAAAGAAGTTTACACTTCAAAAAAACATTACACACACACTACAATGTATTTGACACACACATACACATTAAACTCTTTTTGTTTATTGTTAAAGTCATAAATTTAAATTAATTATGGTCGAATTTCCACTACTGGGCGACCACTACGAATTACCTGTAATTAGAAAGATTGAGACCTTTGTTGCTGTTGAAATAATGACACAATTTATGTTTTCATTGGGACTAATTTCTTCATCTCAAACCACGCGGCATGTTGCCGGAAAACTCCTGAAGCATCGGATAGCATACGGCCGATGTATTTTTATCCCTGCGTGCGCATGCGCAGGCCTCATGAAACCCGGTATTTCAGCGTGATTCTTTATTGTAGTCCAGCGAGTAGCGTTTTACAAAGTGTTTTTTTTATAAAAGAAAATGTGAATAATTGGTGTTATAAAAGTGGTATTAGATAATAAAGAAAAGCAGATTATTTTAAAGTAAGTTATGTTAAAACACCATTGTTATAATTATGTCAGTGAAACAGTGAATAGACACAGTGAATTTAGGACGTTATTAGAGGTTATTTTTGGAAGTTGATATTTTAGTAAATTATTATGAAATTGCAAGTTGTTACTACGCACATAGTTTTCGATATAGATAATTTTGTGGCGCTAACCTATGTATATATACCGTTCACGCGTGATGCCTTGGTCACGGCATCACGCGTGAACGGCTGACCGATTTCGCTATTTCTTTTATGTTGTATTTGTTATTGGTATGAATAAGCGATTCTAAGTTATTGAATCGCAATAAGAGTTGGTGGTAAGCCCCCTGTCTACCTTAACATAGAATATTCAATTCGAATTGGTTTCGCGCTGTCAAATTACTGACAGTTCTGAGAACAGTTCATAAAAAAGTTAATATGGTCGTTCAGTTTTCTTAACTTTTCTAATTTTCCGCATAACTTTCTTAATCAGTTATTGGATCGCAATAAGAGTTGGTGGTAAGCCCCCAGGACGTCTATTGGGTCAGCTAGGTGTCCATAAAATCAGAAATTTGTACGACAGCTACGATAAATTTTACGTTTATACTAAATAAATAAATAAATGTTGTCAGATAAATTACACAGCGCCATCTAGCCCCAAAGTAAGCGAAGCTTGTGTTTTTTTTGTAAATACATACTTAAGATACATAAAAAACACCCAGACCAAGATAAACAGACATGTTCATGCACACAAATGTTTGTCCTGTGTGGGAATCGAACCCACGAGCGTTGGTGTCGAAGCCGTGTCATTGACCGTTACGCCACCGAGCTCGTCAAATATATAGCTATTAATTATATAGCTAGTAACGTAATAAAAATTGTAAGTATTTTATTGATTCGCCAGTGAGTGGTAATATAATTATATATTGTATAAATTTTCATCCTTCTGAAATAGAATTTCCCACCAGATCTTTAATTGACTATAAAATCTAAAGCCGTAAGATATAAAAAAGGTCATAAATCTAGTTTTAAATATTTTAGGATATTGTTATATATTTATACAATTTTAGAACATTTGCATATACAAATACATAATTATTATAGATAGTGCCTGCAAAAAAATATAAAGCAAAAGTTTATATATGAATCAATATTCTCTACATTAATATTGAAAAGTTGCAAATGCACATCTAAAAGGTAATACAAACGCAAATAAGAGTAATTATAAATCATTGCAGAAAATGGTACCGCAAAGCGTATGCGCAGTATGCCTCTCGCCAGCGGAGCAGAAGTGCTCCGGCTGCCAGGCAGTACACTACTGCACCAAGGAACATCAGAAGCAAGACTGGAAACAGCACAAGAACATATGCGTGCCCTTCAGGCTGAAGGAAGACTCCAAGCTTGGAAGGTATTTGGAGGCTACTAAGGACATAAAAGCGGGGGACATTCTGTTGAAGGAGAAGGCGCTTATTACTGGGCCGTCGCAGGTGAATATTCATTTGTAATTTGTGAGATAGTTATCATATAAATACAGTATGTAGAAAAGTATCTTTGAAAGAAACTATAATCAGTTGAATAACAACTCTCTGATCATAGCAATAGAGTACAATATAGCTTGAATTGTATATATATATTGAAAACTTACGAATTCTCGGCAGAGGAAAGTTTCTGAAAGTATGACGTGTCAGCAGTATTGGAAGGGTTTCCCTTCGCGTTCAAGATATAGGTCAGGAAGGTAAGGAAGTGCTGAGCGTATACATCCATGGAAGGATCCTTCAACTCAGAGGAGGATACTCCTACTTTGAGGCACCACGTGCAGTTTAAAAAATGATTTTCGACTCTCACGTCAATGGATAGTTGGTCTTTAAAGACTAACCACTATAAGCAGCTAATCAACTTCAAATAACGTTACATATGCAGGGGCGCCGACTCCGTGGGTGCTCGGGGGCTCGAGCACCCATGAGAAATAAACAGTGGGTGCCGAGCACCCCCTGAGAATAGACATCAAGAAACAGATCAGTAATGGCCTTTTAGGGATGGGCGCTTTTTCATTACCCGACGACCCGTTTAGCACAGTGGTTTAGAGCACCGGTTGAGACGCAAGGTTTGTGGGTCTCACACTTCGTTTTTTTCGAGTCATCAAATGAGCATAAGCACCCATGTGGTTTTCTAAAAGCCGGCGCCCCTGGTTTCAGATAACCCCAGCTGTCTGTCTTGGCTGCTATAAGCAGCTGGAGGAAGGGAAAACGGTACAATGTGACAAATGTGGCTGGCCGTTCTGTTCCGAAGACTGCACGCAGAAAGAAGACCACAAGCCTGAGTGTTACTACACTCAACAAAAGGGTGATAAGGTATGGGAAATCATGGATTTATACTACTTACATCAAGCAACAAACATGCGTTGGCAGCGGCGGTGGCGGCGCGCGAGCGATATTTCATGTTACGAGCGTTAATATGGCTACGGTAACCGTATCACATCAGGGCCGTCTTGTCTGCCACCCTAAATGGTATAAAAAATCCATAATTGTAAAATATTGAATGAAAAATATTTTTACTAAACCTTGTCGTATTGAGGTGTTTAGAGTTTAGTCGTATTTGAGGCCAACTTCATTTTATCCCATGAGACAAGAATCTGTATATTTTCCTTACAAACTTATTTTTTTCTGTTTTCTTTTATTCCCAAAAAATAACTGGCATAAAATAGAAGTAATATATTTACAACTATACTTTCTATCTTAGGTGTCAATTATCAATTTCGGAATCACGCATCCCAACTACCAGTGCATCACCGTCCTGCGTTGTCTGTACCAGCGAGACCACGACCCGGCCCTGTGGAGCAGGCTGCTAGCTCTTCAGTCCCACTGCAAGGAACGCCGCAACACCGACAAGTGGAATAATGACAAAAATATGATCGCCAACTTCATCTGGAAATTCTTCAAACTGGAGGGGACCTTCAGTGAAGAGGAGATTATGAAATGCTGTGGGATTATACAGGCATGATAGATCAGAATAATTAATAGCATTAACTAGAGCTTTTTATTTAACCTATTAACTCTATTACTGTCTCTCGTAACATTGTCAAGATAGGACGTCAAATTCCAGTCTATGTCTGAAGAATACATATTCTTTATCTAATCTAGCTAGCTTAACATGTTTTTGTTCCATGATCATATCGAGCTCCGTTCTACGGATTAGTCGATTTAATATTAAATAAATATTTCTGGACAATTTACACAGCGCGATCTAGTCCCAAATTAAGCACAAAGCATGTGTTATGGGTACTAGACAACTGATAAATGTACTTAAATACATTTTTTTTTTTGTACTTAAATACATACTTATCATACATTTAGAACACCCAGACCAAGACAAACAGGCATGTTCATGCATACAAATGTTTGTCACGTGTGGGAATCAAACCCACGATCTCGGAGTCAAAGTGGTCACTGCTAATCATTCGACCACCGAGCTCGTCAATTTGGGAATACTGCTTCTAGCATAATAATTATGCTAGACGCTGTATTCCTATATAGTTTCTAGCGTAATAATTCATGTGATCTATGTCACGTATGACATAGATCCTCTTCGGTATAGGGACGTGTTATGTATGAATTATTTCGGCTTCTATTAGCTTGTTCACGGTTTGAAAGAATCCCTTTCCATCTCTTAAAAATGAAAGTAGCGATATCCATACTCTTCTTTTCTTATATATAGTTTAAACTTGTCAGATCAACGGGCACGAGGTGCCGCTGATGGAGCCCGACTACGTGGCGGTATTCGACCGCGTCTCGATGGTGGAGCACAACTGCCGCGCCAACTGCAACAAGAGCTTCACCTCCGACGGACAAATTGTAGGTGACACAGCGAAACAGATGCAGTATATTTATTTTAAAGAAAAAAGCGACGGAAAACCAAGACATAGATCTCAGAGTCCGCAAGTGGCAGTAGGCCGCATTTGCCGAGTCAGCGATGGCAGGGGAAGGAAACGGAAGTCCTTTTGGAGGCCGCTTACGAAGTGACGAAGCCTGAGGCATTCCTTCTCTAGACTAACAGACGACTTCAAAAAAAATGTGGAATGCATTGGAGAAGATCTGCTGGCCCCACTGGGACCTAGTTCCTTATGTACTACCTAATAGTACCTACCACCTATTTAGTAGTCTTTTGAGCGTAAGTAACTCAAAAAATGTGATTTGTAGTTGCTGTCTGCCGGGGTGAACATCCCTGCCGGCGCCCACATCAGCGCATGTTACACGGACCCGATGTGGGGCACGGAAGCGCGCCGCCACCACCTCGCTGACTCCAAGTTCTTCGAGTGCACGTGCGAGCGCTGCTCTGATGTCACCGAGTTCGGGACCTTGTACAATAGTGTTAAATGCAAAAAAAAGTAAGTCACAAATTTTGACGTTGCAAATCCTTTGGGGAAGTATTTATTTGACACAAAATAAACCGTATATTATGTAGACGTACTAATTCTTTAGTAGCTGGCATACTAAAAAAATATAAACTGACCTATATGCGAAAATAATTATAGCGGTAGCAATGATGTTGTAAATACAATATATGTATTACATTATGGGTTGATGCGTTCCTGCGAGTGAGTGAGGTCACCAGAAGGGATGGATATGCTGCGTTCGCAGCGGGGGTGGCGGCGCGTGAGCGATATTTTATGTTGTGAGCATATGTATATGGCTATGGTAACCGCTTCACATCAGGCGGGCCGTATGCTTGTCTGCCACCCGACCCGACGTAGTATAAAAAAAAGATCTCCTGATAGGTCGCTGTCAATTGCAATTGTCGCACCTCGCAATTAGTTCGCGTCAAGAAAGCAAGCGAACGTGACGGTTTGAGACAACTGACGAAATTAAAACAACTAGTGACAAAGTCGCGGGCACCAGCTAGTTAGCTAGTTTATTAATTTTGAAGAAAAAGTTCTTTACGCACGCTTGACTTGGGGAGTAAGCTGGTGAATGCGTGACGGGAGCGTTACGGAAACGGCAAACGGAAGTTGAGAGGGAGATATTATAAGTTAGTACAGCTAATGAGTTTTACTAAAAGAGTCGGCCTTGAGTTTCTTGCCAGTTCTTCTCAAGAAGCCCCGTCGCCAGAACTGGCACTTAAATTCACTTTCACATTCAAGATAGTGTGATGAAAGTGAATCTAAGCTCTGCGGATTTAGAGTAGTAATGATTTAGATACATGTTCTTATATTTAATTTGTATGACGTTTCTAAGTGCTTTATAAAGTCCAAGGAGTAAAGATATTTGATTTCATTTGACTTCAGCCGTGTGGTTTAAAGCAGTGTTCCGCAAAGTGTGTGCCGCGGCACACTGGTGTACCGTGGTCATTAGTTGATGTGCATCGGAAAAATAAGCTTATCTCATAAAGCTGGTTTTTAATTTTATGGTGTACCGCCAACAATTTTCGTTTTTCCTAGATGTACCTTCAACACAAAAAGTTTGAGGAACACTGGTATAAAGCACACTCATTTTTTGTTTTTTTTTTTACATATCTGCATATAAATAATCATCAACCCCTGTCCATTCATGTGTTACAACAAAATGTTCAAAACCTTTAATTTGAGTGATTTGTTAATAAATATTTACCTATATATTTTGCAGAAATTGCAAAGGATACCTTCTACCGCAGACCTTCATCATCCCGATACTGCACATGACGCTGAATCCGGATCCTTCGACCCATAAAGTTGACGAGAAGATGTGGATCTGCAACAGCTGCGAGGACGCCGTGGCTGATGGTATCATCCAACAACTCCTGCAGGCCATTGGTAGAGAGCTCAGCGGCATGCCCAAAGGCGAAGCTGACGTTTGTGAAAGGTGCAGTATTCTAAGTCGGTTGGTCAGGAATGACTTTGTACGAAATCTTCCATATACAATTTATGGTCTCAGCAGGAGCGATAGAACCTTTTTATCATTGATTTCGCGGCGTTTTCGACCGGCTAGAATGTCCAGAACTAATTCATTATATTAGAGGGATATCCCAGGGCTGCCAGAAGTCACTTATTCTGATGAACAAAATGTGCATGATTGAGTTGTGTTAAGGTTAGGTACTATGATCGTATGACTACCTGCTACGTTGACCATTTTCCAGGTATCAGGTAACAATATAAATATATCATAAACAATATCGTAAAAAATCTAATCAATAGGTACTCCCAGACACTTCCGATCTTGGATTATATGATAATATCGGTAGCGTAGCATGGTGGGTATTGTGAGCCTGTTGTCATCATGCAAAGTTGTTATAATGCAATTAAATACCAAATATGCCTATCCTTTCCGGGGAACTGGTCCACTGTACACCGCCGAGCGGAATGATGTCCGTACGACATCTCTCTACCCCCGTTGCTGTTACGGTCTGCCGGGGATGTGAACAAAACTTAAATTTGGGCACTTGATTTAACTCTAGATGCTGGATGACATCCTTACACAAATCTGACCGAACACGCAAGTTGAGTTACATCAATCGTAGATGAGTTTAATTATCGCAAAGACTTTGGTCGGTTTCAACCAATGTCTTGTTTGAAGATGTAAAAATGAATTCGAGAACCCTGTGAAGATCAATTATTTCTGGACAATTTACACAGCGCCATCTAGTCCCAAAATTAAGCGCAAAGCATGTACTATGGGTACTAGACCACTGATGTACTTAAATACATTTTTTGTAAATACATATATTATATATATCTTACATAGAAAACACTCAGACCAAGACAACCAGATATGTTCGTGCACACAAATGTTTATCTTGTGCGGGGATCGAACCCACGACCTCGGAGTCAAAGTGGCTATTGCTAGGCATTCGACCACTGGGCTCGTCAATTGACTGCTATCAAACCCTTAGTGGATTAGCATTCTGAAATACGGCCTCCCTCTTCTACTTCTCTTCATACTGTCCAGGATATCTGTATCCTAGTGTTGAGTATAGGTGATGGTGATGGGGGAAATGAGTATGGATTGTGAACGATAATCAACTGTTCCAGATTTATTAACCACTGCAGCAGCTACCTGCATCCTTCACATTACTACATGACGGACGTGAGCATGGCCCTCGCCCAGCTGGTCGGCCAGGAGGAGGAGCTGGGGCTGGCGAAAGTCTCCGATGACAGACTGCTGCTGAAGACACAGCTGTGCAGGAAGATCACAGATTTGCTGGAGATACTAGCACCAGGTAAGGAGTGCCTTCTTACAAGTCATAGTTGGTATATCGATCACTGTTGGTAGAACATTGTAAATAAGTAGTTTTTGACCTGAATACGTCTATAAAACTACTAAGGAAATTCAAAAAAACCGGACAAGTGCAGGTGGGACTCGCCAACCGAGGGTTCCGTACGTAGGATCATTATAAATAGTTCAGGAATCTAACCCCCTATTTTTTAAGATTTAATTACAAAAGTATAGTTTTGAGATTTATTCCTGTACTTGTAGTCTATAACGATGTTACTTGCCAAATTTCATAGTTCTAGGTCAACGGGAAGTACCCTATGTAGGTGAAGTGGGCTTTGGTTCAAAGATGTACCACTTACACCCCAATCAAAAATGGCAGCGCTTTCCCCTCCCTCGCACACGATGTTCCGTAGTTCTTATTTAGTGTCATAAATTATTTGATCCTGCATCTATCCAGTTGGTGTGTTTGCATTTTGGATGGAGATGATAGATATATAGCTGCAACACTAAACTGTAGGTATCCCCTGATTTTGTTATCATTCGTTTTTTTACGATTCGTTTCCTTACCTCAAAAGGAAAAACGGAACCCTTATAAGATCACTTTGTTGTCCGCCTGTCTGTCTGTCTGTCTGCCGTCTGTCTGTCAAGACCCTCTAAGTCGAGAATACATGGAGGTATCAAGCTGAAATTTGAACTGTATACTCAAGTCTACGGTCCCATGAAGGTAAAAAAATCAAACTGCTAAATTTACGTAAAATAAGATACGGCCGTTTATTCAGCAAAAAACGCATATTTCGACATTCTCAAGGGAATCAAAACTCATATAGTACTTCCCGTTGACCTAGAACTATGAAATTTGGCAAGTAACATCGTTATAGACTACACACAACACACAAGTACAAGAATAAATCTCAAAACTATACATTTGTAATTAAATCTTACAAAATAGGGCATCTATATTTTTATAAGGGGTCGAAATTTCAAATTGAAGCTACTAGTTCAAATAGGGTGTTATATAAAAGGGCTTGATGTGCACATTGCAAAATATATTTTATTTCTTTTTTTCCGATTATTATTTCTTGTTTATAATGAAAAATGTCAAATTTATAATGATCCTACGTACGGAACCCTCGGTGGGCGAGACCGACTCGCACTTGTCCGTTTTTTTTAAAGATATCGAGTCTCGGGTGGTAAGAAATTACATTTACATTAAAGAAGGTCCGCCCCATGAGAAGAATTACCGCGGTAATCACGATAACTATTGGTCACGAGATGAATCCGTAGGTAATAAACAAAATGCAGACAATCATAGCTCCTGAATAGACTGACAGATGATAGAAACCTTTCAGAATGGGCACGACCTTCAAGAATGAAGTATGCGACAACGAAGAAGAGCTATAGTTTAACCGTATGGACTTTTTTTTTATTATAGTTTTGTTTAATTTTAAGGCTTCGACCATTAGTGCTGATCGAAGTTTTAAGGACTTGATGGCATTGCGTATTGATAGGATGTCTTTCTGTGAACAGCGGAGACCCGTCTCCGCGGCATGCTGCTGTTCGAGCTGCACGCGGCGGTGGCGGAGACCGGTAGACGGCGATCACTGGAAGAAGGACCGCTCGCACTGCTGGGGTATGTCACGGTAAGTGTGTCTATAATTATTATAAAGCCTAATCACTACATCCCTACTTAATATTATAAATGTGACTGTGAGTTTGTTTGTAACCCTTTCACGCCGAAACTACTCAACCGATCATCATAAAACTTTGTACACCTATTTTAAAAGGTATTAGGAAGGACATAGGATACTTTTCATTAAAAAAAGTAATCTCTGGCGAAGCTGCGGGTGGAAGCTATGTAGTAATATTATAAAACGAATAATTAAACGGTATTTCCAAACAATTATGACATGGGAGCCTTCAAGAATAGAGTCTTTAATTCTCTTAAATGGCTGGCAACGAATCGGCGACCCCTTGATGTTGCTGGTCTCCCTGAGCGGTGAAGATTGCTTCCACCAGCTGACCCACTCGCTCGTATGCCCCTCTCTCATATCAAAAAACGAAGTCCCCCGCCCGTAAGTGTATGTTTGTTTGAACGCGATGTACTCAAAACTACTGAATACGAGTATCATACGGTTTTCACCAATAGACGGACAGATTTATGAGGAAGGTTTAAGTGCCGTTTTTGTGTAAATTAACCGAAATGAGACGATATTTTTTAAAGGCAAAGACAATGCTAAACATAATTATAGAAGTCTTTGGTTTTGGATAACATCATGTCGCCTGGGAGATTTATTGACTCTGTAGAGTGCTCAGTGCGAGTTTTTTTGTTCGCGTTCGATCATGGCAATGTAAACAATCTGACCAAAAATGTTGTGAAGTTATAAGACGCTAAAGTTACATATCAAAATTACGTGGCTTACTTGTTAATCTGGCTAATTTGGATAAGTAGCATGCGTCTGGTAAAATCATAATATGAAACTTTTCTCAATTTATTATATTTTAATTATCACTAAGCACTCTGAACTATCCGCGAGAAGCTGGAGCGAATCGCTAGTTATTATTCTAAATGCAAAATTTTGTGCGTATGGTTGTACCAACTGTACCTATAGGTGGATTTATAATGTTTATTGCTCTTTCATGCTGCCTATGGGATACTTCTAAACGTGGTACCTGTATAGGCAAGGCGAGGAAACAGAGCACAAGCTAGTAATTCTATAAATTTCTTAGAATCTGAATAAAGCGCTAGAAGAACGTACATTTCTATATGTATATTGAAATGCAAGCCGCGTGCCGTTAATTTTGCATACAATTATCATATCACTGTCTTGCTCGTGTTTGGTCTATTGCAGCACGGTACGGCGGCGAACAAACGGCGCACTGGTCTTACTAATAAAATATTAAATAGTAGCTAAGTTTTATAGAAGTGTATAAAATAACACACACTCGAAAGCCGACATATTATTTATTTATTTAGGTATACAATACAGGTTACAGTTAAATAAAAAAAAATAAAAAATATTTGCAATAAATAGGGTAACATTTAAACAGATGTTATTGTGAAATAAATCACCAGCCCACTTAGCCATTATAAATAGCATGCAGATTTAACAGATTTTAGCCTAATTAAAAATATTTAGAATAGATCAATTAATATTTATAATTTGTATTTTTTATATGTAATTTGTCAGTAATCATATCATACACTTTACTAATACTTCACACCCATCAAATTTCCTGTACAGTGTAAAAACATTCAAGCAGCGCTGCCGTCGTGCGGCCCTGCCCTTAGGCCCTTACCACCATCTCTTATTGCGATTCAATAACTGGATAGAATGCTTATTCATACCAATGAATAAGCGACTCTATTTCAAACGGAATACAGTCGCTTATTCATTGGTATGAATAAGCATTCTATCCAGTTATTGAATCGCAATAAGAGATGGTGGTAAGGGGGCTGTGCCGCACGACAGCAGTGCTGCAGATGCGCTGCGGCCGCGCGGCACTTTGCGGCTAATTTGAATGCGCTCGTATAGTACTTACTAACTTTCGCGTGAATGCATTGGTCACGGGTCGTTATTCAATAAGTTTTCAACACTGCGATATATTTTCGCGTACAGTGCCGCACTCGATGCTCTGTTTGCATCCGAAATGCTGACACACATTTCATACTGTGAATATAAATTGAACGTAACTTTGGGTGTTAGTAGGTGCGGTCTTTATTGTCTTTTTAAACACACTTTTATTAATCACAAAAATCTTTTCCCAATGAAATGTTCTAGAAATTTACCATAATAAACTATGAACTCTACATAACCGGGGGAGCAAAAATATATTTGTGTTGTCAATCACTGTTACAATAACCACGCCGGATTCTAGCCCACGGGGCCGAAATCGAGATTGAGTGGATCGAGTAAATTCGGTGAGTGCATGTTTTCAAGGACATCGATCTTAATTTTTTCCGACACAAACCTCATGTCGAGGTCTTTAAATGTGACAAGTTTCATCAAAATCGGTTCAGTGGTTTTGGAGCCTATTCATTTCCAAGAATGACGCTCGCTCCACTCAATCACATACATAAGGATATAAGAGTACCAAACTTAAATGACTATGGCTCACCACTGGCTTTATACTTCAAATGTACTTCTCTAAACTAATATACTGGAGGTAAATACATCAAAATTAGTGGTCGGAATACCGGATGAAACCACGAGGCACGGCAGAGATAGATTTTTTTTATACTACGTCGCGTGACAAACAAGTATACGGCCCGCCTGACGTGAAGCGATTGTCATAGCAATATTAACACTCGCAAAATGAAATGTTGCTTGCGCGGCGCCACCCCCACTGCCAATGCAGCAAATATTTTCTTCCTGGTGACTTCACTCACTCGCTGGAACACAACAACCGTCAAGGTAATTGTTATTTGACTGCGGTATTCTGTGGTGGGAGTTCCTTCCCCAGTCGGCCAGATTTCAAATACGCTGTACCCTACCTCACTGCTGCCAGAACCTCTTTCGCTAGACGTCAGGGTGCACCACGTGCAGGTGAGATTGGCTTTGGCTCTAAAGATCATGGTGAGCCACTTACACCCCAAAAGTCAAGTTTAATTAAAATCATCGTCATTTGGCTAGGAGGTCACTTATATATACATGCGTATACACGTGTCAAACAGGAGCTGTTTTATCAATCAAAAAAATCTCTAGAGTAAATGTTTCTTACACAATATTTGCCATCTCTCATTCTAGGAATCCCGAAAAATTCTACTGGAATCCGCGACTCTTCTGCGCCATGAGCCTCCCGAGCTGCCCGAGGGCCGCATCATGCAGCAGGCCAGGATCAATCTGGTGCAGATGGACGAGCTCATCAGGAACCTCTCCATGACGCTGCCGTCACCATTGTAGAACAATAAAATGTTGAACACAAATTCTTCTTTTATTAAAGAGATTTCCCAGGGCAGATCAGTCAAGTTACAAATTCAGAAACATTGCATTGAGAAAGTGAATTGCATTAAAAAAAAATCTATTAGTGCTATAAAGACATGCAAGGTATTTAAAAAGCCTCCAAATATTACCTTTCTGTCGTAGGAGCATAAAGCATCATCAAGAGGAAAGAGGCACAGCATACTGTATTGTAAAAGAGGTTCTTCAAAAAGTGGTAATTGAGGTATCGGCAATGCACGAGGTTTTTACAGGGTCGGCAACACGCGTGGGATGCCCCTGGTGTTACAGGCGTTCATATGCTACGGTGACTGCTTTCCATCAGGCGGGCCGAATCCTGGTTTCCACTTTAGTGGTATAAAAAAAATCATTTTTTTGTAAATACATACATATAATACAAAGATAACACCCAGTTCATGCACACTAATATTTGTCTCGTGCGGGGATCGAACCCGCGACCCCGGAGTCAAAGTGGACATTGATACCCATTCGACCAGCGGGCTCGTCCGCGTTAGCGGGTTTGTCTTGGTCTGTGTGTTTTCTATGTATTATATGTATGTATTAAAAAATGTATTATGCTTAGTTTGGGACTAAATGGCCATGTGTAAGTTATCCAGGAATATTACAGTACTCCGTGTAGAAGCGGAGTTATTAAATGTTAACTGTTTATGTTATGAAGTACCCGCGGCCGAAGTGGCGGGCGGGCGCCATTAAAGTATCCATATCAAATCAAATCAAATCAAAATATTTTATTTGCTAGAATACAGTTAAATAGTTGTTACATTCTGATAATATCGGGTCGTGTATCCAATCTGCGTGCAGACATGCAAAATTTATTAACAAAATCAGACAAAATGAAATTTTGTTGCGCCAAATTACGATACAAGTAAATATACAATGCGAATAATTATAATAGTAAAATGTCAATCTATACATTATTTTCGTGATTTGTTGTAGTCCAAATAATCTTTAATACTGTAAAAGCAATGGTCCAAGAGCCACTTCGTCAAATTAACTTTAAATTTAGCTCCGTTTAAGATCTTGAGTTCCTCCGGCAAATTATTATATAGTACTATACTCATATTATAGACATTTTTTGTATACATAATCTTATGACAAGTTGGTTGATGTAGTAAGTTTTCATATTGACCTTACAACATAAAGTTATCAATCACTTGTGTCTCAGCGGAAGTCTACAGGCACACTGGTTTTAATTGGTCCAATATCTTTATTTCGCGGAATTGTCCACACCTGCCGACAGACTCGACCTGTTCCATAAAGGTGAGTGTACACTAGACCACTAGAACATTCCATCGAGATTTACAATGAAAGTAACGTTCCTGCGAATGCTTAATGCTATGTTCGACGTAATGCGAACAATTCCCTTGAAGGTTGTTCTGTTCCTACGAGTAAGTGAGGTCACTAGGATGGAAGAAGTTCCTCCATTGGCAGCGGAGGTGGCAGCGCGCGAGCTAGCAATTGTGCAATTAGCTATCGTGTTGCAAGCGTTTATATGGCTACAGTAACCGCTTCATATCGGGCGGGCCATATGCTTGTTTGCCATCCGAGGTAGTATAAAAGTATGTAGTATAAAGCAGTATATTTAAGATCGTTGTTTTTTTACCACATAGTTTTTTTTTTACTAAAGCCAAATTATCCCAATGGGAGTACTAGAATGTTGCAAAGATGACATCAATACTCCATGTGAAAATGGACTTGTGTGAACAGCAGGTACTCGTAGCAAAATTTTTCACACTGAGAACGTCCACTTTCACCATAGTTTTATGACGGAAATGTGACCGGCATTAATCATAAAATCTAGATCTATTAGCTCATTGTGAACACAAATACTAACATCTGCACGCAAGCTTTGCAGCGGTGCGCTGTGGAAAATGCAAATTAGTTAATTTGCAGTGCTTACACCGCAACCCCGTGCGGCTTGCACGGGGAAGTTACTCACTCACACACTTTTGCATAAATTTGCAATTAATAATAAAACGTGAGTAAAACTTTAGGGTACATACAAATACAAATACAAATACAAATTTCTTTATTTGCTCATAAATAGGGTTGGTGCAGTAGATGCTGATGGATAAACAAAGTAATGTCCTTATACCTACTTAGCTATAAATAATAATAGCATGCAAATACAATGTTTTTTTTTATCATTCATTGTTCTAAAATTAACTCATGCATTGACAACATGTTATTTATACGTGTAGATTTCGCACTTTTTAAATACCAACATACCTAGCTCATGTTTTGTATTCTAAAAATTCATTAATCGAATAAAAAGTTCGATCCAAAAGCCACTTGCGCAATGTTGTTTTAAATTTATCAAAGTGTAGGCATTTTATTTCTTCCGGTATTTTATTAAAAATTTTTACGCACATTAAATAAGCATTCTTCTGATAACGCGTAGTTTTAGGAATTATATTATGCATAAGTTTGCCAGGGTATCTTATACTTCTTGATGTTATGTCTTTGTTATGCCTGAATATATTTTTATTCTGCATTACAAATTTTCCTACCTCTAATATGTATAAACATGGAAGAGGCAGAATGTTTAAATATCTAAAGTAGGGCCTACATGAAACATCAGGTGGGATGTTAGAAATACTACGTATGCATCTCTTTTGAGCAAGTAATATACTATTTATATTTGCTCCATTACCCCATATCAGAAGTCCGTATCTAATTATTGCTTCCACATATGAAAAGTAGGCTGTAATTGCAGCATTTTTGCAGGCTACTTTTGTCAGTTTATATAATGCAAATGGAAATTTGTTTATTTTTGAGCATACCTTTTCAATATGTTCTTTCCATGTTAACTTACTGTCAATAATCAGTCCCAAAAATTTTGTGCTAGCAATACTACGTAACACATGTCCATTTGTATTTATATTATATCATAAAGTATTCATTGTTTCTAGAATTATGACTCAATTTTCCAAAGGGAATACAAACCACATATACGATACACCTTCGCAATATCGGTACGATTCGATAGTAGGTGATCATGTTCTATGTATTATAAGTATACATTTACAAAAAAAATGTATTTAAGTACATTTATCAGTTGTGTAGTACCCACAGTACAAGTTTTGCGCTGTGTAAATTGACCAGAAAAAAAAACGTTGATAAGTATATCAATGCCGCACTACGGCATTGATATACTTATCAACGTTTTTAGAGTATCTCCTCTCTTTCATAGACAGTTCACAGACAGACAGACATTTCTAGTATAATGTGATCAGACTCTACTGTTGAGAGATTGAACGGTACGAAGAAATTCGACGAAGAACCAAAGTTCTAGACAGCTCTGCGAATCTAAAATAAAAGTAAGTTAAAGTGGCAGTGGGCCACTCACATCCAAACAATCCCAACATGCCAAGTCAGCAACGGCAGCTAGGTGAGGCAATTTTTAGTATAAAGGCTGCGTAAGAAGCGACGAAACGTGGTTTCCCCCCTACCGATGGCCACGAGAAAGCGGCTGGAATTGCCTGGATGCAGTTAATGAAGGATCGCATGTGGTGGAAAGCATAGGGAAATCCTGTATCTAGTACATGTATGCAGTGGTTCAATAGAGGCTGATGATGATGGAAGGATGCTGAATATCTGCTGCGGAAAGTTCCAATTTACAGATTCATGAGCGCTCAGAGTAAATTACTAATCGTAGAATCTTAAAATTTAGTTTCTTAAAATACATCAGTTTAAAAACAAGACCCAAGCCACTCACTATTACCTCAGTACTAGACTAATAAATAGGATCCCAGCTGCAGACACCTAATGAAAGACTAATAGTCGAGGGCTTAAACATTGGGGCAGTATTGTCTCATCATCATCAGGTCATTTTAGTCTCCACTACAGGAGCACGACCCTCTCTCGTCCGTCCCAGACAGAAGGAGGATTTGACCTTTACTCCCCACGCTGGCCAGACGGGTTGGGGAGGGTTATATTGCAGTATTGTCTAGTAGATGGTTATTAATTTTCAGATTTGATTGAATACTTCTGCCGGCTATAGAATTGAATAGGTGTTCTAACTTAATAAAATCAGATGTCTGCATTCATGCAATTTCAAGAAAACTTGGTTCCACGAGTCGGGTTACTTGGCTCCTTTGCTGACTGCACTAGCCATATTTACATATTAGTGTTACATTTTTTACTCGCGACTTCGGCCGCGTTGTCATTATTTAAATAAAAGTTTTCCCGTGGGAATAAGATAAGATGTTTTTTTCCGGGATAATAAGCCGCCTATGTCATTCTCCAGACTAAACTTTACCCGTGAAAAAAACCATGTCAATCCATTGATGCCTTTCGATGTAACGACAAACAAACACGCATTCACATTTATAATATTTAAGTATGGCTTACTCGTATATTATTATTGTTCCTAAAAATATGGGTTGTAATGTAGATGACTTCTTAATGCGGAATAAGCCTATAAATAGTTAGAGTCTAGCAAACAATGTGTATCTCCTTATTGCGCACGTGGCTAAAGACGGCCTGATATGGCGGCCATTGTTTGAATTACGTGTATCTGGTTTTTACATACATGATAGTGATAATTTGTCTTACACTTTATTAAATTGTATTACATTCTTCCCTCTCCGTTGTGATAAAGATCCGTAATGATCTAGTTAGTTTGGTATTAAAAATTCAATGTTTATTTAATACTGTTGGATATTGTTGTAAATTTCACTTGGCGAACTGCACCTTTATTGTTTTTTTTGACAAATCCAATCAAGACATGTTCCTCTTTTCCTTTATTTTTATCTCAGACGTTAGAGAGAGAGAATTTAAGAGAAACAAAACATATTATGTATGTAATTGTGCGCATTTACTAAAGAAGATTCTGCTATGAGAATATGTACTACGCAGCAGGCTTTCCGCACTGAATTACTAAGGAAGGTCAGCGGCTGCCATAGAAAACTGCCTCCGCGGGAATCGTCAGTTGCCAGTTGCCTCTTTCAGGCCACTGGTGAATTTTAGCCTCTATAATTTATTGTTTTTATGATATTAAAATTTTCCGCGTAACATTAACATTTTCGTTATCAAAATGTGATTTTATTTATATTTGTAACCATTCCCTGCCGCTCTCCTGTCGACCTCACCACCGAGATGAATCTAGAACTGCCCCCTTACCACCAACTCTTATTGCGATTCAATAACTGAATAGATTGCTTATTCATACCATATCCAATTTGAAATAGAGTCGCTTATTCATTGGTATGAATAAGCAACTAGGAAAGAAGATTAACGTTGTGGATTAGACAAATAAGAAAGCACAAATAAGAAAGAACATTAACGTTGTGCATTTTTGAATATTTTGGAATGTTTAGGAAATAATTTACCACGAATTGCTTTATTTATCAGTATAAAAGTACTATCATTTATGTGGTAAAATACAATACGATAGATATAGTAGGTAATATATGGTCCGATGAACTTAAGAAATCGACTGGAAGCGGAAGGCGGAGGATCGTATTTGGTAGAAAGCATTGGGGAAGACATCAGTGGGTAGATACAGACTGATGATGATGTTCTATTCTTGTGATAAGATAAGTAGTACTACGTTAGTACTATTACTTATACTGTGGTAGTACTGACATTGTGATATTTATATACTTAGCATAACATCGTGTCCATGTAACAAATGTAACAGACGAGTACAAACAATATATTCTTTTGTGTAAATTTTGTTATATAACACGTCCAGATAATTCAACATGGTTATATAACATTGCAACATATAAGTTAACTTAAGAAATGTCCCGTGTTACAGTATGTACAGGAATCGAACCAGTGGCATTTGAACCCCGCTAAGACAAACATTTGTGTACATGAATATGTCTGACTATCTTGATCCGAGCTTTCTCCTTCACTGTCACCTTTTCAGTTATCTATCACCTATAGAGCTTTAGTTACTTTGATCAGAATATTAAATTATCAATAGAACTGTGTGCTGATGATATCTCACCGATTTTTTGTCGATGTGAATCACCGATGCGGAAATATTGACGAAGTAAACAAAGTGCTCTGCCTTATTTTCGTACAACTGAGATCGATTAGGACAAACTACCATACGCCCAATGATAGTTAGTTATAGTAATCTATAAATTTGCAACACCAAGAATATCATTCGATCCTGTTGAAATCTGTTCAGACCCTATTTGAAGAGCCTTGCACCTTGAATACACCTTGGGAGAACATTTTACAGACAGATCATTTCAAGAAAACTCAAGAAAACGGAGGTGAAGCCACAAGAAACTGCACATTGGCCCCAAAAAAGTTACAAAAGATCGGATACTCTAGTCAGAATGCTCCCCAATTCAGATTCAGGTAATTCGCTGCTTTCCTCCTCATGAGAACAAAGGATATTTGCACGTCTCATATATGCTGACGCTGTCATCTACTCACTTAGTTGAAGGTTGTATAAGTAAATAACACCGCGAGAGCTACAAATCGTCTTCCCAAAACTTTTCCTATCATTTCAATTGCTCAACATTCATCTCCAATAGTGGAAGCAAAGCCAAATGCAGAGTTATAGAATTAGGATGCTCGTGTAATTTCACTATCGCACCTAAATAATAATTATCAGTGCAAATAGTCGCCGCCAATGGCAGCAGGCGGGCTCCTAGCTAATTATGCCAAAGTCGCGGCTCGACGCAGCCGGATACACAAGTTCGCCGGCGAAAAATCTAAAAGTGCTCCTTTTACCTTATGGATTACTCTGTTTGTGAAATAAATTCAAGTGATGTGCATAATCACAACTAAATGCAATTAAATTTTGTGATCTGCGTTACAATTTTGGTTCTGAATTTTATGGCGCTGGAAAAGATATGTTGATTTAAAGGTTTGTAACTTATTTTGTTTTATTTGTTTAGCATTTACTTCAGTTGCTGTACTTTAAAAATTAATAATATTAATGGTTTTTCGATCTACTTACGTCCCGCTATATCCCATGAATTGCATTAAATTTATTCATTTGTCAGCGGGCCGTTGCTGGCACTTCGTATATACTAGTTTCTTTTATTCTATGTAATCTCATCTTATCATCATATGTCCCGGTAAAGCTCTATGAATATCAGCTGAAAAAAGTATTTTTACATCTAAATCAAATCATAGAGATTGTAGACTTTAAACCCCGAGCAAATCAGTCGATTCAGTTGTTGAGTGATAATATATTGGATACATAGAATATCGTTATGTTGACTTATTGGTAAAGGCACGAGAATGCCTCGATATTGCTGCGGTATTATTTTAACTTTTTCTTGCATCTTGTATAATAAATCGAAATATACCTGTGATCTTTGATCTATCAACATCAAGTATAATATTTTAATGCTCTCGTTTAGATAAGTGTACTTACTCATTATCTTTACCGTGTCTACATTAACTCAGATTACTCAGCTTTGCATTTACTTTTTGAATGTAAATTCTTTTCATAATAACTTGTTCATCAAATCATAATCACTTGATCATCCAATTTCTTTGATTACTAAATCAAGAGTTTTATGTTTGCTACTAAGCAAACATAAAACTCTTTTGTCTTTGGACAATAAGAACGTAGGAATTCTGTTTATATCAAAACCATTGTTTACTATGATTTTATGATTCTCATTGTTTTTCTCAAGAGTTGCTTCTCGTAGGTTATATGGAAGTAAAAGCGTAATAAGACACAGACTACATAAATATTTTCCATTACAGCTATTATTTCTCAGTACTGTTTGTATTTTAAAGTGATTTGATAACAGACGTCAGATTTTACAGCATCCTTTATCTGTTACTATTAAATGAAGGTTGTGCACTTCTAACTGTTTCTGAATCTTTCGTCTGCAGTTTGAAAAAACCAAACATAATATGTGTTCCATATATACAACATTATTCATAGGTAGTTTATTTTTAGTGTCATCACCATTTCACAATGACAACCATGGTCCCTACTGCCTAAGCTGGAGCCGATTCCCATCGGATTTTTTGATTGCGAAAATCAAACTTTGGTTTAGATTAGTGGTGATTGTGTTCGGCTACCGACAAAGCTAAAGATGTTTGTCAATAACTTACACCGATGACCTACTTTGGGAATCAAAATATTCAATGGGAATGGAATTCAGCTTATGTCAAAGAAGACTGTGGTCAAAATTGTTTATAAAAGTAACCGTGTATTATAAATTTATAATTTTTGTGTTTTTAAACAATTAATAATTAAATAATTAGTGACAATTTTTTGGCCTACAGTTCATCTTTTTGTAACATTATTCATACAAACATAGCTTCCTCTTAAATTACTTCAGAGCAAGAATTTAAAAAAATATTTGTTGACGTCTACAATCTAAAATCAACACTTTAAATTTCTATGTTGATCGGCTTTGGCTGAGTTGGGCTGGAGGCTGGACGTCAGTGCTAAGGCAAACTGTTGCATATTCTGGACTTGAATTGTATAAATATGTGTAAATAATTGTCTCGAAGCGATTCAATTCCAAGTTTCATTAAAAAAAAATCAGTTATTTAAAGAAAGAAAATATTTTCCATATAGTCATCGCCGCCACTTTTATTATTTGGATATTTTGGCAAGAAAACCTTTCAACCTTTGGGCACAGAATAGCTTTGCTACCTCTTGATACAGTTGAAAAAAATCTTATTCAAATGTAACAAGGTAAGGCAAAATTATTTCAAATTCAGATTTCAGATTCAGAGCATACTGGTCAATATTTGATATTTTAAACTCAGCAACTCCACATATATATAAGCCACTGAACCTATAGTTCTAGGAATCCAGTGTGTTTACCAACCAGCAAGGCAAATCATCGTGTCATGCTGCCTGGGCGTGTCTCACGGCCGCGGTTTATTTGTATACACGCGGTTTTCTAAAACCCGTTTGACACAAGGATTTGAACATTTGCGAACTCAATGCTAATTATAAGTGCTCTTGCTAATTATAAGTGCTTAGCATTATATTAGCTAACAATGACCGTTATGAAAATATTAGGATTCTCATCATGATTATGTATATTTTCAATATTAGAAATCGCTTCCAAGGGTTCATTCTCGGTTCCTACTAACTCTTTGTAAGGAGATTGCCCATGGACAAAAATACTAATAACAAATTGTTGTGTCATCACTAAATGACCTTCACTTAATTCTATATCATCCCTAGATACGTTCTAGAAAGTTTGGTGGGTATTATTTTCCGGAATTCAGAAATAAAATGCTTTTGATTTTAGGTTATGTTAAAACATACCACAGTATAAGTACTTACTTATAGTACTATAAGTACGTAAATATAATAAATCCAGCGAATTAGCAGTCTTAATGCCCATTTTACCTTAGATCTGTAACTGTATGGTTAAGTTGGAATGTTGAAGTAAGAGTGACGAATTACTTAAATACAGCATGAATAGTTATTGAGACAATATTAAGCTATCTACACTTTATATGAACACTAAAAAATTCTGACAAAGTTATCCCCTAAGATAATTGTTATGACAACCTACTGTAAAAACAATTTTTTTATTTTAGGACTTTGACAGTAAAATTTTTCCTAAGACAACTAATAATCTATCACTATTATATATATAGGTCAATCTCTTTGTACCTCGCCTTCATCGACTGAAATGCAATTGAACAATGTTGAATTTGTGTTTATACATAACACACACATACTGGTGTCGCATATATGTAGGCCACGCCAGGCTTTAGTACATTTGATCATAGAAATCTAAGATCGAAATGTAATACTTATTGATTTGATTATGTCCCGCTTGAATACCAGTCCCGCTGTTTTCCCTATCAAAAGCGTCGAAATTAATACTATTTATTACATATCTACATCAACCCATAATCATCCCACTGCTGGGATACAGGTCTCCCCGCAATCGAAGGAGTTTAGAGCGTACTCCACCACGCTGCTCGACTGCGGCTTGGAGGAACTATTACGTATAGAAAATCTCGCTTTGGAATAAAATTAATGTTGCAATGCTGGACCTTATTGGAGTGCTACATGATAAAGGTTATTAGTATTATAAATTATAATTGTTTTATGTGCCTATGACGATTGTGTGTTGATGTCATTGTCATGCTTAAGTCGTCTAGTGTAAATAATACGTCACATATCGTTCTTTCGTAACTGATCACAAGATTAGCGATCTGAGCCTCTCGTACACGGGTAGAGTAAAATCAGCATAGCTGGGCACCGTTAATCAAACGGTTAACTTCGTTAATCGCTAATCCGTTACTGAAAAAGTTAACTTCGTTAAAAGTTAAAGCGTTAACGGATTAACGTTAATCGTTAATCCGTTAACACGTGATAAAAATTGCATCTTATAAAAACTGTTGGTTCAGGAAGCTAATAGGTTAGAAACAAAAAAAGACGGGTATAATTTATTAGAGTGTGGTATTAGAATTTGGGATGTAAGTGGTTCATCAACATCTTTGAACCAAAGCCAATTTCACCTGCACGCGGTGCACCCTGTTGACTGACAAACGAAGATCTGGCGAAAAGAGAGGAAGGGAGCGTAATTGTAAGCTACCCGACTGGAAAATGTAGTATCTCCATCTCACAGATTACCGCAGCCAAATAACAATTCCCTTGAGGGTTATTGTGTTTCTACCAGTGAGTGAGGTCACTAGAGAGGAATGAAGGAGGTGCTGCGTTAGCAGCGGGGGTGGCGGCGCGCAAGCGATATTTTATATTGCGAGCGTTAATAAAAGCTATGTGTTACCGCTTCACATCAGACAGCCCATATGCTTGTCTGACCCCGACGCAGTTTAAAAAAAATACATGAAAGGTAGCTGCTTCAGGCTGGTCGCACGGTGACGTTAGAAATAGTTACTAAAGTAAAGAAAGAAAGAAAATATGTTTATTAACATCACAACATGACACAATAGATTTATACAATACACAATGACATTATTACAATTCGAACACCATGTACATCATTATGATGTTAATTGGCCAACGCTCGGCATTAATGCTGTGTAATACACACAGCGCCGGTATTCTGCGACTGCCATCAGGTGCCGACACGAACCTCGTCGGCCGAGGTATACTTTAAAAAAAAAACAAAAAAACAATCGACTCATCTAAGACCATCAGACCGTCCAGCACTTATAATGGGACAGTTCCCCACAACACATGCCGGACAGACAGACGGCACCGGACGGCACAATATGTAGCACAGACACAATTCTACATACGTTGTACTATTAACAGCTTGACACATCACCTCCCCACCCCCATCTCATTGCTTCCCTACAAGTACAAGGTATCTAATTAATTTCAGACACAATTTAAATCCACACGAGATGTTGACCACTAGTTACATTTGGCTGCTGCTATGCTACGCCCAGAACGCCAGGAGTAACCTGATGGACGATTATGAGGGGCTGTTTAGAAACATACCGCCTACAGACTTCCGCCAGGCAGTGGAACTGCCGGTGGAATTGGCGAAGGACAAGGTATCAGGGTGCCGATGCAGGGCTACCTCCGACCGGAGTACAATAGTATGTTTTGGAAATTATGAATGCACTAGATTCCCGAAGGTTCGTAGCTTTTTGAAATTTATTGCATAGATCAGTTATTTGCCTTTGAACAGACAACAAACTAAAAAGTATAATTCAAGAAAATTAATTTCAGTTAAATTAATTAATCACTGTTATATTCTAAAATCTATAAACTAAAACTAATCTAAAAGCCTATCTAATTTATCTATAAACCTAAGAAAAAGTTATGGGATAAAAAATAAATGTATAAATAAATACAAATTTACTTACAAATAAAAATTATCCCCAAGATCGTTGTCTTTCGGCAGTGACCCCAGAAAACTGGCAGCATTACCTCGCTGGATAGCTATACTTATTCTCTGATCAAGGTAATGCCCAGCCTTCTGGTTATAGGACGTGTCGACCAATTTTTGAGTTACAAACTAATTGATTTTAGTGAAATTGGAAGTACATCTTTGTATTATAATAACTCTTTAGAGCGCGTTCGCACTGCATCCGAATCCGATCCGTTCTCGGGCGTATTCAATGTCCCTTGCTTAATCGTTTCATACTGCTCCATAATATGATCACAGCGGGAAAGCAACGGATATTGAATACGCCCGAGAACGGATCGGATTCGGATGCAGTGCGTAAGCGCTGTTACAGTGTTTTGAAATCTTGTGAAATTCTGGTATATTTTGATTAAAAAATTGGAAATTCATTAGTGATTATTTTTACACGAGATGGGTGTAACGAGCATGTGGGTCACCTGATGGAAAGCAATCACCACCGCCCATAGCATCGAAATCAGCACACCAAGAGATCGCCGATCTGTTACCAGCATTTAAGTTTAAAAGAAATATAGACTCTGTTTTTGAAGGCCCCCAATGGCGTATATGTTTGAAAACACCGCAGAGGCAAGTTGATTCCACAATTTCACCATTCGTGGTATAAAATGTTTCCCTGCTGTTAATATTTATTTTTTCCTTGACATTACATTTATGTAGCTTACTTGAAGAAAATACTTATAAAATACTAGCTTTTGGCCGCGGCTTCGCTCGCGTGAAATTCGGGGTAAACACGTGTTTACTCATTTATCTATAGAAGAAGAAGAAGAAGTACTCGTGTAAAGTTTAGGATAAAATAGTCCAACTAATCTCGTTTCCCCATACAATTTTGGACCTCCGTTTCACCTTCTTAGGAGTAAAATTTGAAAAATCCTTTTAAGTAATTTCATGTCCACTATGTTATATTTTCAAATCGATGCCATTTTCGTAATTGACGTCCCAGAAAACCATAGACTCAACACCCATATTGATATTATGACATTTCAACCCCATCGCACGCATAAGGGGTGATTTTATGTCACGTCGGCTATGTTGGATTACAAAATAGTTGTTGTTTTCGTAATCAGCGACCCGATAAACTATAAAAACAATACCCATGACGATTTTCAGACTTGTTCACCCCATTTCACCCCTCTAGGGGTTGAATATTGAAAAATCCTGAAACACGTGTTTACTCATTTATCTATAGAAGTACTCGTGTAAAGTTTCGGATAAAATAGTCCAACTAATCTCGTTTCCGCATACAAACTTTGGACCCCCGTTTCACCCCCTTAGGGGATGAATTTTGAAAAATCCTTTCTTAGTGTACCCCTAGACGTCATAAGGAACCTACGTGCCAAATTTGGAATCTCTAGACCCAGCGGTTTGGGCTATGCGTTGATATATCAGTCAGTCAGTCAGTCAGGACTTTGAATTTTATATTTATAGATGTAATACCTTTCATTTTTTAAATACGTAAGCGCTTTCATCTGCCTTATGGTTAAGCCCGGAAGAAAGCGCTTTTCGATAAGCCGGCGTTTTGTACTTATTGTAAAATTTATATTCATACTAGCTTTTGGCTGCGGCTTCGCTCGCCCCAAAAAGGGGTTTAATTTCTAAAGACGTTATTAGGTAGTACACCTCCACACCATCTAAAGAGCATTAATATTTCAAATCTCTTACTTCAAACACATAGGACTTTCATACAAACTTCCAACCCCCGTTTTACCTGGATTTTACGAAATTCCACCCCTTAGGGGTGGAGTTTCGTAAATTCCATTCTTGGCGGATGTCTACCTTATAAGGAACCTATTTGCCAAATTTCAAGTTTGTAGGTGTTATAGTTTCTGAGATTTCATGATTAATCAGTGAGTGGTATTTCGCTTTTATATAGATAGATAATAACGTGTACTGTATTGTATAGTAAGGACCCTTTTAACCTCACCGTAGTATGTTATAATTTTACATGTCATAAAATATTATCATCTGCTATAATTTGTGGTAAAATTAACGATATAAATGTCGTCACAGTGTTTGCACACAGCCTGTCCCAGAGTAGATTCAATCATATCTCTTATCATTGTAATCACAGACAACACACCATTGTAACCATCTCGTACTTCTTTAGATTAAAATATATGTGAGAGTACTCAGTTACTAATTACACTCATAGTTTTAATTAATCGTTCGTTTTAAACCTGTCTATACATTATTTCAGGTTACAATAAAAAGCAACACCTTGAGAGTAAGAACGTCAGTCATCTCGAAGATATCTAGAGGAGAGTTGGATGCACTTTTCTACTTGAAAGAATTAGACATAGAAGCAAATCAACAGCTTAAGATTATTGAAGCAGGGGCCTTCAAGAACTTGAGTAGACTTCAGCATCTATCTATATCATACAACACTCAATTACGCACTATAGACAAGGATTTATTTGAAGGTTTAATCAACCTCAAAAATCTAACATTAGTTAATAATGGATTTACAAATATTCTACATTTAACACCAGCTTTTCGCCCGAGTATTTTACCAATTTTAACTTGGCTCGACCTATCTGAGAATCCACTGGAGACAATTTATGAAAATGCTTTTGCCCCAATGGAAGGAACGCTACTGAAAAAGCTAGATTTGTGCCTGAGCAGAATAGAAACCATTCATGAAAATAGTTTTTTGCCTTTAACTCATTTGAAAGAGTTACAAATTGGAGAAAACGATTTGAGTTCAAGTGAAATTGCAACTTTTTTATTGAAAATGTCTGATCGAGGTATAAATTTGACTTATCTCGATTTATCCGGTATGGGTTTCAGAAAACAGCCTCCAAAACATTTAATGAATGTCATTGGTAATACCACCATAAAATGTTTGGGGCTGGCGCAAAACCAATTTGAAATTATAGGTGATGAAACATTTCCGGCGATGGTCAACATAGAGTTTCTAGACTTAAGAAAAGTTCTGGCTATATCTATCAGTCCGAATGCTTTTGCTCCTTATAAGTTTCCTAATCTTAAATATTTACTATTAAGTGGCAACATTTTACCAGGTGCTCATCAAAAATATATAGTAAATCAACTTGTATATTTAGACTTGTCGAATAATAAAGGTAATCCGGAAAATCCAACATATTTTGAAATATATAAGAATATATTTTTACAATATGGCAAACTGAAGGCGTTAAATTTAGGTTTTAATACAATAAAAGCTATATTTAATTACACATTTGTAGGTCTTACTAATCTTGAAATATTAAACATAGAAAATGACACAATATACCATATAGGAGAAGGTACTTTCAAACCTTTGAAGCATCTTAGAGTATTAAAGTTAGGTAACAATCCTCTATCAGCATCTCAGAACATTACAAGTGCTCAATTTGAAGGTTTAAATGAACTAAAGGTATTGCATTTACAAAACTGTGGCATTAAACAATTTAATGACGACGATAACATATTCGAAATGATGCCAAACTTAACAAGTCTGGTACTTAAGAATAATCAATTATACTATATCTCACCGGAGACGTTAAAACCTTTGAAATTCTTGAAAGCGCTGGATTTGAGCCAAAATCTCTTAATAGCATGGTGGAAACCGCTGTTTCTGACGGCAGGCATAAAACCACTTAAAATATGTCTAACGAATAATAAAATTTCACAGTTCACTATTGGCATGATCCAAGATATTAACTACATATTGGAAGATAGAGGAAATCAAACGACGGAAATTAACTTAATGGATAATGTTTTTACATGTGATTGTACCACTATGTACAAAACTTCGTTATGGCTCGAAGCAAATGGGTCGACGGTTCTCGATAAGTATTTCCGAAATTCCGAAGTTCGTTGCAGCAGTCCGGAGATTTGGGAATACAAAAGAGTAGCTGATTATTTGAGTTCGTTAAAAAGGGTGAAATGCTCAGTTTACTTTCAAATCAATCACTTTATGGTTTTAGTTTGGACTGCTCCATCAGTCATCGCTATTGTTTTGGTTACTCTCGTATGCATACTTCTTTATAAATACAGGATGTACATTAGATATTGGTTGTTTTTAGCCAAATTAGCATTAGGAAGAAGATTTATAAAGAGTTCTCTCCGAACAAATAATAGTGATGTTAAGAAAATATATAAATATGACGCATTTATATCTTATTGTAACGAAGACAGATTGTTTGTTTCTGAAATCATATCTCAATTAGAAACTAATCCGCCTTATTTCAAACTGTGTATCTACGAGAGGGACTTTGAATTGGGCTCATTTATATCAGAGTCAGTATTGTCTAGCATTAATGATAGTAAATTTGTGATACTGTTAATTAGCAATAACTTTGCAAAATCTCAGTGGTGTCGATGGGAGACTCAGCTGGCGGAGTACCACAGGCTGTTCCTTGCTGATGGAACAGCATATGATCCCCTAGTATTGATAAAGATTGGAGAGATAGAAAGTAAATATTTAACTACTACTCTGAAATATCTGTTAAAGACTAAAATATACCATTCCTGGGACGAGCACGACCAGGACGAATTCTGGAGAAAGTTACGAAATGTGTTAAATAGATCAGTGTAACTTATTGTGTGAATATATTACATGTTTATAGCTAAATAAATTGTTACTATTACATTGTGTTCATCTTTTTTTACAACTCAGACCTTCTATAAGTCATTTTTCTCTACATAAAAGCTTCCCTGAGGCTCCTCACTGATGTTGCTTCGCCAACGTGTTTGGACAACTATACGTTTAATCAGCTTCCCCTCTTCTAGTCCAAGTAGATGTTCTACAAACGAGCATTTTGTATATGTTAACATCGATTCACTTATTAGCACATTCTCCACTTACTGTCAATCAGGACTTCAGTATATGCAAATAAATAACAACACCATATAAAGATGTTAATAAACTTAATGCTACATCAAATGAAAGGCATTGGAAAGTATGTTTACAATGTTTTTTGTTCGAGAAAGTCATATATCGAAAAAAAATCGAAAGTGCATTCAAGTTTATTTGTTCATCAGTTCCAAGTTTCACCATACTTTCTAGAACTCAGGGCAGCACATCTGGTGGTCTGGCTGAGCCGGTCCAAACCTAAGCATAGGTGTAAAATAAATTTCGCATTAGCGTTCAATGTTTAATCTCCACCATTACCGCTAATGGACTCTGTATAAATATATAATTTGTTTAGGATACGTCCACATAATTGACTTAGTTTTAGAAATAAGTATATGCAATAATGGTTGTCAATAATAGTGTTAAAGTTTTGAATTTAGCTGTAATCTAGAAGAGTGATAAGGTGAGTATTTAGTAAGATAACAGAACATTTAAAAATGTTTTGTAGAAACACAAACACCATCTGTTTACCTTGATAATGCCTTAGCGGCGAAACCGGTCGATAATATTAAATATAATAACGTGGAATAGTACAAGTGCTTTATTATAATATTATGATAATAATGTTCCACCAAGTGCCAACAATCAACAGTATCAACTTGATAAGGTGAGCATTAATTATGTGGAGTTGTAGAACAAGTTAGTGTCGAAAGCACCATATATTAGTTATTATAATGATGTGACCAGGGGCCCAACGCCGAAGCTCAAGCCGATTACCATCGAATATTCGTAAAATAGGTCTTACGTTTTAGTTATTGACAAACATCTTCAGCATTGTCGGTAGAGCTCCAGGGGTTCTACCAGCTAAGCTAAACGCAGGTATCATAAACAAGGGCGTCGCCAAGGGGGAACAGGGAGGGGCAGCGGCTCTGCAATAGCTGTAGATGTAAGTGAAAAGCTTCATGAGCTCTCTACTTTACCTACATTTCATACTTTTCTCATTCTCCATATCAACTTGCCCCCCCCCCCCCCCCCCCGGGTCATCGGCTGTCGACGACCTTGATCATAAATCTAAGCTGAAAATATTGGCAATCAAAAAATCCGATGGTAATCGGCTTCAGCTTCGGCGGTAGGGTTCCTGTGAGTGAGGTCATCAGAAAGAAAAGAAAGAGTATAGGCTGGCAACTACACCTGGAAAGCAATCACCACCGCCCACGGAGTTCAGCAACACCAAGGGGTTGCCGATCCGTTGCCAGCCTGTTCTCCTTCCTTTCCTTCTTTCTGGTAACCTCACTCACTCCCAGGAACACAACAATCCTCAAGGAAATTGTTATCTGCTGCGGTATTCTGTGAGGTGGAGGTACTTCCCCAGTCGGGCAGCTTAGAAAATACGCTATGCCCTACTTCTCTTTTCGCCAGAGCCTCGTTATTGGTAGCATTCGTCTTTTAATATAATCGATACCTTTTCCTACTGGGAACTTTTCCTTCAAGCGTGACTAAATTTCCTACAAATATTGGAAGATATATTCAATTAAGGTACCTTTGCACGATGCTTTACAGGTAAGAACTTTTCAACACGTTGGCATTAGCCTTCGATGTAGCTAAGCGAGTAATTGAATGTAAACATCTACAAGGAAAATAATATATTTAATCAAGCCTGTCTTACATTGTTTTGAATATTTACGGAGCTGCGCTGCAGCGCTGCAACGTACCGTAACGTACGCACTAAAACATAATTGTAGGTAATCAGCGAAGTACTTAGATCCTATGATTTTAACAACTTTTTAAGAAAAGATAATCGACTTTAATGAAAATTTCACTGTATTAGTTGTAAGAATTAGTAAACTGCTGAGGGAAATTGATTTCACAATTTTACAGTTCGTGGTAGAAAATGTGTTTTTAAACGCATACTATGCCTTAGGTTTAAAGGTAGCGTTTCCTCGCTGCATCGCGATGTTGACGCGTTTGTGCAAGGAAGCCGCCATGCGCCAGCTCTTTGGTCGCGGGTGGTCTGGGGCAGGCGCTTGAAAAACTCATGCATAATCAAGATTGCATTAGGATCCCATGGACTCAGAATCCCGACTATAAAAGGAACAAATAGAAATTCCTAGCCGAGAACTCGATATTCATCTAGTTTTCTTTACGAAATCATGTTTCGAATCAGACATCCCAAAAATATACCAGAAAAAATTTTACATAAATAAAATAAATAAATTACGGTACAAAGCATATCTACATGTTCATTACATTACACACACAAAGTACATAAATGTGCAAGCATGACACAAATTAGGTTCACTTAATTAATTTAATTAAAGCTCGCCTTTCGATTTTCAAGTGGCAGGTCAATTACGAGGGGAGGCCAATAAGTTCGCGGAATGGAGGGGTTGATGGGGATAAATTTACCCGTCCAGGTAGGCACTAGTTAAGCACCTCATTAAGAGTATATATACCAAGTTTGAACCTAATCGTGTCATTAACTTTTGAGTTATCGACCTGCAAACAACTAAATCGGGAAGAAGTCAGCCAGTATGGAGAAAATTGAACACCGTGCCGTTATTAAGTTTCTTACCAAGCAAGGAAAATCCGCTCAGACGATTTTTCAAGAGCTGTTAGCGGTTTACGCGGACTCTGCCCCTGGTAAAACCATGGTTTACAAGTGGCATGGTCTTTTCAAACAAGGAAGGGAGTCCATTGAAGACGACCCCCGCTCCGGACGGCCAATTGAGGCCACCACACCGGAAATCGTCGAAAAAGTAGAAAAACTTGTATTGGAAGATGCCCGACTGAAGAAGAAGCAACTTGCAGCAATGGTTGGAGTATCCGAATCAAGTATTTTAAATATCCTACATCATCATCTTGGGATGACTAAAGTCAGTGCAAGATGGGTTCCGAGAATGCTCACGCCACTTCAAAAACGCGAGCGTGTCGAGTGCTCTCACCAGTTTCTGGAGCTCTGTGGAGAGAGAAAGGAAGAAGTTATGGCCCGGATTGTTACTGGAGATGAAACCTGGGTTCACCACTATGAACCTGAGTCGAAGCAAGAGTCGATGCAGTGGCATAAAAAAGGCACACCTCCTCCAAAGAAGTTCAAAGTGTCACAATCGGCCGGAAAGATCATGGCGACTATCTTTTGGGATACAGAAGGTATTTTACTGATCGATTATAAAGAACGTGGTGCGACTATAACGGGACAGTACTACGCTTCTTTACTGGAAAGATTGAAAGAAGCCATTAAGAAAAAAAGAAGAGGAAAACTGTCAAAAGGTGTGCTCCTTTTGCACGACAATGCACCCGTCCACACGTGCCATGTTGCGACGGCTGCCATTCACCGATGCGGCTTTGAACAATTAAACCACCCACCATACAGTCCAGACTTGGCCCCCAGTGACTATTATTTATTTCCAAAAATGAAGAAAGAGCTGCGTGGAAAGAAATTTGACGACGATGATGAAGTCAAGTCGGCAATTTCGGCCTATTTTGACACCAAAGACAAATCATTTTTTTTCGATGGTATAAACAAGCTATTTGAGAGATCCGAAAAATGTATTAGGGTTAAAGGAGAATATATTGAAAAGGAAAAATAATTTGGTGTTTAATTTCAACCTCCTTCTCTCTCATTCCGCGAACTTATTGACCTCCCCTCGTAGCAGCGGGCGCCATTGTTTTGGCGCGGGAGAAAACGCCATCTTCATTCAAGATATCGTCGAGGGATAACGGTGCGACGCATGCGCATGCTCCCGTCTCATTTCAGCATGCACGCATCGCCACGTAACAGAAAGTGACAGTCGCAGACGGTGGCTGGCAAACGATTACTCGACTGACCTACTCAGCGCACACACTCTTTCTTGCTAGCAAGCGGAACCTAATTTTTATATCGTGTGAATTCGCAATGCTCCGCGAGCACCGTGAAATAATAGGAATGATAGTGATTAACGAGCGGCCGGCGCAAATCATTTTATTTGACCGAGGATATCAAATGAGTGCTTAAGAGAAACAAGTGATTTATTATGAGACGAATAACAAATTAAGTTTTAAGACAACTTGTTTAGATGTCAGTTTAACAACCAATGTTCAATAATTGAAGTAACCAAGTGCAAAATTGTCTCGATTGATTGTTATCGGGTTAGGACGTGAGTCAATTATTATGAAGTACTTCTGGTCTGCTTTCTTTTTGGCTTTTCGCACTTTCACATTTTTAGACTCATTATGTTTTAAAACAAATTATTAACTCCTTATTGGCAATGTTATTGGTTTTTAAACAATCAGCACTAACAGGCTTAGGCATTATAAATTAATTTTAGTATTGGAATAACGGGGATGTCGGTATCAATGTGAGGTGACTCCGCATTTTCTTGTCTAGATAAACAATCTGAGCGGAAAATGCAGTTAATCTACAAGTGAGCAGTAGGCTGATAACAGATTATCGAAAGTGCGTGGGTAACCGGGCACCGTTAATTCAACAATTGGCCGTCATTTTGATTTACTGCCGTCGTAAGTGGCAAGTGCAACTTTCCTTGAGGGCTCGCTGGTGCATCGGATGAGTGCAGTCAGTCCTTGCAATTGCGAAAGGCGATCAGTTCAGTCCGCGGTCAGCCGTGGTGCCGTGCGGTTGTTTCCACGATGCTTTGCTTCGCGAACGCAGTGAAAGTTCCTTAGATTGTGAAATGCGGCTTGCGATCGCCTTTCTGTTTGTGGTGAGTGCTAATTACGTTAAAAGTGCTAATAGAGGGTGCTCTTCCTCGCACTGATGGATTTTGATACCACTGGCGGGGTCTGGTGTTTTGGATGGTGATCTGAAATCAATGATCTGATTTAAGTGCTGGAAATTTACAATTTATTAACATAATTTAAGCTTCACCAAATCTATATCAGTCAAATCTATATCTCCACAATGGAGATGATAACTTTTACAAAGACGAGCAATCGATAAAACTTGAAAAGTAAGCAGATCGAACAAGCAATAATACACAAGTAAATAATAATCTCTCACTAAGAATTACAGATAATGCCTATTGTTAAATGTGTTCCAAGAATGGCCGAGGTTACTGAACCCATCATATTAGAGCCAAATGCCTATTGTAAGCACCAAGAGGCTGAAGAACGCCTAAATACTTGAGTGTAATGGGCTAAGCTATTAATGAGAAGCTAAAGCAATAAAACGATATTGTATGTTCTTAAAAGGCAATGGACTTGGGTAAGACATATATGATCTCACGGAGTTGTTAGCAACAATTGACCTGATTGATATGGATATTTATAGAAATAGTCAATTACAACTTAATTAATATGTGAATCATGTAAAAGTTTAAGTTTGTGGTCTAATTAAACACGTAAAAAATTTAGAAAACAAAATATCTAAAGGTATACGGTGTAGAAATTTTCGGAAACTATTTTCAAAAATTATACTCGAGTTTCCAAATTCAACTTGCCCCAAATAATGATCCCAAGGACTAGAACACTAGGTACCCTTGAGAATTTTCAGAAATAATCTTTTTTATTAGAGGTATTAGATTTATAATAACATCTATCTAATCTGTAAATTGATCAAAGTGACGAACAATTAAAAAAATAATGAAACACGCCGACAAGTTTCTAATTAGTACACAAGCCAATTCCTCAAAGCAGAAACCTGTGGAAACCTGCAGTGTCTGTGACAAACCGGGACGAGCGGTACAGTCTGCAAATAAGGGCGGCGGGCTGCGTGGGAAGCGGGTCACACTTGCGTCAAGTTCAATTGCTTTTTACAACCATACCGGCTCAATTTGCCGACGTGAGTGGTAGATTCATAATTAGCGAGTGTAAAATGTGTGAAATTTATATAGTAGATAGCTCTATCTGAATGGAATACGAGCTAATTGGACTACAAATGTGCATAATAACTTTGCTGGATATGACTTGAATTAAAATATACCGCGAGATACAGCGGATTTATAGCTTGGCGCTTGTGGAAAATGATTTTGAAAGATATTATGAGAAATATTTTAGGTTCTCTTATCATCTGAAATACGAACTTATTTCTTTATTAAATATCAGACATTTTTCAAACTTCAGAGTCTTAAGAAGAATTTTAGTGAAAGTCGACAATGAATCACTTGATTTTGTTGATATTATATTGTATTTTTGTCAATGTCATCAGTATGACCTATATAGTGTTAAGCAACACAAATTTACTTGTACTTATATACTTCTAAGCAACTCTATCTTCCTGCAGCACACCCTCTGTGGTGAAGATCAGAAGGATACTTGCAGTATCGGGTAAACTTTCTTTATTGCTGCATTCCTGGGTCATATTATGATCGTATCCACTAATATCAATTACGAAATTAGGAATAGTGTTGTTATGATCAACATTATGAAACCTATAGTAATAATAACCTTTAGTAATATAAGAAAAGGAAATAACATTAATAACAGTGGAAATGGGAAGTCTCCCAGATCCACAAATGTGATTATACTCAGATGCTCAGTCGAGCATCTTCATAGAAATCCTTTGTTGGGTTATTGTGGGGGCTCATCCGCTAAGGAAATGTAAAAAAGAAAACATTCTCTGAATACACTCGGACAATGATGGACAGTTCATATAACGATAACAAACGATTATATTTTCATGTATGTCAACAAAACAAGCCTTATATTATATGTTGGTTGACCTCAAGATCATACTTGTAATAGTGAAAGTTTTTGTAATGTAATTGTTAAACCTAACGTGCGGTCGTCTCTACTTCAGTCACTAAACATGGTAGGCACAACAACCAATCAAAAAGAGAATAAATAATTTCTGAATTTTCGAACAAATAATCATTTCGACTTACGAATTAAACCCACTGTTCAGCAGATCCGATTTCGACTTGTTAGATCGTCCTTTGTTTTTGCAAGATCAACTTAGTGAATTTATAAAACTTTATGTATACAAGGAATGGACAGTATCATCGCTGGCATCCATGGTGACCAGATCTCTGTGTAATTGCCAAATTTCTCACGTAGTGCATATAAATTCGAGAGGCTTCGACCCGTGAGTGGGTCAGTGGTGTTACTTTGTTTATTTTCATCGAGTTTTTACGCTCCGGAAACTTTTGATATTGTGCACAAATACTTGGAAGTAACTGGAGTTTCTAAAAAGTTACAAACCTGAATTATTTGTGATTTGACTGTGATAAAGAGAATTTTTCAGTATTAGAGCATTCAGATTAATATATCTTATTAATAACGTCACATCACGTGCATAATCTGTCAAACTTTAACATAAAGTCCTCACATCTTATTTAAATGGGAGTTTAGTTTGCGACCTGCAATATTTGCTAGAATTCGTAAATATATCTTCCATAACATGTCATTCAATTGTAATTCTTCTGTCTCCAAAATTACAGACCAACCAAGTCTCCAAGATGATGTCGTCTTGTTCTGGGAAACTGACTACAAACTCAGGTCAAGCCATAACAATTTATCTATGTAAGCGAGCGCACTTTGTGATTTCTAATAAGCTTCGTCCTGTGAACTAGACTTCGATACTCTACGAAGTTTCACTGTGTGGGTAGATATAATTTTGGTGTAGGTTTAAAAGTTTTGCTTTAATTAGCATTCTATTTTGAGAAACATTGTTAATTATAAAAAAAAGCTTTATATCAAAAAATACCTTTCGTGTAAAACAAGTATGTCAATCTTCTTGTTCCAATTACGTGTTAAGTACTTGTTGTTATTGTTATACTAAAGTGTTCGGAACGCTATGGTTGTTTCCATGTCTTGTAATTTAAAAAAATGGGGTAGGGATGTGTCATGGACACAATCGTGTTGTACCGAGTTGTACGTGAATACGCTATATGCACTAAAATTAAATTCTCAAAATAACAGAGCTTGCTCCCCTGCACCATACCCCGGCCACTCCATATAAATATCGCGTCGTTTACTACTACATAAACAGTAACTGTGCAAAGAGTGAATATGAGTGTGTGCGTGCGGCTCCATACAAACGGTTCCAGATTTGTCTCAGAGGGGAGGTGAGGTCAACACGAGAGAGCGGCAGGGAGTGGGCATACTGGTCGTTACTTATACTGGCCTGTACGCGATGTTCAATAGTCCTTACTTAGCGTAATAAATTCTCTGATCCTTCATCTATCCAGTGGTGTGATTGAATTTTGGATGTAGAGCATAGATTCGAAACTACAACGCCAAACAGTATCGCCCGATTTTGTTGTCATTAGATTTTTTGGATTGTCCCGTATGGTATCAAATTTAAAGACGTGTTCACGTGAAAAAAAAGCAAATAAGTAATTAGTACTAGTTCTGCCCCCTTACCACCATCTCTTATTGCGATTCCGTGTGGTTTCCGGCAGACTAGAATACAATCACTCCGTCTCTTCCCGTGGATGTCGTACAAGGCGACTAAGGGAAATACATTATCAAACATCGATCAGGCCTCCAGAACCCGTCTGGCCAGCGTGGGGAGTGTAGGCCAAATCCTCCTTCTGTCAGGGACGGACGAGAGAGGGTCGTGCTCCTATAGTGAAGACTAAAATGACCTGATGATGATGAACTGAATAGAATGCTTATTCATACCAATGAATAAGTCAAATGACAAAAATGCCAAAATTCATACCAATGAAAAGAAAATCCACTTCAAATGGAACTCTATTACATTTGAAATAGAGTCGCCTATTCATTGGTATGAATAAGCATTCTTTTCAGTTATTGAATCGCAATAAGAGATGGCCGTGGTAAGAGGGCTGTTCCATTTTTACCTGACAAAAAACGGGAGTGTAATTTTTCAGAATAATGTATTGAGTATGGCTGCATATGCACGTGTCTTTGTTTCGCTGTACATCCTAAATTCCTTGATACCGATTTTGAAGTGCGCAGTATCATTAGAATCTTTGTCATCTCGAGTTTCATAGCGTACGACGATAATTTTGACGAAACCATCGTTGTAAACACAAGTTTTTGAAACATTTTCTCCACCAACGAAATCTTTCTCACCGGACCACACGTTTCAACGACAAAAACAATATTCTATTACGTAACATCCGTCAAGCATTTCAAAGTCATGTTCAATATCAGAACAATTTGCATCGGACCACTAAAATACCTCAAAACATGACATAACGATATCTCGACATAACACACGCTCTGATTTACATCACTTAGCGTTAGAGACCTCCGTGGCGGCCGCGGCGAAAGTTGAGCGGTGGGCAATTTCACCACGTAAGTTATAACCTAGTTCCGCCGCCTCCTCCTCGCAAGATTGTTGCCGTTTCATATCAAACTGCCGATGGACAGTTAGGCTTGACCTATGGCAGTTTAAGTATCTAGGCATTTTGTTTTTTGAACTCCTTGTTCCAATTACAACAATTAAGGTAACAAGGAGCTCGATGGTGTCGTTGTGCGGCCAGTCTAATCGATCACGCAAGTTAAGCAATTTCGACCGTAGCCTGTCTATGGATGGGTTTATTTATCTCGAGCTATTCCTTGCTTCGGAGGGCGCGCGCTGTCGGTCCCGGTTGTTGTAATTAGACGACAGTCGTTAAGCGAAGGCCTTTGGACGGCTTGAAAACACTGGCCTCCGCAAATACGCAGTTGGTTAGCGTGGTGGAATATGCTCTAAACCCCTTTAATTGGGAGGTACTCCAACAGTGGAATGATTATGGATTAATGCCGAATTCTATGTTAGACGAAGTCTATAAATGCAGGTAGCTCAGGATAATCTATATTCCCACGTGTATCGATAGTATGTGTATAGATCCTAATCCTGTTATCTCTAGTTCCGTTTTCAATTCTCTACATCCAGATTCTGTCCGCTGCTCTCAGCAATATACGTCCAAGATTATGATGCATAAGTAATTTCGGTCGGTGGAGTCACACTTCCACAAAGATTGAATTTATGCCATTTCTTTAAAATATATAGCATATTCATTATATACCTATTGTTGCCCATCCGAGGTGGATTCGAAGAGAGACATCCTTGTCAAAGTTGGTCCTAGCTAACTATGGTTCAATTCCCGTCTGCAACCGTTACGGTGTCGTACCGACTTCGTCGTTGAAGTCCTTCGGCTACGTTCATCCGACGGCTTCTCGATTAGAATTTTTCACGTATACTATTTTCCCCTCTACTATCCGTATATATTCGTATGGAAAGGTTTTAGTGTGAATGAATTATTACTCGACATTTGGTCCCTCACATCCCCCTAGATTCCAAGGAAGCTATATTAATTTGTCAATTCCAAGACACGTAAATAATTTTCTACGATGTAAAAGAAACGCAAACGTAAAATTTGTAAAAATAAAGACTTATAAAGCATTTAATGACGGACTGCCATGGAGTATCACTTCATGTCAAACATAGAAAAGTCTGATAGGTGTTTCGAGAGAACAATTTGGAGAGAACAATATGCTCAGATCTGTAATTGGTATAGACTAATAACAGCAATGGTCCAGAATTTTAAAAAATAAAGTCCTAGAAAAGCTGATAAATAAAATAGACTTTACAAAGGACACATAACACGATAAAATACAGATCGTACAACATAAAACACTAGCACAAATTATCAGTATATTCATATACAAAGTGTTTCTTCGACATGTCCTACGTATCTATCTCTCTTTTGCCAAACCCGTTTTGTAGCATGGTGCACGTGTAGTTGTGGTGGACTGTGGTGAGCTACAACACCTCTATCTTATTTCATCCTTTCAAATAGTCCAAAATCTTCAATAAAAAATCCAACAATTCCAATTTGTAGACCATTTACATGGTTACTTTTTTTATATGTGAGGGAGACAAACTAGCCTGTGGAAATAGAGATGTGGGCCACCTAATGGAAAGCAATCACCACCGCCCAAGGTGATCAGCAACACCAAGGGGTCATCGATACATTGCCGTTGATCCATTGCCACTTTCATTTTGTAACAAGAACATTGAACATTCTTTCTTTCTGGTGATCTCTTTCACTCACAGGAACACAACAATCCTCAAGGGAATTGTTTTTTGGTGGCGGTATCATAAAGGTACTTCCCCAGTGGGGCTGCTTATAAAATACGCTATGTAACTACCTACCTCTCCTTTCGCCAGATCCTCGTTTGTCAGTCAGCATTGTGCATCACGTGCAGGTGAACTTGACTTTGGTTCAAAGATGTTGATGAACCACTTACACCCAAGAACTTTCGACCTTTACATCATACCATCACGCACTAGCACGAAATAGATCGGTATCAACACAAGCCGGTGCTGTGACGTCACTCAGCTGCCCCCAAATACCATCAGTCACTTTCACTCGGATGCCTGTCCGTCCGTCAACTAATTATATGTAACATCTTTGTTCTTATTGTTCTCGTGTACGGCGGCTATTGATGCGGCAAAAAGTTGTTTTGTTTGTTTGTTGATGTTAGATATGCCCAAAGAGTATTATCTTTATTACCACCAAGAAAGATTACAATTACAATATTATAAGGTAATGTTATGTACAAAGGTGAGCTTATCTCTTTTAGTGCCAACCTTTAAGTGTTTGGTAGGAACATGACTGTAACAGAAACGTGTAGGTAATGGTTATAATTCATAAAACTCCCTGCTGATTCGGAATTAGTATGAGATGAAGTTCTGATCGTTGTAATTTGAATGTTTACCATCCTCAATAAGGACGTTAAAATTTTCTCGAGTATCAAAGCATATTTTGGTAGTTTTGGTAGGCTCCTACTTGCAAATATCTTCAAAATCGTAGTATAGTAGGCGTGCCTCTATAATGTAATACTATACAAGACTTCTAGAAAATTCCCACTGGATTTTTTCTTATACCACTAAAGTGGCAAACAAGAATACGGCCCGCCTGATGGAGAGCAGTTACCGTAGCCTATGAACGCCTGGAACACCAGGGCCATCACACGCGTGTTGCGGACCCTGTAAAAACCTCTTCACGCCCTTTTTGAAGATCCCCATGCTGTAGTCTCCTGAGAAAACCTCAACAGGCAGTTCATTCCACAGCTTGACCGTACGCGGGAGAAAACTTCTCTGGAAACGCACAGTACGCGACCACTTAGACTCCAATGTATGAGGATGAATTCCCTGTCGATGGCGAGCGGTGCGACTGTAGAAGGAGGCCGTGGACATCATGTCAAACAACTCTTCTGAACACACCCCATTGTACAATCGGCAGAACTCACAATTCTTGTGAATTTGTGTGAGAATGTGAATCCTCTATTTATCCATATACAACATTGGCCATATTGTTCTCTTTTATTTATAGCAACAAACATAAGTCAAATTACAAAAGGTTCCTACTCCTACTAATTTCTTCTGATTAAATTCGTTGTGAGTTCCAAGGCAGCCGTAGTCTTACCTGTGGTCTTACCCCCGGGAATGCAATGGACTTCACTGTTCATTGCCTTTTTTGGTGGTCGCCGCTGTTAATCCTGGCTACACAGGAGACACAGTGGTGAGAATGTGTGGTGGGCCCCCGTCCCGATATAGCAACAAAAAAGGTATATATTACATATTGTTTTTAATATTCTTAGAAGTATAATAGACCATAGTGCCAATATACATGATTAAGTCGTATTTAACATATTTTTATTGATTTGTACTTCACATGACTACAGTAAAAACTTTCATAAAATTTAAATTTACATTTTACTAATGATTATTTATTATTAGCACGCAAAGTAGTGTAGATCAAATTGCCTGTAAATTTGACTTTCCGCAAAATAACACCTGAATCAATTAACTATCTAATAATTATTTTTCGATAATTGATCATATCAAGACAATACCATTTTTGCATTTAACAACAGATTTTTACGACACTTTTCTACCTAGACCAATGTTATCATACGATCTGGAAATTGATGAAACTTTATGTATGCTGCTAAAATACTGCGATTCTACCAATTTTTCGCCATCATTGCTTCACTACGTGTAATATAATGTAGGTACTCGTATTCAAGGTACAGTTAAGCACTTCTGGACGATTTTTTGGAAACTGCAACGGTAACCCACGCGTGCGATCTTTAGGCACATCGCGTTAAGCATCGCATAAAGATGTACTTTAAGGTGGGCCGTTGGTTTATCGCATAAAGTACATCTTTATGCGATAAACCAACGGCCCACCTTGTGATTCATACCATTTGCCACAGAGGAATTCATGCAACAGAATTGTACATGCTTAATAAATATAAACAAATTCTGAACCAAGCACCTACACATCGCAATCCAATCCCAAACAGCAAACAGCCATCCCGTTGCCATCGCAGCATCTCCTTCCCTTCTGGTGACCTCACTCACTCGCAGGAACACATTACCTTAGTTGGCAGGGCTCCTGATCTCATATACGCACGCACTACTTCGCAAATGACATGATTTTTTATTTTTATGTGAGAGGGGGGCAAACGAGCATGTGGGTCACCTGTTGGAAAGCAATCAGCACCGCCCATGAAGAGCCCAGCATCACCAAGGGGTCGCCGATCCGTTGCCAGTCTATACTCCTTCTTTTCTTTCTTTCTAGTGAACTCACTCACCCGCAGGAATACTACAACCCTCAAGGAAATTGTTAAAATTGGCTGCGGTATTCTGTGAGGTAGATGTACTTCCCCAGTCGGGCAGCTTAATAATACGCTATGCGCTACCTCTCTTTTCGTCAGAGCCTCGTTTGTCAGCCAGCAGAGTGCACCTTGTGCAGGTGAGGTTGGCTTTGGTTCAAAGATGTTGCTGAACCACGTACACCCCAAAATGTAAAATGTATATTACTTTCCATAATTTACTTGTCATACTTCTCAATACTCCGTTTAAAAATAAATAAATATATATTTCTGGACAATTTACACAAAAAGCGCAAAGCTTGTACCATGGATACTAGACAACTGATAAACTGCCCCCTTACCAACAACAATAAATGAATACTCTATTTCAAATGGAATAGAGTCGCTTATACATTGGTATGAATAAGCAATCTATTCAATTATTGAATCGCAATAAGAGATGGTGGTAAGGAGGCTGTCCTTAAATACATTTTTTTTTGCACACAAATGTTTGTCTTGTGCGGGGATCGAACCCGCGACCTCGGAGTTAAAGTAGCCATTGCTAGCCAATCGATCACCGGGCTCGTCATTCACTCTCTACTGTTACGTGGCTCATCAAGCACTGACAGCACTTCATAATCCGTGTGTGAGTTTGCGTAACCCATCCCCTAAACTGCGCCGCCTACGTGCCTTCCGCGTAGAAAGTTCCGAAGAGAAAAGTGAAACCACCAAGGACCTCGGTAGGTATCGACGCTCTATGTTGATTTTGTAAAATTTGCTTGCGTTTATTTAAATATCTTATATTTGTGTTTGTGTAATGTTTGTTCAACGTTCAGCTTGACAAAAGCGCTGTGATTCTCCAAAAGTAGGACATACAATGATACCTACTAGCCAAATAACAATTCGCTTTATAATTTACCGCTGGCAACATGAAATATCGCTTGTACCCAGCCATCCCCGCTGCCAACGCAGCAACTTCTTTCTTTCTGGTCACCTCACTCACTCGCAGGAATACAATAACCCTCAAGGGATTGTTATTGGCTTTCGTTCCACTAGATGTTGATGAACCACTTACACCCCAAACTTGTACGACAGCTCTGTTAAAAGTTGCGTTTAAGTAGCATAGCCCCAACAAAAGTTATAGTATTTTTTATGGTTTTAACAATGATAAAATATCATTCATTATCATCATGCCTGTATCTACCCACTGCTGGATATAAGCCTTCCCCAATGCTTTCCACCAGATACGATCCTCCGCCTTCCGCATCCAGCCGCTTTCTTAACGTCATCGGACTAGGAGGGCGTCCAACGCTTCGTCGTCCTACGCGCAGCCTCCACTCTAATACCTTCCTCCTCCATCTGCCATCACTTACTCGTAACTACAATAACTCGTACTACCATGATAATATATTTTTTTAAATAATTTCATGTTTTGTAATAAACTTTCCTATCAAACACCAAACTTTTATCGACCAAAAAACAAGTTGCACGTGTTATTAAAATTTACAAATCGCAGCAACTAGCCCAGTTCTTTGAGTTCATGCGATACTGAAAATTATTAGTTTATAATTTTCAAGTTGCCTATTATATCTCTACTAGCGATCCGCCCCGGCTTCGCCCATGTGGGATTTTCCACGTTTTGCAAGATTTTTGAATTGAAGCTCCACTCCTATTGGTTATAGCATGATGTTATATACCATAAATAGCCTTCCCCGAGACGAAAAAACTCTTCAGCTTATTAGTATTACTATACATTATCTGCCCAGTTTCATCAAAATGCAATCAACATTTTTATATTACAAAGGTGACAAACAAGCATACGGCCCACCTGTAAGACAACAATAGTCTCAAATCAACGTCAACCCTGTCAACCCTGTAAAAATCTCTTCACGCGCATGTCTATAAATATAACGGAAGTACCTGAGGGGCAATTCTCATAATTAAAATATAGTCAAAATTCAGTTTCGATCCATTTTCGATCCAGTCTCGATCTCATAAATGTCACATTTGGTATTCTCGTAACACAATATGTAACTTCAAAATTAAATTTAAGCGGGATTGTATCGAAATATGAGTGAAAATTAAACAAACTAAGAATGTTACTTTGCCAACAACAAGAATTGATAATAATTAATTAATGAAATCAAGTATATAATTTTAGTCAATTCACAATTCAATCTCGATTCGGTCAACTTTCAATCTGCGTTCGTAGAAAAATTACGAGAATGGGCCTTCTGGCTTCACACGGTTGTCAATATGAATATTATCCATTGCCAAATGACTTCTGAAGCCGATCTCCATCGGATTTTTTGATTGCGAAAATTACATTATTGTTTATAGTGTTGGTAATTATGTTTAGCTCAATTGGAAAAAACCTTATTTCGCGCGAAAAATTTTATGTCGTTAAATGAAGTGTATGACGTTAACTACTTTAACTACCTACTAAAACGATGATTTTTTCTGGTTTAATTTACTAATATATTATGTATTATGAATTTAATTACTGATATACTATACCTACATCAGATTACGTTTCAAGAAGCAAAACAATTACGACATTACATATATTTCGAATTCTATTACGTATGCAAAGCGCGAGTTGCGCGAAGAGATCAACAAAGAGATGACTGATATTGTATCAGCAGAAGATGGACTGATATTGTATCAGCTGTCCGACAGCTGATACAATATCAGTCCATCTTGACACTCGCATATCGCTGTCTAAGTATCGGCGGCCAGTGTGGGCGTTTTACTTTCGTTCGTCGAATCGAACAGGTGCTCGACTAGGCCCCGCCGACGACAACGCCATTGCCCCCGATTCAACATCGAACTAAACCTTTTTTCGTACAAAACCGGTTTTTACCGAATTATACCGGTTTTCACCAGACTGGAGTGACGAATCATTTTATTTATTACAATAAGTGTAGGTTAGACACATTGGACAGTAAAAAAAAGGCAAAAATTGATCAAAATGTGACCCAAATACGCCCATAGTGAAAGCTATATCGATAAGGTGAAAGACCTATAATTACAGTTTTGGCTTTTATTTGACTTGCGCGACAGGTTCCGCGCTTGACTCATACAGTGAGTTATGTTAATAAACACATCTGTCTTATCTCAAATCATGGTTTAAGTTCAATCTCGAATTACTTTGTCCATAGATAACCCGCTAAACCAAGCCTTCCCAACTAATGGAGCGCCCCTAAATAGGCGCATAAACAGATCATAAAGTGGCCCAACGTTTACGGCCATTGAATGAATGATTACTTTTTTGAATGAATGAATACTTTATTCGCACATTTCATTTTACAGTCATATGTTATAAATGTCATGTCTTGTAGTTTAGCAAATGCATATTTTGCTTTAGATCATTTAGGCATGCAAAACTTGAAGTAGGTTACATGAGTACTCGAATGATTACAATTATATAACATTTTAGGAAAATGAATAGAAATTAGTTTGTTTTTGATGACTTATTACTACAAGAAGATTGTCTCTAGAGATTGGAAAGGGGATTCTTTCTGTTCGAAATCCTAAAGTTGGTTTTGATAATTTTCCTCTTATTTATTGGAAATGGGTTACTGAAATGAATACTGAAAAGTATTCGCTTAAATCAAAAGCCAGTTATAGTCCAACAAGCTATAGCCAATCTCACCTGCACGTGGTGCACCCTGCCGACTAACAAAAGCGGTCCTTGCGAAAGAGAGGTAGGGTAAAGTTTTGCAAGCTGCCCGACTAGGGAAGTTCCTTCACCTCACAGAATACTGTGGCCAAACAACAATTCCCTAGAGGGTTTTTGTGTTCCTGCGAGTGAGTGAGGTCACCAGAAAGAAAGGAAGGAGTATAGGCTGGCAACGGATCGGCGACCCCTTGAAGTTGCTGATCTCCATAAGCGGTGGTGATTGTTTTCCATCAGATGATCCACATGCTCGTTTGCTCTCTCATTTTAAAAAAAAAAGATACACGTGGCTGGTCCAGGGAGGTCCGTTTAATACGATTGGCTATTTCAAGGACATGAACGTTTTTGCAAATAAAAGACATCAACGCGCTTCAGAAATGACAGAAAAAGGGAATTTTATTTATAAAAAGTGTACCACGTCCGCTAGGGCCAAATAGTAGAAAAATAATTTCATTTTATTTTATATTTTCTGCCATTTGGCCATTGTTGATTATTGAGGGTTTCCCAGGAAACTACAGCATGATGGGGTTTTTCAAAAAAGGATGGCGGAGACCCGTGTTTTCAAGTCACCTAAAGGCCACTGACTAGGCTTAACGACTGTCATCTATTGACAATAGCCGGGACCGACGGCTTAACGTGCAGAGGAACTCGAGATAAATAATCGCATCCATGGACAGACTACGGTCGACGTCGCTTAACTTGCGTATTCGATTAGAATGACACACGCAATGCTGCCTCCGAGTTCCTTACTTTTTCCTGTACAAACTTAATCATGTACAAATCTATTGGGAGTGATCTGTGACTCTACCAAACCATTATGAGTCATTACCACTCTGTATTTTTTTTATATTACGTCGGGTGACAGGGTGCACCACGTGTTTGATTTGTTTGATACCTAATTATTTTTCGGGTTTAAAAATCACGAAAGCAACACCAAAGTTATCATTAGTTTTTTTGAACTGCCTTCTGTGGATCACGTCAAAATGAATCGTCGAACTATATATACGCCATATATACGCCCATGTCTTCCGAACGACTGGATCAAATTAGTTATTCGTTATTGTTAGGGCAAGGATTGTATTTTTTTTTGTAGTATACTTTTTTTTCCTTCGAATGGGTCTCCATTCGAAGGAAAAAAAAGTATACTACAAAACAGAAAACTATGAGACGTCTTCAATAATAAAAAATTGACAGATATCAATATATTCACATATCCAATCTACTATCTATCCATTACATTACAACTGTTAAATATCATGTAAATTACATTTAAAAGTCTTATTACATATAATATGATACAATTAAAATATTATATTCATTAAGTAAGTAAAATAAACTTAAAGTAAACTTATAATAGATAAAATAAATTCTATAACAATACATAAAATACAAATGAAACTTAATTACCTAAAACTAAATAAAAAATTGACAGATTGACGTTCGAATTTCGAAAATATTCTCGAAATAAAAATATGGCGCCACGTAGCTCGTCGGGTCAGCTAGTTATATTGTAAATGCAAAAGTTTTGATTAATGGATGTCTGTTGCCCAATAACGGCAGAATGGCTAAAGATATAGATTATTGTCTGTAATAGCATATAGGCTACTTTTTATACAAAATATATTATTGCCACGGGAATGAAGTTTACGCGGACGAAGTCGCAGACAGCAACTAGTACCTCATAACAACGAACGATGAAACCCATCATCTCATACATACAGTTATTTGATAGAATCGAATTTGCGACTCCATGATCGGCAGTAAAATTTTACGGCCAAACCAACGGCGTATGTATGATATGTTATTTATTACCTGTATGCCACACGCTGCGTATCTAGGTTTATCAAACTTTCAATATAAACTAGGGTTGCCAATCGTCCTATTTTCCCAGAACATGTACTGGTTTTTGGACAGGTATGAATAGTTTTTAAGTTCTGCTTGATAAAAGGTTATAAATTTTACATGTAGATAATTACCTACACATTAATGTTGACAATCAAAATGATAAATGGACAATTAAATATTCATGTATGTATGTTAATCTTTATGTCATCAATCATTCAAAGTATGTATGTTAATCTTTAGGACTAAACTAATATTTCCTAGGTGGCCAATTTTATAAAAACTTATGAATGCAATGAAATGAAAACGAAAATTAAATAGTAAAAATATTTGATTATATTTGAACCTATATAATATTGAACCTATTGATATTCTATTAATATTTTTAACTGAAATGTCCTGGCTTTTTCAACTTCAAATCCTTGTTTTCGAAATATGGTGTTGGCAACCCTAATATAGACGAGGTTCAATAACCACCTATACTTTTTCACCATTATCGAGCCTTTACTATGGAGTAGATTAATAATAAAATGCTAATAAGTTTAATTACTGCGTTAACCTATATTCATCACACAGCTAGGATACGCGACTACCCTCAATCGTAAGGGTTTACAGCATAGGTACCCCACCACGTTACTCAACTACGAGTTGGCACAGCCTAGTGTTTTCAAACCACATAAAGACCACTTTTCCATTTTTCTGTCATAGTACCCGTATGTTTCGGTGCGCTTTTAAAGACTTACTATACCGTAGCAATATAAACGCCTACAACATGATATGTTGCTCGCGTGCTGCCACCTCCGCTGCCAACGCAGCAACTCCTTCCATCCTGGTGACCTCACTCACTCGCAGGAACGGAACAATCCTCAAGGGAAATGTTATTTGGCTGCGGTAATGTGTGAGCTAGAGGTTCTTTCGCAATCGGGCAGCTTAAAGTAATGCTGTGTCCTATCTATCTGTCACCAGAGCCTCGTGTGTAAGTCGGCAGGGTGCACAAATGCAGGTGAGATTGACTTTTTCTCAAAGATAAACGAATATATCTCAACCGTCACTGCGATTACATACGCACTAGATACGAGTACGATTGAATGAACGGACGGAGGTTTCTGAAAATGGTGTAGTAGGGGGCAAAACTTTTCTTTGGTTTTAAAAAATATTCTCATACATATTAATACAATAGTCTATATAATAACTTAACTAGATATTCTGCTATAATTAAGCACTGTTATTTTGTCGTAAGTAGGTGACATGGACTGCAGGCCAAAGCTCCGGGTACGACTATGCGTCGGCGTGCGCGCGCCCTTACCGCCACAACCGCGCTCGAGCCCTTCCCGACGCGCCCTGCGACCTGACCAAGCACAGTTTCTGCACCACCCCCGGCAGCAACTACCCTTGGCATGCCATCAGGAGGTTCGTCAGGGAAAACCAGGTAAGCTAACACGTTATTTGTATGAAAACATTGATTGTGTTGGGCGGCCGATACTACTAAGTACTAGTCGACTTTGTTAGAGAGCTCATTTCGTTTAAATTAGTGCCGTCGCCCTTATGCGAATGTTCTACTGCAAATTTTGGGGTGTAAGTGGTTCATCAACATCTTTGAACCAAAGCCAACTTCACCTGCACGCGGTGCACTCTGCTGACTGACAAACGAAGCTCTGGCGAAAAGAGAGGTAGGGAGCGCAATTGTAAGCTACCCGACTGGGGAATGTACCTCCACCTCACAGAATACCGCAGCCAAATAACGGTTCCCTTGAGGGCTGTTGTGTTCCTGCGAGTGAGTGAGGTCACCAGAAAGGAAGGAGATGGCAGCGGGGGTGGCGGCGCGCGAGCGATATTTTATGTTACGAGCGTTAATATGGCTACGGTAACCGCTTCCCATCAGGCAGGCCGTATGCTTGTCTGCCACCGACGTAGTATTAAAAAAAAAATGAATTCGATCAAACAACACATCGTGTTCTCTGGGAGTGTGATCTTTGGCGGCGGGAGCGGGATGACATGTTGAATTCATTACAGGTCGCATCCGGGGTAGTATACCATTCTGATTTGGTAGCAACAAGGGAGAATTACCAAGCGTTCAGACGATTTTGCAATTCTTATCATTGGAATCGATGTTTTAGGTAACAACTCAATATTTTAGGTCCCCAATAGTGTTAGATATGTACTTAAAATCCGTAGTGCACGGCAGTTGAGCTTCACTTGACTAGCCATCTCTTTAGGCTTTTAATGCCTTATTTGCCATATTGCTGTCTCTCACATTGCAAAGAGGGGAAGTCAAATTCCAAAAGCTTCCTACTCCTACTAATTTCTTCTGATTAAATTCGTTATGAGTTCCAAGGCAGCCGTAGTTGTACCCCCGGGACTGCAATGGACTTCACTGTTCATTGCCTTTTTTGGTGGTCGCCGCTGTTAACGCTGGCTACACAGGAGACACAGTGGTGGGAATGTGTGGAGGGCCCCCGTCCCTTTGTTAGAGAGCGAAAACTTTTTTATATGAGAGCGAGGCAAGCGAGCCACCTGATGGAAATAATTCCCACCAAGGGATCACTGATCCGTTGCCAGAACTATATACTCTCATTGATTTACATATTATCAATCCTCATTATATAATATCTGCATCAATCCACACTCATCCCACTGCTGGGATACGGGTCTCTCCTTAATCGAAGGAGGGTTTTAAAGCATACTCCACCACATTGATGACGAGCTCGGTGGCGTAGCGGTCAATGACGCGGCTTCGACACCAACGCTCGTGGGTTCGATTCCCACATAGGACAAACATTTGTGTGCATGAACATGTCTGTTTATCTTGGTCTGGGTGTTTTCTATGTATTATAAAGTCAAAGTCAAAGTCAAAATATCTTTATTCCTTGGACTTTATAAAGCACTTAGAAACGTCATACAAACTAAATATAAGAAACATGTGTAAATCATTACTACTCTAAATCCGCAGAGCTTAGATTCACTTTCATCACACTATCTTGAATGTGAAAGTGAATTTAAGTGCCAGTTCCGGCGACGGGGCTTCTTGAGAAGAACTGGCAAGAAACTCAAGGCCGACTCTTTTAATTGCCAATATCGTTACATTAAATACAAATACAATCATTAATATAACATAACAAGAGCAATTCATTTCCAAATACTTTTATCATTTATGTAATCTGAGATACAATAGTAAGCCTTTTGACATAGTCTAGTTTTGATAAATCTTTTAAATTTACCCATGGATAATTTAAACGCGTCATTTGGAAGTTTATTGTAGAAGCGTATACATTGACCTGGGAACGAGTTAGAGATTTTATGGAGCCTAGTAATATGCATAGCGAGTTTGTTTTTATTTCTTAAATTTAATTGATGGAGATCACTGTTTTTCCTAAATTTAGTTTGATTTTTATGAACGTAAATAAGATTTTCATAAATATATTGAGAATGTAATGTCATAATATTTATCTCTTTAAATTTATTTCTCAGTGTCTCCCTGGGACTCATCATATAAATAGCACGGATAGCTCGCTTCTGGAGCACAAAAATTGAGTCTACATCCGCAGCACTACCCCAAAGCAATAAACCATATGACATAATGCTGTGAAAATAGCTAAAATAAACTAAACGCGCAGTGTCAACATCAGTCAGTTGACGTATTTTCCTTACGGCGTAAGCTGCTGAGCTGAGTCTACCTGATAACGTTTCTATATGTGGGCCCCATTGTAATTTAGAGTCTAATGTTATCCCAAGGAAGACAACCTTATTGACCAATTCCAATCTCTCATTGTCCATCACCACACTGGGTTTTACTTGTTTCACATTTTTTGTAAAAAATCTAACATATTTGGTTTTACTACCATTTAAAAGTAGGTTATTAGCACTAAACCAGGTAATATAAGTATGTATTTAGAAAAAAAAATGTATTTACGTATGTTTATCAGTTGTCTAGGACCCATAACACAAGCTTCGCTTACTTTGGGGCTAGATGGCGCTGTGTAATTTGTCTGACAATATCTATTTATTTTACATGGCTCAACTGCGGGTTGTTTCAAGCCACCCAAAGGCCATTGACTTAGCTTAACCACCGGCATCTGAAGACAACAATCGGGACCGACGGCTTTGCGTGCCCACTGTATGAGGATGAAACTCAAGATAAATAAATACATCCATACACAAGCTACGGTTACTTAAATCACATAATGTATCTAACAAAACAACAAGTATATTTGACGAGCCCGGTGGTCGAATGGTTAGCAATGGCCCTTTGATTCCGAGCTCGCGGGTTCGATCCCCGCACAAGACAAACATTTGTGTGCATGAACATGTCTGTTTGTCTTGGTCTGGGTGTTTTCTATGTATTATAAGTATGTATTTACAAAAAAAAATGTATTTAAGTATATAATCACTTATCTAGAACCCATAGTACAAGCTTTGCGCTTAATTCGGGACTAGATGGCGCTGTGTAAATTGTCCAGTAATATTTATTTATAACTTCATAATTAATTTTCAATTTCCAGGGGCTCATGAGACGAATGTATGGGGAGGAGCGTCACATATCAGTGCTGAAAGCAGAACTTGAGAACTTTATAGAAGATGACGCAGAGGATATTTTGAAGAAACCTACAGATTTCGCAGAGGACATAATAAAAACCAAAATGATGTACATGAAAGGAAGCCACGGACGTGCCATGAAGGACAAGCCCCACTTCAGACCCATTCAATCTAATTACAAAAACAAAAAGGTGGAGAATGAAACGCTAAAAGTAAAGCCACTGGATGCTGTTGGCAATCACACGAAACTTAATAAAACAGATAATGGCAATAAAACACAGGTGACCAACAATGAAACCATCAACGAAGACAAGGGTATATCATACAAAACTAAACTAGAAAGCATAGCTAACATAGAGATAAATAATCTAGATCCAGATGTAATAACACTAGAAGCTGTTATAAAGCAAAGCATTGAAACTAACAGTATTTATAATAATATATCTGGCAATCTCAAAAGTGATCCAGTAATAACTGCAAAGAACAATACAAATGACAAGAGTAATACAACTACAACAGAAAATATGGCAAATATCACAGAAACTACAACAGACAGACCCTACGAGGACACAACTACAGAATTAGACAAAGAAAGTTTGAAATTCGCAAACAGCGATACATCAACTTTGCCGCCTACTTTGTTGTTTTCTGAACACGAGAAGACAAAAATTGATAGAATTGATACAAAGGTAAATGAGAAAAAAGAAGAGTTCCATCCTAAACCAGTCCAACACCAGGAAGCTGTCCGGCCTTCTATAAAATTACAAGGAGCGTAAGTTTTTGTTTTTCTTCTTGTTAACATCGCGCTCGCCATCATAAGAGAAATTATCTATTTTAGGATTATTTGTCTCGAACAGAGTATTTCTTTAATATATTTTTTTTACAACAAACCCTTGTTGCTCATTATCTTTGTATAATATAACACACCAGAAGGTACTATTTTGTGTCAGATGCAATTTTTAGATTAAAAAGATAAAATCAACATTTCAGGAACGCGTGTGAAACAAAAGAAGAAATGTCTGCGCCATTCTGGGCAAACAACACTAGAGGGGAAGTGTTGGCACTGTTGAATCTGTACCCTTTTGAGCAGTACATACACCTGGAGACATGTGTACATGAAAAGAAGCAGATGTACTGTCGAGAAGGCTGCAGGTGTGTATTATATAAGAAACTACTAATATTTAATTCTCTCTTAATTCACGGGTCAAGCCCAGTCATTTGATAAGCATGCGCGGGGATATAGATCCAACACGTAGAGGCCTCTTTGAGAAGTTTGATGTAATGTTATACGCCTCCGTGACAGGATATATCAATGGAACGATATACCCACAAGCCGGTCTCGGCAGGCACTGAGATTATTACAAAGTTTGATGGAAAATAAATGGGCTATGGAGATGAGTTCTGGGTGAACTTAATACCGGGCTATTACAGAAGAGGGACGGACGCCTGCCATAACTGCTTTTAATGCTAGTTATTTGCGGCAGGCGGTGGCTTGCCACTCACTAGATGGGCCCCCGAAATGCCAGGAAAACGGCCGGGGGCAACACCGGTGTGAGTGACTCTGGGATGTCGAGAGGTGTGCTGCGCTTTCTCCGAAGTTACTCGCGGCGTGATGCCCTTTAACACTTCCACCCCTGGAGCATATAGCTCTAGCGGCTCCTCTCTGGACGGCCAATGAAGGCAAGCCAAAGCTGAGAGTCCTGCGGGCCTTCTTGTGTTTACACTTCGACCGATGAAGACACGTCGGAGACGAAGGCCCTGGCCGACTCTCTGGAGACTCGGGTCCGTGGTGTCGCTACTCACACAACAGCTCGCCACAAGCTGCCCTGCGGATATATTTAATTTAGTATGGAGATTAAATAGTTTTCCTTGTTATGTATGTGGCTCACTGTTGACATTTAGCCAAATCCAACCTCACTTGCACGTGATGTACCTCGATAATTAGCTAACGAGGCTCTAGCAAAAGAGAAATAGCGGAGTTATAATTACCAGCTTGGGGAGGCACCTCAACTTCATAGAAAATGGCAGCCAGTTAACGTTATTACCTAATATATTTAGAGGCCTAGAGTCTTGTTGTGTTCTTACGAATGCGTGAGGTTATCAGGAAAGAAGGAGATGCTGAAAGATGGGAGAGGAGCGCGCGAGCGAAAGTTTATGTTGCTTCCATTCATAGGCTACGATCACCACTTCAGGCAGGCCGTATGCAGCATAAGCGTATCGGGGGGCCGACAAGCATGATGCTTGTCGGCCACCCGATGTAGTATGAAAAAATAGGCACATCTTACTCACGCGCCCGTCCAACTATCACTAAAGTGGTAAACAAGTATACATGCCACTTCATGGTAAGTTGTAGCAGTCGGCCATTGGCTAATAGGAACTTATATTATATTAGAGTCAGCAATCAATAATGTCGCTTTCATTGCCAGACCTTTAAAAATATCTTCAGGTACTGCTTATATGAAAATTATATGGTAATCATGCTTCGGTATCTTATCAACTGTCTACTTTTTGTCTAATCTTTATCCAGACCATTCGGACTACTATAATATATATACATATATATATATCTCTTTTTCTTACCCCCACTCAATACAAACTCTTTAAAATTTCAGATGTGAGCAACAATACCGTCTCCACCGACTCTTGGCTTACGACCCTGGCAACGAATGCCGCGGCATCTTCGCAGACTGGTTCAAGTTCCCGGCGTGCTGCGTCTGCAAGTGCTATGACGTGCCGCTCGAGTTCAGAGCAAGGTCTCCGAGGATCCTGCGGCCTCAGTACGACGAGGACGTCAAGAGAGTCATCTATGAAGACGTAGCTAGGGATTGGTACGCTATGTCGGTGTCTGGAGATGAGGAGGACGATTTTTTCTGATGAAAATAGTTTACCATGGCAATTGGCTGTGCTATGTTCAACATACGTTCAGTTGCCAAATCTATACTACAGAGTACTTTACTGTACTCTACCCTGGCTAAATATACTACTTGGTTATGATTAAGAAAGTCAACGATCACACAAAATTAGAAAAGTCGTGTCTTAATTAACATGGAACAAAGTTGCAGGCTATTATAGCGAAGTGAGATGGGTTCAGTGAATAGATAAGGACATTAGTACCTTAGGCCAGGTACATTATATTATAGAACTTTATATCGACTGAATAGTTTAGTCGAGTTGTTGTATACTTGCAGGCCGCACACATATTCGATTTAATTGCAGTTGATTTTCTCATTAAACCGACTACCAGACTGATTCAGTTCGTCAATACGCAGCAATGCACAATTGCACATACTCGTAGCGCAGTTGATCGATAATTGTTAACTTTTTAATGAAAAGTCAATCGATGCGAGATTTTTATTTTTTAGTCGAGCAGCAATCGAGTTAGTTGTATGCGCACATTCCTACAGGCTTTGGACATACACACTATATCAAACAGTTGTTCGGTCAAGTCGCACAAATAAATTCAAGATTCAGATGAAGATCAAATTGTAAATTTTTATAATGTTTGTTTGTAACATTGTATTTTGCGTTAAATCACAACAAAGCATTTGCAATAATTGAATACTGAGTATTCGAATGCGATATGCGTGAACCATCCATCCCAACTTCTGGAACTGGTGAATAGAAAATTCTGATATATTAACATCAAATTCGTCAGCTTCAATACCCATAAATGTTCAACCTCTACGATATCGTAACGACTTATCGTTGAAGCACTGATCACACGACGTTCACACGACGACCACTCGATTTGAATTTTTCACGTTTACTATGTATGATATGGAAAACCATATCCTCATCCATCTCATTCAATTGTAACGTATGGAATGGATGAGGTTCATTCTATACGTTATAATTTTGGAAATTTGTGGAAATATAGTATAGTTATGTGAAAAAATCGAATATAATAGTCATCATGTGAACGCTACGATAACGTAACGATTAGCGGTAAGTCGCTACGATAACGTCACGATTGAACATTACGGGAATCGGGCTCAAGGTTAATCGTACGCGTACCCACCTTGATCAAATCGAGATTGTCAAAATTTCTTGAAGTCGACACCCACGTTGTAGTTAAAATAATTTATTTATATTTTTATGGATTAATGCTAACCACTGCCATACATACATTTTCAATGTGAAGCTGTTAGCACATTATTTTGTATATTTTGTGGATGTACCTTGAAAATATTAAACGTTCTAGTGAAATAAAAATATATTAGTTCGCGTTTTTATTATTTCAATGAAATTATTTTCTTTGTTACGCGCATAATATTATTTATTTAATTACCTAGTTAGTTGAATTATGTATAGAAATATATTGTACTTTTTGCTTTTTTACTTAATTTAAGGCTAGTGAAATGTTGTAAATAAGTGTAAAATATAATGTTGATTTTGAAAGATTTAATAAAAAAATTCGTTGTGTTTATGCATTTTTTTTTTCAATTTAAATTAGAACTAATTTCCCCAGATATTCTAGTAGTTCAAAAGCGTCAAATGTTTCTTTTTATTTTGTATTGTATTCGGACTAATATTATTAATTAACTAATATTATAGTTCACGTGATCTATTTATATCAATATCATATCTATTTATATAGGCCAGACGCAGTTGCCTTTTCCTTGTTGTCGACCACGACTGAAATTGCCGACGATTGATCATTAAGTATATAATTTTATATTTTTACACCTCAAATGTTTTAAATCCAGGTCTTTTAAACTTCATTTTCTGGCTCGATGCAGTCAGACGTCTAATTTTCTCTATCGACCACGTACAGACATGTGCAAAATATAGAGCTTAAAGACTATCAATAGTACTTAATAATAACATTTATCATTATTACTTGAAGGTTGAAAACAATTATCATTATTCCTTACTTAACAAATTTCTTTCGCAAAATCTATATGCATTTTTCCACGTCTCTGTACATTACCTCAAGAAACGAGAGGCATAATTAAGTACATACCTAAATTACTTATTTAGATCCACACCGAACAGGGGCCAGGTGTATAATATCGCTTAAGCTGAAGCCGATTACTTAGATCTTAACTTACAGTTAATGACAAACATCTCTAGCTTAGTAGCTAGAGCTCTAGGGTTTCTACCAGCTAATCTAAACAATAACACCATCAACGTAAGCATTAGACATATTCAAAGAATCCGACGGTAATCGGCTTCAGCTTCGTAGGTAGGGCCCCAGATCAAGGTAATAATATAGGCATATATATAAATATTCCTGGACAAATTACACACCGCCATCTAGTCGCAAACTAAGCAAAGCTATGGGTACTAGATAACTGATATTACATATACATAATCGCTGCTGAAAAAAAAATAGAAGAAGAAGAAAGAAGAAAAATATTTATTTCAACGATCCACAACAAATCAGTATTATTGATTTGACTTAGATGAATGTAAGTGGGATATGTACATACTATTCACACAGTAGCAGAGCAATGCAAGAACAATCGTTCTTGAGATATCGAAATAGACTTAAGAGACAGTGACCAGTACATATAAATATTGAAGTTAGCTCTGATTAATAATAGGCGGTCTCCATTTGGGCATCAAGAAGGTGAGACTTAAATTTATTTTTGAACGAAGTTTTGGAACGACAGTTCCTAAAAGGAAGAGGTAAAGTGTTCCATATTTTCGATGCCCTAGTAACGGAAGCTACCCCTCATTCCTGCAGTCCTGTGCCCCGGCATGCACATCAAATAAGCCTGAGCACGAGTTGGATGTGTTTGTCGGCTAGATGCCCTTGTGAATTTTTCTTCAAGATGTTTTGGCGATTTGGTCTTTATCAAAATAAATTAACATCAAAAAGAAGTGTCGCTAAATGTAACATTCTACGTGCTTTCATGTTGAGCAACTTTGAGTCACCCAAGTAAGGTGAGATATGGGACCTGGGGGGAACATTGAAGCAAAAACGGGCGCAAGCATTCTGGACTCGCTGGATGTGGCGTTCCGACTTAACGTGTAAACAAGGACCAATAAATTAAAGGTTTATATTATTACTACTATATTTAAAAATCTTAAATTAATAAGTATTGAGTGCTTAAGTCTTGGTTACATTAATTACAGTGTCTAATATTTTTTGAGTATCAAAGACAAGTTGAGGGAACGTTGGGTCGAGCAAGCACAGCTTGACGAAATTTTTGAAATCCGCAGGTCTTTCCTTTACTATTTTCTCATCTGTAACAAGTATTGGTAAATCATTCATATTGTGATATTGTGCTATATATAAAACCAATATTAAGTAATGTTATAATAAAGCACTTGTACTGTTCCACGTAATTACATTTATTTTTATTTTTACCGACCGGTTTCGCCGCTAAGGCATTATCAAGGTAAGCAGGGGCCCAAGTCTGTAAAATAACCAACGTGTCAATAGTGTGTCAGTAGTGTCTCGATAGAATTGTCTTTGCCATTTGGTATTCTACAAATTATTTATGGTCATTGACTTGCCATTGTAGTGCCATTGAAACGCCATAGTAAGACTATTGTAATGATGGTAGTCTGGTCCATTATAGTGTTTCAATGGCATCGTGATGGCCGAAGTTGCGGTAGTCTGCAAATATTTAAAGTGTATTTGACAGTTGTGTCTATCGTATTTGAATAGTGTTTCGGCCATTGAACTGCCATTGTGAGACCATCGAACAACAACACCCTTTTTCGGTATTGCGTTTCTATGACACTCGGTTTTTTAATTATATATAAGTGTCCCTGTGTGTGTGCAACGGTCGGAGTGTATTGTGGTAGTCCCCTAAAGGCCCTGTTAATAAAGTGGACGTATTTTTTTAGGTGCAATGAGGCCGATAGCACCTACTTTGCGGTGGCGTATTTTGACATTAGCCAACAGTGCCGACCGTCGATCGTCTTTGGCGTCAGCGTCGCAAATCTCGCGCATTAATGAGGCAGCATGTGAGTGCCTTCGATGACCTTCCCGAGGTTGATTTTATGAAAACGTTTCGGCTTGGGAAGGTGCAAGCAAGGGAGCTAATGGTTGAGCTCATTCCCTTTTTTCGGTTAAAGCAATGTCGGAGCGGAATCTCTCCTGAATTAAAGATTTGTCTTTTATGAAGGTTACTTGACAACTTGGCAATATTTCTTATCGTGCTTGACAACAACTTATAAAACTACTGTTGATTTTTTTTTATACTACTTACGTCAAGTGGCAGACCAGCATACGGCCCGCCTGATGTGAAGCGCTTACCGTAGCCATATTAACGTTCGCAACATAAAATATTGTTCGCGCGCCGCTACCCCCGGTACCAACGCAGCATCTCCTTCCTTTCTTTCTGGTGACCTCACTCACTCGCAGGAACACAACAACCCTCAAGGGAATTGTTATTTGGCTGCGGTATTCTGTGAGGTGGAGGTACATTTCCCAGTCGGGTAGCTTACAATTATGCTCCCTACCTCTCTTTTTGCTAGAGCTTCGTTTGTCAGTCAGCAGGGTGCACCACGTGCAGGTGAAGTTGGCTTTGGTTCAAAGATCTTGATGAACCACTTACACTTTGATTGAAGTGTATTGTTTGTTAAATTTGTAAGTGATAAAATGATACTATTAGAATGCTGATTAATTACCGAAATGTTCCTGAAAATTCAATAATTTGCAATAGGTACACTTATAAATTTGATTATATATTCCAAAACTTTATTTGGTATTTAGTCTCCAATAAAGCTTCCCGCCGGATAGTTTTTGACAATTGACAGTTGTTTTTTTTACGAAAGTCGTAGACAAAAAAATTACGTCATAATATTCATTAATATTGATTTTTACGCATGTTTGTAGTGAAATTTGATGCATTTGATAATAAAACGTTTTTAAATTATTAAAATGCGTCTAATAAATAGAGTTAATTGATGTAAAATAGGATTTTTAGGAGGTTAGTGTACATCTATGGTCGGATGGTAGGTTTTGGTAAGTAACACTGAAAACCTATTGTACGGCCATAGTCAAGACACACTACTGAGACTCCACTGAGACACCACTGAGACACCACTGAGACACCACTGAGACACTACTGAGACACTACTGAGACACCACTGAAACACCATTGAGCCGCCATTGTAGTTTTTGCAGAATACGGAATTTGCAACAATGGCAATATAATGTCTATAGTGTGTCGATAGTGTGTCAATGGCGTGTTGCTTAGCTAAAAGTTACAGAATTGGGCCCCAGGTGGTGTTTGTGTTTCTACTAAACTCAAACACTTTTACGTTACGTTACGTTTAGTCACAGTATAAGTAATAGTACTACGTAGTTTAGTATAATCTACTATATAAAAATAAGTCGGGTTTTCCTTCCTGACGCTATAACTCCAGAACGCACGAACCGATTTCCACGGTTTTGCATTCGTTGGAAAGGTCTCGGGCTCCGTGAGGTTTATAGCAAAGAAAATTCTGGAAAAAATTGAAAAGAAAAGCGGGAAAATCTTTTTTCACATACAGCGCCATCTCTAAGGAAATTGATGGAAACGATAAGATTGAGCCACAGCGAAGCGTGGTCGGGCCGATAATAGTTAATACAATTTAAAGTGCAGTCAGTCTCAAACAGCTAGGCACATGGTAATTTTAGACTTTCTTGTTTTGGTATATGTCTAGTTTTTTGAAGTGTTTAGTGTATTTTTTTGGTACGAGAGCTTGAGGTCTCAGTTTATTATTTGGTGGTCATTATATTTAATCCCCTACTTTATTATCTGTGGCTACGGTAAGCGCTTTATTTTGGATAAATATCAAGGTTCTTGTAATAACCAGGTTTCAGATTTATCAAAAATACCCAGCATTTGGCCCATTTCTACATCAGGCTGTTAGTAGGTATGCTTGTTTTTATTTTTGTTTTTAACTGAAAGGAGGCAAACAAGCATGTGGGTTACCTGATGGAAAGCCATTACCACCGCCCATGGAGATCAACAACACCAAGGGATCTCCGATCCGTTGCCAGCCTATACTCCATCCTTTCTTTCTGGTGACCTGACACACTCACAGAAACACAACAACCCTAAAAGGATTTTTAATTTCGCTGCGGTATTCTGTGAGGTGGTCAGCTATGCCCTACCTCTTTTTCGCCAGAGCCTCGTCTGCCAGTCAGCATGGTGCACCACGTGCAGGTGAGATTGGCTTTGGTTCAAAGATGTTAACCATTTACACCCCAACCGTTAAACTCACGTATTAACAAAACAGGTAAGTAAATACCAAATATATGAAATATAAAAATACCTTCCGTTTCTAAAGCTTTCTTCAGTATTTCTTCTATATTTCGATATTGAAAAGGACCGTTGTTCTCGGAGTTTGGCGAAGCGTGGCTCACAACAGGGAAGTGCTCACCGAGTTGTTGTATACATTCTCTTGCATTCGATTTTATTTGAAACTTTAATTTCCGTATCTAGAAATACACAAAAATAATAAACAAGTACACAAAACTTTAGAACAACGTTATGAAGTCAAAATTAGTCGATATGTAAGTGTCCAGCGGCCATTAATTACATCATTGTTAATTTCATTTAAATGCCATTGGACCTTTGCGTACGCGATCGATATTTTATGTTACAAGTGTATTTAGGTTTACCATCAAGCAAGCTGTATGCTTCTTTGCCAACTGATGTAGTATAAAAATATGCGACGCAAAATTTTAATCTACACAGGAGACACAGCAATGAAAATGTATGGTAAACACATTTCCATTTGTCAAACTTTCATTTAGCAATCAGTTCACAAAAACACAATGTGTGGCTTTTGTCATTTTGCATTGTTTGACAAGTATTTTAAACAACTATCGGTGTTAAACGTTTTTTTGTGTTTATTAAGTTTATTTTGTGGACTAATTTCTAAAATTGTAAAAGTATATATTTATAATATAAAATTATATAAACAAAAAAATCAAAAAAAGAATAGTAAAAAATATAATAAACAACGTCAAAAAATCTCTTCTATGTTGCCGTCAAATGCGCTGCTAGTGCAGGTTGGTTGTAAAAATCATGGTGAGCTACTTACACCCCTACATAGAAGAAGCAATGAAAAAACTCACTTCATGCGCTGAACAAATAATCAAAATTACAACATCTCCCTTATAAATTCCTTTCAGTTTGGAATTCATATTAAGGGCCTCGAGAACTCTCTTGTCTCCAGTTATCAAGAGCTGGTCTCCTTGAATACGTAACAACAAATCAGTCGATTTGCATTCATACTTTAGCCAGCTACCGGCGCGCCAGAACATCAGTTTGTCTATCCAAGTGGAATTAACAGCTGAAAAAAAGAAGAAAAATATTGATTCACATCATAACATATTTTCATATTTTTTGCCGTGATCACGTCTTATCGATGAACGCCGGCTGCACGCACGAAAAAGCATGACTCATTGTCACGTTCCGCCTGAGCCGAACGTACAAGCGCGAGCGCGGAACAAGCGATAGAGGCACTATCGGCCTAAGCGTTCGGCTTGTGAACTGACGCATTTATCCTCTCTTCCACTGTAAAGAGGGGTTTAATTAGAAACAACTGTCTTCTACGAAGGTTTCTTTAATAACAATCTCTAATACAAAGAGTACAATCGACATATGATTACATAGGTATAGATAGGTACATCTTATAGCTACATACATCACACCACTCCATCGGCCGATATTTTCTTATGACGTTATCACGTAAAATTATCGTCCGTAAACCAACTTTACAGACAACCATTTTTTTTTTTTTACCATAGTAAGCTGACAAACACGCATACGGCTTTAAAGAAGCAGTTATGGACGCCTGTAACAGAGTCTATTTCGCTAGACAGCAGGGTTCACCACGTGGAGGTGATCTTGGCTTTGACTCCAAAGATCATGGATAGCCACTTGCCCCAAAAGTAGTAGGTAGTTGTTGTTAGTATGTAAATGTGAATTAAGGATTTTTGCAAGTTGCCACGGGATACGATGTTACGTCTTCAACCAGTGCGTCCTCCCCGCTATGACCTACGGTTCAGACTTGGACATTGACAGGCTGGTTCACAAGCTAAAAGTCGCACAGCGAGCGATCGAGCGATGTAGAGAGTTTTGTTCGGGAATTCGGAACGAGGAAATGAGACGAAAGTAACCGCCCAAATCTGAAAGCACTCAATATATTCAATTTCACAAAATATTACGGTTCATTTTGTTCTCAATTTCATTCACTTGTACAATAAAAAATCAAACTTGCATAATATTATTTTTCTATAGCTAAAGTAAGTCGCAAAGGAAACAATTTTAATTTGCCGCCAATTCCTTGTTTTTGTTTTTATTTATTTTAGGTAACCCATCCATGTACTTTATTGCTACAATATTTTATTTAACTGGCAATGTCAGTTTGTTAAGGTTCACTTATTTTACGGTGGGTTGAATTTTAACGCGAAAGTCACACACTAACCCGATACGATTTAAATAGAACGAGACACTACTACAGCTAGTAGCAGTGTCTCACTTCAGATATATGTTATCTGCTTAGCGTGTGATTTGCTTTAGCACACTTTTCCTGGCAATAGTTTTTTTATTGTAAACATAACCTGAGTCGACATCCAAGATTAACACCAGATATAGGAACTTCGCGGCGGCGGCGATGCGAAATTTTATATACTTACGCATTTAATAATAATATCCAGATTAAAGTTTTGCAATGACATGGTTGCTTCACTCAAGATTTACTCAAGACCGCAGCGAAAAATCCTAGGTCTGTGCTCAAGATTCAAGATTGATGAAAGAACCCCTCAACGAGCGGCGGTGCGCGAGTGATTGTATATTGTGATATATATGTGATAGTATATTATATATTGCAGGCGTTTGTAGGCTATGGTAACTGATTCACATCAAGCGGTCGGTATACTTGTAAGTCACTCGACGTACATAGGTGTAAAAAATAATTGCTAAACTACATTCACATAAATAAATGATTCCTACGCGCTACACTTAAACAAGCATTGCTATACAGCTTACGACTGGCAAAATAGCTAGATCCGTATATACGGATATGAGTCTAAAATTGGAGGAAATTTTGTCGTTTTTCTAATTTGCCCAATTCAAAATCGCCCCAATCATCTCGTGAGGTGGGTTGTTAATTTTGTGAGCATCTCGTAGTAAGAAGATAAACATTTTTGCGCAGGATTATTCAATTGATTAGTTTAAACTTCGGCCAAAATACGTGTAAACGTAAAGTAATTAGAAAATCTTGTATGTCAAATCAAATGTACCTCAAAAGGAAAAACAAAACCCATATAGGAAGGATCACTTTAATGTTCATCCAGCCCATCGGTCTGTCAAGACCGTCCAAATTAACGCTACATTAATAATTATTATTGACGAGTTCGGTGGCGTAGCGGTCAATGACGCGGCTTCGACATCAACGCTCCTGGGTTCGATTCCCATATAGGACAAACATTTGTGTGCATGAACATGTCTGTTTGTCTTAGTCTGGGTGTTTTCTATGTATCATAAGACATGTAACATTCGTAAATACATTTTTTTTGTAAATGCATACATTTACAAAAAAAATGTATTTACGAATGTTTATCAGTTGTCTAGTACCCATAACACAAGCTTCGCTTACTTTGGGGCTGGATGACGCTGTGTAATTTGTCTTCCAGTTTTAATAATAACAATTAACATTAAAAAAAACAGCAATGTTTAAATAAAGCGTTATTGCTCTTGAAATTTTGTCAGGAACTTGAGGCGTAATATTTTTTTTCAGTTTCTCGCGAAAACTTCAAACTGTCGTACATTACGGGTGAAGGCAACAAACGGACAGCAATGATTAGTATATGAAGATTTTCTTAATTCCACGTAACAAAGAAACTACGGCTAGGTGACCGGCCATTGTGACGTCAGAACCACCGATCACGCAAAAATGTTTTATTTCTTCGAATTTACGATGGAAGCAATTCTTTCATAATGGGAAGCAAAGAGAAACAATAAGGCAGCAATGTTTAGGCATAAGTTCAATGATATACACGTTTAGTGACCGGCCATTCTGACGAATTCACCTACAATTTTTCTCGTTAAATAAGTAATGCTCTATTTTTTAATACCACTAAAGTGGCAAGCATAAACCGCTTCACATCAGGCGGGCCGTATGCTTGTTTGACGCGACGGCGACGGACGTACATAGCTTATTACTTGCATATCATATACTACGCGTAGTATAAAAAAAAAAAGTTCAATGAATGGCAACTTTGTTTCAGTTGTTGCTACTTTGCTAAGGTTGGCAATGCTGTATGTCAGTGAGTGAACGAACATTTGTTCAACAATGTCGCCCGCCTTCATCTGCTTGTTTGTCGGCGTCGCATACAACGCCAATTCATTTTATGATTGTTCGTCAGTGTTTTGATTTATTTATATAACCATCTCATTATCAATACTGTTGTTAGTGACACAAATTATAAAGCTTCTGGATTATTTGTTTGTTGATTGTTTTATTTGAATTATTCCAAAACTAACGTGAACATGAGTGGAAGAGTGAAAAAAGCAGCTGCTCCAAGAAAGAAAGCCAATGGATATAAAATGCCAGCACCTATCGCCGCAGGCGAAATTATCATCGATACTATAGGCAAAAAGAAATGGCGTATAGGGCCTTCCATCGGCATTGGAGGCTTTGGGGAGATTTACTCTGCATGTGACCATGATAGCTCACCCAAAAAGGGATCTAATTTTCCATTTGTGATCAAAATAGTAAGTAAACGTTACGCTCTCAGTTTTCTAAATAACATTTATTTATTTTATTTGGGTCAACAAACAATGACAATGTATAAACAATAATATTGCAAATAAATTATATTCTATTCTAATAATGTGGCTACCAACACCGTTAACCACAGTTTACCATAGGAACATTCAAAATTAAGTCTAGGTGGTAGTACCTATGTACAGTTAAATCCAGAGATTTGCTTTAACAATACAAATTAAAATATATAAACCACATAATTAATATAAGAAGTTATATTAGATAATCTTAAATGAAACAATCTAATATATTAGGTTGGGGAAAAAGTCTTTTCGTATTTTATATGAAAATTCAAAACATTTTTTAATAAAGTTTATTTACATTTAACTAAAGTATATAGGTGCCATTTTGTTCGATAACTTTTTGCCATCTTGTAGGTAGAGACATGATCCCATTACTATAGAAATTTTGGGACTTCTGTTCAAAAAACCACGACAAGTGGTTTTGGCAGTCTTCTCGTGATGTTAACCTGACATTGCCTAAAGAATTCTGAAGAGACCGAAACAGGTGGAAATCAGAAGGTGCAAGGTCAGGACTATACGGCGGATGCATTAACACCTCCCAGTCAAACTCTCTTAATTTTTGCTGAGTGGCTGAAGATGTGTGAGGTCTATATCATGATGAAAAATCACACCCCTTCTGTTAATTAATTCCGGCCGCTTTCTCTAACTTTTTGCTTTAATCTCATCAGTTGTTCACAGTAGAGTTCAGAATCGATAGTCCTGCCTGGCGGTAACAGCTCATAATGAATAATGCCCTTCCAATCCCACCATACACACAGCATCACCTTGTTGCGGGTTAACCCGGGTTTTGCCAGAGTCTGTGAAGCCTGACCGGCCTTTGACCACGACCTTTTTCGCACGTTCTTGTCGTACGTGATCCACTTTTCATCACCAGTTATAAGCTTCTTCAAAAACGGTTCGCTTTCATTACGTCGTAGTAAAGAATCGCAAATGAGTACACGGTTCATTAGGTTTCTTTCAGTGAGATCGTGAGGCACCCAAATATAGAGCTTTTTTAGTGTACCCAGCTTTTTTCAAATGCGCCAAAACTGTTTTGTGGTCAATTCCTAATTCTTCAGCTACGTCGTAACTACTGATATGCCGATCTTCTTCCACTTTTTCAAAAATGGCATCCATTTTATCCGTAACAGGGCGACCAGAGCGACGTGCATCTTTCACATCAAAATTTCCTGATTGAAAACGCTTAAACCAAATTTGTGCTACTCTCACAGACACTGCACTAGGTCCATAAACGACACAAATTTTTTTCGCAGCTTGCGTTGCATTTTTACCTTTTTTGTAGTAAAATTTTAAAATGAATCGAATTTCTTCATTAGATTCACTCATCTTGACAGTAAAAAAAACAAATGAAAATCACACATTTACCTAATTTGAATTTGGAATTATCTTTTTTAAAATTTAAACTTTTTAAAGATATCAAAACCTTTCAGATACAAATGGTATAACCAAAGAGATTTTATTACAAGTTCATACATACTATAATGCGAAAAGACTTTTTCCCCGACCTATTATAAAATTATCAAGTCGCGGAGTTTGTTACCAAAGTCCTCCGAAATGGCTGGGCCGATTTTTATGAAAATTTGTGTGCATATCGGGTAGGTCTGAGAATCGGCCAACATCTATTTTTCATACCCCTAAATAATAAGAGTGACCCACCCCTATTAATATTTTTTATTGACAAAATGTATTATTTTTATTTTATTATGATTTAGCATTGAAAAGTACATCACTTCAAATGATTGTATGGATTTTTACAACGCAGCTGGTGGCATAGTGTTGGCAATATTATCGGTTACAGGAAGAATATTGCTGGTGTTTTTCTATCGTACATTGGGAACATATGCTGTAGCATATGTTCCCAAACTGATGTATGTATATGATATGCAAGACGAGCCTCGTTCACTCTGCTTTGTTAATCAGAAGGCCAATTCTCGTAGATTTTCTACGAACGCAGATTGAAAGTTGACCAAATCGAGATTGAATTGTGAATTGACTATAATTATATACTTGATTTCATTAATTAATTATTATCAATTCTTGTTGTTGGCAAAGTAGTTTATTTAATTTTCACTCATATTTCGATATAATGCCGCTTAAATTTAATTTTGAAGTCACATATTGTGTTACGAGAATACCAAATGTGACATTTGTGAGATCGAGACTGGATCGAAACTGAATTTTGACTATATTTTAATTACGAGAATTACCCCTCTGAAGCAAATCCTAACCAATGTCATTGGTCAATACTACTTTTGACTGCATAAGCCAATTAAAAGTGGTTTTGACTGACATCTTTAGTCGAAACTACTTTTGACCGATATTTGCAATCAAAAGTGGTTTTAATTTTTGACTGGTTATGAGTTTTTGACTGTAACAACTATAATTAAAATTAATTATTTATTGATGATAGCTCTGGACTGTCTGTCAATGTTGCAAAATGAATGAACAAAATGTAACTATATTATGTTAATTAATAGCACCACTGTAACTCTTATCAGCTTTGTAGCGTTTAATATTCTGCTTGATTATTTTCAGGAGCCGCATGAAAATGGCCCACTGTTTGTTGAAAAGCATTTTTATGTGCGAAACGCTAACAAAGATGACAGTAAGTACATGCAATGTTCTGAGATAAAACTATTTTCTAAATGTCTAGTATTATGATGCTATGTAGTAAAGTGTATTATGATACTATATAAATTATATGTAGTAAAATACTGAAGGCCAATTCTCGTAATTTTTCTACGAACGCAGATTGAAAGTTGACCGAATCGAGATTGAATTGTGAATTGACTGAAATTATATACTTGATTTCATTAATTAATTATTATCAATTCTTGTTGTTGGCAAAGTAACATTCTTAGTTTGTTTAATTTTCACTCATATTTCGATATAATCCCGCTTAAATTTAATTTTGAAGTCACATATTGTGTTACGAGAATACCAAATGTGACATTTGTGATATCGAAACTGGATCGAAACTGAATTTTGACTATATTTTAATTACGAGAATTGCTCCTCAGATCATCCAGTTCAATTGAAAACTGGGCTAGGCTCGATTATCCAGGTCAATATGATATGTGTGTCAGTCCAAATCAAATTTAATCAAAATCTGTCCACGTGTTTTCTTGTGAAAGAGTAACAAACATCCATACTGACAAACCTTTTCTTTTGTAATATTAACATAGTATTTAAAATAAAAATAAAATAAAAACATTTTATTTCGGATTCACCATCCATATTGTGTTAGTTGTAGTCAACTTTTGTAAGTGTACAGTGCTACAAACTTATCTGGCCCGGTGGCGGGGGCGGTACGATCGACTTAAGTGTTGCCATTAAACGAAATACCGCCCGTAATAGAGGAAACATTAAAATTAAAGAAATAAACACACTGTTAAAATAATAGCATTGATATACTGATTAATTGTGTTGTGTGGTGTTTCAATTAAATATCAATTGCCTTCTATTTTTTTGTTGATTAGTTTTAAAAATGCACCACGTTAAGTCGCGATCATAGCTATTATATAATATTAGATAGTTATAATATTGCACAGAAACAACTCGTTGACGATTTCTTTATTGTAAGAAATGAAATATGTGTAGAAAAAATAATATGTATTTAAAAAAATACACCTCAATGGATTGTGCATACGCGGTAAATAAATTAATTGTACCTGGCAATACTACATTTCAAGATGGCGGCTTTAGTTCTAAATTTGGCCACCGGGTCAAGCCCAATAACAGAATATAGATTTTTTTTCTGTTTCATTCATATATTTCAAATATAAACATATTTCACATTGAATAAATCTTTAATATAAACTTCTACTACTAATACTAAATACAAACATATCTAGTATTAAATTCTTTATTTATTTATTGATCAACATACAGCTATCATTACAGGCATATAATACCTAATACGACAGTGTAGCAAAATTTTAATTAAATTATTAAAATACAATGTCATAAAATATGTCAACTATCCAATATCAAAATAGTTAGGGGTGTAAGTGTTTCATCAACATCTTTGAACCAAAGTTAACTTCACCTGCACGCGGTGCACCCTGCTGACTGACAAACGAAGCTCTGGCGAAAAGAGAGGGAGCGTAATTGTAAGCTACCCTACTGGGGAATGTACCTCCACCTCACATAATACCGCAGCCAAATTCCCTTGAGGGTTGTTGTGTTCCTGCGAGTGTGTGAGGTCACCAGAAAGGAAGGAGATGCTGCGTTGGCAGCGGGGGTGGCCGCGCACGAGCGATATTTTATGTTGCGAGCGTTAATATGGCTACGGTTACCGTTTCACATCAGGCGCGTATACTTGTCTGCCACCCGACGTAGTATAAAAAAAAGAGTAATATGATCATAATACAAATATGCATTGTACTAGCGTTTCAATTACAGGTAGCTGCTGAATGTCAACGGTAACAATAAAATCTGTTTCAGTTGCAAGCTACATGAAGACAAAGAAATTGACCAGCTTCGGCATGCCCACGTATTTCGGTAATGGCTCCCACGAGTACAAAGGGGAAAAATACAGGTATTTAGTACTTGAAAGATACGGGAAAGATCTGTGGACATTGTTCAAGGAGTGCGGACGGACATTCCCAACCGCTACTGTTTTTCAGCTAGGACTGCAAATGGTATGGCATGTTTAATTTTATTGCTTATTAATTTACATTTTAGTACTCATTCCTTTCAGCTTTACAGTTATAATTTTGTCTATTTATTTTCGACTTTGATATTTTAAAACAATTGTTTAAAAGGAAGGATTCCTTTTGCTGTACTTTTAATTTTCTCATGTTCTTTGTTAAAAAATCTAGTTACTGCCAGGATAAAAAGTGCATCGACCTGTGCCTATGTGTTATCCAGAACATACATGTGTTATACAGCATGCGGCCCACCTGAGGTGAAGCGGTTAACGTAGCCATATTAACGCTCGCAACATAAAATATCAATCGCGCGCCTCCACCCCCGCTGTCAACGTAGAATCTCCTTCCTTTCTGGTGACCTCACTCACTCGCAGGAACACATTTTCATTTGGCTGTGGTATTCTGTGAAGTGGAGGTACTTCACCAGTCCGGCAGTTTAAAAGACCCATCGGATCTCTCCTTAAATAATAATGGTGGGATTAAGTTAATAATCTCATCATTTCTTTGCAGCTAGAGGTTTTAGAATACATACATAGTCGAGGTTACGTGCACGCTGACCTAAAGGGCGCCAACATCCTTCTAGGACTCCGCAAGGGAACTGAGAACCAAGCGTACCTCATTGACTTCGGTCTGGCTACCCGGGTCAATGACAAGGAGTTCAAACCAGACCCAAAGTGTGCACACAACGGCACTATTGAGTATACAAGCAGAGATGCTCATTTAGGAGGTGAGTTCTAGTTGACAATTGAGGAAACTTAATTTTGGGCCCTACTGCCGAAGCTGAAGTCGATTACCACCGAATATTTTGATTCCAGAAATAGGTCTTACGTTTTAGTTTAGTTTCGGCCGTGTCGTTTCCGGCAGACTAGAATAGAATCACTCCGTCTCTTCCCGTGGATGTCGTACAAGGCGACTAAGGGAAATACATTACAAAACATCGATCAGGCCTCCCCAACCCGTCTGGCCAGCGTGGGGAGTGTAGGCCAAATCCTGTCTGTGACGGACGAGAGAGGGTCGCGCTCCTGTAGTGGAGACTAAAATGACCTGATGATGATGACGTTTTAGTTATTGGTAAACATCTTCAGCTGAGTCGGTGGAGCTCCAAGGTGTCTACTAGCTAAGCTAAACACAATAGGCTATTTTCCAATGTTTAAAAATAGTACAAATTATTTAACAATATCGTAATGCTGCGGCTACACTACCTTACCGTCTACCGGGCTGTTTACCGCAATAATTATGGCATTGAATTACCGTTGAAATTACTGCGTGAAGTGGGGTGGTTACACTAGAGTTTACCTAGATATGTCAATAAATTAGGCGGTAAAAAAATCATTTTTCAAGATGGAGGTTGAAGCTGCAGCTGTTATATTTATTTAGATGGTTTCGGTCTTTTTTCTTCTTCAAACCATCATTGTACAACCGCGATTTTTATCGGGGGATACCCGACCGAAAGCCCATAATAAAAAGATACGGTTCGCATTAGAATAATTCCAAAACTTAAGCTTTTTTCAGTTGACCACTCCATGTCGGTCGATACGTGCGTCGCCGTTGAGCTCATGCTGCACACTGGACAAACGGTAATGTGGCCACAAACGCATTAATTACTGCGGTAATTCTCTTTGATGTGCGAAAAAAGACCGCCGCCGGAGCTATTGTCTACCGTCATTTGCCATATTGATTGGCATTGTAAAATTATGGCCATAAATCGTGGTTACACCTAGGCGTTGTTGAAATTATGGCAATAATTATTGGCATATCACGGTACTGCAGCCGCAGCATAAAATACACAACACTATAAAGATCTGCAAACTTTCATTCTAATATCTTCAGTCAGACTTTTTTTAGCGTCGATCAAAGTTTGGCGGGAAAGTCCATTTAAAAATTATGAAATTATTAAAAAATAATATTTCCATTGGAGAAGCAATAAAAAATGCTATAACTTTTATTATGATACTAGTCACATAAACGTAATATTTAACATAGCTGTCGTACAAATTTCTGATTTGATGCATACAAAATACAAACGTGACGTCATAATTCGGTAGTCTTTTGTATGGAGCGTTTTGGGGCAGTCTAAAAATTGTGATTTTCAAATTACTATATCTCGAGAGATTTTTGTGCTATCGAAGTAATTCTTTCACCTATGGTTATATTATGGAGACGTCCCTACATATCAAACCGAAAAAAATGTTAGTCAAATAGCCTATTATCACCAATCTAAGCTGAAGCTTAGTATTTGCAATCAAAAAATACAGTGGTATTCGGCTTCAGCTTCGGCGGTAGGGCCCCTGCCCCCTTACCACCATCTCTTATTGCGATTCAATAACTGAATAGAATACTTATTCATACCAATGAATAAGCGACTCTATTTCAAATGGAATAGAGTCGCTTATTCATTGGTATGAATAAGCAATCTATTAAATTATTGAATCGCAATAAGAGATGGTGGTAAGGGGGCTGGTCATTCCATAAAACTCCTTGTGTAAATGTTAACTGTTACATGAACAAGTTGAGTATGCAACCGACTGACATTTCTTTTTATCTAATCATTTGAATGGTCTAGTTTTCTTTATTTAATGTAGAAAATAACAATTGTCCTACTTACTTAGCAGTAAACTGTGTTGTTTTTATCTATATAAAAGAAATGAACAGAGGTTATATTTCAATCTTTATTTTTATGAATATGTTTTTTTTTTTATAATAAAAATAACTTTTATTGAAGTAAAACTACATTACGCACTCTTGACTTGGGAAGTAAGCTGGTGAACGAACGGAAGTTGACAGGAAAGAAAGAGATATAAGTTAGTAGAGCTAAATGGTAGTCACATCTGCGCAACGCCATCCATGCTCTTCACAAAAACTTATCAGTTCTGTGTTAAATATCATATTATTAGAAAATGTTAATATTAGAATGCATCAAGATTTGTCATTGTTTATGCCACACACAATTTGGCCGTTCTTAGACTCGTTTGGTCATATTAGGGGTCATCCATCAATGACGTCACTCGTTAAGGGGGTGGGAGGGGGTCGGCGAATTGTGATATTGTGTGACAACGGGGTGGAAGGGGTCCTAAATTTCGTGACGTGACATTTCAAAATCTATTATAATCGAAGTGTTAAAACACGAACTATTAATGAAAAACTCAAAAACATTTGCAATTCTAGATGTAAAATTGCCAAATATGTGACGTCACACTAGGGAGAGGGGAGTCTCACAAATGTGACCAGCTTTGACAAGGACGGAGGGAGGGGTCAAAAAATCATGAAATTCTTGTAACGTAATTTATTGATGGCCCCAACCACAGTTGCTTAATGTGGCAATTGGTCAACTTGTCAATTAAACAGTTCCTTCATATTTAGACTATGAAATATATATATTACAGTGCCAACAATGAGAGGAGACCTTGAAATCTTGGGCTACAATATGCTGCAGTGGATCATTGGAGAATTGCCCTGGGAGAAGTCGCTGCAGCAACCTAAGACTGTGCAGGACAAGAAGGAGGCGTTCATGAAGGATGTGAGGAACAACACAAAGAAAGATAACAATGTGCCAGGTAACTTGAATTAATTGTATTTTTTTTTTTGCACTCGATTTAAACCAATGATACAAAAAGTGAACTTGATGCATTTTCTGCCAATGTATGTTTAGGACAATATTTGACTTCGGTGAAATCAAATGCCTTAATAACATTCATATTTCAGTACCGTTGTTAAAATTTTTCAGTCATCAATGGTTTTATTTCAGATGCATTAATTAATTTCCTAGAATATATAAACACCATGAAACCAAAAGGTGTGCCAGATTACACAAAATGCCGACAAATCTTTGAAAGCTATCTCAAAAGCGAGGGTAAAATGAGAAACAGCAAATTAGAGTTTAGTCCAAGCAAGAAAGGTAAACCAGTCAAATCAACTAAAAATAGTGGGAATGTAGAGGAAGATAGCATTGAAGAGTCTGATGAAGAAACAGTTGTTAAGCGAAGAAAACCTAATAATGTAGCAAAGGTAACTAAGAAGGTGAGAAAACCAAAAGTGGTGAAAGACAATGCTGAAGAGAATGGTGAGAATGAGGAACCGGAAATAGAAGATAGCATGAAAGAGAGCAAACCAAAAGCCAAAAGGAAATCGTCGGAACCAGCTGTCGTAGTTAAAGTTAAAAAGGCAAAGATGGCGCCCAAAGCAACGCCACCCGCGAAGAAGAATCACGCGAATATTGCAACGCAGACGTCCACAGACCGGCCGCGGCGGAGTCCCCGGCAGGTGACCTTCGACAGCCCCATCTGTGCAGTCATTGGCGACGCGAAACCTTTGAAAGTGTCCAAAAATATTTCGGTCAACTCGAGCGGAGACATCTTCGAAGATTCTTTTGTTATTGAAGAAACGAAGGTGAAACCAAAAAGAAGATTACTGTCTGATGAGGAAGTTACAGTTAAGAGAGTAGTTAAGAAAAAAGTGACTACGACAACAAAGCCGAAAGGAAAGTCTTGGAAGGACAGCGCCGCCATTGTGAATGGACGATCGCCGCCGAAATAATACATCATTAATTATTATAATATTTCATAATATTGAACATATTTGTATAATTAGTACTTAATTGTCAATTTTTGTACAAAATACAAAACTTAGATGCCATATATTTTGCAATTTTAAAATTAGATGTGCATAACCACCACATCAACCTATATTCATCCCACTACTGGGATATGGGTCTCCATTTCAATCGAAGAGGTTTAGACTGTACTCCACCACGCTGCTCAACTACAGGTTGGTGGAGGCCAGTGTTTTCAAGCCGCCCCAAGGCCACTAAGTTGGCTTAGCGACTATGATCTAATGACCGATGGTTCAACGTGCCCTCCGAAACACAAAACTTTAGATGCGGGCTTAGTGACTACATTGAAATGTGTGTGTAGTGGAAAGAGTGAATGCACAACTTTAAATTAGTACTCATCTAACCACAGTGACAGTTGAACGTCAATATCAAGTGGATTTTTTCAAGAAAACGTATCTCTAAATACCATAAAAGTCTCCATTTCGGAAGCGTCATAACAGTTCTAAGATTACAATTAAAGCCATACCCTTGTATACGATTTAAACTAATAGACCGTAGTTTGGACCACGTTATGCAAAATAGATCCAACCGACAAACTACGTCAAATTGAGAAATATACATAGCGAGAAATTTCAAATCGAGTTCTATATATTCGCAACAGATTCTAGCAGTTTATTGACATAGGCTTCCCAAAACTTATACTTATTCCTATATTTTTATTCCTATTAAACTTTAAATAGCTTTGCCTTAAAAGTAACAAAATGTCGGTTGGATCTATTCTGTATAACAAGGTCAAAAATATTCGATTCAAAATGGTAGAGGTAAAAATGAAGATTTGCATTTATGAAGTAAGAGCCGACACTATACGCGTACATTCAAAAATAATACTATGCTTTTACGGTGCCAAGCGAACGTTTTTATTCTTTATTCTCCGCCACATACTTTGTCTATAAATTGTAGTGTACCTCTAAATCGCTAATCCGTACAGTTCCGTACCTAAAAGGGTACCAATGGAATCGTACTGAATATGCAATGCCCTTCTGTCACAAATTTTACCCCAAATACTTGTTACCTGTATGTTCTTATTTTTTAATTATGTATATCAGAAATGTTAGTAAGTAATAACGGAGTGCTCATGTATTGTCTGTAAGACTGTAAACGCATTTTAAAACATAGCAAGCAAAATACTGTGTAGTTGTTGGTCAAAATGTAAGACCATTGAATGAATTCGTATTGAATTAATCAAAGGTACTCCAAGACTTAAGATATTATTAATGAAACACGTGATACAATATAATAGCTAGAATGATATAGTAAATAAATGGGTCATTTGCGTATTTTAATTGGGAAAGTCACGGTTCTTATGAAGATCGTCAGGGGGAGTATACATACGTAGTTTCTACTGCATCACGTCATCACTGTTGTCTGATGCTTCCGCTACTACGTCTAGCTGCCCCCCAAGTAATGTTACCCTCAACCGCAGACTTTGTCAACTGAAATAAGAGTATTTAAAATGTTTTGTATTTCGCCTCAGGCAATTTGTATTAGTAAATAATCAAATAATTTGTTATTATTAAAATTAATTTCGTTTAAATTCATTATACGTTAATGAAGCTGTGTTGTCGCTGTGTCTGTTGACGGCTGCGTGCGCATGTTGTGTTGATACGTTTGATTGTGTGTTGAATTATCATTTTGTAAGATATAAGGTCAAATAAAACAGTATTTCTGTAGTAATGCATTTATTTTTACCTAATATGCGTGTCCAGTTAGATCTTTGTTTTCCAACCAGGGGCCCTACTGGTCCATGAGCCAGCAACACATTTTGCTGACCAATTTCCTCTCAAGCGATAACTCGTGAAATACTTCACGCCCTTTCCACCAACATAGAGGCAGCTGATGTTTTTATTTATTCAAAGTTGCATGTAAGCTATCATCTGACAAATTTTCAAGTGAGAGGAAATCACTGAATGAAAAAATTTTTTTGCATGTTCGCGTGACCAGCTGACGTTTAATCCACCACGGTACGGCCAGCTGACTTTTTTTATCTTCGAATAATTGCGTTAACTATCATTTAACAAATTTTCAGTCGGGAGGAAATGACTGAAAACAATAATTTTTTTTACGTGATTAACATGCTGCCGCTGCCCAACCCACCCACGGAGCGGCAGCTGACGTTTTCCATACAGCATAATACAACTCTCTGAAGTATTTCACGAGTTATCGCTTGAGAGGAAATGACTGACAAAATATACTATCTGGCTCACCGACTATACCACCGAAGCTGAAGCCGATTACCATTTGATTTTTTTTAATGCCATAATAAAGCTACGCTTAACATTGTTGGAAATGATGTGTATGTAGCTCAGCTGGTCCTGAAACCTTAAAGCCGATTAAGCTGAAGATGTTTGTTAATAACTAAAACGTAAGACACCAAGTCTCAGAATTAGTCGACCTTCCGTTAAAAATTTTTTTGTGGCAGTGCTGAAATAAGCCTTTTTTCGGCACTGCCCAAAAAAACTACACCACCTAGCAAAAATATAATTTCACCCAGATGTTGCCTTGAATTTGTCGGATATAAAACACAACTGTTCGATGCGTAATTATAGTCCGAGATCTTGCATCAAAATTATATCATGCACAAAATGCAACAGTAAACGTTTTATTTCCTTCCTTTTTCAGAGTCTGGCAAAGTTTGTCAATGCATGCAACTGTTTTCTGATCTACGAATGCTTTAAGTGTTCTTTAGCACTACATTAGTTGCTTTTTACGATAGCCATAATTATGTGAATGGGGTGGTGTTAATCTACTCTGCCTACGTTAGGCTCTCTGACTACAACGTGAATTATTAAAATACGTGTAACTTTTTAATTACGCATCGACCAGTTGTGTTTTATATCGGACAAATTCAAGGCAACATCTGGGTGAAATTAGATTTTCGCTAGGTGGTGTAGTTTTTTGGGCAGTGCCGAAAAATGGCTTATTTCGGCACTGCCACAAAAAAATACTTATAACTTTTTAACGGGAGGTCGACTAATTCTGAGACTTGGTGTCTGAGTTCGACAAATTGACGACTAATTCTGCGGAAAATCATATCTTCGCTATGTTATGTAGTTTAATAGATCCCGAGTGGGCTGTGACGAAATAAGCTTATTTCGGCACTGCCACAAAAAACACCTTAAAGCTCTTTAACGGGAGAGCGACGAATTTTTTCCTTTGGGCGACAAATTTCGACAAATTAACGACTAACTTTTTGTCTAGTTAGAATCAAGATCTGAGACCTGAAGGCCAATTCTCGTAATTTTTCTACGAACGCAGATTGAAAGTTGACCGAATCGAGATTGAATTGTGAATTGACTAAAATTATATATTGGATTTCATTAATTAATTATTATCAATTCTTTTTGTTGGCAAAGTAACATTCTTAGTTTGTTTAGTTTTCACTCATATTTCGATATAATCCCGCTTAAATTTAATTTTGAAGTTACATATTATGTTACGAGAATACCAAATGTGACATTTGTGAGATCGAGACTGGATCGAAACTGAATTTTGACTATATTTTAATTACGAGAATTGCCCCTCTGGGCAGTGCCGAAATAAGGCACTCTCTGTCTGGGACGGAAGAGAGAGGGTCGTGCTCCTGTAGTGGAGACTAAATGACCTGATGATGATGACTTACATCTACAGCTCTGTTGTTTTGTTACATACTTAAGTGGTTATGTAACAAATACAACAGAGCATATTTTCGCTGTGTACGTCTGGAGGTATGTACTGCTGGCCCCTACAGGATTCATTTTTATTTTCGTCCATACAAATCGCCTGGGGGGTTTTATATGGATGAAAACGAATAAGCTAGATGGGCAGATCTGCCCCCCTAGCCGTGTATTCGTATTTTAATATGAGAATTGACAAATGTCACGTGATCTATCTAACGTTCGTTACGCTACGAATTAACACTTGGCTAGGGGGGCTGGTGCCCTAACGGCTAAGCTGATGAAGATTCTCATCGGATTTTTTGATCGCGGAAATCGATCTTCAGCTTAGATTTATGGTACTTGTGTTTAGCTTATTCGGTAGAAACCCTGGAGCTCTACCGACTAAACTGCAGATGTTTGTCAATAACTGAAAAGTAAGACCTTTTTTCAAATCAAAATATTCGATGGTAATTTAATTGGTGTGCCTTATTTCGGCACTGCCCAGGTCTCAGATCTTGATTTTAACTAGACAAAAAATTAGTCGTTAATTTGTCGCCCAAAGCAATAAATTTGTCGGTCTCCCGTTAAAGAGTTATAAGGTTTTTTTGTGGCAGTGCCGAAATAAGCTTATTTCGGCACAGCCCACTCGGGATCTATTGAACTACAAAACATAGCGAAGATATGATTTTCCCCAGAATTAGTCGTCAATTTATCGAATTCAGACACCAAGTATCAGAATTAGTCGACCTCCCGTTAAAAAGTTATAAGTATTTTTTTGTAGCAGTGCCGAAATAAGCCTTATTTCGGCAAAATTATATCATGCACAAAATGCAACAGTAAACGTTTTATTTCCTTCCTTTTTCAGAGTCTGGCAAAGTTTGTCAATGCATGCAACTGTTTTCTGATCTACGAATGCTTTAAGTGTTCTTTAGCACTACATTAGTTGCTTTTTACGATAGCCATATTTGAATGGGGTGGTGTTATTCTACTCTGCCTACGTTAGGCTCTCTGACTACAACGTGAATTATTAAAATGCGTGTAACTTTTTAATTACGCATCGATCAGTTGTGTTTTATTTCCGACAAATTAACATCTGGGTGAAATCAGATTTTCGCTAGGTGGTGTAGTTTTTTGGGCAGTGCCACAAAAAAATACTTATAACTATTTAACGGGAGGTCGTGTGCCTTATTTCGGCACTGCCCATGTCTCAGATCTTGATATTAACTAGACAAAAAATTAGTCGTTAATTTGTCGCCCAAAGGAAAAAATTTGTCGCTTTCCCGTTAAAGAGCTATAAGGTTTTTTTTGTGGCAGTGCCGAAATAAGCTTATTTCGACACAGCCCACTCGGGATCTATTAAACTGCATAACATAGCGAAGATATGATTTTCCCCAGAATTAGTCGTCAATTTGTCGAATTCATACACCAAGTATCAGAATTAGTCGACCTCCCGTTAAAAAGTTATTAGTATTTTTTTGTGGCAGTACCGAAATAAGCCTTATTTCGGCACTGCCCAAAAAAACTACACCACCTAGCGAAATTCTGATTTCACCCAGACGTTGCCTTGAATTTGTCTAAATTTGTCGGAAATAAAACACAACTGGTCGATGCGTAATTAAAAAGTTACACGCATTTTAATAATTCACGTTGTAGTCAGAGGGCCTAACGTAGGCAGAGTAGAATAACACCACCCCATTCACATATAGCTATCGTAAAAAGCAACTAAAGTAGTGCTAAAGAACACCTAATGCATTCGTAGATCAGAAAACAGTTGCAAGCATTGAAAAATTTGCCAGACTCTGAAAAAGGAAGGAAATAAAACGTTTACTGTTGCATTTTGTGCATGATATAATTTTGATGCAAGATCTCGGACTATACTTATTATGAGAATTATTAAAATGCGTGTAATTTTTTAATTACGCATCGACCAGTTGTGTTTTATATCCGACAAATTTCGACAAATTCAAAGCAACATCTGGGTGAAATCAGATTTTCGCTAGGTGGTGTAGTTTTTTTGGGCAGTGCCGAAATAAGGCTTATTTCGGCACTGCCACAAAAAAATACTTATAACTTTTTAACGGGAGACCGACAATTTTTTTGCTTTGGGCGACAAATTTCGACAAATTAACGACTAATTTTTTGTCTAGTAAAAATCAAGATCTGAGACCTGGGCAGTGCCGAAATAAGGCACACTTTTTCAAATCAAAATATTCGATGGTAATTTAATTGGCCCCAGAGCCGTATACCTGAATTACAGTATTCGTTTTTAGCGAGGTTCGATCAAATTACTCTTGCCTCTTTCCATCCGTTGAGCTCACGACATTCTGGCATGCGAGGAAGGTGATTCGGTTTGTATCAGTAGCGTAACTACACCATCAGGGCCCGTGGCAAATTCATCTGATGGTCCCTCACATGGGAGGGCTCCCTCTAATAAATTATCTAAGTAACCAACACTAAAGATGTATTCGATTTCTTCAGTTTTGATTACTTAGATTTAGATGTAGGTAACTTAAAATAACATTTTTTTCGTACTAAACTCTCCGAGCCTGGAGCCCCCTTGGTCCGGGCAGCCGTGGCATTTTGCCGGCTCTGCCACCCTGTAGTTACGCCACTGGTTTGTAAAAATGTTTTTTGATACGATCCGCCTGCTGCAAAGCGCCTATAGACGCTTGACGAGTATCGCTCTCGAGCCGTTAACTCTGCTGACGCAGCATCTCCTTAGGTCTGATGACCTCCCTTACTCTGGAAAACCACAGCCTCAAGGGTATTTAGCTATGGTCTTCTGTAAGATGAGGCACTACATCAGGCGGGCTCGACATGCACTACCTCTTTTATCAGAGCCTTGTTTGTTAGTCGGCAAGTGAGGAACTAGTGGCCAGCTCAAGTTGGCCGGGTTTAGAACTACAGGTGTATATATATATAGGTAATAGCCTGTCCGTCTGGAATTAGACCTTTTTATTTGGCGAAAGATCCCTCCTCATACATACGATCTCACGAAATCCGCACTACAATGTTGGTAAACAGGAGTTGTAAGTATAGAGAGCGCTCAAAGTTAGCAAAACATCTGAACGATGACGAAATACAAACCTTATTAAGGTGTAGGTACTTTTATTTCTAATCCGATATTATAAAACAGTTAGATTATTTTGATGATGACTGTACGCAGTAATCACACTCATCACCTCTATTCACCCAGATAACTACGCTACATGCGTAGTAAAATGAACTATTTGTATACAATATAAATAAATCGCCGCAAAGGAACGTTATGAACTGCATTGGGCGACGACAAACGTGTGAGAATCAATTTGCAGCATTCAACTTTAAATGGCTGAAAGTGCAAACAGTTGAGTCACCGTATGTACAGAAAAAAAGACGCTGAAATTGAAAAAAAAGCAGGCAAAAATAATGAAAACCAATGCGCAAATCCAAAGCTTTTATTTTTATTTACAATATAATCGTAATATGAAAGTAAACAAAATGTAACGTACTAAAAATTAGATTTAGAAATTCAATAATGAAGGGCGCGCGCGCGCGTCCACAACGACGAACGGTTGCGAGCGGCGGCGGGCGGCCGGTCGCGGCCCGGACGTTCACTTGCCAGTTACAAAAGCTAATACACTAATCGTCATTTGTGGAGAGGTGATGTCTAATACTACTAGTGTCGCCGGCCGTGTGATATGAGGCGCGTCCGACGCGCGTTCTCTTCTGCCTCCTCGGCGGCGGCAGGACGACAGCGATCAAGCTATCATTGACTAAAACGGAAACAGTAGCACCATTTGTAAAAAAATATAATTTTCCCTCCGAACAACAGAATCCCGAGATGGAGCCCCTCGCGCCTGCGGCAAGCCCCGCAGCATAGCTCGTCGACTTCGAACGTACATTACGCCTAAACTATTGTATAAACTGTTCTATGTGTTACATTATTTACTTAACATTTACCTTATAAAAACCACTATTTACGCCGTTACAGGAACATTTTATGCAAAAATCTGTTTTAACTTGCAATGGGACTAGTATAAATTTCATAAAAACTCCATTCTGTCATGACGATCACGTACGGAGTTTGGTAATTTGTAAAGTTAATATAAGGCCGCATTCACACTAGCTTTCGATGTCGCAATATACAAGTCTAACCAATGTAAATGAAGCCGAAAGCTCCTTTTAGAATATGCGATAACATTTGTTTTTTTTTTTTAATTAAAATCTCATTTTGTAATAAACCTGTTTTGTGACCTTGCAATATTGGTATAACTTGTGCTTCTGTTTGGTATAAAATTATAAATATATTCATAACAACAGTCGACTGTATTTAAGAGCATATTTTAAAAGGAGATTCATCTATCGATCCTACGTTAACCATAAGTCTATTCTCTTATTCCGTACCCGTCTATTCTTACATCTAGTGTTTCAACACAACACTTCTTACGCTAAGTGGAATAAAAGTAAATGTATAATATTATATCAATAGCAATATATTCTATAACTAACATGGTACTACATGATTGCGAGGTGGCACTAGCTATCTGCGTAATGGCTTATCTAAATGGTCGCCGGGCGCTCGCTGCACGCGCTCCCAACGATACTACTACACGATGTGATTGTATTTTTTTTTTATATTTTCTATCCTAGAACAATCCTGTAGATGTATAGATAATACCAGATTATAGGTACCAGTGAAAGAATTTTAAAAATCAGTCATGTAGCAGAAACTGCATGAAAAACATACGTAGAAATATATTTAAAAAGAAATAGAGAAAGTTTGTACTACTTGTTAAAAAAGAATTATTTGACAAATGTAAAATAACCCGTATTTTCCCGAATAATTGAATCGCAAATAGATTTGTAATAGTTTGGCAGTGAATATTTTGAAAGCATTTATGTTAATAAATTTTGCAATTTGAGTTAAAAGATCCAATTATACAAGTCCTGCGTTAACTCTATAAACTTCGCTATATTTATGGAAATAGAAACATTTTAAAATTTTAAGCAGATACGTCATCATTATCTTTTCGCCCATTAATATTTGTTAAATCTTTTCACGATACAGTACTGTATTATGAAAGTGTATTCTGTCAGTCGTCTAAATTTAGAGTGGCGTGTCGAGAGGTACAATTACCTCTTTTTACAAATCGTTTCTCTTTTGATCCGGACACTTTTGAGCGCATATCCGAAGTCCATTGGAGGATAGGCCAATGAATACTCTTGAATAAAGATAGAAATACACATCTTGTGTATTTAATAAAATTAAATTTCATTGACATTTAAAATATTTATACACGACCATTCTGTTCTGCAATGAAACAAAATGGAAACAAACGGATTTTTACTTAAACAGTACGCGGTAAAACAAATCTACAGGTACATAAAAATACGTAATAATATTATATTATACGGAAGACTATATTCATAATGTTCAAATTATTATTAAAGCAAAATATTTTACTGTCTGAACTATAACACATGTTAAAACCCCATTACACCGTAAATCTGACGTTCGATATGTACGATGACACAATATTTTCATAATTCTACAATATTAATAATGAAATAAAGCAAATAATACTGCACATACTAGATGAGACCAAACGAGCGAGAATTCTTTCACTATTGTCTACAGCATTCATTGAGTTGCTTCCATCAAGAAGTCGATTACTGGCTTACAGGTAGCCAGTACGTATAAATACATACCAAACTGTACTTCATCCCGAGAGCTCGGACAGATAACCTGTCGCTTTATGTAGTACCTTTATGAAGTAACACCTTGTGTAAAAACTGATTTATTTATTTATCCACAATAAAATCAACTACTCGTAACAAATCTATTTATATCAGCACTATCATAATAAAGCATGCTATTTTAAAAGGTACGCTCGATTGGCCCCATCGTGTATAGTAAAACTTTTAGCATGAAGCGAAGCTGGATACAGCAGCGCACGCTGCGAGCGACCCGGGCGACCGACCTACATACACGAGGCTCGAGAGCAATCTCATCTAGAACATAAGAATACGGTGCATCATAAACGGTGGCCGAGCCAATTGTACTACGCTACGATACCTTCAATATAACATTTCGAAACACTCGCCTACAACACGACGTCGAGACGCACGCCAACGGACGCCTCACTCGATCGCTTCAGTGATCGGTCCGCGCCGACAGAACACGCTATTATACACAATATACAGCTACGTTATCAACTATGATTCATTACAAAAACCGTTGTGCTGAAATTTATATCTGGCATACTGTTATTAAAGCTTACGATTTTATGATATACCGTTATGTACAACCGAGGAGAAAAGTCTGTACGTTTTAGATTTTACAATAACTTATTACGTAGACTTTTGCCCCCGTTTGTGAACGCTTACGCAGGAATTCACAATAAATAACTTTTTTTTTTAATATAAAAAATTTGGTGTTGACTCAGTCAGGCATTAATTATACAGGTCCCATTACTTACTTTTATTAACATCTCGAGCGCGGCAAAGCATACACTTATGAAACTAAGCTATTACAGGTTTTAGGAAGTATGAACACATGAGACTAGTGAAATCGCTTCAGTGTCGGAATGTTGCGTCCGTTTGAACATGTCGGCGCCTCCGCACGATTGGAGGCGGTGAGAACACTAATTGCACTTATGTACTTATGTAAAATAAAAATGGGTATCCCGGAACTATTATAACAACAATAACTCTATATCTAACAGATAAAATGAAGTCATTTTCTACATGAACCGCACAACACAACAATAACTTGGACGCCTCCCGGCGTCTACATAATCACCATTATATTTAATAAATAAGAAAAAATAATAGTCCTCCATCTCTGTTTAAAATCTTAACATTGTTGCAAAATATTTATAATTTGGATGTAGATAAACATTTTATATGAGAATTTATTTTCGGCATGAACACATAAGTTACGTGACGCGAGTTCTGAGCTTGTCGTTGTAAATATTATTTTTATTTTAATCAATGTAACAGTTTCGTCCGTGAGAAATAGAAATCTGAAAGACTGATTTACTTATTGTTGTCATAATACAAATAGGTTTATTATCCATTTTATAACAGTCCTATTTTTTTTTCAAACATACACAATATGTTTTGATCCCAAAATATACAGACAACTATACTACGGGAGTCGGTTTCGTAAGGGACCTGTTGTTAGAATTGCTACTTAATTTAAGGATATGCAAAAAAAAACGCAACAGCATGTCTCAATAAATAATTAAATTTTATTACTGAAACCATGATCCAGTCCAAATTGGAAAATAAAATGATTTATTGAGATGAGCTTTTGCGTATTTTAATATACATTTTTAAATCCTTACTAATGGTAAGGATTTTATGTTCCATAATAAACGTTCCAAATTTTACCAAAGTCTCCCGTGAATAAGTGGTCATATGGATTGATCAACAATTTAACAACATTTTCATAGAAAATTAGACGCAACAGACATATCTTTTAGTACTATTTAGTAAACAACAAGCTCAAAAACTCGCCTGAACCTGACTACGTTCAAGTGTCCAATACGCTAACAATATACTATCACGGGGGCGATAACATTATTGCTGCGTAATTCCTACAGAACGACACTATCAGTTCGTGATTGAGATTGTAAGGAAAATAGATAATATATTATAAAATATTAAACGACATTTTGCCATACACTAGTGGCGCCACTTTTCCTATAATAAATAACGACTGGTGAATAAAACAAGAACTACATTGCAATACCACTTTTAGCCGCTAGATTCGTAAATCTAGAGAGAAGTGGCGCCAGTAGCGTCCGCAACAAAATGACGCTAATACGTTTTTGATAAGTTTATGTGACATATAACATATTTATATATGACTGTCAAGTGACAATAATCGTCAAAATATTAGGACGTTTCCACAATAGGGAACAAGTTAAATCTATTTTAGATTTTTTTAAACAAAATCCTTGTCCTAAAATATTGTCACATTGTATACTGTTACTAAATCCGCCTTAGTACACGCGTTCCTTTACTCGTCTTCAGTACAAAGTGAACCACGAACGACACGCAGTCAAATCCAGACCTTAAATTATAACAGTGTAGAAATAACTTCATTATTTAAATGTCTGGTAAAAATTGCACAGTTCTTTAGTGAACAGTATCCTAAGAACACAATAGGTAGTATATCATTAGGGAACATAAACTGAATCTACTTTAGGCCTCCCTCACAACCGTTGCATTTTATTATATATTTATGTTAAGCACAAGTCGGACCAATCCTACGCCAGCCAGCAGCATGAGCCATTCCGTGCTTATTTTTATAAACCATTCAAATATAGGGTACTTTTAAAATAGTATTTTTTTATTGTGAATCCACAGAGAATATATATTGGACCCATTTTTCCTATCGCGTCAATTCGGAAATCGCGATAACAATGCCTGTATTATACAAAAAAATATATAAAAACAGCATTCAACCGTGATTTCAAACTGAGTTCTTTAGTAAAAATGGATCTAAGAATATTTTATAAGTACTATTTTATAAGTGCGCTGTATATTTTCTTCGCGATTGTACTAGAGAGATGCATTCAATAGTGAAGTGATCAATAGATGAGAAAGTCTAAGACTAAATAAATATATCAATAATACAATATAACATAACATATTTATGAATGTACAATATTAATTTAGAGAAACATTTTTGGAGTTAGTCTTAGTGTAATTTCAATGTCCTTAATGTCAAATATTATATATTATCTGTCAGCTGTACAATGTCGACGTTAATAATAATAGTTTAGCTATAAGATAGTCTGAGGGACCACCGCAGTCGGATGTCATTCATAATATTCGTAAAAAGTAATAAAAAGAAAATAATCACAAAAAACTGCATAATAAAATAACACAAAAAATAACCAATTTTATTGAAAACAAATTTTAAAAACAAATTAAAAGCTAAAAATTACTTTTATTACGGCAGCAACGTTGCACGCTAAAAGCTTAAAATAACAATAATATATAAACTAAATTGAGGTTTCTCGTATTTATCATGTAATCATACATAATACTCTGCTTTTGCTAACTTAGCCGATTTTGTTTTACAAATATTTAAACGAAAAATATCGCTCCGATTAAAAGAGCACGCAACTTGAAATCAAGGGCTTATAAGTACCTAGAAATTACACGTAGATGAGGACCGCATTTATGTTTTATTTAAATATTCAGAATATAAAAAAGACCAACTGAACAACACATTAACAATAACAAATTTTGAAATTGTCGGACAGTGTTACTATCCGATGAGTGAAACACAACTGCGGTGGGAACTCAGACCGAGGATAAAATTAAAGGAAGGTACTAGACAGTGTCAGAAGCGGCCAAGGCGGCTGCGATACTCGTCGACAAATTATATTAGTATTAAGAGTGAAGACATCGCTCTGCACGTTCGCCCCGTCGCACGAGGCAAGTACACGAGCCGAAGATACTGCCGTCATAAGGAAAAATGCGACATTTATCAAAAAAAGAACTATACCGTCCACGAAAACCAAAATTACTTTTTTTTTTCAGAATACCCAAATAAATCCAGTACAGTTGCGCACGCTGTAATTTTGTTTCCAAAACAACGCGTCGCCATTAAATGAATGAATGAATTGAATGGTGTAACTTGCTCTTTCGAATGTCATTCTTCTAACAAAGGTTTTTTTTAGATATGCAATTTTAGAATTTAAATCAAACTGTTTGAGCTTTGAACTAGTAATGTTGATAAATGTCGCGATGTACGTTTGCGTATGACGGCAGTATATACAAGGTATCTCGCTAACAGAACTTCCAACTATGTTGGACGACCTGCCAAAAACCGTACACGATATCCAGGCGAACACGTAGATATCGAGTAAGATTCCATATATTTACACAGCGAACATGACCTTACTCTATTGCATAATTTGACACGACTCGTGACTCCAAATACTAAAGCTCAGTGCACATCTAAACAACGCGTTTGACGTTTTTACTATTTGAGACGATACGATTCCATATCTTGAATAGTTAAATGTTATAAAATTTCAGAAGAAAAGTTAGACCGTACGGGGGTAGCTTGCCAACTTCACAATGCTGTATGTGAACATGTCATAATTGACCTCTATATATATATATATGTATATATATGTATATAACTAAGTTCCAATTTTGTTAAACAGCGGGCGTCATTCGTCAGAAGCCGTTCGCTGACACTCAAAGGGTTCCGCCTCTGAATGAATGAATTCGTCATTCGTTCAAAAATGTGTCCGAATCACGACGCTTCGATGGCCACCAAGCGTTTAGTACACAAGTACCGAGTCTTGTCTGAGTATACGGCGCGGATCGCGACTCACTTGCAAGGTACTTCACTTAACTTTGGCGAACATAAGCGTAGTTTGGAGCACAATGTCAATATACCGCACTGAGAGCACCCAGTGGACGAGTTGCTAGAAACAACATAACGTAACATTAGACAATAGCCAGTTCAATTTCCTCATATACATTTGTTTGTATGTGTAGAAAATATCAGATGACATAATAAAAAAAAACCAGCTGCAAAATGTAACCTAAAAACAAATCTGAACTAATGATACCTTTATATCGTAAATAATTAATCAAACATACATACAATTTTATTAAATGAGTATGAAGCCATATTAAAATTTTAATGACAGGTAGATGGCGTCACTTTTCAGCAGTTTGAAAATCGAAAAGCTTCGTTAGCATTACGAAATTTTCTTTTGGCTCAGTCGCAACTTAGAACTTCAGCACTTATTAGCTGTTAGTTTTTTTGTATTAATTTCTTGTGTATTCGGAGCACTTGCACTCAGAAATAATAATAACCAATATTCCTGATCATATTAAGTAAGTAATTTAGTCTTAAACGAAGCAAACGTTACACTATGGGTAATAGGAAATTGAAGTATAACTTTTTTTTTGTATATTTTTTGTCTACTTAATATGCATACAAAACAGCCAGCCCAAGAGGATCATGCTCGACTCGAACTTAGGACCCTCGATACTAGTCATTGCTAGCTACTTGACCATCAGGCTCATCGAAAAATATAGTTTCGAACTTGAACGGTATATATGACATGTGGTGTGGAGTTCGCGACCCGGCCAACTTCGCTCGACCCTCCTGTCCCTTAGCCTACACGATCAGCTTACAGCTTCATACAGCTATACTACGTACCTACACTTAACTTAAATGGCAGTCGACTACTAAAGTTTAAGGTCCGCGTCAGACCCCGGTAGAACGCTATGCGCCACGGTTAATATAGTAACTCAGTTTTATAATATACATATATTTGACGTATGTTTGTAGAATTCTTTATAAACGACACAGTACCTACACGTAATTGTCATAATCCATAACGTGTATATAACAAAATGTACATAGTTCGGTCTGTGGAATTAAACCGACTTATTTATAAGTTTATGTATTTGAAATCATTATGTTATAATCAACAGGTAGGTACATTTCAAACATGCGTCAAACATACGTTCAGCCTCTACTAAGTAATCAGAGATACAGCATTTCATAAGGTCTTTTTAAAATAGTACACGTTTTTGGAGATCAGTACAGTATCCGTAGTCTATCTTGTTTCACAATGGAGTTAACTTCGAATTTATGAAATTTTAATCTGGACTGATTAGAATTTTTTTCACACCTTTCAGGGTCGACCCAGTAGTAAAATTTTCAACTAAGAATACTGTAATGAAATTCAAAGATTATATTATTTTAATAAGACTCCGTATAAGGTGTAATCGTATCAATACAAAATATTTTAGGAGCAAAATACACGAAAACGGATCACTCACGGGCGCCTCGCAGGTCGTATTCGTTCGCGACGGCGAGACGATAAGTTTCCGTAGTAAGATGCGCGCTAAAATATGAGCGATGAAATGAGTTATCGGGTAGTGTCGAGCGGCGGCCGTCTAGGTGGCGTCAGCGTGCAACTTCTCGCTGCGGACGAAGTCGATCTGCGTGTAGGTGCGGTGCGGGGGCGCGGCGGGCGCGCGCCGGGGCTCCAGGTCCAGCGCCGCGTAGTGCAGCGCGGGGGGCGCGGGCCCCGCCCCCGCCCCGGGCCCCGCCCCCGGGCCCGCCCCCGGCGAGGGCGGCCCGCCCGCCGGCGGAGGCTCCACCACGAACCGCTGCGGCACGGTGCCCGCCGCGCCCGCCACCACCACCGTCGCCGCGGGCTCCGCCGCTGGAACGGTACGTCGCTATATATACACTGGCGAAAAATTACACTTTTGTTTGCAAAAACACAGATATCTCTTCAGACGTCCTTTTGACGGCCCGAAGACGAGTAACGACGAAGTCATTATCTGCCATAAAATCCAAATCATAGACAGCAAAGTGATAGGTAGATAAAACTAGTATGGTTTTCATTCGTTACCTTTTTAGTTTAAACAATACTGTAAAATGTGTATCACTACATAGTATAAAACAAAGTCGCTTTCTCTGTCCCTATGTCCCTTTGTATGCTTAAATCTTTGAAACTACGCAACGGATTATGATGCGGTTTTTTTTAATAGATAGAGTGATTCAACTGGAAAGTTTATATGTATAATATATGCATAACATACTAGAAAAACACTGATAATTTAGAGGTTTCTAATGTGATGTCGTAAATAAACACATTTTTTTGCTCTTTCATTGCAAACGCTGGCTGAACCCAACGAGATAGATCAAAATAATGTAGTACAGTATTGTTCACCTTAAAATGGTCTACAAAAAAGTTCGCGATGGTATATGTCTATCTCTTAGTGGTAACACACAATAACCGTTATTTTATCCTTTGCTTTTTACAAGAAATAATGCCTTATTTACGAAGCGATTTTAAGCAATACAGAATTAATCCTTATCCAATTAAGTACCTTAAATACATTGCGCATTTAATATAGATCAATATGGCCCTTCACAGCATGTAATTTAAATGAATAGTTTAGAAGATATTACACATTTAAAATGCAGGGACATAACGGCTGTGGCGGTACCGGCCGCGGAGCCGGCGGCGTGTGCCTATAACTGGGGAAGGACTGGATAGGACAAAGCGCAAAGACCTTCTGTAGTACATTTAGTATCAGCATTGCACCCGTGCGAAGCCGGGGCGGGTCGCTAGTAGTTTATAAATAAATAAGAACAACAATCCATCAAACAAGAAAGATAGTTTTCTATAATAATAATATCTCACAATTTACATTTTCAGTATTATTCTAACGGCTGGAAAAATGATATTAACTAATCGCCATATACCACAGTTAATAAAAAGAATTTCAAAGTATTGAAATGGATGTTAATTTGTACGCAATTTAATTGGTCAATGTTGTCGATTTAAACCTAAGAATATGTGGATCAAAATGATTGGTACTTACGACCTTATGGTTTAATGTACTGGATATGTTATGGTCATAGAATGACCAATTTGTGTCAGTCTCACAAATTGGTCAATTTATGACCAATCAAAAGTGCCTGGTTTCCGAGTCGAATCTTTGTCTCATTTATTATACAAAATTAAGAGTTATGTTGAATTTACATTACATCTCGAATTACTCATAATACTGTCGCGGTCCTGTCTCGAACGATCTAGAATAGAACCTTTTAGAATAGTCGCCGCATACTTCGATGCAAGCAATAATGACCCGTATGTCTAGTGCCATAAGGTTCATAACACTATGACATGAAAATGTTCGAGATGTGTCTCGAGACATTACGATGACTTACCGAAGGGAAGTATTCTACGAGAATATTCGAGAACCCTTGCCGGCGAATATAAATAGCGACCGCCGCGGCGCATAGGAGTTCAGTTTGGACTTCGGAAGAGAGAACTTCGAGCGAATCTACCTGCGAGACAAGTGATAATCTACGACCTCAGCGATACTATTGGACTTCGATTTGACCTGCGATTTGGAATCTTCGTGTGGACTTTGTGTTGTGAAGACCTGCAGACCAGACCCTGCGTGAATAAATCCTTGCAAGTTGTCATTGGCGTTTTACATCCAAATCCAGAACCCTAGCTCGTAACATTTGGTGTCAGAATTGGGGATTTGGAGATGCCACTGACTCCGAGGGAGGATACTCCTGGTGTGAGGACTAGGGCACAATGTGCTGCGGAGGCCACGCCTACTGCCCCTGAGGCCACGCCCACCGGCCATAGGGGCACGCCCACTGGCCCCGCCCACCAGGCCCCGCCCACCGGAGACATTAAACCTCCGAAACTTTCAACGGAGGTTTTGGATATGTCGTGCCTGATGGCAATGATGAAGGGCATGATGGATGAGCAGGCGAGGATAAGAGAAGAACAAAGCAAGCAGATGAGGTGCCTGCAAGAAGAACAAAGCAAGCAGATGAGGTGCCTGCAAGAAGAACAGAAGGGCCTGCGAGAAGAACAGAGGGACCTGCGAGAAGAACAGAAGGCAGATCAACAAAGGATTCTTTCTGCCGTTACCAAGTTTAGCGATACGGTAGCTAAGCTACATGAAGATGTAAAGATAGTGAACGGACGGGTTTCCAAATTAGAGGAAGACTTGAAAAATGTGAAAACTGGCCTTACTGGACTGGAAATGAAAGTTCGGCGTATAGAAGCTGCTGGAGTTACGTCGAGCGGAGCTGTCGGCATAATCCAGGGACCTAAGGTGAAGGTGCCCCCTTACGACGGTACTACGTCTTGGGCCGCCTACCGCCAGCAGTTTCAGACTGTCGCTGCTTCGAATGGGTGGACGGACGAACAGAGCCTGACAGTCCTCACCGTCTCGCTCAGAGGTTCGGCCTTGTCTGTGCTGGAGGCACTGCCTACCTCAGGCAGCGACTTTAAAGACCTGCTGGAGGCACTTGAGGCTAGGTATGGGGAACGACACTTGGAACACGTTTTTCGTGCCCAGCTACGCGACCGGACCCAGCGCCCGGGTGAAGGACTTCAACGATGGGCGTTGGAGATCGAAAAGCTGGTTCGAAAGGCGTACCCTTCTGCTGATAGTAGGATGGTGGACGCCAACATTCTTCAAGCCTTCGTCGACGGAATCAAGGATCTTGAAATTAGGGCTGCAGTGAAGCTTCGCCACCATGCCTCATTAAAAGAAGCACTCGCACACGCCCTGGAAGTAGAAGCTGTGCGACAAGATATCCGGCAAGGGTACAAACTTCGTGAAGTTACGAAGGATGTTAAGGAGATCAAGACGCCACCCAAAAGGAACTCCGGACCCATGTGCTACATGTGTGGGGAAAGAGGACATCTGCAGTTCACGTGCCCTAAGAAGGAAAGACAACCGACCAAAACTGACGACAGGCTGGATGCACTTCTAAACAAAATGGAGCAGCGTTTTGAAGAGTTGGTAAAGAAGCATGATGCTGCGCCCTCTACCGTGAATCATAGAAATGCTGATGCACTGTCAAGAAGGCCATGTCCTGAAGACTGCAAGCACTGTGCCAAACAAGAGACAAAGGAACTGCCATTGAGATTGACAAGAATGTGCCCATCGAGATCCTGGGAAGATGAGGCGATGAAAGAAGCACAGGAACATGACGAAGATGTACGGCTCATTGTCGCATGGAAGAAACGAGGCGAGGACAAGCCAAGATGGTGCGAAGTCGCCCCTACTAGTGTTATCACCAAGGCATACTGGGCTCAATGGGACAGTTTTATTCTTCAGAACGGAATACTTTACCGTAAATGGGAGAAACCTAACAGCAGAGAGTTCCATCTTCAGATAGTTGTCCCAAGAAATAAGGTACAAGATGTCCTTCGTGAAGTACATGATGGCGTGTCAGGTGGACATTTGGGCGTGAAACGGACGTTAACAAAGATTCGGGAAAGGTTTTACTGGCTTCATTGTCGAGAGGATGTGCAAGATTGGTGCCGCAAGTGCGCTACTTGCGCTGCGGTGAAAGGTCCATCAACTAGAAGCCGAGGAAACCTGCAACTTTATAACGTTGGTGCGCCATGGGAACGCATTGCAGTTGATGTGGCTGGACCATTCCCTGTAACGGAATCAGGAAATAAGTACGTCATGGTAGTTATGGATTACTTCTCTAAGTGGCCAGAAGTATTCGCCATACCTAATCAAGAAGCCACAACTGTTGCATCCAAGTTGTTTGAAGAAGTAGTTTGCCGATTTGGTGTGCCTTTGGAAATACACTCCGACCAAGGTAGGAACTTTGAGTCACAGATATTTCAAGAACTCTGCAAAATATTGGGTATGCATAAGACTAGGACCACCCCATATCATCCTCAATCCGACGGTATGGTAGAGAGATTTAATCAGACACTTGAGAGACATTTGGCGAAACTCGTTGACAACCACCAGAGAGATTGGGACAAATACATACCGCCGTTTCTCCTGGCCTACCGAACTGCTGAACATGAAAGCACAAAGGTAACCCCAGCACGTGTCAATTTTGGGCGAGAACTGAGAATACCAGTGGATCTGCTAACTGGAGGACCTCCTGACGACCCACGTACTCTACACGACTACATTTCCGAGTTACGTGAGAAAATGCGAGAAATTCATGCCATAGTTCGGGAAAATGGGTTGCAGTCGAGTGAAAAGATGAAAACTAGGTACTACCGTCGAGCAAATACAAACGGCTTCGAAGAAGGAGCACTAGTATGGCTTTACAACGTAACTCGACGAAAAGGAAAGTCTCCGAAATTACAGACGAGATGGGAAGGGCCGTACAAAGTGGTCACTCGGTTGAATGACGTGACATATCGAATTCAACGACAGCCGAGAGGTGCACAAAAAGTGGTTCACATTGACCGCTTAGCTTCTTATCACGGCAGTAATGAAGATGCTCGGGACGAGCATTTCTAAGAGGGGAGCAGTGTGGCGGTCCTGTCTCGAACGATCTAGAATAGAACCTTTTAGAATAGTCGCCGCATACTTCGATGCAAGCAATAATGACCCGTATGTCTAGTGCCATAAGGTTCATAACACTATGACATGAAAATGTTCGAGATGTGTCTCGAGACATTACGATGACTTACCGAAGGGAAGTATTCTACGAGAATATTCGAGAACCCTTGCCGGCGAATATAAATAGCGACCGCCGCGGCGCATAGGAGTTCAGTTTGGACTTCGGAAGAGAGAACTTCGAGCGAATCTACCTGCGAGACAAGTGATAATCTACGACCTCAGCGATACTATTGGACTTCGATTTGACATGCGATTTGGAATCTTCGTGTGGACTTTGTGTTGTGAAGACCTGCAGACCAGACCCTGCGTGAATAAATCCTTGCAAGTTGTCATTGGCGTTTTACATCCAAATTCAGAACCCTAGCTCGTAACAATACTACATCTATTAACACATCCTTCATTGAAGAGTCGGGGAGAGAAGCGTAGATCCAGTACATGAAACCATAAGTCGTAAGTACTAAGCATTTTGATCCACATATTCTTAGATTTAAATCAACAACATTGACCAATTAAATTGCATACACACACACATTCTTTATATCTCACTACCTTTCATATTTTCTAGGTAGGTTTTGTCTAACTATGACCATTGAAAAAATAGGTGAGCGTGGACTTTTTTGATCCTCTCTACGTCAACTTTGTGATATAGTCAATAGACTTGTGTACCTAGCGTGCGCTTGTTGATGATGGAATAATGAATGAGTGAGCTTAAGTGTATATAGTTTGTACACTTAGCCTACCAATTTCAGCGACTATACCATTCAAATATTCGGTGTAGATCAGTTCGATCCTGTTTACATTAAATTGGTGATATATGTAGGCGGATAAATGCACAGCTCCGTGCACTCGTCTCTACTGATACATCATCGTGATAATACCATTCTCGGGTCAGGTGTAGATTCGTCCGGTCCTTTTGACATCAATTTTGTTGTACAAATACCGGTTCGGGGGTGTCCGACCGGGGCGTTAACGATGAAATTATGACTAAATTTAAGTACACAACTGTTCGATTCGAGCGCTAGCCGTTATCGTGTTGCAGTACCTGCGAGCGAGTGCCTGGCGAGCGTCTTGGTGGCGGTGGGGTTGGGCGGCAGGTCGGGGGCGGCGGGCGCGGCGGGGGCGATGGGGCGCGGCGCGGCGCGCGCCAGGCGCACGTAGGCGGGCGAGTGCGCGGCGGGCGGCGAGCGGCGCGCCTCCTCCGCCAGCTCGCGCAGCGGCCACAGCCCCGCCGCGCACGCTGCGACAGAACGCACGTCACACTACCGCCCGCTCCACAGGCGGGGCCGGGTAGTGTCTCCACCTCGCAGAATATCGTAGACTAAAAAACGATTTCTTTGAGGGTTGTCGTGTTCCTGCGCGCGAGTGAAGGAGTCGGTGGCGGCGCGCGGGAAATATTTCATGTTGCGAAAAATCCTCGGTTTTGTGAATATCCTCCTAATTATTTTTAATAAGTAATATATTTTTTTTAGGCCGTGTGGTTTCCGGCAGACTAGAATAGAATCATTCCGTCTCTTCCCGTGAATGTCGTACAAGGCGACTAAGGGAAATACATTATCAAATATCGATCAGGCCTCCCCAACCCGTCTGGCCAGCGTGGGGAGTGTAGGCCAAATCCTCCTTCCGTCTAGGACGGACGAGAGAAGGTCGTGCTCCTGTAGTGGAGACTAAAATGGACCTAATGATGATGATATATATATTTTTTTTATTAGTTATTTATGTGTCTACTGTAATATTTTCAGAAAACGAGAATATCCGATAGTTTAATACAAAATGTCTAAATTAATCAGTACTAGACAGAATTTACTTCTCAGCTATCGCTTTTAAAATATGGGTACGCCAATGGTTTAATTACGTGTATCATCGTCGGAGATATCGGCAGCGTCGTCGAGTTCAGGCGGCGAGGCGGGCGAGTCCAGCGACAGCGGGAACAGCGTCTGCGAGCCGTGCGGCGTGGGGGCGGGGCCGGCGCCGGCGGGCGCGGGGGCGGGGCCCGGCGCGCGCCCCGCCCCCCACAGCCGCGCCGCCACGTCCGGCGAGCTCAGCGCCAGCGGCGGCACCGACGACAGGCTCGGGGGGAGCGCTGCCGGGGAACCAACGACTCAATGTACTAAACATGGCTTAAACAGTGTAATCTAATTGACAATTACTTAAGATATAATTCCATAAGTTGCAGCCAAGGACAATCGTACACAATTTTTTTTAATAGCGACGACTAGTAAACGGCAATAAATAAACAGTGAAATTCAATGATATCGATTATTCCTATATGGATTATGTGGATATTCAATACAGATTTGAAATTAAATTTAATTAGAAGGATTCAGTAGGTATGAGTAGAAAACGACGTTTCAAGTATCCCACCATTAACAACGGCACTGGTGGGCGGCACGCGCGGCGCGATCGCGATGGGCCCCGTGGAGGTCCGCGAGGGCGCCCGCGTGTAGTTCATCTCGACGTAGCCGTCGGGCGGGGGCGCGGCGGGGGCGGGGGCGGCGGCGGGGGCGGGCGGCGAGCCGGGCCGCATCTCGACGTAGCCCGCGTTGCGGGGGGACATGTCCACGTACTCGTCCACGGACGGCTTGCCGCGCTCGTGGAAACCGATCGTGGACGGCGGCGTGCGCGCTATCACCACCTGCCGGACACGGACACCTCACTAATATATTCTAGCTAGAATATTCTAGCTATCATTTTTTTATGTTTTTTTTTACATTTCAAGACTATCTGAATTTTTTTCGGACGAGGATTCAGTTAAATCAGTGTCGTCGTTTACGATATATACTCCACAGTAGATATAGAGATAAAAAAGAAAAACGTTACAGAGACGGAGGTCGTTAGAGTGGTATAATGTACCTTGCTGGCGGGGCTGGCGGGCTGCGAGTTGGAGCTGAAGTCGAGCTCCATGAGGTCCTCGGCGGAGGCGCGCGGCAGCAGCGGCGCGGAGGCGGGCGCGGGCCGGTGCAGGCGCGGCCGGCCCGCGTGGCCCTGGCTGTAGGCGCGGTGCCGGGGCCCGTCGCGCCCCCCCCGCCCCCCGCCGCCCCCGCCCCCGCCGGCCGCGAGCCCACGCTGTACGCGCGCGGCGGCCGCTCGCCCTCCGCGATGTGCGACGTCGCCGGCTCCAGCTGGTACTCGCTGCACACAAACGACACCCGTCACACGACCTGATTATGTTATTGTACTCAGTGGAGTTAACGAGTGTAACTCCTATGAATTTCAGTTTTATGTTAGTAGACATTTATAATATTCTGACAATTTAAGTTCATCTATTGAGACGAGACGAGATGACGAGCTCGGTGGCGTAGCGGTCAATGACGCGGCTTCGACACCAACGCTCGTGGGTTCGATTCCCACATAGGACAAACATTTGTGTGCATGAACATGTCTGTTTGTCTTAGTCTGGGTGTTTTCTATGTATCATAAGTATGTATTTACAAAAAAAAAAATGTATTTACGTATGTTTATCAGTTGTATAGTACCCATAACACAAGCTTCGCTTACTTTGGGGCTAGATGGCGCTGTGTAATTTGTCTGACAATATATTTATATTTATATCTATTATGCGAGCCGTGCGCCCGTGCACTGACCTGAACCTGGGGTCGGTGGAGGGCGTGCCGCTGCAGACGGAGCCGCTGGAGGCGGAGATGCGGCCCGCGGCGTCGAGCGGGCCCATGGGCAGGTAGCCCGCCGCGCGCGCCTCCTCCTCCACGCCCAGCGACGACGTGCGCGAGTGCTGCACGCCCAGCGCCCCTACTGCCGCGCCCACCGCGCGCCCGCCGCAACTGACACAAACGGTAACGAACTTAGTGCCTCCGCACACCACTCGCTACGACATCCGCTCGCATCATGAAGTATGAGACGCCGCGACGCGACTAGACGCGTGCGGACTTCTTGAGAGTTTATGCGCTCGGCACGTGACCGTACTGCATGCCGCATACGAGTGTCGTATGTTACGATTAGGCGAGGTCCCATGTACGGAACACCTTACAATTAGAGACTATTTTACCAAAGAAGAAAAAGCATTAATTTGCATATAACTTTTATATGTCCACTCTGCACCAAAGTCGCATGAGTTTTAGGGTACCGCATCTCAAGAAGATCAAAATCTTCAAACGATGCGTCTTCCCCCCCGATGGTGCAAAAACTTGGACGCTTACACGACAATACATTGCTGGTTTTAGTAGTATTCCATTAAACCGTACAAAGTGCGTCCATGCACACAATTCATTTCTATTAGTTTAAAAAACGTGTAGGCGCGATTTTCATGCAGTGACCTACGTGAATGTATATTTGTATGAATGTACGCGTTTTTGTACATAAATATTGGTATCGAATACGCCGGAAATGTGACATCGCATAGTGTAAAAGGGATAACGTCATAGTATACGCCACTGCAGACTGAATACGTTCTAAGTTCATTTGTTTAGTTAGTTTGACAAGTCCGTACGTAATAAGTAATGAATTTAGCTACGTACGTTTTTTACAAGCGATATGGGAACGATTTTATACTCAATTAATTATATACCATGAGATTATGAGAGTTATAGAGCCTGAGAATGGTTCTCATAATATTTTCAGGCATGTCTCATAAAGCCGGGATTAAGATAAAAAATACAAAAACAATGATTTGACTCTAAAAGACTAGTACCGGTCTAACAGTAAGCAGTCATCACTCTGCCGTGTTTTCACTCTCACAAATTTTCTTGAAGAACCCCATCATATCTCTTGGGCACCGTGGTAGATAATAACCTCGTCATATTGTTATTGTCAATAATTTGGCATTGTGTCAATTGCAATGCAATAAATTTACATACAACTGCTTTAAAAATAACCAATATCTAGAAGTGTAGTGACCACAATTTTCGTAAAAAACTGGACTTACATAAACAAAAAAAACTGTCATTATATTATGGCTCTATATACCCTTCTGTGGTTTTCTTTTTTTGTATATTTATTAATATTTTCAAAAAAAGAAAACCACTATTGAAAAATAGTGGTTTTCTTTTTTTATATTTTCAAGGGTATATAGAGCCATAATATGACAGTTTTTTTTGTTTATGTAAGTCCAGTTTTTTTACGAAAATTGTGGTCACTACACTTCTAGATATTGGTTATTTTTAAAGCAGTTGTATGTAAATTTATTGCACTGCAATTGACACAATGCCAAATTATTGAAATTAAAAAAATTAAAAAATAACTTCGAGTTTTCAATCCGACCCCAGTGAGTAAATAATCTAAAATAAATATTTCAGTATTATTTTTTATATTTTTTTTTATATTTATATATCGCTGATAATTAAAATTTTACAAAAATTTGACCACGCGGGTTTGAAAAAGTTATATATCATTTGGGAGTGATGATACAATATTAAACATCTACAGTACGTGTCAAGAAGTATCGGACGAAGTTATGGACAAAAGCTAGTACCTCATAAAGTCTTTGGGCACATCACAGTCTGGTTCCTCAGGGATACGCGGCGTGCGATACCACTCGCCCATCGCATCAGTCTCATCGCGCGATCCATCCAAACCTGTGAACATTATTTTAAAAAATACTATGTAAAACAAGTCAATATTCGTTAAGGTACGGTGGGCATAAGGTAAATTGTAATCAAAAAATTACAAAAAAAAAATAATGGAAACTTAGGTATTAAACTAGTAACAACAATTTAAGAATCTTCGTCAAGTCTTTTAATATTAGACCCATAATTTTATGAATCCTAAAAATTAGTCATATAAATATTGCCTGTAAAATCAACTTCAGAGCAACATGATTGGAGAAACTTATTCAACAATTTTGATACTTTAATTAATTTTAACTACATACCAATTTTATTAGCAGACAGAATTTTTTTTATCGCCAACCAAAACGTCAATATTTTGTAAATCAAATAGCCATTTCCTAATATTTGCTCTTAGATTTGTCGTAGGCTTACTTACCTTTTTTTTTTATTTAGCAATTTTAGGAAATTATAAGACTGTAGATGAAGAAATGTCGAAAAAAATATGATGTCCAAACCAACAACCCGTAAAAATAAAATCTGACCAGTCGTGTCTATATTATTAGGAGTTAAAAAATACCCATACCTATGAAAAATAGAATTCTCCAGTAGTCGGGTAAACATATTACAATCTTTTCAATCAATATATTTCCACCACAATAGGAATCCTAATTTAGAATTGGCACTAAAGTTTGAAATAAAAGTATATGTGATAAAAATGGCTTGTACCTATTCGCACCTAGGTACATTTTATATACATACACATACATATACGTTGTAAATTGAATACAACGTATGTGTATGTGCATTTCAATAGTTTTTTTCTGTAACATATATTCATACATACAATGATTTTCTTAGTCTTCGCGACCCTTGGTGTCAAAGAACACCTTGCTAGCCATTCGGCTACCGGGTTCCATATCCATTCGTATATCAAAGATAGCATTTTATTAAATGTGTTTGTACTGTCCCGGTCTTGTGGCTCGATCGTTTGTAACGGAGCCTTTAATAAAGCACTTATCCCACCGCCACGGCGCGACAATTAAGACGACCAACTGTTGACCATTTTCTCTCTCAAAAAACGAACAATAAATACAGATCACGTGGGAATGAAATAAAAACGAATATAATGAACATTTCATCGCTGCCTCTTCACACCGCAGTAGAGCTGGCAACTATAAAATATGTAAACGAGAATTTTATATAATAATTTATAGTTGCTAGCTCTACTCGTTCATCGCCGGTGGTGGGAAAATTGACTAAACCTTCCCGGCTAAATGCAGCTTTATAGTGTGGGTGTGTCTATAGGAGTCACCACCTCCCTACCATCGAAGCCTACAAAGAGTGCCCACCCATTTCTCTTTTTATGTACTTTTTAGGGTTCCGAACCTCAAAAGGAAAAACGGAACCCTTATAAGATCACTTTGTTGTCCGTCTGTCTGTCTGTCTGTCTGTCTGTCTGTCTGTCTGTCTGTCTGTCAAGAATTTCTATGTCGAGAATGCGTGGAGGTATCAAGCTGAAATTTGAACTGTATACTCAGGTCTACGGTCCCATGAAGTTAAAAAAAAATCAAACTGCTAAGTTTACGTAGAAAAAAGTTACGGCCGTTTATTCAGCAAAAAACGCATATTTCGACACACTCAAGGGAATCAAAACCTATAGGGTACTTCCCGTTGACCTAGAACTATGAAATTTGGCGAGTAACATCGTTATAGACTACAAGTACAGGAATAAATCTCAAAACTATACATTTGTAAATAGATCTTAAAAAATAGGGGGTCTATATTTTTTATAGGGTGTCGAAATTTCAAATTGAAACTACTAGTTCAAATGGGGTATCATATGAAAGGGCTTGATGTACACATTGCAAAATATATTTTATTTATTTTTTTCGACGCATTATTTCTTATTTATAATGAAAAATATTAAATTTAATAAAGATACTACGTACCTACGGAACCCTCGGTGGGCGAGTCCGACTCGCACTTGTCCGGTTTTTTGTTTTATCAACATCATTTATAAAATATATCATAATGCCACCATCTACCGACAATTTGTCCAAAAGCAGAGGCATAAATCGTGGTCACCCTAACGCCTAGATCACGTGAATGATTTCTAATAAATATGCTATCGGTTAGTTCTTATCTGCTAATCTATTATTGAGTTTATCTAGTATGTTTGTTTGTTTGCTCATTGCTCATACTATGACGCCTGTTTTTCTATGGCGCCTATGTGAAGTACTGCCGTCGCTATTTCAAACTCATTGCAAAACCAACTCTTTCCTAATATGATAAGGTTCATAATCAATACAAGTCATTCGCTATTGCGGGCCACTTCAAAGCGTGCAGAGATATGTTATCGAATATAAATCGTAGTTAAATACTTACGTAGTTTGTTTACGTGAGAATTCCATGTGTTGTGAATATTTTGAAAGGAAATGAAACAAAAACGATTGCCTTGAGCATGATTTATTGAAACTTAAAAACTATACAAAAAATTATACTAATATTACTCATAATCAGAATCAAGTTCCAAACGCGTGCTTGATCGCGATATGCTCCCTGAATATTCCGATGACGTCCCTGTATATTCCAAATTAAAAAGATTCACATAATTTCCTCGTATAGAGAAATTCGACAGACTAGTAGAAGGGCGTGGAGTCGATTGCTGATTTTGTTCTAGAGGCATAATCGATGTATCGTGCTGAAGTTGCCTTGAACATTCACCAGAACTTCGTACATTCTCGTAAGAGTGTCTAGCTGGATGATATCGCTTTGCACGACTCATAACATTCAAAATCTCAACTTTCGCGTAATGCTTTTGTTCTTCGTTTAATCTCTTAAACATTGGTATAAGCATCATACTAAAACCTCTATCTTCATCGAAGTCCTCTTTCACTTCAGTTTGATCTTTATTAGCTACTAAATTAGGCTTATAATTACTTGCGGTTTTACTAACTTTAGAATTCGTATTACTTGTATAAATATTTTCTGTCTCCTTTTGTTGCATAGACGATAACAAATGCAAGAGGGAATCTGAGGACATGTATTCTCTGTGCATCTTGTAACCACGTTTTAACTTGCAATGTCCGGAAAATCTGGCTTTGATAGCTCTCCATTTTCTTCGTAGTCCCCCTGTAAAATATTTAAAATTTTTATTTCGCGTGTGGATGTTATATTCATTTCATAATTTCTACAATTTACCTACATCTGGCAGTGGATAGTAATAAGAGGGCACGTCAGCGTCATTGGCATCCTCAACATACTTTATCATGAATTTAATATCAATTTTATTAAAAGTAAAACACTTTATGTAATAAAATAACGAGATGTATCAAATTTTTATTATGTAATTTTATGTACTTGAATTGGTAGTACAATCAAAAGTACATCTCTGTAGGCGTTTAGCCCTTTCTTTTGTCAATCGACAGAATCTAAAACTGAACCGCAGTGAAAAGAGTTAGGTTCGTAACGGCACAGAGTAAATAAATACAAGATACGTCCCAAAAAAAATATCTTTCTACAGTCTCTTCTGTGTATGTTTGTTCTATATTTATTTTCAATCTGTTCCGAGAAGAGGTACACTAATCAAAAGCAGGGAGCAAAGTCATCTTAAATAATTTTTAAGATGACTTTCTCTCTCACTCGTTTTGCACTTATAGGGAAACAGAATGTTAAGAATACACTTTAACACATCTAATGTTATTAGAACCGTTCCCAATCAGAATGTAAAGAAAAGAGATGTACAATTCGTTCGTCAGTCTGTTCGTCTGACATCCCCAATAAAAAGTTAGTCGCCTATTTCTCGAGCACAAATCCATGCAGTAATAGAGCTCTATAGTAATATTAAATATCATTAGGCTAATGTTCATCACGCACTAAGCAGTTACGACATTATGAGGGAGACACCGCTATAGATGAGACAAGAGAGACGCGGTACGGTCTCTTACGCACATGTAGCAGTGTCTCGCTATAAATATAATAGAATCTGCTAAGGCTCAATTTACATCGCCGCGGAATGGAATGGGAACGACTTTTTGCAACGAAATTGTACATAGCATAATGAACTTTATGTCAATTGTATAACGTATAAATTTAAATACGATCCGTAGCTAGGGGAATTCCCGAGAATGCGCGAGGATTCCCCGGAAGACGCGCGACCTTTTTTGGCTCGTATTTAAGTTTATAAGTTATACAATTGACATATTCCCCGGAAGACGCGCGACCTTTTTTGGCTCGTATTTAAGTTTATAAGTTATACAATTGACATAAGGTTCATTATGCTATGAACAAATTTCGTTGCAAAAAATCGCTTCCATTCCATTCCGCGGTGGGATAAATTGACCCTAAGTGTGAAAATAGCTTATCTCTCATTTCTATATACGGTTCATTTTCAGCATTTGGGCATACAAACCTAAGAATATGCAAGCTGTTTGAGGTGCAAAAGGTGATGATTTTTTCATAGGTATTTGAAATACACGTGGGCACCGCTGACGCTAAAGCGCTCTCTTAAAGTTTCCTCTACATCAATATTAAGCAGGGCCTTGAAAATCCACCCTTAAAGACAATACGAGAAAACGTTTCATTTGAACATGAATCTACGAAATCTCAGACATGCGTTTCCGCGTGAAGTACATACAAAAGTGCAGACAAACATAGGGGGCGCCACTTTTTTCGTGTAACTAGTTTTCAAATGGCAACCCTTAAACACTTCTGTACGGAAAAAGTTAATATAGCTACTACAAGTAAATTTATTTCCGTTACTACTATTTTATATCATACTGTATTATCCTTATGGTGGATAGTTTGAGGATAAATCATCACTCCGATGATATTTCGCTAAATATCGCTAACGGACAAAGGCTCTCAAAGTTAGGCACGCATACCACGGTTACGTTAAGTCGTAAGGGTTCGCGATAAATAAAAAACCTTATTTTTATAGCCAGTTTCTTATTTTTTTTTATAAAGTTACAAAGAGTTTTTAGATAATAATAGAGGCATGTGAGTAGGGTTGACCAATGGCACCCTAAACGGCATTATCCTTTCTTTGTGAATTGTGCTGTGTTGCCCCGTATACATATTGTATGACCTCCTTTTACTAATTAATGCGCAACGGAGCAAACAAACATACAGACTTGTTTTGCGACCTCAATTTATAGTTATATTGCGTAGATTTCTAATACTAATATTGATTATACTCTAATGGCCACAAAACAAAGGTACAGAATGCAGATTTAATAAGAGTATTCTCAATGAAGCAACCATTGGGAAAAGCAAGAATGGTGCTTACAAAAATAACACTGAAATAAGCTAAGCAAAATTGATTACTGTAGTGTCCGATTCAAATACTCTTTTTTTTTAGTACACATCAATTTCTTTCTTCGGACCATTGTGCATTAATTTGCAAAAAAAGAGCTCATTGTGTAAATAAAAATCTAGTTTCAATTGTATTCGTGCTCGATACTTGAAAAAAAAATCCGCAACTAGGCCCACTTTGAGAACCTTTAGTTTAAAAATACTTAAAAGCATAGCTAATGTCTTGAATAACATCATACTACGGTGGCAACTAATATCACAAAGTCTATGCTAGTTTTACATGACAAACTAAGAGTATGTACATGTCGAAGATGTTCGCGATCGCTAATGCTATCTCGATACCTCGAAGTCGATACTCGCCGTTTCTACGTAGATGGCGGTGCGAACATGTCGGTTTAGTCGCACTTAGATCAATTGTGTTTATCCTGTACTCTACCTACTCCAGAAGGCCATGTTGTTTCCACATGACAGTGACAATGACGATGATGGTGGCTAATGGCTAGGGCGCCTTATCAGCATAGTTCACACCCAGTATTGCGGACTCTTTAATGGGCAGCCTCGCAACTGGCCACTGACTATAAGACTGACAAGACTGAAAAGAAAATTAACAGGACAAAGGACAATCGACGACTGGACTAGGGGAACGAACGTGATATGTAAATAGATAAATATAATTGATAAAAATAATAAATATTTCATACATATTCATACACAAAGCCGTGAAATTAAATTAGTTCATTGACGAGTGTCTTTAAATCTTACACCCAGTGAAAGAACGTGGCAAAAGCTAGATGAATATTATCATTTGTTCCCAAAATTGAAGGAAGAGTCGAATAAATTCTATTCCAATACAAGAATGAAGCAAAGCTGATGCGAACTGACTTGACGAATCACGAACCAGATCACATCGGTGTTTGCTAACGAACGCGATGTAAAAACAAAATATTTTATCAGCAGTCCAGCTTATGCAGCAGCTACAGGGGTTACGTCAATGGGGTATCATCTCCCCGAAACTATTCACCGCTGCACTGGAAGACTATTTAAAACGCTGGACTGGTACATACGGGGCATCAATATGAATGACGAGTACATATCACACATTCGGTTAGCCGATAGCATTGAAATGCCTGAATAACTGGAGGATCTCAGTCGAATATTAACGATCTCAATGTGGCACATCTCGATCAGTAAAACTCGGTATGTATTTTGACAAGGCGAAAGTTATGTACAACCAACTTGTTATCTCTACCATCAGGCTGATCCACGGATTAAAAGAAGCGCTGTGTGCAATGTAGAAGGGCTATGCTTAAGGTTTCTCTAAAGCATCAAATCCGGAACGAAGGAATTCGACGGAGAAGCAAAGTTGTTGATATAACGTTCAGAGTTAGCACGCTGAAGTGACTATGGGCCGACCACATCTGACGAGTCAGTGATGGGAGATGAAGAAGAAGGTATTAAAGTGGAGGCTGCGTGTGGGACGAGGAAGTGTTGGATGCCACCATTCTAGATGTTTCGATGACCTCAAAAAAGCGACTAAAGTTAGATGCGGAAAGCTGTGATTCGCATGTTGTGGAAAGTATTGGAGAATGCCTATGTCCAACAGTGGGTAGATAGAAGCTGATGATAATGATGCAAGCATCTAGGTAAACCTCCATGTACACCGCGATGTATCATTCAGCACGTGCGTACTTGTGTATTGCATACATTTGTTTTACATCGAGGTGACATCGAGATAGCGTTCTAAACCGCGACCGTATGGTATCGCAGGCATCTACGGCATGTACTTACCCTTAGGCCACGTCATCTGCGACTGTATCACAACCTACCTAAGGATCAAAGTGCACATTGGCATACACATCACAAAGATCATTGCTTTATTTATAAAACGGGCAAAAAAAAAAACAAATTATCTAAAAAGTAAAAGTACATTGGCATATAAACTAATTTATAATCAGCTCATCCGCTCAATTACTGACGAGACGCCATCACTGTGCTTTGACAAAGATCCGTCGTAAGATACCGCCACAAAGATAAAGCCCTCCGTCGCTGACTATCATATTCTCAAAAGATCACATTCACAAAACACGATATTCGCAAAACATCATTCTCAAAATATCATGATCTTGTAAGACCACATTCGCAAAACACAACATTTTCCAAACATCATATTTTCAAAAAAAAAAAAAAGATAAAAAAGTACGCTGGTATAAAAAACTAATAATGCCGACAGCAGCTTTATGTGCCAATTAAGAAACTTTTTAATAAAAAAAAAACACCAGTGACTGTACTTTAAATGAGGTATCACAAAAATGTGTTTTGCGAATGTGGTTCTATAAGATCATGATATTTTGAGAATATCATGTTTTGCGAATGTTGTGTTTTGCGAATGTGGTGGTTTACGAATGAGGTCTTTTGAGAATATGATATTCAGCGACGGAGGGAGATAAAAGGTGCCGAAAGGTAACAGACGCAAACCGTTTGAAAAATTTGCTCGGTTGATATTCTCGGACTAGAATATTTGAACACAAATGTTAAATTCTACATAGGCTTCATTCCCCAAGTCGTCAAGTAGAAATTATATACGACAAAATTCCATCATTTCCTTTGGGTACCGTAAGCAATTGAGCGTTCGGGCTTGACATTAATAGCAATAATCTTTGGACTTTTGTCAGTCGGTTTACTGTCGCAAGCTATGTGTCTTTAAGACTCACACAGAAGCAAAGCATTGCTCTCAACCACACATACGAAACAATATAGATATTTGACAAAATAGATACAAGGAACGAACTTACCTATTTTCCGTATATTGGTTCGTTATGAAGTCTCTCACATGTTTAAAATTTTGAAAAAAAAAGTTTTTAATTATTTTTTTAAATTCTACTCATCCAATTCGCATGTACGTTTCAAATTTTGGACTCGTAAGATATGTGCTACTAAACAACGGTTTATGGTGAACGAGTGGTTTTGAATTTAATAAATATTACGATTATTGGTCACTTTTAAAAAAATATTAGAAAATTACAATTATCGTTAAAAATATTTTTATAATAAAATTTTGCGCAAACGATTCTGTATCATTGAAATCTATAGGATTACTTTAAAAATATGTTACTAGATCAATATGTAAGTTTCCATATCCAATCTATTTAACGCCCGACAAAATGAGAGGTGTTATTGGATCTATCATCTGTTCACAATTTCATATATATTGTCCTGAACTGATCATCATGATAGGCCTGCGTACGTCCTCTGGACATAGGCCTCTCCCAATAGTTTCCACTGAACTCAAATCTATTAGTTACCCCATACAAATCATCCTCCCACCTCTTCAGGTGGGATCCTTCACACATCCCACAGTCACCCTAATCGTGATCTATACTGAAGATATTGTTTGCGCCAGTGGCCATCAGTTCTGTGGCAGATGTGATCGACCCAAGCACTTCAACCAGCTAATGTGAAGAGATCTATCGGAAGGATTCTTTAATGGATCACTTTGTATTGTAATAGATCGATTTGTGAACGAAGTCACAGTATAGTAAATACAACCAGTAGTGCGCCGCGCACCAAAACTTCCTGAGCGGTCGTGTAAATGACGCTTGGCTGTGTGCGTGCGCTGATTTGGGCGCTAGTATGAAGTCAAAGTACTGGTTGTATTACTATGCTGTGACGAAGTCATCCATTCACCGAACACATATTTTTCCATAGCTTGTTAAACGACCTGTAGATCGTAAAAACTCGTCTCACTGTACTGAGTGCTTAGTGAGAGTTTTTTGTTCGCGTTCTATCGTGTCAACGTAAACAAACTCCGTTGTTAATTTATAGGACGCGTGTTACATACCAATAATTATGTAGCTTATTTGCTCACATTTTGAAGTGAGCAACCCGGCTAATTTGGATATATAACACGCGTCTAGTAAATTCACAATACGATTTTTTTTCTCAATTTGGTTGTAAACGTTAATTCGTTCGAATGTGTCCAAAAATTACTAACTACGCACTAAGCACTCTGGGGCCCTAACGCCGAAGCTAAAACCGATTACTATCGAACATTTTGATTAAAAAAAATAGGTCTTACGTTTTAGTTATTGCCAAACATCTTCAGTTTAGTTGGTAGAGCTCCAGAGTGTCTACGAGCTAAGCTAAACATAAATACCATACATCTAAGCAGAAGTTTGATTTTCGCAATCAAAAAATCATCTGCTTCAGCTTCGGCGGTAGCCCCCTGGTCGCACGAAATTCGTGTTTGAAGATCAACTCAATATTTTTAAAGATACAGTATTCACCCGTTCAAATTAAAAACAGCATTCTTACCTTCATGGTGATCGTTGTGCCTCGGCGTCGGCCTCTCTGACTCGAAGGATGAGCTCGCCCGCGACGGCATGCTTTCGCAGCGATGGCGGGGTATGGTCGCCAACGCATCTGTAGACAACGCATGCTCGCTACAGCCGGTCACGTGGGCCAGGGAACTAGCCCACACGTGCGTACAATAATGGGCATATAAAATGGCACATCATGGCCCTGATTTCACTGCTATATATTAAAAAGGCATACTACATAAAGTCTGTAATTATATCCAAAGTAAACATCTTTCATTTCTCTTAAAATAGTTATTTGTTATGCAAGGCTGCAAAGTTAATTTTTGGCGCGAGTACCTTGTATTGAAACCTGAGCAAGCGAAGGATTCTAGGATTGAGCCACGAGCGAAGCGAGTGGTTCAAATATAGAATCCTGAGCGTAGCGAGGGTTTCAAAGGTACGAGACGCTAAATAACTTTGCTGCCGAGCGCAACACACAACTGTTCACCTCACTAAAGCGAGGAAAATGTTAGGTGCAAGAAAAACAGTTTTAATAAATAATCATCAATGGACTGGCTGCAGAGAATATAAACTATTACGAAACCAATGAGGTTCTATATATATGTAATTTATTGTACGAAACCTTTATTGAATAAAAATATTCGAATTTTAAAAACACTTTCCACGCTAGCGGATAAAGTGCGATTTTCCACGCAGATTTCGAATGATAAACAGAGCTTTTACGAGCTAGTGAGGTGAAAAATATATTTCTACTTTACCAATAATAAATAAAATGTTTTAACAAAAAAAAAGCGATTGAACATCGCATGGGCATAGAGAGCAAAAGGATGTCTGTTAAATATATTGCAGCAGGGAAATCAGCGTCATTTTGTTTATTATAAACCCATTATAATACGCATGTGATATGACCTTCAGTTTTATGCAAATTCATTCCACATTTGTTACTTATTTTGCATATATAGCGAAGAAAAATTAACCAACTTTGAAACATAATTGACATATTGCATAATAGGAGAAACACACGCATTTTTCCAAAATTATATGCATGTGACATTACCTTAGTTTATATATATTTGTTATGTACCTACCTATATTATACATACATATATTTATAAAAGTATGGAGTCGAGAATGCATACATAACAAGAAATTATTACGTCACATATTTTTGTTGTGCGCATTTTCGACTAGTTTTTTTTACAATACGAATCGAATATGTAGTAGGATACTAACGTCTTGTCACAGCAGAATTTATTTGTTTCAATAATGAGCTATTCTGTTATATTGAATTCAGAAGACTTTATTATATATAAGTCTTATATTTACTCACCACTACAATAAATACCATCACGTATTCAGTCACATACGTACCGATGTGTTAAATAAAAAAAACCGGTAAGTTTGTTAACAATTTAATTCTCCTATTTTATGTAATCGATTAATTTTTAAACGCTTTCAATACTGAAACCATTATATATTCAATTCATAAAAAATACGTTACTTTAATGTGGAATGAAGTTAAGTTTACACCGACACATCGACACTGAAACATGCCGCTTGTGGCCAAAGCAGAAACAGGTTGTAGAAAATTATTGGTCCAAAGACACAGAAGCATTTCGTTGCATTTTAACGTGGCAGAAGTAAATCATATATTAAGTACATAGATCATTTATACAATTGTACACAAAGGAAATCAGGCCGTGCACAAAAACAAACTCACACAAACAAAACAACACAAAATACGGGGTTTAAAGGATTTCAGACTTTATTATTGGCAGAAATTAATGTACAATCGTTAACTAAAAGTACCCGTATCCAAAACTGCGAAATAAAAAGTATAAAATCCACCCGCCCGCGTTTAAGTTAGTAATGTGCGATGGCGATGTGCGTTAAAAGCCGCAGCGAATACGTACTCTTGGTGTGCGCAGGGGACAACTTCGATAACCTCGTACCGGTCGACGCTCGCCTCGGCCACTGCGCTTTCTTCGCTGGAAACGTATCCGTTCCATTGACGGCTTTACACGAAGAGTGTGTCACACTCTTCTCTATAGTAACGCGGTCTACTTCGTCCCCGGTCAACGGCGCAGATCGCGTGCGCTCGTGAACTATCTTCAAGGGTTCTTGGAATAGGGAGCAGCCGGTCGGTAAGGAGACCGTCCGGTGATGCTTTATAACTCTTGTTGTACTCTCAGGTTTATCAGTAATTAGTGAATTATTCGGTGGTTGGTTTTCGGCTGCGAAAGACAATGAGAAGCGACACGTAAACACATGGCACCAAGCTCACCCGGTGCGGTGGTAATGTAAGGTTAAATGATTAAAAGCCATGGCCCCTTGCGTAACAATTTTAAAAGAATGCCAAATGTTAATCTCAGTATTAAAAATAAAGAAGACTTTGTTAAAATGATACATTCATTTGATAGAAGAAATACATGCGTAATAAATATTATTATTTTTGAGCAAAAAATAGTCAAATCTTTTTAGTAATTGTAACAAGGCATCATCGCTTAGTAACATGGTAATGTGCCATACCAAACACAGCAACGTCGAAATTTTGAAAAACTACCATATCCGTAGTTTACCTGTATTTTGTTGTAAGTATTGTAACACTAGAATTAATCAAAAATTTCAATGTTGCCATATTTACAATACATTATTATGATATTAATGTGAATGTATGTTACACCCACATGACATTGACCAATTCCGACACCAAACCGCATTCCTGGCTGGGACGAATGCAACATAACGAGAGAATATCGGTCGGTATATTGATAATAAAGCTCATTTTGTACAAAAAAAATATATTTCTGTTTTCTACCGAAAATAAATATAGACTCGAGGATTGTGTAATGTAGTTATATACAACTGAATCTAACTTAGGAAGAATGCCCTAATCGTCTATCGTCAAAAATATAATTTACTTGTAAATTACTCAAATGTTTCCTTTAGTTAAACCTACTAAAAATTGAATCATCACTGTACACTTCACAAAATAAATACAAAAAACAAAGTCACTAATGTCGCTCGTTTATTTGTCTGTTCAGTTCTTTCCAAATTCACAACGGATTTCCATGTGCATTAATTTTTCAGGAAAGTTTATACTTATATATCTATATTTTCCTGCATGCGAGAATCCAGGATGGGTTTGAAAGGATCATTTTCCCAAACAATTTAAAAATCGAAAGACTACAAAACTACCAACGAGTAAGTAGAATTGCCTTAGGTCACACTATCAGGAGCACCAATAGAAGCTCGGTGGCGCCGTTGCGTGTGTCAGTCTAATCGAACACGCAAGTTAAGAAACGTCGGCCGTAGCCTCTCTATGGATGGGTTCATGTACCTCGAGCTCCTCCGTCCTTTGGAGAGCACGTTTTAAGACGTAGGTCCCGGCTGTTGTCATTATGGATGACAGTCGTTAAGCCAAGTGGCAGTGAGCCTTTATGTGGCTTGAAAACCTCCGCCAACCCGCAGTTGAGCGGCGTGGTGGAGTATGCACTAAACGCCTTCAATTCAGGGGAGACATATATCCCAGGAGCGCATAAATAATAGCAAAGGTAGTAATAATAGCAAAGTGCGACACTAGATTGTAAGCAACTACAATAATTACTACAACCATCGCTTACCATCAGATGGATCGTATGTTCATTTACCACTAGAGTGCTAAATAAGGCAGAAATATTAAAAAAAAACTATGACCACGACAGCCGTGGTACTACATACAGCATACAGCTTTATAAAGCCCGGTGCAATTAAACTTGCACATCTTGATATCTACGTAATTGCATTAATCCCAGCCAACAAACGCCCCCAAACTACCATGCAGCCATTTATAAATGTAACAACCAAAATGCCCATAATGCCTTAATCACAATGTATGACGACGAGAAACATAATGCTTCATAAATTTATTAGATATATATAATATATTAGGTATTCCAATACCGACTAGACTGAATTAATTAGCATGGTTTCTTTCGTCTCTACACTTAATAAAATCTAAACCATACTTAAAATTAATACAAAATTCTTAGAAAAATCGTACAGTCCTTGACCATAAATATTGGACATCCGAGTGTCTATTACAAACCGACGTGTAATATTTACCGCCAAATACTCTCGATATTATTAATATTAATAATATTAGTATTGTTTTGTATTATTTATAAACATGAGAAAAAAACAAATAAAAGAAAATTAAATTCATAACACTGGTTGCAAAAACGTTAGCTGGCAATATAATAACATCAATTTTGCAAAAAAAAAAAGAAAAAAAAACAGAATAACGTAATATATGTTCCCAAAAGTATAATAGGTATTTAAAACAAGAATAATTTCTACGCCACGACCATGAAATACAGCAAAATTGACTTCGAAAGGCCACTGCAACATCGTAAGAAGCTAAGGCGTAAGCCGGCCAATATCGGGTCGATAACTGATAAATAGGTATAACAGTAATAGGTATAATAAGATAATTATATTTTTCGGGAAATAAAAAATACTGCCACTTGGAAGAAATTATTACGTATTAAGAGATCGATAGGTATAGATGTATAGAAAAAAAATTAAGTAGAGCGCATACAATCAGACGTACAGTAGATATTAGAGAAGTTGCACACTTCTCTTCGCATTTGACGAATTTTAGTCTATACTCATCTAATATCTACGCTACTATCTAGACATGCACATGTTGCAGTAGTGAAATTAAAAGCTATCATACATATTATGATACTTATGAACATACAGTATGGTGCTAAAGGTTGTCCATTGAGTCACGATTTCTCGATTTCTTCTTTGTCAAGAAATCGAGTTCGCCTTAAATATTTAATGTGAATGATGTTCTGTTAAACAGCATCTTATAGAACGTGATTTACGCTGTTACAAATTTGGAATAAAGGTATTGCGTATCACAAAGATTAAATCAATCCGGCAATTCGAAAAACATCACGGTATAGATTTGGTGATTACCTTGAAAGTCCGGGACTAGAAGATATCAGTCTAGCTTTAAAAGATATCTTATTTATGTTTGTGAATACTGAAAACTATAAACCGCATCTTTGCTGTTTGCATTGGACGATTGTGTCTATAATTAAATGTTTGGTTCATTACTATAACAAAATATCAAATTATTAAAAAGAAATATCATAATTAAAGAAAATGTCAGGACAGTCGGAACATATAATATTAGAGACAGCCGTTATCGACCCTGACCTGAGTTATACGCTTAACATAGCAGCGAGCACGTAAGGGTAAGCGTTTCAAAGCTCCTTGTACGAAATATACGTTTATTTTCCAAAGATTTTAATATGAAATGGTGGAATCACGTGAATTATATATGTTATCATGTAAGTGTTATTGTAAAATGATACAAATATTTGTTAAAAATATCTCCATCATCAGAGATATTTGGATTGAAATTTAAAATATAAAATGTATAATGTATTTTACTGATATTATACATTGGAGGATCAGTTCCTTAGGACAAGGGTCAGATTCAAAATAAATTCTTGTGAATCCACCATCTACACAGGCCAGATAGATTTCATTGCAATTGACTTCATTAATAATAATAATAAAAAGGTATACTTAATATACGTTAATAGTGTACAATATTTCATTGATTAGACTATTGTCAATGTAATATAAGCTTAATTAATATCTACCGTTAGACTTAAATTCAATCACCAAATCAATGAAGCAAATCTTTTTCAATAAAATCTTTGAAAATAAGATCGGCGTATGCGATGCCGTACCGTTGTTTGGAGTCAATGGCGCTATAGCGGCAGCGGAGTCTTCAACCGAGTAAGGGACCGTTGAGCACACACACTGTCTAATGCACGAGCCAACGCAGAGGCCCTTCTCTGCAATAGATTTGCCAATTATGCCGAGTCCAGTAAAGAAAAAAAAATACTACGCTTCTTTCGCCGAACTCGGTTAGTATTTTTTCGCAATTTGGTTCTAGTGGACCGCACTCATAAGCCGTACATCTTGATTACAATTAAAAGGTGAAAATGGTTCTCTATATTTCAGTATCTTCAACACTTATAAATATTCTACATAATAAATGCAAAACATTTAATGACTCTCCCAAGTTATTAAGAATTGAAATTAATACAAAATTATTTACACAAGCTTCGGATTATTAAAACAAGATGTAAGGACTTCAAGCTAAAATATCACTCAAAATCAGCTTTTGTACGCATAGTTATGTCTTATAAATAATTAATTACAAATAAGTTAGTCACAAGTCTAACTACGGTTAACTTGAAGCTTATATTTGGAATAATAAATAATACAAGTACAATCATTAAGGTTGGGATGAGTTTACAGTTTTGCATTGGCTAAGCCAAGCTTTTTGTCAGAGCTGTTCCTTTCTGTTTAGCTCGAGATTGTTTCTAGCATATATATATATGTAAGCAATAAGCGATTAGCTTCTTGTATTACTATTATTCTTACTTCTAACTACGTGTGAATTTAGCCCATAAGTGCACAAAACTACATAATAAGACTGCAGAAAGATTTCTAGATTTCATTCATAAATTTATGTCTTCAATTAATGTTTTTGGGACTAGTAAGCACATATGTGCACATACATCTTGTACCATCATAGAAGAGTACAGTCAAGATTTTTTGTTTTCCATGATTAAGAACGCACCTATGTATAATAAATGATTGACACATTTGGAATAGGGAGCAGCCGGTCGGTAAGGAGACCGTCCGGTGATGCTTTATAACTCTTGTTGTACTCTCAGGTTTATCAGTAATTAGTGAATTATTCGGTGGTTGGTTTTCGGCTGCGAAAGACAATGAGAAGCGACACGTAAACACATGGCACCAAGCTCACCCGGTGCGGTGGTAATGTAAGGTTAAATGATTAAAAGCCATGGCCCCTTGCGTAACAATTTTAAAAGAATGCCAAATGTTAATCTCAGTATTAAAAATAAAGAAGACTTTGTTAAAATGATACATTCATTTGATAGAAGAAATACATGCGTAATAAATATTATTATTTTTGAGCAAAAAATAGTCAAATCTTTTTAGTAATTGTAACAAGGCATCATCGCTTAGTAACATGGTAATGTGCCATACCAAACACAGCAACGTCGAAATTTTGAAAAACTACCATATCCGTAGTTTACCTGTATTTTGTTGTAAGTATTGTAACACTAGAATTAATCAAAAATTTCAATGTTGCCATATTTACAATACATTATTATGATATTAATGTGAATGTATGTTACACCCACATGACATTGACCAATTCCGACACCAAACCGCATTCCTGGCTGGGACGAATGCAACATAACGAGAGAATATCGGTCGGTATATTGATAATAAAGCTCATTTTGTACAAAAAAAATATATTTCTGTTTTCTACCGAAAATAAATATAGACTCGAGGATTGTGTAATGTAGTTATATACAACTGAATCTAACTTAGGAAGAATGCCCTAATCGTCTATCGTCAAAAATATAATTTACTTGTAAATTACTCAAATGTTTCCTTTAGTTAAACCTACTAAAAATTGAATCATCACTGTACACTTCACAAAATAAATACAAAAAACAAAGTCACTAATGTCGCTCGTTTATTTGTCTGTTCAGTTCTTTCCAAATTCACAACGGATTTCCATGTGCATTAATTTTTCAGGAAAGTTTATACTTATATATCTATATTTTCCTGCATGCGAGAATCCAGGATGGGTTTGAAAGGATCATTTTCCCAAACAATTTAAAAATCGAAAGACTACAAAACTACCAACGAGTAAGTAGAATTGCCTTAGGTCACACTATCAGGAGCACCAATAGAAGCTCGGTGGCGCCGTTGCGTGTGTCAGTCTAATCGAACACGCAAGTTAAGAAACGTCGGCCGTAGCCTCTCTATGGATGGGTTCATGTACCTCGAGCTCCTCCGTCCTTTGGAGAGCACGTTTTAAGACGTAGGTCCCGGCTGTTGTCATTATGGATGACAGTCGTTAAGCCAAGTGGCAGTGAGCCTTTATGTGGCTTGAAAACCTCCGCCAACCCGCAGTTGAGCGGCGTGGTGGAGTATGCACTAAACGCCTTCAATTCAGGGGAGACATATATCCCAGGAGCGCATAAATAATAGCAAAGGTAGTAATAATAGCAAAGTGCGACACTAGATTGTAAGCAACTACAATAATTACTACAACCATCGCTTACCATCAGATGGATCGTATGTTCATTTACCACTAGAGTGCTAAATAAGGCAGAAATATTAAAAAAAAACTATGACCACGACAGCCGTGGTACTACATACAGCATACAGCTTTATAAAGCCCGGTGCAATTAAACTTGCACATCTTGATATCTACGTAATTGCATTAATCCCAGCCAACAAACGCCCCCAAACTACCATGCAGCCATTTATAAATGTAACAACCAAAATGCCCATAATGCCTTAATCACAATGTATGACGACGAGAAACATAATGCTTCATAAATTTATTAGATATATATAATATATTAGGTATTCCAATACCGACTAGACTGAATTAATTAGCATGGTTTCTTTCGTCTCTACACTTAATAAAATCTAAACCATACTTAAAATTAATACAAAATTCTTAGAAAAATCGTACAGTCCTTGACCATAAATATTGGACATCCGAGTGTCTATTACAAACCGACGTGTAATATTTACCGCCAAATACTCTCGATATTATTAATATTAATAATATTAGTATTGTTTTGTATTATTTATAAACATGAGAAAAAAACAAATAAAAGAAAATTAAATTCATAACACTGGTTGCAAAAACGTTAGCTGGCAATATAATAACATCAATTTTGCAAAAAAAAAAAGAAAAAAAAACAGAATAACGTAATATATGTTCCCAAAAGTATAATAGGTATTTAAAACAAGAATAATTTCTACGCCACGACCATGAAATACAGCAAAATTGACTTCGAAAGGCCACTGCAACATCGTAAGAAGCTAAGGCGTAAGCCGGCCAATATCGGGTCGATAACTGATAAATAGGTATAACAGTAATAGGTATAATAAGATAATTATATTTTTCGGGAAATAAAAAATACTGCCACTTGGAAGAAATTATTACGTATTAAGAGATCGATAGGTATAGATGTATAGAAAAAAAATTAAGTAGAGCGCATACAATCAGACGTACAGTAGATATTAGAGAAGTTGCACACTTCTCTTCGCATTTGACGAATTTTAGTCTATACTCATCTAATATCTACGCTACTATCTAGACATGCACATGTTGCAGTAGTGAAATTAAAAGCTATCATACATATTATGATACTTATGAACATACAGTATGGTGCTAAAGGTTGTCCATTGAGTCACGATTTCTCGATTTCTTCTTTGTCAAGAAATCGAGTTCGCCTTAAATATTTAATGTGAATGATGTTCTGTTAAACAGCATCTTATAGAACGTGATTTACGCTGTTACAAATTTGGAATAAAGGTATTGCGTATCACAAAGATTAAATCAATCCGGCAATTCGAAAAACATCACGGTATAGATTTGGTGATTACCTTGAAAGTCCGGGACTAGAAGATATCAGTCTAGCTTTAAAAGATATCTTATTTATGTTTGTGAATACTGAAAACTATAAACCGCATCTTTGCTGTTTGCATTGGACGATTGTGTCTATAATTAAATGTTTGGTTCATTACTATAACAAAATATCAAATTATTAAAAAGAAATATCATAATTAAAGAAAATGTCAGGACAGTCGGAACATATAATATTAGAGACAGCCGTTATCGACCCTGACCTGAGTTATACGCTTAACATAGCAGCGAGCACGTAAGGGTAAGCGTTTCAAAGCTCCTTGTACGAAATATACGTTTATTTTCCAAAGATTTTAATATGAAATGGTGGAATCACGTGAATTATATATGTTATCATGTAAGTGTTATTGTAAAATGATACAAATATTTGTTAAAAATATCTCCATCATCAGAGATATTTGGATTGAAATTTAAAATATAAAATGTATAATGTATTTTACTGATATTATACATTGGAGGATCAGTTCCTTAGGACAAGGGTCAGATTCAAAATAAATTCTTGTGAATCCACCATCTACACAGGCCAGATAGATTTCATTGCAATTGACTTCATTAATAATAATAATAAAAAGGTATACTTAATATACGTTAATAGTGTACAATATTTCATTGATTAGACTATTGTCAATGTAATATAAGCTTAATTAATATCTACCGTTAGACTTAAATTCAATCACCAAATCAATGAAGCAAATCTTTTTCAATAAAATCTTTGAAAATAAGATCGGCGTATGCGATGCCGTACCGTTGTTTGGAGTCAATGGCGCTATAGCGGCAGCGGAGTCTTCAACCGAGTAAGGGACCGTTGAGCACACACACTGTCTAATGCACGAGCCAACGCAGAGGCCCTTCTCTGCAATAGATTTGCCAATTATGCCGAGTCCAGTAAAGAAAAAAAAATACTACGCTTCTTTCGCCGAACTCGGTTAGTATTTTTTCGCAATTTGGTTCTAGTGGACCGCACTCATAAGCCGTACATCTTGATTACAATTAAAAGGTGAAAATGGTTCTCTATATTTCAGTATCTTCAACACTTATAAATATTCTACATAATAAATGCAAAACATTTAATGACTCTCCCAAGTTATTAAGAATTGAAATTAATACAAAATTATTTACACAAGCTTCGGATTATTAAAACAAGATGTAAGGACTTCAAGCTAAAATATCACTCAAAATCAGCTTTTGTACGCATAGTTATGTCTTATAAATAATTAATTACAAATAAGTTAGTCACAAGTCTAACTACGGTTAACTTGAAGCTTATATTTGGAATAATAAATAATACAAGTACAATCATTAAGGTTGGGATGAGTTTACAGTTTTGCATTGGCTAAGCCAAGCTTTTTGTCAGAGCTGTTCCTTTCTGTTTAGCTCGAGATTGTTTCTAGCATATATATATATGTAAGCAATAAGCGATTAGCTTCTTGTATTACTATTATTCTTACTTCTAACTACGTGTGAATTTAGCCCATAAGTGCACAAAACTACATAATAAGACTGCAGAAAGATTTCTAGATTTCATTCATAAATTTATGTCTTCAATTAATGTTTTTGGGACTAGTAAGCACATATGTGCACATACATCTTGTACCATCATAGAAGAGTACAGTCAAGATTTTTTGTTTTCCATGATTAAGAACGCACCTATGTATAATAAATGATTGACACATTTTTCATTCTAAAGCGGCTTGTCTAAAAGGGCAGTACTTTAATCAACTGCAAATTCCTACAGTCGCATCTTTATGAACAACTGACTGCGCGTTGGGTTTGCTAGCCTAAAGTAAGGTTCATTATCCTCTTGAAACGACAGAGTATTCAAAAGATGAGCAGTTCGTCATCAACACACCAGAAGAGCAGAATCAAGGTTCAATCGAGCTACTTAGAAGTTTCGAACTAAAACAATATTTGAATAAAGCATAACAAAGAGATTAAAGCCACCCCTAATCAGGCCTGTGTCACTCCGCCATTCGGCCGAGTTATTTACCTACACGCCCGACGCCCCCGAGAGCAATAATTAGTCGAGTGTCACGCGCTCTCTCTTACGCACGCGGTATGCGATGACCACCACGCCTACTAAATATATCGGTATTTATGGTCGGTTATTTTGTTTAGCGCTTAAAATACATACCTACATCTATTTTACAAATACTTTCCGTGTTAAAGATACATCCGAGTTATTATTGGGACAATGTGAATAGTAAACCTGATCTGTAAGTACGTACAGTCATGATTCCTGTTAAAACTTACTCTAAAATTATACATTTTATCAGTGTCAACATTACGTAACATTATTGTTACTTATGTACTTAATAATCACAGAGTATGATATAGTAATATAAGTAATTACAGCAGAGTAATAAACATACACATACGTAAACCTACGACATTTTTTGGTAGTTTAAGTATATGTATTTTATTGATCATTAATAAACAAGCGTATGTATTTATACCTATCTACGCGAGCGCTTCATGTTCTACACGTGGTTCAACCCTATGAGCGATACGCAGCCCGGTTACGTCAACGGCGAGACAAACCATTTTGCAAAAGCAGCGGCGGTCGCTCGTAACGCGTTACATATAGGGGTTACTTTCGATTGCCCCTGCCGCTGAAAGACTTAGGTACGAATACAGCTGCAGAATTATTTTGGACCGTATTAGCGCGTATCGAAGGTTGATATTTTATTAATTTTTATTCCAATCGTGTCGTAAGTGGATCTTCTGTTAGAGTATATTATTCTGTGCCCTAATTAAAAAAAAATCATACTTCGCAAGCGATTAAAATATCTTAAATTATAAAACATTAAATTTACTATCAAGACAATTTGGTATTTTAACGTCGCGTCACCGTATTTCAAATGCAACACAGGGAAAGGAATATCTACTAAAAACGTTCGTTTTTGGTACTTTTGCTTATTCTTTTGACCAGATTACATTTTATTTTTCTTTTTAAATCTAAATGTTATTTTTGTGGAACACAGGTATTAAGGTACAATTGTAACAAGTAGTGTAAGCACTATGCCCTGTTCTGTTTAAGTTAAGTAGCATAAAAATAATTAATTGTCATTGTGATAAATTTAGTATTTGATAACTTTCGTTTTTGTAATCGTTTACGAGCTCTAATTTTTTATTCAGTGGTAGCATATGTACTCGCCTCGCTCCCTCGTCCTTCTCGTCAATGGTCATTCCGAAATGCTGGTAGATAAAAAATATACCTAATTGTAAAAGACGTGTCTAAGTGCCCGCGAGGGCCCACAGAATAAAGAATTTTGACTTTGACTTTGACTTCCCAAATTTATATTCGACCGAAGGAAATATTTACAAAATTAACATGAATTTTCTGATTCTGAATTGTGATGATTGAGAATATACACTTTCGATTTAATCTGGAACGTTTTTACTGTAAATGCTATACCACGAATCACGAATCACTATTCACTTTATAATAACATATCGGGGAAACATTCAGATAAGATTACATATAGCGGCAAATAATTTAGCACATCTAATAAAAGAAGAAGTGACTGTGTTTTCCTAACATGGTTAAGGCAGTATGTAAAAAGAATACCGAACAAACGGTTTTCTCCGTAATAATAACAGTTCTGTGAGCGTCAGGAGAGCATATAGTATTCGACCAAAATATCGCTGGAACTACAGAGTGGAGGCCGATCTGTGCAATCTTTATGTCAACAACTGGCAAGAGCTTGCGCAAGAGAAGAACAAGTGTAGAGTTCTTATGTCGGAGGCGAAGATTCTAAATAGGCTAAAGTAATTTCTTTAGCATAAGACGAACAGTATACTTATTTTAACGTAAGAGATAGCATTAAAATAACATGATCAAAATTACTACAAATACATGATGTGCCAACTCAAATGTCTTGCGTTGTATTTTTGGCGACTGTAAACAGATATGTATGTTTTCCCATAATTCTACGGATTAATGGAACAGGTAAACTAATATCTAATACGAGTAATAGGTATTACAGTAACACAGTCAATGAACGTTATCCTTGTTTAGTGAACAAATATTTTGAACTCCGATATCGCTTCTAAGAAAACTACATAAGTAAAAATAGTGTGACTCATTTATATCTTTATAAGCTAGCGAATAACGTCGTTTACGTGGATATTACACAAAGACCAGACATCGTGATTTCCGATTTGCATGAGATCCTGTAGTATGGACGGGTCATTTTATTTCCCAAGGATTTACACTACGGAACGAAAACTATGCTTAGTATAGTTTCAATGGCTCAACCGTTCTCGCGTGATGCACTATTAAACAGTGAGATTGCACGTGGTGCACCCTGTCGACTAGCGAAAGAGGCTCTGGCAAAAGAGAGGTAGGGCAACGTATTTACAAGCTGCCCGATTGGGGGAGTACCTCCACCTCACGGAATACCTCAGTTAAACAGCCAAACAGTATAAGAGTTGCGTTTCTGCGTATGAGGTCACTAGGAAAGAAGAAGTTGCCGCATCGGCAGTGGGGGTGGCGGCGCGAGAGCGATAGCCAAAGTTGCAAGCGTTTACATTGTTACGGTAACCGCTTCACATCAGGCGGGCCATATGCTTGTTTGCAACCCGACGTAGAATATTAAAAGAAAAGTTCTAACGACATGTACTTTTTTGGACTGGCACTTTAAAAAACGTCCCAAGAAAGATCTCATTTCATTGAAATCGGTTCAGCCGTTAAGTTGTGTAAAGGTAACAAACAGAAACACTTACTGGTTTTAATATAATTTGACGAGCTCGGGGGTTGAATGGTTAGCAATAGCCACTTTAACTTCGAGGTCGCGGGTTCGATTCCCGCACAAGACAAACATTTGGGTGCATGAACATGTCTGTTTGTCTTTGGGGTTTGGGGGGTGCTTTGTTGGGGTCTGTGTGTTTTCTATGTATTATAATGTATTTACAAAAATGTTTTAAGTACATTTATCTGTTGTCTAGTACCCATAATACAAGCTTTGTGCTTAATTTGGGACTAGATGGCGCTGTGTAAATTGTCCAGAAATATTTATTTATTTATTGTTATATTTAACTTAATTGTTATTATTTCTTTATTGTTATTATTATTAGTTCGGACAGTGTTACACACGTTAATCTTTAAAACGACCGAAGAAGTGTTGTTGTCGGATTATCATGAAATGCCGATTTCTTAACTATTTTTCAGGAAAAGATACAGTTAAATTGATAAGTTACGGTTTCGAAAATAAAGTTAAATGTTTTATCAGTCAGTTTTTAAGTTATTTTATTGCATCATATATGGGATATACGGGAGACTCTCGAGTTAACTTTATGTCAGTAAATTAAATGATGGATTATTTATTTGATCTGGTCGCACCTGACTCTTCATGATGCGCATGCATGGGAGTTGGTTGTCTCCAGATCCTGTAGGGGCCATCCATAAATTACGTCACACGTTGAGGCGGAGGGAGGGGGTCGACAAAGTGTGATATTGTGTGACAAGGGGGTGGGAGCGATTCTTATTTTCGTGACGAGACATTTCAAAATCTATTATAATCTAAGTGTTAAAACACGAACTTTGAATTATTAAAGAAAAACTAAAATTTGCAACTCCAGCACAAAATTACAAAATATGTGACGTCACACTAGGGAGAGGGGAGTCTCACAAATGCGACCAGCTGTGACAAGAACGGGGGGAGGGGTCAAAAAAATCAAGAAATTCGTTTGACGTAATTTATGGATGGCCTCTAATCGATTTTTTTTAACTACAGAACAGCAACGCCAGGCTGTTACACCAACTGATATACATAACAAAATTACCGGAAATGCGAAATTAAAAACAACATGTTCTTATTAATTTTAGACACAAAATTTCGGCAATATTTACAACTTTGTTTAGTAGTGTAATACATAATAGGTAGATGGCGACACAGTGCAACTTCACAGCAGTAAATATGAATGTAAAAATTCGCCTGATAGCTCAGTTGGAAAAACACTCGATCGATAATCGAGAGGTCGTGGGTTCAAATCCCATCGAGGCGGGAGATGATTTTTTCCATTTTTAAAATATTTATAATATTCCGGCAAGTTGGCCGAAATCAACTATTTATATACTCGACGAGCTCGGTGGCGTAGCGGGCAATGACGCGGCTTCGACACCAACGCACGTGGGTTCGATTCCCACACAGGACAAACATTTGTGTGCATGAACATGTCTGTTTGTCTTGGTCTGGGTGTTTTCTATGTATCATAAGTATTTACAAAAAAAAAAGTATTTTTTTTTTCAGTTGTCTAGTATGTTTATCAGTTGTCTAGTACCCATAACACAAGCTTCGCTTCCTTTGGGGCTAGATGGCGCTGTGTAATTTGTCTGACAATATTTATTTATTTATACTAATTACTTATGTAGAACCGAACTAATGAACATCGCAATAACGTAAATATATTTTCTCGAACATGAGCGGGTGTGATATCAGAATAGTGTACGAGTTGTTTACGAATATTATGATGCATTTTCTCTTATCAATGTTGACCCATCTCGATGCATCACCCTGTATACGAAAAGCAGATCATTTTCATTTCAAAATACTTTTATTGTTTTTCTAATTATAGTTTTTTATTCTTAATTCCTCTGCACGTCAATGGATAATGAACCTTAAAACTATTAGGATTAAAACGGATATTCCCAGAACTGTATTTATTATAGTCACAAAAACAACTAATTTTCTATATGCAGGCTAGCAGGTTTTCTGGCTATATCTCGAGTTGAAGCGTATCAAAAGCAAAACGCATTGTATTACAAACTTTATTTCCATCTGGTAACATATAAATTTGTGTGCAAGCAAAAATTGCTCCATTTCACCACTGTACAGTTGTGAATTTCATATTTCTAAAATGCAATCTTAAGCACTGAAGATAAAGTTCAAATTGGAATATACGGAAGAATACCGACTGCGCCAATGTTAGCTTGACTCATATTTATTTAGGAGCAAACCCAAAGAGCTGTTTATTATGTACTTACCGTTGGATAGCTTAGTGTTTCCGTCGGCAGAATAGGTCGCCCGTCGGTTCGGCGCATCGAACGATCCCTTGGGGATTATGATGTGGTCTCGCTCGTTCTCAGTCATTTTGGCGCAGTTCTTCATCGCTCTGGAACATAGTTACAACAAATTGGTAAAAGGGTTCTATTTGCAGCCTTAGAATATGAGGAAAGTGTCAAAGAACTTGAAATTCAGCAGGTTCGCTTGCTTCAAAGCCGACATCACAGGACGGCACAGGAGTAATGTGTGCTTACTCTTGCATGACATAAATAAATAAATTTATATAAATAAAAAATAATGTTAAGTGCAAAACCCGAGAACGGCTCAACCAATTCTGCTAATTTTTGTTTTAATATTCTCGTTAAGGTATAATAAAGGAAGGTTTTTATGGAGAGAAAAAAGGCAAAAATCGCGAAGAAAATAAAACACCACTTTCTAGCCGTGCGGAGCCGGGGCGGGCAGCTAGTTTATTAATATAAATATTCCTGTACAAATTGTACACGTCCATCTAGCCCCAAACTAAGCAAAGCTATGGGTACTAGATGACTGATAAAAATACTTTTTTAAAATACATTCATATAAAATACATAGAAAACACCCAGGCCAAGACAAACACATGTTCATGCACATAATGTTTGTCTTGTGCAGGGATCGAACCCGCGACCACAGATTCAAAATAGCCATTGCCCGCCATTCGACCACCGGACTTGTATAAAAATAAATAAAAGAAAGGTGTTGCTGGGACATATCCGTAGCTTGACTTTTGAAGGTTCTCAATAATTTCTTGGGCACCTGCTATTTCAGGATGCAATTTGATCTGTATCACTATCTGAACAAGTCATCATCTTACTAATATTTATTAATGTGAATGTATGTGAAGGTGTATGGATGTTTGTCACCCTTTCACGCGCAAACGGCTGAGAGGATTTGAATAAAATTTGGCTGCTCGAAAACTCCACCAATCCGCAGTTGAGCAGTGTGGTGGAATATGCTCTAAATCCCTTCGTTTAAGGGGAGACCCGTGTCGCAGCAGAGGGAAGAGTAAGATCCGACGTCGGTACACGTAGAATATGATTTATTCCGGTATTGTGTTCATGCGGGGCAAAGACGCGGGCATAGGTTAGTTTATATCAGTGGCGGCTGGTGGGTTATCGAACTGGTGGTGCACTTTACTTGCTCACGAAGTATTTAAATTAAAAATTTCAACAAAACAACAATTACATAACATATGTAAATTTTTAGGGTTCCGAACCTCAAAAGGAAAAACGGAACCCTTATAAGATCACTTTGTTGTCCGTCTGCGTTCCTTCCACTTGACACCACGAAAACGACACCACCGGTGGTGTCGTATGGAATCTCTAGTCTATATGACACCACCCTAGTGATGTCGAGAAACGCGTGTTTTTGACAAACAGCTCCCAATTCATTATTTTCAGTTTTTTTCTTTTTTTATTAAAAGATTAGGACGGAAATACAATAATATACAAATTGCAATGAAAATGTCAACCATTTGAGTGACGGATAAATATAAACTTTATCAAATCACGTACCTCATTAATGAAACTGTTTTGGTTTTGGCAGGGCATAAGATTATATATACGTACCATAGTTCTGAGTGCGACCCTTGAAAGTATTTTTTTTCTCTTCGTAATGATAAGAAGTAAGTTTACAATAGTGCTCGAGAGTGCTTCACTTAGTGTGTTGAAGTGCTCAGATAACATTTTTACATAAGTAGAAGACTTGTATAGAGATTAAAATAATATGCGGGATGTACGAGGAAATCAAAACATTTTGTATAGGAACTGTGAACGTGTTAATTGGAGATTTCATATCAACAACTTTGTATGTAACATCACTAATAGTCGGTGGTGTCATATGGACTAGAGGTTCCATACGACACCACCGGTGCACTATGGTTCGAATAGAACAAGCTAGCTAGACAAAAACGACCCTTAAATTTCTAGTAATTACTTATTAAGATGAACTCATTAGATATATACATTAAGGAATACACCTATGAATTTTCGTTACTTTCGTCAATAGGAGCGTCATTGAGGTAAGTATACAAAATGTTGATAATTCAATGTGCATTCATTTGCAATTTTACGCCATAATTGAAAGCATTATTTACGTTACTAAAAGAAGTTTGTGATAGTGATTTTATGATGGATTGTGTACATAAAGGTATGTAGTTTTGTTTAAGTTAGTTTTTATCACAGGAACTTCATTCGATAATTTTATTAAATTAAATGTTTAGATAAAAGTGACGTTTTTTAACCGTCTTTTTTAGTTCAATGGACAAATAATTACATGTCCACTCATGTCCACTCCGTAAAATCTATCATATATGATTCTCTAAGTATCTATGTACTTATTGGTAAAAAAAAATATTGCGAATTATTTGCACAACTATTTTTTTTTTATTTTTTTCTTTTAACAGTTTTCACCATCTCGGAAATAGATTTTTTCGAAGAATGGCTGAAACACCCGAAAGAAATGCGGAATGAGGAGCTTTATCGGCTTGTATCTTTGAGACATGATTTTGATAGTGTTACGGAGTAATCTGTGAGGGACGTCAAGGTTATCATCTCCAAATATTCATCAAAATGGCTGAAAAATGGAGCTGCTGCGGAAGAAGCCGACAGCGCTTCCTAGAGACGACTTCGACGTACCTAAAGGGTGTTGACATATGTTTCGCCGTGTCCTTTTATTTATCCATGCCAAGGACATCGATACAAACCCAACCGGGACCTGAACGACCAACTAAAGAGTTTGAAGATTCCAGTCTCATAACAAAAAGACGTCGCGTAGATGACCTCTTCTTCCCGTCTTCCACTTAGGTAACTAAACTTCTTACAGTCCAGGAATTGAGCATCAGAGCCGGACTAGGACTGCAGAAGAATTCGTGAATACAACAAAAAAAAAAAACAATCTACGAATAGAGATTTACTTAGTGTGTTATTTATATCTGACCATGTGAAGTGAATGTGAAGTCTTAGATTTCATAGTTCAACCTTGCTGTAAGGAAGATAATGTTTTTCATAGTTTTCATAGTTCTGCCACTCATCATCATCATCATTACAATTCATTGAATGATTCATCTGAGGATAGTGATGATGATGAGAGATAGATTTTGTTGCTGAATGTTTTATGTATCTGTTATTAGTTATTAAGTTAGATTTAGAGATAAATTAAATCTTGATAAAAATATAGATATTCTGTACATATTCTTGAACTTTGTTCTTTTTTCACTCAAATGAAAAATTGCCCTACAAGAAGTACAGAGGACTTTACATCTATGCTTTATAACCTCATTTAGACAAAAAAATCAAAGCAAATAATTTTGTCCAGCTAACTTGTTCCACACGAACCATAGTGCGGTGGTGTCGTTTTCGTGGTGTCAAGTGGAAGGAACGTCCGTCTGTCTGTCTGTCTGTCTGTCTGTCTGTCTGTCTGTCTGTCTGTCTGTCTGTCTGTCTGTCTGTCTGTCTGTCAAACATTTCTATGTCGAGAATGCGTGGAGGTATCAAGCTGAAATTTGAACTGTATACACAGGTCTACGGTCCCATGAAGTTAAAAAAAAATCAAACTGCTAAGTTTACGTAGAAAAAAGTTACGGCCGTTTATTCAGCAAAAAACGCATATTTCGACACACTCAAAGGAATCAAAACCTATAGGGTACTTCCCGTTGACTTAGAACTATGAAATTTGGCAAGTAACATCGTTATAGACTACAAGTACAGGAATAAATCTCAAAACTATACATTTGTAAATAGATCTAAAAAAATAGGGGGTCTATATTTTTTATGGGGTGTCGAAATTTCAAATTGAAACTACTAGTTCAAATGGGGTATCATATGAAAGGGCTTGATGTACACATTGCAAAATATATTTTATTTATTTTTTTCGACGCATTATTTCTTATTTATAATGAAAAATATCAAATTTAATAATGATACTACGTACCTACGGAACCCTCGGTGGGCGAGTCCGACTCGCACTTGTCCGGTTTTTTTTTATACATTAAATCAATGCGACGACATTTTTTTGAAGTGAAATGTTAAATCACCTTTTTATTAAAATCGGGTATTGTTTCTATATTTTTTTTTCAATACTGAACACAGTCATGTCCATTTAGCCGATCCTGAGACATGTCCAACCATGCCAATTTCGTCAAACATCGGGTGCTCTCGGTAGCCAACGGTTGGCTCGTGCGGCGCACGAGAACGGACTCATTTCTCGGTACATTTCTATGAACTATCTTTTGTTTCACGCATCAGGCATATACCCATACAAGTTGTATTAGCCGAAGCGCACGAGGATATTTCTTTACAGGGAAAGAAGTCTTAATAGTTTAGCAAAGCGCTTAAAATGTTTCGTCATAATTGGAAATTTTATGTTATATGTTTTTGTATGTTTAAAAAATAAATATTAATATGGTAATTTAAAAATAAACGTGAAGTAATATTTTGTAAATTTTAAATCTTTTGAATTGGTGGTTCAGCGCACGAGCGCACTTAAGGTAGAGCCGCCACTGGTTCGCGCTTTGTAAACACATTGGCCGTGTGGTTTCCGGCAGACTAGAATAGAATCACTCCGTCTCTTCCCGTGGATGTCGTACAAGGCGACTAAGGGTACTACTAAATACATTATCAAATATCGATCAGGCCTCCCCAACCCGTTTGGCCAGCGTGGGGAGTGTAGGCCGAATCCTCCTTCCGTCTAGGACGAGAGAGAGTCGTGCTCCTATAGTGGAGACTAAAATGGACCTGATGATGATGATGATGAAACACATATAACGTACAACACACGGCCGTGTCCATGGCACAGCCACACCCCATTTTTTTTAATGTAGCAATACTTTATTTTCGTTTTTTTGCAACGAGAAATGTTCTTACTACTCACAGTAATATGGTGGAGTGCATGCTCTGCGCTATGTTGGAGTCATCCGAGTGCATCCACAACTCGCCCGCACCCGTCGATGTCTGCCTCCCCACCTCCATATAGAAGAAACACTCCGAATCACCGCATCTGAAACGCCGAACATACGACTCTAATAAATTATGTATTACGTTACAGTAAATGTATTACGAAGCGCCCGATTTTGATACCTAACAAAAATCCGATTTGTCACATCCCTCATTTAGTTCCCGCTAAGTAAGCGAGGAGCTTGGTGGCGTCGTCGTGTGTGTCGAAATTATGTTGACCGTAGCATGTCCATGGATGGATTTATTTGTATCGAGCTCCTCAGTGCATCGGAGGGCACGTTAAGCTGTCGGTCCCGGCTGTTGTAATCATCATTGTCTTTTTTTTATGTTAGAGGGCGCAAACGAGCATGTGGGTCACCTGGTGGAAAGTAATCACCACCGCCCATGGAGACCAGCGATACCAAGGGGTCGCCGATCCGTTGCCAGCCTTTTAAGGGAAATGAAAACTCATTGTCATTATAGATGACAGCCGTTAAGCCAAGTCAGTGGTCTTTAGGTGGCTTGAAAACACTGACCTCCGCTAACCCGCAGTTGAGCAGCCTGGTGGAGTGCGCTCTAAACCCCTTCTATTGATGGGAGACCCTTGTCCCACCAGTGGAATGAACAAGGGTTGACGACGACGCAAGCCGACGAGTGTCACGTCTGAATGTATATCATTCCATGTGGTGGAAGCGGAAATTGCAAACAGAGAATCTCTAGTGCTGTCCACATTCGTTGGTGAATCAAGTGAAGATATTTTATAATTAGAGTTGAAGATATCAATATACAACGGGAACCATTCTCTCCTCTATGGTTGTGGTTGTAAAGCTAAATTTAAGCTTCTATCTAAGTTCTGATGATTTTAAATTCATTGCGAGTTTCAAGTCAGACAGTTTTACCTCTGTGTGAGATTTTTCAATAGACTTCAATGTTCATTGAAAATCGCTCGCAAATGTATAAATGTGGATGTTGTTCGGATTAAGAGGGTCACTACCATCTCGAGCGAAAGCCAATCCCAGTAGCGAAAAAGGCTCTGGCGAATGAATAAGCCATTTTTTATTCGTTACGGGGGCCCAACAACCATTCCCACGACTGTCTCCTGTGTAGCCAGGACTAACAGCGGCGACCGCCAAAAAAGGCAATGAACAGTCAAGTCCATTGTAGTCCCGGGGGTAAGACTACGACTTGAAACTGAATTGAATCAGAAGAAAAGAAGCTTTTGGAATTTGACAATGTGAGAGACAGCAATATGGCAAATAAGGCATTAAAAACCTAAAAACATCTCTTTAGGTCTATTATTATGGCTAGTCAAGTGAAGCTCAACTGCCGTGCACCACGGATTTTAAGCATCTAACACTATTGGGGACCTAAAACATTGTGTTGTTACCTTAACACATCGACATGAAAGATAAGACATATCGAGTCCGCCTGAGGAAATACCTCCATCTCACAGTAGAACACCTCATCCAAAGTCAACCTACCGTCAACGTTACTTGAGTTCCTATTCTAACTATACAATTTAAATTTAAACTAAGACATACATGTTGGGTGTAAGTGATTCACCACCATCTGTTAGCCATAGCCAACGTCACCTGCACTTGATGCACCCTGCCGATAGACCAACGAGTCAGGCTAAACAGAGGTAAAGCATAGCTTAGTTATAAACTGAGTAACTGGGGAAGTACCTCCGCCTCACAGAATACCGCAGTCAAATATCAATTCCCTTGAGGGTTGTTGCGTTCCTGCGAATGATTGAGGTCTTCAGGAAGGAAAGGAGTTGCTGCTGCGTTGGTAGTTGGATGACGGCGGGCGAGCGATATTTAATGTTGTAATTTTCCAAGCGTCTATACTACGGTATTCGCTTCACATCAGGCGGGTCGTATACCTGATTGTAGTATAAGAAATACAACAAGATTGAACTTCTCACGCAAGTCTCACCTTCTAATGTTCTTGAGAGAATACTCAATCTTCTCAGGTATGCCAAGGTCGCTGATGACGTTGTTCTGGCTCTTGATCTTCACCAGCGCCAGGGTCTTGTCGGTGAGGCACAGGTTGTACAACCCCTGGATGTTCTTAGACGCGCCCAGACCCTTCTTCTGTACGTTCACTTGCCATACGTGTTCTGTGAAAAAAAAAAGCATTTATTAAGCAATTATTATTTATGGTCTATGTCTTTAATCAAAAAACTTTGAAAAGATATTATGATATATTATGTTTTTTTCGAACCGGGGGAGGTTCGAAAAAAACATAATATATCATATATCATAATATCTTTTCAAAGTTTTTTGAACCTCCCCCGGTTCGAAAAAACTGGACAAGTGCGAGTCGGACTCGCCCACCGAGGGTTCCGTAGGTACGTAGTATCATTATTAAATTTGATATTTTTCATTATATATAAGAAATAATGCGTCGAAAAAAATAAATAAAATATATTTCGCAATGTGTACATCAAGCCCTTTCATATGATATCCCATTTGAACTAGTAGTTTCAATTTGAAATTTCGACACCCTATAAAAAATATTGACCCCCGATTTTTTAAGATCTATTTACAAATGTATAGTTTTGAGATTTATTCCTGTACTTGTAGTCTATAACGATGTTATTTGCCAAATTTCATAGTTCTAGGTCAACGGGAAGTACCCTATAGGTTTTGATTCCCTTGAGTGTGTCGAAATATGCGTTTTTTGCTGAATAAACGGCCGTAACTTTTTTCTACGTAAACTTAGCAGTTTGATTATTTTTTAACTTCATGGGACCGTAGACCTGAGTATACAGTTCAAATTTCAGCTTGATACCTCCACGCATTCTCGACATAGAAATTCTTGACAGACAGACAGACAGACAGACAGACAGACAGACAGACAGACAGACAGACAGACGGACAACAAAGTGATCTTATAAGGGTTCCGTTTTTCCTTTTGAGGTTCGGAACCCTAAAAACATAATATATCATATGGAGGAGGGTGATATTTTTTTTCGTTCAACGCGCGATTTTTTACATAATATTCTTAATTTTTTTGAGACATTTATTGTCACTGTGGTCAGTAAATACACGTGCGTTGGTGGAGGAGTAAAGAAGAAGTAGGAGGGTTTAAAACGTTTCTATTTTTTTTTTATTTATGAGAGGGGTCAAACGAGCATGTGGGTCACCTGGTGGAAAGTAATCCCACCACCATGGAGATCAGCAACACCAAGGTGTCGCCGATCCGTTGCCGGTCTTTAATATAGCGCACCCCGGCTACTCCATACAAATATCGCGTCGTTTACTACTACATAAATAATGTCGTCTGTGTAGGGCATGAATGAGCATGTGTGCGTGCGGCGCCATACAAACTGTTCCAGATTTGTCTCAGAGGGGAGGAGAGGCGACACAGACTCGACACGAGCGAGCAACAGGGAGTAACCATACTGTACGTAGTACTATTACTTATACTGTGATATTAGCACAGTATAAAAAATATATTAGTAAGATTTACATATACAGCCGTGTGCCGCGTATACCAATAGAGTTCTATAAACGCTGGCCAGTGAAGCCAGTGCTGGTAGATAATGAAAATACTAGTGGTGGCCCAGTGCTCGAAATTCGACCATAATGAGGGTCTTTTGGCAGCACTGTAGCGTAGGGTCCAATCATCTGTCAATTCATAGCATCTTGTCAAATGTCTTGTTGACGTCTTGTTGTTGTATTGTCGTCTTCAAGTTTCACTGTCAAAAAATTCAGTACACTTTGACGATCTGGACTCGACGCCTATCTAGCGACATCTAATGTCAGAAAAAATATCAAACATCCCCATTATATTAATCTATTCTCCTCCTCTATCTATATATATAAAAGAGTAAATCACTCACTCACTCATCACGAAATCTCAGAAACTATAACACCTACAAACTTGTAATTTGGCAGGTAGGTTCCTTATGCTGCGGCTACAGTACCGTGATATGCCAATAATTATTGCCATAATTTCAACAACGCCTAGGTGTAACCACGATTTATGGCCATAATTTTACAATGCCAATCAATATGGCAAATGACGGTAGACAATAGCTCCGGCGGCGGTCTCTTTTCGCACATCAAAGAGAATTACCGCAATAATTAATGCGTTTGTGGCCATACTACCGTTTGTCCAGTGTGCAACATGAGCTCAACGGCGACGCACGTATCGACCGACATGGAGTGGTCAAACGAAAAAAGCTTTAGTTTTGGAATTATTCCAATGCGAACCGTATCTTTTTATGAGCTTTCAGTCGGGTATACCCCGATAAAAACGCAGTGTACAATGATGATTTGAAGAAGAAAAAAGACCGAAACCATCTACATAAATATAATAGCTGTAGCGTCAACCTCCATCTTGAAAAATGATATTTTTACCGCCTAATTTATTGACATATCTAGGTAAACTCTAGTGTAACCACACCACTTCACGCAGTAATTTAAACGGTAATTTAATGCCACATATATGGCGGTAACAGCCCGGTAGACGGTAAGGTAGTGTAGCCGCAGCATTATAGGGTGTAGGCATCCGCTAAGAACGGATTTTACGATACTCCACCCCTAAGGGGGTAGAATGGGGGTTGGAAGTTTGTATGAAAGTCCTATGTTTTTGAAGCAAGAGACTTGAAATTTAAAACGTATGCTCTATAGATGGTGTGGAGGGGTACTAATAATGTATCTTTGGAAATCAACCCCTTTTTGGGGTTAAAACGGGGGTTGGAAGTTTGTATGAAAGTCCTATGTTTTTAAAGCAAGAGACTTGAAATTTAAAACATATGCTCTATAGATGGTGTGGAGGGGTACTAATAATGTATCTTTGGAAATCAACCCCTTTTTGGGGTTAAAACGGGGGTTGGAAGTTTGTATGAAAGTTCTATGTTTTTGAAGTAAATTACTTGAAATTTAAAATGCATGCTCTATAGATGGCGTGGAGGTGTACTAATAATGTATCTTTGGAAATCAACCCCTTTTTGGGGTTAAAACGGGGGTTGGAAGTTTGTATGAAAGTTCTATGTTTTTGAAGTAAGAGACTTGAAATTTAAAATGCATGCTCTATAGATGGTGTGAAGGTGTACTAATAATGTATCTTTAGAAATCAACCCCTTTTTGGGGTTAAAAAGAGGGTTGGAAGTTTGTATGAAAGTTCTATGTTTTTGACGTAAGAGACTTGAAATTTAAAATGTATGCTCTATAGATGGTGTGGAGGTGTACTAATAATTTATCTTTAGAAATCAAACCCTTTTTGGGGTTAAAACGGGGGTTGGAAATTTGTATCAAAGTTCTATGTTCTTGAAGTAAGAGACTTGAATTTTAAAATGTATGCTCTATAGATGGTGTGGACTAATAATGTATCTTTAGATATCAACCCCTTTTTAGGGTTAATATGGGGGTTGGAAGTTTGTATGAAAGCTCTAAGTTTTTGAAGTAAGAAATTTGAAATTTAAAAATGTATGCTCTATAGATGGTGTGGAGGTGAACTAATAATGTATCTTTAGAAATCAATACCTTTTTGGGGTTAAAACGAGGGTTGCAAGTTTGTATGAAAGTTCTATGTTTTTGAAGTAAGAAACTTGAAATTTAAAATGTATGCTCAATAGATGGTGTGGAGGTGTACTAATAATGTATCTTTAGAAATCAACACCTTTTTGGGGTTAAAACGAGGGTTGGAAGTTTGTATGAAAGTTCTATATTTTTGAAGTAAGAAACTTGAAATTTAAAATGTATAGATGGTATGGAGGTGTACTAATAATGTATCTTTAGAAATCAACCCCTTTTTGGAGTTAAAACGGGGGTTGGAAATTTGTATGAAAATCCAATGTTATTGAAGTTAAAGTAATTATGGCAGACGGATTTTAAATGATATTTAAGTATAAAAAATAATAAAAACAACTACATGCTTACTATTATAAGGAGGGATGTTTTATTATAACAATAAAAAGTACTATAGGTTTTACAAAGAGGTTTTAAAAAATAATATCCGCCGACTTCATTGATTCTAAAAATTCGTCTAGATATTGATTGTTTTTAACTTTTTTTTTTTTTTCATTAGGTATTTAGCTTTTTCGAATGTAATTAAAAATTATTTGCAAATAACTAACTCCACGCGTACGAAGTCGCGGGCGGCCGCTAGTATAAACTATAAGTGTGCGAAATTTCAAGCATAATTTTCGTAAAAAGAGGTACAAAGCTTTTGCTTCACGTTTAAATATATAGATGTAACGATTTAAAAACATTATCTGCATCTTACAACCGGCACGTACCCTATACCTAACAGCTAACGCGCCCCTGTGCCAACCATCCGGTTATATGACAGGATTGCGAGTCTCTCGTCTAGTAAACCAACCAGATGAGAGGACCTTTGCCTTTCGCTCAGTGGGCCGCGTTCCCGCTTTGTAGTGACGACAAATTAATAATCGTGTAGTTTTACGCGTCGTGGCGTATATATTTATATGGATGTGATCACATATAAAACGACACGATTTACTGTCGTCTACATTTTTTGCGGTGACGACAAATTGTCATGACAGTGGGAACGGCTAGCACGACAGTCGTAAACAATCGTCGTAGCCACAATAAAAATATCGTCTCGTCGTTTAAAAGTGTTTTCCCGTAGATAGTAGTAGAGGCGACTGTGTAGATTGTAGCTTGCTAATGATGTGTAAACGACAAAGTGACTGCCGTGAAACGATAAAATGTCGTCGCGATCCAATGGGAACAGCTAGATACGATAGTCGCTAAATGATAAAAAAAATTGACGACAAACAGTCGTTATAATAGGAACAGCTAGAAACGATAGTCGTCCGATGATAAATTAACCATTACGACCTAGTGGGAACGCGCCCTAAACCAACCGAGCACGCAAGCGGATTGGTAGCTAGGTATCTTTCAACCGACAACGGGGTTTTACCCCATCTCTAAACCTGAATATTACGTTAATTTATAAACAAGGGTTTTCCTCTAGAACGATAATTTTAGATCGGCCTGAATAATTTTCCATTTGTAAATCCCCTGAAATAGTAATTCTGGATCAGTTAGTTATATTTATCTTGGCTTTCCCATTATTGATATGTTCTGTTGCGGAAAGTAAATATTAAATTAACTAAAGTAAATGTTAAAGTAATTTAAGTGCTTAAACTACGTAGTTATTCATACAAATTTACACCTAAAAGTATAGAAGTCTAGAGGTACCCGCTCTAGACTTGTATACTTTTTAGGTTTGTGCGAAAAAGTGAGGTCACCGAGAAAGGAAGGAATTGCTGTGTTGGCAGCGGGGCTGTCGGCGCGCGAGATATATTTCCTGTTGCAACTGTTAATATGGTTAATACGGTAACCGCTTCACATCAGATGGTCCGTATGGTTGGCTTACCCGACATAGTATAAAAAAATGTTTAAAAATTTACTAATAGGCAGCCAGTTTAAAATTTGTAATCCACCCCTTCACAATCCCTCCATATGGCTACATTAACCGCTTCACATCAGGTTGTAGGCTTGTCTGCCACTCGACGTAGTATACAAAAAAATATATAAAGGCAATTGGCAATTTAGTACACTTGAACCCTTGAATCCATTCAAATTTCGAATCATATGCCCCTTGCATGTCGAGATCAACCCCTGGGGTTCAATAGACCACTTTAGGAAAATAGCTAGACCATGTAGGTCACCTGGTGGAAAGCAATCACTGCCGCCCATGGAGATCAGCAACACAACGGGATCGCCGATCCGTTGCTAGCCTTTTAATGGAAAAAAAGACTGTTCATGAAGGCTCCCATTTCGTAATTGTTCGGAAATACCGCTGAGGGAATTTGATTCCACAGTTTCACCGTTCGTGGTATAAAATGTCTTAGGAAACGCACTTCGTACGTTATTGTACTTGTTTACTCATATATCGTAAAACTAATTTATAATCCGGCTTGCGACCACAGAAACTGCGCTTCTGAGAATGACTGTCAAGGATACTTCACAAGCGGATATTAGGAACGCCTGTTAGCCTCTTCCTAATAGACTTTTTATTATATAAACAAAATAATATTTTTATTTTTGACGAGCTCGGTGGTCGAATGGTTAGTAATGGCCACTTTGACTCCGAAGTCGCGGGTTCGTTTCCCGCACAAGACAAACATTCGTGTGCATGAACATGTCTGTTTATCTTGATCTGGGTGTTTTCTATGTATTATAAGTATATATTTACAAAAAAAATGTAATTAAATACATTTGTCAGTTGTATCTATGTTTATTGAATTGGTTTCGCGCAATCTGTCAAATGACTGACAGTTCTGCCAAACGACATAAAGTTACATTAGAAAAATTAATATATTCGTTCATTTTGACATGTTTCTGTTAATTAAGTAAGTCATTTGTTCATATGGTTCTATATATAAAGAGCTTGATATAAATTTCTGAACGCACGCATGTTTGACAACCAGTAAATATCCTTCGTATGACCCGCATTTGGGAAAATCAGTCAGTTATAATTATCATGGCATTCCCATTATTGATATGTTCTGTTGCGGAAAGTAAATATTAAATTAACTAAAGTAAATGTTAAAGTAATTTAAGTACTTAAACTACGTAGCTATTCATACAAATTTACACCTAAAAGTATAGAAGTCTAGAGGTACCCGCTCTAGACTTGTATACTTTTTAGGTTTGTGCGAAAAAGTGAGGTCACCAGAAAGGAAGGAATTGCTGTGTTGGCAGCGGGGTTGTCGGCGCGCGAGATATATTTCCTGTTGCAACTGTTAATAGGGTTAACACGGTAACCGCTTCACATCAGTAAGGTATTTCAACAGTAGGATGAATAGGTGCTGACGACACGACACATGCAAAACTTATAAATAGTAGGTAGGCGGTAGGAGGAGCTCGATGACGTCGTTGTGTGTATCAGGCTAATCGATCACGCAAGTTAAGCAACGTCGGTCGTAGCCAGTCCATATTTATCTTGAGGGCCTTCGTGTTTCGGAGGGTACGTTAAGCCGTCGGTCCCTTATTATATGTGTAATGTCTTCTAATGATGACAGTCGTTAAGCCAAGTCAGTGGCCTTTAGGCGGCTTCAAAACACTGGCCTCCGCCAACCCGCAGTTGAGCAGCGTCATGGTATATGCACTAAAAACGACGACAAAAGGCTGGCAACGGATCGGCGATCCTTTAGTGTTGCTGATCTCCATGGGCGGTGGTGATTGCTTTCCATCAGGTGACCCACATGCTCGTTTGCCCCCCTCTCATATAATAAAAAAAACGACAAGGCCGTAGATATTACAATATAGCATTAACAATGAAATTTAATCATGTCGTCGATTAGAATGCTCAAATTGATTAATGTATACAAAATTATAAAAAAGTCTGTGTCAAATAGAGGTCTTCTAAAAATAAATTAGTACAAGAAATATATATAGAAATATATATGTATTTATATATGTTTATCAGTTGTCTAGTACTAGTACTATTACTTATACTGTGCTAGTACCCATAACACAAGCTTCGCTTACTTTGGGGCTAGATGGCGCAGTGTAATTTGTCTGACAATATTTATTTATTTATATCCTGAACAGAGAATGAAAATAAATCAATAGTTAATAATTCAATGTCACAATTAATATCTATACAATACTAGCTTCTTCATAATGAATAGGTACAAACAATAATAATATAATGGTTAGCAATGGCCACTTTGACTCCGAGGTCGCGGGTTTGATCCCCGCACAAGACAAACATCTGTGTGCACGTTCACATGTCTGTTGTCTTGATCTGGGTATTTTCTATGTATTATAAGTATGTATTAACAAAAAAAAAATTTAAGTACATTTATCAGTTGTCTAGTACCCATAACATAAGTTTTGGGCTTAATTTGGGACTAGATGGCGCTGTGAAAATAGGCTATTTGACTAACATTTTTTTCGGTTTGATATGTAGGGACGTCTCCATAATATAACCATAGGTGAAAGAATTACTTCGATAGCACAAAAATCTCTCGAGATATGGTAATTTGAAAATCACAATTTTTAGACTGCCCCAAAACGCTCCATACAAAAGACTACCGAATTAAGACGTCACAGGTTTGTATTTTGTATGCATCAAATCAGAAATTTGTACGACAGCTATGTTAAATATTACGTTTATGTAATTAGTATCATAATAAAAGTTATAGCATTTTTTATTGCTTCTCCAATATAAATATTATTTTTTATACTTTTAAAATGGACTTTCCCGCCAAACTTTGATCGACCCTAAAATAAGTCGGGCAGAAGATATTAGAATGAAAGTTTGCAGATCTTTATAATTTTGTGTATTTTAAGATATTGTTAAATAATTTATACAATTTTTAAACATTGGAAAATAGCCTATTGCCCAGGAATATTTATTTATTATTATATCATAATAGATGTATGTTTTTTTTTTATGTTACGTACCTATATTATATAATTATGTGTTTTCTTCGCCGCCAATTCACAGTTTCCTTTCAGGGACTTAAGGTTAACTGGAAGAGATCCCTTATAGGGATAAGTCCGCCCTTGTACACTATGTCTTATCACTACTATCTGTGTTATGTAATATTTAATGCAATAAAGATTGTACAAACAAACAAATGAATTTTGACTTCGAATTGGTTTCGCGCAATCAGTCAAATGACCGACAGTTTTGTCAAACGGCATAAAGTTACATTAGAAAAAGTTAATATGGTCGTTGAGTTTTTTTTTTCAAATTTTCGCGTAACTTTCATATATTTTTCTTTCATAAGGAACTTGTCATGACGTAAATAAACATAACAAAAAAAGAATTAGCGAAATTGTTCCATCCGTTCACGCGTGATGCGATGGCCAAGGGAAATAGAGATTCTATAGAGAATATATAGGTAAAAAATATCTCAGAAATGTATGTTACGCACATAACTTTCCAACGGTTGCATGAAATTTGATAATTCTTTTTTTTGTCCTGTTACTTATTGTCTGAACAAGGTTTGTATGGGATTCAATTCAAAAAATTCAATCCACTGAAATGAGATGGGAACGGGAAGATTGAACCACAGAGAAGCTGCTAGTAGTTTAATAAAACAGGATGTAAAGAAGCTCCCCACCATCTTTAAAGATTAAGCCTACCTCACCTGCACGTGGTGCACCCCACCGACTAAGTAACGAGGCTTTGGCGAAAGAGGTACGTTACGCATAGCACGACTGGGACTCCTTGAGACATGTTGTATTCCTACGAGTGAGTGTGGTTTCAGGTCGTATGCTTGTTTGTCAGCTTAGAGGTACAAGAAAAAGGCGAGCAGTATGCTTGTGTGGACTAACCAGCTCTAACGGTGATGGTGCACCACTTGCACTCCATAAATTGATAATAAAAGTGACTAAAGCACTATGTTCTACTTCAAGGCTACAGAAACGTTGACGTTTACCACGATGTTGAGTTAGGTCACGACCACAGACTTAAAGGACACTAGATACCGCATTAAAAATAAAGCATGAAATGAAAACCTATCGTGTCATATCCGACCTACAGTGTCACGCAAGCTATTTAAGGGTTTTTAACCGACTTCAATAAAGGAGGATCTCAGGTCGACTTTATTTATGTTACAAGACAGCCCGGCACAAATTCCTTCATGAAGATGGAAGTCGATTTTTATTTTGTGTTTGAAAAATAGTGCGCTTGAATTGGTTCCATAAGAATTTTTAACAATCTAATCATGGAATTTGGATATAGAATCTCCTTATTGCACCAAATGTAATAATTTTGCATCAAAGATATATCTTTAAAGGTACATTATTGTCTCGAGTACAACCATTAAGGTTGGCGGGCTCACCTTTGTATTTACCTGTATAACATGAAATAGTTTGTATTAGTTACGCAATAAAGAATACATATGTCGCAGCCAATTCGTAAAATCCGCCGCATTACATAACGTCTAGCTGTTTTAAAAAATGACGGAGCCATTATTTCTACCTGCCTTTTTATCATATGATTACACGTTTGGGGTGTATGTGGTTCATCAACATCTTTGAACCAAAGCCATCTTCACCTGCACGCGGTGCACCCTGCTGACTGACAAACGAAGCTCTGGCGAAAAGAGAGGTAGAGGGCGTAATTGTAAGCTACCCGACTGGGGAATTTACCTCCACCTCACAGAATACCGCAGCCAAATAACAATTCCCTTGAGGGTTGTTGTGTTCCTGCGAGTGAGTGAGGTCACCAGCAAGGAAGGAGATGCTGCATTGGCAGCGGGGGTGGCGGCGCGCGAGCAATATTTTATGTTGCCAGCGTTAATATGGCTACGGTAACCGCTTCACATCAGGCGGGCCGTATGCTTGTCTGCCACCCGAAGTAGTATACACGTGTGACCTGATGGTGGCATCACCAAGAATACTATAATAATATAATCAAATATCTTGGCTATTTCTAATCAGAACACTAACCTATCCAAACCTAACTAAAAGATAATTTAAATACAATCTGCCTAAAGTTAGCCGTTCTGTAATATGGTGGTTCTACCAATTGGCCGCGACATATACGCATTATCTCTAAGCGATTTCTTCCAGACAATCTTAACGTAGAGAAGATGATACGTACCTATTGTATTTTTTAAAGTAAACTAATTTCACTGAAGTCCACGCGTATTCATATTTTTTAAAGGCGATTTCAATGAATCACGCCACAGATTTCACAATGTAAACAGAATGTTTTCAATCACAATTCGTCAGCGAATCTTATGCTTTCGTTACGTAGTACTAGTACATACTGTGCTTTCGTATAGACTATAGAATAAATCTATTGGCGTAGAAGACTCTTTACAGAACAGTACATTTTTTATACCACGTCGGGTGGCAGACAAGCATACGGTCCACCTGATGTAAAGCGGTTACAGTAGCAATATGAACGCTCGCAACAAGAAATATCGCTCGCGCGCTGCCTACGCAGCAGCTCTTTCCTTTCTAGTGACCTCACTCACTCGCAGGAACACAACTCTCAAGGGAATGGTTATATGGCTGCGGTATTCTGTGAGATGGAGGTACTTTCCCCAGTCGGGCAGTTTACAAATACGCTGTACCCTACCTCTCTTTAAAACATAATCAGAAAAACAACAGCTGCTGACACATTTGGCTTGCCATATCTAGTCTAAGTAAATCTACGTTCACAAGTTACAGCCTATGACATTGAACGCTATACAATAATGACTTCCACGGAATTGTAATTAAAACGCGCGAGTAAACACATTTTCCGTTTTTCCTCAAATTGATTTGTTTGTACAGTCGACTACGAAAGTATGTTGCCGGTCAGATCTTTTATTTTTGAAACTTTTAGACCAAGTCGACGCTGGGTGACATACAGTCTGCTTAATGTAAAACGAAGGCTGTACCTCAGCGATGCTTGCAACATAGAGTATCATGGTGAGGTCGATACGAGAGAATGGCAGGGAGTAGCCATTCATTTTGCCTGCAATAAAAAAAAAAAAAATACTGCCACTCTCTCATATCGATCTCACCTCCCCTCTGAACCTGGAACAGTTTGAATGGCGCCGCAGACACACACGCTCATTCACGCTCTGCACAGACGCCATTGTTTATGTAGTAAACGACACGACATTTGTATAGAGTGGCCAAGGTATATCATCATTCTATGAATCTGTCTATAGTATTTTTGTTACTATAAGGTTTCTTTTTTTTACTTTTTGACAATTCAGCACATCTTCACTGCATAGATACCCCAACGGTTGAATAGTAGTCTTCAAGCAGTGTGGCCGTTAGAGTGGAGGTTGCGCGGGTCACCATTTTTATACCACTAGGATGGCAAACAAGTGTGTAAATCGCCTAATAAAAAGCAGTTATCGTAGCCTTTGGACACTTGTGACACCGGAGGCAATACTCACGCGTTGTCGACCATGTAAAAACCGTTAACGCTAAGGCGTTAAGCGTTACATGGTCGCCGCCATGTTGTTTTTCAAGTAAGCTTGAAAAACAACTGGCGGCGCCCATGTTTTCGTCGCTGACTGTACCAATGTTTGTGTCAAGTTGGCAGTCTCGTTAGCATTGGCAAGGTATAATTTGTTTGTGTGTTGGGCCACGTTTAGCGCCCCTGCGGAGCCTATGCGCTCGTTCTCATTAACACAGCACCGTTTCTGTAAGACCACAGTATAAGTAATAGTACCACGTACAGTATGGCTACTCCCTGCCGCTCTCTCGTACCGACCTCACCGACCGATGAGACAAATCTGCAGCAGTTTGTATGGCGCCGCACACACGCACACGCGTTATCTCAAAGATGTGACCCAATTATACCCCAATACAATACACTTGGCCGTGTGGTTTCCGGCAGACTAGAATACTCGTAGAATCACTCGGTTTCTTCCCGTGGATGTCGTACAAGGCGACTAAGGGAAATACATTATCAAAATGACGAGTGACGAGCTCGGTGGCGTAGCAGTCAATAACGCGGCTTCGACACCAACGCTCGTGGGTTCGATTCCCACATGGGACAAACATTTGTGTGCATGAACATGTCTGTTTGTCTTGGTCTGTGTGTTTTCTATGTATCATAAGTATGTATTTACAAAAAAAAAGTGTATTTACGTATGTTTATCAGTTGTCTAGTACCCATAACACAAGCTTCGCTTACTTTGGGGCTAGATGGCGCTGTGTAATTTGTGTGACAATATTCATCTATTTATTATTTAAAAAAAAAATCGATCAGGTCTCCCCAACCCGTTTGGCCAGCGTGGGGAGTGTAGGCCAAATCCTCCTTCCGTCTAAGACGGACGAGAGAGGGTCGTGCTCCTGTAGTGGAGACTAAAATGGACCTGATGATCATGATGATGATGACAATACACTTTCGGGATGTAAGTGGTTCATAAACATCTTTGAACCAAAGCCAACGTCACCTGCACGTGATGCAGCTTACTGACTGACAAACGAGGTTCTGGCGAATAGGGCATAACGTATTTTTTAAGCTACCCTACTGGAGAAGTATCTCCACCTCACAGAATACCGCAGCCAAATAACAATTCCCTTGAGGGTTGTTGTGATGATGCTAGTGAGTGAGATCACCAGAAAGTAAAGAGTATAGGCTGGCAAGGAATCAGTGATCCCTTAATGTTACTGATTTCCATGAGCGCTGGTGATTGCTTTCCATCAGGTGACCAATATGCTCGTTTGGCCCCCACTCATATTAAAAAAAAACTAAAAAATAAACATCGTATTGCGTATACGCGGCGGTAGAATTTCCTGCCGGTATTATTTTTCCCATCAGTGTACATAAAAATAAAGAAGAGAAATAGGCTTCCATTGCAAAAACATTGAATTATTGATCAAATCAGGGACCTACCTACCGCCGAAGCTGAAGCCGATTACCATTGATTTCATCATCAGGTCATTTCAGTCTCCACTACAGGAGCACGACCCTCTCTCGTCTGTCCCAGACAGAAGGAGGATTCGGCCTACACTCCCCACGCTGGCCAGACGGGTTGGGGAGGCCTGATCGATGTTTTATAATGTATTTCCCTTAGTCGCCGTGTAAGCCCTCCACGGGAAGGGAAGGAGTGATTCTATTCTAGTCTGCCGGAAACCACACGGCCAAAACCATTGGTTTATTTAATTCGAAAAATTGGTCTTAGGTTAATGATACTGACAAACATCTTCAGCTTAGTCAGTAGAGCTCTAGGGTTACTACCAGCTGGGCTAAACATGATTAGCAACAATCTAAACAGTAATTTCATTTTCGCACTCAAAAATCCCGATGGTAATCGGCTTCAGCTTCGGCGGTAGGGTCCCAGCCCCCCTAGCCAAGTGTAATTCGTAGCGTAACATTTGATCACGTGACATTTGTCGAAATCGAACATTTTAGTAGAAGAATTGCCAAATGTCACGTGATCTATCTAACGTTCGTTACGCTACGAATTACACTTGGCTAGGGGGGCAGGCCTGCATGCTTATTTTTACTGTAGCGTATGATCTATAAACCTTTACATTTTTTTCCCCGCGACCCCCCAAATGTAACTTGGAGACTTCCTGGCGGTCGCGACCCACAGTTTGAAAATCACTGGTCTACTGTACCTACAATTCTCAACGACACAACAGGAAGAAGCAGGAATTTTTTTTCCCCGCGACCCGCCAAATGTAACTTGGAGACTTCCTGGGGGTCGCGACCCACGGTTTGAAGATCACTGGTCTACTGTACCTACAATGCGCAACGACACAACAGGAAGAAGCAGGAATTCTTGATTTTTCCATAATACTAAAATTATTTTAGCATGTGATAAGTCATAGGTACCTACTTTTGTTTCCTTGTTAAATAATAATTGGATTGTGTTTGTGAATTGTCGCCAATCAGTCTCTGGGATTTACCAAAGGTCATTCATGTTACGCATATGCATGTTACGTGCAACATTACCCTTTTTGGCTCCGACGCAATCGGGTAGAAAGTACGCGATAAGGTCGAGACAGTCGATTGGCTATAAGGCTGCAAGACTGTGAGGCAGTCTAAAAAAAATTGGTTGTATATAAATATATAATTGATAAATTTACTTGTAACGTCATGTGAAAACATCGGCCGATGGAGTGGAGACAAGCCGCGCTGTTGCTTGCACGCTCGGCTCAGGCGGAACGTGACAATGGGTCATCCTTTTCCGTGCGTGCAACCGGCGTTCATCGATTTATAAGACGTTATCACGTCAATAAACACTAAGGGGCAAACCAGCGTACGACCTGCCTAATGGGAAGTAGTTATCGCAGTCTATGGACGCGTACAAAACCAGAGGCATTACTTGCGCTTTGCCGACCCTGAAAGAACCTGTTCACGACTGTTTTACAGAACCCCATGCTGTAGTATCCGGGGAAAACCCCGTTAGAGAGTTCATTTCACAATTTAATAATCCGCGGTAGAAATCTGAAACCGGACAGTACGGGACCATTTCGGTTCTAAAGTTACTCCTGTGTGCCAGGATTAACACTGGCGACCACGAAAAAGGCAAGGAACAATGAAGTCTACTGCAGTCCCGGAGGCAAAACAACGGCTGCCTTAGAACTTTGATCACAAAACGAATTAATTTCCATTTAATCACAAGAAATTAGCAGGAGTATGAAGCACCTGTGTCGCCAGGATTAACAACGGTGACTACCAAAAATTGGTTGCCTGTAAAGTCGGTATACGGGCGAAAGTTTTACGTGACAACGACTTTGAGTGGTAAAATGTTTTCGAGTGGAAGGGACGCATGCCTTTCACTTTTTATGTCTGTCTCTCTCGCTCTTAGAAGGGACACGCGTCCACGACACGCTTACAATGAGAGCGAGTGAAAGGCACGCGCCTTTCACTCGCTCTCATTGTAAGCGCATAACGTGACCCAGTTTCTTGAAGTGTCACCCGGCTAACCAATTTATAAGACGTTGTCACGTCAAAAAGCCATGAATAGTGAAGTCCATTGCAGTCCCGGGGGTAATACTACACCTACCTTAAAACTCACAACGAATTTAATCAGAATTTAATTAGTACGAGTAAGAAGCTTTTCCAATTTGACTTCCCTTCTAAGCAATGTGTGAGACATTGCCATATTGCTGTCTCACACATTGCTTAAAAGGGAAGTCATAAGGCATTAAAAGCCTAAAGTGATGGCTAGTCAAGTGAAGCTCAACTGCCGTGCACCACGGATTTTAAGTATCTAACACTATTGGGGACCTAAAACATTGAGTTGTTACCAAACACATCGATTCCAATAATATGAATTGCAAAATCGTCTGAACGCTTGGTAATTCGTAAATTGTTGCTACCAAATCAGAATAGTATTTTACCCCGATATATTACCTATGTAAAAAGAGAGGCATAGTGTATTTCTAAGCTGCCTGACTGGGGAAATACCTCCGTACCTATACCTTACAGAATACAGCAGCCAAATAACAATTCCCTTGAGGGTTGTTGTGTTCCTGCAAGTGAGTGAGGTCACCAGAAAGAAAGGAAGGTATACTCCTTCCTTTCTTTCTGGTGACCTGACTCACTCGCAACTGGCTGGCAACGGATCGGCGACCCCTTGGTGTTGATGATCTCCATGGGCTGTGGTGATTGCTTTCCATCAGGTGACCCACATGCTCGTGTGCGGGGGCACATAAAACTTACAGCGGTTTATTACGTATACGACTAATAGAAATCCATTCTAAGTTAACCGTTCGGACGCTTACTGTTGACACGCTCGCCACGCATTCATCCCGCGTCTACTATATACTTGGTCTATGATTTAGAACATTTAGTCCAGTGTTTTTCAAAGTGTAAGTCGCGACCTCATAGGGCGTCCCGAGCTTCTACAGGAGAATCACGGAAGGTTGCTAAGCTGTTAAAAAGAGCATTCAAAAATATATTTATATTAAGAAAATGTTCATTTCTGATCGTAATCGGCGGCTGTGTACTTAATTATTTAAATATTACCCGATACCTAACTATGAAAATAAATAATGATTTTATTTTTTGGACACATTACACATTGCCATCTAGTCCCAAACTAACTAAAGCTTGTACTATGGGTACTAGATCACTAAATAAAAATGTATGAGTTGATATTTGCAATTTAATTAAAATACATACCGGTTAAGAAATTGGAGGATAAATGATCGCAAAAGATTTCTACACACGAAGGGGGGCAAACCAAGAAAAAGTTTTAAAAACATTGATCTAGTCCAAGTAGTTTTTATTGTATCGTATGACCTACAAACATTTGCCTTTTTTTCCCCGGGCCCCCCCGAATGTAACCTGGCGACCCCAAGCGGCGACAGTTTGAAAATCACTGGTTTCGAACATCTAGTCCACGCGGCCCGTACCGCAGTCTACCAGTGCCCGAGATCCCTAAAAGAGGCCTACCTAATACAATTTGCCGTTCTATTAAATCACTATTAGCATAGTCCACGTCATTATTTTTATTGTGATTGATGATGGGCGATGTTTACATCATATCAGAGCTGGGGTCGTTGACACCGCCAGCCTTGGGACTGGTTGGTTTCCAATGAACTTTTGATGGAACCTTTCCATTAAAAGTAAACAGGTGGTATTTATGGAAGTTTGGATTTCTTAATTTAACTTTTTTTATGGCCTTACTAATTATACATTTGCAAACATAAAAAAACCAGCCAAGTGCGAGTCGGACTCGCGCGCGAAGGGTTCCGTACCATTATCTATATTAACAACGGCAAAAAAAAAATGACGTATGGGAGCCCCCTTAAATATTTGTTCTATTTTAATTTAATTATTTATTTTTAAAGTGAATATATAACTATTAATTCTGTGAATATTTCAAGAGTCTACCTGTTGCCGTTATCGTTATCGAGCAAAAACGAGCAACTCAAAATCACGTTTGTTGTATGGGAGCCCCCTTAAATATTTATTTTATTCTGTTTTTTAGTATTCGTTGTAATAGCGGCAACAGAAATACATCATCTGTGAAATTATCAATTGTCTAACTATCACGGTTCATGAGATACAGCCTGGTGACATACGGACGTAGGGACGGATAGCGGAGTCTCAGTAATAGGAACCGTTTTACCCTATTACATATTATTTTTTATGTTACGTCGGGTGGCAGACATGCATACGGCCCGCCTTATGTGAAGCGCGTACTGTAGCCATATTAACGCTCGGATCATAAAATATCGCTCGCGCGCCACCACCACTGCTGCCAACGCAGCATCTCCTTCCTTTCTGGTTACGTCACTCACTCGCAGAAACACAACAAACCTCAATGGAATTATTATTTGGCTGCGGTATTCTGTGAGGTGGAGGTACATTCCCCAGTCAGGTAGCGTACAATTACGCTCCCTACCTCTCTTTTCGTCATAGGTTCGTTTGTCAGTCAGCAGGGTGCACTACGTGCAGGTGAAGTTGGCTTTGGTTCTAAGATGTTGATGAACCACTTACACCCCATATATTGCTTATTGCCATATACCCTATGGGTACGGAACCCTAAAAACGTGGTAGGAACCTAGAACGGTTATACGGCGGCATTGTGATGTGTTTCGGTTTTGCTCGGCACTGCGTGAACATAGTACTTGGTAAGAATGTATCTTATACGAGTAAGGATTGCTATCCTATCCGTCCGGGTTTCCCCGGATTTGTCCTAGTTTGCAGGGCGTCCGAGGAGCGTCCGGACGGGGTTTCATTACTCCAGGGTTAAAAGTTTTACATCACTACCGTCCGCCCCATGCTGCGAATACAGTCGCCAGCCGTCTTGTCACAGAATAAAAAATAGTCATCATCATCATCAGGTCATTTTAGTCTCCACTACAGGAGCACGACACTCTCTCGTCCGTCCCACACAGAAAGAGGATTTGGCCTACTCTCCCCACGCTGGCCAGACGGGCTCGGAAGGCCTGATCGCTGTTTTATAATGTATTTACCTTAGTCGCCTTGTACAACATCCACGGGAAGAGACGGAGTGATTCTATTCTATATGGACACCTCCATTGGTTTGGTATGCGGACGACCGGGAACGCGCATGGGTTGTCCTAAAATCCGTCGGTCCCAAGGAGAGTAAAGGCGCGAACGAGATGTGTTAGAGATGGAGAGTTCTCTAGGTACAGTATCTGATTGAGAGTGACTAAAGATGATTGGAACTAAGCCTAATTTACCCTATCGAGACACAGGTCAGAAGAAAGAAAGGAAGGAGTACAGGCTGACGACGGCGACCCCTTGGTGTTGCTGATCTCTGTGGGCGGGGGTGATTACATTCTAGCAGGTGACCAACATGCTCGTGTCATTTGACGAGCTCGGTGGCGTAGCGGTCAATGACGCGGCTTCGACACCAACGCTCGTGGGTTCGATTCCCACACAGGACAAACATTTGTGTGCATGAACATGTCTGTTTGTCTTGGTCTGGGTGTTTTCTATGTATAATAAGTATGTGTTTACAAAAAAAAATGTATTTACGTATGTTTATCAGTTGTCTAGTACCCATAACACAAGCTTCGCTTACTTTGGGGCTAGATGGCGCTGTGTAATTTGTCTGACAAAATTTATTTATTTATATTTATTTATTATATAAAAAAAAAAAAAAGAAACAGGTGTGGTTCACCGCTAAGAAAATCCCATTTTATGTGGCTCCACAATTCCTTAACACACCCCTTACTATCGCAAAGAGTATTGGAATTCTAGGTTTTGAATTCTCCGGCGACGTCCAAGATCGAAGTCACTTAGAGATCAAGTTGGCATCGAAAATACTGGGCGTACTCAACAGCACGACGCCGTACTTCATTTCACGACAAAGACTTCAGTTTTACAAAGCGCAAGTTTCCATGTTTCCAAAGACCTCGCATGGAATACTGTTGTCATCTCTTGCCACCGGACCACCCAAATACCAGCTTGCCAGACACCTTGTGATTCGGTTCAAAGACGAGCTCGGACCTCTCTGTCTTCTCACCGCCGGACGGTATGGCGCCACTAAGACTAAGGAGAAACTTTGACTCTCTTTGCGTATTTTTAACCCCCGAAGCAAAAAGAGGGGTGTTATAAGTTTGACTTGTCTGTGTGTGTGTTGTCTGTCTGTCCGTGGCATCATAGCTCCCGACCGGATGAAGCGATTTCAATTTAGATTTTTTTGTATTAAAGGTGACTTATGTGCGAGTGTTCTTAGACATGTTTGATGAAAATCGGTTAAGCCGTTTAAAGTTAATAGAGCTAAAAGTGGGGATGGAAAACAATACTTGTGAATGTATCCTAATAGGGTATCAAATGAAAGAGCACTGAAAGAGAATATTGGTGACTTAATCGAGAGATGTGCAGGTAATTATAAATAAATCAATATTCTCAGACTAATTACACAGCGCCATCTAGCCCCAAAGTAAGCGAAGCTTGTGTTATGGGTACTAGACAACTGATAAACATACGTAAATACATTTTTTTTTTGTAAATATATACTTATGATACATAGAAAACACCCAGACTAAGACAAACAGACATGTTCATGCACACAAATATTTGTCCTATGTGGGAATCGAACCCACGAGCGTTGGTGTCGAAGCCGCGTCATTGACCGCTACGCCACCGAGCTCGTCGAATTATGAAATTAAGTGGTTAAATAATTATTTACTATAGAAATAATAAACAAAAAGCCTGCACCAATGTAACCTTTAGACCCTATGTTATTTTGTTATGACTAAATTTATTTATAAAGAAAAATATTATATTAAAGAGTTGAAGACTAATATAAACATTAAGTAACAATTATTACTTATAGAAACAAAATATAGTAATTAATAAGTAAAATAAAAGCGAACAAACTTGACATTAAATGTAATCTTTACCTTAAATATAAATTTGAAAAATTTCGACAAGCTATATACACTTCTGGACACATCTATTGGCCCACCTTGCATTTTCAGTTTCGTTTGGTCCTAGCTAAAATTTTATATTAGGTCGAGCAAAAAGTTTTTATGCAGTTTTGAACCTGGAACATTCATAATTTCATTCAATAGTCTTTTTTTGAATTTCGAACACAGAATTTAAAGACAATTTGGAGCCTGTTCGTTGATATCCAACAATCGAATACTAAGAAAACTTGATTTTATTGGTTTACTTGGATTTAATTCTTGAAAGTGTGATTTTTCTCTTTGGTTTTGCAACAAACATTACTTATTCTTAACATTAAAGTGAAGTTCTCTCAATAATCTATGGATACTTCGCCTGAAGTCGTCGCCCAAGCTGTGGCACTTATCCAGGCCGGACACAGCCAAAGAAATGTGAGTGCTCAACTTAATTTAAGTCGATCTGCGGTCCGAAATGTTTATCGGAGGTACCTAGAGACTGGCGGCTTTGTTCGTCGCCAAGGAAGGCCACGATTTCGGGTCACAACTGAAAGGCAGGATCGATTCATCGTGACGACCAGCTTGAGAAATCGTCACCTTACCTCCATTGAGATACAAAACTAACTTCGTGACTTCCACGGAGTATCTGTGAGCGCTCGAACTGTTCGGAGAAGGTTAAAAGAACGCGATATGGTACCACACAAGCCAGCTAATGGCCCCAAACTAACGCGAGCCCACCGAACAGCGCGCCTTCATTTCGCGCGCACTCATTTAAATTGGACTCAGCAGCATTGGAGCCGTGTACTCTTTTCTGATGAAAATTTACTCTACTAATGAGTACTGAAGTACTCTTTTCTAAAATTGTGTTACATGGCAATGATGGAAGGAAGAAGGTCTACCGACGTAAGGGAGAGCGTTTCGCACAATGCTGCTTTGAAGAGAGGGTTGCTTATGGCGGTGGCTCATGGACTGTCTGGGGCGGTATATCCGCGAGCGGCAAAACTCAACTTGAGGTTGTTACGGGACCACGGCTGCCAACATTAAATGCTGAAAGGTACATTCGTGAGTGCTTAGAACCTCACGTGATGCCATACGCGGACTATGTGGGCCCAAATTTCCTTTTTATGCATGATAATGCAAGAGCCTATACGGCCGGCATCGTCAGGGAATATCTTCGGGATGTGAACATCACAGTTATGGACTGGCCAGCAAGAAGCCCAGACATGAACCCCATTGAGCACATGAATAAGAATAAGAATAAGAATAATTTATTTGTTAAACATAGGTGTTTGATATTCACAATGGTGTTGGTTTATATTATTAACAGATCTCTATGTTTTGCCCACAGGCATACAAATGTTCATACACATAATACTTTACAAAAGTCAGGCTTTGTGGATATAATATCGTCATTATTAATTAAATTTTCATACAAAATTAATTTATACACATAAATGTCACAAAATTCCATGCATAATAATCTTTGTATCAAATAATTATAATAAATGTATGTCACAATATATAAAAGATGTCAAAAATAAAAAATTATAGTAATTAATTAATAACCAATTATCACATTGTTGTATCATTTAGAAAATCATTAATGGAGTAATAACATTTGTCGATAAGTATAGCAGACTATCTATTCTTAAATATTTGTAATGGTAACAATGTCAGTTGATTGGGTATTCTATTATAAATCCTGCTTGCCATGCCCAGGATGCTTTTTTTAAATAGACTTGTTTTACAAATTGGCGCACTGAGTTTGTTTACATGCTGTGTACGCGTGGGATTTCGTCGGTTATTAGAGAATTTTGCAAATAACTCTGGATTGCTTTTCACGAATATTGCCATTTCGTAAATGTACAATGAGGGGAAAGTCATGATTTTCCTTGACTTAAAGATTGGTATGCAACTGTCATCTACTTTGAGTCCAAACATTGCTCTAATGCACCGTTTCTGAGACTTGAAAATGCTATCCCGTTCATTACAGTTACCCCAAAATAGTATTCCATATCTCAGCACAGATGCTACCAGACCATGGTAGGCCGTTACGATAGCTTCAGGCATAACGGTTTTATGTAATTGGAATAAGGCATATGCGGAGCTATGCAGCTTTTTACATACTTCTTCTACTTGGGGTTTCCATGTTAACTTATTGTCTATTAATAAGCCTAAAAATTTAATCTGTTGCGTTTCATCTAAACTATGACCACCATAGTTAACATGTATGTTACTATGTTGAGGTCTCTGAGAAAAATGCATAATTTTTGTTTTGTTTAAATTAATTATTAAATTATTTGATTTTAACCAAGTTATTATGTCATTCAGTGTATTATTTATGTCATTATTGTATTTTATTTTATCAGTGCATTTTATAACTGCGGTGCTATCGTCAGCAAATAGAATCATTGGTTGGTTGGTAACTTTTGGTAAATCATTTATATATATATTGAAAAGTAGAGGGCCTAATACGCTGCCTTGTGGTACACCACATTTAATAGTTTCTTCTGTAGATTTATAGATTTTTTCGCTTCGTGTTTTTAGACATATTTTTGAGATAACAACATATTGTTTTCTGTTCGTTAAATACGATTTTATAAGTTCTAATATATTTCCTCTGATTCCATAAGCATAGAGTTTATGGAGTAGTTTTATATGATCTACATGGTCAAAAGCCTTCGTCATGTCTGTAAATATAGCACATACCGGTTCTTTGTTATCTACCGCTGTAGCTACTATATTAATAAAGTCATAGATTGCCATATTTATATTTTTGTTCTTTCGAAATCATTTTTGTTCATCACATAATAGGTTAAATTTATTTAAAAAAGCATAAATAGCTTCATGTATCACTTTTTCAAAAATCTTTGAGAGTACTGGAATTAGTGCTATAGGCCTGTAACTTTGGACATCTTCTTTATCTCCTTTCTTGAACTTTGGTTTTATAATACTGGTTTTTAGACCATTAGGATAATTTCCACAGCTAATGCACAAGTTAATTATATGACTAAGATGAGGTGCAATAACTTTAGCCACGAATTTCACCACTCTAGTCGAAACGTCGTCATAACCAACACTATTTGTGTTTTTTAATGATTTAATTATTCTAATTACGTCATGTTTTGTAATTGGGCTCATAAACATGGAGTGATTTTCAATGTTTACTTGTGTTTGTTTATTTGTGTGAGTTGCTGGGTTACTTGTAGCCTGGTTTATATAATAATTATTAAAAGTATTTGCAATGTCATATGGATTCGTAATGGTTTTGTCATCATATTTAATTTTTGTTACAGTTTCTCTAGGATATTGATTGGTTTTAGTATTGTTTATAATTTGCCATGTGGCTTTAGTCTTATTTTGCGAGGTTTTTATTAAATAATTATTTTGAGATTTTTTCGTCAGCTTGATGATTTTTTTAATGTGGTCGAGTATTTTTTTAATTTGTTTTTATTGTCAAGTGTATTTGATCGTCTGTATTGCCATAGCAGTTGTCTTTGTTTCTTACAACAGATTTTGATGCCCTGTGATATCCATTTTTGTCGTTTGCTCGTTTTTATGTTTATTGTTCTGTAGGGGAAACATAGGTCGTATAACAAAAGAAACAGGTCCAAAAATTGATCATATGCCTTATTTGGATCGTTTGTCTGGTAGATGTCTGCGAAGGATAAGCAGCTAAGGTAGTTATTGAATTTCTGTAGATTCTCCTGACTTATATCTCGTTTTTGTTTACGCCATGAACTAATACAGCATGTTTTCTTTACAGGTATAGTCAATATTTGTGCTGTATGGTCCGATAGATTCAAATCTACTATCTGGCTCTTGCAACCTCTTTTTGAGTTATGTGCAAAATTATCTATACATGTTTCACTGCTTAGTCTGGTAGGATGTCGTAATTCTAATTTTAGATTGTAAGATGTCAAAAAATTTTCAAATTCAAAGCTTATATTAGTTTTTTTCAAGGTATCAATATTAAAATCTCCACACAAAATTACTTTTTTGTGTGGTTTGTCACATAATAATTTTAGAACTGAATCTAATTTATCATAAAACACTTGAAAGTTTTTTGAGACTGAGGATCTATACACACAACATACAACGATGTTGTGTTCGACTAATTCGATCGCACAACACTCAATGATACCAGATACTGAATGTTTCGCAATGGCTTTAAGTTCTTTATATTGATGTCGCGATTTAACAAATATGCATGTACCACCGCGTTTTGTCTTCCTAGAATAGCATGCTGCCATCTTGTATGTGGGAATACTTACTATTTCTAATTGTTCTGGAACCATAAAGTGTTCCGAGATGCAAAGAATGTCTATCTCCATATTATTAGTTTTTAAATCATGTAGGTGCAGAGTAAGAAGGTCTGCTTTGTTCAGCAAACCTGCTATATTTTGATGTAAGATATTCAAGCAATTATAGACGAAAAAGGTTACAATTTTGATCATCTTGATTGTTTTGATTATGTGTGACGTCGTGTGATTGTTGTTCTTTTTGCTCACTAATGAATGCACGATCGCAATCGTTACGATTGTAGTTGATTTCTTCGATTAGTTGTTGTAAATAATAAAATATATTCCTCATACCCCATCCGTTTACTTTTCCATGACGTCTCGAAAACATCTCATATCCATATGAGAGCACTGCATTTGAGTCTAAAATAAAAGCATATCGAAATGTTTCGTTGTCCATGTATATTAGATTATTAAATGTTTCGACTCGCCGGTTAAACATCACAGAGAAATTATTATATTTATATGTTGGTAGACATAATATTATGTTCGTATGTTTTAAACTTTGTAGAACTTCCCTGATATGGTATACTAATTTGAAATAATTGTCTGTTTTTTTAAAGTCTTCTTCACCTGTAATTATTACACAAAAGTCATTTTTTGTATAATTTTTAACTTTTTCTTGTATGCCGTGTAATAGTTCTTTCAAACCACTATTAGTTTTCAGGTAATGACATATTTGGTAACTGTCAAATATATCAGTAGCATTTTTAAGAATGCTGTTGGTTTTATTGCTGCTTATTATGCATAATTTGTTTCGGATGTCCTTTTTGTTTCTTACTATTTTGAATGTTGTACTTTTTTCCTTTGTTTGTGGCGTGCAGCTTATCTGAGTACTATTGCCGCACTCTTTTCTGTTTTGTGATATTTTTGTTGAGTTATTTGGAGTCAAATCTTTACTTTTTTTCTTGGCGTAAGTGCAGGTTGTAAAATGTGAGATGTTGCCTTTTTGTGTAGTTCGTGTTTCTTTGTTAACTTTTCTATGTGTTTCTTTAATTGTGTATTTTCCAAAGATAACTCGTCAACTTGATTGTGTGCACTTTTTAACTGTACAGTAAGCTCTTCTATTCGATACTTCAATTCATTGATTTCTTCATCATTTTGTATACAGGAAATATTAGGTAAGCTGTTTGAGGTACCATCTAATGAGTGATTTGTAGATGTGCTTACTTTATTTTTGTTTGTGGTGTCTGATTCGGAACATGTTCGTTTGCGTCTCATTGTAATATTGTCAAAGAAATTCATTCATGTGGGACGAGCTAAAAAGACGTGTTAGGGCTCGTCAGCCAGTTGCCCAGACGATGCAGGAGTTGAAAACTGCCATAGAAGAGGAATGGGGGAGGATCCCTCAAAATTTCATAGAGCGGTTGATAAACTCTATGCCTAATCGTATGAGAGCTGTGGTAGATGCCCATGGAGGCAACACGCGTTATTAAATTAAACTTTTATTTGATAAAAAATGTTTTTTATTCAAAAATCAACTGCCTTAATCAAGGCGCATACCCGACTTGTTAGGCGTAGCTCCATGTCGTGTGGTATTCTGAATTCAAATTTAAAACAATATGATCGAAAAAGATGGTAAAATGTATCAGGTTTAAAACTGCATCAATAGTTTTTGTTCAATCTAGCAATCATATTTCGGTAGGGGCCATCGAAACCTAAACTCTAAGGTGGGCCAATGGATGTGTCCAGAAGTGTATTTACAACTTAACAAAATCTACATTATAATGTAGGTACCTATAAAAAGTATAAAATAAAAAAATAATTAAAAATTTGATAAAAATAAAATTAAGAAAACTTTTAAAATTACTTCAAAATATTGCATTTAGGATACGATCGTCAACGACATGATAGGTAGGCATGTGATACTTATGAAAAAAATCGTAGATAACAAATAATTAGGAGCTGTCCCCGACATTATTTTTTGTAGAACTATTAATAACTTAGGTACCTATTTTAAGATTTAGTTTATTTTATTATTTTTTACTTTTTAAAGGGAACTTAGGTCTTTGTTGTGGGGGGTTTTATTAAATTTTTAATTTAATTTTTAGCGACTGTACAACGAGTTGGTTATGTACAGAATTATTTGAATGATTCCCACGGCTTCTTTCTATAGTAGCTTCGCTTGCCATAGGCTGGGAAATCATCTTCACATTGGAACCACCATGGGGACGAACCGAAGATTCCAGAGTGGTTGTCTACCTCAACTTCTCAGGTTGAGGAATGAACTACCAAGGTTTTTCCAGTAAACTACAATATGGGTTTTTTTTTTATTCTACGTCGGGTGGCAGACATGCATACGGCCCGCCTGATGTGAGGCGGTTACCGTAGCCATATTAACGCTCGCAACATAAAATATCGCTCCCCCCCCCCCCCCCCGCTGCCATCGCAGCATCTGCTTTCTGGTGACCTCACTCACTCGCAGGAACATAACAGCCCTCAAGAGAAGCGTTATTTGGCTGCGGTATTCTGTGAGGTGGAGGTACATTCCCCAGTCGGGTAGCTTACAATTACGCTCCCTACTACAATTACCTCTCTTTTCGCCAGAGCTTCGTTTGTCAGTCAGCAGGGTGCACCGCGTGCAGGTGTAGTTGGCTTTGGTTCAAAGATGTTGACGAACCACGTACACCCCAAAATTCTTTAAGAAAGGCGTAAATTGGTTTTTACAGGCTCGGCAAGGTGCGAGTGGACTACCTGTGAACGCTCGCGACACTAGAAGCATCTGGTGTCGTAAGGCCTTAGTCTGAGATGATACCTTACCATAAAACGGGTGGTATGCTTGTTTTACCAACTTAGCGGTATAAAAAAGAAGGACTATATGTACAGTCAACAAAGCAAACCAGAGAAGCTAAAAAAATAAGGCTAAATATATCGCAGGGATCGCAGATTTATGTTTATAAACAAAGTTGAGTAAGTATAATCTTCTCAAATAGATTGCTTACTCCACCACGCTACTCAATTGCGAGTTGGTGGAGGCCAGAGTTTTCAAGACGTCCGAAGACCTCTGACTCCTGACGCATCTGTTCGGACCGCGGTGCGAATCGCCCAACTGCTGATTTTGAATGGGGCCATTCACACCGCAGTGGTTGGAGTGGTGTGAAAGGCCCAAGGTATTTTTTGTAATGGGTCGATTCGGACCACGGGGCGAAACCAAGGATTCTAATTATTGATTTGTACAGATATACAAAAAGAGAACTGTTTTGTTCCCCACTGCGGTCCGAATCAGCCCATTACAAAAAGTTATTGGGCGATTCGCACCGCGGTGCAAAAGGACCCATTCAAAATGAACTCTTGGGCGATTCGCACCGCGGTCCGAACAGCTCGCGGTGTGAATCGACTAAAGACCCCTCTGACGGGTCCTCTGACTTGGGCTTAATTATCATCTAGTGAAAACAGCCGGGACCGACGTTTTAACGTGCTCTCGGAATCACGGAGAAGCTCTAGATTAGAAGTTGCGTGACTTTCATGTGTTCATCTCACAGGTTTAGAGCATACTCCACTACGCTGCTCAATTACGAGTTGGTGGAGGCCAGTGTTTTCAAGCCGCCAAATGAGCACTGATCTTGGCTTATCAACTGTCATCTAATGACAACAGTCGGGACTGACGGCTTAACATGCCCTCCGAAACACGGAGGAGCTGGAGATAAATAAACCCAGCCATGGACAGACTACGGTCGACGTTGCTTAACTTGCGTGTTCGATCAGAGTGACACGCGCAACAACGCCATCGAGCTCCTCGTTATTCTCGTTGTCACTTAGGTATTCAGCTTTATAGTAAGCCCTTTTATATTTATTTCTAAGATTTACAGTTGTCATTGAATTTTGGAGTAATGTATTAGATTTTTACGTGCATTCATAATGTTTTCATAAATATATTGAGAAGCGACAGTGAGGATATTTTATTTTTAACTAACTCCAAAAAAGGAGGAGGTTCTCAATTCGGTTACTTAATTACTCCGTGATTTATAAACCGATTTGAAAAAAACTTTTTTTATTTCAAAGAGTATATACTTCCAGATTGGTCCCATATTTTTTTCATCATCGTCATCATCATCAGCCTGTATCTACATACGTAAATGTAGAGTAATGTTTAGGGTCGGTTTTCTTTTGTTAAAATTATTTAAACTTCTCTTAATGATTCTCTGAAACACAGAATGGATGGCTCTTTTTTGTAAAATAAAAATGTTTCAATATCAGCTGCCTTTCCCCACAACAGTATACCATACTACATAATACTTTGAAAATAGTTAAAATAGACTAGACATACAGTAGCCACCTTCGTCAATTGTCTAATTCTTTTAACAGTGTATGCGGCGGAGCTAAGCTTATCGGCTAATTTATTTATATGAGGGCCCACTGCAATTTTCAGTCCACGGTTAGTCCAAGAAATACCATGTCAAATTAGAATTTATCAATAAATTTTAATTTATTATTATCAATAAGGACTTCTGTATCGGAAGAGATTACATTTGGAACATTAAATTTGATACATTTCGTTTTAACCGAACTTAAAAGATTTTTGCATGTAAACCAATCTAGAATGGCAGACAGAACACTATTCACCTTGCCATAATTTTCGCAGCGGTAAACCACCTTAAAAATTAATCATGTATCATCAGCAAACAGCACTAGACCCACCATTTTCTGCATAATAGCAAATCATTTACATATACTAAAAATAGAAAGGGACCTAAAATGGAACCCTGGGGCACTCCAATTTTCACAACTGCCCCTTTGGATTTAACACACTTTATATCAACAGTCTGCAATCTGTTATTTAGAAAAGTTGCAACCAAATTTTGGACCATGTCTCTAACACCATAGTGTTTTAGTTTGAGCGGTAAAGTTAAACACAATCAAAGACGTTGGAAAGATCACTGAAAACACTGTTAGCCTCCTGCGATCCCTCCCATGCATTTAGAATATGCTTTACCAAAACTGCTCCTGCGCCTGAAGTGGATCTACCTGTAGTAAAACCATATTGTGCATTATGAAAGATTTCATTGGTCTTAAATTAGAGCTGCATTTGTTTAAACATTATCCGTTCAAATATTTTACTCAAAACTGGCAATATAGATATGGGTCTGTAAGTCCCAAACTCATTCTTTTCTCCTGACTTCACAGAGGTACTTACGCTATTTCATTAAATCTGGGAACAGCGTCTATGCACTCATTGAAAATAATACAATAAACAAATTTAATTGCCATCCACAATTTTTGATATTCAACTGTTTGAAAAATTAAAAAAAGAAAATATTTGCAGACATTGTATTTGCATATTTTCTTTCACTCCCCATGACTTTTAAACGGCTCAACCGATTAGACATGTTGTCATCAAACATGTCTAAGAACACTCGCACATAAGTCACCTTTAATAAAAAAAAAGTAAATTGAAATCGCTTCATCCGTTCGGGAGCTATGATCCACGGACAGGCAGACCCACACACAGACACGTCAAATTTATAACACCCCTCTTTTTGCGTCGGGGGTAAAAAATAGCAAGCAAAAATAGGAGACGTTACATGAGACTCCTTAACACTGAAGTTAATCAGTGTCCTCATAGCCTATCCATGCATGGGTTTAATTTCACTAGCTCCTCTGTGCTAGGTTGGTAACGTATTGTCATTAGATGACAGTTGTAAAGCCAAATCAGTGGCCATTTGCCATTGACCAGTGTTTTCAAGCTGCCTAGATTGAAAACCCTGGCCTCTGCCAACCTGCAGTAGAACAGCATAGTGTGGTAGAAGTAGGTTATTTACATTATAGTGTTTAATAATTACAGATATTTATAGATTATTTTATACTGCCTAAGCCTAAACAAGTATTCTATTCAAAAATGACTATGCATTCTATGCATTGACTGCAAATTATATACTTTACCCATATAACATATACCTATGTATGGAAATATGTTACACCGTGTGTATATAGTTGATTCATTCATTTTTAAATTCTATATCCTTAGCCGTAAAGCACAAAGTGATATAAAGTATTTGAGTGCTGTTTTGTTCAAATAGGCAAAACTATTCATGTAATCATGATGCAATCTGAGATTGTTGTTTGGTAAATTCCCTATTTGCACGATTTTACACATAAATATTTGTCAACTCATCATCTAGATAATAGTACCTACCATAACATTGAATAAAACTTTTATTGTATACGAATACAACCAATACTTCTACTAAGAATTTATTATATATAAAAAAAGCCCTCGATTTTGTACATATCCAGTGCAATGGGCGGATCCAAGTGGTGGCGGAGTCATGGGGGCCATGACCCCCACCCCGCTGGGCTGCTCATGGTCCCAGGAAAAACCCAAGAATTATCTAAGCGAGCATAGCAAGCGAGGGAATTGTCTACTGTATGACTCTCTCTAATTCAGCCCTGACCTAGATCTGGATCTACCCTTCATCCCTATTTTCAAGAACCCTTTCCTAGCAGATGCCTACATCACAATGCCTGCACGCCAAATTTCAGCACAACTATTATTATGACTAATTCAAACTTCTGTTAACTATTTTCTGTACTCAGATTAAGATTGGCTGAAACGATCCATTATTTCTGATATTAATAACACTAATTACTATTGAATTTGATCGAATATAATTGTTATTTAATAACAGTTATATGTTATCGAATAAATTATCACATCAAAAACCTAAATGAGTCAAATGTCAAAACTATTTAAAGCCTTTGATAATTTAGTTCTAAATAACTTTACAAGTTTTAAACTTATAACTTAAACTACAGGTAAACACTTTTCTACAGTTTCAAATACTTTTGAACATACACTTGTTATGTTAAGACCAGTTTTTATTTACCTTTTCCGCAGGTAATTTATAAATTAAATCTATATATATAAAAGAAAGTCGTGTTTGTTACAACACTTATAACTCGAGAACGGCTGGACCGATTGCCATGGTTTTTGATTTGTTGGATTTGTCTCCGTCCAGAATAGCAGAATAACTATTAAAAACATTGGAAAATTTACGAAAAAAATAAAATAAAAGAAAAATCATTTTTCCATACAAAATGTTCGTGGATGTCGGACCTGTCAAACGTGACGTTAACGTGCGTACGTCAAATGTATGCGTGCGTTCAGAAATGTGGGTATAGGATAATAAGTATTAAAACATTGACAAAATTGTCGAAAAATTAAATTTGAAAACGGATTGGGATATTTATTGATTTTCAATTAAATGTCAAATCGATTGGTCTAACTTTTACGTCGCGAAAGTTGTCCGTTGTTGTTTTGAAAATTGTTTATGAATGAATGCTTGAAAATGAATATTAATTGGTTGTCAAGTGTCATGGTACTTTATTTTGTGACATAGTAAAATACTGAACTTAATATTTACCCACTGCTGGGTAATATTTACCCACTGCTGGGTAATATTAAATACGGGTCTTCCTTCAACTGAATATGTTTCGAGCATACTCCACCACGCTGCTCAACTGCGAGTTGGCGGACGCCAGTAATTGCAAGCCGCCTAAAGGCCACTTGGCTTAACGACTGCCATCTAATGATAACAACCAGGACCGATGGCTTAACGTGCCTTCCGAAGCACGGAGGAGCTCGAGATAATCTAATGATAACAACCGGGACCGACGTCTTACGTGTCTTCCGAAGCACAGAGGAGCTCGAGATAATCTAATGATAACAACCGGGACCGACGTCTTACGTGCCTTCCGAAGCACGGAGGAGCTCGAGATAATCTAATGATAACAACCGGGACCGACGTCTTACGTGCCTTCCGAAGCACAGAGGAGCTCGAGATAATCTAATGATAACAACCGGGACCGACGTCTTACGTGCCTTCCGAAGCACGGAGGAGCTCGAGATAATCTAATGATAACAACCGGGACCGACGGATTAACGTGCCCTCCGAAGCACGGAGGACCTCGAGTTAATCTAATGATTACAACCGGGACCGACGGATTAACGTACCTTCCGAAGCACGGAGGAGCTCGAGATAATATAAACTCATCCATGGACAGGCTACGGTTGACGTTGCTTAACTTGCGTGTACAATTAGACTGACACGTGCAATGACGCCATCGTGCTTCTCTATTCTTTTCTATTATTCATTATATTAATTTCAAGACATCATAAATTTTGTTCAACTACTATGTATACCACGACATTCATTGACAATTAGGCGGTACGAAGTTCGCCGGGCCAGCTAGTTTTAAAATAAATAAAAAAGAAATCAAGATGTATGTACCTACTGTATTTTATTATTTTGTGTTCCTTAATAAATCGTCCACCCACAAGGTGGACAGACAACCTCATTAAGACCGTAGGATCGCGCTAGATGCAAGCCGCTTCCAACCGGTCTTATTGGAGATCTAGAGGGGAGGCCTATGTCCAGCAGTGGATTTTCAATGGCTGAGATGATGATGATGAATAAAAATAATAAAATTTTCTTAAGAGTAAAAAATACAAATATATAAAAATACAAATATATAAAAATACAAATATATAACTAGATAATGTTTTTTTTTTTTGACTCAGTGCCACCAAAAGAAAAGATAAATCAAGTATTTTTACCAATTTTGTAATTATTTATGAAGCATGTATTCTTAGGAGTCTTTAGGTGGTCTTGTTTTTGCCAAAATAATCAACAATGTGTTATTGTAATGAATTATCTGATTAATAAATACCGACCTAGGGCCAAGATTCATTTTGGATCGATGAGCCAACAGTGAGTAAGTAACAACATTTCTAATTTCAAATAGATTATTTACAAATGTCAGTTGTTACATGACTGTATAAAAAAAACAATGTTCTTTGTGGTCAATCATGTAACGGCCCTACACCCCCAGAGCTCACACTTAATTGAATCAATTTGTATGGACAACTACGGAGAAATGGCTTGTTTGTCTCCCTCGCCTCAACAAGGTCAACAATTGTTCACCAAAAGTAAACATGTCATTGCAAATTGTTGTTTTCTTACCTACACTTGTATGAAGAGAACAGAAAAACAAATTTTAGGTTAAGATGTGAACAAACATGTGCCAAAATATAAGCTGTAGTTTTCAGAAATATAATCAATGTAAAATATTAAAAGGTTATAATAACTTTTAAAGGGTTACTCACGGATGGGATGCAGCAACTCCTCGCTGGCATCGTCACAGCCGTGCTGCTTCAGTATGGCAGTCAACCAGTCGTGCAAATCCTTCTCATTTTCCGCCACAATACAGAACTGTTCCTCCCTAGTGAACAAGGCAATCACATGCTTCTGTTTCAAGTCCAATCGCCTAGTGATATTGTAGCACGACTTCAGCGGCAACACGCGACGCGGCGCCGCTCCCGAGCGGAACTTCTTCTCAGATTCATAGTACTCCAACCGTGCCGAGCAATCCTTCGTCTCCGCGCGCAGCACGAAGTACTTCTTCTTCATCGTCTTCAATTTGCGCAGGTGGCCCTGGCGCACTACGGCGCCAGCGCCCGCGCCTCCACCTGGCGCGCCCGCAGACATGTTAACGTACCCGCATCCCAAGTCCCGCACTGTTCACTGACGACACTGGCACATGCCAACCGATAACCTTGAAGTTGTTTACTCCACTGATGAAAGTCACCCGAATTGTCGAACCTACGCTACCACTGTCCGACACGCGCCGTCACTAAAAATACGTACTATATTTTCCGTGTAGTGCGTAAATAGTAGGCAGCGAAGATAAATCCAATAGCGTAACAAATTCGCCGTCTCCCGCGTAATTTCACTCGCGCCATGAGACTATTTATTTCGAAGGCGCCACGAACTCGAGACGCGATAACAGTCGATGACAAATTTTATCTATAATAAATAATCGCAAATAGATCAACAACAAACACTATTCAATCCATAATTTGGTACGCTCGCTATTACACTCGGTCATTCACAGACACTCAAGTTTAGAAAGAGATAAAATCATTCATAGTAAACGTAATCCGCACCGCACGCCCTTCCGTAGATACGCAGGGCATGGAAGTCACGCCGTGAACATGCCCGAAGACATCAAAACATTTGATTTTCCTTGCCAAATAGCACTGCAAACAATCTTCTAGGTTTCGGAAACAACGAGAGTCGTATTACTGCTAACCGTTTGTATGTCTAATCACTCAATTTATAAAAAGTCATGTATTTGCGCGTCGTTTTTTATTGGTTCTCGCTATTGCGTGTCATTTTTGTACAGAGGCGACGAACGAAACGATGAGCGAGCGACGAAATCGAATAGTCAAGGTTGCCAATAATCCGACTCAAATTCCCCAAATTTGGGGTCAAAAATATGCTGAATCCCCTCGAAATTATTTTAAGTAATGAAACAAGTTTCAGCTATTTCTTTTACAGTATTTTTTTAGGTACTGACTAATTTACCTTTCACAAAAGCTTTAATGACGAGAATCCCTTAATCCTACACAACTGACAAACAATAAATGGTTCTAAAAAATGTACATTGGCCGTAAACATTAAATTAATTTAAATCTCCAAATTAACCATACTTTACAAACAATTTTTTCTTCATAATATATCGATATGGGTATCAAAATAAAGATCTCGATGACCTGATTTCAAATATATATTTGATATATTAATTTTTGCCTGCAGCTTTGCTTGTATGGAATTATATTATTGTTACGCATGATTAATAAAGGAATAATATTTTCTGTCACCTAATTCTGTGTCACTAATCTGCAGTACCCTAATAATAATATCAGTAGTCTGCAGTACTCTAAATATAAATCATCAGCTAACAAACTACTATTATCATTTAATTCGTTTGATCATCAAAATAATAGATCTGTCACCAAATAAATATCAGTTCCTTAATTTAATGAAAAAATGGCTAATAGGGGCGAAGTCAAATTGGCATCATATTCACTGACGAGTCTTACCAATACTTGGTCAATGTAATAAATCATGTTTTGGTTAGATTTGAGTTGATTTTTGGTTAGGTTAGGGTTTTCTTGTGTCCTGTCATCGGAAATAGAAGCTCCGCGAAGCGGAGCTCCGTCAACGTAGATGATGAATGATGTGGTGCCAAGTAAGCTTAATTAATAATAATTGACAATATAATACATACAAAAACATTTATTTGGTACTAGACCCTATATCTCTATGATTTTAGGTGATTTATTATGGAATCGATTTTATATTGTTTGGTGACTAATCTATTATTTTGCGGCCAAACCCTATTAGTTATGAAACACAAAACTAATTAAATTGGTGATAGCTTAAATGATACCCATTAATAAATCTGTTGTAGGTGCAGTCGGGTTTTTGATTTTTTTTATTTAACTTATAACTTGTTCCCTTATAATGTCAATGCCTACTAAATCACCAATCAATCAATGCAGATTCCCCGCAGTTTAGGGAAATCCCCGCAAGTTGGCAACGCTGCAAATAGTAACGTAATAGGGATGTCAAATAATTCTATATCTGAATGTAAACTATCTTAATACTAAACCAATACAAGTTCAGTAATTGGATTCAAAGTAAAATATTATATTATTCTGTGTTTGCGCCGTTATTTCATACACCATATATTATAAAAGAACTTGTATCTAAATTAATACTGTAAAGGGAAAATATTTGACTCTCGTATGTTGTTTTCTGAATAAACTTAAACCTACTAGTTAAATCGATTTTTAAAATTGCTGAGATAAGCATACAAAGCTCTAATACATAATCAGCTCCTTATAAGACCTATATTCTTTTGACGTGACAACGTCTTATAAATTGGTTAGCCGGGTGACACTTCAAGAAACTGGGTCACGTTATGCGCTTACAATGAGAGCGAGTGAAAGGCGCGTGCCTTTCACTCGCTCTCATTGTAAGCGTGTCGTGGACGCGTGTCCCTTCTAAGAGCGAGAGAGACAGACATAAAAAGTGAAAGGCATGCGTCCCTTCCACTCGAAAACATTTTACCACTCAAAGTCGTTGTCACGTAAAACTTTCGCCCGTATACCGACTTTACAGGCAACCAATTTTTTTTTTTTATAAATTAGATCCTTACGAAAATTGGAATAATTGAAACCAATGCATCAATATTTGAAAGATGTATAATGTCATTTGTGCGATAATAATTTATTCATAAAGTAATACAAGCAATTAGTGTTACTAATCATTACACGCCATAAAATTCCTGGGACTATATGCTTAATTGTTACATTATAAGCACAATAATCGCTTTACGTTCAATTTACTCAACTAAAACAAGGATAGAATCGAAAATTAAGATAATGTCCAAATATTAATCTTTAACTAAGCAGTCTCATCTTCGATCAAGTATAAACAACAGTCTCATACTAAATTGCGCCCATGGATTGTCAGGACGGTTAAAAAATTCAGAACCCATTATTACTATTGCGTAAACATTATACCTTGTTAAGGTGAAGTGAGTCCAGGAAACACGCTTATTGAAAGAATAGTTCTATTAAACTATTTCAATTTGGTTCCTAGAAATTTAACTATGAAATCTTAAGTCCTTTCCGCAGGGCATAAAGCTATTGAAAACACAATTAATAATTTTTGGCTCGATAGAAAAAAATCGCGAACTTACTCTCTAAATTTGCACTAAGTAAAAATTGTAACTATTTAATACAATTTTTTTATAAGGAAATTATACCAAAATTTTCATAATTTTAATTACGAGAGCACTATGCTATTACTTTTAAAAATAAAATAATTTAAATAAAATTATTAAAAGAATAACGATTTGCGGTCGCGCACCCTCCCCGATTCTCGATCGCTCTCAACGTCAGTGCTCTAGGAGCTGCGTTCGAGGTAGGACCTGTGCCGCGCGTCCGTTCAACGCGTTGTCAATAAACACGTTGAAATAAACACAGTGTAGGAATATCAGTAGGACAACAAAACAACGATGATGATGATACATTTATTTTTTTACTGAGACCCGGTTTTTTTTTCTCATGCTAGATGTTTCTTTGGAAAACTTTATTATAAATCTTTCTTGGAATATCTGTAAACCCACATTGAAATTCGTTCAGTAGCGATTGAGTTTATCGCATACATGTAGGTACGCGATCATCGAAATCGGTTTGGCCGTTTAGGCGTCATAAATTTTATTTTTTATACTTCGTCGGGCCGTAAAAACATACGGCCCGCCTGATGTGAAATGGTTACCGTAGTTATAATAACGCTCGCAACTTAAAATATTGCTCGCGCACCGCCACTCCCGCTACCAACACAGCAACTCCTTCCTTTCTGGTGACCTCACTCACTCGCAGGAACACAACAACTCTCAAGGGAATTGTTATTTGGCTGCGGTATTCTGTGAGGTGGAGGTAAATTCCCCAGTCGGGTAGCTTACAATTACGCTCCCTACCTCCCTTTGCCAGCGCTTCGTTTGTCAGTCAGCAGGGTGCACGGGGTGCAGGTAAAATTGGCTTTGGTTCAAAGATGTTGATGAACCACTTACAGCCCAGATATAGTGATAACCCCAAAGATAGTGGAACAAACAGACATCCATACTTTCGCATTTATAATATTAGTAGGTAGATAGTTAATTGATTCAGGTGTTATTTTGCGGAAGTCAAATTTACAGGCAATTTGATCTACACTACTTTGCGTGCTTCCGCCACCAACGTTTTTGGTGTAGGACACGACTTACGCTTAATATTTTTTTGGTGTAGGAGCTAGGACGTTGGATCATTAATATTTTGGGTGTAAGTGGTTCATCAACATCTTTAAACAAAAGCCAACTTCACCTGCGCGCTGTGTACCCTGCTGACTGACAAACGAAGCTCTGGCGAAAAGAGAGGTAGGGAGCGTAATTGTAAGCTACCCGACTGGGGAATTACATCCACCTCACAGAATACCGCAGCCAAATAACAATTCTCTCAATCAATCATGAAATCAAATCAATATATTTTTTTGTAAATACATACATACTAACTGTTACCCGTGGCTTCGCCCGCGTGGTCCAGGGAAGCTGCCATTAATTTGTGTATATTTTTTTCTTGTTGTCATTTTTTTACTTGATGGGATAAAAAGTATATGACACTCTCCAGACCGTAAACTATCCCCGTTAACAAAAATCATGTCGGTACTTAGGTTACTTTCGATGTAAAAGAAGGACAAATGATTACAAAGTTTATTTTTCCCATTGGATTAAGATGTTTTTCCGTGATAAAAAGTAGCTTATGTCACTCTCCAGATCGTAAACTATCCCCATTAAAAAAAATCACGTCCGTACTTAGGTTCGTGTTTGACGTGAAAGAAGGACAAATGATTAACTTTATTTTTTCCCGTGGGAATAAAATGTTTTTCCGGGATAAAGAGTAGCCTATGTCACTCTCCAGGCCTTAAACTATATAAAAAAAAACATGTAAATCCGATTGTTACTTTTGACGTGAAAGAAGGACAAACAACCTTTTACCTATATTATGCTATAGTGATTTAATCTTAAAAGATAGGCATATGCGCAAATTTACGCAGCGCACGCAACTTAAGCCCTCAAAAGGAATATTTTTTTCCCGTTTTTTATCGGTGCTCCGCGCCTATTGGTGTTAGCCTATATATAGCCTTCCTTGAAATATAGGCTAACACTAAAATATTTTTTCAATTCGAACAAAGAAACAAACAAACTCTTCAGCTTTATAATATTAGTATAGATAATACATAGAAAACACCCAGACCAAGATAAACAGACATGTTCATGCACACAAATATTTACTCGTATCTTGTGCGGGGATCGAACCCACGACCTCGGAATCAAACTGGACATGGTTAGCCATTGGACCACCGGGGTTGTCAAATATAAATACTGTTAATATCAATACCGCTGTATGCTCGGGCATAGTAGCTAGGGACAGACGCGTGCTGTACGGCACATATCGATTCCTAGAAGGATGAAGAATAGTGTATGCTGGCGCGTGATAGCTAGTTAGTCTAAGTATGTACCTATTTTAGTTTGACCAATAATAAATATAATTGAATATAAAAGAATTATTGAATAGTTTTCTTTTTATTTTGAATTCTTTACTTTTTCATAATATAAAAAAACATCACTTGTTTGCATGTTGAATATAATATACTTCATTAATAAAAAAAATGTATTTTTACATGTGGTTTATTTATTTTCATATAATTATATTTCCAGTACTTTTAACTATTGTATTGACGGGTGTAATACTACACGGGTGTAGATAGCAGGGATGTAACGGATGTGGTTATATCGGAACCGGAACCGGAATCGGAATTTTTGAATTTGGTTTATCGGAGTCGAAACCGGAATCGGAACCGGAATCGGAATAAAATATGAAGTCAGTCAGAGATATGTGTAGATATCATTTTCAATGAAATAATTACACATCATTATTCGTTAGTGACACTAACTTAGTGTTAACTTTATTATCAATACTTTAACAGTGTAACAATGAAACAATTGCTAAAATCGATAGATCGCGACTCCGCCGCGGCGTCGCGCTGCCCGGCCCGTCTACCCACCCTCGCCCGCCGCGCCGGCCGCCGACCTCCGATATGACTTCTGACTTCGGTTTAAAATTTATCGGAACCGAAGTCGGAACCGAGGATGCAAAAGCAATCGGAAGTTCCGACGTATCGGAATCGAAACCGAAGCTCCGTTACATCCCTGGTAGATAGTCGCTTCGCTATACTGTGGCGTCTCGGCAGCGATCGCGCGCTTGTAAGCGGGTACCCCGCGGCGGCTCCTCTCAAGCCCCGCACCTCACCCCCTCGAAAACGGCCAAGCCCTGGACTCACGTCACCTTAAGAAATACTGTTAACAGACGTTTTGGGGTGTAAGTGGTTCATCAACATCTTTGAGCCAAAGTCAACTTCACCTGCACGCGGTGCACACTGCTGACTGACAAACGAAGCTCTGGCGAAAAGAGAGGTAGGGAGAGTAATTGTAGGGTAGCTTACAATTACTCTCCCTACCTCTCTTTTGACTGGGGAATGTACCTCCACCTCACAGAATACCGCAGCCAAATAACAATTATTGAGCGTCAAAAAAAAAGACATTTATTGAGCGTCGTCACCTGTCAGGAGGCAACCCTCAGAAATAGCATTTTCTAGTAATTTCTAGAATTCTGCTTGGACTAAAGTTGAACTATGATGAGCTTTGGTAGGCTTTTTAACGTTTCTAAATATAAATTAGAGAGACATCATCAGTAAAAGTCCTTCCACTTTATAATACTTATATACAATGTGTCTCGTAAACCTAACGACACACTTTTATCCCGAAAACTAGACATAAAATTATCTAGAATTTTTTTTTTTATATATAACCATTTTGCATGTTTGTAAATTTTATGGCCATTTTGAAGTTAGTAACACTGAAAATTATAGGTAAAAACCACAGGTAAAAGAGGGTAAAAAGCATGCAGAAAAAAAAAACAGCTGTTAATCTGAAAAAAAAAAATGTATTTTTTAGAAAAACCATCATACATACTACTCTACCTAGCAATTAGAAATAGAAAAATAGATCTAATGTCAAATAAAAAAAAAAATCAACTAAACTCGGGAACTGCAATTTTTTTTAACTATTATGCATTTATTCCAAAAATCTTAAAAACTAGGTCGTTAACACCAATATAAATATTATTATTAAAGTACATATTCACAGGAATAAAATTTCAGAACATTGCAAGCCTGTACGTTACCTCCCTATCAATAGACATCTGAAAATTGCCCCGCAATTTTATTAGTAATCCTAAGATTCTGCTATAGTGTGTCGTTGAAGTAATATGATGTAACATCATTTTTAATCATTTATTAAAAAATAAATTAAATTATGTGGCCATTTTAAAGATACGATCCAATAAAAAAAATTACATTATAAATAAGACTAAAAATAATTTTATTTCGGACAACAGAAATCCATGTTTGTAATGCTGCGGCTACAGTACCGTGATATGTCAATAATTATTGCCATAATTTCAACAACGCCTAGGTGTAACCACGATTTATGGCCATAATTTTACAATGCCAATCAATATGGCAAATGGCGGTAGACAATAGCTCCGGCGGCGGTCTTTTTTCGCACATCAAAGAGAATTACCGCAGTAATTAATGCGTTTGTGGTCACACTACCGTTTGTCCAGTGTGCAACATGAGCTCAACGGCGACGCACGTATCGAGCGACATGGAGTGGTCAAATGAAAAAAGCTTGAGTTTTGGAATTATTCCAATGCGAACCGTATCTTTTTATGGGCTTTCGGTCCGGTATACCCCGATAAAAATCGCGGTGTACAATGATGATTTGAAGAAGAAAAAAGACCGAAACCATCTAAATAAATATAACAGCTGCAGCTTCAACCGCCATCTTGAAACATGATATTTTTACCGCCTAATTTATTGACATATCTCGGTAAACTCTAGTGTAACCACACCACTTCACGCAGTAATTTAAACGGTAATTTAATGCCACAATTATTGCGGTAACAGCGCGGTAGACGGTAAGGTAGTGTAGCCGCAGCATTAGTGAATGCTTAAAACTATGTTAGTAACTTTAGGAGATTTCGTCAAACAGCATTTTGCCAATCAGTGGACAATCCCCACTTTCGGCTGACTAGAGAGAGATCTAAGGAGAAACCGCTGTGTATCTTTCCTACAGTGACCACGGTATTGCCATTTCGCATTTTCTTGCTATGTAAATATCAGTGGGTGACACAAGTAAACTCATAAAGTCAATACATAAATGAAATATTCCAAAAAATGATAATATTCTTCACGAGGCACATTAAGGGTTCATCACCAGAATGTCCGCTACGGATGTAGGAGTCGCTCTTAGTAAACACATTTTCGATACATCGGAGGAACGTTGGGATGCGATCGGGGTTTCTGCGACCTTTCCAAGGCGTTTGATTGTATCGATCATCAAACACTTTTCCTCAAGTTTGATTACTATGATAATAAAGAGAAAACACTGAAAATGATTGAATCTTACCTTAGCATTAGAACTCTAAATAGTTGATTTATACAATACATAATCGAGTGGCTCCAATGTAAAAATGGGTATGCGCCAGGGATCAAATTTGGGTCCGTTTAACTCACAGAGTCACAGACATTCAATGAAGAATGTTACTAGGTATGCCAAATCTCTTGAAATGTTGTCTCAGTGAAGCCTCTATGTATACAAACACACTAGTTTTTGTTGTAGTCAAAAATATCTAGTAGTTTTGATTCTAAAGGCATTCAAAGTTTTCGAATCCCGCTAACAATCTTGTGACGTCATTTTACAACGCATCGCACGGGCCACAGCCACGGCTCGCTTAGTATTAGGGATGTGACATTATAATTATAGTATTTAATTAATTATTATAGTAATTAAAATTTAAAATAAATTAATAATAATAATTTATTTTAAATTAATTTAATTTAATTAATTATTATTATTACAGTATTTAATTAATTATTTAATTGTAATTATAGTATTTTGGTATAATTTCAACGGCACGGGCGCGCGACCGCGAGCGGACTGAGTGAGCCAGACTAAGCGTGTTGTTCGATGACGTCACACAGCCCGCGTCGTACGGTTACAACTTGTTTTACTTCTAAATCGGAAACTAATTGACATATCGAAGTAATTCTTTCACTAGTATTTTTTATTTTTGACAGAGAATATGGAGTGCTAATAATTAAAATTAGTTAACATTCTCCATTATTGAAATTGAATGTCTGTGGTTTAACTAGAGCGCTGAAAGATTTGTATCCACGGCTATTAAATAATTAATAAAAAACACGGCAATATCGCCAATTTATGCAGATTTTGGCACCTCATTGGCAACACCACCAATTCAATATGTCCGTCGGCAAGCTGTCATTCGTTCGTTCGCCTTATTAAAAAAAAAGGTAGAACAAACGAGAAATGTTGGCAAATTAATAGCGATAATAAACGTGTTGTCTTTTTGTTTCAACATAATTTACTTTGATTTACACAATTCTGAAAACTGAGGTACGGTTCGTTTTTTGCGGGCGGTTGTGACGACGTTGCTTGTTTACTTTGGGAGATACAGTGGTCTTCTTTTTGAAATACCATGACATTCGTGTTCTCAGCGAAAGGAGAGTTTTTGTCGCGTACAGCGATCTCCGATAAGTGTTTTGGGTGTCCAATGATGGTGTTGATGAAGCGTATCTGTGTACTGTTATGTGGTATTGGTGACTAAAAAATTATCACGGTCTGTATGTAGCATTGCCCTTTCATCTTGCCAATTGCAACAGTACGTTTGTGTGGTTCAGTTTTGCAACAATCACTAGAGCGTAGAAAACGTGTCAGGCTTCCACCCTACGCTTAAAGGTTGCCCAAACCGATATTCTGTATAATGAGATTTAGTATTCTTGTTTGCAGGTGTTAAAACGATGGACAGTCGATTATACTAGTAAGGTAATGTCAAGTCGCGTTATTTATGTGTATGATTTCATGTGTCAGTGTGCTGTTTATCAGTCTAATGTGTGCTTTCAGATATATTATGGCATCTGGTACATCATCCTTGGAGAGTAATGGTAGTAATGGTTAGTATGCTTTCAATTACACCATAAAATAGTAGTTAAAATCAGGTATTTCTTACATCCTTTTTTGGCTTAGGATAGACATTGGTTTTCACGCTTTACCTTTGCTTTGCTAGATACTTTTTATTCTAAACTGTTATTAGTTAAACAATTCGATAACTCACCTACATTTTTGTTTGTTTGTTTTTAATGTCTGTTTATACAAAAGACAAACTTATAAACAAATCAGTGTTTGCTTTTAAGTTAGAAGGATCAGCCCCCTTACCACTATCTCTTATTGCGATTCAATAACTGAATAGAATGCTTATTCATACCAATGAATAATCAACTCTATTTCAAATGGAATAGAGTCGCTTATTCATTGGTTTGAATAAGCAATCTATTCAATTATTGAATCGCAATAAGATATGGTGGTAAGGGGTTGTTACATTCAATGCTACAATATTGAAAGAATGAAACAAAATCATACATAGGCAAATAAAATAAGAAATACCTATAACACTATCGGGCAGGTTGTATGCTAGTTTGCTACCTTAGACAATAATATTGTTAAACCTTTTCAATATTACAAACAACCATAATATGACTTCCCTGTTGGTAAGCAGTCATCACAGCCCAGTCATTGGAGCTGATAGGTTTAATATATATATCCATAAATTTGGGTCAGTCCTACTAATGCCATTATCCAATACAAAGTGCTTAGTGCGAGTTTTTTGGTCACATTCGAAGGTGACAATGTTTACTAGCCGACCAAATTAAGAAAAAGTTTCATATTATGAATTTACCAGATGCGTAATGTAGATTACATACACAAATTGGGTTGTTTCCAATGTTTAAAAATTGTACAAATAAATTAACAATATCGTAAAATACACAAAACTATAAAGATCTGCAAACTTTCATTCTAATATCTTCAGTCAGACTTTTTTTAGCGTCGATCAAAGTTTGGCGGGAAAGTCCATTTTAAAAGTATGAAATTATTAAAAAATAATATTTCCATTGGAGTAGCAATAAAAAATGCTATAACTTTTATTATGATAATAATTACATAAACGTAATATTTAACATAGCTGTCGTACAAATTTCTGATTTGATGCATATAAAATACAAAACTGTGACGTCATAATTCGGTAGTCTTTTGTATGGAGCGTTTTGGGGCAGTCTAAAAATTGTGATTTTCAAATTAATATATCTCGAGAGATTTTTGTGCTATCGAAGTAATTCTTTCACCTATGGTTATATTATGGAGACGTCCCTACATATCAAACAGAAAAAAATGTTAGTCAAATACCCAATTGGCCGGGTTGCTCCCTTCGAAATGTGAGCATGTAAGCCATATGATTTTGATATATAAATAAATTTAAAGAGATAAATATTATGACATTACATTCTCAATATATTTATGAAAATCTTATTTACGTTCATAAAAATCAAACAAAATTTTGGAAAAACAGTGATCTCCATCAATTAAATTTAAGAAATAAAAACAAACTCGCTGTGCATATTACGAGGCTCCATAAAATCTCTAACTCGTTCCCAGGTCAATGTATACGCATAATGGTTAGCAATGGCCACTTTGACTCCGAGGTCGCGGGTTCCATTCCCGCACAAGACAAACATTTGTGTGCATAAACATGTCTGTTTGTCTTGGTCTGGGTGTTTTCTTTGTATTATAAGTATTTACAAAAAAAAATGTAGGTATTTAAGTACATTTTATCAGTTGTCTAGTACCCATAACACAAGCTTTGTGCTTAATTTGGGACTAGATGGCGCTGTGTAAATTGTCCAGAAAAAAAAAAATATCTTCAAGGCTAGACATATTGCCTATCTTTAAGTGGGATTTAGATGTATTCAAATTTGTTACTCTTTCACAAATATTAAATGTTTCAATTTTTTTCATTTTCATAAATCTATGTACATTATGGCCACTCTCTGCCGCTTAGTTTGTATGGTGCCACATGCGCTTGCATGTACTTACACTCATTCACGCTCTGCACAGACGTCATTGTGTGTGTAGTAGTTAACGACGCGACATTTGTATAGAGTGGCCGGAGTGTGCTATTAGTAAAAAACCAATATCTGCCCCCTTACCACCATCCCTTATTGTGATTCAATAACTGAATAGATTGCTTATTCATACCAATGAATAAGCGACTCTATTCGAGTTGAAATAAAGTCGCTTATTCATCGGTATGAAGAAGCATTCTATTCAGTTATTGAATCGCAATAAGAGGTGGTGGTAAGGGGGCTGTATTTTTTATATCATAATTTTAGGGTCAGTATATGCAGGTAAGGTAGAGAATGGTCAAGTTTTGTCATTTTTCTTAAATATATTTATGACTATTTTTATAATTATAAAAAATATGTAGTTAGTTTGATATTTTTACATACAAAAATATATTATCCACAACATATATAACAATAGTAGTTTATGAAACTGTTGCATAATAAGGATTCTTAAAACAAGTGTGATTTTATCATTATTATTTTAAAAAGTAAAGGGGGTGTAAGTGGTTCATCTACATCTTTGAACTAAAGCCAACTTCACCTGCACATGGTGCACCCTGCTGACTGACAAACGAAGCTCTGGCGAAAAGAGAGGTAGGGAGCATAATTGTAAGGTACCCGACTGGGGGATGTACCTCCACCTCACAGAATACAGCAGCCAAATAACAATTCCTTTGAGGGTTGTTGTGTTCCTGCGAGTGAGTGAGGTCACCAGAAAGGAAGGAGATACTGCGGTGGCAGCGGGGGTGGCGGCGTGCAAGCAATATTTCATGTTTCGAGCGTTAATGTGGCTGCGGTAACCGCTTCACATCAGGTGGGCCGTATGCTTGTCTGCTACCCGAAGTGGTATAAAAAAAAGAAAAAAAAAAGTTGGTACACTCCTTGATATACATCTCTTTATCACATACTAATTTAATATTGTTCTTTTGATTTTTTTCATATGTCCGTCGGTATAGGACATTTCACTATCCAACATGACGAGACACAAAATAAGACATACACAAATGAAATGAACTTCCTTTTATATGTATTTTTTTTTGACGCGATAACGTCTATAAATCGACGAAGCTGTACGCACGAAAAAGCATGACTCATTGTCACGTTCCGCCTAAGCCGAGCGTGCAAGTGAGAGCGCGGAACAAGCGATAGAGAGAAGAGTTCGGCTTGTGACGCATCTATCTCTCTTCCACTCCATCGGCCGATGGATTCTTATCACGTAAAATTGTCCGTAAACCGACTTTCATCATCATCAGGTCGATTTTAGTCTCCACTACAGGAGCACGACCCTCTCTCGTCCGTCCTAGACGGAAGGAGGATTTGGCCTACACTCCCCATGCTGGCCAAACAGGTTGAGGAGGCCTGATCGATATTTGATAATGTATTTCCCTTAGTTGCCTTGTATGACATCCACGGGAAGAAACGGAGTGATTCTATTCTAGTCTGCCGGAAACCGACTTTACAGACAACCATTTTTCTTTTCCAGAGTCCATATCGCACAGTTACGTAACAGTAAGTAACGAACGCCACAACCCCACTCAACTACCGACGATTCCGATACCGATCGAGTATGAAGTGCTGAGTGCGAGTCAGTGCTATGAGAAGCCGGCGTACACGGTGAAGGCTCACGGCGCGCACGTGATGAGCGGGCCGTACGAGCTGGGCCAGTACGATGTGTTGACCAAGCAGACCAGCGAGAGCATCAAGCAGCAATGCGAGATCAACCAGCTGCGGCGACAACACACGGAGACCACGAGGCGGTGCGAGCACGTAATGAAGGTGAGCAATACAATTCTATTATATTGGATTTTTTTCTACGGGGTGTAAGTAGCTCTCCGCGATCTTTAGAACCAAAGCCAACGTCATCTGCACGTGGCACCGTGTCGACTAGCGATAGAGGCTCGGATAAGAGACGTAATTACAAGTTGCCCGAGTGGGAAAATACCTCACAGAATACTTCAGTCAATCAGCCGAAAATCTTAAGGGTTAGGTTTCTGTGAGTAAGTGAGGTAACCAGGAGGAACGACGTTGCTGCATCGGTGGGTGAGGGGGCGGGATATTATATAACCGCTTTACATCAGGCGGCTCGTATGCTTATCGTCAATGTTTCGTTATCGACTACTATAATAATATTATTTTTGTTAATGTTGCCAGGAATTGGATTATGTGCGCGGGCAACACCGAGCCGCCATGAATCAGCTGGAGGTTTCTGCGCAGGAGGCGAGCAGCCTCCGCGGGAAATACAATGATCTGCTCAACGATAACCAGCGGTAAGAGTTAAAAGGAACAACAATTAATGCCTCGGACAGTCTACATGAGTAGATAGATATATATGAGTCCACGCCTACATAGCATTTCTATATCTACATACTCTTTTCACAATCACACAGGAGTATAGCTAATGTTTCTCAAACAAACTAAATTACCTAACCACTGTATGTTTACTTACCTCACTGCTGTGCTTGTTGAATAGGCTGTTTGACAATGTTCAAAAATTGTATAAATTATTTAACAATATCGTAAAATTCACAAAACTATAAGATCTGCAAACTTTCATTCTAATATTTTCCGTCCGACTTATTTTAGGGTCGATCAAAGTTTGGCGGGCAAGTCCATTTTAAAAGTATGAAATTATTAAAAAATAATATTTCCATTGGAGAATCAATAAAAAACACTGTAACTTTTATTATGATACTAATTACATAAACTTAATATTTAACATAGCTGTCGTACAAATTTCTGATTTGATGCATACAAAATACAAACCTGTGACGTCATAACTCAGTAGCCAATGTAGCCATACAAAATGGAGCATTTTCGGTAATGTCCAAAATTGTTATTTTCAAATTAGCATTCTCGAGAGATTTTGGTGCTATCGAAGTAATTCTTCCACCTATGGTTATATTATTGAGACGTCCCTACATATCAAACTGAAAAAAAAAAGTTGGTCGAATATTATATGATTAATTTGCATGTTTCCCTTTCTAGCTTGGAGCGCGAGGTTCAGCATTTCCAACAGACTGGCAACCCTGACGGGAGCCCTGACTTGATGCACACGCTTAGGAAATATGAAGGGCTGAAAGACGAGTTTGAATGCTATCGCAAGAGGTAAGAAGTCACTTTCCACTCTTAATTATAAATAGTTTTTTTTTATCGCGACACGCACACCACACTTTCCACCACTGTGTCTCTTGCGTAGCCAATGAGCAAAGTCCATTTTTGGCCCAGGGGTAAACAATGGTTGCCTTGGAACAAATGATGTAATCTTTCTATTCTATATCTATTATAATATATATCACTAAGTGATATATATTATATATCGTTTAGTGGCATATCTTTATATATATATTAAGATATGCCATTAAGTGTCAAAAACGAATACCCGAAAAGTGAGCTAACTGTCTCACCTCGCAATTAGTTCGCACAAGCAAGCTGATGTAAACTGACGTTTATAACAATTGATTGCAATAGGTAAAAATTCAGTCTTCGATATTTCGAAAATGCATAATATGTAATATCTGGATAAAGTAATTACACCTTTAGTATTATTTTAACTCGTGCTTTACATTTCATGTTTTGTAAGGAGAATTGGCACCAATTTGCGCTTGTATTTGTCGATTATTCATAAAATCACTTTTATTACAGATATGAGGACTTGATAGAAAAACACAACACGACCCTCGAGAAGCTACAGATAATCCAAGACGAGAACAGCAGACTTAAAACACAGTGCCACGAACTCACCCAAGAGAGGAATTCTGTTGTGAGTATTAACTACCAGGGGTGACAGAGATATACGCACACAGTTTTTTTTATCTAGAGAGAGATAGAGACTACCGCATCAGCTGGAGCAGAGACGAACAAAGCAGCCACAGAAGGCATGCCTTTAACAACGGAAGTGGGCGGGTGCCGGCTTTAGTAGTTTGCATGAACTAACTGGTGGAGGTAGCACGCAAAGTAGTGTAACTTTTGTATTTTAATTAGCTTCATTTTTTATTTCAACCCTGGGATTAGAGATAATATCGAACAAAATATTATAGACGTTATCACTATATTCAATATAAAATGTCTTTTACGGTGTTTTATGCAGAGGACATAGGCCTCTAAATAAAAATGTGGTTGCCAGCAATGTTAATTCATTTAAACCTAACATTATGTTAGGTTTAAATGAAGTTTAATGATGACACCTCAAGTCGCTTGATTACTTAAGGTGTCATCAATAAACTTCATTTGTACCTTTAAATGATTGTTTTTTAGACACCTCAAGTCAAGTTAGGGCCAAGCTAGTATGGCAAATGACCGATGTGCTTTTAGCTGAAGATTTCACCCTGTATAGATTTTACACAAAGCATTAAGATTTTAGAAATACTAAGGGATTTATGAAAATTGATTCACTAAGACGTCGGTTGCCCGCTCGGTTTCTCATCAATCTGATCGATGATTTCGGTAAGATGGACGTGAAGCTGACCGTGTAATCCACTGATAGATAAACCGATGATTGACTGAACGAATTTCTGACATCGGTCTTCGGTCTTTCAATCTGACATCAGTTTCGCCATTACCAAGGTCGCTATTCAGATCAATGAGAACCTGAGCGAGTAAGCTACGTATGTGGGTCGATGACGGTGACGATGTATTGGTGCAGATCCGCGAGCGGAACGCCCTGAAGCAGCAGGTGGCCAGCATGGTGCGGCAGTGGGACGGCGGCGCGCGCGACCGAGCCGAGCGCGTCGACGTCAAGAGACTCACGGACGAACGGAACGCGGCCATGGCCGAGTACACGCTCATCATGAGCGAGAGGTGAGGGCGGGGGGGCGGTGCGTGACGTCACGACACTCACGGACGAACGGAACGCGGCCATGGCCGAGTACACGCTCATCATGAGCGAGAGGTGAGGGCGGGGGGGGCGGTGCGTGACGTCACTCACGGACGAACGGAACGCGGCCATGGCCGAGTACACGCTCATCATGAGCGAGAGGTGAGGGCGGGGGGGCGGTGCGTGACGTCACTCACGGACGAACGGAACGCGGCCATGGCCGAGTACACGCTCATCATGAGCGAGAGGTGAGGGCGGGGGGGCGGTGCGTGACGTCACTCACGGACGAACGGAACGCGGCCATGGCCGAGTACACGCTCATCATGAGCGAGAGGTGAGGGGGGGCGGGGCCGTGACGTCACGACACTCACGGACGAACGGAACGCGGCCATGGCCGAGTACACGCTCATCATGAGCGAGAGGTGAGGGCGGGGGGGCGGTGCGTGACGTCACTCACGGACGAACGGAACGCGGCCATGGCCGAGTACACGCTCATCATGAGCGAGAGGTGAGGGGGGGCGGGGCCGTGACGTCACGACACTCACGGACGAACGGAACGCGGCCATGGCCGAGTACACGCTCATCATGAGCGAGAGGTGAGGGGGGGCGGGGCCGTGACGTCACGACACTCACGGACGAACGGAACGCGGCCATGGCCGAGTACACGCTCATCATGAGCGAGAGGTGAGGGCGGGGGGGCGGTGCGTGACGTCACTCACGGACGAACGGAACGCGGCCATGGCCGAGTACACGCTCATCATGAGCGAGAGGTGAGGGGGGGCGGGGCCGTGACGTCACGACACTCACGGACGAACGGAACGCGGCCATGGCCGAGTACACGCTCATCATGAGCGAGAGGTGAGGGGGGGCGGGGCCGTGACGTCACGACACTCACGGACGAACGGAACGCGGCCATGGCCGAGTACACGCTCATCATGAGCGAGAGGTGAGGGGGGGGGGGGGGGCGTGACGTCACGTCACGACACTCACGGACGAACGGAACGCGGCCATGGCCGAGTACACGCTCATCATGAGCGAGAGGTGAGGGGGGGCGGGGCCGTGACGTCACGACACTCACGGACGAACGGAACGCGGCCATGGCCGAGTACACGCTCATCATGAGCGAGAGGTGAGGGGGGGGGGGGGGCGTGACGTCACGTCACGACACTCACGGACGAACGGAACGCGGCCATGGCCGAGTACACGCTCATCATGAGCGAGAGGTGAGGGGGGGGGGGGGCGTGACGTCACGTCACGACACTCACGGACGAACGGAACGCGGCCATGGCCGAGTACACACAGTAGTGATAGAAATGTGATTTTTCCACTTATACTCATTTATAGTTTCCAGTTCACATATTTCATATTTTTTCTTATGTCACTAATACGGATAATTTCATTGACAATCAATTCTAAAATTATTTTGTTTCATTCTCTGTTTAGTTTTTTCTCATATAACAAACACTTTGTGTAGTTAGCATTCTTAGTTAACGTTCTATATGTGGAAATCTAGACTTTTTCGTGCCAATTTTGTTATATTTACTAGTTCATTATGAATGTACTAATTTCCCGAAAATAAATATATTAAAATGTCTGAAAAAATTGTATGATCTGGTAACCTTAACCGTAAATGTATTCTCCTTGAATCCATAGAGCAATCTATCTGATATTAGGTGGTATTACAGGGATACGGTGCACAAGGAAATGGAGAAACTTTCAGACGAGAGGCAAGCGGCACTCAAGCGGGTCGCGGCGCTCGAGTCAGCGCTGCAAGCGTCGCGGGAGGAACAGAGGGCCACCGCACTACAGGTGTGTTTATTAACACTACTATTTGGACTTTTGGGCAAGCACAAAGCACAAGTGCTTCTTAACAAATTGTTATAATTTTCTGTTTCATAATAGTGTTAGGGTACTATGCTGCACGTGATCATTATAATAGGTTAAACTAGTGAATCTTTGGTTATAACTGGTCGTTAGCAGATTAGCTCCAATGATCAGTTTTGCTCTTGTGTAATTACAAGGAATTGAGGAAAGAAAAGACTCCTATAGATATTTTTCGACATGCCTTTGAAGTCGATACTTAGGTGAAAAAATAATACACAAGCCAGGCTCTAAAGTGCTGGTATCCTGAGTTGTAAAAGCATTTAAAAAAAAAAACAATTTTTTTGGAGTACCTAATAATTATTTGGGCTTTTCTGAGTATCATATGTATGTATTACAAAAAAATGTATTTGAGTACATTTATCAGTTGTCTAGTACCCATAGTACAAGCTTTGCGCTTAGTTTGGAACTAGATGGTCCTGTGTGAATTGTCTAGAAATATTTTTTTTTTATTTTTTTTACTGTTCTGAAGTTAGTTGGCCTCAGGTACGATGTTGAATGATGTATTGACCACTACTGATGGAGTATTGTCTTCATTGCGTGCAGGCGGAGTCTCTCCGGCGCGAGATCGAGTCCGCGCTGGTGGAGCGGGACCGCGCCATCAAGGAGTGCTCCGACCTCAAGACGCCGCAGAACACTAACACTCTCGGGAAATCACGGTATAAAACACACTATAGTCTACTTATCAACTTTCTAAAATTATATAAATTATAATTAATCAAAACTAGTACAATCTGCGATGTTAAATTTTAAATAACTTACCACCGACTTGTTTTATGGTCAATCAAAGATTGGAAAGTCCATTTTAAAAGCATGAAATTATAAAAAAAATGTTGCCAGTTTAGAAAAATAAAAAATACTGTAACTTTTTTTACGGCACTAGACAAAAGTTACAGTATTTGTGAACTCTGTCGTAGATAAATACTAATATTTTCTTCATTAAAAGAAATATCTTAAAGGATCATCGAAAATGATTCTTATACAGGTTTTTGTTCACTTTTATTAATTTTGAATAAACTAAATACAATTAGAAATTCACTTGAGTAGTCTAAAACAGTGAAATCATATCTCAGTATTTAATCTAAAGTAAAAATTCATTTTTATCAAAAAAAAAAAAAGTTTTCTGTAAAGTCGGTTTACGGACGATAATGTTACGTGATATAACGTCATAAGAAATATAGGCCGATCGTATCTCTCTATCGCTTGTTACACGCTCTCGCTTGCACGTTCGGCTGAACGTGACAATGAGTCATGCTTTTTCGTGCGTGCAGCCGGCATTATCAGACGTTAACATGTCAAAAAATGTTTTGACCGCTGATAAAAAGTAACTAATTTGACTAAGGCGTCGATTATCCATTTGATGGTATAACCAGCCTATGAGACTATTTAATACATTCTGCACAATAAGATTAATGTTTGTTTATTTAAGGCAAGACAACTCGGCGTATCATCATTTGGGTCTCGCGAGCGGTGTTGGTAATGACGGATTTCTCAACGGGCAACACTCCAATGACCCATCATTAGACAAGTTGCAAGGTAAGTCATACCATGGTACAATGTTGTATGGTACAATTTGTGAACAATGGGTAGGTTATTAACAATTATAAATATAAGTACAAAATAACAATTTTGACTGAATATAAATATAATACAAAAATAAATGATTAAATAAAATATGATTGACATCAAAATTTATATAAAATTATTCTGCAGGTGCCTAAACAGTAAAAAATATACAGGTTGTTGTAATACAATAGATACATATAGAATTATCAAGCTCCTCTCCCATTGCAGCGCCCCACAGGGTCCTTGATTGTTACTTTGACATTAAATTAAAAGACCTATGTATACATTAAGGATGCAATAAATAATAGGCTATTTGACTAACATTTTTTTCGGTTTGATATGTAGGGACGTCTCCATAATATAACCATAGGTGAAAGAATTACTTCGATAGCACAAAAATCTCTCGAGATATGGTAATTTGAAAATCACAATTTTTAGACTGCCCCAAAACGCTCCATACAAAAGACTACCGAATTATGACGTCACAGGTTTGTATTTTGTATGCATCAAATCAGAAATTTGTACGACAGCTATGTTAAATATTACGTTTATGTGATTAGTATCATAATAAAAGTTATAGCATTTTTTATTGCTTCTCCAATGGAAATATTATTTTTTAATAATTTCATACTTTTAAAATGGACTTTCCCGCCAAACTTTGATTGACGCTAAAAAAAGTCTGACTGATGATATTAGAATGAAAGTTTGCGGATCTTTATAGTTTTGTATATTTTACGATATTGTTAAATAATTTATACAATTTTTAAATATTGGAAAATAGCCTATTGAGTACATTTATTAAGCGCAATACCTACCTAAAAATCAAGAATATCAGTAAAGAATTTTGAGAAACATAAGTAAATGGAGATTTAATGGAAAGAAATTTCGTTCTCATTTACGTACACACGTACCTATAATTTTAGTTAACCATGCCATCTAGTAGTAAAACGTGAATATCGAAAACATTGTAATTAGAAAACTATAGATGAAAATAATTTCTACGAGAAACTCAATAATTGCATGATTGTATGAAGAGGCGTAACTCTTAACTTTTCTACCAATTTTCTCAAAAATTATATTCTTCTTCAATGTCATGAACAATTTTTATTAATGCGATACTAAAGGCTAGAAATCGAATCCACTTGGTTGCTATTCTTAGTTGATATGCCAGTCAGTACTAATCATGATCTTTTTTGTCTTGGGACATGAGAGGTGTTGCTTACGAATTACGAGTTTTAAATCTTTCGAGATTTTCTGCTGTGTTCTGTCGATGGCGTTTTACGTCAAAAAAACAATTCTTCGAATTTTAAGAAACATTGCTAATAAAAAAAAAACACTTTTAATAGTACGAAATCCACCTAAAAGCAATTAATTCGCCCAGATAACAGAATATTTTTTTTTAAATATTTTTACCACAACTCGTACAAAGTAACATTCCTAGAACTAATATCCAAGAACATTATCAAATAGCAGCGTAAGATTAATATGGAAATTTTAAAACATAAAGACATCTGCAACATTAACAGACAAGCAATCTTACTGGCCTCTTGACGACGGCAGAGTTTCGTGCATGAAACGCGGAGGAGAATCGAATTCCGAGCCAGCCGTCTCGTTAGTTCGACTCGGTTGTAACTACGATGGCACGAAATTTCGCTCGCGGAAGTCCACGGCGTTTTTTCGCGTAGATTTGTCCCTAGCGATAGTGAGTGACGATGAGGTGACTCCGGTTGTGATCCGTCAGGGCTGGCGGGCCTGTCGGCGGAGGGCGCGGAGGCGGAGCGCGGGGACTCGCTCGAGCAGAACAACCCCGAGCTGGAGCGGCTCAGGAAACAACTGGACCGGCTGCAGGCCGACCTGGCCGACGCGCAGCGGGAGGCCGAGGTAACGGACACACTCACACACTCACACAAACAACTGGACCGGCTGCAGGCCGACCTGGCCGACGCGCAGCGGGAGGCCGAGGTAACGGACACACTCACACACTCACACAAACAACTGGACCGGCTGCAGGCCGACCTGGCCGACGCGCAGCGGGAGGCCGAGGTAACGGGGACACTCACACACTCATACACACGCGCGCGCGCACACACACACACACGCACACACGCACACACGCACACACACAAACACACACACAAACACACACACAAACACACACACAAACACACACACACACACACACACACACACACACACACACACACACACACACACTAGTGTGTGTCACAGTGTGAGGCTGTGAGAAAAAAAAACTTCGCGTTTTCTCAAGATCGACTACACAAGACGTGTTGAGTTGTACCGTTCCCGGACACATTTCCCATTAATAGCTCAGTTTTGTCATAAATCATAGTATAAAATATCCTGTTTCAGGTATCAAAAAGAAGGCGGGACTGGGCTTTCTCGGAAAGAGACAAATTGTTACAAGAGAGAGAAAGCGTCAAGGCTTTGTGCAATAGGTTAAGAAAGGTAAGTCAATCTAACGATTATTTCTTTATCGATAAACGAGAATCTTATTTCCATTCGACGGAGGTACTTTTTTATTATTTACATCAGTGGTTCCCAAGTAGTTTTTCCTGCCCACTTCCGTTTGAAATAGCTCAAATTCGTGTATCTTATTACATCGTGGCCTGTCGACAGGAGCGGGACCAAATGGTAGGAGAGTTGGCGGACGCGCGCCGCCACGGCGGCAAGAAGCAGGCCGACGCGGCCAAAGACGTCAAAAACGTAAGGACTAGTGTAGTGCGGGAGGACGAGCTGGAACAGGAGCGCCCAGACGCGGACGCGCAGGTACACCGAGGGAGCGGGAGCGGGGTGTGCCGGTGTGCTGTCCTTGCTGCTTGTTTGCCACCCCAGGGTTATATGCCTGTGGCGGTTGTATGTCTGATAATAAAGATTTTTTTTTTCATTCGAAAACTTACGTCGACGGTTCCCAACCTTTTGACTGACAACTTTAAAACACGTGGAGTTGAATGTTTGAAATTCAAAAATACATTCCCTTTTTTCTTTCATTGCTAGATAGGCATGCTATCATAATATCTTTGCAATAATGGGTATATTTTATTGCGCTGAAAATAATATACGTATTTTAGTACAAAATTACTATTTTCCTAGCCCTATATTGGTTTGGTCACACAAATAAAGACGATCAAGCGCGCAACGAGCGCAAGTTCCTATTTAATAATGGCACGAAGTGTTCGGTTTTGGATTACTCTAGTATGTTTTTTTTTTATTATAGACAATTATCATTTGGCTATTTTTGCCATTTTTTGTTTACTAACGATCGCTCAAAAATGCTTTATAGTGTTGGCTTTAATAAAACCATGAAGCAGATGAATTTTGGAGATTAAAAGTGGTTTTGACGGATTCTTAATTCAGCGGTATTCAATTTCTTTTTGTCTAATGCCAAAAAAAGTCGGTAAAAATTGTGGTAAAAATTAAGTAATTTAAATCACAATACGCTGTACGAAATAATAATTTAAAAAAACACTTTCGTTTTGTATTTAGACCGGCTTAGTTTATGAGCGGCTACCTACCTCCATACAATTTGTTTTGCAATTTTGAAGCTAAATGATGCCATATATATCTTTTTACATTTTGGAAGAATACTTAATACATACTGATATTTGCCGAGATTGAGAACCGCTGTCTTAAGGGTGCTGGCTTATGTGTTATGTAAAGTTGTTATAAAAAAGACTTTATACGTTAAATATTTTTATCTAATCTCATACTGAAATTTACACATTAAAAAACTGAACACAGTATCATAATGACAGTCTTTACGCACAAGCTGTCAAAATAAATTTAAAAAGTTATTTTTCGATACAGCTCTTCTATGGACAACTGTATCGTAAAATAACTTTTTTACCATTTCGATACAGCTTCAGCCCTGGATACAGGTATTTTAAACAGGTTGCAATGCAAATACATTGCAACTATGCAAATTTTTTCTACATAATCTGTGAACGCGGCGCCGCGCGGCGCGTCGCGCATGCGCACTACGCATGCTCGATCTGCAAATGGATTTTTATGTAAGAATTATAGCTGATAGATTAACTTCATGGTTGTATTTAAAATATTATTATCATATATTTCATGAGATTAGATAAAGTAGTGTATGAAACTGCACATAATTAGGTATTAAAATACTCGTGTGGTATTATTATAACACTCGCCTTCGGCTCGTGTTATAAACTCACACTCGTATTTTAATAACCCTTATTATGCAACAGTTTCATAAACTACTATTATATTGTATTGGGATGTCTATTTGTCTGTTTGTATGCGCAACAGGGGGAGCCGGCTGGGCCGATTTCATGCATGCAATTGGGTTGTTTCCAATGTTTAAAAATTGTACAAATAAATTAACAATATCGTAAAATACACAAAACTATAAAGATCTGCAAACTTTCATTCTAATATCTTCAGTCAGACTTTTTTTAGCGTCGATCAAAGTTTGGCGGGAAAGTCCATTTTAAAAGTATGAAATTATTAAAAAATAATATTTTCATTGGAGAAGCAATAAAAAATGCTATAACTTTTATTATGATACTAATCACATAAACGTAATATTTAACATAGCTGTCGTACAAATTTCTGATTTGATGCATACAAAATACAGATCTGTGACGTCATAATTCAGTAGTCTTTTGTATGGAGCGTTTTGGGGCAGTCTAAAAATTGTGATTTTCAAATTACCATATCTCGAGAGATTTTTGTGCTATCGAAGTAATTCTTTCACCTATGGTTATATTATGGAGACATCCCTACATATCAAACAGAAAAAAATGTTAGTCAAATACCCAATTCTTTATATTGTGTTGTCTCTACGTAAATTGTGGTTTTATTTCAATGCGTTTGGTAGATTCGAAACAGGAACAGTTTGAGCCTTTGTAGATGCTATGGTGTCCCATCACCGATGTCTATTGATAAAATCGACAGTAAATATAGGAATTGTTGTGTTAATTGATAATAGAAAAATAATAATATAGGAATCTGTATTTTTTAGCTTTTTCAGATTATCTCTTAAAAGTAGAACCTTTGCAAGTGCAGTATTAATTAAAATGAAAAAATTTAAGATTAGGGAGCCATGTGTTTTATAATCAGAATATATCACTATTATTTATTAATTAAATTTGTCAATGCATTTGTAAAGTAATAAAAAGGTCTTACTAAAAATTTTAGTATTTAATGTCCTTAATAAGTAATATAATTAATAGCCATAAAGTAGTAAAGTAAGCAGTTTAGATGAGGGTGTGGAATCTGTTCGAAAACAAAAGAAAAGAAAAATCTAATTTTGCATCTGTACAGGATTTCGAATGGGACCTGATCGACGTGGAACTCAGCGGTTTGAGTAAAGATGGCGACTTGGGCTTCGAGTTGTCCGGTGGTAGAGATGAGCCTTATTACCCCAACGATTGCAGCATATACGTCACTGCTGTCAAGAAAGGTTCGCCCGTCGAGGGGAAGATTAAGTGAGTGATAGTGTTTGTTAATATGTTTATTCCTCCTTTTTTTCTGTTTTATATAACATTCGGTTTTATGAGTTTCTGCCCGCGGTAACTAGGTTAAACGTGTCCTAAGTGAATAATGCAGATGATGTCTGATGATGATATGTTATATGTATGTCAAATTTTAACAAAATTGGTCTAGCCGCTTACTTATGAAAGAGTAACGAACATCCGTACATTCATTTATGCATTAGTCCGTTCTCACAAACTTTCACATTTATAGTATTATAGTGAGAAAAAAAAAGATAAATCACGAGTTTCTTGTTCTTACAAAACTGCACCAATACCTATATCTGATGCATCAGTTTGGATAATAAAGTAATTAATTTCAGAGAATTGGAATAGAGTAATATAGATGCTGTAGTAAGAGCAACAAATGATTACTTACAGCTTTTCAAGCATCAGAATAGTTTTTATTTTTTGGGAAGTATTTGGAATAATTTATGGAAAGTGATCGTTTCACCTTAATTACATTTTGGGTTCTAGTTATTTTTTTAACTAATTTTTTTGTGGGATCGGGTAAAATAATCGCTTTTATTACGGATCGCTCTTGTGAGCGATCAGTACAAAGTAAAAATTTATAAAATAAATAAACAATATGCACGAAATCATCGAAAACACTCGTAGTCTATTTAAGGTGCACGGTACAAGTATGCGAAGCGAGCGTGACGCTCGGGTGTCGTGCGTTGCAGGGTGCTGGACCGCGTGACGGAGGCGTGCGGCGTGTCGGTGTGGGCGAGCGGCGCCGCGGCCGCGGGCGGGCTGCGCGCCGCGCTGGCCCGCGGGCCCGCCTCGCTGCGGCTGCAGCGGGCCAAGGCCGCGCGCCGCGCGCTGCGCCTGCCCGACGCGCGCCACGTCACGCTGCACCACGGTCGGTACACTCGCACTCCCTGCAGCGGGCCGCGGCCGCCTGGCCCGCGGGCCCGCCTCGCTGCGGCTGCAGCGGGCCAAGGCCGCGCGCCGCGCGCTGCGCCTGCCCGACGCGCGCCACGTCACGCTGCACCACGGTCGGTACACTCGCACTCACTGCAGCGGGCCGCGGCCGCCTGGCCCGCGGGCCCGCCTCGCTGCGGCTGCAGCGGGCCAAGGCCGCGCGCCGCGCGCTGCGCCTGCCCGACGCGCGCCACGTCACGCTGCACCACGGTCGGTACACTCGCACTCACTGCAGCGGGCCGCGGCCGCCTGGCCCGCGGGCCCGCCTCGCTGCGGCTGCAGCGGGCCAAGGCCGCGCGCCGCGCGCTGCGCCTGCCCGACGCGCGCCACGTCACGCTGCACCACGGTCGGTACACTCGCACTCACTGCAGCGGGCCGCGGCCGCCTGGCCCGCGGGCCCGCCTCGCTGCGGCTGCAGCGGGCCAAGGCCGCGCGCCGCGCGCTGCGCCTGCCCGACGCGCGCCACGTCACGCTGCACCACGGTCGGTACACTCGCACTCACTGCAGCGGGCCGCGGGTAACACCGGGGGCATCACACGCGCGTTGCCGACCCTGTAAAAACCTCTTCACGCCCTTCTTGAAGAACCCCGAACCCCTTGAATGAGTTAATTGTGAGCGAACAAACAAAACGACACTTAGACAAATCTATAAAACTCTCCTTGTTGATCTTCGAGTCTACTTATCGTACTACAATATTATACAATTTGTTAACAGGTATATTCATCAGCAAAATAACAAGTGGCAGTGCTGCAGCCAAAGAAGGAAACATTTATGTGGGCGATCGCGTCGTGAGCGTAAGTTATTTATAATTTTATCTAAGACTGGTGAAATTAATTTACAGCAAGGTCATTTAAAACAGTTTAAAATTTCAAGTGAGACGTATTGTGTTCTCTAAATGTAATATTCAAATTCGCTGTGACGGCATGATAAAATTAAAAAAATCACCGCCAATCCGCGTGTACGCCGATCATACTACAAAAACTACAGAGAGTGGCAGACTCAAAATAAAATTCTATAGAAGTTATCGTATATTGTAAAATCTATCAACACTGTATAAGTCTGACTATAGAAAGGTGCTATGGTTTTTTGAAATAAATAAAAGTTATTCTTCAAATTTACTTCGTTTACTTTTTCTTTCGCCACTATTTTAGTTACAATTTTACATAATAGCGCGGTTTCCAGGGGACAACTTACCAGGGGCTTGTATGTTTTGTTACCAACGTAGCATAAGGCTACGTTGATTATGTCGGACTCTTACCGACTAAACACCACCTAGGGACTGCTTTTAGCCTTGCGGGGCCTTAAAAGCTTCATCTAAGCGATCGCTCGTAGGGAACGGGCGACGCAGTGGGTTTTGTTATTACACATGCTCTGATATTATATAACACCAAAATCGAAACCATAGCGGGTTTTAGAACCTCACTAACAATAGACAGCGCCATCTCTTATCATAAATTGGAACCTTTTTTTCACACCGCAGTTGAGCACCCTTTGATTGAGGGTAGACCCGAATCCCAACAGAGAGATGTTTATAGTTTGAGGCAGATTTTCAAAAGATGTATTGTTTCAGATCAACAACAGATCGTTGGAAGGCGTGAAGAGCGTTTCGGAGGCGATGGCGATGTTGAACGAGTGTCAGTACGACGTGGTGCTGACTGTACTCCGGCCACTCTACCCCTGCTGTGATACTAGAGACAGGTATTGTACTTGTGTAGTCAGCGGCGGTGCGTTTATGTGAAATTAAAAGATACCTGCCCCCTTACCACCATCTCTTATTGCGATTCAATAACTGAATAGAATGCTTATTCATACCAATGAATAAGCGACTCTATTCCATTTGAAATAGAGTCGCTTATTCATTGATATGATTAAGCAATTTATTCAGTTATTGAATCGCAATAAGAGATGGTGGTAAGGGGGCTGTACGCCATTTTTGTTTAATAAAGTTGATTATATCGTCAACTACACATTTTGGTGTTGAAAACTGTCTGCACTGATATCATACAATTTATTGTACTATACTAATCTTAGTCCTAAACTACGGAAAGCTCGTACGTAGTATTAATAATAGATAACGGATATTGTACTTTTTTTTTTGTAAATACATACATATAGGACATAGAAAATACCCAGACAAAGACAAACAGCCATGTTCATCCATATTTGTCTTGTGCGGGGATCGAACCCGTGACTTTGGTCGTTCAGTCAAAGTAGACATGGTTAGCCATTCGACCACCGCGGTCGTCATTGCATTATCTATCTATCGATTCATTATGTATGACGAGCTCGGTGGCGTAGCGGTCAATGACGCGGCTTCGACACCAACGCTCGTGGGTTCGATTCCCACATAGGACAAACATTTGTGTGCATGAACATGTTTGTTTGTCTTGGTCTGGGTGTTTTCTATGTATCATAAGTATGTATTTACAAAAAAAAAACCGGACAAGTGCGAGTCGGACTCGCCCACCGAGGGTTCCGTACGTAGTATCAATATTAAATTTGATATTTTTCATTATAAATAAGAAATAATGCGTCGAAAAAAATAAATAAAATATATTTTGCAATGTGTACATCAAGCCCTTTCATATGATACCCCATTTGAACTAGTAGTTTCAATTTGAAATTTCGACACCCTATAAAAAATATAGACCCCCTATTTTTTAAGATCTATTTACAAATGTATAGTTTTGAGATTTATTCCTGTACTTGTAGTCTATAACGATGTTACTTGCCAAATTTCATAGTTCTAGGTCAACGGGAAGTACCCTATAGGTTTTGATTCCCTTGAGAATGTCGAAATATGCGTTTTTTGCTGAATAAACGGCCGTAACTTTTTTTTACGTAAACTTAGCAGTTTGATTATTTTACTACTTCATGGGACCGTAGACCTGAGTATACAGTTCAAATTTCAGCTTGATACCTCCACGCATTCTCGATGTAGAAATTCTTGACAGACAGACAGACAGACAGACGGACAACAAAGTGATCTTATAAGGGTTCCGTTTTTCATTTTGAGGTACGGAACCCTAAAAAATGTATTTACGTATGTTTATCAGTTGTGTAGTACCCATAATACAAGCTTCGCTTACTTTGGGGCTAGATGGCGCTGTGTAATTTGTCTGACAATATTTATTTATTATTATTTATTATCTATAGTTGCACTACACACAGAAATAAAAAAGGACTAGAAATAACAAGTGGGCGTTACCCGCGTAGGTCAATATACTCCAATTTGGCATATCTCGATCGTCGCATATCTCAGTCGTCATTTGTCACAGCCGCGGAAACAATCATAGAAAAAAAATATAAAAATGCCTTCTTGTGCCATATTATCGTGTAAGAATAATAGTAGCAAAAATAATGTGTCTAATGGTGGCATTTCATACCATCGGTAAGTAATATTTCTCATTATTTTCATTATTTAATAGAATTTAAGCATATTCAATAAAATGCACAAACGCGAACAAACTAAAGTAACCTTTATGCGTTTAATTTTAAGGTCAAATTTCTAACGCACTCCACGTCTCTTGTTTAGAACATTCTAGCGTTAATCGATTAGTGATGTGACTCATGTATCGTCAGTATTTATTTACTTGATTATTTACTCCCATCACGATATTGAAACAGTATAATTTTTGAATTATGAAAAAATATTATATCATAATTATGAACATAATATAATAAATTGTAAGAAATGTTATAAATTATAAATAAATATAGGCAGGCATAAGAAACCAGCTGTAGCGCGAGGCTTCGCTCGCGTAGCACTTCGTTGTCACATATAAAGTATCCTATTTATATTAATCCAGACTATATATATTTGTGCAAAATTTCATCTAGTCTGATCGAGTCACAAAGTTCTAAACATCCTCACAAACTGTCGCATTTATAATTATTAGTGTGAAGTATGATTTCACCTATCATCATCATATATCATCATAATTAATAAGTTTTTTCAAAAAAATATTTTTTGGGACAAGCTTCTACGGCAGCTTTTACGTTTATCATGCATTGTCATCCAAACAAACGTGTACTACAAAATTTCAGCTCAATCGGTTGAAAATCTGTCTCAAAATTAAGTTGCACCACCCGAATGCATTCCACCCGAACAAACATTGTTACATACTGACATACATACATTGTAAGTTGAAGAAAAGATTGTAAAAATATTCAATTTTATGGTACCAAAAATTATAATAGGTAGATATTCATTAATCCGGTAGCAGTATTCGGTGATACTTGGTGTTCCTCATTAATACATCACTTCGAAAAGTAGTGATATCGACATTCGTGCAGTACGGTCATTCAAATATCAGCCTTTAGTCAAGGACAGAAGTCATAATATTAAAATCAATATTAGTAGCGCCACCTTGCGTCGATTAGCTATACTGTTTAGAATCTGACAGAATAAGAAGTACAGCTATTGCTCACTAGATGCTTATTCGGGATTTAATTGTTTATGAACCGTGTCATAACTGCATAAGGTTGAATTTAAACTAACATATTTTTGTATATATGTCATTTTTTACAGTATTTTTAGACCAATCATAGCACAAACATGCATGTAGTAACACGTTAACATTTTGCTTTACATGTGTGAGTTTGGCGACAAAGGTTTTCTTACTAATAGGTCGTCATACGATTTCTAGTCCTTTTTTATTTCTGTGGCACTACATGCTACATATTCTGTCCATCAGGTTCTCGATGTACGACCACTCGTACTCGGACAGTAAGATGGTGAACATCTGCTCGCAGACCGACGAGTCCTACTGCCAGTTCGTACCACCGGCCCCCGACAACAAGGTAATTGACATTTTGTTCACGGCATCAACTCATAATCAGCACACTGTTGGGATACGGGTCTCCCCTCAATCGAAGGGGTTTAATGCATATTCCACCGCGCTGCTCAACTGCGGCTTGGCGGAGGCCAGTGTTTTCAAACCAGCTAAAGGCCAATGACTTGGCTTAACGACTGTTGTTCCAAAGATAACAACCGGGACCGCTAACGTGTCCTACGAAGCACGGATGAGCTCGAGATAAATGAACCCGTCCATAGACAGGCTACGGTCGACGTTGCTTAACTTGCGTGATCGTTTAGACTGACTTCGAGGTCCTCAACGTTTTGTTTATGCCCGAACATTTCACCGAATGCTTACTTTGGGAATCTTTTTCTTGCGCCTCCAGTTGTTTGAGGTAAGCCACCACGTGCTCGTTTGTAACTGCAATTGTCTGTTAACTCGGCTCGGCGATCTCCCCTCTCCCTCAGACATACTTTGTATACAAAATAATTTCGATGCCTCACATCTGCCAGCGTGCCGCGGTGGCACATTTTTGAAGTGAAAACTTCATTAGGCGCGATGGGAATTTTTTGAAATGGGGGAAAAAACCAATGAACTCACGACACCGTCACCGTAACCGACACCGGTCTATTTTGGGCCACACTACACAACACACGTACGAGAGTCAGAAAAAGGGAATGCTTTCAGTAGTGTAAAATAACAAGTTTTCACTTCTGTCGGCACTCCGGGAGTGCCACTGTTTTTTTTTTGATCGGATCTGGTGGAAAATGACTATAAAGATATATATTTGTAGGTACATATAGACCACAGCATGGCGGACTTCGACAGGCGGTACGTGTACCACGTAGCGGCTGGCAGTCAAGGCAAGATCCATCAGGAGAGAGGTAAGTTTGTTTAGCACTCATACAGCCCAGGTGCGTCAGTATTAATTTAATTGTCTATGGATAGTTAACGATAAAGTCTGTTATTGTGATATTGCAATAACTTACCAAGTTATTGTTTATTTCAAATGCTTATACTTACAAAATTCCGTGCAGATAAAATCTGTGTCTTGATGATATTTTTGGGCATAACCCTGAAGCCGGAAATAAGATAAAAAAATAATCTAAAGACGGCCTCAAAAGGACATTTATTCCAGAGCCGTAAAACTATTTGTAAAAAAAAATATTTAAAACCATATTATTAGCAAATGGCAATGTGCGGGTAATTTCAACTTAATGTATTTTCCTTACTATTAGGAATTTTTTGTCGATTGTATGTTGTTGTTGTTGTTGTTGTTGTTAAATCTTTATTGTACAAAATAAATTACATAAACATTGTAATAAAAGAGTTACATGTACAATGGCGGACTTATCCCATAAGGGATCTCTTCCAGTCAACCATTCAATGAGTATTTAAAATAACATAAAATTTGTGCGAAAACTTGTGTACAATCTGAATATATATAATAACTATAAAACAAGAACAATTATGCCATAATTAATCCTATCTTACAATCACTTAGAAACAATGAAAGATAAAACATATTACACTAAATATAAATATTACTGCAGCGCAATGCATACATTATATACACTACAGCCGCCGTTTTAATCAATTCTATGGACATCTGTAGCACCACTCAGATGTTTCCTCAGGTGCAGCTTGAATGATGCCATAGTTTGCGACTTCATCACATCAATTGGTAGTGAATTCCAAAGACGTGCTGCTTGCACAGTAAAAGATTTAGTATAGGAATAGGAATTTGGGACAGGGATATTTAATAAGGGAAGATTGCTCGATCGAAGACGATCATCTATAGTGCGAAACTGGAAGCTTTCACGTAGATAACAGGGTGCCGAAGGATTGAAAAGCACATGAAAGAGAAAGGAAAGGATGTGGAGGATTCTTCGTTCCCTCATTGGTAAAATGTCTAAACGCGCACGGTATTCAGAAATATGATCAGATTTCCTCAAACTAAAAACGAACCGTATGCACAAGTTTTGAATGCGTTCCAATTTATTAAGTAATTCCTCCGTTGGATCCAAATAAGCCACATCTGCATAATCGATAAGTGGAAGGAGAAGACTACGTGCCAATAAAGCCTTGGTGTTGACAGGAAGAAAAGCTTGAAGTCGTTTCAGGGAGTGGAGTGAGGCAAAAACCTTGCGGCTTACTTCGCTTATTTGAGGGGCCCAAGATAAGGTTTGATCAAGAATGATACCCAGATTTTTAACAGTTGATGAGTAAGGAATGATGTTATTATTAAATACAATGTCTTGGCAAACAACATTCATATTTTGCAATTTTGATACATAGTAAGGGCTACCAATGATAATTGATTGAGATTTGGAGGGATTGACCTTCAAACCAAAGTCATTAGACCATTTAGCAATGGCGGAAAGGTCTTTATTAATTACGTTAATGGCATCATCAAGATTATCAAGCGAAGCAGCCGCATATATTTGGAGATCATCAGCATAAAGATGATGTGAAGAAGACAGTGATGAAGTTATGCTATTAATAAAAATAGAAAACAGAATAGGAGAAAGTACCCCTCCCTGGGGAACTCCCGAGATGAGCTGGCACCAGTCAGATCTGGTTTCGTCAATCTTCACCAATTGGCGACGATTGAGGAGATACGAATTAAACCAAGACAAAGCTGATGGAGATGGGTTAACTGAACGCAGCATGCCAAGCAATATGTCAAAGTCTACCGTGTTAAACGCATTTGTGAAATCTAGAAGGACTAAGACGGTTAACTTTTTGTTGTCAATATGAAGCCTAATATCATCGGTAACCTTAACAAGTGCAGAGACAGTACTGTGCCCAGCGCGAAATCCTGACTGGTGCTCACTCAGAAGATTATACTGACGGAGATGTTTGGATAAGCGTTGGTGCACAAAGTGCTCCAAAACCTTTGAAAGAATAGGTAGAATAGAAATGGGACGATAGTCTGAAAAGGAAGAGGGGTTTGATTTTTTTGGAAGAGGAAATACATGGGCATCCTTCCACAGAGAAGGAAAAACACCAGAAGAGAGAGAGCAATTTAAAATATCAGCAAGGAAGGGAGCAATCTGGTCTTTTATGGGCTCTAACATATTTATGCCAATGTTGTCACTACCAATAGACTTAGATTTGATGGAGCCTAACAGTTTTATCACCTCGGCCGCTGATATTTCACCTAACTCAAATTGGGCGAAATTGGGGGTCACGGAGTTTAATTGAGCTAATGTAGACAGCTTCATAATGGGGTTAAGACCGGTGGGAGAGGAGCAGAAATGCTTATTCAAGGCATTGATATCAACATTGGCTGACACTGAAGGATGCTCACTGCCAACACCATTAGACTTCAGAAATTTCCAGAGTATGTTCATACATACGATGCCGGACTACCGGCTGGAACAGTTTCATGTTATCTAAGCACAGTCCGGATTGGTCGTACGAGCTAGTATGGTCGGCCAAGAAAGTGGTTTTGATAAAATTTCCTAAGTAACGAAAATGTTGGTAAGGTTTATCTTCTACTATTTTTGAAAGCGAAAATAGACCTTGATTCGAAAAGTACAAACGAATATCAATCTTAAGGCGGTAGACTACCTATTTGGCCTACTGTACGTCATGTATGTAGTATAAAAAAACTTGTGTTGTGTTGTACTATTCGATTATTAATACTAGAACGAAATGCACAATGACCTATAAAAACTAAGCAAAATAATGTCCGCAGTAGGCAGAAGATGCCCTAAATCTTACTTATTTCTGATGAATATTAAAAGAAACTATAACCCCATAATATGCATTGTAAATTCGCCCTTTGGCTTTCGGTTTAAGAAATCTTAAAAGAAACTATAACCCCATAATATGCATTGTAAATTCGCCCTTTGGCTTTCGGTTTAAGAAATCTTAAAAGAAACTATAACCCCATAATATGCATTGTAAATTCGCCCTTTGGCTTTCGGTTTAAGAAATCTTAAACCGAAAGCCAAAGGGCGAATTTACAATGCATATTATGGGGTTATAGTTTCTTTTAATATTCATCATCACCGAATTGTAAATACAATTCGGACTAGTTCTTATATCATTTATATAAAAACAAGGTTAAGACGAAAGACAATCATTCATTTGATAATTTTAACAAAAAAAAACCGACTCCAAACATTACTCTTCATTTATGTATGTAGATACAGGCTGATGATGATGATTACGATGAAAAAAATTTGGGACCAATCTGGAAGTATACGCTTTCAAATTAAAACTTTTTTATTCAAATCGGTTTATGTCGGTCATGGAGTAATCACGGAGTAATTAAGTAACATTAAATTAAAAAAAATACAGCCGAATTGAGAAATATGGTTAAATGAAAGAGATTTTATTTGATCCCAGAGATCATTTGGCTGCTGTTTCGTTAAGGACGTTTATTGTGCATCTAGTTCTAGTAGGTATCAATATCGAATGTCGTACTAGCACTTCAGTCGCGCTCCCTCTCCGCCGGCGGTGTGCCTATACCTTGTAATATTACCCATCGTGTTTACAATTTGACTGACAATCGTTATCAGCGATACAATCGAGAGTATCGATAAGATATCGACGTCGCGGAATGTTCACTATCCGCCGTCTCCGCAGGGACGTGGGACATGATCCGAGGCAAGATAGAGGCGGTTACCGGGAGGAGCAAGTCGAAAGATAAACAAAATAAGGTGAGTTGGAATTGTTTTATTTAGTGTTCATTTTACATTTTGGGTATGTCTTTATTTGTGATATTGGTGTCTTTCACATTGCCCAGAGGGGAAGTCAAACTTCAAAGTTTCCTACTCCTACTAATTTCTTCTGATTTATTCAGAATAAATTAGTTTGAATAATATTGATTTAATCAGAAGAAAATAGTTGTTATAGTTCTGAAATCGACCTCTCAAGAGGCTGGTCGACAGTCGAGAGGTCTTTTGTGGTACACTGCGGAGAAAACTTTACCGAATGAAGAAATCACTGATATTAATGAGCTGCCTGTCCATGAATGGGATTATATATCTCGAGCTCTTCTATGCTTCATAGGACACGTTAAAACGTCCCGGCTGTTGTCATAAGATGAAGTCGTTAAACCAAGTTAGTGGACTTAAGGGTGGATTGAATAAAACACTGGACTCCGCTAACCCGCACTTGCGCATAGACTAGTGGAGTATGTTTTAAAACTCATCGATTGAGGGAAGACCTATATCCCAGCAGTGGGATGAGTGGGGGTTAATGACCACTACAGTATGGAGTTGTTTGAAGAAGACGTAAAGGGGTTTTTACAGAATCGGCAACTTGTTTTCAGTAGTGGCCTTAGCGTGTTACATATACTCTTTTAATATTTATGCAATTTTTCGTACTTCGCGGTGAGATTCAGTTCAATGCCTTGTGATATAGATAAGTTTGTTGATGTTATGATAAATGCGTGTCAGTGTTGTCGTCATCGCATTCCGATAGTGGTGCCTTGAAATTATATTGGAATTACCCATATTCTAAACGAATATTAGAAATTCAAAGATGTGTTTTATTTCTCTTTTAAAATAGTTTGAGAACCGGTAGCTAGTTATATATTTATAAAACGTGTGAAGCCGTGTGACAGCGAATAAATAAAAGAATTCAGATTTAGTTTCAAATATTTCTTGTAAGTTTATAAAAAAAAAACATTTTTTACTGTGGTATTTGGGATCCCTCCGAATCAGAAGGTCTACCTAGAAAAATGACTTTGTTGGTAAAACGTCGACATTTTAAAACGTCTATAAGGTGATAATGTCTTTTACGGCAAAACGACCTACTAGTAAAACGTCCAAATTTTTAAAACGTCTATCATTCAAATAGTCGGGGACAGTTGTGAAAATAAATGAAAAGTAAAAAAATAATTGTCTTATTTTATTATCATAATAATAATCTGTTGTGTCATTGACCACGATTGACGAAGAAAAGAGGGTTATGTTTTAGAGTGTATGTATGTATATTTCTTTGGCGCGCTCATGGTGTCATTCGATTCTTCTCAGCTGTAAGAGTGAGAGAGGATGTGTTATTTCAATATGGCGTTTGTAAAAAATCTAATCGGAGGCTAAAAACAAAAAAAAAAAGTTTGAATTTTCAGTCAGGTTTCTTGTTTTGCCTGATAATTTATTGTTGTTTTAGACAATAACCTTTTTCAAAAGACCCGTTTTAATTATTTATATAAAAATATGGATGGACACATACAGACATCCTCTCTCCATACATGATACTCCATTATTTGAAATTTTCTCCCAAACAACGTACATGCCGTCCCGAGGCACGGGCGGGCGTCCTGAGGGACAATTCTTGCGATTAAAATGTGGTAAAAATTCATATCACAACAAACTCTAATTTAAGTGAGATTATATCGAAATATGACCGATAATTAAAACTTTTAAGCTATTGCATAGCTTTTATCGCGGGCTTTGAGCGCGGCGACCGAATCAAGAAATTGCGTAACGAAAATAAAACCTAACACCCCCCTACCTAATATGACCTTTGGACTCGACCTGGCTTAAGAACATTTCCTTATACAATACATACCCGTACGTCAATGGCGCAGTTGTAAATGTGTGACCAATTTGAACTATCGTTTCTACGTTCGCGCTTCGATGTGGTCATTACTCTTTTTGTAACTTTATTCGATGTTGGTGAATGACTAAAGACTTTTTTTGAACTTTTTCGTTATTATTATTTGTGACATTCGATTTTGACATCATTATTTTTGAGATTATTACTGATTTTGGGATAAAATTTTAATTTAATAAAAAATACGATGGCATAAAATTTTAATTTAATAAAATAGCTTTTATCGCGGGATTTGAGCGCGGCGACCGAATCAAAGAAAAAAAATTCACCACGGTCATCACGCTCAAAAAGTGTTGTATTGAATTAATATTAAAAAAAAATACTGCATAAATAAATAAATAATTATAATTGCATAAGTTGATAGAAAATGCTATGCAATAGCTTTACCGCGGTAGTCCCCGAGTGCCACACGTATTTTTTTAATTTGAAAATTGATTGTCAATCTTAACGTGGCAAACTACTTATTTGGTCTCTTGTACGTACGCCCCTGTACATATATTATGCGTGTTTTACAGGTGCCAGAGTCAGATGCTATCGCGGAGTTGGACTCCGTTATCGACAGTTATCATGGGAAGACTAGTGAGTATGGTTATCGCTTCTGTTAATAATATTCATTATATTTATTCCTTTATCTGTGGTATTTCTGATCTAGATTTCTATTTTTATTCACGAGATTAAATAGTTTGTATGTACTTAAATAAAATATAATGTAAATGCGATATTTATCTTTTTCAGTCAAAGAAACCAGTAGTGTTCTAAAACGATCGCGAAGAAAAAACAAAGAATCGCACAATGACGCGAAAAATGGCGGAACGTGGCCCAAAGCGAGAGCTAACTTCATTCTAGAAGAGAACTCTACAGGGACTATAGTCCAGCCAAGGTCGCGGAAAGAACGGCCGCCGCTATCGATATTACTAAGTCCGCCTACCAAACTACCGCCTGAACCGCAAAGGTCCAATACCAACAGAAACTCGAACCCAATACCTTTAGGACATCTACCGTTAACGCAAGTGACAGCGCCTGCGAGGCATTCAGTGTACAAATCTATCGAATCTTCACCAGCGATCGAGCATTTCCCGAAACCGGCACCACTTGCTATACACAATCCTTTCGCTTCCCCTAACAGCATGAACTTCGAGAAAATCCGTACGTTAGAAAAGGACAAAATGTCCATCAGTGATTATTCCGACCACGACATCACACCGAACCGCCTCAGCTTGGTCCTCAATCCTTCCGATGATTCATTAGATTACCAACCGGTCACCCGCAACCGGACCAAAAGCCCCCATTCCCTTGACTTCATGGTCAACAAAGGCCCGAGTTCTCTAGACTTCGTAACGAGGAAATCACCTAGTTCTTTAGAGCATTCTATCAAGAATCATCCAGGGAAAGACTTGTTAGAACAATACTATTCTTCGAAGAAATCGTCATCGCCGAAAACAGTGAACAAATACCCATCGGACAGTGACAGTTTCGGTCCCGACAGTTTAAACAGTAACCCGAATTATCCAATGACAGGAACTCTGCCAAGTCAATCTCGACTACAATCTCAATACTATAGAGGCCCTTTTGTGAATTCTAACCCCCATACGTCCAGTCGATATCCACATTTAGCAAGCCCGACGAATATACCACAGAGCCAATCGGGGGAAAGCATAGGGACGAGTTACGACATACACTCATTTACATCACACACCCACAATATGTCCGATCTGCAGCCGGTGCCCAGAGCGACCAGAGTCGGAGACTACCACCACACGTACGAAGGAGGAACGTTTCCGAGGAAAAAAGAGAACCAGAGATTTCGGATCCCGTCCAACCCAAGTGTGACGTCCAAGAACTCTGCCGGAAAATTAAGTACTGGATCAATAGAGAGAAGTTCGGAACGAAATTCACCCATGCCTACGTTTCACGTCGAAGTGTTGAGTCCTGGACGAGGAGCTAAGCAAATGGCGCACAAGGGCACGAGGAATTCTATGCCGGATTATTGCGGCATGAGTCTCGATAAGCCGTTGCCTGGAGAATTACGGAGGGTTCACATAGACAAAAGTCAGCAGCCGCTAGGTATACAGATATACTGCCCTCCGAGTAGCGGTGGAGTCTTCGTCTCAACGGTGAATGACAATTCGTTGGCTAGTCAAGTCGGGTTGCAAGTCGGCGACCAGCTTCTCGAAGTGTGCGGTATTAACATGAGGTCGGCGACGTACACGCTCGCCGCCCGCGTGTTGAGACAGATCGGTAATTCCATTACCATGTTAGTGCAATATAGTCCTGATAAGTATAAAGATGAAGTGGAAGTCGCCGGGAGCTCGTCGTCCGGGGAGAGTTCCCACGAGGACGACGTGTCTCTGTCCGGTTCACCTACTCCGAGGAATTCTCCCGGTCCCCAACAGTCAATAAGAATGGACACGCCCTCGAATGAAGTGGCGACTTTGAGGCAATCCTCGGGGACGAAAGACCATCCGAGATTTCTTCCGATCGAGATGAGGAATTGCTCGGATCTAGGGATAAGTTTAGTGGGTGGGAATGCTGTAGGTATCTTCGTGCATAGCGTGCATATAGACTCGCCTGCGCATATGGCCGGTTTGAGGACCGGAGACCAGATCTTAGAGTATAATAATGTGGATCTAAGGAGGGCGACGGCAGAGCAGGCTGCGTTGGAGTTGGCGAAGCCAGCTGACAAGGTAGGTGCTTATTTATTATTTCCTTTGCATAGTTGAATATTTTTTGGTTGTACTATAATATACTTAATTGAAAAAGAAAATTTGATTATAAAATTGTGCAGCATTAATTACAATTGAGTAAAAATTTATAGGTAACCTTTGTATAATTTAGATTAATGGTTAGATTCACAAAATCAATGTACCTAACCTTTTGTAGAAATTGTGTATCTAATAGTGACCGCCGTACACATATAAATGGTCATTTGTCAGGTGTCGGTTCTCGTTCGTCACGACCTCCAGCAGTACCACGATATAAAGGACAAGCCGGGCGACGCGTTCTACATCCGGGCGGGCTTCGACCGCGGGAACAAGTTCACCTCCAGCGGGATGGATACTATCGATGAGTACCCACTCTGGTTTAGAAAGGTACGGACAAATTCAACATAGACTTCTTTCGGTTTAAAAAATAAATTTAGACAAAAATAATACTATTATTTTCTTTTTTAATTAGTTTGTGGGTTAGGTAACTTGCTGTCGTGCAATCATAATATAATAATTATCGTCTTTTCTTTGAGCAGGATGAAGTACTTTTTGTGGACAACACGCTATACAACGGCGCGCCGGGCTTGTGGCGAGCTTGGCAACTTGACTGTAAAGGTGCTAAACAGCGGTGGGGAACTATACCTAGCAAGTTCAAGTGAGTATTTATCACAGTTGTCGGGGATTCGATGACGAGCTCGGTGGTGTAGCGGTCAATGACGCGGTTTCGACACCAACGCTCGTGGGTTGGATTCACACATAAGACAAACATTTGTGTGCATGAACATGTCTGTTTGTCTTAGTCTGGGTGTTTTCTATGTATCATAAGTATGTATTTAAAAAAAAATGTATTTACGTATGTTTATCAGTTGTGTAGTACCCATAACACAAGCTTCGCTTACTTTGGGGTTAGATGGCGCTGTGTAATTTGTCTGACAATATTATATTTATTCTTAAAGAGATACATATTTAGGATCGTCTGTCTTTCTTTGAATATGAACTGGGTATATTTATTGATTTTCGTACAATAAATTATTTACAAAATATGGTACAGTAGACACAACCGTTTAGCTGTTAGCTAGCTATATTCTTTGTTTCGCGGTGGTATATGGGCTCGGTGGCGGCTGGAGGTTGGTAATAACAATAGCTCTCTGAGATTGGTGAAGCTGTTTGGCGTAGACAATAGTTGGTTGATTCTAATATGGGTATTGTTAAGGGTTTCAAAAAGTCTAAAGATATGGGTATGTAGTGTATGAGACGTACGAACGCATACGCTGGGCGGGCGGTCTCGCGGTGATACGCTGAACGGAAACGCGTTTCGTGGTTCTGATTTTTCTGCAAGTACGAATTCACTGCTAATCAGTACACAAACATATGTCCTTGCTCTTATCTAATCTACACAAAAGCAAAATTATTCTACGTACTGCTCGGTGGGTAGTCTCGAACGGCAGGTTGAGGGTAGTGGACAATTACCAGGGGCCCCGGTAATCGCAACCACACTATCCCAGAGAAACTCCAGGATCACAGCACGAAAGTCCTTCAACAGTCGAATAACACCGGTTATATTTACTCAGATATTTATGAATCTGAGTAAATATTGCCGAAGAATTCATTCACCTATTGAAATGAAATGAATTTGTCTTAATTTGCAACAATAAAACAATGTAGACGACAAGAAGGCGTGAATGTGTGGTTATGATGCGGTCCGTGGTGCGCGCAGGGTGGAGGAGATGCTGCGGCGGTCGATGGGCCCGCTGGAGGGCGAGGCGCGGCGCGCGGCCACCACGGCGCGGCGCTCCTTCTTCAGGAGGAAGAAGACGCGCGACAGCAAGGAGCTGGCCTCCTTCTCCAACACCGAGCTGGGCTGCTGGAGCGACAGCGGCACGCTGGCCGACGACGGCGCGCTGCTCTCCTACCAGCGCGTGGAGCGGCTGCACTGTGAGTACACTGGCGCGAGGCACGAGCGGCCGCTGGAGGACAGCGGCACGCTGGCCGACGACGGCGCGCTGCTCTCCTACCAGCGCGTGGAGCGGCTGCACTGTGAGTACACTGGCGCGAGGCACGAGCGGCCGCTGGAGGACAGCGGCACGCTGGCCGACGACGGCGCGCTGCTCTCCTACCAGCGCGTGGAGCGGCTGCACTGTGAGTACACTGGCGCGAGGCACGAGCGGCCGCTGGAGGACAGCGGCACGCTGGCCGACGACGGCGCGCTGCTCTCCTACCAGCGCGTGGAGCGGCTGCACTGTGAGTACACTGGCGCGAGGCACGAGCGGCCGCTGGAGGACAGCGGCACGCTGGCCGACGACGGCGCGCTGCTCTCCTACCGGCGCGTGGAGCGGCTGCACTGTGAGTACACTGGCGCGAGGCACGAGCGGCCGCTGGAGGACAGCGGCACGCTGGCCGACGACGGCGCGCTGCTCTCCTACCGGCGCGTGGAGCGGCTGCACTGTGAGTACACTGGCGCGAGGCACGAGCGGCCGCTGGAGGACAGCGGCACGCTGGCCGACGACGGCGCGCTGCTCTCCTACCGGCGCGTGGAGCGGCTGCACTGTGAGTACACTGGCGCGAGGCACGAGCGGCCGCTGGAGGACAGCGGCACGCTGGCCGACGACGGCGCGCTGCTCTCCTACCGGCGCGTGGAGCGGCTGCACTGTGAGTACACTGGCGCGAGGCACGAGCGGCCGCTGGAGGACAGCGGCACGCTGGCCGACGACGGCGCGCTGCTCTCCTACCAGCGCGTGGAGCGGCTGCACTGTGAGTGCTCGCTACTCACATACACTTCCAGGGCTTCCTACAAGCGACAGCCGTAGCGACCTGACGCGACAGGTTAATGATCGTAGACGTAACGTACCTACCATACGTGTCGTCGTAGCGTGCTGCCATATAGAATTTTGGTTTAACAGTCATTAAAACCATATATTAATTGTATATTTTTTGAGTGTGTACTGAGCCGTGCGCGTGTTGTGTCTCTCCAGACGGCAGCCACCGGCCGGTGGTGGTGCTGGGCCCGCTGCGCGAGTGCGTGGCGGCCAAGCTGGTGTCGGACTGGGCGCACGTGTTCGGCGCCGTGCGCGCCGCGCCGCTGCCGCTGGCCGGCGCCGCGCCCGCGCTGCAGCGGGGCACGCACCTCGAGCCGCGCCCGCGCCCCGACCCCGGCTACCTCGACTGCATCCCGCTGCGGGCCATCCGGGACCTCGCCGACAAGGTACAGGCACGCACCTCGAGCCGCGCCCGCGCCCCGACCCCGGCTACCTCGACTGCATCCCGCTGCGGGCCATCCGGGACCTCGCCGACAAGGTACAGGCACGCACCTCGAGCCGCGCCCGCGCCCCGACCCCGGCTACCTCGACTGCATCCCGCTGCGGGCCATCCGGGACCTCGCCGACAAGGTACAGGCACGCACCTCGAGCCGCGCCCGCGCCCCGACCCCGGCTACCTCGACTGCATCCCGCTGCGGGCCATCCGGGACCTCGCCGACAAGGTACAGGCACGCACCTCGAGCCGCGCCCGCGCCCCGACCCCGGCTACCTCGACTGCATCCCGCTGCGGGCCATCCGGGACCTCGCCGACAAGGTACAGGCACGCACCTCGAGCCGCGCCCGCGCCCCGACCCCGGCTACCTCGACTGCATCCCGCTGCGGGCCATCCGGGACCTCGCCGACAAGGTACAGGCACGCACCTCGAGCCGCGCCCGCGCCCCGACCCCGGCTACCTCGACTGCATCCCGCTGCGGGCCATCCGGGACCTCGCCGACAAGGTACAGGCACGCACCTCGAGCCGCGCCCGCGCCCCGACCCCGGCTACCTCGACTGCATCCCGCTGCGGGCCATCCGGGACCTCGCCGACAAGGTACAGGCACGCACCTCGAGCCGCGCCCGCGCCCCGACCCCGGCTACCTCGACTGCATCCCGCTGCGGGCCATCCGGGACCTCGCCGACAAGGTACAGGCACGCACCTCGAGCCGCGCCCGCGCCCCGACCCCGGCTGACGAGCGCCGCATCCCGCTGCGGGCCGTGCCATCTCAGATATGGCCGGCCCTTCCGCTTCAATTTGCTGATGATAAGAGTTATGTCGACGACTTTTTCGTTCAGAAATTCTCGGCGGAAAGTGTTTATACCGAGGGTATGCGGTATTTATTCTACTGTAAGTTATTTTATTCTAGCCTATTCTAAATTTAGACTTAACGCCGCAGTCTATTTCTACTAAAACAAGTTTTTAATCCTTCAGAATATCCACTGCATCCTGGACATAAGCGTGGCGACGATCGAGAAGCTGCACAAGCAGCAGGTGTACCCTATCGTGCTGTTCATCAAGTTCAAGTCGTTCAAGCAGATCAAGGAGATGAAGGATACGCGCTACCCCAGCGAGAAGGTCTCCGCCAAGGCGGCCAAGGAGATGTACGAACACGGCCTCAAGGTGGAAAACGAATATAGGAATTATATATCAGGTGAGTTTAGACATCGACTATATAATTTTTTGTACGTATTTTAGACATTCACATTTATTATTATATATATTGAAAAAGGAATATTTGTTTGACTTGCTGAAAAAGATTCGTAACAATTAATTTTAATCTGATCATGCTAGCGTCAGCAGGAGATATGCTAATTTGGTCGTTATGACAAGTGACTCAAAAGTGAGATTTTCTTCCACCTACACAAATCTATTTTTTTACTAGGAAAGTCAGTTTAACATAACGTCATATTACGCGCTGTTGCTGTTGGTCTGAAGTATCTCCACTCTTGCAGAAGACCGTTAGTGGCTAAATAAAAATTCCTTGAACATTAATGATGTCGTGTTCCTGCTAGTGAATCCAGGAATTAGGAAGCTGTAGAAGTATTGCATTTGTAGGTGTGGCAAAGCGCGGGTTAAACTTATGTTGCAAACCTCCATTGGTTACGGAAATTGTTGTACATCATGCGAGATGTATGTTTATTCATCACCTAATGTAGTTTAAAAAACTCCCACACAGATCAAAATAGTACTTTATGACTTAGTGTGTAACAACGTTACATACAAAATTAGTAATAGCACAGTTTTACGTCATCTAAAACCTCGGAACGAACAAAAGGTTTGACCCGATTTGAATGTTTCTTAGCGGAAATCCCAGCGGGCGTGAACATCGCATACATCTGCACACAAATAAAAGAAGCGGTGAAAGAAGAGCAAAACAAAACCCTGTGGGTGCCGTCGGTGCAGGCCTGACCCCTGCCCCCCGCGCCCCTGCCCGCCCCCGCCCCCGCCCCCGCCCCCGCGCGCCCCCGCCGCAAGGCCGTCTCGTTCTGCCCGCACTGCCGCGAGCGCGGCGCCTCGCCCGCCGCCTCCGACCGCGACGTGCGCTACTACTCCGACCCCGGCCGGGACGTGCAGCCCGAGCCCCGGCCCAAGAACAAGGACTCCACCACCGACTCCACGGACAGCGACCTCAAGTACTACTCCGAACCGGACGCCAAGAACTACTTCGAAATCGACTACGAGTTCCTGAAGGAATTGAGGAGGATCGCCCGCAATAATTGCCCGAAGTGTAAACGCAAGCGGTCGAGAAAGAACGATTCGAAGCAGTCCGCGACTAAATATAAAGACAAGGGTAAATTCAGGCCGAGGAGCTCGAGGCTCAAGGAGAACTACGTCTATTGCAACGGACGGTATCACAGCGACAAGGAGCATTGCCGGCTCTGCTGCCGCGTCTGTAACAGATCGACGGACACGCTCGATTCGATCGAGGACGACCAGTACTCGCTCGTGTCGAGGAGCTACAGCCGGCCCTCGAGCAAAACGGTCAGCTCCCGGTCCAAGTCCACCCCGAGGAACGTGCCCCGCGAACGAAAGAACTCGATTCAATCGATAAAGTCCGTTTCGTTCCTGGAGTCGAGCAACGACGAGTCGAAGGACGAGACCAACTACACGGCGAAGAGTTTCACGAACGATCTGAAGAAGTTCTTGCTGAAGCCGTCGACTCCGCGACTCAGTCTGCGCGACAAATTCATTATCAGTTTCAAACAAGAGCTCGAAGCTACGAAGAAATCGCCGAAGCTCAAAGCTATAAAGGGCTTGTGGAAATCGTATTGAAATATTAGTTAATTTATCGACGATCGTTCCTTCTCTCGAGAGATCCTAATGATATTTATATCGCAACGGGTTCAATATTTATTTATATATATTTCATTACACTCGGTGCTTTGTTTGGACGTGGTTCTATTTTATTTCGATTTAGAAATCAACGTGTGTTCAGAATTGGTCTAAAAGTATTATGTAACCAAGGTTCTGGTGCTAACGACTTGTAAGCTGAAAGCTGATATATCTTTTTACATTATCATGTGGACACGTATTGAAACTATTGTCTTATATTGATCGTATGGAGTGATTGGAGCGATGTGTATTACTGTGCATGGCATTATAAACTGACAGCAGGTACCATAATTTTTTTTTTAAATTTCCTAAAATTCGCCATTGACTACAGCTATAAATTATATTATATTGCACGTTCGGATTTGCTGTTATTTCAACAAATTAAGGAACGAAAGTGTATGCCGGGATAACGATGAAAAAAGAAACAAAGGGCACCGAATTTAAAAATAACTAGTAATCAGGGTCGTAAAACTCATTTTAATAAGTAATAAAGAAACATTTGAAGTTAACAGTTTATAATGTCATTGGTAAACGCGCGGTAAATTTGATGCAGAAAATTTGTTGTACACGCGGCACGATACATGTGTCGCAATTATATATATCTAAAAACATTTTAAAAAATAATGCTAAATATTTTGAATACACTTTTTTTGCATAGATTTATCGCGCGATGGTAAAATGATTCTAAAATTAAAATGTTATTCTGATCCCTTCATCACGTGAACATACTTCTCAGCCAATATTGGAGATATTGCAATCTTTTTAAAGATAATGCAGTTTTGAAAGCTTTTAATAATGTCGTAGAAATGTATTTCTTAAAAATTCAGTATAAATATAATATTAGATACAAATGTACTCCAATGGTATGCCAAACCATAACTGATATCTGTGAGATAGGACTATATACACGGAATATCTGCCATTGTAAGATCAGCTTAATTAAAAGGTTTAATTTTGCAATACTAGTTATAGGAGAAAAAAATATTACAACATGTTGAATTTTTATTATAGGCGGCGGTAGATTTAAAACGTTTTCGTGTAATATAACTTGTATCGTAACTTGTAACGTATCGTGTAACGTGGCGAGACTGCTAGGACAGTGTGAATGATATGATTCATTATTCAACTTTTATAAGCATCTCTTTCGACATATCTACGCCATTAATTTGATACTTATAGATCAGGAAATTTACAGAATATGTCTAAATATTATCAAGGGGCCTAAGAATTTGATACAACACGGATAGGGTTTGAAAGAAGAGATACTGGCTTGCCTATTTGGAGTCCAGTCTAACGCAATCTTTTTAATTGTATAAAATCTAATGACACATAATTGTGAGGAATGCAACCGAAGAAATGTAATACTGTGGAGTAATAAAGGGACAAAAATATTGTATCTTTTTGTGCAAGATATATCTATATTTATAAATAAAGCATGCAAACGTTACAAGTGAACGGATCCAAATCAATCGGCACGTAAGCACAATTGCCTTTAAATACATCATGTTGTAGTTTTTGCATCTGGCAGATATTTTGGCGTTTTAAACGTATGATAATGTAGCTCAAACGCCGCTTTGGTCTTACATATATTTCAAGGTATGCCGTCACACCGTGTAAAAGAAGTTTTTAGAATAAATAATGTAGCTATGCTGGCATTGTGACCAAGAGTTTGACAATAATATGCGTGGTAAAAATTGTATGAGTACGTAATAATTGACTTGTCTGCTAGCTGTATAGTTGTGTATAGGAACGAGATAAAGTAGTTCTCCTTATGAGAATATAAAGTTGCTTTTGATAGGGTCCATTGACGTGTTTACCGCAACAAATTAAAATTTATCTCTAGTGTGTCGCCGAATTTAAAAAAGAAAGTGGTTTCCGTGAGTGTGCTTTCGTGGTACCCATCTACTTTTGGTTTTTCATTAAAAAAACCAAAAGTAGATGGGTACCACTACGTCAATTCACATGGGCGCAGTGTTGAAGCGCATTTCTTCTCTGTATTCTAAAAACTGATCTATGTCTGAAATTAAAAGTACTTATTTGTTAAAAGGAGGGCAATTCCCTCAAACAGACGTGAATGCTTGTATAGATTTTGTTTTCGAGCAAATTTGAACGATATGAAATGGCAACAGAGTTCATAATGCAAGTGCACTTCGCTCCAATGCGCTAACAATTCAAAAGGTCGAAGTTGAAACTCGATTGAGGTTGAGTAAATATGTATTTATTTGGTTCTAAATTTGGATCGTGTGACAGGGAGGGCTTGCTAAATCGAAATGTTTTATATCCTCCAACTTAATATTTAGAACTCAAAATTTAGATCTGGCATCTCTGTAAACGTTTTAGCGTCAGTTTTGTCAAATTCAACGAGTGAAGTTGATTCTTATCAAATATTCATGATTTACTGTGTGTTGATATTGGTTTTAATATATAGTGGTTTTAATATATTATGCAAGCGATCTTATACCTAGTGGATAATATTTTTGGATCTTTTATTATAATTGTAGCGCTGCTATTCGTGTTGCTCCAAGACACTTTCGAAAGAGTGAAAACAATAGTGCGCTGTAACTTTTGTGGTTGGATGATTTAAAGACATAATTCACGTAATATTTTCCGGCAGTGACTCTAATGCAGAAGTTCGGCTCTATAGTACTAGTATTCAGGGCCCTTAAACTGAAAAAAAAAACATTTTATTTAAAATATTCTCAACGTGGTCAGCGGGTTCGTATGAGGATACAGGTTTGAATGTACTGCTAGATCGCGGTGTGACGACATACAAAATAGTTCAAGAGCTCTCTGCTTCTAAAGTAAGGCTGGTTTCATTATTGCGCGCTTTGGTTACGCCGTTGAACAGCGCACCCTGATCGAGCGTCGCCGCTCAATAGCCCTACAATGAAACGCCACTATTAGCCTCGTATATTTCAAAAGTGTGCGCGCGGTACCGCCGTAGCGTCTAGCATGAATCCAGTCTAAAATAACATATTCCTGCGGCAGTACAGCTATCTCGATACCTGTCGTATTTCCTGAGAGATGATTATGGGATTGTAATGTACCTCATAGAACCACCCTTGTTATGTTTATATAGATGTTTATACACTAGTGTCTAGGCGAATATATCAACTTTTATATAGTCATTTTACAATCGCACTGTAATCTTACGTACTATTATAAGCTAAACGAACGTGTTGGTCGCATCGCACCGAATTTTTTTTGCGATACAATGTTTGTATGGAAATAAAGAGGCTTTTTGTTCATTTGTACCTTGAATTTTGAGTAAAATTCGCTTACTCTTTGAGAGTAAAATTATGTAAGTTGTTTTTGTCGCAAATATTCGTTGAGATGCGGCCCGCAGTGATGTGCGCAAGTCTAAGTCTATATAATGTACTGATGATATTTATGGATATTTATGAAATCATTTGACACTGTTATACAGATGTGTTGTATGTTTATATAAATTTTGTTGTATTTTCTTATTGTTGTAAATACACTAGTACATAGTCAGCATGTGACCACGGCCGCAACCTGGTCGAAACGTCAGGCTTATGACCTTTGGGTCTCTGTTAGTATGACCATACGTAATGTGAGTTGTAATAAGATAAATTCAACATATGTGGATTACTCACATTAGAGAGAGAGAGAGAAATAGAGATTGATAGAGAGAGAAAAACAATATGTACCTACTACAAATTTTACAAATCATGTATGTTTGATTTGTGATTTGTTATAAAACGATAAAAAAATATGTTGAATGTACTAGTGTATTTTTTAAAATAAAATGTATAATTTGTATATTATTTTTATATAACTGTATAATTGACATTGTAATTTGAATGTATTATATATTTTTAAAGTTTTGACTTATATAAACCCAGTATGGACTCTGGTTAGTGCTTTTAGGCTCGTAGTGTTTGGTAGGGATTTACAGAAACGCATTCAATTTGGCACATCGGGTGCTTGATAGATGTAGTAGAATAAATAAATAAATAATGCATTCATGTAGAAGTTGACATGTAATTTAAAACGAAATACCTCAGATGCGAGTGTGAAAAATTAATATTCTTATCGTTCTTGGCGTGATAATAATGTAAGGCACACCATGAATGGCTCTGCAGTTCTGTAAAATGATGTAGAATATTTTATCTTGAAATGGGTCCAGTGCTGCAGCATCGGTGGCACGTCAACCCTTTTGGAGCTTTTGTGCACTCCCAATTGTTTTGTAACTGTCTGTAAAATGATATCATATAAAATTAATAGTGAGCGGACAGTTCGTTCGCGCGGACGTAGTAGAAGTATTAACATACCCTTATTTTTTTGTTTTGGGCAATATTAATCGATACGGGAGAGGCCGGGTTGTGTGCATTATGTATTCTAAAGGGCAGCCACAAATTAAAGTGCTAAAGAGATATACTAATTATTAATTCCATTTGCTTCTTTTAGAATATTTAGTTCATTTTATGTCAAGTCCCCGACGTGCCATTTTGAATGAAAAAGTGTCAACATTAATTTCGATCGTATTCCCATAAAACTTAAGACTGTAGTTGTTTAATTATGTACGCTATAACGAAGCCGTCTAAAATTTTATACGACTCGATAATTAATAGAACTATAATTTCCTTCTTTTATATAATGTTCACCTTCGTTCTGATGCATTCTCCAACTGTGATTTTGATATCTTTGACAATGACTCTATGGAAGATTCTTGGATTTTAGTACGTAAACAGCAATATACAAAAATAGCATGACGAAACATATTCTGTATTTACAAATTATGTTTTGCAATTTATTAGCAAATTATGGACAAAAAAAAAAGTAAAAAATAGAAAATAAAAATAAAATTTGAATTATCAGTAAATTGAGTATTTGTAAATTGGACCCACCGCGATTCAAACGTTCCCATGACCCCTGAAGAATTTTTTATTTTATTGTCTATAATCTTAATTTACAGATAAACAAAAAAGGCAAATTTGATGCTAAAATATTATCTTCCTTTGGATCATCGAAAATGTTTAAAATCAAGCATAATTTTTTTTTTTGATATGCATCAGAATGTAGTGTTTCAATATTCGTGCCAATAAATAGTTGTCGAGCGTAGCGAAGAATTTATAAATTGATATTTACTTACACTTGTATTTAAATCTTTTTGGAGGTTCTTTTTTTCAATTGATTGCATATTTTAATGTGATTTTCAATAATTATTACATATATGAGAGAATTAAGCGCTAGCGCGCACACATGCACTTTTATAGATACTTATCACATGCCATTTATAGCACCGCATACAAAAAATCATGTATTGTCAGTTAAACTGTGTAAGAAGTAATTTAGTCAGAAAAGAGGAAAATTACATCTGATATAAAGTTCTCAATGCATTCGCATATATAGCTTAACCAACCATCAAGTTAAAAATTTCATAATTTGTTCAATATCTATAGCAATTCATCCACAATATGCCTTCGGCCTGTCCAATAATGCTTTATTGAAGCTATAATGTACCAACTATATAGCTAATGTTGATACTGTGTCGCGCGATTACTTAGTCACCACGTGTCATTCGTATAAAAAAACGATTTGAAACTTGGACAAGCAATAATTACTGATTAAAATAGCCTAATAGTAAGGGTTTCCTTTTTTTCACCATGTGACACAGAACCATAATCCATAGCGGTTATAACTATATTGACTGATCAGTGATCAATTTCTGGTCACATTTCGGATACAATGAATTAATTATTGGCCCTAAATAAGGTACTTATCTTGCACTAATCTTGCACTAAGTGAATTTTTTGTTGTTTCTAACATTGGATAATATAATCCGAGAATCACTTCAAATATAATAATATAATAATCTATCTATATAATAATATAATCCAATATACGACTTTGACAGCTGTCAACTGATCACATTGGCTATGATATTTTTGACAGCTGTCAGTGAAACATTTTTTTTGAAAGTTCGTTTCCTCGTTTAGGAAGCTGTGTTTTTGTTTCGCATCGTCATTTTAAATTGGAAATGTATGTTGGGGCCATAGACAAGACAGCTTATAATCTAAAGTGACTATTATAATTTTTTGAAAAATGTTACTTTTATCACGCAGTCGTATTAGTCTCTATGACATGGTCTATGGTGGCAATTGATTAAGCAGTAACAGCGATCTCATTTTCAACGTGATGAGGCTTTGTGGATTTTATCTTCAACACGTGAGCGATTCTCAAAAACTATAAAAGTGAAGGCGTTATAAAATGTTTTTGTTGTGTTGCATTTTTAACATGCAGCAAATGCAAGTGAAATTATGCTTTAAGCAAATATAATAGAGATTAAAGTCGTTAAATTGTGCAATAAGTCAAAATTTAAGATCAGTCTTTAGATTCGAAAGAAATTAGTATCTTATGTTTTTAATTTCAAAATCAAGTTGCTAAAACGGAATGAACCGTGGTGTATACTAGTGAAAATCAGTGCAAAATGCGTTCCCTTTCATATAGTTGCTGCTCTAGTGATTTATGAAATTTTATGTAAAGCAATTATGCGTTTCGCCTTCCTTGCGGTTTGTGAGAAACGCCTAAGTAACGTTTAAGTTTTTTTTTGTACAGAGATCAAGTTTATGTTTCGTTGCATTTCTATTACCGTTAAATGGCTTTATTCGATTTTTTGGACGAGGTTAGTTTGTTTTTGTCATTTCTTGTTCTGTTGACCGCGATTTGCTTGAAAACATCTTACTGAACGCCTGATCGATTAGACATGTCACTTATACTTAAGTATATATAGTTAATTCTAACCCCAATTGAGTCTACTATAAAATATACCAACTTCTACATGTAGTGTAATTATCAGAGGGCAATAATCAAAACAAAATATTTCTCGATAGTAGGTATAGATTTATCGAGTTAGTTATATCCAAATCACATTCTTTTAACACGACGAATTTCTAATTGCATTTATTCGAATTCGAGTACAACGAATATTAATTACTGTAGCATGAAACATATACATTTTATTATATAAAATGTTTTATAATAAACATGTACAATGCTATGTCCAAGCATCGTCGCGATCAGTAAGTCAAAAAGTCATTAGTGACGTGCCTGTCGTTCTCACCGGGCGGTGGTCAACGATGGAACTATAAGAATCATGATGGTAGAGGTAAAAATTGCTTCAAACACATATGTGAAGACAGTTTTACGACCGCTGCGGTTCATAAGACAGAGAAAGCAGATACGGCGTTCTTTGTATTTAGAAAGAGAGAGTCCGACCACAGCAGTGGTCAACGGTCTTCAAATATGTATTTAAAGTGTTGTTTTCACCATTACCTACATCTTCGTGATTATAAGAATGATATTATGCTAAAAGGGGTAGATGACGTACTTTTATCGTAACGTTTAGACTTGTTCTGCTTCAACTGACAGATACATCCAAGCACCTAATCGTAGACAGAGAACCCCATAGACAAATTGATAAGTTTCTATCGTATTGCCACAAGACAAATATTATATATATAAATTACGCCATCATTATAAGTAAGGACGTGAGACAGATTGATACGATTTTTTGTATCGCGTGCGTGCGGTTTTTTTTTAAAGAAATATGTACGATACAGTTATAGAACAGCGCTATGTAAAATCTCGACATTTTCTATCTCTTTTAACACGCCAACCGGGCGATTATATAACGCAGTGTATACGCCGGCAACCCTTATTCATCCCACTGTTGGGATACGGGTCTCCCCTCATTCGAAAGCGTTTAGAGTATACTCCACCACGCTACTCAAGTGCAGGAGAAACAATCTTCTTAAATACGAATAATTTCACTGTTTTTTTTCGCGTGCTAGTGCGTCGTGTACCTCTTTTATTTAATATATTATCATTATATAGGACAGTGTACGATATTAGTTACCATTATAAATAAAACTGCACAAAAATGAGTTTGGATACAAATGTTTTACAAGCCAGAGTTAGCTATAAGTTATGTTATATTTAGGCCGCGGGAGTTAAAGTTGTGTAACTATTTTATTTTATATATTGAAAAAAAAAAGATGTCAACAAATCAGTTTGATTATTATTTATTTGACCATCACTACTCAATATATTTGTAGCTATATATTAGCAGTGCACAAATATAATCGAGTTTTATGCTACTGCTTAATCCTTAAATACTAATATTCACTGCCGTAATGGTGAATTGGAAAAAAATATCACATTTTTCTTGTGTATTGTAATTATTTTTAATTTCAAGTTACGCTCTTTTGCCTCCCACGGGCCGTTATGATCTGATATTATAAGTTAATTAGTCGGTCGCTAACAACTTTTATTTACATTCTGTACATTTATAAATGAAATTATTATGTATTATACAATTAATGTCGTTATTTCCCGAAAATGTATTTTGAAATCGACAATAATCAGTATTTAAATTATTAGAACTTTATACAAAGTAATGTAATTTCTTGTTCTTGGAGTATATTTTGCGTTGAAGTTTTTTTTCTTGTATTTGTATTCGTATTATTTTATGTAGTTTTTGAACTGTTCTTAGGATCGTATTTATATTAATATGTACGGCCAAGTAGGTATCTTCTAGGCGGATATGTTAATGCAGTAAAGTTTCAACGAATTGTTTACGATATAGAAAAAAAGCAATAAATTAATATGCGAAACAATACATAGGACTTTCATTTTGTATCCTGATAATGTGTAAACATTTTTAACACCTGCTTTTAATGAAAAACTGTCAATATCGTCGGTAATGATGTAATGAGTGAGAAAATCTTAATCTCTTCGATCAACATATACATTGTTGATCGAAGGTCTAGCTAGAGTCAATGATATTATAATTATATATAGACATGGCATGTCGTCGTTAACCCTTACTCATCACACGGTTGGGATACGGGTCTCCCCTCAATCGAAGGGTTTAGAGCATACTCCACCACGCTGCTCAACTGCGGGTTAGGGTTAGGTTAACCATTCATTTAGTACGTAAAACGATTTAGAGGGGGAGGGGGGTCGGCCATGTCTTATTTTTTCTTACAAGGGGGTGGGAGGGAGTCTTGATAGTTCTTACGTAAAATCACAAATGCGCAATGTTAAAATTATAGATGAATGATTAAAACCAAAATTGATTACTTGTAAGTACAAATAAACATTTCTAAAAATTGTTACTTAGAAAAATTGGTTTTTTCCTTTAGATTCTTACGTAATAAATATTTAACAGGGGGGAGGGGGTCGGCCTATTCTTATTTTTTCTTATAATAGGGGGGAAGGGGTCAAAAACTAGCGAAAATAGTCTTACGTAATAAATGAATGGCCCCTTAGCGGAGGCCAGTGTTTGCAAGCCGTCCTAAGGCCCCTGCCTGGGCTGTTAAGCCCAGGCAGGGGCCTTATGTGACAGTGACTAATACTACTAGTAGTAAAAGTTATACGTTGTTATACGTTCCTTTTTATAAAAAAATGCATATAAAAACATAATTACAAGAAACGGCTACCCACTTTAAGAGGTATCAATTACCCACTTGAAGAATAATTATTTACTATCAAGAATAATAATAATATATAAAATTAAATATTTTTGGACAATTTACACAGCGCCATCTAGTCCCAAATTAAGCGCAAAGCTTGTGTTATAGGTACTAGACAACTGATAAATGTACATAAATACATTTTTTTTTGTAAACTTATAATACATAGAAAACACCCAGACCAAGACAAACAGACATGTTCATGCACACAAATGTTTGTCTTGTGCGGGAATCGAACCCGCAACCTCGGAGTCAGTGGCCATTGCTAACCATTCGACCACCGAGCTCGTCAAGAACTTCACTTGTTCCGAAAAACTCAACATTAAAGGCCTCTGCTGCCACGCCCCTATATCACCGAGCCATCATCCATCATCGGCCGCCTTCACCAGGGAAGCACGGGACCGCGGAGACTTATCCCGGCTGATAAGCCGGTCACTGTGAACCCGATACTTATTTTTTTTTGACGTGTTTCTTATAAACCGAGGAACGCCGGCTGCACGCACGAAAAAGCATGACTCATTGTCACGTTCCGCCCGAGCTGAGCCTGCAAGCGAGAGTCCGGAACAAGCGATAGAGGCACGGCCTATGTTTCTTATGACGCTATCACGTAAAATTATTGTTCGTAAACGGACTTTACAGACAACCGATTTTTTTCAATAAATTTACTAATAGCAAATAGTGTACGCTGGGTCTTTGAGTCACCATCTTATCACCATGACCCGACTGCGACAAACTCTGTCCACAATCTGTGTTCATTTCAGACGAGCTCGGTGGTCGAATGGTTAGCAATGGCCACTTTGACTCCGAGGTCGCGGGTTCGGTCTCCGCTCAAGACAAACATTTGTGTGCATGAACATGTCTGTTTGTCTTGGTCTGGATATTTTCTATGTACCTATTATAAGTATGTATTTATAAAAAAAATGTACCTATTTAAATTATTTTTTTTACTCCTAGACAACTGATAAATATACTTATGTACATTATGTACTTCATTATGTACGTCAGTACATTTATCAGTTGTCTAGTACCCATAGTAGGTACAAGCTTTAAGCTTAATTTGGGACTAGATGGCGCTGTGTAAAATTGTCCAGAAATATTTATTTATTTATTTCAATGACTGCGTTCGTGTGATGCATAAACGCTCTTGACACAATACGTATATATTTTTTTAATACAAACAAATTATTGTGCCCAACGCCAACCACACTCACGCACTTTTCTAATGAAGTCACGAACGTGTATTCACCATAATAATTAAGTGAAAGGGCTTTAGATCAAGATCTAAATTGTTTTATCTCCGTTATATATAATTTGTAAACAGCACAATCGAAGAATCGAATGAGGTGCTCGAAGAGACGTGCCGTTGTGTCTGCCAGTATAATCGATTACGCAAGTCAAGCAATGTAAATTGTAGTCTGTATATGGTTTGTTTATCTCGAGCTCCTTCGTGCTTTGGAGATCACGTTAAGCTGTCGGTATCGGTTATCATAATTAGATACTAGTCGTTATGTTAACCTCACCTGCACGTGGTGCACCCTGCCGTCTAGCGAATGATCTGTCAAAAGAGAGGTAAGTACAGCGTATTTGTAAGCTGCCCGACTGGGTAAGTACCACATCCAAGGATCGCGGGTTCGATTCCCGCACTAGAAAATATTGCCAATGTTTTTAATTTCTATGTATTATACATATTTATTTACAAAAGTACTTATAAAATATAATTTTGTGGGGTGAAAGTGGCTCATCTCTCAAGAGCTCTAAGAGATGATGAGAAGGCAAATTCTCATAATTATTTTACAACATTACATATTTTACGATCACAATATGAAAGTTTATCGAATCGAGATTGAATTATGAATTGACTAAAACTTATACATATATTTAATTTAATTAATTATTATCAACTCTTATCGCTGGCAAAATAACATTCTTAATTTGTTTAATATTCGGGCGTATTTCGATATAGTGCCACTCAAATTAAACTTTAAAGTTTCATATTGTTGTGATACGAGAATACCAAATTTAACATTCGCGGGATCGAGACTGGATCGGAACTGAATTTTGACTATATTTTAATTAGGTACGAGAATTGCCCCTGCGTGCTGTTACTAATAGCAAATATCTTAAGTTGCCTCAGTTTTCCACTTAAGTACGTACTCACGTCCCATAAAGCACGATCCGTATCCTGCATTGCGGACGCGAGCTGCCGAAGTAATTAGAGAAAGCGGTGGTACCTACTGATTCTCTAGACGCAACAAAAAGTCCAGATAGGTACCGACGTCTTATACCTTTTGTACTTACATACTGTAAAGCGAATCACATTTTTTGCTTCAATTTTGTGGCCGCGATTACGTTCCGAAAGGTATACTAACCTTGTAAACCGTAGAGTAGATGCTCGCGAATCGTCCAGTCGTCAGCCGGACCGTTCCATGCGCACGCGATTCTCTATTCGAAAATGGCCGGAGACAAAATCGCGCGGGAAAATATTTCGTTATACTTTTTAAACAAAATATTATTAATCTGTTGTTTAAAATAAAAAATATTTTAAAATTAAAGTAAGTTTAGTTAAAAATTACAATTATGAAACGCATAAAATGCCTACGAATTATTGGAAATATTTAGTGATTGTTTTAGTGATATTAGTTTTAATTGTATGTGATGGTGGTAATGTCAAAAAGAAGAGAAAAGTGAGAAATGGGGGTTGGAAAGCTTCACACATTGGCGGGAAAGGCAACGAGAAGACGTTCAAAAATGACACCAGTGAGGAACAAGGCCGCGGTTTTGCATCAAGTAAGTTTCCGTTTTTATTAAACACAATTATTTTCAAGATTGAATGCAGTTCCATTGTTTTATTACTTACCTAGTTTAAAAATCATTATATTTACATTTCTTTTTTAAAAACTGCATCCTTTGTTCTCTAAATAATATCATTCTTTACTACACTACGTTTTAATATTGTCTTTGGATAGGGCCATTTACAAAAGACTATTAAATTATTTAAATAATCAATTTGGACCATTTTTATAAATAAATAAGCACATCAATTTTCGTATGAAAAGCTGTAATTTCTGTTTTTTTATTTATTTAAACAAACTTCTGTCTACCATGGACTTTGATGTTTTGTTATCTACGCAGGTAGTTCATAGTCACATATGACGTATGTACTTAGGTAGTCAAAAAGGGTTATCTCTATCATTACGATATTATGCTTTATTTCTTCCCCTCTTCCACAGTAGGCCAATAAATTCAAGACTTATTAATGCCCCGTCGCGTCGCCAACTACAGTTTAGTTAAGACGAACGCTCCAGACAACCGAACGAAACGAATCTTATAATTCTTTATTTCAAATATTATGACTTTGACACCTCGCACGCCGCGCCGAATCGTCCATATCGGGAAGGGCGGGTAGAAGTGCGAGGTTTCATAAGATTTCTTGCAAATAATTCTAAAATTTCGGTTTATTCGGTTTAACTTAACGGTTTAATTTCGGTTAAAGTTTAAAAAAACATTGTTTTATTCGGTGCGTTCAATTCGGATAGTCTGCGAAACTTTATTCTATGCTAAAGGGCTGTTTACATTAGGGTTGTCGAAAACGAGTATTCTACTTCAATGGAAACATTAAGTAAAGAAAGCAAACAGAGATATAGCATATCGAGTCTCACTGAAGAAGTAGGTCCGCTTCCTCACAGAAGACCGTAGACAAATAACGATTTTCTTGGGGATTAATTGAGTTTCTGTGAGAAAGTGGTCAGGCCACCAACCAGACGTCAGGAGATGCTGCGTTAGATGCGTGTGCGAATAATATATATTTTTATATTACGGTAAATTGCTTTAAATCAGAAGCCTCACTGTAAACCATTAGTATTTTCTGTGTAATGTGCTAGAAAGTGTTTAGGTGTGGTAGCCTTGGCGGGTGGACTAGGCACATTGTTTACTTATATCTTTAACACTTTCGTCCGTTTCTAGATGTTATCACAACCATTGTGTTTCTAGTGCGTGGACATTATCTTATACTACTTATTATAAAAGTAATTCTTGCCATTTTTTTATATTTTGTTGGATTGGCCCACCTTTCGTTGCTAGATTAATGGGTTGATGGGCCTGCGCGAACATATCAGATGCACTGCAATAGCGAGCCAGTCCCAACAACATCCTGAAGCCGTTATTGTATTGAAGTCCTAAAGCGCTGATGGCTCTCTGCGTGTAATTGACCCACAAGCTGCACGTGTAGAAAACTTGGCAGTAAGCTTTAAATAATGTAATTTTTACTTGCCGGTTACATCGTGCGAACCTGCGGGCCAACATGTTACAGCGAACCGCCAGTGCTGAACAATGAAAAGATCAACATCATTTTCTATGTTAAAAAATATCGGAACAGGGGCCTACCACACACTCCTACCACTGTGTCTCCTGCCTGTGTTGCCAGGATTAACAGCGGCGACCACGAACAAGGCAATGAACAGTGAAGTCCATTGTAGCCCCGGGGTATAACTACGGCTGCCTTGGAACTCACAACGAATTTAATCAGAAGAAATTAGTAGGAGTAGGAAACTTTTGGAAATTGACTTGTTATAAAATATGTAAAAAATACAAAACTCTTAAATTACTTGTATTTCTCTACAGATTCAAATATTGGCTTCATCAATTCAATCATATTTTTTGGCGTTTACCGCCAAAAGTGGGACATATGGCGTCCCGCGCGGGACATTAAACTTTGGACTCAAAAAGTGGGATGTTCCGCCTAAAGCGACGTCTGGCAACGCTTGACCTAGCACACATTCCCACCACTGTATCTCCTGTGTACCCAGGATTAACAGCGGCAATCAAATTGATCAAAAAGGAAATGAACAATGAAGTCTATTACAGTCCCGGGGATAAAATTATGGCTGCCTTGGAACTCACATCACTGCCAATTTAATCATTAAGTTGGACGGCAAGCAAGTATACGTCCCATTTGAAGCTGATTTCATAGCCTATATACACGCTCGTAGCATAGTATAAACTATCCTCGTAGCTTGTAATGTCGCTCGCGTGCAGTCACACCCGCTGTCAACATAGCAAGTCCTTTTGGTGACACACTCGCAGGAACACAACAACCCTCAAAGGAATTGTTATTTGGCTGCGATATTCTGTGAGGTGGAGGTACTTTCCTAGTGGGGCAGCTTGAAGACATGCTGTTCTCTTTTGGCACAGCCTCGTTATTCAGTGAGTAGGGTGTACCACCTGCGGGTGAGGATGCCTTTGGTACAAAAATCACAATGAACCATTTGCCCTCTATGTTTGTTGAAGAAAACGTATTTTCCCAGAATGGAGTCTTCGCTAGACCTCAACCACTAGGTATATTCCTATATTGTATAGTTTATCGAAATCATTAAAGTCGTATGTGAACTTGTCGTATCGTAGCATATTGTATATATACTTCATCATCATCATCAGATCATTTTAGTCTCCACTACAGGAGCACGACCCTCTCTCGTCCGTCCCAGACAGGAGGATTTGGCCTCCACTCCCCACGCTGGCCAGACGGGTTGGGGAGGCCTGTTTTATAATGTATTTCCCTTAGTCGCCTTGTACGACATCCCCGGGAAGAGACGGAGTGATTCTATTCTAGTCTGCCGGAACCCACACGGCCATGTATATGTACTTACTGTTTTATATTTATAGATATGTTGTTTAGACTATGCAACAGTATATGCAGTAGTAATATTCTTCGCCATCCGTTATTTTACAAACCATTCCACAGCACAGGTTAGCTGCAAGAGATTTCTTAAAGAGATAAGCTCGCATTTACTGTATTAAATATATGCAGTGAAGAATAAAGAAATAATTTTACGTGTTTTAAATTAATTTGTAGCTACAAGAAAAAATAAATAATGTACTTAATAACAGGGTAATAAAGTCGCAGTGCCAAGCTATAATGAGTTTATGGACGCAGTGAATCCTTCCGCACGACCTGACCCCGTGAAACCAGTTCGTTCAGTCATCCTGTACCGGATTTTACTTTTTTGTAACTTCTTCTTTGTAGTACACGAGACTACCGTCGGATAACTGACCGCAAGAGAATAGCGGGAAGATAATGTTCTATATTTTTGATAGCTTTCATAGGTATGCTTTACTTAAGAAAATTTAATTGAATGGAATCGTTCTTTCCTTTCTTTCTGAGATCGGATAGTTTCTATGTCATTCATCCTCCTAGGAATTTAAAATTGTTTGGTCGCAATATACTTTGAAACAATGACTGCACATCATGTGTAATTTCGTCTAACTTGAGTTGAAAGCTAGTATAGATTTTATCTAATTCACCTTCCAAAGAGTATTTTGTATGAAAGTACACGACCGAAGTCGCCGGCGACTGCTAGTAGTCTATAAATCTCCAATTGTCTATAAAATTGTATAGTCGGTGTAGGTCAATGTCTAATTTATGGTGGAAACAACTTTACCGGCGCTGTACCTACATACCGTGGGTGTAATAAGGACACATTACTTCCGTGGTATGTACCATCAGTATAAGCACAGAATAATATACTCTAGTATAAGTTACGAATTATATTTATACTAGCGGCCCGGTACGTGCTTCGCTACGTATAGAGTGAAATATATAAAAAAAAAATTGGAACATCAAATTCATTTATTCAAACAAAAAAATATTTTATTAATTGCTAGCTATTTTAAAACTTAATCCAAAACATTTGGATAAACAATATTTTTTGTTTTTCCATTTTGCATGAATGAAGCATGAATAAACAAACGGCTGGGGGTACCGACTCTGGAACAGGCAACATAAAGTCGAAGCACGTCCAAAATGAAATGACCGCATGAATGACATAACAACAACTGTCAACACTGAAAAAAATTTCAATTTGACAGCACAATCCCCATCTGAAAAAAGTTTTAATTTAACAGCAAAATCCCCATTAACAAAATGATCCGCCATTTATTGAGTACATTTGTTACAAAAAATGTGATAAATGAAGAACCGCTCTACCGATTTTGTGCAAACTTCACATAAACCATCTACTAAATAGTCCGAACAAAGCCTAAACATTTGGTTTGGATAAGTGAGCCCGTTCTTGAGTTATAAAATTACAACGAAAAGTGGCATTGATTTTTATATATATAGATCTAATATTTTTAAATAAACAATTCATGTTCAACATACCGGAAATACCTTAAATCATCATCATCATCAGCCTGTATCTACCCGCTGCTGGATATAAGCCTTCCCCAATGCTTTCCACTAAATACGATTCTTCCGCATCCAGCCGCTTCCAACTTTATTAAGGTCATCGGACCATCTAGGAGGAACGTCCAACACTTCGTCGTCCTACGCACGGTCTCCACTCTAATAACTTACTCCCCCATTTGCCATCACGTAGGCCTCTTGTACACGCTAAGAAAAGTCGCCGGGCCTATGCAAGAATTCGTGTCGTTTCTACACACGAACTGTGTACACTGCTTCCGCGCTGACCAAGAAAAACATCTTGTCTGCGCTAGACATGACGCGCGACGTTTTGCTGCGGTGCGGTGGTTTTCGTGTCTAGATCCGACAAAAATTTTGTTGTGTACATGATGAATAGGTCCTATCTGCAGTAGACACGGTGAAATTTCTTAGCGTGTACAAGAGGCCGTACTCGGCAGATGTGACGGGCCCATTGCCACTTTAGCTTGCAAACTCTGAAGGCTATGTCGACAACTTTGGTTCTCCGTTGAATTTCTTTGCTCATACTTAGTCATTTAAAACGTAATGTTTAAATAAAATCATGGAAGCTATCATGACAAATGTGTGAATGATGCTTATTAATTACTTACATTCGAGTGGGTATGCGAAATGTTAGCGATTAGTGTGATATTCATGAAACCGGTGAAGTTGGTATAAATATTAAAATTCAATGCGAAATCCGCATACCTGTGTGACCTACTGATTTGGCAAATTCACATATACATTAAAAAGTATCACTTTTTGGCCAAAACCTGTTTGTTTATATATGATCTTTTGATTTTGCTTTATTCGCATAAATTATTGGGGAAAGACTGGTTATGTTGGTAGTGTTGATTGTAGGCATTTAGTGGAACATTGTAATTTTATTGATAATAATAAGTAGCACTAATTTCACGAAATTAATTTTATATTTAATGACCGATTTTGCTCTTACGACATTATCAAGTGCCCAGTCAGGTTGACTTTTATACATACAAGACTATCTTACGTTACGTTAGATAGATTCTTTTATAGAATCAATGGGTAAGTGTTTTTGGTATGAGTGTAAACAATCAAAATTATTTCAGTTGATGAAATCATATTTTTTTGTGATCACTGCCAAAATCGACACATGTGGTGTTCCGCGCGGGACATTACAATTGGGGTGTAAGTAGTTCATCAACATCCTTGAGCCAAAGTCAACTTACCTGCACGCGGTGCACCCTGCAGACTGACAAACGAAGCTCTGGCGAAAAGAGAGGTAGCGTAATTGTAAGCTACCCGACTGGGAATGTACCTCTACCTCATAGAATACCGCAGCCAAATAACAATTCCCTTGAGGGTTGTTGTGTTCCTGCGAGTGAGTGAGGTCACCAGAAAGGAAGGAGATGCTGTGTTGGCAGCTGAGGTGGCAGCGCACGAGCGATATTTTATGTTGCGAACGTTAATATGGCTACGATAACCGTTTCACATCAGGCGGGCCGTATACCTGTCTGCTAACCGTTATAGCACAATACACTGAGATTTCTATGCTGTGGTTTTAGTATAAAAATAATACACGTTAGCCTAAAAATGCGGGACGTCCCGCAAAAATCGGGACGTCTGGCAACGCTGATTTAGATGGATCCAAGCCGGTAGTCTTTAGGCGGCGTGAAAACACTGGCCTTCGTCAATCCGCAGTCTAGCAGCGAGGTGGAGTATGCTCTAAACCCCACGTTTGAGGGTAAACCCGTACCACAGTAGTAAATAAATAAATAAATGATGTTATTAAATAGTTAAATAAATGAGGATGAATAAGGTTTCAATGAGGGCACTTAGACACCTCTTACATCTTTTAACATTACTTATGTAATATTCTTATTCTTTGTCATATTTTATCTATTAGCATTTCGGGACTTGCCACTGGCGAAGAAGAAATGCTTGCATTACGTAGGTTTTTTGTGCAGTGGGTTTGAGTGAATGTATGTGTGAGATGCAGTTATATTTTCTAAATAACAATAACACAAAAGTCGTTTGGTATCCTAAATCTAGGCGGTATTGTGCACGAGACGGCGAATCGTGGTATAATTCACACGACTTGCAGACGATTTTAAAAGTGTCTATTCAAGAAAAGATTCCATGCACTTTCCAATAAAGTCTATTTTGCTAAGTCATACCATAAAATTAGGAATAATAACGCAGATCATGGGTCATAATGTAGATATAATTTACGCCGATATGCAGCCGGTGACCTACTATGTTTAAAAAGTTAGTCTAGTCAAGCTCTCTAAAGCCTGGCGTACACGGGTGGAGTAAAATCGGGTGAGTACAAATGATGTTAAATTTCTATAGATATGGCATACACATCAAAAATCTGTTTCCTCTATTGCATGTATAGCTAGCTATAAATATTTTGTACTTATTATTAAATTATTTAGACGACGTCCTAAGAAGAAGGTATTTTACTTATTTCAATCAATTGTCTCAAACGTCGTCAGATTCGGCTTGTTTGTGCGAACTAATTGCGAGGTAAGACAGTTTTCTCACTTTCGGATGTTCGTTTTTGACGTTTAGTGTCATATCTATAGTATTTTGTAACAGTGGTCGGGTCGCCCATTGGTCGAAATTCGATCATAAAGAGTATATATTTGACGAGCTCGGTGGCGCAGCGGTTAAAGACGCGGCTTCGACACCAACGCTCGTGGGTTCGATTCCCACATAGGACAAACATTTGTGTGCATGAACATGTCTGTTTGTCTTAGTCTGGGTGTTTGCTATGTATCACAAGTATGTATTAACAAAAAATATATATTTACGTATGTTTATCAGTTATCTAGTACCCATAACACAAGCTTCGCTTACTTTGGGGCTAGGTGGCGCTGTGTAATTTGTCTGACAATATTTATTTATTATTTATTTATTTATATATGCGTGCGTGTATCAAATACATGGTAGTGTGTGTAATGTGTTTTCGATTTAATGTATTTTTATGCATAATTTTGAAAAAATATTTGCATTCTTCACTCCTTCTCTATATAAACTTTTGATTCTATTAAAATTTCATCAAAAAGGGGCACTTACAAAGTTTTTGCTTCACATAATAATATAATGATATAACATCATTGGGCGAGTAGGAGTACATTGCTGAGTTAGATTGAGACTAGTAGTAGCTGTATCGCTACTCGGCTGATTTTACTCTACACGTGTAAAAGAGGCTTAGTGAAAACGTTCATCTTAGAGGATTACGACGAACACACAATTAGTCAGACTGACTAAGAATCTACGTTTCAAGACTAGCAACCCGGCTTCGCTTGCCATAAAATTTTGTAATTCCCAAAATTTTAAATTTGAACAAAATGTAACTAAAGATGAGGCTTTGACAGAGTGAGTTTACCTGAGAACGAGTTTCTGCAATGGCAGCAGGGGTAATGCGCATGCTCGAGCTTAGTTCAGTTCAGTTCAGTTCAGTTTATTCATTAACAAATATATACATTGTGTTTGAAAATCATCTTAAAACTAGCTAGTTAACACGTATTATTGTTACATTGTATTCAATATTTAAATAGCGATACTTCATGTTGCAAACGTCTAGTCATAACATCACATCAGGCGGGCCTTGTTTGACATTAGACGTAGTATAAAAAAACTAGACATTGAGTCATAGAAATAGAAAACTGCAATCATGATTATCTTACTGGAAGGCATATAATTACCATTCGTAATAAGTTTTCCTCAATTAAGCTCGATACAGAGCTTAGAGAGTTGGCGAGCTGAATACTCTTGAAGTGGTCACTGCTACTGACCTCAAAGCCGGACGTTTTAGATAAAAATCTAGATCATTAAGCTCACGAGGGCAACTTTAAAGCTCGTTTGACGTTTCATCTTCATGTCATGACAATCAATGAACTTTTTATTCATCGTACAGTCTGATGATTACTTTATCACAATTCGATAACTTCTTATATGTGCTGACGTCAGTCAATAGCGGTAAATCGGGTGGGCGGCGAGTGCTTGTTTGTTACCCGATATATTGTAATCGTAATATTTGACGAGCCTGGTGGTCGAATGGCTAACCATGTCCACTTTGACTCTGCGGGGTCGCGGGTTCAATCCCCGCACATAACAAACATTTATGGGCTTGAACATGTGTTTGTCTTGGTCTGGGTGTTTCCTATGTATTATATGTATATCACAAAAAAAAACATGCATTTAAATATAATATCAGTTATACCTAGGGTTGCCAACTTTTTTTACAAGAAATAAAGTATACTGAGGTCTGAGAAGAATATCAAACAGTATTTTAGAAAAATGAACAGTATTTTATTTATTTAATGTTAAATACATGTATTTAAAGCTTTTAACTTCTTGCACAACTTATTAATTTAGTCTTTTTTAAAAACTTTATATGCCTTATCACAATTACAACTAAAATTAAAACGAATGAGGAGCTCATTTAAAAAAAAAATGTGTGAGCTCTAAGTCTAACACTAGTGTTAAGTATTTTGATGCTGGAAACAGTATTTTGTATACTTTATTTTTGTTCAACAGTAAAAAGTATAATGTAGTGAAAAACAGTATAATACTGTTTTTAACAGTATAGTTGGCAACCCTAGTTATACCTACCTATACCCATAGCTCAAAATACTTGCCTTTCTTTTGGGACTAGATGGCAGTGTGTAACTCTTCCAAGAATAAGAATCATCATCATCATCATCATCATCAGGTCCATTTTAGTCTCCACTACGGGAGCACGACCCTCTCTCGTCCGTCCTAGACGGAAGGAGGATTTGGCCTACACTCGCCACGCTGGCCAAACGGGTTGGGGAGGCCTGATCGATATTTGATAATGTATTTCCCTTAGTCGCCTTGTACGATATCCACGGGAAGAAACGGAGTGATTCTATTCTAGTCTGCCGGAAATCACAAAGAATAAGAATAGGGCATGAAAAATTGTTTAGTGTAAAAAATCACAATTTTATGTTTTCTAGTGTACTGTTATCACTGTTATTAATTTAATAATCCGTCCGTAGTATCATTAACTATCTTAATCCTTTCCATGACGCATATGGTTCCATAACACAAAATGACAAATAGACCCTTAAAGGCCAATAGGACCCATAAGGACACATGCGCATTTAAACCGATACGCATTTGGACAAACTCGTAAAAGGACATGTAGTTGTAAAGACATCATTGTTTTATTAGGTTTGGCTAAACTTTCCTCGACCAACTCAATACGTTAAGTTGTCACAGAGAAGTTTTCTCCCGCGTACTGTCAAGCTGTGGAATGAACTGCCTGTCGACGTTTTCTCAGGAGAATACAGCATGGGGTTCTTCAAGAAGGGCGTGAAGAGGTTTTTACATGGTCAGCAACGCGCGTGTGATGCCCTTGGTGTTACGGAACGGCTACGGAACTGCTTTCCATCAGGCGGGCCGTATGCTTGTTTGTCACTTAAGTAGTGGTATAAAACCAGGCGAGCCATAAGTAATACATCTAATTATTATACATAGTAGGTATATGGAATAAAAAATGTCGGCATATTTTATTCCATATATTCATCCCACTGCTGGAATATGGGTTTTGAAAGGGACTATTCTTCACTACGCTGCTTAATTGCGCGTTTGCAGAGGTATAAAATATAGGATTTTTTTTATACTACGTTGGGTGGCAGACAAGCATACGGCCCGCCTGATGTGAAGCGGTTACCGTAGCCATATAAGCCACTCGCTACATAAAATATTGCTCGCGCGCCGCCACCCACGCTGCCAACGCAGCATCTCCTTCCTATCTGGTGACCTCACCACTCGCAGGAACATAAAAATCATTTATTTGGAGAATTATTATTTGGCTGCGGTATTCTGTGAGGTGGAGGTACATTCCCCAGTCGGGTAGCTTACAATTATCCCTACCTCTCTTTTCATCAGAGCTTCGTTTATCAGTGAGCAGGGTGCACCACGTGCAGGTGAAGTTGGCTTTGGTTCAAAGAACCATTTACATCCCAAAATTTTCTTCTTTCTTCCCAAACTTATCTTCTTTCTCAATTCTCTTTTTCCGTTTCAAATCACGCGAGCCGTAAGTAAGACACATAATTATGTATCATCTATATATAAAAGAGTAAATCACTCACTCATCACGAAATCTCAGAAACTACAAGTGCTAGGAGTCTCAAATTTTGCAAGGGGGTTCCTTTTAGGACATAGGTGCTCACTAAGACGGGAATTTGGAAAATTCCCGTCTTAGTGGGTGAAACGGGGGTCCAAAGTTTATATGGGGAACCAAGATTAGTTGGACTATTTTATAAGAAACTTTACATGAGCACTTCTGTAGATAAATGAGTAAACACGTGTTTCAGGATTTTTCAAAATTCAACCCCTAAAGGGGTGAAATGAGGTGCAAACGTCTGAAAAACGTTATGGGTATTGTTTTTATGGTTTATCGGGTCGCTGATTCCGAAAACAACAGCTATTTTATAATCTAACATAACCGACGTGACACAAGAGCACTCCTTAGGGGGTGCGATGGGGTTGAAATGTCATAATCAATATGGGTGTTGATTCTATGGTTTTCTGAGACGTCAATTACAAAAATGGCATCGATTTGAAAACGTTGACATGAAGTTTCCATATCGGTATAAAAATCCAAGATTGGAACACCTGATGCAGATCCATGATGGTTCAGCTAAACTATAAGAAATATAAAAATGACGCCTTAGCAAAAGTTGTTCAGCCTGACGAGCATTTTTTGTTGAGGTATATAAATCCAAGATGCAGAACAAAGCTAAATTTATTTGCATAAACAACATAGTGTTTACAATAAATTATAGTTTAAAAAAATAACTAAAAAACTAAAAAAGCTACTTAAAAAAACAATAAATAGTTTAACAAAATATGGATTGAATACAATCCATTTTTTTACAATAGTAAAAAAATAACCGCGTAGCGTAGTGCTACTTTTATTCTTACCTGCTACAAGTTAGACGCAATTGTTTTATTTATTTACAAAGGTAACGTGGGCTATTTAGTCAGTTTATTATAGACGTGTACGCTAAAATTGAAATGGAACGATTGGAATATATTCTCACAAACCAGAAGAATGAGTGCATTTGCGGGACGCTATGTAGCAAGATTTTGTGATGCAAAGTCTTTTAAACAACGAGGGGAAACTGTTTTTCTTAGATGCTTTAGGAGACAAAAACATACCTGACAAAAGCAATCCTCGCTGAAATCAGGCGTCAAAATAATATCTCACAGCAGCATCCATCAATCCAGGTATTGCAGCCATATATTACTTCTAGGCGGAAGGACGCAAATACAATGTTCAATATTATACTCGATTTGAATGGAAACACCGACATGCTTTGTGACACGAAACTGTGACAAAGCGAAAATGGTTCAGGATTGCTGTCTCAGATGAATGCGAAATGGCCAATAATAAGGCAGTAGAAGCTGTAGATAGAACTTTACGTGCCCAAGAGTTTTCAAAAATATTATTAAAATTTGGGGAAGATCTCCTTCCTGAAGTAAAGTCAATGTTTAGCAGCGAAATATGTATAATTGAAGCTGAGATTCTCACTGGAAGTGGTGCCGATGAAACTGTATTTATTCCGCGTATACCACTCTCTTCCTTCTTACGGCCGTGTGGTACAGATTAGAATAGAATCACTTCGTCTCTTCCCGTGGATGTCGTACAAGGCGACGTCTGATTTCTCCGTCAATTGTACAGCAATTTTAATAATTCTTATTCGTTTGAGAGGGTACACTCTCCAGGTGGTCCCATATTAAAATGAATGTTGCTAAGCCCATAACTCGAGAACGGCTCGACCAATTCTGCTAATTTTTATTTTAATATTTTTGTTAAGGTATAAGGAAGGTTCTTATGGTCATTAAAATTTCGAGGAAAAGAAAACAACACTTTCTACCCGTGCGAAGCCGGGGCGGGCAGCTAGTACATAGTATAAGGCATAAAATATGTTGGCTCAATCCGTATTCATCCCACTCCTGGGGTACGGGTTTTGAAGGGGTTTAGAGCGTTCTTAACGATTTGCAGAGGTGTAAAATATAGGATATAGCACTTTCTTGTGGGAGTTATGGGTCACCCACAAGAAGAGCGAGTATGTCGTTGATAGCTCTCAGTTTACAAATAAATTGAAATTTTTAAATAAATTTATTAACCCAAAACTCAGACCACCAAAATTCATTTTATTTCAACCGTAAAGGCAAAATATGGTGAAGATGTCATTATTCCTTCGTAAAATTAACCGCAGGTAATAATATATCGTGAGCATCTTAAAGGGAAAGTATTACAGAAGAAATGGATATTCAATAAAGTAACCAGTATTATGGAACCGGGTTTCGAGGGCCATCTTTATTTTGCAAAAGAAGGACAACGGCTGCCTAAAATATTGGTTATTCGAAAGGTTACAAAAGCCGGTTCATCGATGTATCTATATGATGCCGGAAATATGTTGAATTCATGAAAATTTTACAGGTTATAGAAAATGCTCGTGTAATAACATTCCTATGTAAAAAGTAAAAAGTTAGTATGTAAAAAGTAATAACATTCATATGTTATTAAACGAGCAATTACTATCTATAAATAACTACTAGCTGACGGGTCAGCTTTTACAAACGTTGTTTTACCATAAAACAGGGGTTGATCGTAGAAGATCATACAATTTCAAAGAATATTTGAAATTGTATGTATTTTTTAATGTTAAATCATAATAAATAAATTGTCAATAAAAAAAATATTTAGTGGTGGGTCACCCTTATCATTATGGGTACGTTAAAATAGTGTTGGCCGATTTTCAGACATACCCGATATGCACACAAAATTTAATAAAAATCGGTTCAGCCTCCGAAACATCTATTTTAACAAGGAGAGGTAACAAACATCGCGACACGAGAATTTTACATATTTTATAGATATATTTGTATACTATCATCATCAGGTCATTTCAGTCTCCACCACAGGAGCACGACCCTCTCACGTCCGTCCCAGACAGAAGGAGGATTTGGCCTACGCTCCCCACGCTGGCCAGACGGGTTGGGGAGGCATTTGTATACTATATAAATATATATTCCATGACAATCTTACAATATCTAAAGATTTCGGTGATATCTTCTGTATCTATAAATGGCAAATGCTACTAATTTCTGTATTTTCTGGCGTTACTGACTGATGTGTAAATACACAGCTCAAGACACTGAATTGATCGGGCACTACCGCCGAAGCTGAAGCCGATTACCTTCGGAATTTTTATTTTTATTGTAATCACAGTATAAGTAATAGTACTACGTACAGTACGGCCGCTCCCTGCCGCTCTCTCGTGTCGACCTCACCTCCCCTCTGAGACAAATCTGGAACGGTTTGTATGGCGCTGTACGCACACACGTTCATTCACGCTCTGCACAGACGCCGTTGTTTATGTAATAGTAAACGACGCGATATTTGTATGGAGTGGCCGGGGTGTGGTTTAGCTCAGCTAGTAGAAATAGAAACCCTAGAGCTCTACCGACTGTGCTGAAGATGTTTGGCAATAACTTTAACTAACCTAAGACCAAAGCTAGGGATATCCCCTTCCAAGATGGACCGATGATCTCCAAATAAGCCCCTGGATGGGGAAACGGAGAATTATATAAGTATGATTGGTACAAGCATTGGGAAAGGCCCATATCCAGTAGTACGTAGATACAGGCTGATAATGATGATGAGACGCAAAACCTCTATTGCCGAACTATTTTGTAAATTGGACATGCAAAATACTGCTCATTTTAAGAGCCATATTACATATCGACTGTGATTTTTGCGTAAAATGGCCAATTTTGGCGTTCTTGATCTCGGAAACAAAAATATATTAACAATGTTGACTTATTGAATAGTACAGAATAGCTATTGGCTTAGTACATAGAGGCCTCGCTTTTTGTAAATTTCGCTTAACTTTTTAAATAAACCCAAAATTGCAAAGAAAGATTTTCATAAAATGCACATATTCACTTTTTTGACCTCCTTGATTGTACTACTGTTCCAAACAAATGAAATAAAAAAAATATTGTTTATATGTTATTTCTTATGTAGTCGTATAGTACATAGCGGCCTCAGAATTTTGAAATATCATTGATTTCATATAGAAAAAAAACATTCTTTTAACTAAAAAAACTTCGAAAATCGCTTTAAGTAAACTGTTAATTTCTCGAATAAACGATAATATTATTGAGCAAAATTTATACGAGAATAAAAAGATCTTTAAACCGAACCTTATAATGCGAGCCAACACGCGCTTGGTCTTTTCATTTAGACCTTCGAGGCACTAAAGTTCTTGGCCAATTCACACGGGACTGTACCTAACAATTCAGTAACAATAAATAAAGTTAGCAATAAAACAATGTGTAACACGTAGGTAACGTTATAAAGAGGTTGGACGTGACAGAACATATAACTGCCTAATGGCACACGTATATTTTTGTTATAAATAGCCTGGTACAGATTTATTACATGGGATCTCTTACCTACTGTTTTATATTGAAAAATAATATAATAATACATAAATAATAAATATTGTCAGACAAATTACACAGCGCCATCTAGCCCCAAAGTAAGCGAAGCCTGTGTTATGGGTACTAGACAACTGATAAACATACGTAAATACATTTTTTTTTGTAAATACATACTTATGATACATAGAAAACACCCAGACCAAGACAAACAGACATGTTCATGCACACAAATGTTTGTCCTGTGTGGGAATCGAACCTACGAGCGTTGGTGTCGAAGCCTCGTCATTGACCGCTACGCCACCGAGCTCGTCATATATGTTTAAATTATTCTATCATCATCGGCAGCTGGATATAAGCCTTCCCCAATGCTTTCCACCAGATGCGATCCTCCGCCTTCCGCATCCAGCCGCTTTCTTGAGTTCATCGGACCATCTAGAAGGAGCGCGCCCAACGCTTCGTCGTCCTACGCGCGGCCGCCACTCTAATACCTTCCTCCCCCATTTGCCATCACTTACTCGGTAGAAGTTACCGGCCTATTGCCACTTCAGCTTACAAACTCTGAAAGCTATGTCGACAACTTTGGTTCTCCGTCGAATATCTTCGTTCAGGATTCGATCCCTCCGAGAAACCCCGAGCATAGGCTGTGGTCAGTGTCCAAGTCTCTGCAGCATATGTCATTGCAAGGAAGACGCACTGGTTGAAGACTTTAGTCTTCAAGCAACGAGGTATATGTGCGTCAAATTATTCTATACGCTATACATATTAACGTAATAAAAAGTTCGGTAACTCCATTGGATAGACTTGCCGGCACATGTGTTGCCTCCTTCCTACAACATGGGATCCTTCAAAGAAAGCGTGAAGAAGTACACAGCAGTCAGCATGGCAGTGGCAACTGACTAAATACTCTAGTCTTTAGTCTTAATTGTGATGTCAATAGTCTTAGTTGAGATAAAAATATATTTCTTTTTCTTCTTCCGGTCAGTTACCGCTGCAATATGAGCTTCAATTCAATTCTTCTTAGTGGCGTTCCTGAATTTCTCGCCAATGTCAATGTTTCTTCGAGTAGGTGACTATGCTCAATATGGGGTCTTCTTTTCGTTTAGATGCGTTGGACATGACCAGCGTTTTGACGTGTTGTATCAATTGATCTATATATATAAAAATTAATGTCTATTTCCCTATGTTATCGCATCACACGTGAACGGCTGGTTCGGTTTCGAATTAATTTTTAGTTATATTTGATATTGTCAGGAGGTGAACAGGTGAAGATGAAAGAAAAAAAAATGAAAGTTGCGTGCAAAATTAGAAAATTTAACAACTTTTGTAATGTAACTTTATGTCATTTGACAGATTGTGCGAAACCAATTCGAATTCAATAAGGACAACGTTTGTCGGGTCAGCTACTTATACTACTAATAAATACAATAATATAGATATGGACTGTGGCATAGATAAGTGATAAAACATTACGTGTTGGTTGAAAACATTGACCAAGAAGCCCTTCTTGGGCTTATCAAATTTTATATATATGCAAAATAATTAGAGCGTGTATGAATGTTAGTGAATTTAATTCAAGCGATGGTTTCTAATTCAAGATGGTGGCCGCATCAACGGTAGTGTGCCGTGTGCCAGAGACTGCCACATGAATAGTCAATGCAGACCCGGGTCGGCGTTCGATTCCCAGAGGACTACCGTCGTGAAATATTTATAGTACTGTTGATACAGACGTTTGAATACTGTGTGATTAGGAAACTGGCAACGATGTAATAGGCTGTTGGACAATGTTCTAAAATTATTAAAAAAAAACATTTATCAGTATTGTAAAACACAAAAAACTAGAACGATCTATGATCTTAATTTTTTTATAACTTATGTCGTACTTGCTAGGACCTATGGTGCATAGACTTGGACGCTGACCATTGGGCTGGTTTACAGACTAAAAGTCACACAGCGAACGATGGATAGAGCAATGCTTGGAGGTTTTCTAAGGAATAGAATCCAGAACGAAGAAACTCGACGGAGAACCAAAGTGGTCGACATAGCTCTCAGAGGCAGCAAGTTGAAGTGGCACTGGGCTGGTCACATCTGCCGAGTCAGTGATACCAGATAGCTGTTGGCTGGTAGCTGTTGGATGCGGAAAGAGGAGGATCGCATGTGGTGGAAAACATTGGGAAAGGCCTATATCCAGCAGTGGGTAGATACTTGGTAATAAAAAAATGGTGATTGCTTTCTATCAGGAGACCCACACGCTCGTTTGCCTCCTTCTCATATAAAAAAACTTATATAATGAAGCGATAACTCTGTTTAGTAGCAAAGTAAAGCTGATCGGAACACGCATAAGTTGTTGGATGGAAATGAACGGCTCTTACGTGGTAATAATCAAGTGAAGGTCAATGCCGTGCATTATGTACTTATTTGCAGCCAGTATATTAATATTTAACATTCTTTTCTAGCCACCTAATGGTGGCTGGAAAAGAATGGTATGGTGGAAAGCAGAAAGTAATTTGTCTAAGGAGTTTGTTATCCCACATCAAGAAACCATACAAAAGCGTCAGTTAAACATACTCGTATCTGTTCATCTCGGTGTGACGCCATTCTCTATGGCGGCCATAGCGTAATCACCAATCTTATAATAATCGAAATGAAAGTGAAGATTAACAACATCAACGCCATAATGAGCACCATCTTGGAAGATTCCATCAGAGAGTATCGAGAGTGGACAACAAAGTTACTGTCTGTTTATAATATAAATAAATAAACATTGCTCGATGACGAGCTTGGTGGTCGAATGGTTAGTGATGGCCACTTTGACTCCGAGGTTGCGGGATCGATTCTCGCACAAGACAGATATTGTGTGCATGAACATGCCTGTTTGCCTTGGTCTGGGTATTATACGTATGTATTTACAAAATATATGTATTTAAGTATATTGTCTATTATTATCTATGATCATTCATTCATCTAGTATCCATAGTACTGAGGGTACTAGAGAACTGATATTGTACTTAAATACATTTTGGGTTGTAAATACATACATATAATATATAGAAAACCCTCAGACCAAGACAAACAGACATTTTCATACGCACAAATATTTGTCTTGTGCGTGGATCATCAATCGCCCAATTAAGATAAAATCTCTTTAATTTATTTAGCCCTCCATTTAAAATTACCACTCTGTATGTGAGTCGAGATCAAGATATAAAGATTATCATATGTTATATGTGTGTTTATTGTGTGACTTTCTTCGCCGTGAGATCTGATCTCGTTTTATGCGATAATTACAAGAAAGCAATTTGTCCGTTACATCACAGTGTGGCGAGATTGTTGACACACATGCCGACATGTTGACCGTGAAAGGGCAACAAATATTCAAACATAAAGACTATTTCACACTGCTTATAGATGTTATTAGAATTGAATTTTAATACTCATAATCGACGAGCTCGGTAGTCAAAAGGTTATGGCATAGTACAAGCTTTGCTTAGTTTGGGACTTTTAGAAAAAAAAAGACGTGTGGCACTCGGGGACTGCCGCGGTAAAGCTATTGCATAGCATTATGTATCAACTTATGCAATTATAATTTTATTTATTTATTTTATTCATGCAGTATTGCTTTTTCTTTGATATTAATTCAAGTTACACTTTTTGAGCGTGGTGACCGATAAGAAAACAATTTTTTCTATTATTAAATAAATAAAACGAGTTTCGTAGAGTCGTACAATACGTCTAATCGCACGCACACAACGCCGTGTCGAAGACTGCCGAACTGAAACGACGTTAGACGATGCACGGCCTTCAAGCCACACCTCCTTGCCCGTCGGAGTGGGGAGCGTGAGGTTTTTTCGTTACGGAATTTCTGGATTCGGTCCCCGCGCTCAAGGCCCGCGATAGAAGCTAAGCTTAATTTTTTTTCATTTCGTTAAAATATAATTGTATTGTATTATTGATCGTAGTCGACAATCGATTTCTACGAAAATTGAGAGCTGAAATTTATGTATTATGTATCTGTACCTGTAAAAAAAGGTTCACTTTTGGTTTCTTCCTTTTTTTTTGCCTGCCCCCTGCCTTTCTGGTGACCTCACTCACTCGCAGGAACACAATAATTCTCAATGGAATTGTTATTTGGCTGCGGTATTCTGTGAGACGGAGGTACATTCCCCAGTCGGGCAGCTTATAATTACGCTCCCTACCTCTCTTTTCGCCAGAGCTTCGTTTGTCAGTCAGCAGGGTGTACCGCGTGCAGGTGAAGTTGGCTTTGGTTCAAAGATGTTGATGAACCACTTACACCCCAGAATCCTTCCTATAATAAAATTGTATGGAGGACCAATTCTGTATCAAATATTATCGAGTTCAGTAAAAAATTTGTTCAGAATTGGTTTCAACGTTGATCTATTTAGTTTATTCATTTATAATATACAAACTGCAAGTATTATTATTATTAATTTTTCCCGTAATAGATATTGCACCTAGAGATTTCAAAAATAACTTTCGTTTTTATCACACAAAGATAAAGCTGCGAAGAAAGTAACCTACATTTTAATTAATTTGCAAAATGCCCACGTGTGCCAGTAGTTATAATAAATGCTTGGTATGTTTTAAATGATATAATTTATTCGGAGGAGCCGCCGACCTCGTTACGCGCGTTAATTCTACGCGGTTACGTGCGCAGGGCGCAGGTTCGAATTGACAAGCGTTTAGTGTTGTTATGTTGATATGCTGGTAACACTTTTATTGAATTTTAATAATTATTCGTTCACGTTGTAATTTCTAAAACGTTCACTCAACAAATAAAATTTTTAGTTTTGAACTTATTGGAATTAGGTTCATAATACTTATTATTAATTGAGGTTTGCTTTATCTATATTTACTTGCTATATTTATTGCTACCTACTTCTCCTTCTACTTATTATTAATTGTTGTTTGCTTTATCTATATTTACTTGCTATATTTATTGCTACCTACTTCTCCTTCTTCTACTTATTATTAATTGTTGTTTGCTTTATCTATATTTACTTGCTATATTTATTGCTACCTACTTCTCCTTCTTCTACTTATTATTAATTGTTGTTTGCTTTATCTATATTTACTTGCTATATTTATTGCTACCTACTTCTCCTTCTTCTACTTATTATTAATTGTTGTTTGCTTTATCTATATTTACTTGCTATATTTATTGCTACCTACTTCTCCTCTTCTATATGGTTTCTCGTGTTGTTTATATAAGGGCTTTCGCCACTACACTGTTTATATACAACTTCATAGGGTGGCTTGTAGAGATCTCTTATAGAGATAAGGCTGCCTTTGTACAAAGGCGGCCTTATCTCTAAAAGTATAGAGATAAGGCCGCCTTTGTACATCTATATTTTAAGTATTTTTATGTATATGTTATGGGCAATGTAATAAATTAGTTATTATTCATACAGACCGATACTTGGTAAATGTAATAAAATATGTTTTGGTTAGATTCGAGTAGATTTGTGGTTAGGTGAGGGTGTTTTTGTGTCCTGCCTTCGGAAATAGGAGCTCCGCGAAGCGGAGCCCCGTCAACCTGTTAATTATTAATAATTGACAATTTATTACATTGGCCGGCCATTATAAATAATGACCAATTTATTACATTGACTGTAACATATACATATTTATGCTCATTATGTACAATAAAGATAATACAAACAAACTTTATTAATTTTTGGTATTTATAATAATGATTGACAAAAAAGAACCGAGATGTGTGGTTAAAACACGATGGAACAATTGGAACTTTCTTTGTATTTGACGAGTTGGTTAATAAATAAACATTCCTGGACAAATTATACTATGCCATCCCAAATTAAGGAAAGCTTGGGTACTAAGTAACTGTAATGTTATTTTATTTTTGTAAATACATAGAAAACACCCAGAGCAAGACAAACAGACATGTTCATGCACACAATATTTATCTTGGCCGGAAATCGAACTCGCAACCTCGGAGTCAAAATGTCGTCGTTTATAGTAAAATAATAAGTCTAAAAATTTGTTACTAAAATATTAAAATTGTCATTGTTACAAAATCTATCTAAATATAGCCGTTTAATTTTAAGCACGTCCCAAGGACGTAACGATATGGAAGCTGACCTTAACCCAATATGTGAACCGTCTTGCGAACCGGACAGAAGCGTGTCCGTGTCCCACATACGTCCCCTCTGGCACACAACTCGCACAACTAATTACACACGACACCCGTCGTGTTAATGCAAGCTGACTGCTGTGGAGTGCGGATTACTCTCGGGTTGTAAGATTTGTCTAACTTTGTTATTGGACATCGAGATTCAACAGTACTAGCAGTTATTTGCGAATTGAAATCTCGAAAGACTTGAAAGAAAGGACAAATATCTTGTGTGTTTACTGTTTATCTTGATCTATGCATTTTCTATTCTATACTCACAGAATAATAATAAATATTACATGACATTTTTCACAGCGCCATCTAGTCCCAAATTAAGCGCTAAGCTTGTGCTATGGGTACTAGATAACTGATATTATACTTAAATACATTTTTTTTGTAAATACCCACATAGAAAACATCCAGACCAAGACAAACAGATATGTTCATGCACACAAATATTTGCCTTGTGCGGGGATCGAACCCGCGACCCCGGAGTCAAAGTGGTTAGCCATTCGACCACCGGGGTCGTCAAGAATACTGCAGTGAAATAACAATTCCCTTGAGGGTTGTTGTCCTACGAGTGAGTGAGGTCACCAGAAAGAAAGGAAAGAGTATTATAGGCTGGCAACAGATCGGCGACCCCTCTGTATTACTGATCTCCATGGGCGGTGGAGATTGCTTTCCACCAGGTGACCCACATGCGCGTTTACCCCCCTATCATATAAAAAAATACTATAAACGAGCTATTTTCGTATATTTTGATTCCACTTTTGTTGTAAAAAAGCATGCCTGATAATAAATAAATAAATATTCTAGATAAAAAGGTAAATTACATACCGCTGTCTAGCTCCAAACTAAGCAAAGCTTGTACTATGGCTACTAGTTAACTGATGTTATACTAAAATACCTTTTTTAGGGTTCCGAACCTCAAAAGGAAAAACGGAACCCTTATAAGATCACTTTGTTGTCCGTCTGTCTGTCTGTCTGTCTGTCTGTCTGTCTGTCTGTCAAGAATTTCTATGTCGAGAATGCGTGGAGGTATCAAGCTGAAATTTGAACTGTATACTCAGGTCTACGGTCCCATGAAGTTAAAAAAAAATCAAACTGCTAAGTTTACGTAGAAAAAAGTTACGGCCGTTTATTCAGCAAAAAACGCATATTTCGACACACTCAAGGGAATCAAAACCTATAGGGTACTTCCCGTTGACCTAGAACTATGAAATTTGGCAAGTAACATCGTTATAGACTACAAGTACAGGAATAAATCTCAAAACTATACATTTGTAAATAGATCTTAAAAAATAGGTGGTCTATATTTTTTATAGGGTGTCGAAATTTCAAATTGAAACTACTAGTTCAAATGGGGTATCATATGAAAGGGCTTGATGTACACATTGCAAAATATATTTTATTTATTTTTTTCGACGCATTATTTCTTATTTATAATGAAAAATATCAAATTTAATAATGATACTACGTACCTACGGAACCCTCGGTGGGCGAGTCCGACTCGCACTTGTCCGGTTTTTTTGTAAGAACATACTAAATATTACATAGAAAACACCCAGATCGAGACAAACAGACATGTTCATTCACACTAATGTTTGTCTTGTGACCGATCTCGTCCAGTTTGAATCAAATCAAATCATAAATCAAATCAAAATATCTTTATTCCTTGGACTTTATAAAGCACTTAGAAACGTCATACAAATTAAATATAAGAACATGTATCTAAATCATTACTACTCTAAATCCACAGAGCTTAGATTCACTTTCATCACACTATCTTGAATGTGAAAGTGAATTTAAGTGCCAGTTCCGGCGACGGGGCTTCTTGAGAAGAACTGGCAAGAAACTCAAGGCCGACTCTTTTAATTGCCAATAAATCAAGCACTTAATCGATAAGCTAGGGCAAATTTAATTCGGGACGGGGGCCCAACACACATTCCCACCACTGCATCTCCTGTAGCCTGGATTAACAGCGGCGACCGCAAAAACAGCAGAACGCAGAACAGTGAAGTCCATTGCAGTCCCGGCGGTAAAACTACAGCTGCATTGGAACTCGCAACGAATTTAATCAGAAGAAATTAGTAGGAGTAGGAAGCTTTTGTTAGGTTAAGTTAGGACTAAGTTACTAGATCTATTAGTAAAAATAAAAATGTTTAGATGCGTGCAGAGATAACAATGGCACCAGCTCTCTATAAAGCGACTTGCTCCAGAAAAAATGTAGGCTCGTTATTTTTTATGTCCCCATGTTTGTTGGTAGTAACGTCGCCGTTAATTCCTCGAAAACAGAAGTTGGTCTGTGAGGCGAACTTTGGATAAGTTTCGACACGAAGCGCCGCCATGCCGTCAAATAGCTTGGTGTTTTGTACAGAGCTTCTTAAATATCTTAATTATTTAATTAACATAAAGTTAGAGTTTACGTGAGATGAAAGTAACTTCGAACAATTAAAGAACTGAGAGGTATATATATGTACATAACTGTTGATTGAATATGTATTTTAATTGTGTGTCCAAAGGCTATGCGAATGTATGACACTTTCATTCAATCTGAATTTGTCTGCATTTTCACATATTCGAAAGAAAAGAAATGTTTTGTGAAATATTCTATTGGCTAGCCTGGCACTCAATATCAGATGAATTAATTCTTTTATTTCAAAATTTCCTAGCTTACGTCCGCGGCTTCGCCCGCGTTTTTGAAAAAGTGTTTTCATTTTTGGGGTTATTATATATCCAATGACACATATAACGTGGCTTTCTATTGGTATCTTCAATAATTTTCAAAATCAGTTCAGTAGATCCAGAGTTTACCCCCTACAACCTCACAACCACACAAACTTTACCACTTTGTTGTGATGTAGTATAGATGATATGTTTTATTATAAGAACATAATATGTTCTTTGTTAATTATTATCAAAAATACAGATGGAAGAGACGTGTAAATCGGTCTGGTGAAATGGTATCGACAGCAACTATATTGACCCGCCCGATGTAAAGCGGTTACCCTAGCCATATTAACGCTCGCAACATGAAATATTGATCGTGCCCTGCCACCCACTTTTCCAACACAGCAACTCCTTCCGTTATAGTGACCTCACTCATTCGCAGGAACACAACAACCCTCAAGGGAATTGTTATTTGGCTACGGTATTCTGTATAGGTATTTCCCCAGTCGGGCAGCTTACAAATACGCTGAACCCTAACTCTAATCAGAGCCTCTTTCGCTAATTGACAAGGTGCACCACGTGTAGACGGGGTTGGCTCTAGGTCTAAAGATCCTGCTGAGCCACTTACAACCCGAAGGTGTGCTGGAACGAAAATGGCTACGAAAATGTTTTGGCCATGGATGTGCTCCATGGCCAAAACATTTTCGTTGCAAAACAAAAATTCCTCAAATTATTTGTTATTAAAGTTACAATCGTATAGTCATAATCGTCTGTCCTTTGTATCCTCTCGTTGTTTACCTGCAGCGGCCAGTGCGAAATTTAAGGTATGCATTAAATCAAGCTAAACATCTGGGAGTAATGGATTAGTTTTCTTTTCCAACGTAACACTATGTTTTGGAGAAAAATGCAACACTGGTTACGGTGATATTTGATGTGAGATGTAATTTTTCCGAAGATATCCCCGGGAGACTATAGCGAGGCAGATCGATTTCTGGATTCAAAAAGCTAACCCTAGGTTATCGTCGAAATCTTTAGAGCCTTTAGCGAGATCGTCGTGGTCAAGAGTTCCTCGCTTAATATGTATAAGATAACAACAAGCTTCTTCGAATTCGATAGTTTTATGTGATTAGTTGTCACGATTTCAATAAAGTCGGCTTCTATTTAAAAGATATCATTTCCACAATTTAGTTTAGGTATAACCGAGTGACCAGACACTACGTAAAAATGTTTTTTTCCCCCACTGTATTTTTCAATATACATAGAGCCTAGTGAAGAATATTAATCTTAATTTATGAAAAAAAAAAATAGAATACATTTTTTTTAATATTTTTTTTTGTCGATTATTTTTTATTTATTTTCATCTTCTTTCATGTTTACACTTTATCCCGGGACACACTGTATTCGTAACCTCGTTGAACACAAAAAAATCTTTCATAAATACCTCCGCTATCACGTTACATACATTAAAATACATTGGACGTGAGAACCTCCTTTCTTTGCAATCGGTTAAAAAGAAAAGTTCTGATCCACTGACTGACTCATCACCAGTGATCGGCGTTAGTAGAGCCATTTGGGGTCAATGGACTTGAATGTTGATGTTAGTATGGATATGACCACGGGATTCCGGGATTACGTTTATTCTACATTCTATTTTTCCAAATGTCGCTGTAATAAATAAAGGTAAACAGTTTGATATATCGTAAGTACAACCAGAATTACTTTTCAATGATCGTCAGTCCTACTAATATTATAAATGTGAAAATTTGTAAGTTTTTTGTTTGTTATTCAATAACGCGTAATAATGAACTCGTAAACGACTAAACGGATTTGAATGAAATAGATAGACGATAACTGAGGATGTAGGATATTTTTTATTCCGAAATTTCTATGGGAGAAATAACTAGTATGAAATAAACATAACAAATCTTAAGAAATCAATCACCTTATGTGTAGTGTAGTTCTTTCGTTCGTATGTTACGTATTTTTTAATTCTGAATTCTTTTATTCTGAATCTGCTCAATATAATATTTTAATAAGTACTTTTTTAATAAAATTATATTGTAAAATTTGAAAATTTTGAAATAATAAAGATAAAAATAAAAGAAATATTCAAAACATGACAATATTTATTATATCTTTCAAAATCAACAGCATTAAAAAAATGTGACATTAACAGTAATTTACAGAGTTAAAATAAATAACCATAATTTTTTCTAAATTCTCCAGTTTTAGTCTATTCCTTTTGATACTTAATATCCACTTATAAACCGAAAATGATCTCTCGACATCTACTGAAGTGAGTGGGGCGAATTTGTACGGTAAAATGTCGTTATCAATATCTACTTCACGTGACAGTATCTCACTGTATGTTCTCAAAATATCTAAGTCCGGATTCCTTGACATGACATTCTCTACTTTTTGTTTTACGGATTCGGTTGAACTCCAATTAATTAAAGCCCTTACCTCATCGAATATTTCGAATGATTCCACTATCGCTAGATTTGAGTTTTGTAAATTTAGAATTGCAAATTCAATTGAGCCAAAATATTCAGCAATGTATCTCAAATCGTTTTCGATATTTGGTTTTTCACACATTTGTTTAGCGACTCGAATTGATAATGCTTCTGGTGCCCTCAAATGTGTTAAAACTGTTTTTATTTCATTAAAATATTTTAGGTAATACGAAACAGCATGCAACCAAGTTCCCCACCGTGTTATTACGGGTTCTGGAGGTAAAGGCATGTTGGGGTATAGATCTTTCAATATCTTAACTCTACTAGGAGCCTTTAAAAAAACTTTTTTCACATTAGAAATTAGGCAGTCTATGTCAGGGTATTCGGAACGAATCGTTTCTGAAACTCTATGCAGAGCGTGGGCTAAACATGTCACGTGTTTCATATTTGGTAAAAATTGTTTTAATAAACGTCCAGCTAATAGCATGTATGCCACACTGTCCGTGCATAATACTAATATGTTTCCAACATTAGCGTCACTAGATTCACCCCACATGTTTTCTCAACATTCGATTACAAAATTTGAAATCGTCCTACCGTTAACTTGCTCTAACATTTTACATGCAATTAAGTATGGTTTATTCATATTTTCTAAATTTAGTGGCTTGACTAAAAAATTTACAATATATCTGCCTAAAAAGTCAGTAGTTTCGTCAAGAGAGATCCACAATTTTTCATGACGAATCACATTATATATGGTATTCATTTTCTCTTTATATAACTTATCTACATATGTTTTTCTTAGAATTGTCTCGGATGGTAGTTTAGGGCGATTAGCGCAATGACAGCATAAATACTTGGTAAAGAAATATTTAAAAGCCGGGTTATTCATTTGAGACCAAGGAATATTGCACAATATGAAAAACTCTATGAGATCAAAGTAAAATCTTTCATAGGGTTTTTTGGATATCCCTTGGTGTACGGGTCCCTCTATGTGCCTTTTCACATTGCTTTTCTTACATGCAATATTAGTTTCACATTTTGTACAATATATTGATTTATCGGTAAATTCGTACAATAATTCAGGATGATCCTCAATCCATGTCAGTACCGTTTCTTCTTTCACTTGCCGTGCCATCTTGTATCGATCTTCACAATAGAATTCCAATTCACAGAAATGAAGCAATCGTCACCTAAACAATCAAGATAGAAAGAATAAAAAAATGTATCTCGGTTACTTTACTCTTTTTTTTATAATACGTCGGGTGGGAAACAAGAGGTCACCGTAGCCTATGTAGGCGTGAAACATAAAATGTGTCGCTCGCGTGTTGTCACCCCCTTTGCTAACGCAGCAACTTCTTCCTCTTTCTGGAGACTTCACTCACTCGCAGAAACACAACAATCCTCCAGGGAACTGTTATTTGACTGCAGTCTTCTGTGTGGTGGAAGTACTTTCCCGGTCGGGCTATCTTTGTGCCCTACTTCTCTTTCGCCAGAGCCTCATTAGTTAATTGGCAGGGTGCACCACGTGCAGATGAGGTTATCTTTGGCTTTTAAGGTGATATTGAACTTACACCCAATTTACTAAGCTCAAAAGACTAAAGAAAGGTGACCAAAATTCAGCTTACCGTATCATAAAGAATTCAGGTGCCAGCTTAAAGTCCAACCAATCAGTATCAAATCGTAGTCTGGTAATTGATGTGTGGATTACTGTAACGTACTCATTTTCGAAATGTAAGAACGGAGCAACCGTCACCTGAATAATAAACGTATGACTGTTGAAAGTATATCGAGCACATCCTTTTTAACTTTTCAGAATACTGTAAAAACTAGTCGACCAAGTTGAATAGACAATGTATTCTGCTTTTTTCTTTACCCGCTTAGGTACCGCCTAGGCTCAGGTCTAGGAGCACATGCGGATGACGTCACGTTTGACAGTGGTTTAGTTAACTCGGTTGACTAGTATACACCGTGTTCTTATGGATATACATTAACTTTGCAAAACACTACTAAACATATAGTGAAAAAATCTTACAAGGGATGTAGTACTTAAAAATGCTTCGTTGCAAGGTTATGTTTACCTTTATTTTATTACATTTTAATTAAGTTCAATAAGAAAGGATCTTTGTTCGGGCCATATTGCCGCTTAATGCAATTAAAATGAGAATCTATCAAACTGCTATCTCTAGGCCTGCACGGCAACCGCGCCTTATATCGTGGGCTTCGAGCCTTCGATTAATAGATGCAGGGAATGCTATATACGACGTTTATATATATATAAACGTCGTACAGCCGAGCCGCGAGGCGAAATTGCCGTGTAGACATGCGGATCTTATGCTTGTTTGTCATACGACGTAGAATAAAAAAAAGGAAAAATGAATTTCATACACAACTTCTTGGTAAATGTAAGAAAAAAGATCATGACGAAAAAAATGATCTTCGTCATGAAAATAACGAGATCAAAGAACCAAAGAGTATTTCAAACATTTAGCTTTAGAAATAAAAATGCAACGTTGCAATTTTGGATAAAAAGTCATGCAATATCGTATGATTTACGGAAAACATTTAAATTGTATGAAAATTTAAAATATAAATTGATATTTGTGTCCATAATTTAAAAAAAAATAGGTTCGATTATCTGAATTGCAAGCCGAAGTAAATGTATATCCTTAGGAATACGCCGTATATTGGATCGATATTGTTGTTGAAAAAATAGGACGAACTAAATGAAAGAGAAACTTGGTGAGCAAACTTCATAAATAAAGAAGCGAAACTCTATAAGTTATACAAAGAAATGTTAAAAATCAGCTTACCGTATCGCTTATGATGAAAAATACAGGTCCCAGCAAAAAGTTTAACAGAATCACAAAATCAAATCGTTGTCCAGTAAAGCAAGCCAAAATTGTACGTTAGAGAAAATTCAGAAATCCTTAACGGATTTCTGAATTTTCTCTAACGTACAATTACTAGCCAAGGTCAAAGAAAGGTATCACAGTATCACTTAGATCACTCGTGCGCACTCAAAGAACCGAAGAACAAGTGAGCAGTAGTCGACCGAGACAATAGACGCAGCGAATGCTATCAACGTAGATAGCATTGCGTCTATTGGTCAAAATGTCACCCCGCGCGCTATGACGAATACATCCCTTCCCACCCCTCACCCCTCACGCTTAGGTACCAAAATGGCTTTAGTTCTAAGAAAACTAGCCAATAACGCGAAATTTTATTCTTGCATAATTGGGCAACTAGAAATTATCATCCACCACAGTCTGCCGACTGTGGTGGAAGACAATTGCTAGATTATCGTATGAAAATATAAATAGAAAGTTTCTTTTATCTAATCAAAATCTTCGTAACAATGTAGGTTTTGTAGACAGCATTAAGTAATGGAACACTAATAAACCAGAAACGTGTAGAACTAACTATTTTCTATGTTATTTCACCATTTTTTTTCATCTAATATAATATTGATCTTTTTACTATGTACTGGTGTAAATTTTATCAAACATAATGTTGATATACAACGTGTAACTTCAAGTACGCTAAACCTAAAAATAGTTTGTTCAGAATCATAAGTAGAATCAATTCCATAATTTTCATCCATTTTTAAAATAACTGGTATTGAAAAACAATTTTTTTTTTTTTTTAATTACCGTGTCTATTATTAAATTGCGCTCGACAATCAAGCTAGAAAATGTGAAGTAGGTAAACAAACGTAATACCGCCGCGTCCAAAAAGTCTTAAGCGCCGTGCAAAGAGCGGCGCTTACGCGTCATTAACGCGATGTCCGCTCTTTAATATTAATATTTGCCTATCATTGCCATTGGCGCGTCTTTTTGATAAGAAAGCGCCACAGAGCTCAAAAACTATTAGAATTATTAGGAAAACAAAAAAAGTGTTCATATCTCCGAGAAATTTTTTTTTTTCGAAATTATTACTTAGATATATCATTTATAATAATAAAACTCAGTTGGGGAGTTTGAAGTTTTGCGTACTTGGAGTTACTAGGGAATGAAATCTCGCGCGGCGGGGCGCGGCGGGGCCTGAGGTAGCGGTCGGGGGACGAGGTCTCGCTCAGATCTCGCGAGAACGAGATTGCATTCACTAGGAGTTACACGTTGTCTAAGATGTTACACCATGATACTCTGCCTCCTCGTAAGTAAGCGTGAAGATATTTAGTATGTTATATACATACTGTAATCTAACACTGAATATAGGTGACAATTCGATTAGAAAGAAATTAGAAAAAAAATCTCCAGACATACAGTTCAGAAAAATAATTAAATAAAAGATTTATTTATTTATTAAATGATAATAAAAGCATGGTAAAACAAAACGAATGTTAATTAATGAATGTTAAACAAAATCGTTGAATGAAAATGCCGGGATTTGGGAGGCGTATCCATATTAAGACAACGGTCACAAATCCCGCGTAATGGCTCTACTAACGCCGATCACTGCTCATCACCGGCCACGCCCAGCCAAACCCTTGGACCTAGAAACCTAAAATTTTGCACAGAGTTTCACTCTGTAGGCAAAGAACCAGCAGTGAATATTTTTAAATTAAAAAAATATGTATTTAAATAATAATAAATAATAAATATTGTCAGACAAATTACACAGCGTCATCTAGCCCCAAAGTAAGCGAAGCTTGAGTTATGGGTACTAGACAACTGATAAACATACGTAAATATATATTTTTAGGGTTCCGAACCTCAAAAGGAAAAACGGAACCCTTATAAGATCACTTTGTTGTCCGTCTGTCTGTCTGTCTGTCTGTCTGTCTGTCTGTCTGTCTGTCAAGAATTTCTATGTCGAGAATGCGTGGAGGTATCAAGCTGAAATTTGAACTGTATACTCAGGTCTACGGTCCCATGAAGTTAAAAAAAAATCAAACTGCTAAGTTTACGTAGAAAAAAGTTACGGCCGTTTATTCAGCAAAAAACGCATATTTCGACACACTCAAGGGAATCAAAACCTATAGGGTACTTCCCGTTGACCTAGAACTATGAAATTTGGCAAGTAACATCGTTATAGACTACAAGTACAGGAATAAATCTCAGAACTATACATTTGTAAATAGATCTTAAAAAATAGGGGATCTGTATTTTTTATAGGGTGTCGAAATTTCAAATTGAAACTACTAGTTCAAATGGGGTATCATATGAAAGGGCTTGATGTACACATTGCAGAATATATTTTATTTATTTTTTTCGACCCAAAATATCAAATTTAATAATGATACTACGTACCTACGGAACCCTCGGTGGGCGAGTCCGACTCGCACTTGTCCGGTTTTTTTAAATACGTACTTATGATACATAGAAAACGCCCAGACTAAGACAAACAGACATGTTCATGTACACAAATGTTTGTCCTATGTGGGAATCGAACCCACGAGCGTTGGTGTCGAAGCCGCGTCATTGACCGCTACGCCAACGAGCTCGTCAGTTCTAAGTACAAAAGTATATAATCGGTTAAAAACGATTTCGATGACTTTTTGGCCCCATGTAGCACATGTTGCTGCCGGAATGTTATAGATGTTTTAGGGTTTAGGAAAAAAATGACAGATTTTAATGACTTAATGAAGTACTTATAGTATTATCTATTGCCGTGGTTTCTGCTACTTAATAATAAACATATTAGGTAATAATTACTTGACAACGACGAAAATTCTCATATAGTCTCCCTCAGCATTCAGATAGCTCAAGTAATTCTTGTGCTTTATATTTCTACAAATTCCAATTTACAAAACCTTCTAACGATTCGAAATTTTGGCTTCCCAAGTATACTATGAATATATCACAGATGCTCAAACTTTTATTTTTGAGCACAGATAAGAAATAAATAATGGGGTGTGGCTGTGTTATGGACACGGCCGTGTGTTGTACGTGAATACGTTATATGCACTAAAATTATCTCGAGATGGCAGCGATTCCTCCTCCCCCGCACGCGATGTACAATAGTTCTTACTTAGCGTAATAAATTCTTTGATCCTTCATCTATCCAGTGGTGTGATTGAATTTTGGATGTATGGCATAAATTCAAAACTACAACGCTAAACTGTATCCCCCTTTTTGTTATCATAAAATTTTTGGATTGCCCCCGTATGGTAGGACATTTATTTGGCAAGCCTACATCGTTCGGAGCGACGACTCAATTAACTTTGATAGTATGCATTTACAATCCCACTATTGATAGTAAACTATGATTATCTGTCCTCATATATTGTTGAAGGCAGCACTCCATTGTTACACATATTGAGGTATTGTGTGGTTTTCAATTATATTAAACAACCTCAAAATCGAATTCAATTAACTAAAACCGCAACAGTTGAGAATGTGCAGTGCAATGGTTAACAGAACAACAATCTGTTATTGAATAACATACCTTATGGCCATACATATGAATTGTTTAAGGCTTGGGGGAAGGATAGTATAAGGGAATCACTGTCATTATGATATTAGTCAGACATAGAGCGTCCTTTTTCGCCATGTCCGTCTGTCCGTCCGTCCGTCCCTCCGTCCATGGCTTAGCTCAGAGACTATTAGTACTAGAAAGATCAAATTTATTATGAGTATACACCTCTTCCTCTCCTTGGTATGGGTATAGACTTTATTCACTCGCAGGAACACAACAACCCTCAAGGGCATTGTTATTTGGCTGCGGTATTCTACGGTAATTCCCCAGTAAGTGCGGCAGCTATACTATACCTTACCTCTTCTGTCAGGGAAGCAATGTGATTGGGGTGGGGAGGTGATGTGTCGAGCTGTCATTAATACATTTATGTAGAATTGTGTCTGTACATAGTGTGCCGTCCGGTGCCGTCTGTCTGTCCGGCGTGTGTTGTGGGGATCTGTCCCATTATACGTGCTGGACGGTCCGATGGTCTTGGATGCGTCGTTGTTTTTATGTTATAGTATTGTTATTTTTTATGTATACCTCGGCCGACGAGGTCCGTGTCGGCACCTGATGGCTGTCGCAGAATACCGGCGCTGTGTGTATTACACAGCATTAATGCCGAGCGATGGCCAATTAGCATCATAATGATGTACAATGTACATGGTGTTCGTATTGTAATAATTGTTATTGTGTATTGTAGAAATCTTATGTGTCATGTGATGTTAATAAACATATTTTCTTTCTTTCTTTCTTTCTTTGGCAAGACCTCTTTCGCTAGTGGGCAGGGTGCATTGTATGCATGCGAGGTTGGCTTTGGCTCTAAAGATCGTGGTGAGCCACTTACAATGAAATGTCCTTCGAAGTACAGACAAACTCAAGATAAATCAACCCGTCCTAAAATGATGAATGATTGTGATGAATGTTTCAATCTTATTTTGATAAATCGTTAAAAAAGTAAACTGACTTAACTCGTCGAATTTAAAATATATTTAGCAAAATATTGCACAAATTATCTCGACGTATCTATATGTAGTAGGTAAATAATGAGATGGGATTTCATAAGGAATGAAGTTCCAAAATTACACACAGTAGTACACAGTCGCGGGCGAAAGTTACTAAAACAATTAAAGCATGCCTGCGCTAAACGGGACGAGTCATCTGCTCAAAAGTGAACCATCGTACCACTGTACCACTGGACCACGGGGTAAACAAACCTGTTGGCGGAATTATAAAGTGGTGGAATGCTACTCGCCGACCGCAGGCCCATAACAGCCCGGCAGGCTTCCCGACCCGACAATTTACTAGGGATCCGCAGCAAGGTTAATAAATCTCCAAGCACACCCCAAAAAGATCGTACTTTATACAACCACCATAGACCACGGTCATTTTATATTATTTCTGTTTCTGTAGGAAAATAAATTTGATTGGTAATAACAACATATTTATAATAAATATTAAATTATTAGGAATAAATAACAGTACCAGTAACTAATATAAATTTAATTAAAAACCAAAAATTTTTTACATAACATTTCCTTGTAATATTGTAATTATGTTTTTATTGGTGTACAATAAATACAATACAACAACAACAATATTCTAAAATAAGAACAAAAACCTAAATACAATTCTAAAAAGCTGGGTCTCCTAGGGTAAGTGCTAATGACATATGCCGAATTTCCGCGCTGAATTGCTAAAGATATCCTCTGCGCGAGAAAGGTGCCTGTGCGGGGATCGCCAGTTGCTTCCCTGAGGCGCTTGCTGAGCTCCCTGAAAAGCTGGTGCGGGCCTTGACCCCACAGACCAAGGGTACCGAAGCCAAATATGACAAATAAAAGAGTATGAAACGAAATGGAAAAATATGGCAGGTTGAAAGAGATTGTACTTTGTGTGTGTTTGTGTGTGGGTGCTAGGCTTCAGTGTACCGGGCCTAGGTAATGAAATTAATATAAGAACCTGATGATTGCGTGATTGATGTGAATGTTTTTACGTTACCTACCATTTTAAGTAGATGTAACAAAGAAAAAGAAATTAGCAAAACTTCTAAAAGCGGCCAAAACGAAGAGTTTCTTTTGTTAGTCCGAGGTGTTCTCTGGAACAACTAAACTGAATTTTATGGCATTTTAACTGAAAGCACAGTATAAGTAATAGCACTACTTATAGTATGGTCAGTCGCAGCAGCTTTCTCGTATTGATCTCACCTTCCCTCTGAGACGGTTTCCGACGCGACATTTGTATGGAGTGATCGGGGTGCGCTGAATGGTAAAAGAATTGAGCATATATTGGATCATCTGATATAAGTAATCGTAGTCGCATTCGGCTCAGATAAATGTGCGTTCACCTTTAAAGCGTCTTCCGAAGCACATTTATTTATACGGAACCGTCACCTTATTAGTGTTCGTACTTTACCGGTACTGACTCATACTAGTGCAGCAGATGCCTGCGGATGTCATTGCAATAACTTTCTAATTGATAGCCTGTGAGTTTATAGCACTGTGTGACCTTATTTGATCTTTTATGCACTTGGTAAATCGTATTTTGCCTGTAGACCTCAAGTTTATTACGAAATTGTGGGACGACACCGATATCACAGTGCCTTTGACCTCTGGTCGTAAGTTCCCAGTTTATTGCAGCGACCTATCATGTCATATACAATATGTCGTAAATATGGCATTTCTTCCTGGACTAGCAATCAAAAGTGGGTTTAGTGTTTGAAACAAGAAAGGGTTATCGTTTCTGCGACATCTTGTCCCAAGATCCATATTTTCTTTGTATACCACGTTAAAAGGCATATGTCTCGCCTGATATAAAGCAGTTACCGTAAGACCTTCCGTCACATCGTTATTATTACCAAACAATGACATAAACGAGATGGTCGATGACATAAATTTTGAGTTTGTCATGAAAAGATATTTCGAGCTACTGTTTTTCCTGCGCATACTTATCTGTACAATCTTGAGTTTACTTATGAGATTACTAATAATTATAAGAAATCTTGGGATCTGTGTTGTAAATGATCACGGGCAATATTCACTGGTCGAAGAATGAAAAAGAAACTCAATGTCTTAGGTCCCCAATAGTGTTAGATAAAAAAAACCGTGGTGCACGGCTGTTGACCTTCACTTGACTAGCCATCTCTTTAGGCTTTTAATGCCTTATTTGCCATATAGCTGTCTCTCACATTGCTAAGAGGGGAAGTCAAATTCCAAAAGCTTCCTACTCCTACTAATTTCTTCCGATGAAATTAGTTGTGAGTTCCAAGGCAGCCGTAGTTTTACCCCCGGGACTGCATTGGACTTCACTGTTCATTGCCTTTTTTGGCGGTCGCCGCTGTTAATCCTGGCTACACAGGAGACACAGTGGTGGGAATGTGGGGTGGGCCATCGTCCTGGTCGAAGAATTTTATTTTGAGATATTGGGGCAAGTATATCGGACAGGATTAGAGACAGTTCGCCTAACCAACACAAACAAAACAAAACTATGGTATTGTTATTAACCGTTTTCGAGTTATAGCTTATCAACGTTTATTGGAGGAAAAGGCATGATCGTTCATCCTTAAACCAGCTGATTGCATATAAAACCAATCACCAGGGCTTTTATTAACCCTAGTACGCAATTTTTGAATTACTGGTCCCAAAAAAAAAATCTGTACTTATTAAATACTTTGATGATTTTGGGTTATTTGTTACATGCTGAAATTACGATGACGTCATCTCTATACTCCTTAATCGCCTTTATCTATTTTAGGTACATGCACAGAGAAACTTTGCGCTTTTATAACGAAAATCGGGCAGTCACGCACAAGCTCTTAGGCTATTAATATTCGGCCAGACCGCCGCCTAAATCTATAACCTCTCACATGCCTTCCACTTCGTCGGTAATGATTAATCTCTCTTAAATTATATGCTCACTATTAATTGCACATTATGGATTTTGTGGTTCGAGAAAGTTAAGTTACATTTGCTTCGGTAGAGATTCAAATCGTTTTATATAATGACTTTAGTCAAGTCAATGGTTTCATCATTTTTTTACAAATCCAGAAGCTAAATAAACATACACCTCGGCTGATGTAAAGCGCTTACCGTAGCCGTATAGATGCTTGCAATAACAAAGTATTGCTAAGTAAAGTATTGCTTACACGCTGTCACTCTTGCTGCTATAACAGAATTTCCTCACAAATGGTAACCTTACTCACTCGCAGGAACAAACCCTCCGTATAGCTCCACCGACCTCGCGGTCATATGAGTCGAATCACGGGAGATGTGCTCAGCACTTTGCTCTAAGACTCTTTCGTGCCGCGGGCAATTCTTGCCTTCCTACAAATTCTTTACTCTACGCCCTTTGTCCCCAATAGGCCCTCTCCTACTTCTAGGGCGGCAGGAACATTATACAACTATAACATTGAGGTTCTGTCCGTCTATGCCCCGTATTTTACTGATGGGTTTCACTGAAAAACAGCGCCTGGTTGACGCGTTACTTTATCCTGAGTGAAATTATTTTATTGGACACATTTGACTATGTTGACACTTTTATATAAACGTGCATACTACATACATACAAAGATTTATTGATTTATATCTTTTTGTGTCTTTGTGCTTAATGTAATAAACACTTCATTCATTATTTTCTTCAAACTCCACGAGTACCGACGCAGTAGCGGGTGACCGCTACTAATATTATATATATATATATATATATATATATATATATATATATATATATATATATATATATATATATATATATATATATATATATATATATATATATATATATATATATATATATATATATATATATATATATTATACTACGTCGGGTGGCAGACAAGCATACGGCTCGCCTGATGTGAAGCGGTTACCGTAGCCATATTAACGCTTGCAATAAAATAAAATATTTCTCGCGCGCCGCCACTCCCGCTGCCAACGCAGCATCTCCTTCCTTTCTTTCTGGTGACCTCACTCACTCGCAGGAACACAACAATCCTCAAGGGAATTGTTATTTGGCTGCGGTATTCTGTGAGATGGAGGTACATTCCCCAGTCGGGTAGCTTACATTTACGCTCCCTACCTCTCTTTTCGCCAGAGCTTCGTTTGTCACTCAGCAGGGTGCACCACGTGCAGGTGAAGTTGGCTTTGGTTCAAAGATGTTGATGAACCACTTACACTCCATTTCGGAAGTAAATCTCAGTACACAGTCAGTTCATCAGTTTTGGGGTGTAAGAGGTTCATCGACATCTTTGAATCGATCTCAGTAAGTCCCTTAATTGAGGATGGCATCGTTACGCGTGCCAGTCTGATCGAACACGCAAGTTAAGCAACATCGACCGTAACCTGTCCACATCAATCCGTCGGTCCCGGCTATTATCATCAGATAACAGTCGTTAAGCCAAGTCAGTGGCCTTAGGGCGGCTTGAAAACATTGTCCTACACCAACCCGCAGTTGAGCAGCGTGGTGGAGTATGCTCTAAACACCTTATATTGAGGAGAGACCTGTATCCCAGAAGTGGGATGCCGAAGTCCCGTACATACAATAGTGAAATCTCAGTAACTAATAGTTTTTAGCAACAGCAACCAGTTTCGCTGACACACTAAAAAGTGGAGCTAGTTTGAAACGAGACATGTTTTGGACCAGTTTTTTTGCCAATTGTAAATTATGTGAATGGACGCGCTGTATAATAAATAATGAATAAATAATGTTAGATAAGCCGGTTTGTTGGCTTTGGGAATTCAGTTTTACTTTATTCTTAGGAGAGTTTTAATAAATTTTGAGTTTACCTATTATGTACTTGATTTCGGTAATCGGACCCTGTCAAGTTTGGGGTGTAAGTTGTTCATCAACATCTTTGAACCAAAGCCAACTTCACCTGTACGTGGTGCACCCTGCTGACAGACAAACGAGGCTCTGGCGAAAAGAGAGGTAGGGCATAGCATATTTTGTAAGCTGCTCGACTATAATAGGGAAGTACCACCACCTCACAGAATACCGCAGCCAAATAACAATTCCCTTGAGGGTTGTTGTGTTCGTGCGAGCGATTGAGGTCACCAGAAAGGAAGGAGATGCTGTGTTGGCAACGGGGGTGTATATGTGTGGGGGTATTGTGTAGTGGTGGGGGGATATTTTATGTTACGCGTGTTAATATGGCTACTGTAACCGCTTCACATCAGGCGGGCCGTAGGCTTGCCTTCCACCCGACGTAGTATTAAAAAAAAACTCTTCACGCCTTTTTTAAGAAGCCCATGCATCTCCAGCGTTATAATAGCTATGCTTGGAGGTCTCTAGGAAACTGCTAATTGGCTGTGCGGTCTTCTGTGAGGTGGAGATACTTCCTCAGACGGACTGCTTAGGAACTTGGTTTCTTTTGCCTCGTAAGTCAGTCAGCAAGGTGCACCTCGTATAGGTGAGATTAGCATTGGCTCAAAGATGTCAACGAGCTACTTACACCCGAAAAGTAATTTCATTTACTAGGAAAACAGCAAATTATTGGGCACATACAAATATGAATCCGTAGCGAGAACTAGTTAATTACGTTTGGATATCCAATTACCCCATTTGCGGTCTTCCCACGGTCATTACGTAGTTTCTTTCACTAATTTACGGGAAAAAACTTTTGGCGAGGAAAGACTAACAAATCTCCTCGGAAACTTTCAAATTGGACATTGATACCTAAACCTAATTACGTGTCGTGTCGGTAATTAATTGGTCCTCATTATTTTTATACTACGTCAGGTGGCAGAATAGCATACGGCCCGCCTGATGTGAAGCGGTTACTGTAGCCATATTAACGCTCGCAACATAAAATATCGCTCACGCGCCGCCACCCCCGCTGCCTATGCAGCAACTCCTTCCTTTCTGTGACCTCACTCACTCGCAGGAACACAACAACCCTCAAGGGAATTGTTATTTGGCTGCGGTATTCTGTGAGGTGGAGGTACATTCCCCAGTCGGGTAGCTTACAATTACGCTCCCTACCACTCTTTTCGCCAGAGCTTAGTTTGTCAGTCAGCAGGGTGCACCGCTTGCAGGTGAAGTAGTTGCCTTTGGTTCAAAGATATTGATGAGCCACTTACACCCCATACCACGTACACCTCATATTTTATTTTACTCTTATGTCGCTACTAGCTTGCTCCCGCGACTTCTTACGTATTAGTGCACCCATAAGAAACTTACGTAGCAAATTTAGAATCTCTAAACCCAGCGGTTTTGACTGTGCTTCGTAGCACCATACCACACCCTGACCATTCCATACAAATGTTGCGTTTGTAACAACTACATAAACATTGACGTCTGTGCAGAGCATGAATGAGCGTTTGTTCGTGAGGCGCCATACAAACTGTTCCAGATTCGTCTCAGATGGGAGGTGAGGATGATACGACTACGAGACAGCGGCAGGCCGTACTGTATATTAGTATACTGTCACCATACTGAGGCTATATGTCACTCCGTCAGTTTCCTCTTTTATAGATATAGACTAGCTGTGTTCTACAGTTTCACTCATCCTTTGGGATAAATGCATTTGTTTTTAAATCCACCTCGTAGTTTCAGATAAGAGCTTGTTCAAAAATTGATATTATGTTAAAAAAATAATTTAAAAAAAATATGGACAAGGTTTGTATGGAAAATCCACAGGAACCACAGCGAAGTATGGGTGGGCAGCTAGTTGTAAATATAGGAAGTTGTGAGTCTGTCTGAGTCCTGCATCATCATCATCAGGTCCATTTTAGTCTTCACTACAGGAGCACGACCCTCTCTCGTCCGTCCTAGATGGAAGGAGGATTTAACCTACACTCCCCACGCTGGCCAAACGGGTTGGGGAGGCTTGATCGATATTTGATAATGTATTTCCCTTAGTCGCCTTGTACAACATCCTGCATGCAGTTGTTTATTTCTGTGTTTACCTACTTAATGTCTGCGAAAGCAATATCCATGTAGGTAATTGCAGAGCCTTGCATCGACACCGGTTAGCTTGCCATTGGAGTGGGCCTGCGTGCGCACTCCTCAGCGGAAATTACTTGTTTGTGGGGGAACGTGAGAATGATTGGGTGGTGAGACTCTCGTGCTAACAAGCTGATGCTGTATGCTTGTAAAACTTTATTGTATACTAGTGGCCGTCCGCGACTTCGCCTGAACTTCGTAAATAAAAAAAATTGTTTCACAAAATAAATAAAAATATTATAAATAGCAATCGAAGCCATTATTTCAACGTATACTTCATTGCATTATAAAATTTACTTTTTGACAATATCAAATACTAAAAAAATATAGTATGATAGTTTTATATATATTTTTTATTATATATAAATATTTTTTTTTCTTTCTTTTTATATATACATATATAATAATTTCATTTTAAGAGTTTATTTTTAGGTAATTTTGTTTGTAGTGTAAATTTATATGCTAATTTGTTAAGTATGATAGTTGATAAGAATAATGTACGACATAATCAAATACATAATATTATGTCAAATAATTCATCTTTTACAAACATACAGAAAGACAAAAACTCTTAAAAAAATAATAGTTTGAGATTGTATTGTTGTTACAAAGACTCTTCAGTTTAATTTTTTATAAATATTTTCTATGTGCAGACATCGGCAAATTAGAATTTTATTCCTATATGTACGTCAGTACGTGTCAGCCAAGGCATAAGTGCCTTAGGTATAAATAAGTTACAAAATCGCGCACAAGTTTTCAGTCGTGCGAATCGCCAACTAAAATAATATAAATACTCATAACTAGAGGTTGTCCTGTTGTTGTTGTTGAATGGGAACGGGGGTTCCCATTCCCATCTCATTTCAGTGGATTTCCCATAGAAACCTTGATTTATAATTTCATCATATCATCATTTGTTGTTCATTATTTTTTCTGATATATAATATAAATAGCTATTCTGCTGTTTGGGATACAAATCCAGCAAATCAAAGGTCATAAAATCATTCAACTGATCATGCGTTTTGAACCATCATTGATATTGAATGATCAGCCCCCTTACCACCAACTCTTACTGCTATTCAATAACTGAATAGAATGCTTATTCATACTATTTCAACTAAAATAGAGTCGCTTATTCATTGGTATGAATAAGCAATCTATTCAGTTATTGAATCGCAATAAGAGTTGTTGGTAAGGGGGCAGGTGTAACTAACCCGACTTTGTTTTTTATATATAAATATATTATCTAATAAAACCCAAAAAGACACAGAAACGGACTAATTCCAATAGAGATCTTTTACAGTCAACAATAGAATGCTGGCGAGGGAACAAGCAACATTTAAAAAAAAAACTTTTAGAAAATATAATCAATAAAATCCGCCATCCCAACCTAGCCACAAATAAATAGAGGTAGATTTTTACGTGGGGCCGTGAAATTCAGAAGAAAGCGTATTGTTCAGTGATCCACCAGTAACAATGTGGGACAACAGGCTGTTTATTTTGTGAAAGGCACCGGCCGCCACTAAACCCTCTTGTTTATTATTAAAGCGCTGTCAGCGTTTACGTCGGGGCCTGAAACAAGCTGTAAATCCATCTTCGCTGGGACATTTAAATAATGCAGTGTGCAGGCACGATTTTTTATCTGTACTAGCTTCTACATGCGGCTTGACCCGCATGTACTGTGACATGGATAAAAAGTAACTTATGTGTTATTTGAGAACATATCCTATATATGCCAAATTTCATCCGAATCCGTCCAGCCGTTTATCCGTGACATAACTAATTAAATGAATATTTCTGGACAATTTACACAGCGCCATCTACTCCCAAATTAAGCGTAAAGTTTGTACTATAGGTACCTACTAGACAACTGATAAATGTACTTAAGTACCTACGTTTTTTTGTAAATACATAATACTACAAAACACCTAGACCAAGACAAACGGGCATGGTCATGCACACAAATGTTTGACTTGTGTGGGTATCGAACCTGCCATCTCGTTGTTAAAATGGCCTATTCTAGCCATTCGACCACTGGGCTGCGAATTTACAAAGCCATTAGAGTGCAAGTGCAAACTGAACTGGCTTAGGTTTTTTTTTGACAAAATCTTGACGAAACCCTAATCTATTATAGTACAGAAATCGCGTAGACTTTGCAATATTAATAAATTCATTCTAACATTACAGCAACAAATCCTATTCCATTTCATAACGATATTTATCGATCTTTAGTTTCAATAATAGGGTTTATAGGGTGATAGTTAAATGACAATGGTTTTTTTAATACCTATTGAATTAAAATTCTCCTTTATATTATGATTGACAAAAAAAAAAAAGAAAAACGAACTAACAAACGAACTTTTATTAGGTTAGAAACATAGGCACACACTACATACTTGTTGCGAGTACAAATAATAATAAAACTAAAATATTTTTTCTTGCGTAGCTTGCGTAGCTATTAGCAGATAATTATTTTTATCAAATATACGATAAGCATAGTATTTTTACAATTAAAACATAGACTCTCTCTTTACTTACAATTTAAACTCGACTCCTCTACTCGACTAGGTTTTGTTCGTAGTCATGAGTCTGAACAATACTTAATATATCTTAGTAAAGCTTATCTATTTGAGTGACTGTTTATTATATAGCACTAGGTTTAGTCCGTGCATTTTCTAAGATCAAAAAAAAAGCTAATCTATTTGAGTCAAGTTTTTTACTGAGATATATTAGGTATTGTCGAGTAATATGCATAAGCAAAAGCTCATCTATTAGAATCTGACACATGACTGAAATAGCCTTTGTGAATTCGCCACCGGGTTCATCATACTGTGTGTACAATATTGACGAATTTAAGAGAATGAAGTATTAGGTAATTAATCAGCTTTCCTACTTACCAAGTTTGACATATGACATAATTATGACGGGGTAGAGACGCTAGGTCCGTGGGGACCATCAGTACATAAACTGTTTCAACAGTTGTCAAAAAGATTGATCGAAGTATCACATGACCAAAGGGCTGGCCAATATCTCGGCCAGAGGATTAGCATTGCCATTCAACGTGGCAATGCTGCCAGTCTTTTGGGCACTTTTCAAGTGGGTAACGATTTGGCGGGGCTTCATTATTTATAGTTATTTATTTCTAAGTTATATTTAAGTAGGTATTTTATTTATAAGTTATTTTTATATTATTAAAAACATAATTATCAATTAACATATTTGGAATTATATCGATGTTATCAATAATTATTATGTATATTTGAATTTGCAACTACCATTAGAATTATTTGATTTGACATTATGAATTTATAGAATTTAGAACAACAAATCTGCTTGTTATATTCCACGCCCCGTCAATATTCCCTTCTTAATTGCGTTTGAGCATTCTCATTACAGTGTTAATTAAATTTATAAAGACTTATAAATAAACATTTATTTGTGAGAGGAGTTACCTTTTATATTGTAATCTTTGTTGATTACGTTTTTTTATACTACTAAAGTGACAAACAAGCATACGGCGCGCCTGATGGAAAGCAGTTACCGTAGCCTAGGAACATCTGTAACACCAGGGGCAACACACGCGCGTTGTTGCCGATCCTGAAAAAAGCAGTGTGAATGTTCTGTCATAATGGTGGAGATACTTCCCCATTCGGGCAGCTAATAAATATGCTGCCTCTGTTTTTGTCAGAGGGCAGCATAATTAAAAGCTGTACATACTCTTCACGCCCTATTTGAAAAACCCCATGCTGTAGTCTCTAGAGAAAACCTTGACAGACATTCCACAGATTGACAGTACTCGGGAGAAAATTTCTCTGGAACTGCACAGTACGAGACCACTTAGGCTCCAATGTGTGAGGATGAATTCCCTGTCGATAACGAGCGATGCCACTGTAGAAGGAGGCCGTTGTACAAACAAACAAAGGGTCTCAGTGAGAGTTCTCAGACTTAAAGGTTCTAAACCGTCTGCCAGTTTGGGATCGTCAACAACGTGTTTGTGATGTAGGCATATACTTTGTTATATATAGATGTATGTACCTAATCTGTGCTGTCTGGTTCATATATTAACTTTGTATGTATTGTCTTGTGTTGTTTTAGGTTACTCGCTGGACCCTCCCTGTTTAATACCGATTAATAGACAAATTTACGTGCCTTTCTCAACCTCGACATAGGCAAAATCATCGTCGATTAAAAAACGATGGAGCCATTTCATTAAAAAAAAAGATGAAATAGAAGAATAAAAATGTAATACGCCATTTCTGATTTTGCATGCCAGTTATTGGCGCGGCACGCTTGTATTGTTATTTATTACTGCGCTAGCTGACCCGACATACCCACGTTGTCCAGCCCCCTTACCACCAACTCTTATTGCGATTCAATAACTGAATAGAATGCTTATTCATACCAATCAATAAGCGTCTCTATTCAGTTATTGATTAGAGTCGCTTATTCATTGGTATGAATAAACAATCTATTCAGTTATTGAATCGCAATAAGAGTTGGTGGTAAGCCTAGGGTTGCCAACTTATTTTTACAAGAAAAACAGTATATTAAAAGCTGCGTAACAAAACAAACAGTATAGTAAGGCCCAGTGCATGCGGAGCAGTACAATTAACAGTGCTATGGTAAAATGAAGTATTTTTCAACAGTATTAAAGCATAGCAAACAGTATAATACTGTTTTTAACAGTATGGTTGGCAACCCTAGGTAAGCCCCCTGTCTTCTTAATAATGAATATTGAACTCTAATTGGTTACACGCAATCTGTCGCATGACTGACAGTTCCGTCAAACAACTTAATAAAGTTACATTCGAAAAGTTAATATGGTCGTTCAATTTTCTTAAATTTTCTAATTTTCCGCGCAACATTCTTATTTTTAGGGTTCCGTACTCAATGGGTACAAAGGAACCCTATTACTAAGGCTCCGCTGTCCGTCCGTCCGTCCGTCCGTCCGTCCGTCCGTCCGTCCGTCCGTTCGTCCGTCTGTCACCAGGCTGTATCTCATGAATCGTGATAGTTAGACAGTTGAAATTTTCACAGATGATGTATTTCTGTTGCCGCTATAACAACAAATACTAAAAATCAGAATAAAGTAACTATTTAAGGGGGCTCCCATACAACAAACGTCATTTTTTTTTTTGCTCGTTTTTGCTCGCAATTCATAATGGCAATAGGTAGGCTCTTGAAGTACTCACATAATATTTAATTATATATTCACTTTAAAAATAATTAATTAAATAAAAATAAAACAAATATTTAAGGGGGGCTCCCATATAACAAACGTGATTTTTTTTGCAGTTTTTAGGGTTCCGTAGTAAAGAAGGAACCCTTATAGTTTCGCCATGTCCGTCTGTCCGTCCGTCCGACCGTCCGTCCGTCCGCGGCCTAGCTCAGAGACGCTTGATACTAGAAAGCTGTAGTTTGGTATGTAGACACATATTAACTATGCTGACAAAGTGGTAGAATAAAATTCTGAAATATTTTTTTTTTCGGGGTACCTCTCCTACACGTAAAATGGGGATGATTTTTTTTCTGCACCTACCCCATGGTGTGGGGTGTTGTTGGATAGGTCTTTTAGAAATATTGGGAGTGTGGGAAGATCATTTTTCGATAAGTAATCTGTTTGCGAATTATTTACATTTAACGTGCAAATTTTTGTTAGACGCAAGTGTCCCCCCCTCTGTATCAACGAAACTGTCATATTTAGAAATGTGAAAAAAAATCCTGGAAGTAGTCCATATAGTGAATTTAAAAGGAAAACTATCACGACTAAGTAGACTTTACAAGTTACTGAGTAATAGCCGACGAATTTATAAAATGTATTGCAAGACGAATAGAATTGTGTAGTACATTTCCATGCTTGCTTATTCATTGGTATGAATGAGCAATCTATTCAATTTTTGAATCGCAATAAGAGATGGTGGTAAGGGGGCTGGGGCTAGATGGCGCTCGTACCGAACCACGCCGTTCGCTATTGAACCTTACGACGCAGAGATAAGGCAGAGTTTTTATAGATATTGGTACGGAACCCTTCGTGCGCGAGTCCGACTCAAACTTGCCCGGTTTTTATTATAGATAATGATGAGATAATAGTACGGAACCCTTCGTGCGCGTGTCCTACTCGCACTTGGCCGGTTTGTATATTATAGACGTTATGTATCATGTTTGCTAGCAAGTAAATTATTTGTTTTTGTATTTATAAAAATCGTGTGAATGTGATGCAGGCTTAATAACTCTTATAACGGAGGATGCAACCAAGAGCTATTTTTTGTATCTTCTTGTGCTACTTGTTTGTACTTGCTACTGTATCACGCGATCGCTATTAGGGTTCCCTACCTAGAGGGCCCAAACGGTATTCTATTTCTCCCTTTGTCACGATCTACTTGATACGAGTCTATTTGATGCTATATGGTTGAAAATACCATCTTCATATTTAACTGACCCAAAGCTTATTTCCATAATTTTGTAAGTTCCATTTTTCTTATTATTATGAGGTGTAAGTGATTCATCAACATCTTTGAACCAAAGCCAACTTCACCTGCACCTGTTGCACCTTTGCTGACTGACAAACGAGGCTCTTGCGATCTATTTCTGTTTTACTCAAAATGTTAATATATAATTAAAAATTTTAATATGTTGTTTACATCACTATTCTAAATAAGGCACTTACATGTGATTGATAACGCTGTTGTTGAGTGACGTTTGGCATCTGTAACGTCACCAAAATAGCGGGAAAACATAAAACTAATCGTGTATTTGCAATAGTATATAAGAAAACTTTAAACATTTAAACGGTTTTCTCATTTTAAATGAAGAACTAAGAAATAAAATTTTAGTATTTAATATAATATATAAAAATAAATAAAAACGTATTGATGTTGCGGAGGCGGGTGAATATTTGGTAAGGAATCCTGATAGCGCGAGGTCCGCCGCGCACTTGTCCGTTTTTTTTTTTCCGCCGTCGGACCATCAAGGTCAATGCCGGCCTTCCCTCATCTTCATGTCACTTTCACTGAAACATTATTCCGGCGTGCTCTTACTTTTTAAGAAGTAATGTTAAAAAACTATAATATATTTTTAATCGCCTTCAAATAAGGAGAAGTTTATGTAGTCAAAAATATTGTTTTTATATGTTGCGTGTTAGGTATATGTTAGTTCCCGCGCGCGGTGTTTGTGATTTTTTTTTTATACTGCGTCGGGTGGGAGACAGCATACGGCTCGTCTGATGTGAAGCCGTTACTAACTATATTAACTCTCGCAACATTTTTTTTTATGTGAGAGGGGGGGCAAACGAGCATATGGGTCACCTGGTACACCACCACATAAAAAATCAACTCCAGTCGGGTGAACTAACTCACTCGCAGGAACACAATAATCTTCAAGGTACAATTCCCTTGAAAATTGCTGTGTTCCTCTGAGTGAGTTATTTGGCTACGGTATATTGCGAGATGGAGGTACTCCTTCAGTCTGGCAGCTCACAAATACGTCGTATCCTACCTCTCTTTACCAGAACCACTTTCGCTACTCGGCAGTTTGAATAACGTGCAGGTGAGGTTGGCTTTGGCTCTAAAGATAGTGTAAGCCAGTTACACCCGAATTTTGAGAATTTTGTGAAATCTACCAACAAATAGTAGGTAATCTATATTATTGGTAGACGTACCAACAATTCGTTTCAACATAACTTATACTCACTTACGCTATTCATGAGCCACTCACCCGAACTTCAAATCCCCAGCGAGGGTCGCGGAACTTCCTAAGACTGGTCCACTATGTCACCTACTTACAGATTTCAACCCGTTAAAGTCAAACCGCTCGAATACAATGTTGGGCTCAAAGGCTTCTAGCCATTGGACGAAGGGACCCGTTGACGTTACCGAATAATATCGAACACGATTGAGCATATTACTGAAGGATATATTAATAAATAAATAAATAAATATTGTCAGACAAATTACACAGCGCCACCTAGCCCCAAAGTAAGCGAAGTTTGTGTTATGGGTATTAGACAACTGATACGTAAATACATTTTTTTTTTGTAAATGCATACTTATGATACATAGAAAACACCCAGACATGTTCATGCACTCAAATGTTTGTTCTATGTGGGAATCGAACCCACGAGCGTTGGTGGCGAAGCCGCGTCATTGACCGCTACGCCACCGAGCTCGTCATATTGATTATGAGGTATAAGTGGTTCATCAACATCTTTGAACCAAAGCCAACCTCACTTGCCCTTGATGCACTCTGCTGACTGACGAGGCTCTGGTGAAAATAGAGGTAGGGCATAGCGTATTTTCGTAAGCAGCCAGCAGGAAGTAGAATACAAAAGCCAAATTACAATTCCTTTGAGAGTATTTGCGTTCCTGTGAATGTGTGAGGTCGCCAGGATGTAATGAGTTGCTGCATTGGCAGCGAGGATGGCGCCGCGCGAGCCATGTTGCATGTTTCGAGTGTTGTTACAAAAAAAAAGAATATTCGCAGAATGCAGAAAATGCAAGGGACCTAACGAGACTACGAAGCACTTCGTGTGTCAATATGTCCTAACCGGCAAACGAATGGAAATCATATTAAAGGTATACCCGGACCTGGGGCGCTACCGCCAAAGCTGAAGCCGATTACCAACGGTTTTTTTGATTCCAAAAATTGGTGTTAGGTTAAAGTTATTGACAAACATCTTCAGCGTACTAGATAGAGCTCTAGGGTTTCTCCCAGCTGAGCTAAACATAATTAGTAACAATCTAAGCAGTAATTTCATTTCGCATCCGAAAATTACGATGGTAATCAGCTTCAGATTCGGCGGTAGGGCCCCTGCAGCCTTACTGCTTAAGCTGAAGCCGATCACGATCGCATTTTTTGATTGCGAAAAACTAACTTTACCTCAAATTATTGGTAATAGTAGTATTTCTACGCCGTAGAGACGGAGACGCTCTACTGATTAAAGTGAAGATGTTTATCAGAAAATTAAACAGAAGTCCGATTTTCGCAATCAGAAATTCCGATGAATTGGCTTCTTAGGCGGTAGGGGCTCTCGAGGACTATAGCTCTTCGCAATTAATCAGCACGCTGCTAATTGAGAATTATGTAGTTTCATGGGACGTAGCTCCAGACAGGCAGGGTTGACAGGAATGACTATTGTATCAGCCCCCTTACCACCAACTCTTATTGCGATTCAATAACTGAATTGAATGCTTATTCATACCAATGAATAAGCGGCTCTATTTCAAATTGAATAGAGTCGCTTTCAAATTGAATAGATTCAATAACTGAATAGAATGCTTATTCATACCAATGAATAAGCGAGTCTATTCAATTTGAAATAGAGTCGCTTATTCATTGGTATGAATAAGCATTCTATCTAGTTATTGAACCGCAATAAGAGTTGGTGGTAAGAGGCCTGATTGCATAAGAGATTCTAGAGAGGCGATGTGCCTCCGGTGCTGTAGCACTAAATGCAGTTTGAGATAAGACAAACCGACAGAAAGGCTAATGTAAATGAGATTGGCTTTGGTTCAAAATTACGTTACTACTGAACTCAGCATCACCTTAACGGCTCTGGCATTTCTCACTCTCAGAAACAATAGTAATTTAGTCGTGCACCATTTACTTATTTGAAGAAATAAATCTGTACTTTACACATAGTAAATTTCCTTCCAAATGTCACTCCTTACTACATTTCCAAAGAAATTGAACGTGTCATAAGCCTGTAAGCTGATCGGATCGGCTTCAGTGGGTTACGGCCTTAACAGGAAAATCAAGTGGAAGTCCTTATAAAATTTTCTGGGTGTATGCACTGCGGCCCCGGGCGAGTCGTCCGCTTGCATGTGACTTTGTAATGTGACCATAGTTTGGGTAGCAACAGGATTTATTTACAATATTGTCAATACGGGACTTTGGCACGATTGATTTTTATATTTTTCCGCTATTTCGGCGACGTTGCAGACGCCATGGTCACCGGGTGAGGATTTATTTTATACGCGTATTGCTAGATCATTTTTTAGGCTGGCAACTCTTTGGCGAATCCTTGGTATTGCTGATTTCTATGGGTAGTGGTGATTGCTTTCCAGCAGATGATCCACATGCTTGTTTGCTCCCGTCATGTATAAAAAAAGTTCTATACCCCCGCATGAGACAGTGGATCCACTATAGAATATCTCGTGTGTCTGTCTGTTCATCTGTTATATTTAGAGATTGGCAAAATGACGGGCAATACTATAAATTTCCTATAAATTACATATTTATCTTCAAACACTGGGCGTTTATTGCGCATGAATATATATGTACTTATTGGGAATTTATCATAAATGTCTGCTATTTCACCAATCTTTAGTCACATCTAATTTCCTTCATATTTACTGGATTGATCAAGACAGGTCCCTGCTGCACACACAAGCAAGCGTCACTCAAGCGAACAGTTAATATATGTATATGGAAACTACAGACCCAGGAGACGTATGGGGTCCTTCAAAAAGATGTTTTAAAGTGTCGGTAACGAGTGAGTGATACCTCTGGCGTCGAAGCGTCCATAAGCTGCGATGACTGTTTACCATCAGGCAGGTCGTACGGTTGTTTGTCCATCCTCGTCGTTTTAAAAAAATATAATTCCACAACATGATGGTACGTGAGAGAGAGAAAACCTCTGGAGAAAAAGCCTGGAAAATTCCCCAAAATCATCTACACAGAATATTAAAGTCTATGGTACGTTTTAAGCCGGTAATATTTTCACGCGGGTAAAGCTACGAATAGAAGCAAAAGTATACAACAAATGACACTAACAATGCTGCGATAATTTGATTTATTTATACCACCAATGTCACATTCAAGGTGTCATATTCTCAATTTCAGTCACAGACTTACGGTGAAGTTAATCTCTAAGGAGTATTCAGAATATTGCGCCTTATTTTCGTTAGCAGATCTAATATTTCAAGAGGAGAGATTCCACTGCGAAAATTAAGTTAAGCTGGGGAGGCCTAATAATAATCTAAACGTCTTTAGGCACATTGTAACGGCATCAATTCCCGTCTCAGCCGACAGCGTGGTCGCCCTACCCGGACAATATTTCACGGCTGCTCCAGTTTACCACGCCACGAGATTCCCGAGGGTCGAAATGTTATTTTTAGGGTTACGTATCACAAGATTGAAATGAATCTCTTATTTGATTACTTTGTATTATTTATCACTGATTTGTCTATAAGTAAATGTTATCAGTTTGTGGTATATGTCGCTCATCACCATCCCTAAATATACAAAGACACCCTGGCGAAAAGATAAGTACCTACAACATGATGCGTCCGACTGGGGAAGTAGTAAGTCCAGGCATAGTATAAATAGAGAAGTAAGGTAACTTCATACAAACGCACCGAGCGCGGTTTGTATGTGAGCGCGCCCGTACGTATGGCCGTCGCACGCACACACTGACAACATTTATAGGAGGTTATATTGGTTATATGGAGCGCCAGTCGGGGTCGGAGCTGCGCTGTACGCAAAACCGCGCAAGATTCGCGCCTGCGCTGACGTTCGTTAATAATTTGAACATTTAGGTACCTACCTACGTCGTATATAACTACAAATTCGTTAAAGATGGCTACAAAGTCGACTAGCCATAAAAACATTGCAGTGTTCATGGATGTCTCAATAACAATTTGTCGGATACCCTAACCATTCGGCCACCGACACTCCTAATAATCACATGTTAAGTGTGTAAATTAAAAAGTATTAAAAATAGTTTTGTGTAAAAAATAATATATAATAGGTATAAAAATATATTTTCATAATAATTTAGATTATTTGAATAAATATTATGATTCAGTAAAGCTACGTTTTAATTAATCCTATTCCTATTTAGACCGTAATTTTTCAAATCACTAAACAGGTAACATGAAGTAGGTTTTATCAAATGGTAGGAGTCCGCCTGGGTGAGGACCACTGCCTTATCTATTTCTGCCGCCAAGCAACAATGCTTGCATTGTTGTGTTTTGTGTTCCGGTTTGAAGGACAACGCACCTGCGATTCTGCATTTTTGTTGCCAACAGCTTGAATGCGTGAATCGTGGATGATATGGGCGACAGTTACCGCTCACCATCAGGTGGGCTGTCTGCTCGTTTGTCACTGAGTAAGCATGCATTAAAATGTAGGTAATGAAAAAATTGCAGTCACTCCTGTTGTATGTACAAAAATAATTATTTTTATTCTTTTTAGATTTCCACACCCAAAGGGTAAAAACGGGACCCTATTACTAAGACTCCGGTGTCCGTCTGTCTGTCCGTCTGTCACCAAGGGCTGTAGGTATCTCATGAACCGTGGTAGCTAGACAGTTAAAATTTTCACAAATGATGTATTTCTGTTGGCGCTATAACAACAAATAGTAAAAACAGAATAAAATAAATATTTAAGGGGGGCTCCCATACAACAAACGTGATTGTGTGTCGTTTTTGGTACGGAACCCTTCGTGACCGAGTCCGACTCGCACTTGGCCAGCTTTTTGTTACAGATCCCTAACACTTACCCTACTTAATTTTGTATTTTGTACCTTACTTAATTTTGTATAATAGAGATTGACTAAGTATTTTTGACGGTTGAATAAACTATTAAGCGACAGCCCTACGTGTTTAGGCTATTATCTCCCGCTCGGGGCTTGAGTTCTCCTACTTCTCTATTTGTACTATGATCCAGGTGAGTATTATTGTGTTTCTGAGAGTGATTGAGGTCAGCAGAGGTGCGGAGGTGCTGCATTGGCAGCGGACACTTATTGCCAGCATTATTTTATTAAAATTTAAACTTAGTAGGTAAGTCGTTTATGCACATACAATTAATACTGTCTTGTGACATTGTCATTGGTTGAGTAGTTTTGGAGATATCTAAATTCTCTCTCGACGAGCTCGGTGGCGTAGCGGTCAATGACGCGGCTTCGACACCAACTCTCGTGGGTTCGATTCCCACACAGGACAAACATTTGTGTGCATGAACATGTCTGTTTGTCTTGGTCTGGGTGTTCTCTATGTATCATAAGTATGTATTTACAAAAAAAATGTGTTTACGTATGTTTATCAGTTATCTAGTACCCATAACACAAGCTTCGCTTACTTTGGGGCTAGATGGCGCTGTGTAAATTGTCTGACAATATTTATTTATTTAAATGTTTTAGAGCCAAAGGCAGGCTCAGCTGCACGTGGTGCACCTTGCAGCGTGGCGAAATAGGCGAGGCGATAAGAGTGGTAGGGTATAGCGTATTTGTAAACTGGCCGACTGGGAAAGTCCTCCACAAGAGCTCCACCTCACCAAACAGCAGCAAGCAAGAAAGAACACACAATATACACAAATCAATGGCAGCTCCTCTGGACCACGCGGGCGTAGCCGCGGGTAACAGCTAGTATAGATATATGATCGAAGAGGAGGACACACTTTCTTCCTGTAAATCAAGTTAAGAAAAATAAACCTACGGAACCCACTGTGCTGGAACTTGACTCGCCCTGAGCCAGTGGCTTTTTTGTGTTCAAAATGGAATTTTGTCGTGTTCCAGGGAGCAGATGTCGCATTTCTTGTTATTCATCTTATGCAAATTTACTGTGCCGCAGATAAGCTAAGTTTAAGTAAACTGACTTTAAATTAAGGTTAAAGAGATGTTGATTTAGATTCTCGTAGCATCTCTGTGAGGTTTTGCTTAGAGCAATTAAAAACTAAATTAAAACAAGAATAAATTTAAAAAAATGCTGCTCTCATTACGACAAAAAAAGCCAAAAATAGTCTCGAACTATGTCTGAAAGAACTGATGATACCTTTTTCGTAGTCAATTAAAAAAAATCTATGTATTAATATAATAAACTAGCTAACCGACAGACGTTGTCCTGTCTTAACTATGAATATTGAGTTTAAATTTTCCGCGCAATTTTCTTTTTTTTTTTCATAAGAACTTTCTCCTGGCAGAAATTATAATAACTTATTGTTATTTAAATAGTTGTATTGGCCAACTTGCAAGAATATTATAAATATTTTTGAAAAATGGAAAAAAATCACCTGCTACTTGTATACGCTGCTTGTATATATAGATATATTTGTCAGAAAGAGCGAAGCGAATTCAAATTCAAATTCAAATTCAAAATATCTTTATTCCTTGGACTTTATAAAGCACTTAGAAACGTCATACAAATTAAATATAAGAATATGTATAAATCGTTACTACTCTAAATCCGCAGAGCTTAGATTCACTTTCATCACACTATCTTGAATGTGAAAGTGAATTTAAGTGCCAGTTCCGGCGACGGGGCTTCTTGAGAAGAACTGGCAAGAAACTCAAGGCCGACTCTTTTAATTGCCAATATCGTTACATTAAATACAAATACAATCATTAATATAACATAACAAGAGCAATTCGTTTCCAAATACTTTTATCATTTATGTAATCCGAGATACAATAGTAAGCCTTTTGACATAGTCTAGTTTTGATATATTTCTTAAATTTACCCATGGATAATTTAAACGCGTCGTTTGGAAGTTTATTGTAGAAGCGTATACATTGACCTGGGAACGAGTTAGAGATTTTATGGAGCCTAGTAATATGCATAGCGAGTTTGTTTTTATTTCTTAAATTTAATTGATGGAGATCACTGTTTTTCCTAAATTTGGTTTGATTTTTATGAACGTAAATAAGATTTTCATAAATATATTGAGAATGTAATGTCATAATATTTATCTCTTTAAATTTATTTCTCAGTGTCTCCCTGGGACTCATCATATAAATAGCACGGATAGCTCGCTTCTGGAGCACAAAAATTGAGTCTACATCCGCGGCACTACCCCAAAGCAATAAACCATATGACGTAATGCTGTGAAAATGGCTAAAATAAACTAAACGCGCAGTGTCAACATCAGTTAGTTGACGTATTTTCCTTACGGCGTAAGCTGCTGAGCTGAGTCTAGCCGATAACGTTTCTATATGTGGGCCCCATTGTAATTTAGAGTTAAATGTTATACCAAGGAAAACAACCTTATTGACCAATTCCAATCTCTCATTGTCCATCACCACACTGGTTTTCACTTGTTTAACATTTTTTGTAAAAAATCTAACATATTTGGTTTTACTACCATTTAAAAGCAGGTTATTAGCACTAAACCAGTTTACTATTTTTGAAAGAGCATTGTTTACATCGTCAATTTCTTATTGTTGTCTATTTACCTTAAAAACTAAAGAAGTGTCATCTGCAAACAATACTATTTCATGATTATTCTTTACAATATACACGCGAAACAGGAAAGGGCCCAAAATAGAGCCTTGTGGCACCCCCATCGCTACAGCTGATCCATGTGATGCGAGCACAGATCACTAGGCTAGGCAGTCTGTGGGAGCGAGCGAGGTATTATATCGAGGTGGGGCGAAAGTTATTTTTTTTGTATGTTTGTGTCACGATAGCATAAATCTAAGTTGAAGTTTGATTTTTGCAATCAAAAAGTCCGATGGTAATCGGCTTTAGCTTTGGCGGTAACCCTGAGCAGGGTTGCCAGATAGTCGCAGGTAGAAATTGCCAAATTTGGAATTTGCCCTTGAATGGAATGGAATTTGCAAGTAGCCCTAATAGTCCAGTCGCAGAACCGACCGACCTAGGTACACAAATCGTGGAATTGGGCGGTGACATTTCAATTAGGATAACCTTTTTTTTATCGATCGAATTCAAATCTCGACTTTCTTCTTTATAAGAATTTTGTTTTTTTAGACGATATTATTATCCTGCTCATGGTCTTCTCGTCCAACGGGAATCTGAAGTAGCCCAATCGGCGAAGATAAGTCGCCAATTGTTTTTTTGTCGCCACTACGGGGCTCAAGTAGCCCAATCGGCGACAAATCGCCCAATCTGGCATCCCTGGAACTAAACAATCCACCTAAGGCTTAATTAGAAAGATTTCTCTGCTAGTCCAAATGATTCCGAAGCAAGACACCGTTATCAGTTAAAAATGTCGGCTCCTTCCCCTCGCCGTCCACTAATTGAGTTACTTACAAATTAGTCCTTTTGCTGGCAAAGAGGAGCTATTTTTCCCCCTTATAAGGCTGTTTAAGGCTTGCCATTTCTCTGCGCCCCTTCGCATTTAGGGGTAATAGATTTTTGTTACGTCTTGACATTACACAGTGAATTTTTTTAAAAGAAAGAGAGAATATAATTGCGTTGTTAATTTTGAAAAAATAAATTAGCCGACTGTGTGGATCGCCGAAAAAGAAAGAAACAATTTACAAAATATTTCGTAAATGAAATTTAATTGCAAATATTTTGTACATATTATACAACAAATATAACATTTACAAAATATTTACTTATAAAACAAGAGAGGAGTTGTTGCGTTGGCGGCAAGAGTACCCCCTGCAATATTGTAATCGTCTATAGGCTGTGCTTGCTTCACATCAACCGCGTATTTGCCACCCGGCTTGGTATAAAAAAAATGTATAATTGTAGTTAAAATTATAACTTTTTGTTGTCAGGTATACTATCTTTCGGAAGGGTGTTCAATTTCTTCCCGGTGGGAGGCGAGAGAGAGTGTCGGCCCTCGACTGACACGGTGGCACTAGCTGGCATCTGCCTCAACCCTTACGACTGTCACCAGAGGGAAGGAAAAGCCAGTGGAGATTGCGCACATGGACTTGGAGTTTGCTGTGTTTGTGAGTATTCTGTTGTCTTGTTCTTAATAACCCACATAGTATAGAAAAAAAAACCCAGGAGTGTAACGATACACTCCTGGGTTTTTTTTCTATACTATGTCGGATGGCAGACCAGCATACGGCTCGCCTGATGTGAAGCGGTTACCGTAGCCATATTAACGCTCGCAACATATATTTGGCTGCGGTATTCTGTGAGGTGGAGGTACATGATATAGGTCGCTTGTCATGGGTTTTAGAGAACTTTGTCAAGACGGTCTACTACATATTAATAAATAGTTAAGCTTAACAGCAGGTTTGTCAAGTACAGCACTTTCAAGCAAACGTCACTACCGAAGGTAACTTGGCTTGACGACTGCCATCTAATGACAAGAACCAAGACCGATTAATGCGTCCATCGAGAAACGGAGGAGGGTGTCGATCGAAGTCGCTTAACTTGCGTCTTTCCACTGCACTCACTCTGTCTTGGGATCGTAGTACATGCCGCAAAGGCGACAGAATCGCAAGGTTCTTTGCTTCGGGTCAGTTCAGCGTATCTATTAAGCCTGCGAAACAAAACGGCAACGTAAAATTTTGTGTCGTTTTCGTGCGAAAAGAAAGTTAGTAAATTATTTTCACCGAACTCAGCGACAGATTCATCGTAAGGTGCTGGATCCAGCTGGATTGAGGATGCGGCATTGCAATCCCTATTTGTTTTTAAATAATGCAAACTACTGTCGGATCATATTCCGTGCTCGCTGCGTGCATTTGGATAACATTACGAGCGAGAGTTGCAAGGTTGTGTCTGGGAACTCTACTACATAAGCTGAAGTCGATTAGCACCCGAATTTTCGATTGCGTCAATCAAAGTTCAAGTTAGATTGATAGTAATTGTGTTTAGCTTAAATGGTAGAAACCCTGAAGCTCTACCGATAAAGCTAAAGATGATTGTCAATAACTTAAACAGAAGACCTATTTTTGGAATCAAAATATTTAATGGGCTTCAACTTAGGTCAGGGCTGTCCAAAACATACACAATACTGGGCCGTTACAAATTACTAAATATATTAGCAGGCCGCAGAAACAAATACCTATTTGACATTTTTACTACCTACTTTGAAAGTAAAGTTAGTTATAAAGCTTATATAATATTCAGTTAGATTTGTTGTAAAAAAAACCTGTAGTGGTAAAAAATTGTACAAAAACCGTTAAATGAAAAACACGTCACGGGCCGCACAAATATAACTCGAGGGCCGCATGCGGCCCGCGGGCCGTGCCTTGGACAGCCCTGACTTAGGTGATAGGGCCCCTGGGGTCCTATCGGCTAAGCTTAATCCGATTCCCACCGGATTTTTTGATTGAGAATATCAAAATGCAGCTTAGACTTATTGTACCCGTGTTTAGCATAGCCGGTAGAAACCCTGGAGCTCACCGACTGAGCTGAAGATGTTTGTCAATAACTGTAACGTAACACCTATTTTTCGTATCAAAATTTTCCATGGCGATCGGCTTCGGCTTCGGCGGTAGGGCCCCGGGTCAATGCGCTGTTTCAAACATTATTTTACGACTTCTAACAAACAAGCAGAGTAGTACAATATCGGAATGATTACACACTTGAATGTCTTGGAATAGTTGACTATGATAGAAAAATGCATATATGTACATACAAACGGTTTCTAAACGCACTTCGCTCATTAAAATCGATGACTTTGATGTTTACAAACTTATAGTAGCATTAATTTTCAACAAAAAATAACACGAGAATACGTGATAGGTATTACAAAAAATTATAAAGCTTTCCATCCTTCCTTTTACGAAGTAATTTTGTAGATAGCAGGCACTTCAGTTATTTTTTAATAGTCGATTCATGAACCGTCTCTTTTGGAATCAAACAGTGCACCAAGATTGCAATTTCTAATTTAAAACCTAAGTTTAATAATACATCCAAAAGTTAATGTGTGGTTTTGACAGCTGGCTTTCTAGAAAGCTGTGGCTTAGCCAGTTTGTCTATCATTGTCTATTGTTCATACGTAATAAATATTATGTTATGAAGTATTGTTGGATTTACGAAGTTCTACATAAGTTTAGTTTAATTATCTTTTGTTATGCGCGCACCACTCCACACAAACTGCGCGTTACTGAAGTCTACCACATGATGGCATTGTGCAGGTAGTGAATTCGTATGTGATGTTGTTGTAGAAACTATATTATACATAAATATATAATATTCCTGGACATATTACACAGCGCCATCTAGTCCCAAACTATGCAAAGCTTGTACTATGGGTATTAACTAGGTAACTGATACCTATACTTAAATACATTTTATTTTGTAAATGTATACATACAATAAATAGAAAACACCCAGACCAACACAAACACACAGGTTCAGTTCATGCACACAAATGTTTGTCATGTGCGGGAATCGAACCCGCGACCTCGGAGTCAAAGTGGCCATTGCTAGCCATTCGACCACCGGGCTCGTAATACACGTAGGTCTGTGGTTAAAATAATGCGCAACATCAACCTAGAGTTCAAAAGATAACCTTTCGTTAAATGACCTTCAAGCCTTCACTTAATTTCTGGGCAGAAGCTTCAATTTCCTCTGCAGCCGTCCAAAGGGCAGTAACGGTCGGTTGGCGGCCGCAAACGACTGTAATGTACTACCATCTGTCATTTAGACCACAAATGTGATGTAGCTACGAACTGAAGTTGTATCATACACTTTAACAGCCTAAGGCCGGCCACCGTTTTCTTTACACAGCCGGAAACCGGAAGCAGAAGCTGATTATCATCGGAATTTTCGGATGCGAAATAGTTATTTGTTATGCAAGGCTGCAAAGTTAATTTTTGGCGCGAGTACCTTGTATTGAAACCTGAGCAAGCGAAGGATTCTAGGATTGAGCCACGAGCGAAGCGAGTGGTTCAAATATAGAATCCTGAGCGTAGCGAGGGTTTCAAAGGTACGAGACGCTAAATAACTTTGCTGCCGAGCGCAACACACAACTTTTCACCTCACTAAAGCGAGGAAAATGTTAGGTGCAAGAAAAACAGTTTTAATAAATAATCATCAATGGACTGGCTGCAGAGAATATAAACTATTACGAAACCAATGAGGTTCTATATATATGTAATTTATTGTACGAAACCTTTATTGAATAAAAATATTCGAATTTTAAAAACACTTTCCACGCTAGCGGATAAAGTGCGATTTTCCACGCAGATTTCGAATGATAAACAGAGCTTTTACGAGCTAGTGAGGTGAAAATGAAATTACTGCTTAGATTGTTACTAATTATATTTATCTCAGCTGGGAGAAACCCTAGAGCACTATCTAGTACGCTGAAGATGTTTGTCAATAACTTTTTTTTTTAAATATTATGTCGGGCGGTAGACAAGCATACGGCTCGCTTGATGTGAAGCGATTACTGTAGCCATATTAACGCTCACAACATAAAATATCGCCCCGCTGCCAACGCAGCATCTCCTATCTTTCTGGTGACCTCACTCACTCGCAGGAACACAACAACCCTCAAGGGAATTGTTATTTGGCTGCGGTATTCTGTGAGGTGGAGGTACATTCCCCAGTCGGGTAGCTTACAATTACGCTCCCTACCTCTCGTTTCGCCAGAGCTTTGTTTGTCAGTTAGCAGGGTGCATCGCGTGCAGGTGAAGTTGGCTTTGGTTCAGAGATGGTGATGAACCACTTACACCCCAGTACCAACTTTAACCTAATACCAGTTTTTGGAATAAAAAAAACCGGTGGCAATCGGCTTCAGCTTCGGCGGTAGCGCCCCAGGAATTCAGAAACAGAATTATATTGATCTTAATTCCGGACGCACAGAATTCTACAAAAAATATCTATTTTTGAGAATCGGAAGTCAAATTCCAAGAATAAATAAATAAATAAATATTTCTGGACAATTTATGCAGCGCCATCTATGGGTACTAGACAACTGATAAATGTACCTAAATAATTTTTTTTTTCTTAAAAATGAACAATTTCATTGTGTTTTTTGGTGGTCGCCGCTGTTAATTCTGCCTGCACAGAAGACACAGTGGTGGGAATGTGTGGTGGACCCCCGTCCCATACGTAGTTAGATACTTTCAAAATGCAAAGTATAGTACCTAATCAGGAGAAATTTAGACTAAAATAGATATTTTTGTATACAAAGTGAAATATAAATTTTTAACCTTTTATTTTGAAGCGAAAGTTCACAAAAGCACTAGACACCTACATCTCTGAGTACTTTTTAATGAGCTGCCAGTTCATTATTCAGATATTGTTAAGCTCGTTAAAACTTGTTTGTAATTTTCGTTTGAACTTTTATGAAACTTGGACGTAGTAAATGGATGATTTGAAAATTGATATATGGCGTAAACACTGAATAAATAATAATATCACGTTGTGGATTGAAACTCAGCCAAGCCTTTTCACAGTATGGGGTTTTTCGGGTAAAATATTTTTTGGAGAGTCAGCGTGAAGCCTCTGGTGTCACAAGGGTATACAGGCTGTGATGACTGCTTACAGGAAAGTCGTACGCTTGTTTGTTGCTCTAGAATAATAATATAATACTACCGGTTTAAGGCTTTGCCGACTGAAAAGGTGAGTGCAGTAACCAGAGAAATAAGTTTATTTTCTATGGTAGTCGTAGTGGTCGGCAACCTTTATTTATCCCACTGCTGGCATACGGATCTCCCCTCAATCGAAGGGATTTAGACCATACACTACCACGTTGCTCAATTGCGGGTTTGCATAGGCCATTGTTTTCCAGCCTGTCTGATGTGGCTTAACGACTGTCATCTAATGACAACAGACGGGAATGACAGTTTAAAGTGTCCTCGGAAGCACGCATAAACTCAAGACAAATAAACCCATCAATGGCAGGTTACGGTTGGCGTTGCTTAACTTGTCTGGTCGATTAGATTGACACGCGCAATAATCGCTGTCGAGTTTCTCGATTTATTCTATAACAGTAACAAATATCAAAATTATCATGATCAGCCCCCTTACCACCATCTCTTATTACGATTCAATAACTGAATAGATTGCTTATTCATATACTTTTATATAGATTCAATAACTGAATAATAATTCATACCAATGAATAAGAGACTCTATTTCAAATGCAATAGAGTCGCTTATTCATTGGTATGAATTATTATTCAGTTATTGAATCGCAATCCCTTCAGCCACTTTGGTAACTATGTGGTTCATAACCAGCAACGAAAAAGTAATTTGTTTCACTGTTTTGTAACTAGTTACTAATAAACACTTAATTAAAAACATCATCATCATCATCATCATCAGCTTGTATCTACCCACTGCTGGATATAAGCCTTCCCCAATGCTTTCCACCAGATACGATCCTCCGCCTTCCGCATCCAGCCGCTCCCAGCCGCTTTCTTAAGGTCATCAGACCATCTAGTAGGAGGGCGTCCAACACTTCGTCGTCCTATGCGCGGCGTCCACTCTAATACCTTCCTCCCCCATCTGCCATCAGTTACTCGGCAGATGTGACGGGCCCATTGCCACTTCAGCTTGCAAACTCTGAAGGCTATGTCGACAACTTTGGTTCTCCGTCGAATTTCTTCGATCCCGCAGAGAAACCCCGAGCATAGCCCTCTCCATCGCTCGCTGCGCGACCTTTAGCCTGTGGACCAGTCCGATGGTCAGTGTCCAAGTCTCTGCACCATATGTCATTGCAGGGAGGACGCACTGGTTGAAGACTTTAGTCTTCAAGCACTGGGGTATTTGCGCGGCGAAGATATGACGAAGCTTTCCAAAAGCTGCCCAGCCCAGTCGAATGCGTCTGTCGATCTCTTTGTTGAAATTACCCCGGCCAAGCTGTATGGAATGACCGAGGTAGACATAGTCTTTAACTACTTCAATAGCTGCATTCTCTACGATAACCGGGCTAGGGATGACAAAATCGTTGTACATGACTTTCGTCTTGTCGAAATTCATCCCCAGCCCCACACGTCGAGATGCAGCATTGAGATCGACCAACATACGACCGAGATCCTCCAGCGATTCAGCCACGTACATTATGACCACGTCGTCGGCAAACCGAAGGTGTGAGATGTACTCGCCATTCACTTAAAAACAAATTTAGAATATTTTTTATTGTTTTCTATAGCAATAAGAGATGGTGGTAAGGGGGCTGCTTTTATGTAATTACGATATCCATATTTAAAGATTGAGTAAAAAAAATGTCAGATGGATCTGACGAATAACTTGCTGAATTTTGGTTTCGATGTGTGAGGACAAATTCCCCTGGCGAAGTTGAGCGGTGCGATTATAGGCGTATAATATGATATGTGATCGGGCGTAGGCGTCACATTAGTCAACTTCGCCTAACACAACCCATTAAATAAATAAATAAATATTTCTGGACAATTTACACAGCGCCATCTAGTCCCAAATTAAGCGCAAAGCTTGTGTTATGGGTACTAGACAACTGTTAAATGTACTTAAATGTACTTACTTAAATACATTTTGTAAATACATACTTAAATAACTTAAATACATAGAAACGCCCAGACCAAGACAAACAGACATGTTCATGCACACAATTATTTGCCTTGTGCGGCGATCGAACCCGCGATGCTTTTTTTATACCACTAAAGTGGCTAACGAGTATTCGGCCCGCCTGATGGAAATAAATAAAATATATTTTGCAATGTGTACATCAAGCCCTTTCATATGATACCCCATTTGAACTAGTAGTTTCAATTTGAAATTTCGACACCCTATAAAAATATAGACCCCCTATTTTTTAAGATCTATTTACAAATGTATAGTTTTGAGATTTATTCCTGTACTTGTAGTCTATAACGATGCTACTTGCCAAATTTCATAGTTCTAGGTCAACGGGAAGTACCCTATAGGTTTTGATTCCCTTGAGTGTGTCGAAATATGCGTTTTTTGCTGAATAAACGGCCGTAACTTTTTTCTACGTAAACTTAGCAGTTTGATTTTTTTTTAACTTCATGGGACCGTAGACCTGAGTATACAGTTCAAATTTCAGCTTGATACCTCCACGCATTCTCGACATAGAAATTCTTGAGAGACAGACACAACAGACAGAGACAGACAGACGGACAACAAAGTGATCTTATAAGGGTTCCGTTTTTCCTTTTGAGGTTCGGAACCCTAAAAATGGAAAAATTCACCTGCCCGCGACCTCTCGATGACCGGTCGAGTGCTCTTCCAACTGAGCTACCAAGAAGGTTTGTGTTGCTGACTTATTTTTGCATCTTATATTCTACTGCGTGAGTCACAGTGTGGCGTCATCAACCTATTAAGTAATTACACTACTAAACAAGGCATAGCAGTCCATCACGAGAGGTCTTGGGTTCAAATCCCACCTAGGGGGGGCAGGTGAATTTTTTCCATTTATCAAAAATATTATAATATTCTGGCAAGTTGGCCAAGACAACTATTTAAATAATAATAATACAATATCATATAGTCCCAAACTAAGCGAAACTTGTACTACGGGTTTTAGATAACCAATATAATACTTAAATATTTTTTTTTGTAAATACATACATATAATATGCGGGGATCGAACCAGCGACCTCGGAGTCAAAAGTGGTCATTGGTAACCATTCGACCACCGAGCTCTTAAAAAAATAATATTAGGATATTTAATTTGAGGCTATCTCTCGCAAGGCTATCATCACTTACTTTCACGATATAAATAGCCTCAGGCGTCGGTCGAGATAATAAGTAGATGATCGAAACTTAAGGAAAAAACTTTTGAAATTATCAAAAGCATACGTTGGAATCCTGGTGAGTGGGTGGTCTTGGTGATCTTTCTCTTAAACTAGTTATCTCGTGAATATAATTACTAATGCGGGAATCCCACTATCCTACATAAATTAGAAATGCGTTGGTTTGTGAGGATGAACGGTCGTTATTCTTCATGAGTAAACGGCTGATTGGATTTCGATGAAATACAAAAATCCATAATATTGTATCTTTTTCTTCTCAGCAAATATGCGTCCACTGCTGAACATAATAATGCCTTTTGCATGGCTTTCCATTTTTTCCTGTCTGCCGATGTATCTCGTCCAGGGGCCCTACTGCTGAAGCTGTAGCCGATTGCCTTTGGATTTTTTGATTGCGATTATCAAACTTCAGCTTAGATTGGTGGCAATAGGCTATTTGACTATCATTTTTTTCGATTTGATATGTAGGGATGTCTCTATAATATAACCATAGGTGAAAGAATTACTTCGATAGCACAAAAATCTCTCGAGATATGGTAATTTGAAAATCACAATTTTTAGACTGCCCCAAAACGCTCCATATAAAAGACTACCGAATTATGACGTAACAGGTTTGTATTTTGTATGCATCAAATCAGAAATTTGTACGACAGCTATGTTAAATATTACGTTTATGTGATTAGTATCATAATAAAGGTTATTTCATTGCTTCTCCAATGGAAATAGGTATTATTTTTTAATAATTTCATACTTTTAAAATGGACTTTCCCGCCAAACTTTTATCGACGCTACAAAAAGTCTGACTGAAGATATTAGAATGAAAGTTTGCAGATCTTAATAGTTTTGTGTATTTTACGATATTGTTATAGTAGTTTATGAAACTGTTGCATAATAAGGGTTATTAAAATACGAGTGTGAGTTTAAAACATGAGCCAAAGGCGAATGTTATAATAGACCACACGAGTATTTTAATACCTAATTATGTGCAGTTTCATACACTACTTTATCTAATCTCATGAAATATATGATAATAATATTTTAAATACAACTATGAAGTTAATTTAACAGCTATAATTCTTACATATAAATCCATTTGCAGATCGAGCATGCGTAGTGCGCATGCGCGACGCGCCGCGCGGCGCCGCGTTCACAGATTATGTAGAAAAATTTTGCATAGTTGCAATGTATTTGCATTGCAACCTGTTTAAAATACCTGTATCCAGGGCTGAAGCTGTATCGAAATGGTAAAAAAGTTATTTTACGATACAGTTGTCCCAAGAGCTGTATCGAAAAATAACTTTTTAATTTATTTTGATAGCTTGTGCGTAAAGACTATCATTAAGATACTGTGTTTAGTTTTTTAATGTGTAATTTTCAGTATGAGATTAGATAAAATAATTTATACAATTTTTAAACATTGGAAAATAGCCTAATGTGGCAAGCTTAGCTGGTAGAGACCCTAGCTAACTTTACCGACTAAACGGAAAAAGGTTGTCATTAACATTAACCTAACACCTATTTTTAGAATCAAAATATTCGATCGTAATCGGCTTCAGCTTCGGCGGTACCCCTGCAGGTCGGCCCTGCCTATTTCAATGTCGTCCGACCATCGGGGTATTGGTTTGCTTACGTTTCGGCTACGTGACCGGTGTATCCAATACATAATAATATATGTTATGTATATATGGAATACCGAAAAAAAATATTTTGAAATATTCGTTTTCGGAGAACCAAAATTGTTGACATAGCCTTCAGTTTGCTTGCTGAAAAGGCAATGGGCCGATCACATCTGCCGAGTAAGTGATGGCAGGTGGGGGAGGAAGTTATTAGAGTGGAGTCCACGCGTAGGATGAGGTTAAAAAACAAAGACACAAGTCTGCGCGTTCACCGCTAAGAAAACCCCTTTTGCTGTGGCTCCTCAATTCCAGAACACACCCCTTACCGTCGCTAAAAACATTGGGATTCTCGGAGTTGAAATCTCCAGCGACGTTCAGTTTCGTTGTCACCTGGAGGGAAAGGTCAAGCTGGCGTCGAAGAAACTAGGTGTGCTCAACAGGGCAAAGCAGTACTTCAACCCGCGGCAAAGACTTATGCTTTACAAAGCTCAAGTTCGGCCGCATATGGAGTACTGTTGCCATCTATGGGCGGGAGCGCCTAGATACCAGCTTGCACCTTGTGACTCGATCCAAAGGCGTGCTGTGAGGATTGTTGAGGATCCCAAACTTACAGATGGTTTAGAACCGTTAAGTCTGAGACGAGATTTTGCGTCCCTTTGTGTGTTCTACCGATTGTACAATGGGGTGTGTTCAGAGGAGTTGTTTGACATGATGCCCACGGCCTCCTTCTACAGTCGCACCGCTCGCCATCGACAGGGAATTCATCCTCACACATTGGAGCCTAAGTGGTCACGTACTGTGCGGTTCCAGAGAAGTTTTCTCCCGCGTACTGTCAAGCTGTGGAATGAACTGCCTGTCGAGGTTTTCCCAGGAGACTACAGCATGGGGTTCTTCAAAAAGGGCGTGAAGAGGTTTTTACAGGGTCGGCAACGCGCGTGTGATGCCCCTGGTGTTACAGGCGTTCATAGGCTGCGGTAGCTGCTTTCCATCAGGCGGGCCGTAAGCTTGTTTGCCACTCTAGTGGTATAAAAAAAAAAAAAAAAAAAAAAAAAAAAAAGGTAGTGTTGGACGCCCTCTTTCTGGATAATGCGTTGACCTTAGGAAAGCGGCTGGATGCGGAAATGAAATCAACGCGGAGGATCGTATTTAGTGCATTGCATTGGGGAAGGCCTATATCCAGCAATGTGTAGATTTCTCAAAACAACGTTCATTAATGCTAAATATTTATTGATTTTAGTTATCCTACATCGCATTAGCTTTTAAGTAGCGTTATTTTTGATGTGATAACATCTTATAAATCGTTGAACGCCGGCTGCACGCACGAAAAAGCATGACTCAGTGTCACGTTCCGCCTGAGCCGAGCGTGCAAACGAGATCGCGGAACAGACGCATCTTTCCCACTCCACCGGCCGATATTTTCTTACGACGTTATCACGTAAAATTATCGTTCGTAAACCGACTTTACAGACAACCAATTTTTTGTATCAACATAATACGATTACACTTAACAACATGCTTATTACTTAGGGCCAAACCGGTCGGTACAAATAATTGTAACTGCGTGGAACATTAAAAGTGTTTTATAAATTAACGTAATGACTTAATACGAGTTTTTTATTTATTTTGGGGTGTAATCATCATCTTTGAACCAAAGTCAACTTCACCTGCACGCGGTGCACCCTGCTAACTGACAAACGAAGCTCTGGCGAAATGAGAGGTAGGGAGCGTAATTGTAAGCTACCCGACTGGGGAATGTACCTCCACCTCACAGAATACCGCAGCCAAATAACAATTCCCTTGTGGGTTGTTGTGTTCCTGCGAATGAGTGAGGTTACAAGAAAGGATGGAGATGCTGCGTTGGCAGCGGGGGTGGCGGCGCGCGAGCGATATTTTATGTTGCGAGCGTTAATATGGCTACGGTAACCGCTTAACATCAAGCGGGCCGTATGCTTGTCTGCCTTCTAACGTAGTATAAAAAAAAAAAAAATTTACATCATTTTTCCTGACAATCAAACAGCTTTAGTTTCATCAAAATTCACGTCTCACTGAATTTATAAAATAAATTTGATACTATATTGCTAATATGTAGAGACTCTTTCGCCAATGTCTCTTTCGCTTGTCGGCAGAGTGCGCCACGTGCAGGTGAGGTAACCACTTACACCCCAAAAACTAGTTTTATCCTGGAAAAACATCCTTTTAAAATAAAGACTACGTAACGGCTAGTTTTTCATAACAAAAAAAAATGTTTAAGGATTTTTTAACTATCTAGGGAACTCAACCACGATACCTACTCTAACAGAATAAATTAATTGATCTGATGGGTAAGGTCAGTTGAATCTCAACACGTCATATGGCTATAACTGGTTTAAAACTAGCTATCGAGCTACTTAGTTGTAGCGAAATATTTAATGACGCACAGACATACAGTCTCATTAATATTCAGATAAGTAGATACGTTACGTTTTCACGTCTTTGCCGCTGGCCTGATTTTACCTAGCCTACTTGCAAATCCTTGTCCGGTTCAAAGTCGTCTCTATAAAAAAAATAAAAATGTGATATTCTCATTATCACCAACACCCAGCCGAATTGTTGTGGATAGATTGACATTAACAGGGGCGCCGACTCCGTGGGTGCTCGGGGGCTCGAGCACCCATGAGAAAAAAAACAGTGGGTGCCGAGCACCCCTGAGAATAGATATAAAGAAACAGATCAGTAATCGCCTTTTAGGGATGGGCGTTTTTTCAATACCCGACGACCCGTATAGCGCAGTGGTTCTAAACCACAGCCGGTTGAGACGCAAGGGTCGCCGCCGCCGGTTCGATTCCCGCACCAACACAAATGTTTGTTGATGAAACAGATATTTGTGTTGGATCTGGGTGTTTGTGGGTCTCACACTTCGCCACTTTTTCGAGTCATTATATGAGCATTAGCACCCATGAGGTTTTCTAAAAGCCGGCGCCCCTGGACATTAATCAGATGTAAAACTGACCAAGCCATCACCTCCAATTTGTCGGCGTCCATAAGATGTGGTTTTAAACAGTTTTATTGTTTTTTAAACATTTCATCTTACATTACTCGTGCACCATTTTGTAATTATGTATTGTGAATTTGTTTTTTTTATTGTCATTTCAAATATTCACTTTTGCGTCATTTGTTTCTAGGTACTTATTTATAGTGTACTACGATAATGTATAAGTGTAGTTTTTTTTTACATTGTTTTAAATTCTTTTTTATGTCGAGTAAAATGGACAAAGAAGAGAAGAATAGACAAGAGCTTTGTTCACGACAGGGGTGCGCGATATTAAAAAAAAAACATGTTAGAAACGATACTAGGCCCAGCAGTCACATTAACTCGTCACGGCAGTGTGACAAGGAGGATGTTTTTCTACGTTGTGACACCGCTGGTGCTACACACCTTTTGTACCGCAACATTAGTCGGCGACATCAACCCATAATCAGTCCACTGTTGGGATACGGTTCTCTCCTCAATCCATGGCCTTTAGAGCATACTCCACCACGCTGCTCAACTGCGAACTAAAAAGTAGTAAACTAGTGAATTGTATACCTAATCTGTCCTCATTAATAGGTTCGCGGACCCGAAGCAATTTGAAACCTTCTTTCGACACTTAACACGTAAGACCTGCTACCGAACTGGTTGAGTGTCTTGTTGGTTTATTGAACGTGATGTCAGGGAGGTAGCAGACTTCTTGTCTGGTTGGTTTACTCGGCTAGAGACTCGCAATTCTGTGATATGACCGTAAGCATTAGCTGTTGCTATAGAAACCTTGTATTAATTCCAGCCCCCTTACCACCATCTCTTATTGCGATTCAATAATTGAATAGATTGCTTATTCATACCAATGAATAAGCGACTCTATTTCAAATGCAATAGAGTCGCTTATTCATTGGTATGAATAAGCAATCTATTCAGTTATTGAATCGCAATAAGAGATGGTGGTAAGGGGGCTGAATACCAAAAAGAAAGGTAATAATTCTCACACACAAAGAGAATTTTAAATACGTTGTTTTGTAATAATTTACGAGCAAATTTGTAGATTAAAATTGTTGATCCGTAGCGGGAATGGACAAAAACAAAGTACTGTCCAATTGGTTTTTCATTCGACCGGAACACCGGATCCGGCTTTTGTTTGCTCTGTTTTCAGCATACTTCAGTGTTTGCACGTACGGAAAATTACATGATATGAAGGCTTCGATCAACTGTATATGTAAATGGATTGAGAAATAATTTACAGGATGGCTATGTAAAAATAAAACAACATAAATGTTGTAAAATAATTAGTGTTCAGAAATAAAATAATTAGTCTTTGTGATAGAAATGGAAAGAACACAGTAATTATATACTTAACTATGAATTTCACAGGGTATTTTAGTAATATATTACCACCATCCCAAAAGTTTCCCAGCAACTTTTGAGAAGCTTCGGCACATCCGCACCTCAGATATGCCCCAATGCTTGAAGACCAAAGAGTGCAGAGACGCTGACCGTTGGGCTGGTTCACAGACTAAAAGTCGCACAGCGAGCGATGTATAGAGCAATCCTTGGAGTTTCTCTAAGGGATCGAATTCAGAACGAAGAAATTCGACGGAGAACCAGTGGTCGAATGTTCGTGGACCGTGAAGTGCCCCGTCTCTAGATGGGCCGGCGATCTCAAAAATATGGCTGATAGCGGTTAGATGCGGAAAGTGGAGGATCGCAGCGTTGGACTGGCCATATGGCCAGTCCCGGTTGGCAAATGCCACCTCGACTAATATAGTCGAGGTGGCCTTTGCCAACCGGGCCTGGCTTGCGGGGCTTGCGGCAACTGTAACATAGGAGGCCTGCGCAGGCAAAGTCCCAGCTCTTACGTCAGATAGTTCGTTCATACAATTAGAGAGAAATGAAATAGAAAGTTGATAATAAAATTTAATATTTTGTTTATCTCAATTTGTGTAGGTATCTCAGTATTTTTCGATAATATCCCATCTACCATCATCTAGTCTCGGGCCCCGGGCTTGTGGTCAGCCGCCCTGGCCCTTCCGGCCCAGTCCGATCCTGGAGGATCGCATATGGTGGAAAGCCTTGGGAAAGGCCTATATGCAGCAGTCGGTAGAATATCAGGCTGACAATGATGATGATGTTGATGTTTACCACCATCTAGTATGGTAATTACAGCGCCATCTAGTTCCGAATCAACCAAAGCTGTTGCTATGACTAAAAGAATATATATATTATTTTTTTATTTATTTATTACACCAGTTTACAAAAGACATTAAACATAACAATATTGACGCATTTCATAAACCACTGAGATTTGACACAAATGCAACAAGATCCACATCAAGCATCTTCTATTACAATCATAACAATATAAAAAAACAAAACCGTAATAATTACATAAAATAGTAGGTAAGTGCGCATTTAACTACAACCATGATTGATAGGTAACCGGACAAGTACGCTCGAATACTTATATAAAGAAAATTATATAAAGAATGTTACTTCTGATACCTCCAAGAATATGTGTACAAAGTTTCATGATGATCGGTTGAGTAGTTTTCGCGTGAAAGCATAACAAACAAACGGACATTCACATTTATAATATTAGTAGGGATAGAAAACAGCCTGCAAAAAGCATTAGTATATTTATGCACACTAATGTTTGTTTTGGCTGGGATCGAATTCGCGGCCCTCGGCGTCAAGTAACTATTCGAAGACCGGATAATGAAAAACCCTTTCAAAAAAGGTGCCAAATTATATTATACCATGTATATTCATATTACATAGTAAGCCATTCCAAAGTAGCCGGTGGCTCCAGGCGCTGGGCTTAATTTGATTTTGGGATGTAAGTAGCTTACCACCATGGTTTGAGCCAAAGCTTGACTGACGACTGACGAGCGAGAGAGGGCGGCACCATATTTAAAAACCACCGGAGTGGGGAAGTACCTCCACTTAACAATACACTGCAGCCAAATAACAATTCCCTTGAGGCACAGTATAAGTAATAGTTGAGGGATGTTGTATTCCCGCGAGTGAGTGGACACACCATGAAGGAAAAAGTTGCTGCGATAGCAGCGGCGGTGGCGACGCGCAATTTTTCATATTGCGAGCGCTTATATGGCTACGATAACCGCTTCACACAAGGCGGGCAGTTTACTTGTTCGCCTCCCGATATAGTATAAAAAATCATTCATGGCATTCCTCCAAAACGAACTCGACAAGCGGTGGCCCAGTTGGTAACGCCGCCATAGCTTTAGTTTATTTATTATAGTGGGTGTGGTGTGTTCATGTGTTGACATCTTTACTAAATCTATACATACACTTCTGGACACATCTATTGGCCCACCTTAGAGTTTAGGTTTCGATGGCCCCTACCGAAATATGATTGCTAGATTGAACAAAAACTATTGATGCAGTTTTAAACCTGATTCATTTTACCATCTTTTTCGATCATATTGTTTTAAATTTGAATTCAGAATACCACACGACATGGAGCTACGCCTCCATGGGCTACAAGTCGGCTATGCGCCTTGATTAAGGCAGTTGATTTTTGAATAAAAAACATTTTTTATCAAATAAAAGTTTAATTTAGTAACGCGTGTTGCCTCCATGGGCATCTACCACAGCTCTCATACGATTAGGCATAGAGTTTATCAACCGCTCTATGAAATTTTGAGGGATCCTCCCCCATTCCTCTTCTATGGCAGTTTTCAACTCCTGCATCGTCTGGGCAACTGGCTGACGAGCCCTAACACGTCTTTTTAGCTCGTCCCACATGTGTTCAATGGGGTTCATGTCTGGGCTTCTTGCTGGCCAGTCCATAACTGTGATGTTCACATCCCGAAGATATTCCCTGACGATGCCGGCCGTATAGGCTCTTGCATTATCATGCATAAAAAGGAAATTTGGGCCCACATAGTCCGCGTATGGCATCACGTGAGGTTCTAAGCACTCACGAATGTACCTTTCAGCATTTAATGTTGGCAGCCGTGGTCCCGTAACAACCTCAAGTTGAGTTTTGCCGCTCGCGGATATACCGCCCCAGACAGTCCATGAGCCACCGCCATAAGCAACCCTTTCTTCAAAGCAGCATTGTGCGAAACGCTCTCCCTTACGTCGGTAGACCTTCTTCCTTCCATCATTGCCATGTAACACAATTTTAGACTCATCAGAAAAGAGTACACGGCTCCAATGCTGCTGAGTCCAATTTAAATTAGTGCGCGCGAAATGAAGGCGCGCTGTTCGGTGGGCTCGCGTTAGTTTGGGGCCATTAGCTGGCTTGTGTGGTACCATATCGCGTTCTTTTAACCTTCTCCGAACAGTTCGAGCGCTCACAGATACTCCGTGGAAGTCACGAAGTTGGTTTTGTATATCAATGGAGGTAAGGTGACGATTTCTCAAGCTGGTCGTCACGATGAATCGATCCTGCCTTTCAGTTGTGACCCGAAATCGTGGCCTTCCTTGGCGACGAACAAAGCCGCCAGTCTCTAGGTACCTCCGATAAACATTTCGGACCGCAGATCGACTTAAATTAAGTTGAGCACTCACATTTCTTTGGCTGTGTCCGGCCTGGATAAGTGCCACAGCTTGGGCGGCGACTTCAGGCGAAGTATCCATAAATTATTGATAGAACCTCACTTTAATGTTAAGAATAAGTAATGTTTGTTGCAAAACCAAAGAAAAAATCACACTTTCAAGAATTAAATCCAAGTAAACCAATAAAATCAAGTATTCTTAGTATTCGATTGTTGGATATCAACGAACAGGCTCCAAATTGTCTTTTGTTTCTTTAAATTCTGTGTTCGAAATTCAAAAAAAGACTATTGAATGAAATTATGAATGTGCCAGGTTCAAAACTGCATAAAAACTTTTTGCTCGACCTAATATAAAATTTTAGCTAGGACCAAACGAAACTGAAAATGCAAGGTGGGCCAATAGATGTGTCCAGAAGTGTATAATAAAACAGTAAAAATAATGTGTCTGTACATTGAATATATTTACAAAAAAACAATTGGAGGCTATGGAGATATAGTAATAGAGTAAGAATTTAAAAAAAAATGTCTGTCTGTTTGTCTGTTTGTCTGTATGTCTGTTTGTACACGCTAATCTCTGGAAGTACTGGACGGATTCGAATGAAACTTTTTTTGTTATATAGCTGTTAAGCCTGGGCAAAATATAGGGTATAATTGATTTTGGAAAGTGGAACACCTGATGCAGCACCATAATGGTTCAGGTAAACTATAAGAAATATAAAAATGACGCCTTAGCAAAAGTTGTTTAGCCTGATGAGCATTTTCTGTTGAGGTATAAAAATCCAAGATTTGGAACACCTGATGCAGAACCTTAATGGTTCAGGTAAACTATAAGAAATATAAAAATGACACCTTAGCAAAAGTTGTTCAGCTTGATGAGCATTTTCTGTTGAGGTATAAAAATCCAAGATTTGGAACACCTGATGCAGAACAATAATGGTTCAGGTAAACTATAAGAAATATAAAAATGACGCCTTAGCAAAAGTTGTTCAGCCTGATGAGCATTTTCTGTTGAGGTATAAAAATCCAAGATTTGGAACACCTGATGCAGAACCTTAATGGTTCAGGTAAACTATAAGAAATTTAAAAATGACGCCTTAGCAAAAGTTGTTCAGCTTGATGAGCATTTTCTGTTGAGGTATAAAAATCCAAGATTTGGAACATCTGATGCAGAACAATAATGGTTCAGGTAAACTATAAGAAATATAAAAATGACGCCTTAGCAAAAGTTGTTCAGCCTGATGAGCATTTTCTGTTGAGGTATAAAAATCCAAGATTTGGAACACCTGATGCAGAACCTTAATGGTTCAGCTAAACTATAAGAAATATAAAAATGACGCCTTAGCAAAAATTGTTCAACCTGATGAGCATTTTTTGTTGAGATTTGGAAAATCCAAGATTTGGAACATCTGATGCAGAACCTTAATGGTTCAGGTAAACTATAAGAAATTTAAAAATGACGCCTTAGCAAAAGTTGTTCAATCTGATGACCCTTTTTTATTGAGGTATAAAAATCCAAGATTTGGAACACCTGATGCAGAACCATCAAGGTTCAGGTAAACTATAAGAAATTTAAAAATGACTCCTTAGCAAAAGTTGTTCAGCCTGATTAGCATTTTTTGTTGAGGTATAAAAATCCAAGATTTGGAACACCTGATGCAGAACAAAGTTAAATTTATTTGCATAAACAACACGTGTTTACAATAAATTATAGTTTAAAAAAAAAGTAAAAAAACACGCTATATTAGCCAATAGAACTAAAAAAGTTTTTAAGTAACTTTTTTAGTTCTATTTGCTATTCTAGCGTGTTTTTTTTACTTTTTTAAATCTATTTATTACAATACATAGATTACAATGAATAGATTAACAAAATATTGTAAAAAAAAACCGCGAGGTATTCTTACCTGCTACAAGTTAGATGCAATCGTTTTATTTTATATAAATAGGTAACGTGGTCTATTTAGTCAGTTTATTATAGACGTGTACGCTAAAATTGAAATGGAATGATTGGTATATATTCGCACAAACCAGAACAATACGTGCATTTGCGGGACGCTATGTAGCAAGATCAGAGTTTATTTGATTTGGTGGTGGAAAGTGTTTTAAGCAACGAGGGGAAACTGTTTTTCTTAATTGCTCCAGGAGGGACTGGAAAAACATACCTGACGAGAGCAATCCACGCTGAAATCAGGCGCCAAAATAAGATCTCGCAGCAGCATCGCCAGGTATTGCAGTCACATTACTACTAGGCGGAAGGACGCAAATACAATGTCCAATATCCTACTCGATTTAAACAGAATTGAAACACCGACATGCTCTGTGACACGAAACTGTGTCAAAGCGAAGGTGTTTCAGGATTGCTGTCTAATCGTTTGAGATGAATGCGCAATGGCTAACAGTAAGGCAGTAGAAGCTGTAGAATATAGAACTTTACATGCCCAAGAGTTTTCAAGAATATTGTTAAAATTTGGGGAAGATCTCCTTTCTGAAGTAAAGTCAATGGCAGCGCAATATAATTGAAGCTGAGATTCTCACTGGGAGTGGTGCCGGTGAAACTGTATTTTGTTCCGCGTATACCACTCTTCTCCAAAAAAATCCATTTTAATTTTAAACGTACGCAGTTGTCTGTGACCACTTGCTTTGCTATAACAATAAAAAAAATGACTAAATTCGCTGGTGACAAGCTTAGGACTGGTTGTTTTTCGCATGGCCAACTTTACGTGGCTTTTTCGAAAGTTAGTGACGCTTCAGGTCTGTTCATATTAGCTCCCGAAGGAAAGACTTCCTTAATTTTTTTTTAAACTATGGTTACAATGTTAAACAAAAAAAAATATTGACTTTTAACGTATAACAAATATTTTCTTATGTATCTATATTAGTTCGTATTTGTATAAATACGCCGGAATCATAAAGTCCACGCGAACGAAGTCGCGGGCATCAGCTAGTATTATAATATGACTGTTCAACTAGCGTCCGGTCGCAGTGTGAAACACTTTATGACTGTGTTCACACATTGTTAGTTCATAGTTCACATGGTATAAATACGAAATACAGGTAGTAAAGGAACGTACAAAACGCTTTTTGAGAACGCAAACATAAACTATAACCTTTTTATATGGTAATCAAATTTGTTTGCAATTAATGCATTATTTGCAAACAAATTTGAAAGCAGGTACCTACATAAATTATTCACCATAGGTTTTTTTTTTAATTAGACGGTTATGTTAAGTACTTGATTTCCTATGGTCTTACCACGATAACTGATATTCACGCGGACGAAGTCGCGGGCAACAGCTAGTAAAGGATAAGCGTCTTTTTTCTATGAACAAACAGGGGCACCTAAGCTGAATGCGATTACGATCGAATATTTTGATTCCAAAAATAGGTCTCAGGTTAAAGTTAATGACAAACTTGTTCTTACTCGGTAGAGCTCTCGGGTTTCCACCAGCTGAGCAAAACATAACTACCACCAATCTACGCTGAAGTCTGATTTTCGCGGTCAAAAAAGTAATCGAGAAGTTACTACGATTACTTTTTTGACCGCGAAAATCAGACTGAAGACAAGCTGAAGAGCTTCAGCGGTAGGTCCCTGATCGGACGCGCCTCACCTCGGGGCAAAAATTAGACACAAATTATACCCAGGTATTATATCAACAACCACCAATCTACGCTGAAGTCTGATTTTCGCGGTCAAAAAAGTAATCGACTTCAGCTTCAGCGGTAGGTCCCTGATCGGACGCGCCTCACCTCGGGGCAAAAATTTGAGACAAATTATACCCAGGTATTAGTCGTTCTTCGCGAACTGAAAAACTACTACTATGATACATCGCACAGTAAACACGTGAACTGTGTGTATATTATTGACCTATCCACAAAATTTCATCAAAATCGGATTAGTCGGAATATTTATTATTTTATCCTGATTTTATTAATTGATACTATTGTTTTATTATATTATTTTTGGTAACATTTAAAATGATTATGATTATGTATTTCATTGATTATTTAATTGATTTTGTGTACGAGTATGTTGTATTTTTATTATTATTTTGTGTTGGATTTTTTATGAACAATCTGTATGGATCTTTGGTCTACAAATAAATGATATTATTATTATTAGCGCGTTGCGATTGCGAGTAAGTAGGTCAAAACATTTATTTTCACAAAAACTAACAAACCAATTTCGTTATTCAACGGTTTATTTTTATGCAAGAGTACAATGTATATTTATCAATAATAAAGATTATGTTGTTATATGGTTGGAAACCCTAAAGATAGATCAATGGATGCTAAATAGTTTAGATAAAATGCTCAATAATAATATATCAAAAAGTGTACTTAAAAAAACACAATAAGCGTAAAATAACATGCAAAAAATATTCATGAAAAAGTTTCACGTCAAAAACATTGTAGCCGTATCACGCTGAATTATCTTCGTGTCGTGATATTCGGTATATAATATACTTCAAGCAGCCATTATCATCGATCATCTAATATCAAAAACAATTTCTGCAAAGCGAGTATTGTTAACCTCGGACACACGTCCGGTCTCGCATAAAAACTAGACGCGCGGCTGTTAGCGTTAACTCGATTATAACGGACCGCGCATTACCGCCTTTATACAGCTTTAGGCTAAATATACACCGCCGCGGAATGGGATGAAGCGACTTTTTATAGCATAGCATAATGAGCTTTATGTCAATTGTATAACATATAAACATAAATACGACCAGTAGCTAGGGGAATTCTTGAGAATGCGCGAGGATTCCGTGGAAGACGCGCGACCTCTTTTCGATCGTATTTAATGTTAAACAATTGACATTAAGTTCATTATGCTTTGAACAATTTCGTTGCAAAAAGTCGCTTCTATTCCGCGGCGGTGTAACCTGGCCCTTACACCGTACGTGAAAAACAGTGTAATTGATTTGTTCGAATGGAAATTTAATCCGTATGTACCCGGAAGGCATCGTATGCCCCGTTGTTTGGTCATTTGTGGTAATTTAATCGAGTTCCATTGATGTGGTTGTTTTATTGTATGTTAATGTCGAGTAACCAATATACTGGATTATGTGTAATACATGTGTATCATGTAATTACTCCATTAAAAAGCACTTCATGTCGTCCTTTTTTAACGTGGGGAAAATCTTTATGGACCACAACACACTACACGATGGGTTAGCGTTGTTATGTCGGAGTTTGCTGCCAAAACTCTACGGTCTCTTTCTCTTCGACGCGGTCACCGGAATGCCGTCAAACGGTCAGAAAAATCCCCGCGAGGAACCGTTACTGACAATCGTTGCTCAGAAGGCACCAGGCTCTGGCTGTTGCCAACCAGTCGTTCCTACCAGACGTATCCGACAAGATAAATCAGTTAAAAACAATTCCCAGCACATCAAGACGTTTTTCGGGTTTAGCTACCTACGCAAAGCCAACCTTAACGTAACTAAACCTAACCTTCCTTAACTTTCATATCTCGGACGGTGAGCACTCAAAATATAAGAGCATGTACTAATAATAAAAAATAATTAATTCCTAGTAATGGCTATTAGATTAAATGCAGCTAAAGTATATTATGAAGTCAGTACCTTTTCTGATTGTTTTTTTTTAAATTATTTTTTTTAATATTACGTCGGGTGGAAGACAAGCATACGGCCCGCCTGATGTGAAGCAGTTACCATAGCCATATTAACGCTCGCAACAAAACATATTGCTCGTGCGCCGCCACCCTCGCTGCCACCGCAGCAACTCCTTCCTTTCTGATGACTTCACTCACTCGCAGGAACACAACAACCCTCAAGGGAATTGTTATTTGGCTGCGGTATTCTGTGAGGTGGAGGTACATATCCCAGTCCGGTAGCTTACAATTAAGCTCCCTACCTCTCTTTGCAGGTGCCTCTCTGTGCGATTTTGCAGACACTCGTCAAGTTGGCTTTGGTTCAAAGATCTTGATGAACCCCTTACACCTCAAAATTGTTATTTCTCAGTTTAAACTAAGAAGAGAGAGTCTGTAGTTTTAGTTTCCTTTAACCCCGGGACTACAGTGGGCTTCATTGTTCATTGCCTTTTTTAGTAGCCGCCGCTGTTCCTGGCTACCCAAGCGACACAGTGGTGGCAATGTGTGGTGGGCTCGTCCCGTAAAAAAAATTGGCAAAGTGCAGTCTCGTTTGCTAATTAGGTATGTGAAGGTTTTTCTATACATAGGTATACATTAAATATATAACGGCCTGCTTCTACAGTCGCACCGCTCGCCATCGACAGGGAATTCATACTCACACATTGGAGCCTAAGTGGTCACGTACTGTGCGGTTCCAGAGAAGTTTTCTCCCGCGTACTGTCAAGCTGTGGAATGAACTGCCTGTCGAGGTTTTCTCAGGGGACTACAGCATGGGGTTATTCAAAAAGGGCGTGAAGAGGTTTTTATAGGGTCGGCAACGCGCGTGTGATGCCTTTGGTGTTACAGGCGTTCATAGGCTACGGTAACTGATTTCCATCAGGCGAGCCGTATGCTTGTTTTCCACACTGGTGGTATAAAAAAATATATACATAGGAACAAACAAACATCCATCCATCTAAACTTTCGCATTTATAATATTACTAGCATCCATTCGCGGCTTCTCCCGCGTTTACTTTTTAAATAAATAGTATCCTATATCCTTCCTCATCTTTGAGAAAATACTTACAAATTTTCATCACGATTCCTTGAGTATTTACGGCGTGAAAGGGTAACAAACACGCTTACATTCACATTTATAATATTAGTAGGGATTACTAAGATTATTTCGCTGAACAGCAATGCTATACTCTGTGTCGCATGATGGCGCGGCCAACCTCTTGCAAATCTCGTTAAAAAGATTGCGGTCTGATGGACCTCACAGTTCTAAAGTACCTATTCCATACGGCTCAAATGTACGTGTCTGTGCGACCAGCATATTTGTGCCGTAAGAAAAATAAATAAGGAGCGGCATACTAAAGTAAACGTGGAGTTCGATGGGCTCACGTGATCACGCAAGTTAAGCAACGTCAACCGTAGTCTGTTTATGGATGGGTCTATTTATCTCGAGCTCGTCCGTATTTCGGAGGGCACGTTAAGCCGTCGGTCTCCGTTGTTGTCATTAGATGACAGTCGTTAAGTCAAGTCAGTGGACTTTGGCCAGCGTGAAAACATTGGCATCCGCTAACCAGCAGTTGAGAAGTGAAGTATCCTATATAAATAAAAAATAAAATAAAATAATATTTGTTTCAGACCAATAAAGAATAAAGTAGTCCATAATAGGTTAGTAACATTGGAACCCTATAATCTACGTTAGTACATTGAAGTTAATTTAATTTTAATTTAATTTGACCAATTTAACACAATTTAATTTAATTTAAAACAGATTAATTTAATTCAATTCGAGCCAATTTAATTTAATTTAATCCAAGTCAAGTCAATTTAATTAAGTCTAATCTAATTCAATTTCATTTTCTTATATTCAATTTAAATCAATTCAGTTTAATGTAATTTAATTCAAAATATACCCCATCGATTGAGGGGAGACCCGTATCCCAACAGTGAGATGATTATGGGTTGATGCCGATGCTAAAGTAAATAATAGGGCTGTGTTGATGTTGTAACATACTATATCATGTTACAGTTAGGATGATAACTGTGATGAATGAACTCAAGAATTTTACCATATAAATTACACCGAAATTTATTGGGTAAATTTGATAATTCTAGCCAATTACACAAACATACTAGTCAATTACAATGAAGATCTAATGATGAGATAGAAACGGTGTTCTCTGAGGCGAGGTAATCTTATGAATTATTATTCATCTGTGAATAATACTGTAATTTCCAATAAAGCTGGGTGTTGTGATTAGGGCTGACGCTTTATAATAAATTACGGTACCGTATCACATTAACCTTAATTCAACAGTAACTAGATGTAATGGTTACTTTGCCTCTGAGGTCGCGGGTTCGATTCCCGCACAAGGCAAACGTTTGTGTGTTTGAACATGAGAATAACATACTTACATGATATAACTTTATAAGTTCGATTTTTTCTAGGTTTTATTTCAAGGAACGGCATTCCCACCAGTGTATCTCCTGTGTGCCTTGGAACTTACAACGAATTTAATCAGAAGAAATTAGTAGGAGTAAGAAGCTTTTGGAATTTGACTTCCCCTCTTAGCAACGTGAGAGACAGCAATATGGCAAATAAGGCATTAAAAGCCTAAAGAGATGGCTAGTCAAGTGAAGCTCAACTGCGTTCACGGATTTTAAGTATCTAACACTGTTGGGGACCTAAAACATAGTTGTTACCGAACACATCGCTTCCAATAATATGAATTGCAAAATCGTCTGAACGCTTGGTAATTCTTACTTGATGCTACCAAATCAGAATAGCAATGAATGAAATCAGAATGCAACGAATTCAACATCTCGTTCCGCTTCCGCCGCCAAAGATCACACTCCCAGAGAACATAGTGTGCTGTTGATTTGCAGTAGAAAATTTGCATAAGGGCGCGGCACAAATTTAAACGAATAGAGTTTTTTATTACTTATAAAAACTACATGTCCACACTTAAACTATGCAGTTATTCACTATATGCCTATTTCTACTAACTGCAATTGTCATTATTATTTTTTATTTGCAAATTCGATTCGCTACTGCTAAGAATAGGTGACTAAAGAAACCAAAGTATCTGTTTTTATCTGTAGGTAATTTTCATCTTCATTAGTGTATATTTAAAATCCCTGAATTCCAGGAATGTCCACATTATTACAACGTATCGCAAATACCAAAAATGGCTTTACTTATTCCGATCACTGACTATAAAGGACACCTCGGCCACTCTGTATAAATGTCGCATTAGCACAGAATAAATAATAGTAGGTACATACACACATAGGCATATAAACATTGTGAATTATGTAGCATCATATCACAGTTGCAGATTCGTCTATGAGGGGAAGTGAGGTCGATCGATACGAGAGAGCGCAATGGAATGGTCATATTGTAAGTACTATTACAATACTGTGTCAAAGCCTAATCACGTTTTAGGTAGTGTTTTTCCTATATATATTGTAGAGCATCAAAAAGTAGTAATGTAAAGTGACCTTGGTTTTCCGATATCAATTCGGGAAAGTGACCAAAATAAAGATTCTGTCTGTCCGTCCGTTGCCGAAACTCAAAATTTCGAAATTCTGACTTCGGATTCGTGTAGAGCATCAAAAAGTAGTAATGTAAAGTGACCTTGGTTTTTTTTTTATACCACTAAAGTGGCAAACAAGCATACGGCCCGCCTGATGGAAAGCAGTTACCGTAGCCTATGAACGCCTGTAACACCAGGGGCATCACACGCGTGTTGCCGACCCTGTAAAATTGGTTTTCCGATATCAATTCGGGAAAGTGGCCAAAATAAATAAATAAATAAATTTCGCTATGGTGGCGCATGCAGCGCGTCCGATGTTTTTCATTTCAGACATGTCTGCTTATACTACGATATGATATTAATTCATATTAATTATTATTACAAAAATTAGTAAATTTCATACTTTTTAATTATATACAATCAATTTTAAAAAGAAAATGTTTTTTCTTACACTGACAATCTATAGCAATTTATGCAATAAAAATTTTTGCCATTTTTGACATGTCGCTTTATACGTAGGGACCGTCGATATGCCTGTATATTGTCGACTGGGTATACTATGGAGCTAGAATCACAGAAGGAAAAGGAGATAAAATTTAACCGCGTGTATTAAAGGTTAACAGGACGGGGGCCACCACACTTCCTATCACTGTGTCTCTTGACCAGCCAGGATTAACAGTGGCGACCGCCAAAAAAGACAATGAACGGTGAAGTCCATTGCAGTCCCGGGGGTAAAGCTACGACTGCCTTGGAACTCACAACGAATTTAATCAGAAGAAATTAGCCGGAGTCAGAAGCTTTTGGAATTTGGTTTCCCCTCTTAGCAATGTGAGAGACAGCAATATGCCAAAAAAGGCATTAAAAGCCTAAAGAAATGGCTAGTGAACTGCCGTGCACCACGGGTTTTAAGTATCTAACACTATTGGAGACCTAAAACATTGAAATGTAGGTATTATAAAACATAATTTGTTGCAGTTGAGGTGACATGCGGCGGTGTCGTGGAGAACAACCTCACCTACTTCATGTCTCCGGGGTTCCCAGAGCCGTGGAGTGAGGAGAAGGATTGTGACATCACGATACATAAGACACATGCAGGCATCATGCAACTGAGGATCGACTTTGTACAGTTCACAATAGTAAGTTAATGACGAGGCAAAATAACACAACAATAAGAACGAATCCCTGAAATTACGTCCATTTAAGCATTTGTAATGATATTTTGTCATAGGAATGATCTCCATAAAACATAAGTCCGGTTTTGTACAAATTCCCGTCTACTACTGTAAACTTTTAACAAAGTATTCCAGACAATTTGAACTGAAAATGGGGTCAGATGAGAAATTTATATGTTCCGGAAATAATAAAACAGTTAAAGAATTTGATTGTTTTCATGAAAATAATCACGGAAATTATCGCGATCATGCATAAAGGTATTTACATGCCTTTATTACATCTGCCAAGTCAGCGATGGCAGTGGGGGAGGAAAGTCCTAGAGTGGAGGCCACGTATGGGGCGACGAAGCGTAGGGCGCTGCCTGTCTAGATAGACCGACGATTTCAAAAAAGTAGCTGGTAGCGGTTGGATGCACAAAGCGGGAGATCGCATATGATGGAAAGCATTGGGAAAGGCCTATATCAAGCAGCGGGTAGATACAGGCTGATAATTATGACGATGTTGAAGATTATTGGCCGACGTTTTGACTAAGTTGTACCGGCCGTGGTCACAGGCTGACTATCTCAGCGATGTGCCCGTTATTATTTTCATAAATCAAGCAACGGGAAAGTTTAAAAGTTGATTGTTTTTGTCAAGATAATGTAACGAATTGAATATATTACAATAATATTGACATAGTTAATTAATCATACAGTTAATATATATTTTTAAATCATTTTAGGGACAACCAAATAGAAAAACCGGAGAATGCGATGAAGATGCTATGATTTTGGGAGAAGGCGCTAACAATTTCACTTTGTGCGGTCAAAATTATGGACAGCATCGTAAGTTTGAAGATTCATTATAGTCAACATAGCAGAAGCACATCTATATTAATAAAAGGCTTTGTCCTCACTGACTCACTAATCAACGCACAGCCCAAACCGCTGGGTCTAGAGATTCCAAATTTGGCAAGTAGGTTCCTTATGACGTCTAGGGGTGCACTAAGAAAGGATTTTTCAAAATTCATCCCCTAAGGGGGTGAAAAGGGGGTCCAAAGTTTGTATGGGGAAACAAGATTAATTGGACTATTTTATCCGAAACTTTACACGAGTACTTCTATAGATAAATGAGTAAAGACGTGTTTTAGGATTTTTCAAAATTCAACCCCTAAAGGGGTAAAATTGGGGTGGAAATATCTGAAAATCGTCATGGGTATTGTTTTTATGGTTTATCGGGTCGCTGATTACGAAAACAACAACAATTTTATAATCCAACATAGCCGAAGTGACATAAAATCACCCCTATTATTGATATATGTGATAACGTCTTATAAATGGATGAACGCCGGCTGCACGCACGAAAAAGTATGACTCATTGTCACGTTCCGCCTGAGCTAAGCATGCAAGCGAGAGCGCGAAACAAGCGATAGAGAGGCACAATGCGTTCGGCTTGTGACGCATTTACCTCTCTTCCACTCCATCGGCCGATGTCATATCAAACACTTTCATTATTGCCTACGCTACATATTCTATCTGATTATATTCCAAGATTATTAAAATACATCACTGTTCTTTCCACGTTCTCAGCTGTATTCCGAGGTATATTTGAAATGATACTGTCTACCCGTTCTGAGAAGAACGCCGATGAAATAGCGGCTGAAAAGGAACTGTTTTTAATCAGTATACGAGATTCATATCTTATCGTACCCATGCTTGTTGGTAGCTTCATTATTATGTCTTTTTTTTACCAATGTCTTTACAAGTGTAAGTCTCATAAAAAGTTTATCAAGTTCCAAATTACTGATGTTACTTTCAATCTCATTTATTCAATTCTTAATAAAATTTTTTTTACGTAATCAACTTCTAGGTTTAAGGGTTTGGGCTGAGCGTTGATGAGTCTTTGAGGCTATGGGTTTCTAAGCTATAGGACTCTTTGTTTCGTGTGCTTGTATTTTTAATTTTATTTTGTCATTAAACATTTCACTTTTGCTTAAACCTCTTTGGTTTCTTCTTCCACAGTTTACTATACACTTTCAACCGGATCTGAGAAGCGAGAAGCAGGTGAATTGTCTGGCACCAAGAGCACACGTCTGTCCATCCGTATGCGAGGTACTGAGATGCCTCGCATCTGGCTGATGCGCCTCGCACAGATGCCTCTCGCGTATTCAGCACCACACAATTGCCTACAGTATTATACTGAAAATAATGGTAAGTGCTTGTTAAACCTAGAAACTGTATTGTTTAATCTTCGGAATCACGACATTATAACAAAGCATCTAATACCAACTGTATCTGTATATATATAAAGTAGATACTAGTACGTAACCTACCTACTATTACTTATACTGTGATACTAGTTTGTGGCTTGAACGGACTACTGCCGAAGAGTTAGACATCCACCAATATTCAACAGAGACGATCAAAGCAGCCACGCTAGTCGCATGTATCTACTAACGGTAGTGGGTGGGTCTCGGCCGGTAGTAGTTTACATGAACTAACTGGTGGCGCTAAAACTGCGACGATGACCATACAACACCAAAACTGCGCAACCACCATTCCGATTCAACGTGGCGTACGGCAGGGGAATGTTATATCTCCTAAGCTATTCACTAATGCCCTTGAAGATATATTTAAAACACTGGATTGGAGTGGTAATGGAATTAACATAAACGGGGAATTTCTACATCATCTCCGTTTTGCAGATGACATTGTTTTGTTAGCAGAGACACCAAAAGACCTCGAGAGAATGCTAAATGAACTCAGCCAAGCATCCTCGAGGATTGGTCTAAAATTAAACTCCAACAAAACTAAATGGATGGGCATGGATACAAAGACAAATATAACTGTCGGAAATAATATCATCGAACGAGTTGATGAATATATCTATCTCGGTCATAAGATCAAGCTCGGCAGAGAGTCGCTGTAAGGAGAGATAGACCGACGAATACAGCTTGCCTTTGGCAAGCTCGAACACGTCTTCCGATCGAGGGTCCCACAATGTCTCAAAACAAGGTTATACAACCAGTGTGTACTTCCCGTCATGAAACATGGACTTGTGAAACATGGACGTTTACCGAGGGGTTGCTAGATCGCCTTAGAGTAACCCAGAGGGCAATGGAACGCAGTATGCTCGGTATCTCGCTGCGAGACAGGATCCGCAACTCAGTTATCCGCCAGCGAACCAAGGTTATTGACGTTGGAAAAAGGGTAACGAGACTCAAGTGGCAATGGGCTGGACACTTGTGTCGTAGAGACGACGAGAGGTGGAGCCAAAAGGTCCTTTACTGGAGACCCAGAACCGGTAAACGTCATGTAGGCAGACCACCAGCCAGATGGTCGGACGATATAAAAAAGACGGCAGCGCCGACCTGGACAAGAATCGCCGCACAAAGAGAGGAATGGAGATCCCATCAAGAGGCATATGTCCAGCAGTGGACCTAAAATAGATGCTGAAAAGAAACTGGTGGTGTACCGCCACCAGGTAAAGCAAAGTAGTGTAGATCAAATTCCACGCAAAGTAGTGTAGATCAAATTGCCTGTAAATTTGACGTCTGCAAAATAACACCTGAAACAATTAACTGACCAATATTCTCCCCACTGCCGAATATAGTTCTATCCTCAGTTGGAGGTGTTTAGTACCACGCTGCTCAAAGCGGATTGGCAGAGACCAGGCTATAAAATCAAAATGTCGGGCGTTTGGCGCTAAAATATGCGTCAAAGAAAAAATATTTGAAACCATCCAAAAAGTAGCACCTTGAATTGTGGAATTTTGTATATTGTGTTCCCTCTATATAAAGTATGGTTTGTTCAAAATTTCGAAATCCAGGCTTTGCGGGCATTTTTCAGAAGTTTATCCCGCTACCCACGCTGACATTTTGGCCAAAATTGTTATACTACACTTTTTGGTATTCACTTTACAAACTAACTTTAATATTCTTATGTACCGAAGTCAGGCTCTTATAAATATAATACGAGCTCCTTCTATGTAATATAGTTACTATACTTTAGGTGCAGATTTACTTTAGGTACCACTCATCATCAGGTCCATTTTAGCCTCCACTACAGGAGCATGACCCTCTCTCGTCCGTCCTAGGCGGAAGGAGGATTTGGCCTACACTTCCCACGCTGGCCAAACGGGTTGGGGAGGCCTGATCGATATTTGATATGTATTTCTCTTAGTCACCTTGTACGACATCCACGGGAAGAGACGGAGTGATTCTATTCTAGTCTGCTGGAAACCACTCGGCCTACCATTAGCTGTGAAGAAAAGACTGAAGAATGATGTATCACTTTAATTTCCTGCTAACAACCTCCATGTACAACAGTCGTTAAGAGAATGTTCAACACAACATAAATAACTTTTTTTTTATACTACGTCGGGCGACAGACAAGCATACGGCCTGCCTGGTGTGGAGCGGTTACCGTAGTCATGTTTACGCTCGCAACATAAAATATTGCTTGCCGCTGCGAACGCAGCATCCCTTCCTTTCTGGTAACCTCACTCACTCGCAGGAACACAACAACCTTCAAGGGTATTCTGTGAGGTGGAGGTACATTCCCCAGTCGGTTAGCTTACCATTACGCTCCCTACATCTCTTTTCGCTAGAGCTTCGTTTGTCAGTCAGCATGGTGTACCGCGAGCAGGTGAAGTTGGCTTAGGTTCAAAGATGTTGATGAGCCACTTACACCCCGAAACTTTAACCTGTTAGAATAATTCTGAGCATATCACATAGCATTTCTACAACGCGAAAAGCCTTTATATTTTTCATCAGCTTACGGTTTCCAATGTGTCACGAAACCACAAACGGTCCGTAGCGGGAATATTTATGGCTAACATACACTATGGACTAAGAGCCCGTGACTGTCAGACCTTCGTCATTTTATAAAAGCTGAAAGTTGCTGTGTGTATGCCTCTAACACAGGTAAGAATCATCAGCGAGAATGGGGATTAGACTATCGTGGCTTTGATAGATAACAGGTACAAAAGATTTAAATAATTGCTCTCCAAAATCTTCAAAGTTTAAAGTATGAAATTCTTTTATTTTCATCGGGATAAGTTCAGTAATATGTTATTCATTACAAGACACTTTGTATCCTGTCAGTGCCAAACATAATTAATCTATACATATATATAAAAATCAATGCCACTTTTCGTTGTAATTTTATAACTCAAGAACGGGCTCACCTATCCAAACCAAATGTTTAGACGTTGTTCGGACTATTTAGTAGATGGTTTAGGTGAAGTTTGCACAAAATCGGTAGAGCGGTTCTTCATTTATCACATTTTTTGTAACAAATGAATTCAATAAATGGCGGACCATTTTGTTAATGGAGATTTTGCTGTCAAATTGAAACTTTTTTTTTTTTTTTTATACTACGTCGGGTGGCAGACAAGCATACGGTCCGCCTGATGTGAAGCGGTTACCGTAGCCATATTAACGCTTGCAACATAAAATATTACTCGCGCGACGCCACCCCCGCTGCCATTGCAGCATCTCCTTCCTTTCTGGTGACCTCACTCACTCGCAGGAACACAACAGCCCTCAAGGGAACCGTTATTTGGCTGCGGTATTCTGTGAGGTGGAGGTACATTCCCCAGTCGAGTAGCTTACAATTACGCTCCCTACCTCTCTTTTCGCCAGAGCTTCGTTTGTCAGTCAGCAGGGTGCACCGCGTGCAGGTGAAGTTGGCTTTGGTTCAAAGATGTTGATGAACCACTTACACCCCAAACTTTTTTCAGATGGGGATTGTGCTGTCAAATTGAAACTTTTTTCAGTGTTGACAGTACAAGCATGCTGTTATGTCATTCATGCGGTCATTTCATTTTGGACGTGCTTCAACTTTATATTGCCTGTTCCAGAGTCGGTACCCCAGCCGTTTGTTTATTCATGCTCAAAATGGAAAAAACAAAAAATATTGTTTATCCAAATGTTTTGGATTAAGTTTTAAAATAGCTAGTAATTAATAAAATATTTCAGTGTTTGAATAAATGAATTTGATGTTCTAATTAATTTTTTTTAGTATTTCACTTTATACGTAGCGAAGCACGTACCGGGCCGCTAGTCTTTAATAAATTGTAATTACACTTACGTTATAATACATAAAATAAAAGCTGAACTTTTTATATATTACTTGGGGAACTATCAAAAGACATTTCTTTAGTAGCCAGACAATTTTGATAGTTATTTAAATATTTTACACCTTTATTACCTGTTATCTGTCAAAGCTTCGATGATCTAAATTTCATATTCGCTGATCATTCTTACCTGTGTTAAGGGCATACACAGAGAAACTTTCAGCTTCTATAAAATTGACGAAGGACTGGCAGTCCCGGGCTCACTAGCTAACATACTCGCTATTCAGATATATAGCGGTAAAAACTATATTAGGAAAAATACTGTGATATTCTATTGAATTCAGTGAACCGGTAGTTTTCATTAAAAATAAAAACGGGAACAATATTTTCTGTCACCTAAGTTTAGATGTGTAACTAATCTGCAGTACCTTAATAATAATATCTATCCCCCAGAAATATATTAGTCATCATTTTAATCAAAACTGTCTCTAAATATAAATCATCAGCTTAATGTAAATATGTGTCTTAAATTATAGTTTGATCACTTTTTTCTATAGTCTGAATATAAGATCTGTCCTCTAAAAAGTAAGTCACGAGCATCAATAATACATTTGTACCTAAAAATAGCAAATCTTTCACCTTATAAATCTAATCAACATACTATTAGTATCATTTAATTCGTTTGATCATCTAAATAATAGATCTGTCACCTAATAAATAGATCAGCTCCTTAATTTAATGAAAAAATGCCTAATAGGGGCGGAGTCAAATTAGCGTCATATTCACTGACGAGTCTTACCAATACTTGGTCAATGTAATAAATCATGTTTTGGTTAGATTTGAGTTGATTTTTGGTAAGGTTAGGGTTTTCTTGTGACCTGTCAACGGAAATAGGAGCTCCGCGAAGCGGAGATCCGTCAACCTAGATCATGAATGATGTGGTTGGCACCACATCATTCATGATCTAGGTTGAATGATGTGGTGCCAAGTTAGCTTAATTATTAATAATTGAATTACTTTTAAGGTAAACATTTTCATATTGTTTGGTGATTCTGTTTTAGTGACAATTTCATTATTTTGAAATCCAATATAATTATTTGATGATTGTAGATGACAGATCTACTATTATAGGAACAAATATAATTTGTTAGGTCACTGAAAATACATTTATTAGGTAATTGATAAAATCATACCCAAACTAGACCAGCTTTTGGTGAATGCAATAAAGTGTTCACTATTAGGCTCAATTTCCACCGCCGCGGAATGGAATGGAAGCGACTTCTTGCAACGAAATTGTACATAGCTTAATGAACTCTATATCTATTGTATAACATATCAGCATAAATACGATCCGTAGCTAAGGGAATTTTAGTTTGGTAGTGCGTTAATAATTCCCATCAGTAGCTGTGACCTTTATCTATACTCTATAGACAGCGGTAATCGCTTCACGTCAAACGTACCATATGCTTGTTTGCTACTACATAGTTTAAAAAAAATCTCTTCAGGAGTTTACAAATAACATAATGTGGCCCGACATAGTTATCATAATAAGTTCTCTATTTCCATTCCAGTTTCTATAACTGGCGTGTACTTGGCACGTTCAATGATGTATCAATTTGAATATTAATGTCGTTTCAAATGCAAGCTCATGTTTATTGTAATAACACCATTTGCAAACATATGCATTTGCAAACATATGTTATTCTTGGGTGCATTCGGTTTCATAAATCACGCAAATAGAGACTCCGTCTATTACAGAGTCTAGTTCGGCCAGTTCGGCTTACACTACGATTTCCATATGTATACACAAATACTAGAAACTGTTGCCGGGTTACACAATTCACTGGAATAAATACAACTTTGACTAAAACTGTACATAATCTAGCCAAACATTCGTGAACGCCTGTGAAAATTAAATTGCAAAAGTTTTGCGATACTATTTCGCTATACAAATTTTATCAGGCGCAAAAAAAATCAGTTGCAGTTCAGGCTTGCATGTTAAGTTATGCATATGGCAATTTGAACGCTGACTATTCAATTGCGAACACTTAAATTTTATACACTGGTATTTTATGATTGAAATTTTAGCTACTCTAATATTATTTTATAATATTTCGTTATTGATATAACATCACTATAATATCTATACTACATACTACTACTACATCAATCCATACTGATCCCACTACTGGGATACGGGCCTCAATCGAAGGGGTTTAGAGCGTACTCCACCACGCTGCTCAACTACGGGTTGGCGGAGGCCAGTGTTTTCAAAACGCCTAAAGGCCACTGACTTAACGACTGTCATCTAACGACAGCAGCTGGGTCCGACGGCTTAACATACCCTCCGAAGCACGGTGAAGCTGGAGATAAATAAATCCCTGGGCAGGCTACGGCCGATGTTGTTTAACTTGTGTGTTCGATTAAACTGGCAAGCGCAACGACGCCATCGAGCTCGAGATAAAGTTCACACTAAATATAAATAAAGGGTAAATTTAGATAAGGATAACTCGTCAGTTTTTTTATATTATATTAATAATTTTATTTAATTAATTACTTATTTTAATGTAGACGACTATTTAATTATTTTAATGTAGACGAATATTTTATCAAATGTTGTATTTTATGCGTAATAAGGTGCACGCGCGTCTCATATCATTTTTACCCGCGACGGAACGGAGACGGTATAAGCGTTTGGGGTGCTAGGATGTTTGTGCAAATCAATGTTGCCAATTATCTCCAAAACTACGAGTCCGATTTTGATGCGGTTTTCAGTGATGAGTTCGGGTTTGATTGGTGCATGTTGTTAGATAGGTGTTACGGTGACGACTCACCAGGGGGCGGTGCAATAAATATTTGTTTGTGAAACCAATGTTGCCATTTATCTCCAAAAGTACGAGTACGATTTAAATGCGGTTTTCAGTGATGGGTTCGAATTTGATTGGTGCATGTTCTTAAATAGGTGTTACAGTGACAACTCACCAGAGGGCGCTGCAGTAAACATTTGTTTGCGCAAAACCAAAACTACTAGTCTGATTCTGATGCGGTTTTCAATTGTCATACCTATGCTTGCTCTCTAAAAAGATTGAAATAAAAACAAAATTAAAAAATTTGAAAAAACCCACGACGGTTAAAACTTAGTTGAAAAAGGATAAAATAATTTTGAAACCCCCGACTTAAAGAATTTATGCTATGAACTTAATAAAAAAAACCCAAGAAATCCGTCGGGGGCTGCTTTCAACATAAATATAAATACAAGTTACTATAAAACTGCCAAACTAGTTCAACTAATGGCAGCCCCAACGGATTTTCTTGGGTTTTTTTATTAAGTTCATAGCATAAATTCTTTAAGTCGGGGGTTTCAAAATTATTTTATCCTTTTTCAAGTTTTAACCGTCGTGGGTTTTTTCAAAAATTTTAATTTTGTTTTTATATCTTCATTATTTGTACTTATTGTACGACGTACAATAAACCAGAATTTAAACTAACGAGAAGTTTACTTTCTCACAAACCAACACATAAGATCTGCTCCTACACTGACGACTGCTGGTAACACCGTCTATTCTGACTTCCGCCCCAAAATTGTCTACCGCCCCGGGCGGCCGACACCCACGCTACGCCGCTACGTCCAATATTAGTATATTTGTAATTGTTTAAATTATGTGCAAAGAGTATAATAGATTTTTATATCTTTTCAGGAACGATAAAGACATTCAACTTCGCCTACAACGGTCGCCATCTTTCTGGGCATGAGTACAGAGCGTGTATTCGAAAGAATACAGAGTTCTGTTCTGTGAGGTATACACCATGTGACCCCAGGTCTTTCCGGATCGGTCCCGGAAGCGACAGAACGGCCGCTCTGGATCCCTCTGGTAAGTTCATAACAATCTACGCCTCATTAAGGCCCTGAAAGTGGCCCACATACTCGTTTGGCCGCCACTCATATAAAAAACTTTGGAAAAAAAAATCGTATCTTAGCATTTAGGATGCATATCAGAAAGCATCGTGTGTTGTGTTGCATTAGACACAAGACCGATGCTTCTGATTTCTTCGAAATATTGTTTTTTTTTGTAATAAAGGTACATATATATATATATATATATATATATATATATATATATATATATACTAGCTGTCCCGGCGAACTTCGTACCGCCTAACAATCAATGAATGTCGTGGTACATATTAGGTGAACTAAATTTATGATTTTATGGAATTAAAACAATGAATAGTAGAAAATAATAGAGAAGCTCGATGGCGTCATTGCGCGTGTCAGTCTAATTGAACACGCAAGTTAAGCAACGTCGACCGTAGCCTGTACACGGATGGGTTTATATTACCTCGAGCTCCTCCGTGATTCGAAAGACACGTTAAGCCGTCGGTCCCGGTTGTTATCATTAGCTCATCTTGAGCTCCTCCGTGCTTCGGAAGGCACGTTAAGCCGTCGGTCCCGGTTGTTATCATTAGCTCATCTTGAGCTCCTCCGTGCTTCGGAAGGCACGTTAAGCTGTCGGTCCCGGTTGTTATCATTTAATGACAGTCGTTAAGTTAAGTCAGTGGCCTTTAGGCGGTTCGAAAACACTGGCCTCCGCCAACCCGCAGTTGAACAGCGTGTTGGAGTACGCTCTAAACCCCTTCGGTTAAGGGAAGACCCGTATCCATAAAAACTGAAGATTTCATAAAAATAAAGATTTCCTTATTGTTAATTTAAAAAAAAAAAAACGTTTTGTTTTATTTTTTTTAGTTTTGAAATAGGTTTTATCATTTTGGTCATTTGTAATTGTCATTTCTTTTGATGTTTACTCTGATTTGATTCTTGCGCTCGAACCCCATGGGAAAAGCTTTTTCACCCCTATCGATTTGACAGTTTTAAATTTTCATAACAAATCACAGACAACTTTCGCGACATAAAAGTGACACCAATCGATTTGACGTTTTGATATTTGACAACCAATAAATATCGTAATCCCTTTTTCAACTGACACTTTCATTTGTATGGGAAAATGTTTTTTCTTTTATTTTATTTTTTCGAGAATTTTCCAATGTTTTTAAGAGTTATTCTGCTATTCGGGACGGAAACAAATCCAACAAATCAAAAACCATGACAATCGGTCCAGCCGTTCTCGAGTTATAAGTGTTGTAACAAACACGACTTTCTTTTATATATATAGATATATGGGTGAAAAATGAGCAATTACAAAATACAATGAATTAATAAATCTGCTTAAAGGCTCATTTATAATTTCAAAATAATATATCAGTTACAGTAATAATATATTAGACGTCATGCTATTGAGCATATAAATTTCCTTGATAAAAAGCTTAAATCTCTGTGAAATATATGCTTAAACGCAGTCGGCATATTTTTTTTCTGAAACATTGAATAACCATATTTCAGCCAATTTACAAAATAAATACTTAATGAATTATACATCTCGTCCTTTCTTACGAATCACCCCGCATATCGATGAAAATCCGTGAAGTTTCTTTCGAGTCCAGACAGAGAGACGTAGCGCTGTACCACAGTATAAGTAATAGTACTACGTACAGTATGGCCACTCCCTGCCGCTCTCTCGTGTCGACCTCACCTCCCCTCTGAGACAAATCAGGAACAGTTTGTATGGCGCCGCACCCACACACGCTCATTCAAGCTATGCACAGAAAATGATAAATCCAAACATTTTATATTTAGTCCATAGGTGAATATCACGGCAGTAAAAACTGGGTACAAAGCGTTTACTCAATATCTACGCATGATAAATAAGATGGGATATCTCAGCAGTTTGCACAGATGAAGTTAGCGCCGCTAAAAATAAAATCACAATTACTTAGTAAATTCAATACTCAGTATTTCGTATTCTATCATCACTTATCATCAACATCATCTTCATACATAAGAATAAAAGTATTGTTATCTATGAAGATGATGTTGATGATAATTGATGATGGCCTATCAATCCACTAGCACATAAAGTATGTTAGCGGATTGATACGCCATGTTAGCAAAGTTATCGAACTCTAATGTAAAAAGTATATTACAAGGGCGTTCAATTAAGACATTACTTCATATAATTTTGTTCACGTATCTACCGATATGTAACTTAAACAATATTTTGAAGCCACTGTCGAGCTGTTGCTTGGCCCCGGAGAGTCAGGCGGATCTGGTACAGGCTTCAATGGAACTGATGGGGCTTTTGTTGGAGTTGTAACTACCACATCAACACCCACAGAGTCTGCTACTCCTGCACGCCCTGCAGATAATGCTACATCAGACCAAGTAGCAGAAGAAACTGAAATTGATGGTTCTAATATTTTTTTTACTGTAGACTTGTACCCCTATTTTGATCGCCTGGGTTGTATCCTGGTCTAGTTTAGATTACATTTTGAACTCCTGGTCTAGTGTCTCCCAAACTTCTTTAATATCCTCAGTATAATTTAGTTTATAATATCCTCAGTATAATATTAGTATTCCACACTTATATTGCTTCTACATGTAGAATTAATTGTTTTGTCCCCTTTTAATATCTCAATTCGTAGATGTAGTAAATAAACTTTGGTAAAATCGTATACTTACTGTAATGATTAAGCTTCAGTAGTCCTTTCCTTTGTACTAACTCATGGAATGGTTCATTATTATCCATTATTAAACCCCGGCATGAAAGTTGGTAGTGTTTGCTTTGCTGATAATAAGGAACAAGAAAATGGCGAATAAGTAAAGGGCATGTAATGCTCTTGAATGTAGCATTATTGTATTTCTCCTTGACATAATTATTGTCTCACAATAGTAATTTTCACCTTATCATAATTTATACTATACTTTATTTTATTATTTATTTATTTAGGAACACCAACAGATTACGATTACGACCCGATTGACCCCCAGATTACACGATTACATTACCATAACACAGTCCAAGTACTCAGTCTGGCATGTAATCCAAACTGACATGTAATACTTACTATTAGAGTATAAAATATTATACCTATTTTCTACATTATTTAAAAAATATGTATTTCGTATATTTTTAGAAATATAAGTTGTACTAATCCGAAACATATTATTCCATATACATACCTTTTTAATTGTAACCAAAATTACTTTTTCAGAATCTCCATTGATTGAAGAAGGTATTATAGAGGAAGGGATGATGCCAGCAGATGGAGCTGGTACCCAGGAAGATGAGATGGAAGGTTCAGGCGCAGATCCTAATATAGCGACTCCAATTGCACCTGCTAGGCCAGCTTCGCCAGGAATGCTCTCAAGGGTGAGGTCAAGCGACATTACTCATTGCAATAAATATAAGATAGGTATATGTATTCTTATATCAGTAGAGAATATGTTTGGTGTTTCCATTGTAGATCAGTTTTATAAACGCACTTTTGAACTTTTGCACATTATGTTTCCCAGGGATAGTATTGAGTTCAATCCATCCAAGTTAGTGATACATTTAATTATTTTTGAGCATGTGGGTCACCTGATGGAAAGCAATCACCGCCGCCCATAGAGATCAGTTACACCAAGGGGTCGCCGATCCGTTGCCAGCCTAAACTCCTACCATTCTTCCTTTCTGGTGTGCTCACTTACTCGCAGGAACACAACAACCCTCAAGGGAATTGTTATTTAGCTGCGGTATTCTGTGTGGTGGTGTAAGGTACTTTAGCTTAAAAAATACGCTATGCCCTACATTTCTTTTCACCAGAGCCTCGTTTGTTAGTCAGCAGGGTGCACCACATGCAGGTGATGTTGGCTTTGGTTCAAAGATGTTAATAAAACACTTACACCCCACCATGACATGAAAAGCCTCTTTGTCTATTTATATAAAATTCATTTACGTAAAGTACGTTAGCAAGACTCTAGGTTTGTTTGTGTGTATAATATTATTTAACAGTGTATAAATTTACGGAATATTAGGTACTTTAGAACCTATAAATTGTTGTATAAATGTTTAAACTTGAAAAATAACTGAGTATACGAGTATATATTTGGAACTAAGGATAACAAGAACAGAGTATTTGCCTTTCTAATATTTTTATCTGTAACATGTTACTTTCAACAGTTATCATTAGATTTACTTATGTAGTGACCAAATTTCCTCCTTACTATTATTACTTTATTTATTATTATTAAAATCATATATGTACTTACAATGTAAAAATAGTTTAGTCCCTGCACCAATTTTACCATGGTTTTATGGTTTACAATATTTTGCATATCCTATGAATTCCCATGTACCTACCAATGATAGACTGACTTGAATAACAGAAAAATACCCATCAACTATAAGTAATGGCATTGTAAATAAAGTTAGAAATATTTATTTATTTTATCAGTAGTTAGACTAACATAACTAACACCTCTAGATCTGGAGTTTTATCTTCCCATCTTGGCTGTGGGGGCAGAGAGCACTCCGGGGCAGCGGCAGAAGATGGCACGGGCGTAACAGTGGATGGGAGAGCAGCGACAACGCGTGGGAGGACTATAACAGCGGGATTGACAGCAGTGAAGACAACGAGAGGAGAGGATGGGGCAGCAGTGAAGATACCAGCAAGACTTGGAAATGGATGCGGTGGTCCCCCTACGCTCAACATTATACCCAAGAAGATGATAAAATAAGATATTATGGATATGGCAAATATGGAGTTGGTCTAAAAGGATTTGGAAGACAAAGATGTACAGACAGAATTACAATACCTTGCGAGAATGAATATTTTGTTTCGGTAAGTTGATTACTGCTTATTAATTTAGGAGAAAAAGATTGTATTAAGAGAAGTTTAACAATGAATAAGAGATTTTACAGCTGACATAATCGGGATGATTCATACGGATACTTTTATTAATTCTCATTGAGATATACGAGTATGTATGCATTTAGGAACTAAAAGAAGTTGCATATAAACCAGCATATTTATTAGGGAGCTACGATGAAATACAAAGAGAAACGAATTCAAACTTGTAGTATCTTTTCCTTTCTTGATTTAGTGGTAAATAAGAAATATGTATAGTCATTTATGCTCATGTCCGCCTAGACATTTGTTATAAAATATTCTTCTACATTTTGTATCAAAGCGGATTGTTTGACTATTTTAAAGCCACTACATATGCAGGATACGACACAAATATTATTGTACAAATCCTAGATTTTGACCGCAATATGTTGAATGAAACTATACTTTTGAATAAAAATAAACCTTTCCTTGGAAACACTTTAACATTATGTGTCTTTTGGAACACTTACATAATTTACTTATTGAACTATTTTTTTTATGTGAGAGGGTATGTGACATGCATACTAGCATGTGGGTCACCTGATGGAAAGCAATCACCATCGCCCATGGAAGTCAGCAACACAAAGTTTTCGTCAATCCGTTGCCAGCCTATGCTCCTTTCTTTCTTTCTTTCTCACTCATTCGCAGGAACACAACAACCCTCAAGGGAAATGTTATTTGGCTGCGGTATTTTGTGAGGTACTTCTCCAACCGCGTAGCTTAAAAAAATACTCCGTGCCATACCTCTCTTTTCACCAGAGCCTTGTTCGTCAGTCAGCAGGGTGCAGAACGAGCCGGTTGAGGTTGGCTTTGGTTCAAATATGTTGATGAACCACTTACTTACATCCCAACTGGGTGAAACTTTGTTCAAAGTAACAATTCTGAAACGAATTTAATCTAGTCACGCATCAGAATCTAGTGTCTAGAGTTTAATAGCTGTCGTACTGTTATATTGGGATCGTTTGAGGTAAATTACAAATATTGGCAAGACCCACCAACCAATGAGGCTTGCCAATGATCTGCAATTAGATTTATGATTTAGGAATTAGTTTAACAGAGTATTTAACATCAATTTTAGGAATATTGGTTAATCTAGAAGGGAAACCAAGCGGTTTGGTTATTAATAACTTAATTGGGTATTACCCAGAGAAGACGTAGTCAAGAAATTTTGAAAAAACTAATACACATTTGTTCAGCACGTATATTGCAAAATGTCTCTTGCATCTTCGTTGCAAGATAATCTTCGATCATTAAATTAATGATCAATGCAAGAGATGCATCAAAAATTAGGTGTATCTCATTTTTAGTTTAACTCCCTTTTACTGTATTTGTGATTTGTTAGGTAACGATTCAATATTGTAGGTCCCCAATAGTGTTAGATACTTAAAATCTGTGATGCGCAGTAATTGAGCTTTTTTTAGTTGTACTTACTTGACTAGACATTTATTTAGGCTTTTAATGCCTTATTTGCAATAGTGGTGTCTCTCACATCGCTAAGGGGAAGTCAAATTCCAAAAGCTTCAAATTCCTACAATTTTTGTCTCATTAAATTCGTTGTGAGATCCAAGGCGCCTGCCTTGGAACTCACAACGAATTTAATGTGCCTTTTTTGGTTGTCACCGCTGTTAATTCTGGCTACACGGTAGACACAGTGGTGAGAATGTGTGGTGGGTCCCGTTTTTTTTACTTTATCTGTAATACTATTGCGTTCTGTATGAACAAATCTGCCAATATAAATTTTCAGAAATCCATCTCGCACGTTTTTCCTTCACATAGCAAATTTTCTCACTTTTCGAAAAATACTTAACATTTCGATGATTTGTTTTCAGACTACATCATTCGTGCCTGGTGTCTGCGACCCTCACCACTGTGGTGGCAACTTCTGCCCGGGGGTCCATCCCAATCAGTGTCGTGTTGAGACTTCCATATCACCATTTGCGGTCTCCGTGCACTTCGGTCCGCCGACTTCAAAGAGAAGCCCTGAAGATAACATCGGTGCTTGTTTGCGATATAGTCTGTTGCCTTGTGACTCTTAAATTTCTTGTATGCTTATTGCAGATCTCATTTTGATGACGTTAGTAGAGGTGCGTTTTGTTGACGTTTGCATTGCTTGGTTTTCACAACACCTGCATAAATACGATTAATTCTACGTTATTCATTATAGGATGGTTCATGCTACGCCGAACTACTAAATAATAAAATGCAATGCCAGCAGCTACACTCCGGGTGACGTCTTATGTCTTTACCTATTATTAATAAGGTTTATTTTTGCAGTCGAGCGTTCGGTTCATGTCCGGCTCGGTGTAGCATGCATGAACCATCCTCAAATTGATTGATCAACCTGAATGAATCAACGTTGATATTTGTGTACTCTAGATCGAACGTAACAATTGATCGTATCAACGCGGCCGATGTTCATCAATATGAGCGTACACATCGTCCGAGCTAATCGATATATCGTGTAACTGTATTCATTGATTGCTTTGTTATGTCAAGCAAGGCAGCGATGAGTGTGTTTGCTTCTCATTGTCAATTATGTCGCTACTCCAAATGTATGTAACAGGTGTTGAAAGGTTACCTTAATCGCTGCCATGTCGAGTAACATTAGCTAATGTTTTATTTAACGTCTTATCTATAGTAAAACTTCTTTTCTTCTTCGTTTTCTTATCATTATGAATAATTTTCAAAATGGAAAAATTCATATCTCCCGCCTAGGTAGGATTTGAACTCACGACTTCTCGATGAACGGTCGAGTGTTCTTCCAACTGAGGAAGAGCACTCGACCACCAGGAAGGTTTGTGATGGTGACGAATTTTTGCATTTTATATTTTCTGCTGTGTAGTCGCAGTGTGGCGCCATCTACCCATTTAGTATTACACTACTAAACAACGAAATCAACTATTTAAAAAGTAATTGTAATTCTCTTATCATTAATTAATTATTGAAAAGTTCTAACGTTCGTTAAATTCTTTGCCAACTCACTGCTGTCAAAGATACTTTGTGCCACAATCCGCCCATTTCAAGGTTTCTGTCGCTATAGTGCAGTTTTTTTTCTTTTTATTCTACGTCAGGTGGCAGACAAACATACGGTCCGCCTGATGTGAAGCGGTTACCGTAGCCATATTAATGCTAGCAACATAAAATAGCGTTCGCGCGCCTCCTCCTCCGCTGCAAACGCAGCATCGCCTTAATTTCTGGTGACCTCACTCACTCGCAGGAACACAACAACCCCCAAGGGAATTGTTATTTGGCTGCGGTATTCTGTGAGGTGGAGGTACATTCCCCAGTCGGGTTGCTTACCATTACGCTCCCTACCTCTCTTTTCTCCTGAGCTTCATTTGTCAGTCAGCAGCACCGCGTGCAGGCGAAGTTGGCTTAGGTTCAAAGATGTTGATGAACCACTTACACCCCATTATACAATATTTAAAAAATAATATATATTCTATTATCATTAATTCCTTGTTGAAAGTTCTAACGTCTGTTAAATTGTTTGCCAATTCACTACTGTCAAAGATATTTTGTGTCAAAATCCGCACATGGCAAAGTTTCTGTCGCTATAGTGCAGTTGAAATTGTTGTTAGTCGATGTTTTATTACGTATGCAACTAGAGTTCACTTAGCAGACTACAAATTGTGTGCAAATCAGGTGCAAACACTGTTTAATTGGTTTCCATTAGTGACGGGAATGGGTGCGAGCTTCAATCAGTGTTGTGAATCGTTGCTGTATTCAGACTACTACTACTATACTGACAGATCAATAAGGTGGCCATTGAACGACCGCCAATAATATATTAAATTAAATAATAAATAATAATGATTTTTTTTATGTGAGGCAAATTAGCATGTGGGTCACCTAATGGAAAGCAATCACCACCGCCCATGGAGATCAGCGACACAAAGGGGTCGCCGATCCGTTGCCAGCCTTTGTGAAAAAGTGGGCAATTTTAATAAAGATATAGGTACATATTCTCCGTAGACTTGAAAAAAATAATTAAATGTATTAAACGGGGCAAAAATATAGTTTCGATCTCAAATGCAGAGGTCGTGGGTTCGAATTCTAATCCACCTAGGCTAATAGGTGAATTTTTTCATTTTAAAAATATTTGTATATCATATATTTTTATATCTGCAATAATACATTAAGTGTGGACTAGATTAAGAATAGACCAAAGGTTGACTTCGTCACAGTCCTGGGCTTGTTCCGTTTATCCACCCTAGGGTGGATAATCGAAACCGCGTCTCTATCTATTCGAAAACGCGTCTCTATCTATTCAAACTGGGGAACAAATTCAAACCGTTGAAGCCGAAGTTGATCCATCGAATATTTTGATTCGAAAAATAGGACTTTATTTAATTAGTCTTTAGACTTCAGTCTGTAGAGCTCTAGGGTTTGTAGCTGGTACAAACCCTGGTACAAAGTAAAACATAAGTATGTCTTAAGTCTAAGCTGGAGTTTGATTTTCACGATCAAAATGACGGATGGAAATCGGCTTCAGCTTAGCTGGGCCCTACCGCCGAAGTTGAGGCCGAATACCACCGGGTTTTTTGATTTAAAAAACTGATCGTAGGTTAAAGTTATTAAAGAACATCTTCAGCTTAGTCGATAGAGCTCGAGGGTTTCTATCAGATGAGTTAAACATTACCAACAATTTAAATAGTAGTTTCATTTTCGCATTAAAAAACATCGGACGCGCAGCATGCACCATAGTGAAATTTATTTATTTTATTTATATATTTATTTTGGCCACTTTCCCGAATTGATATCGGAAAACCAAGGTCACTTTCATTACTAATTTTTGATGCTCTACACGAATCCGAAGTCAGAATTTCGAAATTTTGAGTTTCATGGCAACGGACGGACAGACATAATTATTTTATTTATTTATTTTGGCCACATTCCCGAATTGATATCGGAAAACCAAGGTCACTTTACGTTACTACTTTTTGATGCTCTACACGAATCCGAAGTCAGAATTTCGAAATTTTGAGTTCCAGGACGGACAGACAGAACGACCGGACGATTTTATAAGCTCAATAAATTTCGCTGAAAGTCGATGGTAATCGGCTTCAGCTTCTGAGTCAGGGCATCTGGTAGGGTAGGGCTCCTGAACAGGGGCATGTTTCTGTCGCTATAGTGCATTTTTTTTTCTTTTTATACTACGTCGGGTGGTAGACAAACACACGGTCCGCCTGATGTGAAGCGGTTACCGGTTCGGGGCTTTGCCGTCGAAGCTGAAGCCGATTACTATAGGATTTTTTTGATTGCAAAAATAGACTTGAGGTTTAAGTTAATGACAAACATCTTCAGCTTATTTGATACAGTTCTAGAGTTTCTACCAGCTAGGCTGAGCTAAGCACAATTACTGACAATCTAAGCGAAAGTTTGATTTTTTTTCTGGACAATTTACACAGCGCCATCTAGTCCCAAATTAAGCACAATGCTTGTGTTATGAGTACTAGACAACTGATAAATACATTTTTTTTTGTAAATACATACTTATAATACATATGGAAAACACCCGGACCAAGACAAATAGACATGTTCATGCACACAAATGTTTGTCATGTGCGGGAATCGAACCCGCGACCTCGGAGTCAAAGTGGCCATTGCTAACCATTCGACCACCGAGCTCGTCAATCGATCGATCAATCGATGATAATCGGCGTCAGCTTCAACGGTAGGATCCCTGGCTCGATAATCAGAATTAATATACATAATAACTTGATCGAAGACATAATATCTTACTTTAGGTGTATAGATATATAGGGTGGATAGATATATCCACTTTAAGGTAGTGTCTTAGGATGGTTACACGGAATAAGCTGAGTTGTGTATAACATACAAAGTAGAAGTGAAAGGATTAGGTTACTCTAACGATTCGAGTCTAGTAGAAGTGCAATTGACGGAAATAAAAATTGGTCGGGTGTCAAAGAGAATATGAAACTACAAAACGACGTTTCGTACATCTGCCTTGTATCACAATGTACCGGTGTATTACATCACGGAAAATTGGCGGAGTTTCGAAAACTGTTCTCAATGCTGTTTGCAGCTACATTCACTGTGTGCCAATGAAATTTCCCTGAATTTCTACGAGTATACGAGTATTTATTACTGCTAAGGGATAGTAGTTGCAAGGAGTCGCTGTATTACAATGCATTGTAAAGATGTTTAGTATATATGAAGGGTATAGGAATAAGGGCTCTTCGGACTTTGGTACAATAGGCATCTGAACCATTTTTTTTTTCGATTTGTTATTTAAAGACGTTACAATAATATAACTATAGGCGAAAGAATTACTTCGATACCATAAAAACTTCTCGAGATATGATAACTTTAAGATCACAAAGTTGGACTATCCCGAAAACGCTCCATACAAAAGGCTACAGTATTATGACGTCACGATACGCTATTTTATATGCATTATATCAGAAATTTGTACGATAGCTATGTTAAATATTGCGTTTATGAGCTAGTGCCGTAACAAAAGTTATAGTATTTTTTATTGTTTCTATAATGGTAATATTTATTTTTTATAATTTCATACTTTTAAAATGGACTTTCTCACCAAACTTTGATCGACCATAAAACACGTCGGACATAAGTTATTAAAATTTTGAGATCTCAGATCGTTCTAGTTTTATGTATTTTACGATACTGATAAAGAGTTTTTATAATTTTAGAACTTTGTTCAGATGCCTATTCAAAATAATGGACATAAGGAGGAAAATTTCACTTGTTAGACTGGAGCGTTGACCAACAACAAGGTTTGACAAGTATTCATTGTTAAAAATATTTGATCTTTCTATCTACCACATCATGTAACTCATAAAGTCTATTTAAAAATCATCAGTTGGATTTTACTAATGATATCATTAGCCCCTTTTCTTACATCCTCCATTATGTACAGTCAAGAGAATACTTTCTAACGTAACGGCCTTCTGTTATAGCACAACAGAAAGCGGTTACACATACGTGTCAGATTCATGTGATGTTCACTGTACATATTATAATTATGATGAGAATTTGTATATTAATAATAATAATGAGAATGTACATCAATTTATAGTAGTGCCATTAATGTACAGTGTAAAGTTATTTAATGAAAATATTTATTGAATGTTTGTAAATATTTCGAATTAAATTATTTATTTATATTATTTATTATGTGTACAGACTGTTATGTGCATTTATATACTCTATGTATTAATAAGGATCTATATATATAGATCTATATATTAATAAGGAAATGATATGTTCCCAAAATGTTAATAAAACTAATTATCTACGTTATTTATTTTCTTTATCAACAAACAAATGAAATGGTTTACAGCACCCGTTTTTTATACTATGTCGGGTGGCAGACAAGCATACGGCCCGCCTGAAGCGGTTACCGTAGCCATATTAACGCTCGCAACATAAGATATCGCTCGCTCGCCGCCACCCCCGCTGCCAACGCAGTAACTCCTTCCTTTCTTTCTGGTAACCTCACTCACTTGCAGGAACACAACAATCCACAAGGGAATTGTTATTTGGCTGCGGTATTCTGTGAGGTGGAGGTACATTCCCCAGTCGGGTAGCGTACAATTACGCTCCCAACCTCTCTTTTCGCCAGAGCTTCGTTTGTCAGTCAGCAGGGTGCACCGCGTGCAGGCGAGGTTGGCTTTTGTTCAAAGATGTTGATAAACCACTTATACTCCATAGCATTTATATTCATTTCATTGCAAGGGTATGAATCTTACTTTAATGGTAATAGTTTACCTACAGCCTGCAGTCTATTTCAAAGTTATTTAATCCTAGGTTATTTATTAAACGAGGCAGTCTTGTATACTATAAATAGGTAAATGATTATGCTACCTTTGTACAGTCAATATAATCCAATCCTTTAATAAAATATAAATGGGCGGATTGGACTTTAATCAAAAATATGTTTTTCATAAATATATAATTTTTTTCATAAATATATAAATTCCTTTTCATTAGTTTTCATATGTTAAAATATATGAAAAGTAACTGGGAAAATTCATTTCCTAGAAACGCGGAGGAAAGTCTCCGAAAATACACGTACTATTTTATCTACCTGCTGACCTACTGACTAACAAAAGAAGCTCTGGCGAAAAAAGAAGTAGCGCATAGCTTATTTTTAAAGCTGCCCGACTGGGGAAGTAGCTCCACTTCACAGAATACCGCAGCCAAATAACAATTCCCTTGAGGGTCGTTGTGTTCCTAGGAGTAAGTGAGGTCACCAGAAAGAAAAAAGGAAGGAGTATAGGCTCGCAACGGATCGGCGACTCCTTGGTGTTGCTGGTCTACGTGGCAGGTGGTGATTGTTTACCATCAGGTGACACATCCCCATCTCATGAAAAAAAAACTTGTACCTCAATTCAATTTATCATGATGACTTCATCTTTCAGAACTTTCTTCGACCGTGTGTGTTAACAGTGATAACTTACGCCATAGAAACATAATCTAGTACCTTTATGGATCTCATACGAAAGTTTAAGGTTGCGCGGGATGGAAAGTGCTATGCTCGAAGTATCTCGCGCTATGCGATCTATGATTATTATTATTGATCTATGAGTCTATCGAAACTCAAAAATAAGTATAACTATAATAGAACTAAAGTTACCCGTTGACTTACAGTTCTATGAGCTTTGTCCCTGCCCACTGCTACTTCAGCCTGTTTATTCCTAAAGATATGTAATAAAGCTCACAAAATTGACAGTCAATGGGGCAGAAATGTTCTGGAGTCGCGATCAAGGACCAGAAAGCGCAGCGTAGGACGACCCCTAACTAGATACTCACTAGCTAGGACGATTTACTAACGGTCGCAGGGAGCCGATGGATGTAAACGGCACAAAATCGAGTTGTGGAAGACTTATGTGCAGTGGTGGAAATCCTTCGGCTGAAATGATGATGATGATGAGTGATAATTTTATGCAATGAAAGCAGTTGCATATAATTTGTTACACAATAGCCAATGTCGCTCTAGAGCGCTATCATCGAAGCTGGAGCCGATTCCCATCGGATTGTTTGATTGCGAAAGTTGAACTTTAGGTTAGATTAGTAATTAGGTAATTGAGCTTACTATTGACGAGCTCGGTGGCGTAGCGGTCAATGACGCGACACTAACGCTCGTGGATTCGATTCCCACACAGGACAAATATTTGTATGCTCATATGAACATGTCTGTTTGTCTTGGTCTGGGTGTTTTCTATGTATCCTAAGTATGTATTTACAAAAAAAAAAACAATGTATTTACGTACGTTTATCAGTTGTCTAGTACCCATAACACAGGATTCGCTTACTTTGGGGCTAGATGGCGCTGTGTAATTTGTCTGACTATATTTATTTATTTACTATATAGTGGCAATAGAAACCCTAAGCACTACCGACTAAGCTGAAAACTTGTTAAAAAATTTAATATATATATATTTTAAATATTAAAAAATTTAAACGGATCTCCGGTCGGGTCGGGTCGGGACGGTTTGAATGAAGCTGGTTCCTACTTATTGGATTTATTGATTGCCAAAATTAAAATTCAGTTTAGATGTGTGATATTTGTGTTTATCTTAGTAGAGACACTGGAGCTCTACCGACTAAGCTGTAGATGTTTGTCAATAATTAAAACGTAAGACCTATTTTTCGAATCAAAATATTCGATGGTAATCGGATACAGCTTTGGCAGCCCTGGGATAAATAAGGATTGACAATGGATGAGTTTCAAAATAATTTATTAAATAGTAAAAATGCAATAGAAGAATAAAATACACATCTCAACGGATCGGCGACCCCTTGGTGTCGCTGGTCACCATGGGCGGTGGTGATTGCTTTCCACCAGGTGAGCCACATGCTCGTTTGCCCCCCTCTCAGATAAAAAAAAAAATACATCATTTATTTGAATAGTTGTCTTCATTGTATTCAGAGTGTGTACTTGCGTTCGCATGCGATCATGCCAACGTAAACAAACCGACCACATCGAAAAGAACTCTCATGTTGTGAATTTATAAGACGCGTGTTACATACATATTATGTAAAATTATGTGTCTTACTTGGTGGGCAACCAGCCTAATTTCATCATCATCATCAGGTGCATTTTAGTCTCCACTACAGGAGCACGACCCTCTCTCGTCCGTCCTAGACGGAAGGAGGATTTAGCCGACACTCCCCACGCTGGCCAAACGAGTTGGGGAGGCCTGATCGATATTTGATAATGTATTTCCCTTAGTCGCCTTGTACGACATCCACGGGAAGAAACGGAGTGATTCTAGTCTGCCGGAAACCACACAGCCATAGGCCACAGGCTAATTTAATATGGTGAATTAATGTTCAAATGTGACCAAGAAACTCGCATAAAGCACTAAGAATTAATGAAAAGATTTAACAATTTTAAACTTCTTTAAGTAGTCATACAAAGTCGTGATTTTATACCTAATATAATAATTATTTCCAACATACGATACGTACACGTGTACAGGCCACACGGAGTCAAGTCTAAATAGCGCCATTTCTCAGCCGGTCTCCGACACGCCCTCCAGCCGAGATTGTTGCTCAATAATTCACGGGACCCGCTTAGAGCTGCCTCACACGAACGAACATTACTTAATATACTTACCCATTATTTAGTGCAACAGTCACATAAATAAAGTCAATATTTATTTTTCGAAAGTGGTTTTGGTATTTATTTAAATCTGCTAATTGGACTTATTGATTAAAGAATAATAATTTAATAATAAATTCTTTATTTTCCATAAAGTTTGCAAGTTTATGATATTAGTACCTCCTTTTAAGTAATTATGAAAAACCTGTATTACTCTTCGTCAATATTACAATATAATATAAAAAAAAGTAGATAATTCTTATAATCTAATCTGAATCTTATAAAGAATTCAGAGTAATAAGAATACTATTGTACAGGCACCGGCTTCTTCTTCTTTGCACATAAAATTTCAGAAATAGGTACCTGGTCTACCTAACTATATTTTTTTATAATTTTTGCAATTAATAAATGTTGTTTCATTGGAGAATTTTAAAAGTTATTACAGTGCAAAAACGACATCAATGTAAGTTGTTATATGACTATATTGCACCGTATATGAGAGATACAGTTTATGTCGCGTAGATCGGAATATATTTAACTCAATGAAATATTCTTATGTTTTAATCCTTATAGTAAGTATATATACTCGTATGTTAATTTTAGAGTCTAGTATAAAAATAGTAAATTTTTACACGCATAAAATCATAATGAAAAATAAAAAAAATAATTCGCATTTATGGTATGCGGAGCAATCAACAAAATTTAGGTAAATATATTCGTGAATTACAGTAATAATTTTGACGTGACAACGTCTTATAAATTGGTTAGCCGGGTGACACTTCAAGAAACGCGCTCACGTTATGCGCTCACAATGAGAGCGAGTGAGAGGCACGCGTCCCTTCTAAGAGCGAGAGAGACAGACATAAAAAGTGAAAGGCATGCGTCCCTTCCACTCGAAAACATTTTACCACTCAAAGTCGTTGTCACGTAAAACTTTCGCCCGTATACCGACTTTACAGGCAACCAATTTTTTAGGTAATAATTTAGCGTTTCCGTCGACGACGTGGCTTAATAAGCTTCTATACATAGGATCAGCAGTTTCGAAGATTACATTGTACAAACAATATAAACTTTTCAAATATATTTATATGTATAGGTAGGTAAATTAGTCATTAAAATCGTATATAAATAGTTTTAAGTATATTGGATTATTAGAAAGGATATATCCTTTATTGTCTCGGTCCCGCTTTTCCACCCAATAAACAATTACTAGGTATATATCTGATAAAAAAAATCAGACTATTTTAAAGTGTAGTGTGAGGTAGTCCTTAGAGCAAGGATCACAATCCGTTGCCTCATCGCGCCTTATCAACGGGACGGAATATCAACACTTCATGCGACAGTCGGGGCACGTCGTCGCTGGCTGCTGCGCCATTTTGTCACTCCTCTCTCTCAATTATTTACGAAGTATTGTATCGATTGCTGGATTCGCAAGCTTATTTTCAAGAATGACACTACGGTATGAGGAATGACACTTCTTAATCGTGGTGTACCAGCCCCCCTAGCCAAGTGTAATTCGTAGCGTAACGAACGTTAGATAAATCACGTGACATTTGTCAAAATCGAGCATTTTAGTATGAGAATTGACAATTGACAACACTCGCCTAAGCTGGAGCAGTTTCATATCGATTTTGGACTCCGAAAATCGGGCATTGGTTTATGTGAGTAAACATTCTTATGTTCATTGGTTTAAGTGAGTAAACATTCTTATGTTCACTCACTTAAATCTACTGTGATTTATACCCTGGAGGATTCTTATACACCAGGTTATAAATCACAGTAGGATTGCAATTGGATGGGAGAAGACATCGAGGACGGTCACCAATCCGCTGGACTGATTCCATTAAACAGGTTATGGGCCTCACTGTAACTACGGCCTTCAGGCAGGCTGACGACAGGGTGGTGTGGAAACAGCTTGTCAACACTTCTACCAAGGCCTATCACAACGGGCACGACTTTCAGTAATGAAGAATACGACGAAGAAGAAGGATTGCAATAATAAATAACATAAAAATATCTCTGATAAGTCAACTCGTTTGAGGCTTGAGGTTTTATGACAGTATAAATAATAGTATATCCACCCCTTGACGCCCTCTAGTGTCCACATAATCTTCCCTCTGAGACGAATCTGGAACAATTTGTATGGCGCTGTACGCACACACGCTCATTCATGCTGTGGACAGACGTCATTGTTTATGTAGTATTTAACAACGCGGCGATGCAACATTTGTATGGAGAGGCTGGGGTCTGGTTATATGGCCATACTAAGAGGCAAGGTCTTATATATCTTTTTTTGTTTCGCTGATACATGGTTGTGAACCATGTATCAGCGAAACAAAAAAAGATATTGCAAACGATCATAAACCATGGTAACCGCTTCACTTCAGCTGACCATGTAATTTATGGCCACTCTGTATAGTAGGCCCAACAAAGTGATAGATAAGTATAAACAAACACTTCTTACCCCTTCAATTACAAAGTGGGAAAAGGAAATTTCTTTTGTTGCCCGTTGGTCAGCTATTATTCACAAATCGATCGCCTTGTTACACTTATTTTTTACTAGCTGTTACCCGCGGCTTCGCCCGCGTGGTCCAGGGAAGCCTGCTGCCATTGATTTGTGTATATTTTTCTTTTGTTGTATTTTTTTTTTACTTCGTGGGATAAAAAGTAGTACCAGTATGTACAAATTTTAATGATGATTGGCTGCATAGTTAAGGCATGAAGAAATAACAAACAAACTAAATTACTTGAACACTTATAATATTTGTATGGATGGAACGCCCACACTCAAGAGAAAATAATTGTTCACCACATAAATGTTTGCCCTCTTTATTTTTCCTTCGAATAAAATATTTTTCCTGGATAAAAAGTAACCTATGTCACTCTCCAGACCGGAAACTATCCCCTGTTAAAACATCACGTCAGTACTTACGTTCCTTTCGACGTGATAGAAGGACAAATGATTACAAAGTTTATTTTTTCCCATGGGATTAAATTGTTTTTCCGGGATAAAAAGTAGCTTATGTCTCTCTCTAGATTACTCTATTAAAAATTCATGTCTGTACTTAGGTTTCTTTTGACGTGAAAGAAGGACAAATGAACTTTATTTTTTAATAACGTACGTTTACGGTATGGAGAGTGGCATAGGCTACTTTTTATCTAGGAAAAACATCTTATTTCTACGGGAAAATACATACTTTGTAATCATTTGCCCTTCTTTTAAGTCAAAAGGAACCTAAGTACCGACATGATTTTTTTTAACGGGATAGTTACGTAGTAGAGTATGGACATGACTTTTTAAAATGGTGATAGTTCACTGTTTGGAAAGTGACATAGGTTGCCTTTTATCCCGCAAAAACATCTTAATCCCATAGGAAAAAATAAACTTTGTAATCATTTGGCATTATATCATGTCGAAAGGAACGTAAGTACCGACATGATTTTTTTAACAGGGGATAGTTTCCGGTCTGGATAGTAACATAGGCTACTTTTTATCCAGGAAAAAACATTTTATTCCCACGGAAAAAATAATTCGATCCCCGCAGAGGGCAATCTACGTGGTGAACAATTTTTTTTGTCTAGATCCATACTAATACTGTAAGTGTTAATGTGAGATATTACTATTTATAGAATATTGATAATACTATTTAAGGAACGTTTGTTATTAATATTTATATCTCACGAAGTAAAAAAATACAACCAAACCAAACATGGCTAATAACTGGGCTGAATATCTCATGAAAATCAATTATATTTAACTTAAAATTTTCCTTTTCAATTTCCACTGAGCACTTCAACGCGTTATATAGCGATCTTCTATATAACACTATACTTACTAATATTATAAAGCTGAAGAGTTTGTTTGTTTGTTTGTTTGAACGCGCTAATCTCAGGAACTACTGGTTCGAATTGAAAAAATATTTTTGTGTTAGGTAGCCAATATTTCAAGGAAGGCTATAGGCTATATAGCATCACGCTACGACTCATAGGAGCGGAGCACCAGTGAAAAATAGGAAAAAAAAAGTCGAAAGGAACCTACCTACCCTACCTACCTACCTTTCGACTTAAAAGAAGGGCAAATGATTACAAAGTATTTTCCCGTAGAAATAAGCTGTTTTTCCTAGATAAAAAGTAGCCTATGCCACTCTCCATACCGTAAACGTACGTAATTAAAAAATAAAGTTCATTTGTCCTTCTTTCACGTCAAAAGAAACCTAAGTACAGACATGAATTTTTAATAGGGTAATCTAGAGAGAGACATAAGCTAATTTTTATCCCGGAAAAACAATTTAATCCCATGGGAAAAAATAAACTTTGTAATCATTTGTCCTTCTATCACGTCGAAAGGAACGTAAGTACTGACGTGATGTTTTAACAGGGGATAGTTTCCGGTCTGGAGAGTGACATAGGTTACTTTTTATCCAGGAAAAATATTTTATTCGAAGGAAAAATAAAGAGGGCAAACATTTATGTGGTGAACAATTATTTTCTCTTGAGTGTGGGCGTTCCATCCATACAAATATTATAAGTGTTAAAGTAAATTAGTTTGTTTGTTATTTTTCATGCCTTAACTATGCAGCCAATCATCATTAAAATTTGTACATACTGGTACTACTTTTTATCCCACGAAGTAAAAAAAAAATACAACAAAAGAAAAATATACACAAATCAATGGCAGCAGGCTTCCATGGACCACGCGGGCGAAGCCGCGGGTAACAGCTAGTTTTATATATAAAATTAATCTATACTATCTAATTCTATACTAATATTATAAAGCTGAAGAGTGTGTTTGGTTGAACGCGCTAATCTCAGGAACTACTCTTGAAAAAATATTTTAGTGTTAGATACTTAGGCTATATTTCAAGGACGGCTATAGGCTATATAACATCACGCTACGACCAATAGGAGCGAAGCACCGGTGAAGAATAGGAAAAAAATATTCCTTTTGAGGGCTTATGTCGCGTGCGCTGCGTAAACGGTTGAAGTTACGCATAAATCATGTATGACGGAATTGTTCCTCTTTAAAAGTTTAAAAAAAAAGTCCGCGACAGTATATGTCTATCTTTTAAGATTGACACACTATAACGTTTTTTCATGGTAATCAAAAGGAGAAAGTAGGTAAAAAAAGGTTATAGTGAGTTAATCTTAAAAGATAGACATATGCTGTCGCGGACTTTTTTTTAGAACTTTTAAAGAGGAACAATTCCGTAATACATGATTTTTGCGTAACTTCAACCGTTTACGCAGCGCACGCGACGTAAGCCCTCAAAAGGAATATTTTTTTCCTATTTTTCACTGGTGCTCCGCTCCTATGAGTCGTAGCGTGATGCTATATAGCCTATAGCCTTCCTTAAAATATAGGCTACCTAACACAAAAAGAATTTTTCAATTCGAACCAGTAGTTCCTGAGATTAGCGCGTTCAAACAAACAAACAAACAAACAAACAAACAAACTCTTCAGCTTTATAATATTAGTATAGATTATTAACGCTTCTGGTCTTTTCATATTAGCTCCCGAAGGAAAGACTCCCTTCATTTCTTTTTTAAACTATGAGAGTGGCATAGGCTACTTTTTATCTAGGAAAAACATCTTATTTCTACGGGAAAATACATACTTTGTAATCATTTGCCCTTCTTTTAAGTCAAAAGGAACCTAAGTACCAACATGATTTTTTTTAACGGGATAGTTACGTAGTAGAGTATGGACATGACTTTTTAAAATGGTGATAGTTTACTGTTTGGAAAGTGACATAGGTTGCCTTTTATCCCGCAAAAACATCTTAATCCCATAGGAAAAAATAAACTTTGTAATCATTTGGCATTATATCATGTCGAAAGGAACGTAAGTACCGACATGATTTTTTTAACAGGGGATAGTTTCCGGTCTGGATAGTAACATAGGCTACTTTTTATCCAGGAAAAAACATTTTATTCCCACGGAAAAAATAATTCGATCCCCGCAGAGGGCAATCTACGTGGTGAACAATTTTTTTTGTCTAGATCCATACTAATACTGTAAGTGTTAATGTGAGATATTACTATTTATAGAATATTGATAATACTATTTAAGGAACGTTTGTTATTAATATTTATATCTCACGAAGTAAAAAAATACAACCAAACCAAACATGGCTAATAACTGGGCTGAATATCTCATGAAAATCAATTATATTTAACTTAAAATTTTCCTTTTCAATTTCCACTGAAGTGTTCTACTGAGCACTTCAACGCGTTATATAGCGATCTTCTATATAACACTATACTTACTAATATTATAAAGCTGAAGAGTTTGTTTGTTTGTTTGTTTGAACGCGCTAATCTCAGGAACTACTGGTTCGAATTGAAAAAATATTTTTGTGTTAGGTAGCCAATATTTCAAGGAAGGCTATAGGCTATATAGCATCACGCTACGACTCATAGGAGCGGAGCACCAGTGAAAAATAGGAAAAAAAAAGTCGAAAGGAACCTACCTACCCTACCTACCTACCTTTCGACTTAAAAGAAGGGCAAATGATTACAAAGTATTTTCCCGTAGAAATAAGCTGTTTTTCCTAGATAAAAAGTAGCCTATGCCACTCTCCATACCGTAAACGTACGTAATTAAAAAATAAAGTTCATTTGTCCTTCTTTCACGTCAAAAGAAACCTAAGTACAGACATGAATTTTTAATAGGGTAATCTAGAGAGAGACATAAGCTAATTTTTATCCCGGAAAAACAATTTAATCCCATGGGAAAAAATAAACTTTGTAATCATTTGTCCTTCTATCACGTCGAAAGGAACGTAAGTACTGACGTGATGTTTTAACAGGGGATAGTTTCCGGTCTGGAGAGTGACATAGGTTACTTTTTATCCAGGAAAAATATTTTATTCGAAGGAAAAATAAAGAGGGCAAACATTTATGTGGTGAACAATTATTTTCTCTTGAGTGTGGGCGTTCCATCCATACAAATATTATAAGTGTTAAAGTAAATTAGTTTGTTTGTTATTTTTCATGCCTTAACTATGCAGCCAATCATCATTAAAATTTGTACATACTGGTACTACTTTTTATCCCACGAAGTAAAAAAAAAATACAACAAAAGAAAAATATACACAAATCAATGGCAGCAGGCTTCCATGGACCACGCGGGCGAAGCCGCGGGTAACAGCTAGTTTTATATATAAAATTAATCTATACTATCTAATTCTATACTAATATTATAAAGCTGAAGAGTGTGTTTGGTTGAACGCGCTAATCTCAGGAACTACTCTTGAAAAAATATTTTAGTGTTAGATACTTAGGCTATATTTCAAGGACGGCTATAGGCTATATAACATCACGCTACGACCAATAGGAGCGAAGCACCGGTGAAGAATAGGAAAAAAATATTCCTTTTGAGGGCTTATGTCGCGTGCGCTGCGTAAACGGTTGAAGTTACGCATAAATCATGTATGACGGAATTGTTCCTCTTTAAAAGTTTAAAAAAAAAGTCCGCGACAGTATATGTCTATCTTTTAAGATTGACACACTATAACGTTTTTTCATGGTAATCAAAAGGAGAAAGTAGGTAAAAAAAGGTTATAGTGAGTTAATCTTAAAAGATAGACATATGCTGTCGCGGACTTTTTTTTAGAACTTTTAAAGAGGAACAATTCCGTAATACATGATTTTTGCGTAACTTCAACCGTTTACGCAGCGCACGCGACGTAAGCCCTCAAAAGGAATATTTTTTTCCTATTTTTCACTGGTGCTCCGCTCCTATGAGTCGTAGCGTGATGCTATATAGCCTATAGCCTTCCTTAAAATATAGGCTACCTAACACAAAAAGAATTTTTCAATTCGAACCAGTAGTTCCTGAGATTAGCGCGTTCAAACAAACAAACAAACAAACAAACAAACAAACTCTTCAGCTTTATAATATTAGTATAGATTTATTTAAGTAAGTACTTTTTATAATCAGATAAATAAGTAGGCAAAAAAAAGGTAAATAAATTAGTAAAATCACAAAAATAGTATTGCTCTACAATTACAAAAAAAAAAAAAAACACAAATACCTACAATGAAATAAGTAACAACATTTCCGCCGCGATGCTGCTTGCTGGTTGACGTAGGTCAGTGTTTCCAATGGATTAACGACTGTCTATTGAATGTCAGTCACATACAACTTGTGACAACAATCGGGGCAATTCCAAGGTAGATGGAGGTAATGCATATCACATTCATATATCCAATTATCATTCCAGGATTGATGCTGTCCATTGAACATAACCCTCAATCCACTTACCTAGATTTTTTTATCTTCAGAGTTTATCCAACTTGACATCTCCGTTACAGCTAAAATGTAAAAATAATATAAATACTGTTGACCTGAATACATCAAAAAGACCTCAAACAAGAAGTAAATTCTAACATTACGCACCCTCTTCAGTAATACTTCTTCGCCAAAATAGATTTATCAAGCACATCAAAGCGAGTGATTTCACCCCTGACGTGAATTCAATCAAACGACGTCTCTGTGCGAATTATTGCCGTCAGTCTGCTTCAGGCGCTCTAGAAAAAATGCGAGTCTTTACGACCATTACGATGTATTACATCCATTCATTTGTTGAATATTATTTAATACTAGCGTTCGCCCACGGTTGCGTTCCCGTTTAGTTCAGAAAGTAGGTCTTTCTCAATGCTAACTTTATCAAAATGTATACAGCTGTTTAATATATTAGCGTAGATAAATTTCAACGAACTGGAGAGATAAAAATTAAATGCGTTCTCCTTTTATTAATTAACTCTACAAGTACAACCCAAGAAACTCCCTTTCCGCCTTTCTTGAAGATCCCCTTGCTTCAGTCTCTTGGAAGAACATTATTACGCAGTCCTATTTTTCCAGCTACAGGCAAGCAAGCATATCTACGGCCGGCCCGCCTGATGTGCGCGGTAGGTAAGTTACCTAGTGCAGTAAAATTAACTTACAATCCATGTTGATTGGTTTCGTGTGTATACTTTCGAGCAACGATATGTGGAAATGTGAAAAATATCTATTAATGTACATAAATTATTTACCAAGATATTTTGATTTTCATTCTTGACCGTGGTAACATATCTCTTTTGTTGACTACTATTACGTAACAGTGGCATATCGTACGCAGGGCCCTCTACTCAAACGCGTCAGAATTGGGGGTTTTCTACCACTCGAACATACGGTTGCTATCTCTAAACGCTAGCAACCAGGACAAGATCCGTAAAAACTCCGGATTTTGAATCTTAAAACCCGGACATGTCATCAGTGTTTTTAGTAGTATTAGATTAGTACTATATTCAGCGAAATTTATTGAGCTTACAAAATCGTCCGGTCGTTCTGTCTGTCCGTCCGTTGCCATGAAACTCAAAATTTCGAAATTCTGACTTCGGATTCGTGTAGAGCATCAAAAAGTAGTAATGTAAAGTAATCTTGATTTTCCGAAAAAAAGTCGTTCTGTCTGTCCGTCCGTTGCCATGAAACTCAAAATTTCGAAATTCTGACTTCGGATTCGTGTAGGGAGCATCAAAAAGTAGTAATGTAAAGCGACCTTGTTTTTCCGATATCAATTCGGGATTTCGAAAAAAAAAAAAATTCGCTATGGTGGCGCATGCTGCGCGTCCGATGTTTTATTTTGTGACAAGACGGTTAATTGCTGCATGGGGCGGGCGTTAGTGATTTAAATTTTTTAACTCTGAACTACAAATGAATCTCCGTCCGGACGCTCTCCGGACGCCCTCCAAACACAAGCCACAACCAACCACAATCAAGGACAAATCCGGCAAAATCCGGACGAATTGCAACTCTACTCGAAGCGAACTCGCAGGAGGCCCTTGTAAGCCTGGGTAGCCATTGAAACAGGTGATATGGTGGAAGCTACACCGCTGTTACGTAAGTACTAGCTAGCACACTATTGTACATACAATTTCTATTAACATATATAGCACTAAGATATTAGACATGTATTATATGGTAATTACATTATTGTCCCCGAAGCCGCCATGTTTGATGAATGTTCGTATACTCGCAGAGTCAATACAAACAGATTAGCTACAAGACGATATTAGTTCAGCCTAGCGAGCCAACACACGAAATTGCTTTACGAGTTGGACGTTACAAATGTATAGATGTATTTTATGATTTACTATCGACCCGCTAAGGCTTCGCCTGTGGGAGATATTATAAGTGTATTGTACCGGAAGATTTTCTCTACATAGATAGTGTAATAACGTGAGGGTGGAGGGCGAGGAGCACTAATGATGTAGACACCTGTTGTTGTATATGAACAGGGGCCTTACCACAAGCTCTAAACGCAGGAATAAAACTATGATGGTTGCGTATTTATCAATGAATCTCATTCATAAATGCAACCATGATGGTTCCATTCCTGCGTTTAGAGCTTGTGGTAAGGCCCCAGAGCCTTTATTTTAATGTTTTAATGCTATTTATACTACTGGGTTGTCGCTGACCAAGCAATATGCATCTATGTCGTAGTAAACCATGAAGTTACGATAACAAATCTGACAAATGAAAAATGTCGACAACTTTGATTCTCCGTCGAATTTCGTCGTTTTTTTCTTTTCATCGCTCACTGTGCGACCTGTCTTGATCCATATTGTAAGGTACTATTATTGACGAGCTCTTGATTTGACTCCGAGGCTGCGTGGTCGAACACAAGACAAATATTGTAAGGTACTTTATTGACGAGCTCTTGATTTGACTCCGAGGCTGCGTGGTCGACACACAAGACAAATATTTGTGTGTATGAACGAACATGTCTGTTTGTCTTGGTATCGCTGTTTTCTATGTATGTATTTACAATGTAATATATCTATATCTAGTATGCATAGTACAAGCACAGTATAAGTAATTGGTACAAGCTTTGCTTAGTTTGGGACTAGATGACAGTGAGTAATTTGTCTAGGAATATTTATTTATCACTACTACTATGCTATTACTTATACTGTGATGCTGCGGCTACACTACCTTACCGTCTACCGCGCTGTTACCACAATAATTATGGCATTGAATTACCATTTAAATTACTGCGTGAAGTGGGGTGGTTACACTAGAGTTTACCTAGATATGTCAATAAATTTGGCGGTAAAAATATCATTTTTCAAGATGGAGGTTGAAGCTGCAGCTGTTATATTTATTTAGATGGTTTCGGTCTTTTTTCTTCTTCAAATCATCATTGTACACCGCGATTTTTATCGAGGGATACCCGACTGAAAGCCCATAAAAAGATACGGTTCGCATTGGAATAATTCCAAAACTCAAGCTTTTTTCATTTGACCAATCCATGTCGCTCGATACGTGCGTCGCCGTTGAGCTCATGTGGCACACTGGACAAACGGTAGTGTGGCCACAAACGCATTAATTACTGCGGTAATTCCCTTTGATGTGCGAAAAAAGACCGCCGCCGGAGCTTTTGTCTACCGCCATTTGCTATATTGATTGGCATTGTAAAATTATGGCCATAAATCGTGGTTACACCTAGGCGTTGTCGAAATTATGGCAATAATTATTGGCATATCACGGTAGTGTAGCCGCAGCATGACAGTATGTGACCATTTTAGTTCAATGACGATAAATTCCCTGCCAAACTCCAAATACAAGCCATAACTTGTTAGTAACTCACGCCGGCGGGGGCGAGCCAATCAAACACTCATTGCATCTACATAAATAGTCCGGAGCAAGTCCGATGAAACATTTTATCTTCATTAGCAGAGCAAACCGCCCACGGAGGCGCGTGTTTGGATTGGAATATGGCGCTGATAATCTTTAGGGAAACCTTTAGGGAATATTTTTAGTTATTAATAAGAGTTGGGTGGCTGACCTCTCGATTATACTTTTGATTATTAATAATTAATAATCAATAAGCGAGCGGAACTCTTATATACGCCGAAAAGTCATTCTTGGAAATGAATAGGCTCCAAGCACTGAACAGATTTTGATGAAACTTGTCACAGTTAAAGACTTCGACATGCTTGAGGTTTTTGTCGAAAAACAAATTTTGATCGATCATGTCCTTGAGGAATGATCATCAAATATATTTTCCATTGAAATCAATGGAAAACATCATTGAATCTACTCGCTCCACTCAACCTCGAATTCGGCCCCGTGGGCTAGAATCCGGCGTAGTTATATTATTTTGAACTGACACTTTGACATATTGTTAAATTTTCAGTTAGACGGGGCCCACCACTGTGTTACCTGTGTAGCCAGGATTAACAGCGGCGACCGCCAAAAACGGCAATGAACAATGAAGTCCATTGCAGTCCCGGGGGTAAAACTACGGCTGCCTTGGAACTCACAACGAATTTAATCAGAAGAAATTAGTAGGAGTAGGAAGCTTTTGGAATTTGACTTCCCCTCTTAGCAATGTGAGAGACAGCAATATGGCAAATAAGGCATTAAAAGCCTAAAAAGATGGCTAGTCAAGTGAAGCTCAACTGCCGTGCACCACGGATTTTAAGTTTCTAACACTATTGGGGACCTAAAACATTGAGTTGTTACCTAACACACCGATTCCAATAATATGAATTGCAAATTCGTCTGAACGCTTGGTAATTCTCCCTTGTTGCTACCAAATCTGAATAGTATACTACCCTGGATGCAACTTGCAATGAATTCAACATGTCATCCCGCTCCCGCCGGCAAAGATCACACTCCCAGAGAACATGGTGTGCTGTTTGATCGAATTCATAATTACCAGTTCGCAGAACATTCGCATAAGGGCGATTGCATTAATTAAAACGAAAAGAGTTTATTTAGCCTTAAAATTGCCATGTCCAGTTAAAAATTGCGCAACGGGATGGTTGACTTCCAACCACTTTTGTCTTTAATCTATCTCTTAATCGATTGAAAGAACTGATTCAAGTGGCGTTCTTTGGTAGAAGTTTCCCACCTTTCCTGCCATTCAGACAGCAATGTTTTAAGTACTTCATTAATAGATTTAAACAGTCTAAGTATTTTTTCACGATCACGCATTTTCAAGAAATCCGGGACCATATTTTTAGATGTATAGTACATTGAAAAGCGAAATTTTCAGTTTTAATTGATTTCTAAAATTCTGTAATTATTAAGATATAAGACGCCGAGCAATCGGCAAGATATGTAAGGCTACTATGCTATAAAATTTATAAGATATAATTTCACCCATAGCGGAGGTTTCGGTACGCGAAAGAATTTCATGCTGCGAGCGTTAATATGGCCTTACTCACTCACAGGAACACAATAACCCTCATTGTTATTTGGCTGCTTTCTTTTCGCCAGAGCCTCGTTTACCAGTCAGCAGGGTGCACCACGTGTAGCTAGGTTTGGCTTTGATTCAAAGATGTTGATGAGCCATTTTCATCCATAAAAGATTATCTCTTTGATGATTTTACTATCATGAAATATTAAATACACTTCGAAATATTTAAGTAAAAAGAACAAATCTCGCGTTCAAGCGAGTTTGAAAATAAAATACGAGTATAACTTAGTAATTCTCTGAATATTGAATACTTGTAACTTAAATATTAAGTATCTTCTTGGTTCTGTGAAATATCTATATTTAACTTACATTTAACAGACTTACCAACAAAACGCGTTAAAATTCTTTTGAGAAGACCCTTTTGTATTTTCAGCAAAATTTATTGAGCTTATAAAATCGTCCGGTCGTTCAGTCTGCCCGTTACCATGAAACTCAAAATTTCAAAATTCTGACTTCGGATTCGTGTAGAGCATCAAAAAGTAGTAATGTGAAGCAACCTTGGTTTTCCGACATGAATTCGGGATGTCGAAAAAAAAAATGAATTCGCTTTGGTGGCGCACACTGCGCGTCCGATGTTTTCTTCTTAAACGATTTTAGTGTGTTATCAAAATTTTTTCTTTTAAAAAACTAGTTTTTTCAGTTAAATTTTATTACAATTTCCTTATAATTTACTAATCTCCTTCCTTTCTGGTTACCTCACACACTCGCAGGAACACAACAACGCTCAAGGAGTTGTTATTTGGCTGCGGTATTCTGTCAGGTGGAGGTACATTCCCCAGTCGGACTTACAATTACGCTCCCTACCTCTCTTTTCGCCAGAGCTTCGTTTGTCAGTCAGCACGGTGTGCCGCGTGCAGGTGAAGTTCGCTTTGGTTCAAAGATGTCGATGAACCACTTACACCCCCATTGTTAAGAAGACTGCACAACGTCTGACGGATCAGCTACTTGAAAATAAATATTGCTCTTCGATTTCGGCATTAACCAATAGTCATCTCACTGTTGAAATACGGGTCTCTTCAACTGAAGGGGCTTTACCAGTCTCCACCACGCTGCTCAACAGCGGCTTGACCGAGACTCTAGTGTTCACCAATAGCTGATCCTATTTCGAAAAAAAAAAAAAAAACAACAAATAAGTAGAAACTTACTGCTTGATATTCCTTTAGTAATTTTTCAGATATTGATTTAAAAATTAACGTGTAACAGTACGCAGCGAGTGTAGTTTTTGTCATGTTCTAAATTTTGTGCAAATTAATATTTATTTACTAATTTAGGTGAGGCCATTGCTGACCGCTTCGACAGATCCCTCAGCACCGTGATGGATTGGTTAAGATCAAAAACCATAATCATAATTATTCGGGTCAGAAGTGTATGCATCAGCGTATATAGTAGAAACTTGGTATGGTTGGTTTGGTTTGGTAGTTTTGGCACACCCTGGCGACTCCTTACAAATGTCACATCGTTAATTAAGTATGATTTAAACGATCATTACTGTGCAGAGCGCGAATGAGCGTGTGTGCGTGCGGCGCTACACAAACTAAGATTTGTCTGAGAGGGGAGGACAGGTGTGGTCGACACGAGAGAGCGGCGGGGAGCGGCCATACTGTACGTAGTACTATTATTACCCGACTGCGACAGAAGGAGGGTTATGTTTTTCGAGAGTATGTATGTATGTAATTGATTGGCACGCTCTACAGCCTGAACGGGTGGATGGTTTTTAGCTTGAGAGGTGTCGTTAGATTCGTATTTACTGTGAGAGTGACATAGTGACATCAAATATAAAAAAAACAATATGGCGTCTGTGAGAGCCGCAAAATTGTCGTTGCAGTCATTTTTTTTTCTTCTAAATATATCGATATGGGTATCAAAATAAAGGTCTCGATGACCTGATTTCAAATATACTATATTTAATATATTAGTTTATGCCTGCGGCTTTGCTTGTATGGAATTATATTATTGTTACACGTGATTAATAAATCTGTTTTAGGTGCAGTCGGGTTTATGATTTTTTTAATTAACTTATAACTTGTTTATACTGTGCTTTCAGCTAATATTATAATGATGTAACATGTTCGTAATTAATTGAGTTTGCGGCCATCCAAAGTCACTTATCGTCCTGTCCTATCTTCCTATCTATAGTACATACATAATACACCTGCATTATATATACATATAGGGCGAATTGAAATTTGTATCACCGTGGCTCGTACTGCTCGTACATAATTAAGGTGCAATCACAGTTGCGGCGGGGCTCGAGGCAGGAGGACTTACTCGGGAATGGGTATTTGGTACACTCGGACACGTAATAAATATTGAAATATTTTCTGGACTAATTACAAAGTGTCATTTAGTCTCGAATCCATAGTATAAGGACCCCGTATATCCCGGACTCCACTAAAGCGGAGATGTGGTGGCGAAGAGGAGATGGATGTAAACACTAATAGACATCAATAATGGAGTTGAAATATGTAGTGACTGTTTATGGTAAATCATACTTTGTACAGTACTTAAAAATAAATAATAGAAATCTGCTAATTTCATAAACACTCGCATTGGAAATTACAAAAATGATTGCAATTGTAACTATACCTAAATCTGTAATTCACATTAATTTTAATTAATTCACATTTGTAGTTTAGTCATAAATTTATTTGGCGAGAACTTTCTTTACTGAAATCTAAATGGCTGCCAGGGGTTTATATCGACATCATCCGAGACATTTACCGAAATTCCAAATCCATAGTTTAGACCTCTGTCGGAAAGACAAAATTCCCATTAACGTCGGTGTCTACCAGCGATCAGTCCTTAGTCTGTTTTTGTTCATATCAGGCATATTCTTATATATTAGAAATTCGTGGTATAAAGGAGGAGATTCTAATTACACGAGGAGCTCGAAGGCGTCGTTGAGCGTGTCAGTGTAATCAAACACGCTAGTTAAGCAACGTCTACCGCAGCCTGTCCATGGATGGGTTTATTTATCTCTCTTATATGCTCTCTCTTATATACAAAATTATAGACCTGGCCTACCTGAGTGTGTGAATGGTGTCAGTGGTGACAAGGCTATAGCCGATTTATTCAAACAACACTTCACTGTTGAACCGCTTCCAACTGAGCCGGGTGGGAGGATGAGAGATGCTGGGACACAAAATGATCATCCGGGCATACGATTTAACGCCAAAGAAGTATCTAAAATGATAAAATCTATGTCGGGAGGCAAATCACCGGGGCATGATGGTCTCAGCATCGAGCATCTTCTGCATGCTGGGCCACACTTACCGCGCGTTTTGGCAATGTTATATACCCTTTGCGTAGGGCACTCTTACCTGCCGGCGGAGCTGATGCGAACGGTTGTAGTTCCAATAGTCAAAAATAAAACCGGAGATATTACTGATAAATCCAACTACAGACCTATCTCATTGGCTACCGTGGTAGCCAAGGTATTGGACGGCCTGCTAAATGCACATTTAAATAATCACGTCACCTTGCACGACAACCAGTTTGGGTTTAGACCTAGACTATCGACTGAAAGTGCTATAGTGTGCATGAAGCATGCTGTCAGATACTACACTGACAGAAGTACGCCAGTATACGCCTGTTTCCTCGATCTGTCAAAAGCGTTCGACCTGGTTTCCTACGACATCTTATGGAAGAAACTACAGCAAGTCAACTTACCTCCAGAACTTATTAATATTCTACAATATTGGTATGGAAACCAGGTCAACAACGTGCGATGGGCGAGTACTTTGTCGGATCCGTACAGGTTGAGGTGCGGGGTGAGGCAAGGAGGTTTAAGTTCACCGACGCTCTTCAACCTTTACGTAAACGACCTGATTGACTCGCTCAGCAGTCGCCATGTCGGCTGTCACGTGGATGATATCTGTTTTAATAATATTAGCTACGCCGACGATATGGTATTGCTGAGCGCGTCAGTTGGGGGACTTAGGGAACTAATAGGTATCTGCGAAAAGTATGTTCAGGACCACGGTCTTAAATATAATGCCAAGAAAAGCGAAATTATGTTGTTCAAATCTGGCAATAAATGTCCGACAGAGGTGCCCCCTATTAGGCTAGCTGGTGTGGCGCTGAAGCGAGTAGACAGTTTTAAGTACCTAGGTCACATTGTGACCGAGGACCTGAGGGACGATGCGGATATTGAACGCGAACGGAGAGCACTGTCGGTGAGAGCGAATATGGTGGCCCGCAGGTTTGCGCGTTGTTCAAAACAGGTCAAATTGACACTCTTTCGAGCCTACTGTACGACTTTTTACACGTGTAACTTGTGGGTCACGCACTCCCGAAAGTCGCTCGATACCCTTCGCGTTCAGTACAATAATGCATTAAGGGCGCTGCTGCGGCTGCCTCGCTTCTGCAGCGCGTCTGGGATGTTTGCAGAGGCGCGTATTGATGGTTTCCATGCCATTTTGCGCAAGAGGGCGGCCTCGATGGCGCTGCGGACGCGGGCCAGTGGCAGCAGCCTCCTGCGTGTCGTCGCTGACCGTATGGACGGTCCCTTTGTGGCCCACTGGCTTGAATTGCACGGACCAGTGTGTCACAACAGGTTTTAGATGTTTAAGTGTGTGGTCTGTTTTACTAACATAGGATAAGTATTTTGTACTAACAAATATGGACTGTAATAATTGTCTGAAATAAATAAATTATTATTATTATTATGTATCTCTTTTTAATCACGGGTCAAGCCCGGTCATTTGATAGGCGTGCGCGGGGATATGGATCCAACGCGTAGAGGCCCCTTTGAGAAGTTTGATGTAATGTTGTACGCCCGCCGTGACCCGCTCCAGGATATGTCAATGGAACGACATACCCATGAGCAGGTCTCGGCAGGCGTTGAGACTATTGTGAAGTGTGATGGAAAATAAATGGGCTATGGAGATGAGATCTGGGTGAACTTAATACCGGGCTATTACAGAAGAGGGACGGACGCCTGCCATAACTGCTTTTATTGCTAGTTATTTGCGGCAGGCGGTGGCTTGCCACTCACTAGATGGGCCCCCGAAATGCCAGGAAAACGGCCGGGGGCAACACCGGTGTGAGTGACTCAGGGATGTCGAGAGGTGTGCTGCGCTTTCTCCGAAGTTACTCGCGGCGTGATGCCCTTTAACACTTCCACCCCTGGAGCATATAGCTCTAGCGGCTCCTCTCTGGACGGCCAATGAAGGCAAGCCAGAGCTGAGAGTCCTGCGGGCCTTCTTGTGTTTACACTCCGACCGATGAAGACACGTCGGAGACGAAGGCCCTGACCGACTCTCTGGAGACTCGGGTCCGTGGTGTCGCTACTCACACAACAGCTCGCCACACAAGCTGCCCTGCGGACTTATTATTATTATTATTATTATTATATCTTAGATATAATAATAATAATAAAAAAAAAAACCTGTCAGTGTCACCATACGTCTTTTTGTATATATCAAATCAGAAAATTATATAATAATGCATATCATAATACATATTGGAATAAATCAATACCAAAACTAGAGTTTTATACAATTTATATAATCTGCAAATAATATTCATCATACAATCATCCAGAACAATGAAAATGAAAAATACAGGTAATGACATCTATAGACATGACAGTGATATGACATAATAAAATGAACAAGAAATGCCGATAACACGAGGACAAGCACGCCTTCCACCGCTGCCTGTTTCACCGGTTAGCTCCACGTCCGCGTCTTCAGAGGAGTATGTGACTCCTCCGGAACACGACGTGTCGAGCAGTGAAAACGGGCGGCCGTCTCCAGCGCGACGCCGACCAGCTGCGCGTCGCCGAGGGAGACCACCGCTGCCGCGCTTGGGACCAGCAGGGCGACCCGCCCCGCAACCGGCCCCCGCCGTCGGTGGTGCAGTGCGCCGCATGAGATGGACACGAGAGATCAACGAAAATGTCATGCGGGCGTACTATAGGGCGACAGAAGGGGGAACTAACCTCACTGCGTATCGTTCTCGCTTGCTTCCTCTGTTCCAGGCTCTTGAACCGGACGTGACCGTTACTACACAACGACTATCAGATCAGGTGCGGGTTATCCAGCGTAACTGTATGTTGGACGGACCTGCGCTTGAAAGACTTCGCTCCGAGGTAGTTGTCCCCACGTCTACCGCTGAACGGGATTTTTCACATGTTTTGCCACCATTAAATCGTGTGGTAGAACAGTTGAATAATATACCCGATACGATGGACGTCGGGGACACAACAGTAAGTACCCAGGAAAATGAGCACTTGAGGAGGGTTTTGGATGATGTCATTCTGGAGTTTAGGACTAAGCCCGCCTCTGAAAAACCGCGATTGCCTCGTTTGCCCACGCACAGGCGAAACATAGCCCTAGTGATGGCTTTAGACCGCATGCTAGAGCCATATCTGCATTCTAGCCAAGATCTCACTAATACGCATTCGATCCTGCATTGCGCTGCTATCGCCGCTTGCCGTGTCGCAAATGTTCGATTCTTAGAACGAAATAGGATTGCGCAATGCATAGGGGATTCACCGAGATGGCAAAAAAGAATCGAAATGCGTATCAATACGGCTAGAGCCATCATTGGGAAGCTGATTTGTTTTAGGTCAGGAAATAATCGCCCCAGAGTCATGCGCTACGTGACACAGGCCTTTGCTGGAACCGGTATTAGGTCACAGGATTATATGGCCTTTGTCACGGAGCGTATAGACTATCTGAAGCAAAAAATTTGTGCATGGGCAAACCGGATACGTCGATACAGAGAACGGGTGGACAGATATCGCCAGAATCGCATCTTTCAAAACGATCAAAGGAAGATTTATAGAAGCTGGGAGAGTCCTACAACTGGTGGGGATAGTGGGGAGCGACCGGATATGACGGAAATGACACATTTTTGGAAAAATATCTGGTCGAACCCTACTGCTCATACTAGTGGCGACTGGATGAATGTAGTTAAGCGCTCATGTGAGAATTTACAACCCATGGGGCCGATAGAAATTAGTCCTCAGGACGTAGTGGATGCAGTTCATTCTCTTCATAACTGGAAGAAACCCGGACCAGACGGACTGCATAACTTCTGGTTGAAATGGTTACGAAGCTCACATGAGCGCTTGGCCTCACAATTTCAGGACGCAATTGAACGTGGGTCTCTCCCAACTTTTATGACAACCGGTGTCACCTTCCTGCTCCATAAATCGGGTAGTACCACGGAACCTAAAAATTACAGACCTATCACATGCTTGCCTACCATCTATAAGCTCCTTACATCTATTCTGAGAATAAAAGTAAATAAACACCTTGTAGCTAATAATATTTTAGATCCTGCTCAGAATGGATGTAGGGTAGGATCCCGTGGTACTAAGGAGCTACTCCTCATTGACATGACTGTTAGCCAGCAAGTTCGTCGAGGTCGCAAGAGTCTCTCCGCAGCCTGGATAGATTACAAGAAAGCCTACGATTCGGTACCTCATACATGGTTAAGACGGGTGTTGGAACTGTATAAAATTAATGCAGTTCTATGCACCTTTCTTAACTCATGTATGGGGCAGTGGACTACGGCTCTTTGTCTTCCAGGATGTGGAGCGACTCATGCAATCTCAGAACTCATAAGGATTGAACGTGGTATATTCCAGGGTGACAGTTTGAGTCCCCTTTGGTTTTGTCTGGCTTTGAATCCCTTGAGCGCTCTGCTAAGGAATTCCAAGCTTGGCTACCGGTTTCGAAGGGGAGGTGAAATCCTTTCTCACCTCTTGTATATGGATGACCTCAAATTATATGCACCGAATGAATCAAATTTGACGACACTACTAAATGTCACTCAAGCATTTAGTAATGACATTAAAATGGATTTCGGTATAGATAAATGCGCGGTCGTCCATATTAAACGGGGTAAAGTTGTAAATAGAGAAAACTTACAACTTTCAGAGAATGTGATTCTCAGAACCCTCTCTGAAACTGAAACTTATAAATACCTTGGTATGGCGGAGTGTTTAGGTATACAGGATAAGGAAATAAAACAATCAATGAAGGAACGCTTCTTTATCCGTCTTTCAAAAGTACTGAAAAGTCTTTTGTCAGGTGGTAATAAGGTGCGTGCCTTCAATGGTTGGGTTATGCCTTTGCTTGTATACACCTTCGGAATACTAAGGTGGACTCAAACCGAGCTCGACGCACTGGATCGCAAAGTCCGTAAACTGCTTACGGCGTATCGTATGCATCATCCACGCTCATCTATGATGAGATTATACATCCCACGGAAGTGTGGGGGTCGAGGCTTCCTTAATGCCAAAAACCTACACAACCGTGAGGTGTGTAATCTCAGGGATTATTTCCGTCATGTTGAGAGTGGGATGCATCGAGACGTTGTAGCAGTTGACAAAGGACTGACGCCACTCTCCTTGGCAAAAGAGAACTGGCACAAACCACTTGTATTAAGCACTGAAGATCGCTTGACTATATGGAAGGGTAAGGAGCTACACGGACGATTCCATCGGGCACTTCATGGACCCGATGTTGATCTTTTGGCGTCCGTGACCTGGCTACGATTCGGTGACCTTTTCGGGGAAACCGAAGGTTCTGTCTGTGCAATTGCTGACGAAGTTGTCAAGACTAATAACTACCGGAAATACATCATGAAAGACGGGACGGTGGACATTTGTCGGGCATGTCACCGTCCTGGTGAATCTATCAGGCATGTTATTTCCGGTTGTTCTTATCTTGCCAATGGTGAGTATTTGTACAGACACAACCAGGTAGCTAGGATAATTCATCAGCAACTTGCTCTTCGATATGGTCTTGTGAGTTCTGAAGTGCCATATTACAAGTATGTACCTGTGCCTGTTCTCGAAAACAGTCGTGCCAAGCTCTACTGGGACCGGTCTATCATCACGGACAGGACTATTATAGCTAATAAGCCTGATATCGTGTTGGTAGACCGGTTAGAGCGAAGGGCATTTCTTGTTGATATCACCGTGCCATGCGACGAGAACCTCGTGAAAGCTGAGAATGACAAGTTGTCGAAGTACTTGGACTTAGCTCACGAGGTTACCGCCATGTGGGACGTTGATTCAACAATAACTGTCCCGATAGTCGTGTCGGTAAACGGTCTCATAGCGAAAAGTCTCAATTCACACCTCAGGAGACTTTCGCTAGGCTACTGGGTCAAGGGCCGGATACAGAAGGCAGCAATTTTGGGAACTGCACGTATTGTGCGGAGGTTCTTCAGTCTGTCGCCCTGACCACCGGCGCCGCTGGTATATATCCCGCGCCGGCGGTAATACTTTTTATATTCATTTGTATTTATAATGTTATGTTTTTTATATTTATGTTGTAAATACAAATTTTTATAAAAAAGAAAACTAAATAAATAAATGGGAATAATAATAATAATTTATTTATTTCAGATCGTCCGCATCGGTGGCCTGGCTAGGTTTCGGTGATCTCTTTGGAGAAACTGAAGGTTTTGTCTGTGCAATTATGGACGAAGTTATCAAGACGAATAACTACCTGAAGGATCCAGGAATATTTATAGATCAGTGGGTATTCCCTTTATTTAATTATAAATATTGGGGGTATTCTTTATTAAAAATTAACATTACAACATACAGGATGAATGTAAAGTGTTCTGTGATGATTACAGATATGCAGCATAAAATAAATGTTTATCCATTGATCGACTTTTGTAAATATTTGCTATGGCGAATTGGAAAATAGTCTATAAATGAAGTACATATTATAATGTTACAAGCTGGCCCGGCGAACTTCGTATCGCCTTTAAATATTTTTACGTTAATTTTTCCAATTTTATAATAATTATTCAGCTATACGGGGCGGAAACAAATTCAACAAATCAAAGATCAATTAATATCAAATCTTTATGATTACACCAGTATAGGCTCGTTATGTCCTATTTCTTTTTCACCAATGCCCCTTTTGCTAACCGGTGGGATGCACCATGTGCAAGTGAGGTTGGTTTTGGCTCTAAAGATACTACTGAGCCACACTCAATCCAAAATAACTTTATGTTTATGACAATTATAAGTCCTTCTGTTTCATAATTAAGTTAAAAACTGTCCCATATCTCAAGTTGGATCAAACTGCACGCGTGTGCAAAATTTGATTTAAATCGGTTCAGTAGTTTCGGATTCCATCGCGGACAAACAACGTGACACGAAGTTTTTATATATTAAGACTTGATTTTATAGCGCAACTATCAAACAAGTATACAGCCTGCCTGGAAAGCAGTTACCGTAGTCTGCTTGCAATACCAGCGGTATCAGCGCGTTAATCGACATAGTTACTTACAAAGTTTGTTTCATTTCATCTGGGAAATTTCAAGGTAGGTATTACCGAAAACTCATTTCTAGGTAAAACCAATTTACTAAGTTTTAGTGTAGGCACCTACACAGTTTTATAGGCAGTGCTTATCGAACTAGAAAACCTAAGTTACATACATTGCCTACACTTAATGGTAAGTAATAAAGTGTTAACCGTTTTGTTCAATATCTCACTAGGACACCAGTCGCGCTATCAACATAACATACGAGTAATACAATTACATACATACAATACAATACAAAAACACCCTGACCAAGATAAACAGACATGTTCATGCACACAAATGTTTGTCTTGTGCGGGTATCAAACCCGCGACCTCGAAGTCAAAGTGGCCATTACTAACCATTGGACCACCGAGCTACGCCACTGGTTTGAGAGTAGATGTCGCTGAGTCGGATATTCAAAAGTAACCGATCTATTGTAATAAATCAAGGAGTAGATCTCTGTGACAAGTATATTAGGTATAAATCATGGGTGCGCACCCATCCGGTCCGGTGACGGGCCTGTAAATTTCCATAAGCCCCGATAACGACTGATAGGAGCCCATCGGCACCTTTATAGGCACCGAGGGAAATGGCCTCGCCTATTATTTATTGGCTTTCTTAGGAGAATTATTAGTAACCAGCTTGCGCCCGCAATTTGTACGTTCGTATCCCATTAAATTGGCCGTGTGGTTTCCGGCAGACTAGAATAGAATCACTCCGTCTCTTCCCGTGGATGTCGTACAAGGAGACTAAGGAAAATATATTATAAAACATCGATCAGGCCTCCCCAACTCGTCTGGCCAGCGTGGGGAGTGTAGGCCAAACCCTCCTTCTGTCTGGGACGGACGAGAGAGGGTCGTGCTCCTGTAGTGGAGACTCAAATGACCTGATGATGATGTTCCCATTAAAAATTTCACAAAAACCCTTTCTTATTGGATGCCATGTTATAATAGCTAACTGTATCACAGTATAAGTAATAGTACTACGTACCTGTATGTTAAGTTTCAATCCGATGCATCTGTTGGTTGAGCCAAAGTATAAGTAATAGTACTACAGTATGGACACTCCCTGCCGCTCTCTCGTGTCGACCTCACCTCCCCTCTGAATCTGATATGGCGCCGCACGCACACACGCTCATTCGCGCTTTGCACAGACGTCATTGTTTATGTATTAATAAACGACGCGAAATTTGTATGGAGTGGCCGGGGTGTGGTTGAGCTATGCGTTGATAGACCAATCAGTAACTGACGACGATACCGAGCTTGGTGGTCGAATGGCTAACAATGGTCACCTTTTTTTATATGACAGAGGGGCAAACGAGCATGTAGGTCACCTAATGGAAAGCAATGAGCCCATGGAGATCAGCAACACCATGGGCTCGCCGATCCGTTGCCAGCCTGTACACCTTCCTTCCTTTCTTTCAGCCCCCTTACCACCAACTCTTATTGCGATTCAATAACTGAATAGAATGTTTATTCATACCAATGAATAAGCGACTCTATCTCAAATTGAATATTTCATTGGTATGAATAAACATTCTATTCAGTTATTGAATCGCAATAAGAGTTGGTGGTAAGGGGGCTGGTGTCCTCACTCACTCGCTCCTGCGACACAACAACCCTCAAGGGAATTGTTATTTGGCTGCGGTATTCTGTGAAGTGGAGCTTCCCCAGTCCGACTGCATAAAAAATAGCTGTGCCCTACCTCTCTTTTCGACAGAGTCAGTCAGCAGTGTACCACATGCAGGTGAGGTTGGCTTTGGTTCAAAGATGTTGATGAAGCACATACACCCCAAAACACTTTGACTCTGACGCCGGTTCCATCCCGGACAAGACAAAATTTGCATGAACATGTGTGTTTATCTCGGTCTGGGTGTTTTCTATGTATTACATGTATATATTTATATTATTTACAAAAAAAAAAATAACTATGTGTACCTATTTATATACACTTATCAGTATCTAGTATCCTGCCTGTTCGTGTTCTCCAGAGTACGACCTCGCTTGGGCTCATTGCTTGAGCTATTGATTTTTTGACCGTAACCTGTCTATATATGAGTTGGCTATGTACGGGTTTATTTCGCTCGAGTTTCTCCGTGCTTCCGGTTACGTTACTTCCGGGGTACGTTAAGTCGGCGATCCGACTGTTCTCATAAGATAACAGTCGTTAAGCCAGTGGACTTTGAGTAGGTTAAAATATTGACAATTTATGACATTATTAATTTGACATGCAAATTATTTTATTGCTTGCTAACTCGTACTTGTTCAGAAATACCGCTGAGGGAAGTTGATTCTACAGTTTCACCGTTCATGGTATGAAATATCTTGATCAAGACATTTCATACCATGAACATGTTTTCTCTGTATTTTATGTATTTATTAAAAAAATATATATATATAGATAGATTTATCATTTGTATAATATATCAGATAACTAGTACTTATAGTCATCTAGTACCATTTAGCATCTAGCTTTGCTTAGTTATTGGAGTTAGATGGTAGTGTGTAATTGGTAGAAATATTATTAAATTTAATTAACAAAAGCATATTTTAAATTAATCTCTAACCGCAAGCCGCATAAAACAGAATAACGCAGCTGAATAAATGTGTTTTGGACAAAAAATAAATATGCCTCCTGCCATATTGGTATATTTCAGACGTTTTGCCGCAGTTGGGTTCGCGAGATATTTGGCAGTTCGCCAGCCCGCAAACGGACACATTGTGTGTTTGTACTCTGTGTCACCTGATGCGAAGGACCGTGGAAACCATTTCTAGCTTTTTCCATATTACATATAATATTCTATTTGTTATAGTCGTACGTTTCAGATATATTTTTTTCATATTTCTAAGAAAGGAGAGAGATAGCGACATTTTTATTTTTAACCAATTAGTATTCTTTTAGGTCCTCTTTTGACTTTTTCTTGTAATGTCATTCCTTACTATTTGAACATTATAGTTTGCTATTTGAATTTCAATGTTGTGCTTTTTTTAGGGTTCCGTACCCAAAGGGTAAAAAGGAACCCTATTACTAAGGCTCCGCTGTCCGTCCGTCCGTCTGTCACCAGGCTGTATCTCATGAACCGTGACAGTTGAAGTTGCCGCTATAACAACAAATACTTAAAAACAGAATAAAATAAATATTCAAGGGGGCTCCCATACAACAAATGTAATTTTTTTGTTCGTTTTTGCTCGCAATTGATAACGGCAATAGGTAGACGCTTGAAATTCTCACATAATATTTAGTTATATATTCACTTTAAAAATAAATATTTAAATAAAAATAAAACAATTTTTTAAAGAGGGGCTTCCATACAACAAACGTGATTTTTTGCCGTTTTTCTAGATAATGGTACGGAACCCTTCGTGCGCGAGTCCGACTCGCACTTGGCCTGTTTTATTTAATAAGGGCACAAAAGTTAGCACCGTATAGAATACTCACAATTTCCCTATGAACTTGTCTGGAACTTGTCTTGAAGCATAAGTTGTATTAACCACAGAAATAAAAAAACACGTAGAAATCGTATGACGACCTATTAGTAAGAAAACCTTTGTCGCCAAACTCACACATGTAAAGCAAAATGTTAACGTGTTACTACATGCATGTTCGTGCTATGATTGGTCTAAAAATACTGTAAAAAATGACATAATATATATACAAAAATATGTTAGTTTAAATTCAACCTTATGCAGTTATGACACGGTTCATAAACAATTAAATCCCGAATAAGCATCTAGTGAGCAATAGCTGTACTTCTTATTCTGTCAGATTCTAAACAGTATAGCTAATCGACGCAAGGTGGCGCTACTAATATTGATTTTAATATTATGACTTCTGTCCTTGACTAAAGGCTGATATTTGAATGACCGTACTGCACGAATGTAGATATCACTACTTTTCGAAGTGATGTAGTAACGAGGAACACCAAGTATCACCGAGTATTGCTACCGGATTAATGAATATCTACCTATTATAATTTTTGGTACCATAAAATTGAATATTTTTACAATCTTTTCTTCAACTTACAATGTATGTATTTCAGTATGTAACAATGTTTGTTCGGGTGGAATGCATTCGGGTGGTGCAACTTAATTTTGAGACAGATTTTCAACCGATTGAGCTGAAATTTTGTATTACACGTTTGTTTGGATGACAATGCATGATAAACGTAAAAGCTGCCGTAGAAGCTTGTCCCAAAAAATATTTTTTTGAAAAAACTTATTAATTATGATGATGATAGGTGAAATCATACTTCACACTAATAATTATAAATGCGACAGTTTGTGAGGATGTTTAGAACTTTGTGGCTCGATCAGACTAGATGAAATTTTGCACAAATTTAGATAATCTGGATTAATATATAGGATACTTTATATGTGACAACGAAGTGCTACGCGAGCTTTTTTTTACTTAAAATTCATACATTCAAAAAAAGACAATAATTAAGTAGTTCTGTACCTGAAAATGCAAAACGTTTTGATCCGGTATAGCAGTCATCAACTAAATATCTTCTTCCGCTTTTTTTCAAAATGAACTGGTTTTCTTGAAAATGCTCCGAGCATACTGTAGATGTTTTTGTTGGAAACCAATTTTGCCTTCCAGTGGCATTCATCCACATTTCTTTTATGTTTGGTTCGTTTGGAAAACTAACAACGTACATCATTATCATTAATTGATCTCTGTACAATTTAATCAAAATCTTTTTTTTTAGTCAAGTAGGCAATTGCATGCACTTTCGAATCGTCAAATTCTAAGTTATATCTTATTTATATATTTTTTTTATACTATGTCGGGTGGCAGACAAGCATACGGCCCGCCTGATGTGAAGCGGTTACCGTAACCGTATTAACGCTCGCAACATAATATATCACTTGCGCGCCGCTACCCCCCCCCCCCCCCCCCCCTGCCATCGCAGCATCTTCTTCTTTTCTGGTGACCTCACTACTCGCAGGAACACAACAACCCTCAAGGGAATTGTTATTTGGCTGCGGTATTCTGTGACGTGGAGGTAGGTACATTCCCCAGTCGGGTAGCTTACAATTACGCTCCCTACCTCTCTTTTCGCCAGAGCTTCGTTTGTCAGTCAGCAGGGTGCACCACGAGCAGATGAAGTTGGCTTTGGATCAAAGATGTTGATAAACCACTTACACCCCAAAATAAAATATTATATCAAAGCTACAAAGTACTAGCGTTTCGGAACAACTACTGATGAGATGAGAAGAAACGCCGAAAGAAACTCAGTCAGTTCAATATCGGTTCCTACCGTGCCTGCCGATATTTATTTATAACATTTCTTACAATTTATTATATTATGTTCATAATTATGATATAATATTTTTTCATAATTAAAAAATTATACTGTTTCAATATCGTGAGGGAGTAAATAATCAAGTAAAGTTTCAAGTTTCAAGTTCAAGTTCAAGTTCTTTATTTGCATTTCATAAATAAATACTGACGATACATGAGTCACATCACTAATCGATTAACGCTAGAATGTTCTAAACAAGAGAAGAGGAGTGCGTTAGAAATTTGACCTTAAAATTAAACGCATAAAGGTTACTTTAGTTTGTTCGCATTTGTGCATTTTATTGAATATGCATAAATTCTATTAAATAATGAAAATAATGAGAAATATTACCGATGGTATGAAATGCCACCATTAGACACATTATTTTTGCTACTATTATTCTTACACGCACTATATTATAAAATATTATTATGGCACAAGAAGGCATTTTTATCTGTTTTTTCTATGATTGTTTCCGCGGCTGTGACAAATGACGACTGAGATATGCGACGATCGAGATATGCCAAATTGGAGTATATTGACCTACGCGGGTAACGCCCACTTGTTATTTCTAGTGTTTTTTGATTTCTGTGGTATTAACAGAGTAAGTTCTTTTAAAAGTTTGTCCGCGATGCCACGGCAGCCAATTCACATAGTATACAATAAACATGTAGCAAAAATATTATTAGACTTTCTGATCGGGAGGGAAAAATACCAGTATCTCCTTTATAATTGCAGCCTTTTCCAGTACTGTGGTGTGTCTATGGAATTATGCGTTGCTATGACATTGTCTTGTTATTTCTATATTTCTAACATTATGTCTTTAGCTGAATAAAACCAAGTTTTCTCATGGTAAGAGTCTAATCAAACGGATCTAAGGAGATTACACAGGCCTTATCAGACGTATCTGAAATAATTGGGTCAAATATCCTGGGCAACAAAATGTGTGAAACTGTATACCAGTATTGTATGACCAGTATGATCATTTGATTCTATTCTTGCATTGATTGACAGCCAAAAGTAGTGTGTTTTCACGTCCAAGGTTGTAGATTTGGTTGAAGTACCTTAGTATTCACATCCCAGCTTGAGGCTTTTGTTGAAGGCACACAGAGTATAATAAACAAACGACGTGTGGCACTCGGGGACTGCCGCGGTAAAGCTATTGCATAGCATTTTGTATCAACTTATGCAATTATAATTTTATTTATTTATTTTATTCATGCAGTATTGCTTTTTCTTTGATATTAATTCAAGTTACACTTTTTGAGCGTGGTGACCGATAAGAAAACAATTTTTTCTATTATTAAATAAATAAAACGAGTTTCGTAGAGTCGTACAATGCGTCTAATCGCACGCACACAACGCCGTATCGAAGACTGCCGAACTGAAACGACGTTAGACGATGCACGGCCTTCAAGCCACACCTCCTTGCCCGTCGAAGTGGGGAGCGTGAGGTTTTTTCGTTACGGAATTTCTGGATTCGGTCCCCGCGCCCAAGGCCCGCGATAGAAGCTATGCAATAGCTTAAAAATATATATTTGTACACAACTAAAATTGATTAGACAAACTTATATTCGTCAGAATTATTCACAGCCCCCTTACCACCATTTGAAATAGAATCACATAGTCATTGGTGTGAATAAGCTTTCTATTCCGTTATTGAATCGCAATAAGAGCTGGTGGTAAGGGGACTGGTCTTCATATTTACGATAATTTATTTATAATTAATTTCTTTAGAGATAAGCATTCATCAACGAATCATTCTATTAACATGCTTATAGTCTTTGATTAAAGTTGAATTTTGTAGTCTCGCAGCTTTATCTTACTATTTTCCAAATATCAAACCAATCTCAATCGTATCGTCTTTGCTTAAAGTTGAATTTTGTTTTCGCAGCTTTATCTTACGATCAGGTCACGTTATCCTGACGCGAGATTAACTTATTTTACCCATCCCAAAAAAGTACACAGCGCCGCTAAAGTTTTCACTTCAAAAAGTCTCCGCACGAAGTGACTTGTAAGATTTAGCGTTCCGTGATCCGTTTCTGCATTAGAAAACGTTTGTCATAATAATGTCAAAGCTAGTGCGCGTAGTAAGGAATCTTGGCTCATACGTAATGCAGCTCACGTGCCATCCGGCTTCTATCAGTGCCGGACGACGGGGTGCATTTGAATGCATTATTACTCGTATGCAGGTAGACCATGATATATAATGCAATGTGCAATGACATGAAATGGAATGAAGTTCTTTGTTCGCCGTTGGGCATTTTTATTTTGAACTATTAACAAGAATAAGGCGTTTTTTTTATACAAACTTTGATTAGTTTTTTTATTAACCAAAAATAACTAAAAAAAATACTTATTGTGTTCCGCTTTAAGCTCTTTCACTTGATAATTCATTTTAATATTATAATATTTGCTCTATGATATGGCTATCATAGAGCAAATCTATAATATAAAAATGAATCGCTGAAAGTGTTGCTAAGCGTAAATCTCTAGAACAACTGCGCTGTTTCTTTTCTTAGGATATAACGGATATTCCTTAAAGTACCAGATGGTTCTTAAGCAGACAAAAATTAATAAAATTGCCTGAAACAGTCTAAAAACAACACTTTTCTATACTCCCATACAAACGATTCATAATAATACTTAAAAGTAAATTTGAACTTTAATACCATACCATAGAGTGCAAGTGTTAGTGGAGAGGTTCCGGGAAGGCAAAATAATTGAGTGACGTTAGTATCGTAGGCGGTACGAAGTTCGCCGGGTCAGCTAGTGCAAAAATAATTTTTCAAATCCGTATCAAGAGATAAGTGCGTTCAATCACTGTTGAATTTTATATTGACCGTAATCCAAAGTAGTAGTCTTAATAATAGTTAATTTAAATTTCCTTTGATTGACACTTCTGGTTAACCCTTCAAATAAACAATGGTCTCCAAAGCATGTATATTTTATTTCTAACATAAATTCTTCAGCTTAGTTTAATATTTATCTGGCTATTTTATATATGCTAATATTAGTATAGATAAATATTTCGGTTAAAACCACATTCAACTCATCTCTAATATTCCTAGAAACATGCCATGAAATATTTGTATTAAAAAATATTTATATTAAAAAAATCTCTACAACAAATATTGCAATGTCGAGTTTTGAAACAACGTTTCAGAACGTCTGCAACGAATACCTCGGATATTACAAACAGAAATTCAATACCGAATCGAAACTATGTACAATATTAGTTTGGAACGATTCAATTTTCAATATCGATACGGGTACATCTCTACTTAATAAAAATAAAGTTTAAAAAACTAAACCCCGACTACTAAAAACACGCTCTAAAAAGTACGAAACAAGAAAATAGTCTCAGCTGAAATTATTATGTACATACTATAAAACAATTACCGACTTATAGGTAAACAACTTACTTACACGTAATATATTTTAACGTAGTTTTTTATACATCATACTGATAGAGATATGTTTAAAGGATAGCTGTGGTCGTATGCCACTTTGATTTCAATTTGCCAATTTCATTATTAAAATGAATCTGTTTTGCTACAGTAGGTGGCATACGACCACGGCTAACCTTTAAACATATCTCTATCAGTATGATGTATAAAAAACTACGTTAAAATATACTACGTGTAAGTAAGTTGTTTACTTAAAAGTCGGTAATTGTTTTATAGTATGTACATAATAATTTCAGCTGAGACTATTTTCTTGTTTCGTACTTTTTAGAGCGTGTTTTTAGTAGTCGGGTTTTAGTTTTTTAAACTTTATTTTTATTTAACTTATTTTGGAGTTATGTGAATTCGTGTGTAACGTATAACGTGGAGGTACTTCCAGTCTATGTTGTTATTGTTACACATGTTTGGTTTTTATTACATTTGATGCCTGAATTTATAAATTCTTGCAATTATCAGGTGATTGCAAGCAAACCTGTGAGCAACAGCTAATAATATTTATATATTTGACATGTGCTAACAAAGCTCTTTCATTTGATACCCCACACGACACTGTCAAGAAAAAATATTTTTTTTACTTCTTTACTTTATGTCCCCTAGAGGGCGCTGTAGCAATTTTAACGTGACGTCATGTAGCCTATAACCAGCGGACGATCAAGAGGCTTCCAACGACACCTCATTTGTCTAATTATGATAACAATTTTAGAAGTTATGAGGGAACAGATGAACATCCATAGCCACATACATACATACATACAGGTCAAAATCATAACCCTCCTTTTTGCTTCGCCGTAGTCGGGTAAAAATAGGATTGAATAGTACATTCTGTATGTACGGGTAATCTTCGGAACGGATAAACCCGAAGAATGGTTTTCTCTTATATTTCTTTACGGTTTTTGAACGGTAAAATAAATGTAATTACGTGGAATAGTACAAGTGCTTTATTATAACATTATGTTTGAAACGCGGCTACCGACTTTTTTTTCGTCAGGTAACAAACAAGTATACAACTCGCCTAATGCCATACAGCCGTGAGCGCAGCTGCGTACGTATAGACGCATACAGTCACGCTTTTTAGGGTTCCGTACCCAAAGGGTAAAAAGGAACCCTATTACTAAGGTTCCGCTGTCCGTCCGTCCGTCTGTCACCAGGCTGTATCTCATGAACCATGATAGTTAGACAGTTGAAATTTTCACAGATGATGTATTTCTATTGCCGCTATAAGTAATAATAATAATGAATTCTTTATTTTTTATAAAGTTTACAAGACTTTGTTATTAGTACCTGCTTTTAAGTATATGAAATACCTGTATTAGGAAGTACTGGGGTGTACGTGGTTCATCAACATCTTTGACCCAAAGCCAACTTCACCTGCACGCGGTGCACCTTGCTGACTGACAAACGAAGCTCTGGCGAAAAGAAAGGTAGGGAGCGTAATTGTAAGCTGACTGGGGAATGTTCCTCCACCTCACAGAATATCGCAGCCAAATAACGGTTCCCATGAGGGCTGTTGTGTTCCTGCGAGTGAGTGAGGTCACCAGAAAGGAAGGAGATGCTGCGATGGCAGCAAGGGTGGCGGCGCGCGAGCGATATTTTATGTTGCGAGCGTTAATATGGCTACGGTAACCGCTTCACATCAGGCGGGCCGTATGCTTGTCTGCCACCCGACGTAGTATAAAACAAAAAGTACTGCTCTTCTTTTCATACAATATTAGATAAAGAATTTAGAGTAACAAGAATATCATTATTATGTACCGGCATCGGTGGCAAATAATCACACCGACTGGCGCATGTCCCGCGGAGGGCCGTCCCTGTCCAGTGTACTGAGTAATAGAAACGACGCCCCACAAAGCGGACACCAGTCGATGCGTACTATCTACCGCCGAAATTAAAAACTCGAGACCTGTTTTTTTTCAAAAGGATGCTATGCTATTAGCCCGAAGGCTTTTAAAGCTAAAACTAACCTAGTGAGAGGGAAGTCGAGCGCCGAGTGCACTCAGCCCGAAGGATAGAGCACCAGCGAGCCCCCGCGGCGGTTCAGCAGGGACCTCTCGACCGTGGGGATTCCAGCGCTGAAGACAGCACTGGTTTCCCCTGGAGAAGGCCCACCGCAAGCGGCTGCTTCCCCACCGCAGAAGACCCCTACGCGGACGGAATGAGCCGGAGGTTTAAAAATATGATTAAATGTTGTACTTCGTACGGTATAATCTGTAGAATTCAGAACTTCACCTTCAAACTACCTATTTTCCATATCTGGCAGCGAAACCAGCGAGCAGTCAGCGAGTGTAGTACATTTCCATAAATTACCTCTGTGTCAGCCACACGTGCTGCTTACCCTTCAAATTACCCAGCCCGGCGACTGACGCCGGAACCAGATGTTACGTCAATTTGATGTTACCAAGATTTCTTGACGTGAGAATTACCGTGATATTGTGCCGACCGATTTATTGCTTTTTATGTGATGTAATAATTGAGTGTGGAGATTGGAAAAATACTGGGCTTTTACGATAAATTATATAAAGAATTATATAAAATATCTATCTAAATATATTCGACGAAATATATTTGACGAGCTCGGTGGTCGAATGATTAGCAATGGTCACTTTGACTCCGAGGTCGCGGGTTCGATTCCCGCACAAGACAAATATTTGTGTGCATGAACATGTCTGTTTGTCTTGGTCTGGGTGTTTTCTATGTATTATAAGTATGAATTTACCAAAAAAAAAAAAATATTTAAGTACATTTATCAGTTGTCTAGTACCCATAACACAAGCTTTGCGCTTAATTTGGGACTAGATGGCGCTGTGTAAATTGTCCAGAAATATTTATTTATTTATTTATTCCTATTGAAAGCTATGCAAGGTTTTCTATTTACTTCAAAATGGGCGTGAAGGGGTTTTTATAGGGTCACCAACGCGCAATGATGACTAAAGAAAGAAAGAAAATCATTTCTTGCACATTACACAGTACCGTTTGTTTAAACAAGTCTTACAAACACAAATAAGATAAAGAAAAAAAATATTATTAAGTACTTGTGGTACTGTGCTATATTGCAAAATGGTCTCAACTCATCATGATGACCGAAATCTGCAACACACTCGGCACTGATTTTCAGTTAGGACCAGTTGCGACATCACGAACATACACACTTCGACTAAACACTTCACCAAAAGTCGCGTCGCTGAACCTGACATTTGACATTAACTTATAATCATCTATTGACTGTACATATACAAACTGCATGCATACAGCGTGTTGAAAAGGTGCAATGTCAATGAAGTTTGACAACGAGGAAGCATAATTCTTCGTAGTCAAACCAGTTGGACAAAATAGTTTCACTACGTGAATTTTAAATACATTAAAAATTATTAAATATATTTTAAATAAATTAATACATTTAATCACACCAATATAAAATGATAATAATAAAATTCATAAACCAAATAAACCTATCGATGGACAGGCTGTGGTCGACGTTGTTTAACTTACATGTTCGGTTAGACTGTCAGGCATGTATTCATGGGGTGTAAGGGGTTCATCAACATCTTTGAATCAAAGCCAACTTCACCTGCACGCGTCGCACCCTGCTGGCTGACAAACGAAGCTCTGGCGAAAAGAGAGGTAAGGAGCGTAATTGTACGCTACCCGACTGGAGAAACCTGTGGACCTCCACCTCACAGAATACCGCAGTCAAATAACAATCCCCTTGAGGGTTGTTGTGTTCCTGCGAGTGAGTGAGGTTACCAGAAAGGAAGGAAGGAGATGTTGCGTTGGCAGCGCGAGTGGCGACACGCGTGCGATATTTTTAAAGTTGCGAGCGTTAATATGGCTACGGTAACCGCTTTACATCAGGCGGGCCATATGCTTGTTCGCCACACAACGTAGAATAAAAAAAAAGGCACAACGACGCCATTGAACTGCTCATCTATAAAGCGTATAAAGTCGAGTGATAACTGTATGTGTGGTATAAACAGCACTATAACATACAGTTGGTCTATAAACGCGTTAGTCCCGCATTTTGATTGTAATTTATGTTTCTCTCCACGTGGTCGTCATGTGCTTACTGTATTTGTGCCATTTGATGACTATTTGTTTGGGCTTACTACGTTGGAATTGTGTGGATTTAGCTGAATATAAATAAATAAATATTGTCACACAAATTACACAGTGCCATCTAGCCCCAAAGTAAGCGAAGCTCGTGTTATGGGTACTAGACAACTGATAAACATACGTAATTTTTTTTTGTAAATACATACTTATGATACATTGAAAATACCCAGACTAAGACAAACAGACATGTTCATGCACACAAATGTTTGTCTTATGTGGGAATCGAACCCACGAGCGTTGGTGTCGAAGCCGCGTCATTGACCGCTACGCCACCGAGCTCGTAATAGCTTCAAAGTTCTTTTTTATACGACTAGACAAACAAGTGTTACCTATATCTGCCTGTTGGTAAGTTATCGCAGCCTATGGACGCTATGGACGCTTGACTAGTTTAGAAGTGATGCCTCTGGTGTTTCATTTGATACCCATATTGAGGGAGTTGTGAAAAAAATATATTTAATTCGCCATTTTGTGATGGCGGCCATCTAGGATTTGAAATTTATCAGGGTCAACAATAAAGAACATCACTTTATTAGATATAAAGTGAGGTTTTTTATTGTTATTATATCACGTGTGTGTTTGGCAATAAATTAATTTAATATATTATTATTATTTAAATAGTTGTCTTGGCCAACTTGCCAGATAAATATTTTTTGAAAAATGGTAAAATTCAACTGCCCCCCTAGGTGGGATTTGAACCCACGACCTCTCGATGACCGGTCGAGTGCTCTTCCAACTGAGCTACCAGGAAGGTTTGTGTTGCTGACGAATTTTTGCATCTTATATTTCTACTGTGTGAGTCACAGTGTGGCGTCATCAACCTATTAACTAATTACACTACTAAAGTAGGCCAAGCAGTCCATCGTTGCAGATGAAATTCAGCTATTTTTTGATAACTAATTAAATTATTAATATTTTAATAATTGTCTTGGGCAACTTGCCAGACATTTTAGTAGTGTAATTACTTAATAGGTTGATGACGCCACACTGTGACTCACACAGTAGAAATATAAGATGCAAAAATTCGTCAGCAACACAAACCTTCCTGGTAGCTCAGTTGGAAGAGCACTCGACCGGTCATCGAGAAGTCGTGGGTTCAAATCCCACCTAGGGGGGCAGGTGAATTTTTCCATTATTCAAAAAATATTTAATTTAATATAATTTCAATTTAGTTTCACACGATTATTTTGAAATCTTTAAACGGATTTCCTTTCCCAATTAACTTAAAAACATTGTATGTCTGTTTGTTACAAATGTACTAAACTTTATCAAAGTCACAATGCCAGTTCGAGAGTTATCACATCACAACTCGTTTTGAAGACCTCGTTCACGTTGCTCACTCGTTCAACTATAATCATGAGTAGAAATAAAACGGTATGTATGTGAATCGATATCGTTTAAGAATTCAAAAGGCATATCCATCTATTTCCATCGTCAGTATTCGTGGCAGCGGCCCACATTGACGTTGAATAACTCAGTCGCGAAACGCAGGCGTGCATTAGACGTCATCACAAATTATTCTGTGCAAAGGTCACAGTGCTGTTGTCAAACAGTAGGTCAATAATCATAATTTAAAAGACCACCGCTGCGCTCCGACTGGACATTTTTTTTGTAATGTGGCTTGCGCGCCGCAATCTCCGCTGTTAACGTAGTAACTCTTTCCTTTCTGGTAACTTCACTTACTCGCAGGAAACAACAACCCTCAAGGGAATTGTTATTTGGCAGCGTTATTCTATGAAGTGGAGGTAATTCCTCAGTCGGTACCACCCGAAGTATAGTAACGAAATTTTGAAAAAAATAAAAATAACCCATACAATAATAAGGATCAAGAAGAAAGCGACTTTATTTTATGTCGTCGTCGTTAATCCTTACTCATCCCACTGCTAGGATATGGGTCTCCCCTCAAACTGAAGGGGGTTTAGAGCATACTCCACCACGCTGCTCACTGCGGGTTGGCGGAGACCAGTGTTAAGCCGCCTAAAGGCCACTGACTTAGCTTAACGACTGTCATCTAATGGCAACAGCCGGGACCGACGACTTAACGTGCCCTCCGAAGCACGGAGGGTACGTTAAGCTGTCGTATAGCCGTATTTTATGTCATGTATGGATTAATTAGCAAGATTGTAATATAATCGAGATTAATAGTAGTTTATGAAACTGTTGCATAATAAGGGTTCTTAAAATATGAGTGTGAGTTTATGTTATGATAACAGACTATGTTAGTAGATTATGTAGAAAAATTTTGCAACGTGTTTAAAATACCTGTATCCAGGGCTGAACCTGTATCGTAATGGAGAAAAAGTTATTTTTCGATACAGTTGTCCATAGAAGAGCTGTAACTTTTTAAATTTATTTTGATGCCTTGTACGTAAAAGACTGACATTAAGATTCTGTGTTTAGTTTTTTAATCTCTAAATTTCAGTATTAGATTAGATAAAATACTTTTTAGCACCTGCAGAGAAAGTAGGTAAATTATTGACTTTTTTCTGTTTTACTTACTGTTCAAGTTTACTTGTATTGCGGAACTGATTTGCATTTATCGTGGACAGATTTACACGAGCCGGCGCGACCCCTAGCCACCCTTGCTCGCTAATGGCGTTAGGTCAAAGTTATATAGATGTTATTAATGATCCGTTTTGCTGTTTGAACGGATATAGAAAATATTTCGGGAGTGTGTAAAGGGTCATTTTGGTCGTAATGTAGAATTATAGTATGGTCACACCCTGGCCACTCCATACAGATGTCGCGTCGGTAACTACTACATAAACAATGATGTCTGTGCAGAGCGTGAATGAGCTTGTGTGCGTGCGGCACTGTACAAACTGTTCCAGATTTGTCTCAGAGGGGAGGTGAGGTCGACACGAGAGAGCGGCAGGGAGTGGCCATACTTAGTACTATTTTTTTTTTTTATACTACGTCGGGTGGCAGACAAGCATACGAAGCAAGCAATACGCCTGATGTGAAGCGGTTACCGAAGCCATATTAACGCTCGCAACATAAAATATCGCTCGCGCGCCGCCACCCCCGCTGCCATCGCAGCATCTCCTTCCTTTCTGGTGACCTCACTCACTCGCAGGAACACAACAGCCCTCAAGGGAACCGTTATTTGGCTGCGGTATTCTGTGAGGTGGAGGTACATACCCCAGTCGAGTAGCTTACAATTACGCTCCCTACCTCTCTTTTCGCCAGAGCTTCGTTTGTCAGTCAGCAGGGTGCAGCGCGTGCAGGTGAAGTTGGCTTTGGTTCAAAGATGTTGATGAACTACTTACACCCCAAAATTATTACTTATATTGTTGTATAGTATTACTATGGGCTTCATTCCCAAGCTCAAGATGGCCCAGCGTGCGATGGAGCAGAGCTGTTCTCATATCTACGTGATAAAATTAGGAATTAACATATCCGTAGTAGAATTAGAGTTACCAACATGGCGTTAGAGATCAGTAGGCAGAAGTGGTAGTGATGGAAGGATGATGGCCGATGGAACAGGGATTTTCTGGAAAGGCGAACGCAAACTGGAAAGCGCAGCACAGAACACCTAGCCAAGAGTAATTCGTCTCGTAACGAACGCTAACTTATGATAAAGAACTCATGCTAAAGTGTTAAATATATAACGTGACATTTGTCAATTCGAAATTTTTGGTATGAGCTCCACAGTTCAAATTAGCGAGCGCTACGCTTTTCTACTTCGCAAACTGCCATCTGTCGCCCTCTAAATGGACCGACGACGATGTGTTATTTAAAAACACGAATTGCCGCCCTCAACCATTTTATTGAGAATGCGGCAAACCGTCAAACGACATAACCACCAGTTTGAACACTTTAGTGAACATGACTAGGTACCTGTAAGGGCTGTATAGTAAATCATTCTTTCCCTGTTCTTCTTCTTTCTTTCTTCACCTCCTAAATACTTAATTCTTACGTAACTATTACCGTCATCACTGACTGGCATTATATGTATGGACTAGCAGATGCTCGCGACTTCGTTCGCGTGGACTTTATGATTTCGGCGTATTAATACAAATACGAACTAATGTAGATACATAAGAAAATATTTGTGGCAGTTTTATACGTTAAAAGTCAATAAATTATTATTTTTAATTAAGATAGTAACCATAGTTAAATAAAATATAAAATAAATGAAGGGAGTCTTTCCTTCGGGAGCTAATATGAAAAGACCTGAAGCGTTACTAACCCTCGATAAAGCCACGCAAAATTAGCCATGCGAAAAACAACCTCATATTTTAGTTTATTGTCATAGCAAAGCAAGTGGTCACAGAGAACTGTATACGTTTAAAATTAAAATGGAAAATTGTTGGAGAAGAGTGATATAATCATCATCAGGTCATTTTAGTCTCCACTACAGGAGCATGACCCTTTCTCGTCCGTCTCAGACAGGAGGATTTGGCCTACACTCCCCCCGCTGGCCAGACGGGTTGGGGAGGCCTGATCGATGTTTTATAATGTATTTCCCTTAGTCACCTTGTACGACATCCACGGGAAGAGACGGAGTGATTCTATTCTAGTCTGCCGGAAACCACACGGCCATAAGAAGGAAGAGTGGTTTACGCGGAATAAATACAGTTTCATCGGCACCACTCCCAGTGAGAATCTCAGCTTCAATTATACACATTTCGCTGCTAAACATTGACTTTACTTCAGGAAGGAGATCTTCCCCAAATTTTAATAATATTTTTGAAAACTCTTGGGCACGTAAAGTTCTATCTACAGCTTCTACTGCCTTATTGTTGGCCATTTCGCATTCATCTGAAACGATTAGACAGCAATCCTGAAACATTTGTCACAGTTTCGTGTCACAAAGCATGTCGGTGTTTCCGTTCTGTATAAATTGAGTAGAATATTGAAAATTGTATTTGCATCCTTCCGCCTAGAAGTAATATGGCTGCAATACCTGGCGATGCTGCTGTGAGATATTATTTTGGCGCCTGATTTCAGCGAGGATTGCTCTCGTCAGGTATGTTTTTCCAGTCCCTCCTGAAGCATCTAAGAAAAACAGTTTCCCCTCGTTGTTTAAAAGACTTTGCATCACAAAATCTTGCTACATAGTATCCCGCAAATGCATGCATTCTTCTGGTTTGTGCGAATATATACCAAACCTTCCATTTCAATTTTAGCGTACACGTCTATAATTAACTGACTAAATAGACCACGTTACCTTTGTAAATAAATAAAACGATTGCGTCTAACTTGTAGCAGGTAAGAATAAAAGTGCGCGGTTATTTTTTTACAATACAATCAATATTTTGTTAAACTATTTATTGTTATTTTAAGTAGCTTTTTTAGTTATATTTGCTATTATAACGTGCTTTTTAGTTATTTTTTTAAACTATAATTTATTGTATACTAGCTGTCCCGGCGAACTTCGTACCGCCTAACAATCAATGAATGTCGTGGTACATATTAGCTGAACTAAATTTATGATTTTATGGAATTAAAACAATGAATAGTAGAAAATAATAGAGAAGCTCGATGGCGTCATTGCGCGTGTCAGTCTAATTGAACACGCAAGTTAAGCAACGTCGACCGTAGCCTGTACACGGATGGGTTTATATTACCTCGAGCTCCTCCGTGATTCGAAAGACACGTTAAGCCGTCGGTCCCGGTTGTTATCATTAGCTCACCTTGAGCTCCTCCGTGCTTCGGAAGGAACGTTAAGCCGTCGGTCCCGTTTGTTATCATTAGCTCATCTTGAGCTCTTCCGTGCTTCGGAAGGCACGTTAAGCCATCGGTCCCGGTTGTTATCATTAGCTCATCTTGAGCTCCTCCGTGCTTCGGAAGGCACGTTAAGCCGTCGGTCCCGGTTGTTATCATTAGCTCATCTTGAGCTCCTCCGTGCTTCGGAAGGCACGTTAAGCCGTCGGTCCCGGTTGTTATCATTAGCTCATCTTGAGCTCCTCCGTGCTTCGGAAGGCACGTTAAGCCGTCGGTCCCGGTTGTTATCATTAGCTCATCTTGAGCTCCTCCGTGCTTCGGAAGGCACGTTAAGCTGTCGGTCCCGGTTGTTATCATTTAATGACAGTCGTTAAATTAAGTCAGTGGCCTTTAGGCGGTACGAAAACACTGGCCTCCGCCAACCCGCAGTTGAGCAGCGTGTTGGAGTACGCTCTAAACCCCTTCGGTTGAGGGAAGACCCGTATCCATAAAAACTGAAGATTTCATAAAAATAAAGATTTCCTTATTGTTAATTTAAAAAAAAAAAAAACGTTTTGTTTTATTTTTTTTAGTTTTGAAATAGGTTTTATCATTTTGGTGATTTGTAATTGTCATTTCTTTTGATGTTTACTCTGATTTGATTCTTGCGCTCGAACCCCATGGGAAAAGCGTTTTCACCCCTATCGATTTGACATTTTTAAATTTTCATAACAAATCACAGACAACTTTCGCGACATAAAAGTGACACCAATCGATTTGACGTTTTGATATTTGACAACCAATAAATATCGTAATCCCTTTTTCAACTGACACTTTCATTTGTATGGGAAAATGTTTTTTCTTTTATTTTATTTTTTCGAGAATTTTTCAATGTTTTTAAGAGTTATTCTGCTATTCGGGACGGAAACAAATCCAACAAATCAAAAACCATGGCAATCGGTCCAGCCGTTCTCGAGTTATAAGTGTTGTAACAAACACGACTTTCTTTTATATATATAGATAAATACCATGTTATTTATGCAAATAAATTTAGCTTTGTTCCGCTTCAGATCTTGGATTTTTATACCTCAACAAAAAATGCTCATCAAGTTGAACAACTTTTGCTAAGGCGGTATTTTTATATTTCCTATAGTTTACCGGAACCATCATGGTTCCGCATCAGGTGTTCCAAATCTTGGATTTTTATACCGAGATGGAAATTTCGTGTCCACGTTTTCAAATCGATGCCAGTTTCGTAATTGACGTCTCAGAAATCCATAGAATCAACACCCATATTCATATTATGACATTTCAACCCCATCGCACCCCCACAGGAGTGCTCTTGTGTCACGTCGGTTATGGTAGATTAAAAAATAGCTGTTGTTTTCGAATTCAGCGACCCGATAAACCATAAAAACAATACCCATGACGAATTTCAGACGTTTGCACCTCATTTCACCTCTTTAGGGGTTGAATTTTGGAAAATCCTGAAACACGTGTTTACTCATTTATCTACAGAAGTGCTCGTGTAAAGTTTCAGATAAAATAGTGCAACTAATCGTGTTTCCCCATACAAACTTTGGACCCCCGTTTCACTTTCTGAATGATGATGAATGATTGAATGAAAGGGGTTGAATTTTCCAAATTCCCGTCTTAGTGAGCGCCTGCGTCCTAAAAGGAACGCCCTTGCAAAATTTGAGACTCCTAGCACTTGTAGATTCTGAGATTTCGTGATGAGTGAGTCAGTGATTTTCTCTTTAGCACATTCACAAAAAAAAGTAGAATAAAAAAATTGATGCTAATCAGTGTATACCGATACTTGGTCAATGTAAAAAAAATATGTTTTGGTTACATTTGAGTTGATTTGTAGTTAGGTTAGGGTTTTCTTGTGTCCTGTCATCGGAAATAGGAGCTCAGTGAAGCGGAGCTCCGTCAACCTAGATGATGAATGATGTGGTGCCAAGTAACCTTAATTATTAATAATTGACAATTTATTACATTGGCCGGCCATTATAAATAATGTTCTTGACAGTAACATATATAATTGCTTCATCCTCATCATCATCATCAGGTCCATTTTAGTCTCCACTACAGGAGCACGACCCTCTCTCGTCCGTCCCAGACAGTAGGAGGATTTGGCCTACACTCTCCACGCTGGCCAGACGGGTTGGGAAGGCCTGATCGATATTTGATAACGTATTTCCTTTAGTCGCCTTGTACGACATCCACGGGAAGATACGGAGTGATTCTATTCTAGTCTGCCGGAAACCACACGGCCGAATATAATTGCTTGCTAGATACTATATGTTATTATCATCAACCAGTGAACGTAAAGTAGCTTATAGTAAATTCTCCAATTCACACTGTTCCATTGGATAGCTACTCGTAGTCACATCTAAGCCGGCGGCTTACTTGCACCGCGATTGTGGCGATAAGCCGATTAGGCACTCGACCACGGCGGCAAGTCGATTGGTTGACCACGACCACTTAATTTATAGACTGTAACTTTATTTTCTCGTCGAAGCGAAGGCTGTCTACGGAATAAGTCACATAAATCGGAACCTATTATTTATGTAACTTATTCATACAATACATGTGTAGCACTTTATTTGCAGTAGAAGAAAAAAACATTACAGTAATAAGAAACAGTACAAGGGCGGCCCTGACGCCATGCGATTTATTCCCGACAACCTTTGGATAGATGAGAAATGTAAACAAAGGATAGATAAGTAGCGCAGTAGAAATATATTGAAACTAAAAACGTAAAAATACATATTTCACAACATTAAATACAGCGAATATTTATATAAGTATACATACATATATGTACCTATATTATTTATTTTACCGAATTATTTTCCTATAAATAAAAACCCAAAACTATTTTCTCGTCTAAATACTAAGCAGTCAATGTCCGCGATACGTGGTCCATTTACAATTTACCTGTATCTTGTACGGGTCTATTGACTGAATCAGAGTATTATACCTATCTCAATTTCAAGTTTAAATATTATCTTCATGAAAGCTGTGATCATTAACTAGAATTTTACAAATATAAATAAACCAAGTCACGATCACCATACATGGGCCACACTAAAAGTTTTGCACTTCTAGCTAATCTATTTTAATTTCGAATGTTATATTTTTTAAAACGACTTGCAACCTTCTTATAAAAAAAAAAAAATGGCGGGAAATCATTTGTCAATTGTTTTTATCAGACATCAAAGTTCTACGTATGCCACGAAAATGGAATTAAGTTGAAAAGGTTTTAGAGCGATGATTTTTTATGATTTTAAAAGTTCTCTCTCTCCGCGAGACTGTGCCGCTCGTCTTCAAAATGCTTTTGGGAGAGAAGCACCTTGTTTAAGCACCGTGAGGCGATGGTTTGCTGAATTTGAGAGAGGTCGGGTTTCTTTACATGACGAATTTCGTGAAGGGCGGCCTTTAACTGCCGTCAACGAAAATAATGTGGCAACTGTTAAGCGGCTAATTGAAGAAAACCCGCGGATTACCTATGAGCCAATTCGAGAACTATTTATTGGGTATTGGTATGAGCCAAATTCAGAAAATTTTACACGAAGAATTAAAAGTTCGGAAACTTTGTTGTCGTTGGACTGACAGCGGAGCAGAAACGGAATGGTGCTCACAGATGCTACTGAAGTACGACCATGGACATTCTAATGCTGTTTATGACATTGTCACAGGAGACGAAACGTGGATTTATTGTATTGAACCCGAAAAAACAGCAATCTTGTGAATGGGTGTTTGAAAATGAGCACAGGCCAACTTTTATATATACCAGGAAGCTTTTATTTATTTATTGCATTTACATGTCGTTACAAGTGGTGATAGTACTGTCAGGCCTCCGTCACTCCATGTACTTGCGCGCTATAATTACCTACCGCTGCCGGCCCGAGCAGTCTCAGGCCTCTCGGGCCGTTTGCGGACCAAAATCAGGCCCTGGGATCGCGCGGTGCGAAGCAATCACAACTGTACGCTTGAGCATTTAGGCACATTTTAGCATGCAGCGGTTGCTGACGCGACGGAGTAGGCTATTATAAAGCAGGTATTGGAAATTTTCTACTGAGTGAAGTATCTGTTACGTAGTAACTATTATGTAATCTGTGGTACTGTGTAGGGCACAGTACACATTTTTAAATGTGCTTCAATAAGTAGGAACAGGTTGGAACACTTTTGTTCCCCTTCCTCCGCCCTGTATTCTGTCCTCAATTGCAGATTTTTTTAAACTTTATTGAAAATCGCTAAAGCTCGGTGGAAAATTGTCAAAAGATAAAACGTTCTGTGTAAAATTGTCTACAATACTGTACGGACCGTATTAAAGAGACAATCTTCAAGAAAGCGGTAATGGGATTTTACAGAGTTGGCAACGCGCGAGTTATGCCTCCATGGCTTGCAAACTTCCATAGGCTGCGATTATTGTTTAACGACAGGCGGGTCATACGACTCTACTACTACTGTAGTGGTATAAAAAACATGACTCTCAAACTGCACGTTCTATATTACTTATTTAAAAATAAATGCGGAAAAATAAGTAAAAATTTCTGTTTATATATGAGATAAATTGATATACATAAATGTTATGAAAGAGGGTAGACTCCTCAGGCGTATTTATTGCCCAGGATTATGATTATTACGTCTACTTAGTAAGTAGTTTAAAAAAAAATGTTTTTTTATTTTTATTTTAAATTCAATGTCCATGCAGTATCAGCAGCAGCCAATGTACATTTTAGAATCAAAAATCAAAATCAATATATCTTTATTCCTTGGACTTTATAAAACACTTAGAAATATCCATGCCGACATACTATTTTTAGCATCGGCAATCGACGGTTTAGTAGCTTTTATGAAGGAAGATGACGCGAAAAACGCCGATCGCGGCAATCGAGTTGCTCTACACAACGACTGAACGCTACACCAGCACATCTTTGATTTCCGGTCGCAGTTACTTTTAGACGATATCGGGATCGAACGCAGCAAGTCGCCAAAACTTGATTCAGCATTGATGCAGTCGTCTAGTCTGCTACTGGGACAGAACGCAGCAAGTCGACAAAAGGCGATGCAGCTCCGATGCAATCGCGAAAACGGTAATCGTTGATGCTAAAAGTAGCACGTCTGTTATGGCCCTTAGTTACTCGAGCAAATGAAGATTTTAGTTACTATGTGACCCACGAGCAGTCTATGTCAGTCACTGGAGCAACTTCCATGTTGTATAAAAGGATGAATAACATTGCAGGTTATTTGATCTACACTACTTTGCGCCACTTAATGCGGTAGCGTAGATCTAGCTTACATGAACTTGGGTTGGCAGAGTCTGACCATGGATGGGTATATTTGTCTAGAGCTTCTCCGGGCTTCGGAGGTTACGTTATGCTCACAGTATGCGTGTTTCCCTCTTCCTATAGTCCAGGGTCATTTAGACGAAGCGTGAAGAAATACTTATAGGTATTAATAGGTCGTCAAGGAGTGGACCGCCAGCGCTGCGATAATTGTAGTGATCATGGTCCTCAGATTCAGTTTTCATCTTCGTTTTGCATCAGGCAAGGAGACATTTTGGCCGACCACATTAATAGTCATCATCATCGTCATCATTAACCTGTATCTACCCCCTGCTGGATATAAGCCTTCCCCAATGCTTTCCAACAAATACGATCCTCCGCCTTCCACATACAGCCGCTACCAGCCGATTTCTTAAGGTCATGAGACTATCTGGAAGGAGGGCGTCCAACGCTTCGTCGTCCTACGCGCGGCCTCCACTCTAATATCTTCCTCCCTCTTCTGCCATCACTTACTCGGCAGATATGACCGGCCCATTGTCACTTCAGCTTGCAAACTCTGAAGGCTTGGTTTGGGGTGTAAGTGGTTTATCAACATCTTTGAACCAAAGCCAACTTCACCTGCACGTGGTGCACCCTGCTGACTGACACACGAAGCTCTGGCGAAAAGAGAGGTAGGGAGCGTAATTGTAAGTTACCCAACTGGGGAATGTACCTCCACCTCTCAATACCGCAGCCAAATAACAATTCCCTTGAGGGTTGCTGTATTCCTGCGAGTGAGTGAGGTTACCAGAAAAGATGGAGATGCTGCGTTGGCAGCGGGGGTGGCGGCGCGCAAGTGATATATTATGTTGCAAGCGTTAATACGGTTACGGTAACCGCTTCACATCAGGCGGGCCGTATGCTTGTCTGCCACCCGACATAGAATGAAAAAAAAATAGGCTATGTCGAAAACTTCGGTTCAATCAATTCAATCCCTCAGAGAAACCCCGCGCATAGCCCTCTCCATCGCTCGCTGCGCAACCTTTAGCCTGTGGACCAGTCCGATGGTCAGTATCCAAGTCTCTGCACCATATATTATACATTAATAGTAACCGAGAATAAAATATAAATATGTTACAATGACTTGTAACATAACTTTTTTTATCTATAATATAAAAATGAATCGCTGAATTTGTTGCTAAGCGCAGTTCTCGAGAGTTCTAATTCTTTTTTTTAGAATATTCCTTGAAGTACGAGGATGGTTCTTAAGCAGACAAAAATTAAAAAAATTGCGAGGAAAATAAAGCACCACTTTTTACCCGTGCGGTGCCGCGGCGGGCCAGCGAGTATTGGTATATAAAGTAATTTTAATTTGATACTCGTACTTCTATCTACGTAGTATCGTACCAGATACACGGTTACGCGCTACGCTCAGATATGTGTATCGATCAACTATTGGATAGTCACAAAAATAGCGAAATAAAACTTACATAGTTTCTCTACTGAGACGTCGATATCAATAAGCATCAAGCGACAGCAATTGAGTTGTAAGGCCTATTTCCATCTACTAGATTCAACCGTGTAACGTCTCCTGCAAATTTTTATTTGTGAATACTTGCGGTTTTTGCCAATCAAGTTATAATATATTTTTATAAACTTTGTTTTATATACAACGTTGTATTTTTTTTTATACAATGTCGGGTGGCAACAAGCATACGGCCCGCCTGATGTGAAGCGGCTACCGTAGCTATATTAAAGCTCGCAACACAAAATATCGCTCGCGCGCCGTCACCTCAGCTGCCATCGCAGCATCTCCTTCCTTTCTGGTGACCTCACTCACTCGCAGGAACACAACAGCCCTCAAGGAAACCGTTATTTGGCTGCGGTATTCTGTGAGGTGGAGGTACATTCCCCAGTCGGGTAGCTTACAAATACGCTCCCTACCTCTCTTTTCGCCAGAGCTTCGTTTGACAGTCAGCAGGGTGCACCGCGTGCAGGTGAAGTTGGTTTTGGTTCAAAGATGTTGATGAACCACTTACACCCCAAAATAAATAATAAATAAATATTCCTGGATAAATTACATCTAGTCCCAAAGTAAGCCAAGCTTATACTATGGGTAGCGCCAATCGAGCAAAATTTTTTTTTAGTCAGGTAGCAAACGAGCAGGTCACCTGGTGGAAAGCAATTATCGCCGCTAATAGAGATCAGCAACACTAAGCTGTCGCCGATCCGTTGCCAACATATAAGGGAAATAAAGACTCTGTTGTAGTTGTAGATGTGAATAAACCACGAGCTATGTTCTGGTAATAATGAAAAGCGACGGCGCTTTCAGTGTCGCACTTAAGGCCGAGGTGCTCTCTGCTTAGGGCTCTCACAAAGTCGCCACTAGTTTCTCATTTACTGGGTTATTGGTCACTGTAATTACTTGCTTAGAGAAAGGCCAGCCGTCGAGATATATATTTTTTTACGAGCATGTTATATGAACATTGTTGCGAGGTAGTCATTGTCAGTAGTCTGTGTAAATTGTAAAAAAAGTGATTATCTGTAAAGTCGGTTTACGGACGTAGACTATTTTCCAATCTTTAAAAATTGTCTAGATTATCTAACAATATCGTAAAATACACAAAACTATAAAGATCTGCAAACTTTCATTCTAATATCTTCAGTAATATCAGTCAGACTTTTTTTAGCGTCGATCAAAGTTTGGCGGGAAAGTCCATTTTAAAAGTATGAAAATATTAAAAAACAATATTCCCATTGGAGAAGCTATAAAAAACGCTATAACTTTTACTATGATACTAATCACATAAACGTAATATTTAACATAGCTATCGTACAAATTTCTGATTTGATGCATACAAAATACAAACCTGTGACGTCATAATTCGTCTTTAGTATGGATCGTTTTGGGGCAGTCTAAAAATTGTGATTTTCAAATTATCATATCTCGAGAGATATTTGTGCTATCGAAGTAATTCTTTCACCTATGATTATATTATGGAGACGTCCCTACATATCAAACCGAAAAAAATGTTAGTCAAATAGCCTATTATACGTGATATCTTCATAAGAAAACATTGGCCGATGGAGTGGAAGAGAGATAGATGCGTCACAAGCCGAACGTTTAGGCCGATCGTGCCGATCCTCTATCGCTTGTTCCGCGCTTTCGCTTGCATGCTTAGCTCAGGCGGAACGTGACAATCAGTCATGCTTTTTCGTGCGTGCAGCTGGCGTTCATTAATTTATAAGACGTTATAACGCCAAAAGTCACATAATATAAAAATTACGTTTTGTCTGCCATAAACTCCGAAACTTCTAAATAGATTTTAATGAAATTTTGCACATGTGTGTAGTGTGGCCTAATTTGAAAGATACCTTGACTTGATCAATAGTTTTTACCTAATTCATTCTGTAAGGAGTTAAACTACGCCAACTATGGGTTACAAGTTCAGGCGCACGAAATTGCGGGCGCAGCCGATTCGAATGCATTTTTCTCTGATGTGTTGTGTCTATCTTGGGGTGTAAGTGGTTTATCAACATCTTTGAGCCAAAGCACCTGTATGAGATGCACCCTGTAGAGTGACAAACGAGGCTCTGGCGAAAAGAGAGGTAGGGCATAGCGTATTTTTTAAGCTGCCCGACTGGGGAAGTACCTCCACCTCACAGAATACCACAACCAAATAACAATTCACTTGATGGTTGTTATATTCATGCGAGTGAGTGAGGTCATCAGAAAGAAAGAACCTATAGGCTAGCAACATCCCCCTTGGTGTTTCTGATCTCCATGGGCGTTTTTTTCCCATCAGGTTACCCACATGCTCATTTGCCCTCCTCTCGTATATAAAAAAAAAACTTCCTTTAGTATTTATTGTTAGTTTGTACGGAGACGGAGACGCGTGCAGAGCTTGTTCTACAATACTAGCACACCCCGGCTACTCCAAACAAACGTGGCGACGTTAACTACTACATAAACAATGACGTCTGTGTAAAGCGCGAATGAGCTTGTGTGCGTGCAGCGCCATACAAAATGTTCCAGATTTGTCTCAGAGGGGAGGTGAGGTCGACACGAGAGAGCGGCAGGGAGTGGCCATACTGCACATAGTACTTAGTGCTATCACTTGTACTATGATACTAGTATAACTGAAGAGAGATTTTTATAGGGACGGGGGCCCACCACACATTCCCACCACTGTATCTCCCGTGCAGCCAGGATTAACAGCGGCGACCGCCAAAAAAGGCAATGAACAATGAAGTCCATTGCAGTCCCGGGGGTAAAACTACGGCTGCCTTGGAACTCACAACGAATTTAATCAGAAGAAATTAGTAGGAGTAGGAAGCTTTTGGAATTTGACTTCCCCTCTTAGCAATGTGAGAAACAGCAATATGGCAAATAAAGCATTAAAAGCCTAAAGAGATGGCTAGTCAAGTGAAGCTCAACTGCCGTGCACCACGGATTTTAAGTTTCTAACACTATTGGGGACCTAAAACATTGAGTTGTTACCTAACACATCGATTCCAACTGAAGAGGACTATGATAAAAGCAGATCACGTTTCCTCTTAACGAAGAAATAAATAATTAATATTGGCACCAAACGGTACTACAGTGTTACGTAACTACCACTAAAGAGATTCACACGGGAGCCAGCATTTCAGTAAAAATACGCAATTCACGCTCCAAAGAGTCTTTTCAGGGTAAAGCGGCGACAATGACATTGAATATTTATATTCTGAAATCAGGTCACGATCCTGCCTCGTGCGATTGTTCCTAGTCATGTATTTGAAACCTTCCCTGTATTAAACTTCCTGTGTTATGGGTAATTTAAATTTAACGGTCTGGGAATCGCAGGTGGTAGAAAGGTAATGCCTTGGAACAAAATGACGTGTTTTTTTATATGAGATGGAGGGGGGGGGGGGGGGGGCGAACGAGCATGTGGGTTACCTGATGGGAAGCAATCACCACCGTCCACGGAGATCAGCAACATCAAGGGGTCGTCGATCCGTCGTCATCCTATATCCCTATATTCCTTCCTTTCTTTCTATCTGATGACTTCACTCACTCCCAGGAACACAAGAACCCTCAAGGAAATTGTTATTTGGCAGCGGTATTCTGTGTGGAGTACCACCTTTTGATATAAAGGATATAGATCGATTTTACGACTGGGGAAGTGAAGTATCCCCAGTGGTAAAATAGATCACAATTTTACAGTGACGTCTCGATAGAATCGCGTGACGAAAATTGACAATATATTTAAAATCGGGAGACGACCATCATTTTCAAATCGGGTGAATCCAGAAGAATCTCATCTTTCTGCCAACCCTATTTGAGTACCTATAACAAATAAGATACTACAAAAAGCACTTTCACCCTTCACCTGCATTTTCAAAATGATTGACGTATGTACATACCTGATACTTTCGCATTCCATATATCCCTACTGTCATATCCCAACTGGAAGGGATACTTGGAGGCTTTTTCCAATTATCATTACCGGTTGGGATATATGAAATCTTCAGCTCCATATAACCCTCATTATCTGCACTGGTAGTATCAGGGATATTTGGATTTTATTTTTATTTATTCGCTACCAGTAGATAAGTTAATTATATGTACATAGTATAAATGTGAAATAAGTTTGATGTTTTATTGACGCAGCAAAAAAAATATTGTTATATAAATGAAAAAGAAATCCAACTATCCCTAAGGATCAATAGGGATATAGAGAGTAGAAGGTTCCACATATCCCGGTTGGGTTTTGTCAGTAGGGATACATGGTACGGGGCGTTTTTCTTTCCCGTCCCCTCGACTCTTAATGTAAGTGACACAGTTCTCCATTATTGCCTGCGGCTGTACCGGCTGGGATAATTTGCTAATGGAATCACACCTGTTGTGTACCTGTAATATACAGATGTATAAAGGTGTACGGATATGTGGGTCGATGAGGATTTAGAGCGTAAATATGGTTTCACTACTAAGACTAAAGAAGCTCGATGGCGCCATTGCGTGTGTTAGTCTAATCAAACAACGCAAGTTAAGCAATATCGACCGTAGTCTGTCCATGGATGGGTTTATTTATCTCAAGCTCCTTAATGCTTCGGAGGGCACGTTAAGCCATCGGTCCCATTTGTCATTTGGTGACAGTCGTTAAACAAAATCAGTGGTTTTTATATGGCTCAAGCAAAACTCAAACACTGGTCTCCACTAACTATTTCTCGACGATGCGCAGCTCCCGTGTCTCTGCACTAGGTACACTGAGGAACATTCCTCCACTGTGCGCCTCACCGTGACCTCTGTTAGTTCAGAGGAACGGGATGCACAGACGTCTAGAAGTTACTGCGCTTTCCTCCACTGCCAACGGTCAGCAAGATCCCCGCGAAGAGAACCTACTGACCGTTGTTGGCCAGGATGCACCAGGTTCAGTCAGTCGTCAACGGTTGTTCCTATCGGACGTATCCAAAAAGACGAACGAGACTGTCCCGATCACACAAGGAGATTTTCCGGTCTTAGTACTCCGCGAATACTGTCCTCGGCCTACTCGCAGTTGAGCAGCGTGATGGAGTATGCTAAACCATTTGGTGGATGGAGTAGACCGGAAAAAAACATTTTATACGTTTATTTGTATAAATTCCCCACGTCACAGTCACAGTCACAGTAAAACAAAAAAAAAACGTTTCGATTGATCGATGCGGCCATTTGTCTTGTCGGTTGCGTGACGAGGGAGCCGCCAAAGCCTACATCCAAATAGTTTTTTTTCCTAAGCAATTAATGGTATTTTTTCGGTGAACTTCCAAACTCTGTAAAACTATTTATTAGCCGTTTCTTTTAGGGTAAAATGTAAAAGAAAAGTTACTTCGTGCTTTATTCATAGTACAAGTTGCGCTCCGCAGTTTCGTCTGCCTGAACTTGAAAAAAATGTGTGTAGATAATGGTAAGCCTTCCACTAATATGCATTGCGATAATACATATTTGGACAGTGCGTCCCCGTAGAGCCAAAAGTATCTAAGTCAATAAATGGCAAAAAATAAAAATGCCACCAAGTTCGCCTTATCTTTCTGCAAATTTCAGCGTAAATGTGGTTTCTGTAAGTTAGTTATATAGTTTTTGTTTTTTATGCGAAAACACGTCATTATGAAACCTTAAAGTCAAGAGATAAATTAACTAAGTAAATTCAGTTAACTATGTAAATTTTTTGCATGTTTTTTAATCTTATTATATTTTTTTCTTTATTTGCTCCAAAACTCATTACAACCATTTTCAAACAATTTTGTAAGGATAAGGATAGGAGGTATGATTATACAAACTTATATGTGCATTGGAATTATATCCTTAAATTTTAAGCAGTACAGTTTATTTTAAAGTCTGATTGTAACAAATAGATATAATAAAATCTTTTAAAATCTCAAAATTATAATCTCACGCACAACCATTAGGTAAACCTAAACGTAATTATTACTGTAGTGGGAGTTTCAAACTTATCAAAGTTCACATAGCGCGTTTCTGTGCAAAATCTTAACTTTGCTGTTTTATTATCCACATTTAAAATTAACTGTTCCGGCCTCTCAGTTCTTGTAAAATTTGACTTATCAAAGTTTCTAATAAATTCCAGAGTTATCTCAATTATTCCTTAAGTTAAAGTTCTCTTTTTACCTTTTAGCGCTGTATAAGTAATACTATGTTCGGTATGGACATCTTTAGAGCCAAAGCCCGCACGTGGTGCACCCTGTCGACTTGCGAAAGAGGCGCTGGCGAAAGAGAGGTAGGATGCAGCGTATTTGTAAGCTCCCGGTTGGGAAAGTCCTCGACCTCGCAGAATACTGCAGCTAAATAAGAATTCCTTTAAGGTTGTTGTGTTCGTGTGAGTAAGTGAGGTTACTAGAAAGGAAAGAGTTGCTGCGTTGCAGCGGGGGTGGCAGCGCGCGAGTGATATTTCATGTTGCGAGCGTTAATTTGGCTGTGGTCTTCTGTGATAGTTGTACTAATGAGACCATACATTCATTTATCCGTTCATCCATCCATTCGTTCAATTAATCACCTTTGGTATACGTAGCAGCGCAACAAGGCGTGAAACTAGTGAAACCGGAGGCAAAGACACCACAAAAGGGGAATCGAAGGGCGTTCAACCACTAACTGCGTAATTACACAGTGAGGGGTGCGCTGCGTGATCGCACAGCGAGCTAAAATTAGTTTCAAAATAGATTTTTAGTCAAAATAAAAGGTTATATAGACACAATACTGTTTTAGAGCAGTAGAGATAAGAAAAAAAAAAACGAAAAGACTATAAAGGAAGGGGGGGGGGGAGTTATGGACTCCATGTTTATAATAATTATGTAATAAATATATTTCAACGTTTATTTTGAATAATTGTGACAATGGACAATGAGACTGCATTAAATCCAGTTACGTTACCGTAGTTATCTAATGTCCTAATTGTTTGTCTATTGAAAATTTGGAATAAATATCACTAAACCTATTTAAAAACTCTAAAAACGTCGAGCTATCGAATCAACGATTTCGATCGATGATACAATATGTAAAATTCATTCTTAAAACTGGTAAAAATTAATTGATTTTGTAATGAAAAACAAAGTTTAATTGTGAATGATTAAATAATAAGAAATAAATAATTTTACCATGTTGAGAATAGATTTACTACGAACTAGCTTTAGTAAAAAACGGCGCCGTGTGACAGCCCTTGCGATCGGTTCCACATTCAACTCAGAGGGGAAGTGAGGTTGCCTTGTGAGAGCGACAGGGAGTGGCCATACTATATTTTAGTACTATTACTTATACTGTGGTAGAACATAAATGCAGGTAAAATAATCTTAAATAAATACACATTTACGAGTGCATGTTTCATGGTACTAAGCCGCGGGGTATTCTTATGTATACAAAATACGTTCATTAAACGGATACGCTATTTTAATACAATAATTTTGTATTATTACATTCTACATATTCAGACTTAGCTCTGCATTCGAATTTTATCCTTAAATTTCAAGCTGTAGAGTTTATTTTAAAGTCTGATTGTAACTCTTGAGATAATTAACAATGTGGCTGGAAGCAATTTGTACTGGAGTAGTGTATGTTAAATATTATGATATTTACATAAGAGAAAAGTAAATATAAAATTCAATGATGTTATATTTCTTTAGATATGTTTTTTTTTATGATAACACCAAACTAATTAATTTAATTAGTTTGGTGTTATCAAAAAATAGCTGAATTGTCGGGTGGCAGACAAGCATACAGCCCGCCTTTTGTGAAGAACGCTTGCAATAAAATATTGCTCGCGCGCCGCCACCCCCGCTGCTAACGCAGCATCTCCTTCCTTTCTTTCTGGTGACCTCACTCACTCGCAGGAACACAACAACCCTCAAGGGAATTGTTATTGAGCTGCGGTATTCTGTGGATTGGAGGTACATTCCCCAGTCGGGTAGCTTACAATTACGCTCCCTACCTCTCTTTTCGCCAGAGCTTCGTTTGTCAGTCGACAGGGTGCACCACGTGCAGGTGAAGTTGGCTTTGGTTCAAAGAATGAACCACTTACACCACAGATTGGATATGGTATACCCATCCTCCTCCGTCAGGCAGAAGACCGCAGTAATTGGCGGAAATTGCTGCAAGGCTTTCATCGTGGTCACGATCCTCAACAGTGAGGGACCGACTTAAGGAGGAGGTATACCTATACCCATACTAAATTGCATAAAAAATGGTGTGGCTGTGTTATTGACACGGCCGTGTGTTGTACAGGAATACGTTATATGCACTAAAATTATCTCAAAATGGCAGCGCTTCCCTGCCACCGCACGCGATATTCCATAGTCCTGATATATATAGTCCTGATAGATTTGTAGCTGCAGCACCAAACTGTATCCACCGATTTTGTTATCATTCGGTTTTTTTTATTTGTAATAAATTAAAGACATATTCATATTCACGTCAAAACGGTTCCTGCCGTTGCATGGACCGCAGGCTATAAAGAGTAACATTATGGCTATACCCATCCTTGTCATATCAGTAATTTAATAAACTTGCTATCTCTTTTCCCCACCGAGTGCAAAATGACTACAATTTTCCTTCTAAAAACAAAAATATAACTAAAGTACGTGTTAAAATCAATTTTTATTGTGTACTTTCGTGTGATACGTGATCTTATTCTTTATTCACCTTATCAAAATAAATTATGCATTTTCAAAATATAGAAGAGGGCATTTTTACCCATTTCAATCAATTGTTACAAATGTCAGATTAGTTGGCTTGCTTGTACAAACTAATGAGAGAGTGGTAAGGTGAGACACTTGGCTTACTTTTCGGACGTTCGTTTTTGACATTTAGTGGCATATCTATAGAAATATAACATCGTTAGTAAAATCTATACAAATAAAAGAGTGTTTATCTGCAATGCGATAACAACTGGGTTATAGAGTAAAAATATACAGCAGCATACAAACGTCTAAAATCTACGTATTTACACAAACAGTATTGCGGCGGTTCATATCATCACTACATAGTATAAAACAAAGTCGCTTTCTCTCTCCCTATGTCCCTTTGTATGCTTAAATCTTTGAAATTACGCAACGGATTATGATGCGGTTTTTTTTAATAGATAGAGTGATTCAACTGGAAAGTTTATATGTATAATATATGCATAACATAGTAGAAAAACACTGATAATTTAGAGGTTTCTAACGTGATGTCGTAAATAAACACATTTTTTTGCTCTTTCATTGCAAACGCTGGCTGAACCCAACGAGATAGATCAAAATAATGTAGTACAGTATTGTTCACCTTAAAATGGTCTACAAAAAAGTTCGCGATGGTATATGTCTATCTCTTAGTGGTAACACACAATAACCGTTATTTTATCCTTTGCTTTTTACAAGAAATAATGCCTTATACGAAGCGATTTTAAGCAATACAGAATTAATCCTTATCCAATTAAGTACCTTAAATACATTGCGCATTTAATATAGATCAATATGGCCCTTCACAGCATGTAATTTAAATGAATAGTTTAGAAGATATTACACATTTAAAATGCAGGGACATAACGGCTGTGGCGGTACCGGCCGCGGAGCCGGCGGCGTGTGCCTATAACTGGGGAAGGACTGGATAGGACAAAGCGCAAAGACCTTCTGTAGTACATTTAGTATCAGCATTGCACCCGTGCGAAGCCGGGGCGGGTCGCTAGTAAAAATTAAAATGTAAGTCCGCTTATGTACGAAGACAGGTTGCACTCCGGGAGTGCCGGCAGAAGTGAAAACTTGAACATTAACGTTGTGCATTTTTGAATATTTTGGAATAGTTAGGGTATAATTTCGCACGTATTGCTTCATTTATCAGTAGAAAAGTATAATTTATGAGGTACAATACAATATTCATTTATTGCGCTATTGTACACAAACATGACAATTTATATTACATTAAAAAATAAACAGCAGGAGCAGGCATACATTTTTGCCGAGCGGTAGAAAGAGAGGGAGATATAATATAATCTCTTCTTCTACGCCGCGCCGGCGGTCAACGCTCCTTCCGTCTTACGAATTTTCGATCAGGCCACGTGTCCTGACGCGAGTTTAACATTTTTTACCCATCCCAAAAAATGCACAACGCCGCTAAAGAAGTTTTCACTTCAAAAACTTATTTAATAATAAGAAATATTGTGTTGTGACCCGCTTGCCACCTGTCTCATTAGGATCCATCTCAGCATTTAATGTTAAGACTGAAACCTTTTTTTTTTCAGTCACAAATGTCAAGGAAGGCTTTTTTCTTCTGCATCTATACTTATGCTTCACACGTCTAGACAAGCCCTGAGAAATGCGTTTACTAAACAATTCTATTCATGGATATTGCAAACAAGATGCAACGGACAAAGTTCACACCGGTGTCCATCTACATAATAATTTTAATTTAAGTTCGTCTATCTCAAGTTCGCGCGGTTTAATGGAGTCTAGTAAGTTAAATTGCGTGGCGGTGTATTTACGTAGCTAACCCACAGTAAACAAATAGAACGGTATTTCAACTCACGCCCGGTAAACGATTCGATGCGCTAACATATACAATGCCAAAAAAGTGACTGCTTTGTGGCGCGACTGGTTTCATCCGCCAAACACAACAAACTGTTGACGGAACGGACAAACGGAAAAAAGGGAATTCAAAATGTTTAGTTGTGTACACCACTTAGTATAAATAACATCTGTTCTTTCTGAAAAAGATTCTGTCTCAAGTCATATGCAATGAATGGAATTAACTTTTACAAGAGATCGCCATTTTATTAAAACAATTAACTACAATAACTTTATTGTTTTGTATTTCCTTGTGATATTAATAAAAACATTTCTTTCTTTCTTTCTAAAGTTTTGGTATACAACAAACGGACGAGTGCTCGTTGATATCTCTTTTTTCTTGTCAATAAGTAACAGCAATACTTATGTACACTGAGTCAGTCCCTGCCAAGAGTGGCAGGGACTGACTCAGTGTATCAATCAAGGCAGAGGCCTTGCAGCTGCCTGATGGAGTTTGGACCTCATCTTGCCTCTGTCTTCCACGTTTTTCAACTTACCATTCCATAACCGACCATCCTTTATTGGTACTTTATATATTGTCAGACAAATTACACAGAGCCATCTAGCCCCAAAGTAAGCGAAGCTTGTGTTATGGGTACTAGACAACTGATAACATACGTAAATACATTTTTTTTTGTAAATACATACTTATGATACATAGAAAACACCCAGACTAAGACAAACAGACATGTTCATGCACACAAATGTTTGTACTATGTGGGGAACAAACCCACGAGCGTTGGTGTCGAAGCCGCGTCATTGACCGTTACGCCACCGACCTCGTCAAACTTTATCTTTCCCCATCCGTTATTGCTCCTCCCTTTATTTCTGTAAACGTATGAACTAAGTTTAATTGTATAGTTACAATAGATATACATATTAAAGCTCGTTTAGGATCATATTATTTTTTACATCGGCATGTCTCTGTGTATCCAATTCAGTCGTTTATATGGACTTAGTGTACTGTTCTATCTACTATGGGACTATGTTTTGATGAAGTGTTGATTATGAATTAACTGTGTCCTAAAGTTCTGACCGTTACCATGTCTGTGATGGTTGTAATTGAATTTATGTTGAGGGCCAGACACATCTGCCGAGTGATGGAAGTTTCTAGAGTGAACGCCGAGTGTAAGAGCGTTGACTTGTTGGAATGATGACTTTAAAAAAGCGACTGGAGTGGCTAGGATACGGAAAATGGAGGATCACATTTGACGAAAAGCCTTGGTTTGGTGAAAGGTTGGGGATGGTATATAGTATATCCAGCACAGGGCACTAGGTACTAGGGCAGCACAGGGTAGTAGGGCATGCAAAAAATAGTATACATTTTAAAACTCGATTTTTTTGGGTTTCTATTTTGAAGTACCGAATAACCTGGTTTTTTGGGTAAAAATTACCCGCCGCTAAATAAATATGCTAAAAATAATATAACTTATTTATTTTACTCCGGTGCGCCGTCACCCCTAATCTGTGACCTAGCTAACTGGCAGAAACACAACAACTTTCGAAGGAATTGTTATTTGGCTGCGGAATTCTGTGAGGTGGCGGTACTTCTCCACTGGGGCAGCTTTACAAATATGTGCTCTACCTCTTTCTTATCAGAGCCACTTTTGCAAGTCGACAGGATGCACCAAGTGCATCAAGTGCAAGTAAAGTTGGCTTGGGCTCTAAAGATCGTAAGATGAGACTCATATACCCCAGAAAGAAGGGTTAAGATTTCATTTTAAATAACAAAGGTTGGTTAAATTCCCCGAGTCAGTACTGCATCGGCATTGAAGGCTGCGGCGACAATCGATCGAGCACAATAAGAAGAATTTCTAATAAGGCTGCTGCCAACGGATGCTTAATGAAGCCTTCGCTTTGTTTTTCACAACGGCAGTAGGTAAGTACATATTCTATATCCATACTTCCCTATTTAATATTATAAATGTGAATATGAGTTTGTTCGTTACACTTTGACACCGAAACTACTTCCGATCATCATGAAACTTTCTATACATATTCTCAAACATATTAGGAAGGACATAGGATACATTTTATACAAAAAAAAAACTATACGCGGGCGAAACCACGGGTGGATATTATAGTATAAGTAATATTATAAAGTAATATTATAAATGGGCCGTTTGGTTCCCGGCATAGTAGAATAGAATCACTCCGTCTCTTCTCGTGGATGTCGTACAAGGCGACTAAGGGACATACATTATAAAATATCGATCATGCCTCCCCAACCCGTGTCTGGCCAGCGTGTAGGCGAAATCCTCCTTCTGTGACGGACCAGAGAGGGTCGTGCTCCTGTAGTGGAGACTAAAATGACCTGATGATGATGAATATTATAAACGTGAAAGTATGTTTGTTTATTTGTCCTTTTTTCACGTTAAAAGGAACCAATTGATTGGGGATAGTTGACGATCTCGGTGGCGTAGCGGTCAATGACGCGGCTTCGACACCAACGCTCGTGGGTTCGATTCCCACATAGGACAAACATTTGTGTGCATGAACATGTCTGTTTGTCTTAGTCTGGGTGTTTTTTATGTATCATAAGTATGTATTTATAAAAAAAAAAATGTATTTACGTATGTTTATCAGTTGTCTAGTAGACTAGTACCCATAACACAAGCTTCGCTTACTTTGGGGCTAGATGGCGCTGTGTAATTTGTCTGACAATATTTATTTATTTATTTATAGTTTATAGTCTGGAGTGCGACATAGGCTACTTTTATGCTGGAAAAACATCTTATAAAAAATAAAAGACAAAGCTGCTCGGGCGCGAAGATACGTCTCATTCTGTTCAGAATTCCAAGTTTCTGAAGAAGCTGTTGCAATGACGCACTGAATGTAGTCTTTGGAATTTAGGTCGCTCCTGATATTAATACCCAAGATATTGAGGCAATTTTCAACCGGAAGAAGGGTATTTTGAAGAGAAGGAAGATGACGAAATGGAGATACTTTCACGGTACTGGGTTTTCTCAGCATTGAACTCAATTAAGTTGTCAAAACCTCATCTAGCAACACGGTCTAATATCAAATCGAGTTCAATGACAAGCTTTAAAAATCAAGTCGCGTTGAAAGCAAGCATTCGTATGTCGGCCTCTGAAAACGGTCTCTACTCTATGATATTTTTTGCTTACATGTAGATGCGTTCTATCTGCCTCTACTTTGTGGCTAAAGAAAAGCAATGTCATGTGCCCTGCATTCATTTAATAATTTATGGCGCAAAACTGCCCCCTTACCACCAACTGTTATTGCGATTCAATAACTGAATAGAATGCTTATTCATACCAATGAATAAGCGACTCTATTCAACTTGAAACAGAGTCGCTTATTCATTGGTATGAATAAGCATTCTATTCAGTTATTGAATCGCAATAAGAATTGGTGGTAAGGGGGCTCTGATCTCTACTCTATACGCTACTGCGTCGCGTACATTTCAGCGCTAGTAAAAACCATTATTGATATACATGACTAGGTACTGTTCGTATAGACGAACGTATATAAATAATGTAGCCTAGTACTGTATGCATAGTATATATAGTCAGACTGTGACATTTTATATATAGACAGGTCTTCACTGCAGATATTGCGAAAGAAAGTAAGCCGGAATATCTTTCGCCTTCTATTTCCGCAGCGTAGCAAATACAATTCTCCGACCGCGGCGTATCTACAAAACGACCAGCAAGCTTACTACTAGGCATTAAGGTGACGCGTTGATAAATAAAATATTACATACTGATTATATTTATTATTAAGCGCGCGCTGCTCTTGGTATAGGCCTCATGAAATAATGTATAACCTATTTTAAAACATTCAACTGGCATTTTGAAATGTGTGCTTAGACTAACTTATACAGGAAATTTAGAGTATTTCCTCTATCCCGGACGCATATAAAATACCTGCTTATAAAACAGACAAGTGCGAGTCGGACTCGCCCACCGAGGGTTCCGTACGTAGTATCATTATTAAATTTGATATTTTTCATTATAAATAAGAAATAAATAAAATATATTTTGCAATGTGTACATCAAGCCCTTCGATATGATACCCCATTTGAACTAATAGTTTCATTTTGAAATTTCGACACCCTATAAAAATATAGACCCCCTATTTTTTAAGATCTATTTACAAATGTATAGTTTTGAGATTTATTCCTGTACTTGTAGTCTATAACGATGTTACTTGTCAAATTTCATAGTTCTAGGTACTGGACTGGACTAGTAACTGGAAGTAGGGAAGTAGTAGAAATAGGTTTTGATTCCCTTGTGTGTCGAAATATGCGTTTTTTGCTGAATAAACGGCCGTAACTTTTTTTTACGTAAACTTAGCAGTTTGATTTTTTTACAACTTCATGGCACCCTAGACCTGAGTATACAATTCAAATTTCAGCTTGATACCTCCACGCATTCTCGACATAGAAATTCTTGACAGACAGACAGACAGACGGACAACAAAGTGATCTTATAAGGGTTCCGTTTTTCCTTTTGAGGTACGGAACCCTAAAAAATGGGTGTGGTTGTGTCATGGACACGGTGTTGCACGTGGATACGTTATATGCACTAAAATTATGTCAAAATGGCAGCGCTTCCCCTCCCCCGCACGCGATGTTCAATAGTGTTTACTTATTTGATCGTAATAAATTATTTGATCCTTCATATGTCCAGTAGTGTGATTGAATTTTGGATGGAGATGATAGATTTGTAGCTGCAAACTGTATCCCCCGAATTTGTTATCATTCCTTTTTTTGATTTGCCTCCCTATGGAAGAATTTTAAAGACGTATTCAGGTCGAAAGTATCTGCTGAAAAAGGGGTTACTATGCGTTTTTTTTTGTTATAAAAGTTAATAATTCTTGTAATGTAAAATGAATCTCATGAAGTTTCAGATAGTGAAAAATTACATTCGTATGTTCTGTAATTGTTGCGAACAATCAGGGGCCCTACCGCCGAAACCATCGGATTTTTTAATGCGAAAATGAAACTACTGCTTAGATTGTTGCTAATTATGTTTAGCTCAGTTGGTAGTAACCCTAGAGCTCTACCGACTAAGCTGAAGATGTTTGTCAATAACTTTAATCTAAGACCAATTTTTGGACTCAAAAAATCTGATGGTAATCGGCTTCAGCTTCGGCGGTAGGGCCCCTGAGGCCTTATTATGAAAATTCTGATTTAAAAATTATTTTTGAAATCAGAATAATAAGCTGAAGATATTTGTTAATAACAAAAACATAAGACATAAGTCTTATGTTTTTGTTATCGCCACGGTCCTGTCGCGAATCGTCTAGAATGAAACCTTCTAGAATAGTCGCCGCATACTTCGTTGCAAGCAATAATGACCCGTATGCTTACTATCATAAGGTCCATAACACTATGACATGAAAATGTTCGAGACAATTCGATGTCTTACCAAAGGGAAGTACATACATGTACATACGAGAACATACGGGAACCCTTGCCGGCGGATGTAAATAGCGACCGCCGCGGCGCATAGTGGAGTTCAGTTTGGACTTCGGAAGAGTAAACTTCGAGCGAATCTACCTGCGAGACACCTATTAATATACCTACGACCTCAGCGATACTATTGGACTTCGATTTGACCTGCGATTTGGAATCTTCGTGTGTACTTCGTGTTGTGAAGACCTGCAGACCAGACCCTGCGTGAATAAATCCTTGGAAGTTGTCATTGGCGTTTTACATCCAAATCTAGAACCTTAGCTCGTAACATTATTGACAAATATCTTCAGCTTAATTGGCAGAGCTCTAGAGTTTCTATCAGCTAAGCTAAACACAAGTATCATAAATATAAGCTGAAGTTTGATTTTCACAACCGAAAAAGCCAAAGAATCACTCCGTCTCTTCCCGTGGATGTCGTACAAGGCGACTAAGGGAAATACATTATAAAACATCGATCAGGCCTCCCCAACCCGTCTGGCCAGCGTGGGGAGTGTAGGCCAATTCCTCCTTCTGTCAGGGACGGGAGAGAGAGGGTCGTGCTCCTGTAGTGGAGACTAAAATTACCTGATGATGATGATGATGAAAAGCCAAAGGTAGGCTTCAGCTTCGGTGGTAGGGCTCCCGATCCTGCCTTCAAAATCGTCAAGGCGTCGTCTTAATTTCTTCAAAAAGGCACAACTAGGCGACTAGACTTAATCCTGTTAGTTTATGAAACGCCTTACGTAATCGAAATGTTGAGTAAATCATCTTAAAGGAAAGCTTTCGTAATAAAATATCGGATATCTTATTTTGTAATCTTATTTGAGGGATAGATAAGATTATATTTATTTTTATTTACCGTTTTATTCGTTGAGTGAAAAACAAAATAATGTAGCAATTTAAGTGCTTTTTCAGTTTGAGGGTCGGTGAAGAATTGTTTTGACAAATTGACTGCTGTAATGGAAGGAAATGAATTTGGTATAATAGCTAAATCCCTCAAAGACACAGGTTTGCGCGTTTACCGTTAAAGAGTTCCTATTTGTCGTAGATCCTAGATTGGAAGGTGCTCTCCTTAGTGTTAGTCCTGGCATTGGCATCTTGGGTGGCGACATATCGAGTGGTGTTCGGTTTCGGTTCGGACCAAGACATATACACATGTTCATGCAGACTAATGTTTGTCTTGTGCGAGAATCGAATCCGCGACCTCGGAGTGAAAGTGGCCATTGCTAACCATTCCACCACCGAGCTAGTTAAAGAATTGTTAATTTGCACGTGCAACACAACTGCCTACTGCTGAAAGAAATGTGGATTATATGGATAAATAACTTCAATTGAATGAATGAAATAGACGAACACTAGTGAATGGAATAAATACAGCATGGTCCAGTAGGCTGTCAGCAAAGCAATGTTGTCAAGAGATAATCCGCTAGATTTGTGCGCGGACACGTGCCGACAGCCAGCGGACTTCGTTTCGACGGAGCCTTCGTAATTTGTTAAATAGCAGAGCTAGTCCGTTTGTTTTGAATTAAAAAAAAAAACATTTTTTACTTATTATATTACAGTGAAGAACTTTACGTCGGGTGGCAGACAAGCATACGGCTCGCTTGATGTGTAATGGTTACTGTTGCCATATTAACGCTCGTAACATAAAATAGTGATCGTGCGCCGCCACTCTCGCTGCCAACGCAGCATCTCCTGCCTTTCTGGTGACCTCACTCACTCGTAGGAACATAACAACCGTCAAGGGAATTGTTATTTGGCTGCGGTATTCTGTGAGGTGGAGGTACAATCCCCAGTCGGGTGGCTTACAATTACGCTCCCTACCTCTCTTTTCGCCAGAGCTTCGTTTGCCAGTCAGCAGGGTGCACCGCGTGCAGGTGAAGTTGGCTTTGGTTCAAAGATGTTGATGAACTACTGGCACCCCAAAACTGAACAGTTTTTTTCTAAACTGTTTTTTTTTCCTCAAAATCTAAGCTATGAATATTATCGCCAGCTGACTTGATTGTTCCTATGTTAGCCGTTGCTGTGCCTTATCGGGCAACCGAGTGTAGGTAATGGTGAATTGAATAATATTGTTATAATACGAGTACATAAGGAGATCGATGCCGTCGTTGCGCGTGTCAGTCTAATCTAATAGAATACGCAAGGTAAGCAACGTGACCGCAGTCTGTCTATGAATGGGTTTATTTTTCTCGAGCTACTCCGTGCTTCCCGTCATGTTGATATTAGATGACAGTCGTTAAGCCAAATCAGTGGCCTGAGGGGGACTTCAAAACACTGGTCTCCACCAACCTGCAGTTGTGCAGCGTGGTGGAGTATACCATCCACCCACATCATTTTGATATTTGGCGATCTACTACAGTAGGCTTTTTAAGACATTTTCTGCAACGAACTGTGAAGTTGTGGAATCAACTTCCCTCAGCAGTATTCCCAAATAAGTACGACATGGGGACCTTCCCCAACCCGTCTGGCCAGCGTGGGGAGTGTAGGCCAAATCCTCCTTCCGTCTAGAACGGACGAGAGAGGGTCGTGCTCCTGTAGTGGAGACTATAATGGACCTGATGATGATGGGGACCTTCTAGAACAGAGTCAATATTTAAAAGGCTGGCAACGGATCGGCGACCCCAGTTATTGCTGATTTCTATGGGCGGTGGTGATTGCTTTCCATCAGGTGACCCAAATGCTCACTTGCTTTCTCTCATATAAAAAAATAAATAAATAAGGGTAGACCAACATCCCAGCAGTGGGATGAGGGTTGTCAACGAAATTCATTAATATTGGATTTTAATATACGTTAAGATTTTATTTATGGCCGTGTGGTTTCCGGCAGACTAGAATAGAATCACTCCGTTTCTTCCCGTGGATGTCGTACAAAGCGACTAAGGGAAATACATTATCAAATATCGATCAGGCCTCCCCAACCCCAGCGTGGGGAGTGCAGGCCAAATCCTCCTTCCGTCTAGGACGGACGAGAGAGGGTCGTGCTCCTGTAGTGGAGACTAAAATGGACCTGATGATGATGATGAGGATAAGATTTTATTGTAACAAAACCAGTCTTAGTTACTTTAATAAATAAATATATAAAATAAAAATAAAACGCTCTGTGTGTAATCTTTAACTTAATTTAATTCAGACGTATTCAACTTTACAGCAGCAAGGCTTCCGTGAAGTGAGAAATCGTGTTCATAAAAGAATATCGTTCAACGAACGACCATGACTTTCAGTTCTGTAGGATGAAATTTCAGACTTCATTCTCTGTTAGAAATTTCATGTTTACAAGCTTTTATCTAGTTTCACCTGTCCCAGAGCCTATAATCAAATCTTGCAAGTTAAATTTCAACCACTTTTCAGTGTCCAATTGAATTGAAATTTGTCACACACGTTTCATGGTCAGATGAAATTAGTAGGAGTTAGAAGCTTTCGCAATTTGACTTCCCCTCTTAGCAATGTGAGAGGCAGAAATATGACAAATAAGGCATTAAAAGCCTAAAGAGATGTGTAGTCAAATGAAGCTCAACTGTCGTGCACCATAGAATTTCTGTATCTAACACTATTGAGGACCTAAAACATGCAGTTGTTACCTAACACATCGATTCCAATAATATGAATTGCAAAATCGTCTGAACGACCCGACGTACTCGTATACATAATGTATTTATACAAATATTTGGCTTGTGTAAGAATCGTTATTACAACCACCGCCGGCTCGTCGAGTATTCATAAATTATATCTAACAAAGTGCCACTTTAAATATTAGATTGTCACAATATATTCCTGGAACCCTTTACAGCCAACAAGACGTTATCGACAAAAAATAAAACAAACATTTTACAAGATAATCCCATATCGAGTGTGGATTCCCTTTGCGCAACCGGGATTCGACCCTATGCCGTAATTTACGAGCGTCGGCCAAGATAAATCATCTCCGCTCAACATATTGTTCAGATACGGTAAATTCAGCTGAGTGGAATCTTTGATAAACAACGTATCATTTCCGGGAATATCTCAGTATCAGTAGGATTGTTGACGGTCCCAAACTGACAGACGGTTTAGAACCTTTAAGTCTGAGAAGAGATTTTGCGTTCCTTTGTGTGTTCTACCGATTGTACAATGGGGTGTGTTCAGAGGAGTTGTTTGACATAATGCCCACGGCCTCCTTCTAAAGTCGCACCGCTCGCCATCGACAGGGAATTCATCCTGACACATTAGAGCCTAAGTAGTCGCGTACCACGGTCCCAGGTACGGTTCCAGAGAAGTTTTCTCCCGCGTACTGTCAAGCTGTGGAATGAACTGCCTGTCGAGGTTTTCTCAGGAGACTACCGCATGGGCTTCTTCAAAAAGGGTGTGAAGAGGTTTTTCAGGGTCGGCAACGCGCGTATGATGCCCCTGGTGCTACATGCGTCCATAGGCGGGCCGGATGCTTTCTTGCATAATTTTTAAGCAATATATTAATAATTTTTATAAAACGATGAAAAGAAAAAATAAAACTAAACGTAAAATATATCCTAAGCATTTCATAGCCAGCTTTGTTCACAGATGATACGAATAAATCGCACCCGCTGACTAAAATAAGGACATTAAGGAAGTAACAGATATTTCTTACCCCATTATAATCAATTCCAGGCACCCTTACACAATTCATTTCAGGAGAGGGATTGAGTTACTTGAATAATGGGCATATTTTATTAAAAGTACCTTTTAATCTTTTTCGCTGGATAAAAGAGGGAACTAATCTCGACCGTCGACAGTGGAATAAACCTTTTTAAGAGAGATTATGCAGCGTATTAGCGCTGCTAAAAATGTTGTTATTTAGTCATGTTGCGTATTATTACTGAAAGTGACCGATTTTAACAGAAATAAAGGAAGGAGTATACGCTGGCAACGGATCGGCGATCCCTTGGTGTGGGTGATCTGGAGAAGTACCTCCACCTCGCCGAATACCGCAGCTAAATAACAGTTCCCTTAAGGGTTGTTGTGTTCCTGCGAGTGAGTGAGGTCACCAGAAAGAAAGGAAGGAGGCTGGCAACTGATCAGCGATCCCTAGGTGTTGCTGATATCCATGGGCGGTGGTGATTGCTTTCCATCAGGTGACCCACATGCTCGTTTGCCCCCTTTCACATATAAAATAAAATATTATTTAAATAAACAATGAGATTTTAAGCATTTACTATGTGTCAGTACGTACACTCTCAAGGTCGTTAAGTCAAAAATTCTTTAGACTTCTTCTTGTTGTTTATTTTTTTTTTAAAAATCGGTGTATGCTTGAACATATGACAAAGTGAAAACTTTATGTCTTGCTTGGACTTCACCATAACTTTAATATACTTAGCTAAATAGAGGAACAAACGGCTGAGCGAGGGAGGTGTCACCAGAGTGCGTAATGCGGGTTTTCTTTTATCACATTCAATCGTGTTAACGTTTACAAGCCGACCACATTGGGAAAAAGTTTCATATTGTGAATTTACCAGACGCGTGTTACATATTCAAATTAGCCGGGTTGCTCACTTCAAAATGTGACCAATTATAGTGCCACAAACTTATCTGGCCCGGTGGCCAAATTATGAACTAAAGCCGCCATCTTGGAATGTAGTATTGCCAGGTACAATTCATTTACTTACCGCGTATGCACATTCCATTGAGGTGTATTTTTTTCAATACATATTATCTTTTTCTACACATATTTCATTTCTTACAATAAAAAAATCGTCAACGAGTTGTTTTTGTGCAATATTATAACTCTCTAATATTATATAATAGCTATGATCGCGACTTAACGTGGTCCATTTTTAAAACTAATCAACAAAAAATAGAAGGCAATTGATATTTAATTGAAACACCACACAACACAATTAATAAGTATATCAATGCTATTATTGTAACAGTGTATAAAAATCAAAGAAATATATTATATTTCTTTGATTTTTATATTTCCTCTAAAACGGGCGGCATTTCGTTTAATGGCAACACTTAAGTCGATCGCACCGCCCCCGCCACCGGGCCAGATAAGTTTGTGGCACTATAAGCCACATAGTTTTGATATGTAGCATGCGTCTTATAAATTCACAACATGAGAGTTCATTTCTATTTCGATACCTCCAATGAACACTACGCAGACTCAAAACATACACATCCAGATACACACCGCTAATATGAGTTATACATTTACTTAGCGGTTTGTATTGGTCGATTTTGTTGTGTCTGTGTGTCTTTTATAAATAGAATTCAGGTAGCATAATGTTACAGAAGTAATGAATCGACTTAGATAAAAAAAAAGACGTGTGGCACTCGGGGACTGCCGCGGTAAAGCTATTGCATAGCATTTTGTATCAACTTATGCAATTATAATTTTATTTATTTATTTTATTCATGCAGTATTGCTTTTTCTTTGATATTAATTCAAGTTACACTTTTTGAGCGTGGTGACCGATAAGAAAACAATTTTTTCTATTATTAAATAAATAAAACGAGTTTCGTAGAGTCGTACAATACGTCTAATCGCACGCACACAACGCCGTGTCGAAGACTGCCGAACTGAAACGACGTTAGACGATGCACGGCCTTCAAGCCACACCTCCTTGCCCGTCGGAGTGGGGAGCGTGAGGTTTTTTCGTTACGGAATTTCTGGATTCGGTCCCCGCGCTCAAGGCCCGCGATAGAAGCTATGCAATAGCTTAAAAGAAAACTATCGAAATTTTTGTTGGCGTAGTGTTCCTTGGAGGTATCGATTTGGTCGCTTTGTTTACGTTGACGACATGATTGACCGATCGAACTAAGCACTCAAAGTGCTGAGTGGGAGATTATTGGTCACATTCCAACGTGTCAACGTTTACAAGTCGACCAAATTGAGAAAAAGTTTCATATTGTGAATTTACCAGACGCGTGTTACATATCCAAATAAGCCGGGTTGCTCACTTCAAAATGTGAGCAAGTAAGTCACATAGTTTTGATATGTAACATGCGTCTTATAAATTCACAACAAGAGAGTTCATCTTTATTTGGTCGCTTTGTTTACGTGGACATGATCGAACGCGAACAAAAAACTCTCACTAAGCACTCAGCTGTCTCACTGTATGGTAGAAAGAGATAGGTAGCACAAGCTAAGTAGAATTCGTTTTAGGAACCTTTAGATGACGAGCTCGGTAGTCGAATGGTTAGCAATGGCTACTTTGGACTCCGAGGTCGCGGGTTCGATTCCCGCACTAGACAAACATTTGTGTGCATGAACATGTCTGTTTGTCTTGGTCTGGGCGTTTTCTATGTATTATAAGTATGTGTTTACAAAAAAAAAATGTATTTAAGTACATTTATCAGTTGTCTAGTACCCATAACACAAGCTTTGCGCTTAATTTGGGACTAGAGTGCGCTGTGTAAATTGTCCAGAAATATTTATTTATTTAGTTATAATTTATGGGTAGTGGAATACATACCTAATTCCCTAAGATGACCCTAAGGTGTTATGGGGTGTAAGTGGTTCATCACAATCTTTAAACCAAACCCAACTTCACTTGCATGCGGTGCGCCCTGCTGACTGACAAATGAAGCTCTGGCGAAAAGAGAGGTAGGGAGTAAGCTACCCGACTAGGGAATGTACCTCCACCTCACAGTATACCGCAGCCAAATAAAAATTCCCTTGAGGATTGTTGTGTTCCTGCGAGTGAGTGAGGTCACCAGAAAGAAAGGAAGGAAGGAGATGCTGCGTTGGTAGCGGGGGTGGCAGCGCGCGAGCGATATTTTATGTTGCGAGCGTTAATATGGTTACTGTAACCGTTTCAAATCAGGCGGGTGTATAAAAAAAAAAATATACGATTAGCACTTCGATGGACTACTACCGAGGAGCACGATGGCGTATTACACGTGTCAGTCTAATAGACTCACACGCAAGTTAAGCGACGTCGACCGTAGCCTGTCCATGGATGGGTTTATTTATCTCGAGTTCCACCACAGTATAAGTAATAGTGTTCCACCGTACACGTTATGCCGTCTTTCCCAGCAGTCGCCATTAGATGACAGTCATTAAAACAAGTCAGTGGCCTTTATGCGGCTTCAGCGAAACGTGCTACGTGCATACTACTGTACTGCTACGCCTCGTAGCTAATCGTAGCGTTGTAGCATGAAATTGAGTTTGAATTTTAATTTGACGAAATACAACGAAGATCAGTCCGAATCGTCGGTGACCCAATGATCTCGGATTGAATTTTATAATATATATAGAACGCGAGGAGACGCTATATCTCTATGTTTAGAATGAGAGAGACGACTAGAGAGACCAGTCGTCGCTCTCGTTCTAAACATAGAGATGTAGCGTCTCCTCGCGTTCTATACATATTATAAAATTCAAAATAATTTATTTGCAATAAATAGTTAAAGTTTAGTTTAAAGTTGTTATATCACGGGGAGTGCTCGAATGAGCTGTTTGATTTGATACCTGCTGCTGAGTTCCACTATCGTACAACTCGCCATAAATTAAAATTCCATCAATATCATTTTGATAATTGGCAATCTACCACAGAACGTTTCTGTACCTCGAATTGGGGAAATATTTTTTTTTTTTTGGCCGCGTCACTCCGTCTCTTCCCGTGGATGTCGTACAAGGCGACTAAGGGAAATACATTATAAAACATCGGTCAGGCCTATCCAACCCGTCTGGACAGCGCGGGGAGTGTAGGCCAAATCCTCCTTCTGTCTGGGACGGACGAGAGAGGGTCGTGCTCCTGTAGTGGAGACTAAAATGACCTGATTATGATATATTTTTTTAAATTGTGATTTTCAATATATCATAATTCGAGAAGCTTTTATACCATCGAAGTGATGTCTTTACATAACACACCGAAAAAAATGGTCAATTAGCCTATTCTGAAAAGCAAGATATTTAGTGCCCCGCACGCATCTTGTGTGGGACGACTTTTGTACTCACAAATGGAATGTCCCACGCATAGCGAACGGGTTGGCAATCCTAGTCATACATAAAAGCTGCTTTTCCACTAGAGATGTGCGAGGTAGCTGCACGAGTAAAAAAACAATTTTGGGGTGTAGTGGTTCATCAACATTTTGTAACCTTTTTTTTTTACGTGGGGAAATCCGTTAAGGATACCACGCTGCCCAAACGTGGTTATGTCGGACTCTGCTGCCATGACCAGTGGCAGCCATACCGACTAAAACCCCACGATCTCCTTCTCTCCGCCATTGGCGAGGCCACGGGAACTGCGACAGCATAACCTCCGTGACCCCGCCGACGGTTGTCCCTGAGGACCCTCCTCCTGGGAAACCCGAGTTTCTCCCCCTCCTCGATTAGTGGCGCACCGGGAGACATATGGCTCGCCGACACCAAAGGTTTTTTTTTACGAGGTTTTCTTTCTTGTAACCTAAGCCAATCTCATCTGCTCGTGGCGCACCCTACTAACTGACAAACGAGACTCTGGCGAAAAGAGAGCACAGTATAAAAAATACGCTATGCCCTAGTATAGCGTATTTTTTAAGCTGCTCGACTGGGAAAGTACCTCCATGTCACAGAATACTGCAGACAACAAAACAATAACAGATAATAAAGGAGTATAGACTGGCAACGGATCGGTGATCCCTTGCAGTTGGTGATCTCCATGGGCGGCGGTGATTGCTTTCCATCAGGTGACCCAAATACTCGTTTGCCTCATATAAAAAAAATACTTACTTTATTTTATTAGCCTCTCTCAACTTTGGTCTGGTCGAAAAGGGCTTAGTGCAATGAAGGCTCCATGTAAATAAAATAAACGACAGCAGATGTGACTTGCAATAAATGAGCGCAAAGGATATGTGTCAGGTCTGGTTAGACCACCATTTGATAAAGAAAAGTGTTCGATAATCATGCTAGCATGGCTTAACTACACACAATTTTCACTACGCATCCTCGTCCCGCTCAGCTTTCTCACACATCATCGTCAATCCTTATTCATCCCACTGCTGGGATACGGGTCTCTCCTCAATGGAAGAGGTTTAGAACGTACTTCACCACATTGCTCAATTGCGGGTTGGCGGAGGTCACTGTTTTCAAGCCGCCTAAAGGCCACTGACTTGGCTTAACAACAGTCATCTAACGACAACAGCCGGGACCGACGGCTTCACGTGCCCTCCGAAGCACGGAGGAGCTCGAGATAAACCCATCCATGGACAAGCCATAGTCAACGTTGCTTGACTTGCGTGTTTGATGAACTGACACGGGCAACGACGCCGTCGAGCTCCTCAATTCTTCACACGTCTCTAGTGGAAAAGCAGCCCAAGCGTAACATCGTCAAGTGACGTCACCGGCTCAATCGTGTCTAGTTGGCGCAATGTCTTTTTGATGTCCCCAGATGAAAAAAGGGTGGAACCAATTTAGATAATGGGCTACGTGACAGTAATGTGAAATTTAGACGCGGCCGTCGATTTTATACATTATTTTCAGGTAAGTGGATTAAATGCACAATGAAGAGCGTTTAGTGTCGTAAAAGCGTCTGGGTTTATGATCATACGGAATAGTGTGAAGTAAGATACTTCATACTATTCCTTCCTTCCTTCAAAACTGAATTAAAAATATTATTACTGATTAGTCTTGAAGTTACCTAATATTTTCATTACCTATGTACTATAATTTAGTTATTTGTGTATTTGATTTTTAGGCCCACCACACATTCCCACCACTGTGTCTCCTATGTAGCCAGGATTAACAGCGGCGACCGCCAAAAAAGGCAATGAACAATGAAGTCCATTGTAGTCCCGGGGGTAAAACTACGGCTGCATTGGAACTCACAACGAATTTAATCAGAAGAAATTCGTAGGAGAAGGAAGCTTTTGGAATTTGACTTCCCCTCTTAGCAATGTGAGAGACAGCAATATGGCAAATAAGGCATTAAAAGCCTAAAGAGATGGCTAGTCAAGTGAAGCTCAACTGCCGTGCACCACGGATTTTAAATATCTAACACTATTGGGGACCTAAAACATTGAGTTGTTATCTAACACATCGATTCCAATAATATGAATTGCAAAATCGTCTGAACGCTTGGTAATTCTCCCTTGTTGCTGCCAAATCTGAATAGTGTATTTTATTTATTTATTTGTTGCCAATTTCCTTCTTTCATTTATTCTACTTGGTAATCGCTGTAATGTCTACTCCATGCAATGACTGTAAGGTTGACTGGAAGAGATCTCCATGGGATAAGGCCGCCTTTCTACCGCTTTATTTTTCGTCTACTACTATTCATTATGTAATTTGAACAATAAACATAATACAACCAAACCATACTAATATTATAAATGTGAAAGTTTGTATGGTTAGACGCTTAGAATGTTTGGATGTTTCCCTACTCACGCAATAATGGATGTATATATAAGGGAACAATATTTTCTGTCACCTAAGTTTAGATGTGTCACTAATCTGCAGTACCCTAATAATAATATCTATCCCCAAGAAATATATTCGTCATCATTTTAATCAAAACTGTCTCTAAATATAAATAATATATTATGTATCTTAAATTATAGTTTGATCACTTTTTTCTATAGCCTGAATATAAGGTCTGTCCTCTAAAAAGTAAGTCACGAGCAGCAATAATACATTTGTACCTAAAAATAGCAAATCTTTCTTATAAATCTAATCAACAAACTATTAGTATCATTTAATTCATTTGATCATCAAAATAATAGATCTGTCACCTAATAAATAGATCAGCTCCTTAATTTAATGAATAATGAAAAAATGGCTAATAGGGGCGGAGTCAAATTGGCGTCATATTCACTGACGAGTCTTACCAATACTTGGTCAATGTAATAAATCATGTTTTGGTTAGATTTGAGTTGATTTTTGATTAGGTTAGGGTTTTCTTGTGTCCTGTCATCGGAAATAGTAGCTCCGCGAAGCGGAGCTCCGTCAACCTAAATCATGAATGATGTGGTGTCAAGTAAGCTTAATTATTAATAATTGAATTACTTTTAAGGTAAACATTTTCATATTGTTTGGTGATTCTGTTTTAGTGACAATTTCATTATTTTGAAATCCAATATAATTATTTGATGATTGGTATTATTTCCAAGTAATTTATTAATTGATATTTAGGTAAGCGTTTTTATATTATTTGGTGATTCAATTTAGGTGACAGATCTACTATTATAGGAACAAATATAATTTATTAGGTCACTGAAAATGCATTTATTTGGTAATTGATAAAATCATACCCTATATATAACAGGATACTTTCTTGGTAAAATCTACTAGTACGAAGTCGTGAACGAAAACTAGTCTGTATATATATTGTAAGAGCTCTATTGCATCATCCTGCATGTCAGCATAAACGAATATGCAAGTGTAACCAATGTCCACCGCAGGGTAATTATGGATGGATTTGAAAATTACATATTTATCACTGAGATGTCCTATACCTTTTTATAATTATTTCTTCTTTTTTTTAGTAACATTTGATTTTAGTGTATTTACTTTGAGTTTCTCAATGCTGCGAAGAGTAGGTTAAGCAGTCGGTCACGCTTATGGTCATTATACGACAGTCGTTAAACCAAGTCCATGGTGGCATGAAAATACTGGCCTCCACTAAACTGTAGTTGAGCAGCGTATATATATACTAGTTATGGTTCAAAGATACTGCTCTGTGGCAGACCCCCGGTCGTCTGCCACAGGGCAGTATGCAACTTCAAACTTGCATCAAAACACGGGCCTCCGCCAATATGGCACTACTTATACTTGAAACATCCCCTGTGACAAAACTGACTGATGGACGGACACATACAAGAAAGAACTTTTGAACACGGAACCCTAAATATTAATAAATAACCTATCCACTCTAACTGACCTAGATATACAATTTAAAACAAAGTTATATCACTGCGCCAGTACAGTGGCGTTCATAAAACAGGCACATAAAATTAAATTAAAGATCGTTATCTACATGAGAACTCTAGTTTTCTTACTTTTACATATTATCTTTGACGAGTATTTAAAAATTGAAGCAGCTAATATATATTTATAACTAATGAAATTATCCAGCGATCTAAGCGAGCGATATATTCAAATTGATATAAGGAGAAGCACATTTTTCATATTACTCGTATATGTTCACCGATTCATGGTACATAATATTTCTACATTACGCTATAAAGGTACCTACGACTTTTTTTTTTTAAATCAGAATATTATCGAAATTATCAATACATTAAAATTTTGTTGAGTATGTATCGTAGACGACAGATAGCGGCGGACGTTACGTATTTGTATTTCCTATTATGGGACCTAAATCGACATTTGTATCTTTAAATTTATTACTTTGTCCAGTTGAATAGAATATTAGAAGCCATCCATAAATTACCTCACACGAATTTCATGATTTTTTGATCTGATGACGGATATGATTATGTACATTACTATGCAAACTTCCACTGAAAATTGGTTTGAACGAGATCTAGTAAGTATTTTTTTTAATACGTCATAAATCGTAACGTTATTATCGTAACGTTATATCGTAACGGTAATTACTCGCATGTTACTTGCTGCTACGGAACCCTTCATGGGCGAGTCCGACTCGCACTTTGCCGCTTTTTTTTTTTTTTATGAAAAAGACCACACTATTTTCGAGCTTTCATCCGAATAACCTATTCGGATGAGAGCTCGATGAATGATTGTGGAATAACCCTCTTATAGGTTTTTATTGCACTTTTCAAACATTCAAGTTTAGAACGCGATGCCCCACAGCACATCATTAGATTATCGTTCATATTTTGACGAGTTAAAGTCTATTTTTGCACAAGTGCTATTAGAGTGCAATCAGGGAGGTTACTTTTGATTGACACGATTTTAATAACCGAGTGTTGCACTTAAAAAGTGTTTTAATGATTCGAGATTCAGATTAAAATGTTTTTATCCGACTGATGAATCTAAAAGGTTTATGTTTTATGAGTGTCATCATCATCATCAGCCTGTATCTACCCACTGCTGGATATAAGCCTTCCCCAATGCTTTCCGCCAGATACGATCCTCCGCCTTACGCATCCAGCCAATTTCTTAAGGTCATCGGACTATATAGAAGGAGGGCGCCCAACACTTCGTCGTCCTACACGCGCACTCTAATACCATTCTCCCCCATCTGCCATCACTTACTTGGCAGATGTTATTGCCCACCACCTTCAGCTTGGTCGGTAGAGAGCTTACTCCGTTGTTTTTACCAGCTAAGATAAACACAAGTTGTATAAATCTATGTTGAAGTTTGATTTTCGAAATCAACAAATCCGATGGTATTCGTCTTCAGCTTCAGAGTAGGGCCCATGGTTGTGGTTTGATTTTTGTTAAAATATCGACGCAGGAAAGCAATCTTGTCGTATCTCGAAAAAATGCGAATATGACTTTTATACATCATTCGATTCAGAAAAAAATACCGCATCAAATGGTCTCGGTTTCATTTTTCTACGACTATTTTTTTTTTAGATACGACGTTGATTTTTACATAAATATTTCGAAATCAATACGAAAATATGTTGTAACTAAACCAAATTTCGCTATTTTATTATGTATAGTACATACAACAAAATTGCTGTGTATACTTCACAGATTACGACATATACCTCGGCTGAGATGCATTACTTGCAATGAGTTACGCCCTTCACAGCGCATCATTATATAAATTTATTTAGTTACAGCAAAATTGCCGCTTGGGATTTATACGGCGACTTGATATATTACCAAGTTCGCATTCAGCAATTTACATAATTTCTACAATTACACCATTTTAAAGTGCATATTTCTATAAAAAAATTATACTTATCCCATTTTAAAGGATTTAATAATCTAGCTAATGGAATATACACGGCATTCGTTCCCCTCTCCCTCGCGATCGCTCGCAGATGCAGCGCGTACGGCTTATTTGTCAGTCGGCGCTCGACCGCTTAAGAGTGAATGCAATTACGTAGTGTAAAGACGACTTTTCACTTATTATTTTCGTGTTTATAGTGATAATATTTAAAAATACTGGTGAGTACCTACTGTTTACAATTAAGCTTTTTTTTAATTACTTAAATAATAATATACCTACATAAAAGCCTACCTACCTATAAGAGTTTTTTCTCTATTCCAGACACATTGGAGACCTGATATTATTGACGTTATTACAAGGTAATTATTCATCATCATCATCAGCCTGTATCTACCCACTGCTGATTATAAGCCTTCCCCAATGCTTTCCACCAGATACGATCCTCCGCCTTCCGCATCCAGCCGCTCCCAGCCGCTTTCTTAAGGTCATCGGACCATCTAGTAGGAGGGCGTCCAACACTTCGTCGTCCTATGCGCGGCCTCCACTCTAATAACTTCCTCCCCCATCTGCCATCACTTACTCGGCAGATGTGACCGGCCCATTGCCACTTCAGTTTGCAAACTCTGAAGGCTATGTCGACCACTTTAGTATTCCGTCGAATTTCTTCATTTCGGATTCGATCCCGCAGAGAAACCCCGAGCATAGCCCTCTCCATCGCTCGCTGCGCGACCTTTAGCCTGTGGACCAGTCCGATGGTCAGTGTCCAAGTCTCTGCACCATATGTCATTGCAGGGAGGACGCACTGGTTGAAGACTTTAGTCTTCAAGCATTGGGGTATCTGTGCGGCGAAGATGTGCCGAAGCTTTCCAAAAGCTGCCCAGCCCAGTCGAATGCGTCTATCGATCTCTTTGTTGAAATTACCCCTGCCAAGCTGTATGGAATGTCCGAGGTAGACATAGTCTTTAACTACTTCAATAGCTGCATTCTCTACGATAACCGGGCTAGGGATGACAAAACCGTTGTACATGACTTTCGTCTTGTCGAAATTCATCCCCAGCCCCACACGTCGAGATGCAGCATTGAGATCGACCAACATACGACCGAGATCCTCCAGCGATTCAGCCATTATGACCACGTCGTCGGCAAACCGAAGGTGTGAGATGTACTCGCCATTCACGCTGACGCCCCGTTTTTTCCAGTCCAGCGTCTTAAATACGTCTTCCAGAGCAGCGGTGAATAGTTTCGGGGAAATGACATCTCCTTGACGTACTCCCCGCTGCAGCTGGATAGGTTTAGACTGCTGGTCCTGGACTCGGACTGTCATTGTCGCAGCGCTATACAGCCATCTCAGCACCTCGATATAGCGGTGGTCAACTTGGCACCGCTGTAAGAATTCCAGAACAGACCAAGTTTCGATGGAGTCGAAGGCTTTCTCGTAATCCACAAAAGCCACACAGAACGGCAAATTGTACTCTGTGGTTTTCTGCACAATCTGCCGCAATGTATATATGTGGTCCACGGTACTATAGCCTTTACGAAACCCAGCCTGTTCCGGTGGCTGGTAGTCATCAAGCCTTCGGGCGAGAGGTAATTATTACTACTTAAATATTTAATCTCTGAGTTTCGCCTTTTGTGTTATGTTGTCGTTTGTTTTTTTTTTTTTTATGTGAGAGGGGGGCAAACGAGCATGTGGGTCACCTGGTGGAAAGCAATCGCCACCGCCCATGGAGACCAGCGACACAAAAGGTGTCACCGATCCGTTGCCAGCCTTTAAAAATTCATTGTTATAACCTACAAACATAACTAATAATGAAAAGCATTTTTAAATACCTATAAGTTAGTTTTAGGTACACTGTGAATTTGTATTTGTTTTGTACCCAAAAAAAAAATTACTGCCGCTGCATCTATTCAAATAATAAATCCACTGTCTTCATAGCGCAGCGTTAGTGAATGTGACTACTGTGCATGAGGTTTCGGGTTCGAATCCCGGTCGGGCCAACCAAAAGTTATTGGGTTTTAAAGGTACAGACAATTGACCATAACACTGCAACATCTACAATTTACTCTCAAAAGATTCTAGTACCACGAAGTCCTGAACAGCCAAAAGATATTGAAATAAATGAGGATTATTGTAGTGCCAAAAATCTCACTCCCACCTTTCGAAAGCCCGAGTCGTATATATCCGAAATAAATAAAATGGTTCAAAATATTTCATCACCCTGTACACACGGAACTAAATACAAATAATTCTGATATAAACATTTTGTATTTTGTTTGATTATATAAAATTGTTTAAAGAATAACCAAATACCAATTAAGTTCTTTTTATTTTATCGTTTGCATTTTATTTTTGTTTAAAGGGCTGAAATTCTGTTTTTACATTTTTGTTTACATTAAATAAATACATTGTCTAATTTACAGCATTTTATTTGTGTTCCGCCAATTATGTAATACTACTTACATCAAATAGTATGAACATGAAAAAGAAATATATTCATTTAAAACAAACTAGCTGTCATCATATAAAACTTATATTTAGATACAGCAAGTTTGATACCAGTCATTTTGAACAAGTTGCTGATGGTCCAAACATTTGTCTTTTGATATACAGCATATTCAATGTTTACATTTTGAAAATCAAATGTTGTATCTAGTATTAAATCCAATTACACCAATCTTAGAATGATCCTAAGAATTTCAAATGGAAGGTTTTATTTTAAAATGATATCACTGAAAATATGGTATTTTTATGTCTACTAGTTTACATATTATGAATTTTTGAAATCGTTTTTTAGCTTTGGTGTAAAGTTGCATTTTTCGAGATACCACAAGATTGCTTTCTACCGTCGATATGCTGGCGAATTTTGTTATTAATATACAGCTTCGGTTCTATACTTGGTAGTTTCATTTAGCTATCACCAGAGGGCTCTTGCCGTGAACAATGTTTAGCGACTTAATATTTTTAGTTATTTATTTAAACTCTTTTTTGAGTACAGTAAGACCAATGGTAAGTACAAAAGGCAGACTTAACGTTAAATGCATTGTCTAATTTGTCTACCAGTCAAACCTCGGCAAGTGCAGACATCTACGAATGCGGTTTAAAAAAATATAACAATTATTATTATTTAAATGAGGCAACAAAGCAAAGTGACAGATGTGGCCGAGAGAATAGCGAGACTGAAGTGGGAATGGGCTGGTCACGTAGCGAGAAAGGGAGATTCCTGGTGCAAGAAAGACTTCAGATAAATAAACAATTATTTTTGACGACCCCTGTGGTCGAATGGCTAACCCATGTCCACTTTGACTCCGGGGTCGCGGGTTCGATCCCCGCACAACACAAATATTTGCGTGCATGAACATGTCTGTTTGTCTCTTGGTCTGGGTGTTTTCTATTATATGTATGTATTTACAAAAAAAAATATGTATTTAAGTATACTATCAGTTATCTAGTACCCATAGTACAAGCTTTGCTTAGTTTGGCACTAGATGGCAGTGTGTAATTCGTCCAAGAATATTTATTTATTTTATTTTATTATAGTAAAAACTCTTCATCCATTCGCAAGATAAAATCACTATGACTTTACTAACAAAATATCTATAATTCAATCTATTGACATTGCCATATTATGCTGGGGTGTAAGAGGTTTATCAACATCTTTGAGCCAAAGCCAACTTCACCTGCTCGTGGTGCACCCTGCTGACTGACAAACGAAGCTCTGGCGAAAAGAGAGGTAGCGAGCGTAATTGTAAGCTACCCGACTGGGGAATGTACCTCCACCTCACAGAATACCGCAGCCAAATAACAATTCTCTTGAGGGTTGTTGTGTTCCTGTGAGTGAGTGAGGTCACCAGAAAAGAAGGAGATGCTGCGTTGGCAGCGGGGGTGGCGGCGCGTAAGTGATATATTATGTTGCGAGCGTTAATACGGTTACGGTAACCGCTTCACATCAAGCGGGCCGTATGCTTGTCTGTCTTATAAAAAAAAAGTGTATAATTAAAAAAAAAATGTGTAATTGTTGTTGATATCATCATTATAATATATTCGATAGATAAAATGTTCTATAAACTGTTCTACCGTCTCAAGTCGTGTTCACAAAGACACAATCGTCCGAGACGTAAGAAGCTGTCGAACGTACGAACGGGAATAGACAGGGTAGACATCGACATTCCCGTACGTTCGCTAACCGATAGACATTTTAACTAGAAATGTCGGAATATAAATTCCAGTTTACTTCTGAACTATTATATAGAGCTGCAGTCTATTTTTAAAGAGTAGATAGGGCAAAGCGCAATAAGCGGCAGGGGACGTGGGCCCAACATACTTTCCCAACACTCTTTCTCCTGTGTAGCCAGGATTAACAGCGGAGACCACCAAAAACGGCAATGAACAGTGACGTCCATTGCAGTCATTTGCAGTTCTGGGGGGTAAGACTACGGCTGCCTTGGAACTCACAACGAATTTAATCAGAAGAAATTAGTAGAAGTAAGAAGCTTTTGGAATTTGACTTACCCTCTTAGCAACAAGGTGAGAGACAACAATATGGAAAATGAGGCTTTAAAAGTTGAAAGAGATGATTAACCCGTTAAATATTATGGGTTGTTGTTCATTCGCCACAAAGTAAATTCGTCACAGAAAAAAGTATCTGTAAATTCGCCACAGTTCTATTTTTAATAAGTAAATTCGTCATATATTATTTTTGATTATTGTAAATTCGTCACATTGGTGTTTCCCGTACAGACAGCAGAAAAATCTAACATAACTCAAATAAAAAAGTTACTTATTTATTTTGTAATCACAGCAATTTCAAGAAGTTTACCTTACGACTACATAAAAAGCACAGTAGACAGTTTTAAGACCTACTGCACCTATTGAGCAATTTTAAGAATTTCAGCTTACGTCTACATAAAATGACAGTTCTATTATTTTGGTAAGTAGTCTTAAATTTTGCGAGTGGTTACAGGACACCGCGCGGAATACGCTGCCGACAGTGCCGACTATGCGCGCTTAATTATAGAAGTTTCTTATATAAATATGTATGTTAGTTTATAAAGTATTGTTTATAAATGTAAGCATTGCCTGAAATAAATGATGTTGATTATTATTAAAAGCAATCAAAATCCCACAATTTTTAACCGAGGAAAAAACGGAGAAGTTTTTGAATTCGACGCGTATATTTTTTTATGTATGATCACGCACAACTTTTTATAGAATATTCCGATTTTGATCATTCCTTTTTTATTGGAAAGGGTATACCCCGAAGTTGGTCCCATATAAATTTGGAAAAAAATATTTAAGCCTAAGGGCGAAAAAACAGAGGATGATTGATTGTTCATGAACAAAGATCACTACAATAAACAATCATATATTGCTTGTTTGGCGCCGACTCAAAATTACATAGGTGTATTTAAATTACTTTAAGAAGTTTATTATTATTTGCTTTTAATTTTTTTCTGCGGTTTAATTTTTTTTGTTAAAAAGTTTTAGCGTATATTTTACTTAGTAGTAAAATATTCGCTAAAATTATGGGATTTTGATCGCTTTTAAGGCCGCGTTTGTCAAAGACAGTTTGAGGGACCAGGCATTCGACATGCTCTCTGCTGGAAACAAGACGACAACTACGAGTACCTACGGTACCAATTCACTCGCTATCTGAAATGTATATCTTACAACCGCGTCGTCTCCGACATCCCGTGCCACTGCCTGCTGTCATTGATAAAATGATTATGCTGCACAAATACAAGACTTTTCCAAATCTAAAACTAATCTAATTAGGTCGCATTTTTTTCATACTTTAACATACAGAAAATTGTTTTATTTGAACAGTGCAATCAGCTATTGAAGGAAACAAAACCACTGAAATTTAAATTAAATTTCTGTGGTAACGGTAAACCGTGGTATATACATAAATTGCAATTGATTAATTTACTTGCAACAGCAACAGCAAAGCAATTATTGAAAATTTTGCTAGCTAGGTACAGACTTTGTGCCATTAATTATCTATCTTTAATTTCGAGAGCTACTAACCAATTTTGTTTGCTAACAGTACTTTATGCAAAAATAGCGTAATATGAAGACTTGTGACAAATTTACAATAACCCTTACCTACCTATGACGAATTTACATAAATTTATTTACACAAGTGACGAATTTACTTTCAATGTATGGAGTGTACAAAAATGTGACGAATTTACTTTGTGGCGAATGAACAACAAGTTAAATGAAGCTCAACTGCCGTGTACCACTGCTTTGAAGTATCTAACACTATTGGGGACCTAAAACATTGAGTCGTTAGTTCCCTAACATATCGATTCCAATAATATGAATTGCAAAATCGTCTGAATGCTTGGTAATTCCCTCTTGTGTTTGTCTTGTGCGGGGGCACAAGACAAACATTTGTGTGCATGAACATGTTTGTTTGTCTTGGTCTGGGTGTTTCATAAGTATGTATTTACAAAAAAAAATAATGTATATAAGTACATTTTTCACTTGTCTAGTACCCATAGCTTTGCGCCTAATTTGGGACTAGAAGCGCTGTGTAAATTGTCTAGAAATATTTATTAAAAAAAAAACATGATTTGCAGACTTGCAGTAGAACATTGGAATAAGGGCGATGTCACTAATTTAAACGAAAAGAGTTAAAATTGCCACGTCCATTTAAAAGTAGTTCTACGAGGTGATCGACTTCTAACCACTTTTTCTTACTCTTTCTCACAATAATCGGCAATGACCAACTCGGTGGTTGAAAAGCTAACAATGTCACTTTGACTCTGAGACCGCAGGTTTTCTTTTTAGGGTTCCGTACCCAAAGGGTAAAACGGACCCTATTATATCTATATATGTATCTCAAAATGGCAGCGCTTCCCTTTCCCAGCGGTAATAAATTCTTTGATCCATCATTATATCCAGAGGTGTGATTGAATTTTAGATGGAGATGATAGATTTGTAGCAACACAAAACTTTTTCTCCTGATTTTGTTATCATTCGTTTTTTTAAATTGCATCCCTATGGAAGCAATTTTAAATCGTTTTCACGTCAAAAAAATCTTTGAATACAGAGCTAGGACTCTACCGAAGCCAATTACCATCGAATATTTTGATTCGAGAAATAGATCTTACGTTTAAGTTATTGACAAATATTTTCAGCTCAGTCTTTAGAGCTCCAGGGTTCCTACTAGCTAAACAAAGGTACCATAAAATTAAGCTGGAGTTTGATATTCGTAGTCAAAAAATGAGAATCGGCTTCATTTTATCCGGTAGGGCCTCTAGTCCATACCGTCGCCGTAGAGTGAAAACATCGTATGTGATTATGGAGTAATTTTGTGTTTGTGCTAATTGAGCTCAATGCTTTTTACCACTACCACTAAAGTGTTGCCACTTTAGTCCAACAAGCATACGGATCCCTGATGGGAAGCAGCTACCGTTACAGGGGCCCTCATCATCAGGTCATTTTAGTCTCCACTATAGGAGCACGACCCTTTCTCTTCCGTCCCAGACGGAAGGAGGATTTGGCCTACACTCCCCACGCTGGCCAGACGGGTTGGGGAGGCCTGATCGATGTTTGGTAATGTATTTCCCTTAGTCGCCTTGTACGACATCCACGGGAAGAGACGGAGTGATTCTATTCTAGTCTGCCGGAAAGCACATAGCAATACATGGGCCCTATCTACTATTAATTAGTAGGTGGGCCCCCTGTTCTTGAGGACTTTCGAATATTGCCTGTTTTATGTATCCATTGACGGGTTACTATAATATCATAATTTCAATCTCTGATTCAAAAGCAGTAATAAATCACAAAAGCTCGTATTTGTCAAAAGATTACATTCGAATGGGCAAACATTATGAATTATCGCCATTATTAGAACCCTAAATAAAAATGGCGGCGTGCCACCTCGTGATTTATATTTTTAATCTGATGCTGCCAACCCTATTCCAAACTGAACGTTTTGTAAATAAATTTTCGTGTGAAAGCTGAAATTCTGAATAGGTTTTTTTTATTCTATGTCGAATGGCAGATAAGCATACGACCCGCCTGATGTGAAGCGGTAACCTTAGCCATATTAACTTTCGCAACATGGAATGTCACTCACGCGTCGCCACCCCCGCTGCCAACAGAGCATCTCCTTCCTTTATGGCGACCTCATTCACTCGCAGGAACACAACAACCCTCAAGGGAATTGTTACTTGGCTGCGGTATTCTGATGGAGGTACTTCCCCAGTCGGGAGCTTACAACTCTTTACTTACTATTTTCGTCAGAGCCTCGTTTGTCACTCAGCAGGGTGCACCACGTGCAGGTGAGGTTTAGGTTGGCTTTGGTTTAAAGATTTTGATAAACCACTATGTTGGAAAGAGGGGAAAAGAATCCAAAATGAAATTTAATTTGAAAATCCAATTTTATTTCTTAATAATTGTAAGCTACCCGACTGGGTAATGTACCTCCACCTCACAGAATACCGCAGCCAAATAACAATTCCCTTGAGGGTTGTTGTGTTCCTGCGAGTGAGTGAGGTCACCAGAAAGGAAGGAGATGCTGAGTTGGCAGCGGGGGTGGCGGCGCGCGAGCGATATTTTATGTTGCGAGCGTTAATATGGCTACGGCAACCGCTTCAAATCAGGCGGGCCGTATGCTTGTCTGCCACCCAATGTAGTATAAAAAAAAATAACAATACAAATAAAACGTATGTTGATATGCTATTTCTTAAAACAATAATTATTCTATTTCTACCCCTCTCATGAAATGATCTGATTTGAGACTGACATGTCCATTTCCGATGTGATCCGGTTTCCGGATGACCCGGCACGGCAGCATTAGCCACCCCGCCGGCCACCAGATCCGGGTCCGGTCAAATTCAATTGTGGCTTTGAAAATGGGAGTGATAGCAATCTCATGAATATGTGTCGAATGTATTGCCTGAAACTGTAAATTTTATTGTTATAAATGTTCATATGGCATATTAGAGCCAACATAGATACAAGAATATAAAAAAAAAAATCACAAGCTTTTATTAACAGTTTATAAAAAAAGAAATACCTTGAAGAAAAAAGTTTACTATGTTCGCTGATTCGTATGCGGAATTCTCAACGGAAGCGAGTCTCAACCGGCTCTCTCTAAACCAGAGCGCTAAACAGCCCCTTTACCACCAACTCTTATTGCGATTCAATAACTGAATAGAATGCTTATTCATACCAATTAATAAGCGACTCTATTTCAATTATTCATACCAATTAATAAGCCACTCTGAAAGAGAGAAGTGAATTTGAAATAGAGTCGCTTATTAATTGGTATGAATAAGACTCTATTTCAAATTGAAATAGAGTACGGCTCTCTCCTTTATCAAAGGGGTTTAGATCATACTCCACCACGCTGCTCAAATGCGGGTTGGCGGAAACCTCAGCTTAGGTTACTTGTAATTGTATTTAGCTTATTTTTATTATTTAGCTTCCGTACATATTATAAAATCTTTATTTGACATTGTTGCTCCCGCCTTAATTGTGATATTTAATAGATGTATTGATTGTGGTGTGTTTCCTGACTTGATGAAATTAAGCAAAATTATTCCTTTGTTTAAATCAGGTAGTACATTAGACCCCATAAACTTCAGACCAATATCAATACTACCTACATTTAGTAAGATTTTTGAAAAACTAATTCTAGCTCAGTTACTTAATTACTTTAATGAAAATAATCTGCTGCACACTAAACAATTCGGTTTCACTCATGGATGGTCAACATGTGATGCTGGGGTAAAATTACTAGAATGTATATATGAGGCTTGGGAGGAGTCACGGGACGCCTATGGGGTGTTTTGTGACTTATCTAAGGCTTTTGATTGTGTGCAGCATGAAACTCTAGTCAGAAAACTACACCACTATGGTATAAGAGGAATCGCTCTTGATCTTCTTACTTCTTATCTGAGTGATAGGGTTCAGAAAGTAGATGTTAATGGAAAGCGATCACATGGATCAACTGTAGCGATGGGGGTGCCACAAGGCTCTATTTTGGGCCTTTTCCTGTTTCTCGTGTACATTAATGATCTACCTCATCTTGTAAAGAATAATCACGAAATAGTATTGTTTGCAGATGACACTTCTTTAATTTTTAAGGTAAATAGACAACAATCAGAAATTGACGATGTAAACAATGCTCTTTCAAAAATAGTAAACTGGTTTAGTGCTAATAACCTACTTTTAAATGGTAGTAAAACCAAATATGTTAGATTTTTTACAAAAAATGTGAAACAGGTAAAAACCAGTGTGGTGATGGACAATGAGAGATTGGAATTGGTCAATAAGGTTGTCTTCCTTGGGATAACATTAGACTCTAAATTACAATGGGGCCCACATATAGAAACGTTATCAGGTAGACTCAGCTCAGCAGCTTACGCCGTAAGGAAAATACGTCAACTGACTGATGTTGACACTGCGCGTTTAGTTTATTTTAGCTATTTTCACAGCATTATGTCATATGGTTTATTGCTTTGGGGTAGTGCTGCGGATGTAGACTCAATTTTTGTGCTCCAGAAGCGAGCTATCCGTGCTATTTATATGATGAGTCCCAGGGAGACACTGAGAAATAAATTTAAAGAGATAAATATTATGACATTACATTCTCAATATATTTATGAAAATCTTATTTACGTTCATAAAAATCAAACTAAATTTAGGAAAAACAGTGATCTCCATTAATTAAATTTAAGAAATAAAAACAAACTCGCTGTGCATATTACTAGGCTCCATAAAATCTCTAACTCGTTCCCAGGTCAATGTATACGCTTCTACAATAAACTTCCAAATGACGCGTTTAAATTATCCATGGGTAAATTTAAACGATTTATCAAAACTAGACTATGTCAAAAGGCTTACTATTGTATCTCAGATTACATAAATGATAAAAGTATTTGGAAATGAATTGCTCTTGTTATGTTAATGATTGTATTTGTGTTTAATGTAACGATATTGGCAATTAAAAGAGTCGGCCTTGAGTTTCTTGCCAGTTCTTCTCAAGTAGCCCCGTCGCCGGAACTGGCACTTAAATTCACTTTCACAGATAGCGTGATGAAAGTGCATCTAAGCTCTGCGGATTTAAGTAGATAGTAATGATTTAGATACATGTCTTATATTTAATTTGTATGACGTTTCTAAGTGCTTTATAAAGTCCAAGGAATAAAGATATTTTGACTTTGACTTTGACTTTGACTTAGCTGTTAGACACTCTGAATCTCTACCGCAAAATTAATGATCTTTGGCAATAATAAATTTAACATATAATAAATAAATAAATATTGTCAGACAAATTACACAGCGCCATCTAGCCCCAAAGTAAGCGAAGCTTGTGTTATGGGTACTAGACAACTGATAAACATACATAAATAGTTTTTTTTTTGTAAATACATACTTATGATACATAGAAAACACCCAGACCAAGACAAACAGACATGTTCATGCACACAAATGTATATCCTATTTGGGAATCGAACCCACGAGCGTTGTCGAAGCCGCGTCATTGACCGCTACGCCACCGAGCTCGTCGAACATCTGTCTTTGGAAACAAAATATTCGATGGGAATTGGTTTCAGCTTAGGTGGTAGAGTCCCTGGGGCCATATACCATCGGATTTTCTGATTCCAGCTTAGTCCGTAGAGCTCTAGGGCTTGTACTAGCTGATCTAAAAATAATTTTCAACAATCTAAGCAGTACATTCATTTTCGCATTCAAAAATTCCGATGGCAATCGGCTTCAGCTTCGGTGTTAGGGCCCCTGGGAGCCCCTGCTCGGCCATCGTAAAATGCAACTGCCGCCGGACTACGGTGATCGAGCAACCGAAAAGACTCGATATTACCCGAGTGGACTTAGAAACGACGGCGTACAGTCACGATTACTATGGTACCAAGATCCACAGTGAGGAGAAGGATTACTCCTCCAAACAACGCTGACGAGACAGCAATTACCCTGCCCCTGGTCACAGTATTCATATTTAAAGGTATTGTTGTCTCATGTATATTATACCGCACCTCAACCGTAACATCAGCTGGTTCATCAATGCCATCTGACAGACCTTTGAGTTATATAAATATATAACTTTGTTTTTCTTATTTTTGTATAAATATTCACATGCCAATTTGGTGGAATATGCTGAGGACCATACAATTTATAACGCCTTATTGTTAACCATACTCTGTGAATAAAGTACGAGTATCATTCATTCATAACTGCGAGCCCGGTGGTCGAATGGCTAGCAATGGCTGCTTTGATTCCGAGGTCGCGGGTTCGATTCCCGCACAAGACAAACATTTGTGTGCATGAACATGCCTGTTTGTTTTGGTCTGGGTGTTTTCTATACAAGATACAAGATACAAGATATTTTTATTTTTGTTAAAACATGTGTAGTGCACGAATACAGGTGTTATATAGTTTATTTTGTTCTACATGTTTGGCTGGTTGAGCATACAAAAATCAGAGTAGATGGCAATTAGCAATTTCAAACAAAATTTCAAACAGAATAATATTAGACTCAATTCAATACAAAATTATGTCAGACAATAATACAAAATGATGTCAAATAATAATAATACAAAATTATGTCAGATAAATATACAAAATTATGTCAGTTTATGATACCAAAATTTTGTCACTTAATAATTCAATATAATATATAATATAATATGTCAGTTATTTATACATAATTAATTCTATGACACATTATCATACATCTAATTTTATTATTTATATTTTGTCGTTCATAAATTGTGTGATAGAATAATAACATTTCTCTGTTAATGTTTTCTTTAATCTCGACTTAAATATATTGATGGGAAGTTCTTTCAAGGACTTTGGTAACTTGTTATAAATTTTTGGTCCCATACAAAATATACTATCATACATTAATTTAGTGTTAGATTTCTTGATACATAATCGGTTATTATCCCTCCTATTTCGCTGATTGATATCAGAGAGCCGCGGAAACTGCTTTTGGTTGATTTTAATAAAAAGACTTACCTCATATATATATAACGAGGGAACAGTCAGTAAATTATTGTTTTTAAAATATGGCATACAGCTGTCAGTGGTTTTAAGATAAAACATGGCTCTTATGCACCGTTTCTGAGCTTTGAATACTAGTTCTCTGTTTGTAGAGTTGCCCCAGAATATTATTCCGTACCGCAATATCGAGCCTGCGATACCATGATAGGCAGTAAGTAGTGCAACATTATTTACTGTTGGGGCTAGTCGGTGCAAAGCGTACGCAGATGAACTCAGTTTTTTACAAAGTTCCTCTGTATGGAGTTTCCAATTGAGTTTATTGTCAATATTGATCCCTAAAAATTTTGTGTTGTCAACTTCTTGAATTTTATTGTCATCGTATTTTATATTCAAAATTGAACTTCCAGGTGTTCTTTGGCTGAAATGCATTATACTCGTTTTATTAATATTTATTTTTAGATTATTATTAGTTAACCACGCAATAATGTCGGCTATTGTTTGATTAATCTCATTTACATAGGTATCACGATTTTTGCACACTACTGTGACAGTGCTATCGTCCGCAAAAAGAGATACGGGATGATTTGTTATAGTAGGTAGATCATTAATGTATATAATAAATAACAGTGGACCCAGGACACTGCCTTGAGGAACACCATACGAGACAGTCCTTAGATCAGATGTAAATGTTTCGTTAATTTTAGATTTGCAATTTAGTTTCGTCACCTGAGTGCATTGTTTTCTATCTTTAAGATACGATACCAGTAAATCCAATATGTTTCCGCGAATCCCATATGCTTCCAATTTTTTAAATAGAATTTTATGGTCTACATAATCGAAGGCCTGTGTCATATCGCAATACACGGAACACACGGGTGTCCTCTTGTCCATGTTAGTTATGACATTTAGCAGAAAGTCACATATTGCCATATTAATGTCTCTATTTTGTCTAAAACCTTTTTGTTCTGAAGCAAACAAATTGTGTTTTTCCATGTACTCATAAATTTGTTCATGGATGTATTTTTCAAAAACTTTAGAAAATATATTTAAGAGAGCAATAGGTCTATAACACTCCACAGATTCTTTATGTCCTTTTTTAAATAAAGGCTTCACTATAGAAGGTTTTAGTTGTTCCGGATAGATACCCCTGCATATGCTTAAATTATTTATATAACTAAGATGTGCACATATATATTTCGCTACAGATTTAATTACTTTAGTACACACACCATCAACACCCACACTACTAGTGTTTTTTAGTGAGGTTATGATTTTATACATATCAGAGGGCAAACTAGGGCGCATAAACATCGAATTTGTATTACCTTTAATATTGCTTGTAACACGGATTCCTGAGTTTGGTATCGGTACAATTTTATCTATAAAATAATTATTAAAAACATTTGATTGCTCTTGAGGATCAGTAATTATTTTCTCACCACGTTTTATTGCTGATATGGAGTCCTTAGGTATATTTTGTGTGGCTTTGTTTATTATCTGCCACGTCGTTTTATTTTTGTTTTTTGACATTTGTATGTGATAATTATTTTGCGCTCGTTTTGTAAGTGTGATGATTTTTTTTAATTTCCGGGTGTAATTTAATAAAGTCTCTTTGTTTAACTTTGTGGGTTGAGACCTATATTGTCGCAAAAAAGCCCTTTTCTTTTTTGAGCATATTTTAATTCCCTTGGATATCCATTTTGGTTTTTTTATAGTTTTTATTATAATGTATTTATAAGGAAAGCATAAGTCATAAAATAATTTAAAATTATCAATAAAGATATTATAAGCTTCATTTGGATCATTGGTATTATAAATGTCAGAAAATTTGAAAGCTTTTAAGCAGTTTTTAAACTTTGTCATATTTTCTATATTGTAGTCTCGTCGCTTTACACGCCAATGTCCAATATTACAAATTCGTTTTACACGACATTTTAATAATTGAGAGGTGTGATCAGACAGTCCAAAGTCCATCACTTCAGCCTTGCATTTTTTTGTTAAGTTGTGAGCAAAATTGTCTATACATGCTTTACTTGCCAATCTTGTGGGTTGTCGTATTTCTAAAGTAAGGTTGTAAGTCGACAACAAACATTCAAGTTGGAGTGTGATACCGTTCTTTTTTAAAATGTCAATGTTTAAATCACCAGTCAGAATGATATTTTTGTGTTTTTTATTACTGGTTACAATTTTTAGTATACTTTCCAGTCTTTGAAAGAACACAGGCAAATTTGTATATTTTGGTACTCTATATATACATACAATTGTGATATCATAGCTAATAAGATCTATCGCACAACACTCAAACACTCCTGGTAAAGAGAGTTTTGTTATTTCGGGCAGTACTTTATGCTGATAACCGTTTCTAACCAATATACATGTGCCCCCCCTTTTGCAGTTTTCCCTACTGAAATGTGCAGCCATATGATAATTTGGCATGAGCAAAAAATTTTCATAACCGGAGGCAATAAAGTGTTCAGTAATACAGATTATGTCAACATTTATATTTTTTTCTGATAGTTCATCTAAACAAACAGTCAAAGAATCAGACTTATTTATTAAGCCTGCAATATTCTGATGTAATATATGCAGGTAGTTATCATCGAAAAAAATTGCTCATAGATTCTTCATTTAATTTTGTGCTGTCAATAATATTACATAAGGTATCGTCAAGGTTATAATCTAACAATGTATTTATTAATTTATACAAGTCTTTAAAAACAACCTGTATCCCTTTGTCGTTCACGATGCCATTATGCCTATGAAACATTCTATAATCATATGATAAATTAAGATTAGAATCTAAAATATATGCATATTCATATGTGCATGAATCCAAATATAACAAGTTATTGAAATTTTCAATTCTCCAGTTGTACATGTTAGAATAACTATTACATTTAAAAGTTGGTGAACAGATTATTATGTTAGTATGACGTATGTCTTTAAGTGTTTCTCTAATGTAAAAAATTAAATCAAAATTGTTGTTAGTCCTCTTGAAATCCTCTTCACCTACTAATAGGACGCAGAAGTCTTTTTTTGTAAAGCCTCTTAGTTTTGTATTTAACCCGCTGAGCAGAACTTTTATTCCGCTTTTCGGTGTCAAGTAATGACATATCTCAAAGTTGTTGAAATTATTCTCAATGGTTGATAATATTCTGTTGGTATTATTTGAACTCAAGATACATAGCTTGTGTTTCTTTATTTTTTCTTCAGCATATTGCGGTGCTTCGGTCATTATTAACTCGCTTGTTTTTACATGTATTGGTGTGGTTTGTGTACAGATATTTTTATAAGTACACTCTGTTTCCCTTTCCATTTTCTGAACTGAGTTATTCGTGTTACACATATCTGTTTGTGTTTGTTTATTCTTTTTTTGCACTTGTTTCTCTTTTTTTGGTGTAGGAGTATTCCTTTTACATTTGGGACTACCAGTGACTGTTTTTAAGATATTATTTGTTTTCTGCAATTCTTCATTTGTTCGCCTAAGTGTGGTATTTTCTAATGAAAGATTTTCGATCTCCTTGTGTGCAATTTTTAATTCTGAAGACAGGTTTTGAATCTGTTCCTTTAATTTGTGAATGTCTTCTTCACTGCCCGATAAGTTGGGCAAACTATTATGTGATTCATTCAATATTGAGTCAATACTCTCAGATGCTTGCTCATCCTTCGTGGTGCTCAGTGAGTTAGCTCTTACTCGCCTGAATGTGATATTTTCTAAGAAATTCATGACGACAAAAAGTGATGGCTGTGTCGCGTCGCGAACCGGGAACTTCGATGGCGATAGTATGTAACTATACCGCAGCGCCAGCGAGGCTTATAAACAATACGTTGAAATATGTATTGCCTTTCGTACAGCATACGGCAAAATGGTTTTTGTGATATTTTTAGTATGAGTAACAAGTGGGTAATCAATCACAATATGAAGTCGTAACTTATTTATTCACTTTACTCACATTATTCACCTTTAGGTATATTGTTTATCCATGCATATGACTTATTTATAATATAAATCGATGATTTTTTATAGTTACAATTCCATTTCACTTAATGTAGTTTGTATTTTATAATCACTTCATAACATGTCACTGATTGTACTAGGTTCGCACAGATTTTGTGTTTCAATAGATAATTGTTTTTAATATTCACTGAATAACACTGTCAGAATACAATTGCACAACGGTCTTTAGTTTTTTCACTATAACGGCTTTATAAGTTGTATTTGTATATTATTAAAAATAAAATTCGTGGAGCTCAATGTTTACGTGACGGCAACGCCATCTACCCTCGATATATTGATGTATCTATGTATTATAAGTATGTATTATAAGTATGTATTTGTATATTAATGTTCTATGTATTATAAGTATGTATTTACAAAAAAGATGTATTCAAGTACATACATTTATCAGTTGTCTTGTACCCATAGTACAAGCTTTGCGCTTAATTTTGGACTAGATGGCGCTGTGTAAATTGTCCGGAAATATTTATTATTTATTTATTTATATCAGGCGGGCCGTATGCATGGGTCTCAAAATAGTGTGATTGTTATTGAAATTTATCGTGACCCAATTATTAATCCTTTTCTTCAAAATGGTTTGAGTTCAAACTTTTTAGCCCTGAGTCCAGTTGACCATAAAAATGATAAAGCAAGGAAAGTTAGCTTTTGGGAGTAAAGTCGGTGTAACAATTGTTAAGGGTCGCTTGCCTTTGGGTCTTACGGACCTTTGACCTAAGCCTATCTTTTGAAATAGTAGGGTTTTTGATTGATAGCAGGATAACCTTTTTGTTTGCTCCACTTACTTTTAGCGGAATTCAACGACGCTTTCCTTTTACCCGACTGCGAGGAAGCCATTATTATATATTGGGGTGTAAGTGGCTCACCAACATCTTCGAACCAAAGCCAACTTCGAAACACAACAACAATGAAGCTCTGACGACTGGGGAATGTACCTCCACCTCACAGAATACCGCAGCTAAATAAAAATTCCCTTGAGGGTTGTTGTGCTCCTTCCAGTGAGTGAGGTCACCAGAAAGGAAGGAGCTGCTGCGTTGGCAGCGCGGGTGGCGGCGTGCGAGCGATATTTTATGTTGCGAGCGTTAATGTGGCTACGGTGGCCGCTTCACATCAGGCGGGCCGTTTGCTTGTCTGCCACCCGACGAGTATAAAAAAAAAGCCAAAAATGGAGATTTTTATTTTTATGTTGCCCGACTGGGAAAGTACCTCCACCTCACAGAATACCGTAGCTAAATAACTATTCCTTCCAACTCCACTTCCACTCACTCGCAGGAACACAACAACCAGTGTTCCTGCGAGTGAGTGAACCAGGAAGAAAGAAAGGAGTATGTATAGGCTGGCAACGGATCGACGACCCCATGGTGTTGCTGATCTCCATGGGTGGTGAATGCTTTCCATCAGGTGACCCACATGCTCGTTTGCCCCCCCCCCCCCCCCCCCCCCCCCGCTCATATAAAAAGAATTGCCGAATTTCTTTGTTCGAGAAACTCTGAGCATTGCTCTCTCTCTATCATGTGGACTAGTTCGACGGTCGGTATTCAAGTCTCTGCACCGTAGGTCAGGACGCGAAGGACGCAACGAAGACTAAAGTCCTCAAGCAGTGTGATATTTAAAGGAACTCCGAGGATAGATTTCTTTAACGCTCGCTGCGCGACCTTTAGCTAATTGAGTGAGGGCATGCATCAGAGAGAAGGAATGGGTCTATCTACGCATGATCCATCTAGTGAAAGCCCAGCCATGATGCGTGACGGGCGTTAAAGTCTCCCAGTACAATCAGCTGAAGCCGATTACCATGGGATTTTTTTTATTGCGAAAATCAAACTTTAGCTTATATTAGCTGGTAGAATTCATAGAAAGAAGTTGTTTGTCATTAACTTAAACCTAAGATCTATTTTCGCAATCAAAAAACGCAATGGTAATCGATTTCAGCTTCGGCTGTAGGCCCCCTATGCTGCCTGCTCGGCCATTGTGAAACGCATCTGCCGCCCGACTATGGTGATCGAGCAACCGAGAAGTCTCCTGATTCTCCGAGTGGACTTAGAAACGACAGCGTACAGTCACGATTTGGTACCAAGATTGACAGTGAGGAGAAGGATTACTCCTCCAAACAACGCAGACGAGACAACAATTATCCGACTGAACGTACATTTGGTACACACCAGCATGGCATATGAAGTTTTCTTCTACACTGGAACCAGGATATTGGAGATCGAAGGAATCTGGTGCTCGTAAAATTTGTGTCTCTGTAAGAAATAACAATTTTATTTATTATATAGCTATTTTCATCGTAAAATGAGACGGATAGGAGGTGTTATCAAAGACTGTTTTATTTATCTATAGTAACACTAAATACTAGACTTAACTGTAAATGTGTTTAACTAGTGCTGCAGCGTAATTAAAAACGGATTTATTTCTGTAACGGGTCCCGCGGGAGAGATTAAATGTTCAGTACTTCGTTTCACAAGGCTTTAGTTTCGTTGAAATGCGGGATAGAAAAATAATCTTTCAAAAGAAGCTTTTTAGTTTTGTGGTGTAAGGCTTGGCTTTGGCTAACCGCTTCTTCACACTAACACATCTACTCAGCGAGAATATTAAATATTGGGGTGTAAGTGGTTCCCCGACAACTTTAAACCAAACTTGAAAAGAGAGAGGATCGTATTTAGTATGCTACCCGAATGGGGACCCCGACTAGAGCTGCCACTTCTCAAAGAGAGCAGACCCGGAGATTTTTGAAACATCGCTATTCTTTGTTATAATAAAATAAAACATTTTGTTTAGTTATCGAGATCTACTACAGTACGTTTCCTAAGACATTTTATACCACGAACAGTGAAACTGTAGAATCAACTTCCCTCAGCGGCATTTCCGAACAACTACGACATGACTGCCTTCAAGAACAGAGTTTTCATTTCCCTAAAAAGGTTGGCAGCGAATCGGTGGTCCTTGGTGTCGCTGATCTCCATGGGCGGTGGTGATTGCTTTCCACCAGGTGACCCACATGCTCGTTTGCCCTCCTCTCATATAAAAAAAATATAGGTATAATTTATTAAAATCAAGTAATTAGGCGTATTAAAATAAAAAATAAAATATATTTATATTTTATTTATTCCTATATACATACCTACCTACATCAAATATATTAACTCAAACTCTGATATCGCCAAGGTCACCTTGGTTTGTTTTAATAATATTATATTTTTACTGGTAAGAGTTTGTTGCAGCATCTTTGCATGCTCAGGTTTTTTCAACAAGTTTAAAAAATCTTGACAATCTTTACCAAGTCAAACTGATAAGAAATTTCATCTGTCTGTCTATAAATTCCCCATCAAAAACGCGTTCCACAATTTTTTTATACCACTAAAGTGGAAAAAAACCTACCGCCCGCCTGATGGAAAGCAGTTACCGTAGCTTATGAACGCCTGTAACACCAGGGGCATCACACGCGCGTTGCCGACCCTGTAAAAACCTCTTCACGCCCTTTTTGAAGAACCCCATGCTGTAGTCTCATGGGAAAACCTCGACAGGCAGTTCATTCCACAGCTTGACAGTACGCACAATTGATAAAATTTTGCCTATTACTTTAGGCAGCTCCGTCATAGTTACGACTTTAGATAACTGAACCTATATTAAATCAACTGACATGCTGAAAAATCGTCCCGCATAGTAGTGTGATATACGGTTGACTTTCGCTCCCCGCCCGACATATCGATGTAAAACCCGTAGCCCGGATATGCGCTATTCAAACCCGTATACTAAGGGTCAAACCCGGAGGGTTGGCAGCTCTAACCCCGACCAGACTTAGTATTAAATAATTTTAACAAAAAAAACCGACGCATAAATTATTCTACATTTATGTATGTAATGTTCGTAGATATAGATGATGATGAAAAATAATTGGGACCAATCTGGAAGTATACTCTTTCAAATAAAAAAAGTTTTTTTCAAATCGGTTTATAAATCACGGAGTAATTAAGTAACAAACATTAAAAAAAATACAGTCGAATTGAGAAACTCCTTTTTTTTTGGAGTCGGTTAAAAAAAGAACTCTCCACGGGATTTTGGCTTGCATCGAAGGATCAGACAGTGAATGTAGATTTTTCTTCTATTAGTACGAAATATGAACTAGTTATCAAATTTACCGGTTTATTATTGTTGTCATCTTCCATGTCGGTTTTCATGGACAATATATATCTAATAGCACCTCATGTGTTGAAAGACAGACAGACACCGCGATGAAACTAAACAATAGCTTGTAATAGCGACGAGCTCGGTGGCGTAGCGGTCAATGACGCCGCTTCGACACCAACGCTCGTGGGTTCGTTATCAAATTTACCGGTTTATTATTGTTGTCATCTTCCATGTCGGTTTTCATGGACAATATATATCTAATAGCACCTCATGTGTTGAAAGACAGACAGACACCGCGATGAAACTAAACAATAGCTTGTAATAGCGACGAGCTCGGTGGCGTAGCGGTCAATGACGCCGCTTCGACACCAACGCTCGTGGGTTCGATTCCCACACAGGACAAACATTTGTGTGCATGAACATGTCTGTTTGTCTTGGTCTGGGTGTTTTCTATGTATCATATGTATGTATTTACAAAAAAAAAATGTATTTACGTATGTTTATCAGTTGTCTAGTACCCATAACACAAGCTTCGCTTACTTTGGGGCTAGATGGCGCTGTGTAATTTGTCCGCTGGTAATCCCTTATACCTAACGTGGCCATTTTTTTTTGTCAGAGCAGGACATCTGCGGAATTATATAAGAAAAAAAAAGCTTTAAATGTTTTACATTTTTTTTTATTATAGAACATAGAAGCACAAAATAATCAAAGCACCAAAATATAAAATAGTTAAAGATAAAGTTGATACTGTTAATTGTTGTTATAATCAGGGACAAGATTAATTCCTTACTCTATGCTCTATATAATAAAGCACATATACTGTTCCACGTTATTAACTTTAAAATAACGTGGATCAGTACAAGTGCTTTATTATAACATTATAGTTAAAGATATAATAATAGTTTAAGATCACAGATCGTTCTAGTTTTATGTATTTGTTTTCTATGTATCATAAGTATGTATTTACAAAAAAAAAAATACGTATGTTTATCAGTTGTCTAGTACCCATAACACAAGCTTCGCTTACTTTGGGGCTAGATAGCGCTGTGTAATTTGTCTGACAATATTTATTTATTTTACGTTACTGATAGAGAGTTTTTATAATTTTAGAACATTGGTCACATGCCTATTATGTACTGTTTGATCGTATTGCCGAACTATTATGTGAATTAAAAATGCTAAATACATTTTATTGTTTCCATGAACCACTCACATCCCAATCTTTAGTATTCTTGCTGAATTAAATTAAATTTCATTTTAAGTGAACTGTAATTTGTTCTTATGAGTAATAAAGATCTTTAAACCGAAATAATTACGAGAGACAGTAAAACATTAACTGAGAACATAAAACTATCAGAAAAACAGTTTTACCAAATAAAAACAAAAACATTATCCCCGTAAATAGGCGAGCATAGGTTAAATGCCACATAATTGGGAACTTTCGCCTGATAGTGAGGCACCGCAGTTCAATTAATAGATAAATCTCGTCTCGAACTAATCTCGCCGGTCCCACGACAAATTATCGCCCATTCGCCCCCTGATTAGATTTATTTGTGGAACACAGCTTGAGACATGTAGGTTAGTTAGGTTAAAATATTACTTGGTTATAGGTAAGTAATTTATTAGCTCATCTAACCCATATTTGTCTATTTATGTATTATAATAGGTAGGGGAAAAAGTCTTTTCGCATTTTAGTATGTATGAACTTGTAATAAAATCTCTTTGGTTATACCATTTGTATCTGGCAGGTTTTGATATCTTTAAAAAGTTTAAATTTTAAAAAATCTTGATAATTCCAAATTTAAATTAGGTAAATGTGTGATTTTCATTTGTTTTTTTTACTGTCAAGATGAGTGAATCTAATGAAGAAATTCGATACATTTTAAAATTTTACTACAAAAAAAGTAAAAATGCAACGCAAGCTGCGAAAAAAATTTGTGACGTTTATGGATCTAGTGCAGTGTCTGTGAGAGTAGCACAAATTTGGTTTAAGCGTTTTCAATCAGGAAATTTTGATGTGAAAGATGCACGTCGCTCTGGTCGCCCTGTTACGGATAAAATGAATGCCATTTTTGAAAAAGTGGAGCAAGATCAGCATATCAGTAGTTACGACGTAGCTGAAGAATTAGGAATTGACCACAAAACAGTTTTGGCGCATTTGAAAAAAGCTGGGTACACTAAAAAGCTCGATATTTGGGTGCCTCACGATCTCACTGAAAGAAACTTAATGAACCGTGTACTCATTTGCGATTCTTTACTACGACCATATGCGATCGTTTTTGAAGAAGCTTATAACTGGCGATGAAAAGTGGATCATGTACGACAAGAACGTGCGAAAAAGGTCGTGGTCAAAGGCCGGTCAGGCTTCACAGACTCTGGCAAAACCCGGGTTAACCCGCAATAAGGTGATGCTGTGTGTATGGTGGGATTGGAAGGGCATTATTCATTATGAGCTGTTACCGCCAGGCAGGACTATCGATTCTGAACTCTACTGTGAACAACTGATGAGATTAAAGCAAAAAGTTGAGAGAAAGCGGCCGGAATTAATTAACAGAAGGGGTGTGATTTTTCATCATGATAACGCTAGACCTCACACATCTTTAGCCACTCAGCAAAAATTAAGAGAGTTTGACTGGAAGGTGTTAATGCATCCGCCGTATAGTCCTGACCTTGCACCTTCTGATTTCCACCTGTTTCGGTCTCTTCAGAATTCTTTAGGCAATGTCAGGTTAACATCACGAGAAGACTGCCAAAACCACTTGTCGTGGTTTTTTGAACAGAAGTCCCAAAATTTCTATAGTAATGGGATCATGTCTCTACCTACAAGATGGCAAATAGTTATCGAACAAAATGGCACCTACATACTTTAGTTAAATGTAAATAAACTTTAGTAAAAAATGTTTTGAATTTTCATATAAAATACGAAAAGACTTTTTCCCCAACCTAATATGTATGGTCAATGTAATAAATTAGTCATTATTCATACTGAGTATAACTTAGTCAATGTAATTAATCATGTTTTGGTTAGATTTGAGTTGATTTTTGGTTAGGTTAGGGTTTTCTTGTGTCCTGTCACCGGAAATAGGAGCTCCGCGAAGCGGAATGGATGATGAATGATGTGGTACCAAGTAAGCTTAATTGTTAATAAGTGACAATTTATTACTTTGGCCAGCCATTATAAATAATGACGAGCTCGGTGGCGTAGCGGTCAATGACGCGGCTTCGACACCAACGCTCGATTCCCACATAGGACAAACATTTGTGTGCATGAACATGTCTGTTTGTCTTAGTCTGGGTGTTTTCTATGTATCATAAGTATGTATTTAGAAAAAAAATGTATTTAAGTATTATATCAGTTATCTAGTACCCATAGTACAAGCTTTGCTTAGTTTGGGACTAGATGGCAATGTGTAATTTGTCCAGGAATATTTATATTTACTTATTTATATCTGCGTTATAAGAGAAATATTGTCTAAATAGAATAGAATCGATTTTATTAAATAATATTTAAGTTATGTTTTTTTTATGAGACGGGCAAACGAGCACGTGGGTCACCCGATGGAACGCAATCACCACCGCCCATGGAGATCAGCAACACCAAGGTGTCGCCGATCCGTTGAAAGCCTATACTCCTTCCGTATGTTGCCAAAAACATCACGTTGCGTCACGAATTTGGGTGTCAACATATTTCATACAAAATGAAACTGATGACGTAGGCAAGCTCAAATCACATGACCACATATATTACTGAAGAACATACCTTGTGTTGTACCATGGTTAGTATATTTGTTTTATAGTGACTGATACTTATCTTAGTCGAGAGATAGCTATAGATAAATAATAATAATAAATAAATATTGTCAGACAAATTACACAGCGCCATCTAGCCAAAGTAAGCGAAGCTTGTGTTATGGGTACTATACAACTGATAAACAGAAGTAAAACATTTTTTTTTGTAAATACATACTTATTATACATAGAAAACACCCAGACCAAGACAAACAGACATGTTCATTCACACAAATGTTTGTCCTGTGTGGGAATCGAACCCACGAGCGTTGGTGTCGAAGCCGCGTCATTGACCGCTACGCTGATACAGGGTGATGATGATAGCTCCGTATTTTGTATGTACTACGTCAGGTGGCTGACATGCAAATGAAGCAGTCCGTAGTCTATAGATCAGGGTTACCCAATAAAAGCGTACCGCTGAGGGTACGCGAAGTTTTTTTTCTTTTTTTGCATATTTCTGGACAATTTACACAGCGCCATCTAGTCCCAAATTAAGCGCAGAGCTTGTACTATGGGTACTAAAAAACTGATAAATGTACTTAAATACATATTTTTTGTAAATACATACTTATAATACTTATAAAACACCCAGACCAAGACAAACAGACATGTTCATGCACACAAATATATGTCTTGTGTGGGGATCGAACCCGCAACCTCGGAGTCAAAGTGGCCATTGCTAACCATTTGACCGCCGAGCCAACTATGAATGAACTAATACCCCCAAAAAAAATATATAGCAGATATGTTTGAGAAGATGACTAGGAACAAAAACATTACCAGACTCGGAGGCTCATCCGCAAAATAGTTGAGATAATGGAAGAGTGCGATAAATAACACACGCATTAACTAAATATGCTCCTCCATTCTATTTGGTCAAGGTTCCTTTATTACCTCGTGTTACCTTGATGACACAAAAGGGAAGATTTATATAGGAAAAGTGTCTCTATGTAATATTTTGTTTACGAAGAAATTTTGTTCGAAATGCTATTTCCTTTGAAGCAAACTATGTACGAAAATAGGTCGTGAATGGAGATATGAAATGAAATTGTTACTGGCTTCTACACGCGGCTTCGCCCGGGTCTACACACAATAGGTAGAAAAGAAACTATTGACGAGTTCGGAGGTCGAATGGTTAACAATGGCCACTTTGACTCCGAGCTCACGGGTTCGATTCGAGCAAAAGAGACATAATAAATGCATGCGTTAATATGGCTACAAGGTAAACACAAGAAAGCCCGCAGGACACTCAGTTCTGGCTTGTCTTCATTGGCCGGCCAGAGAGGAGTCGTTAAAGCTATATGCTCCAGGGGTGGAAGTGTTAAAGGGCATAACGCCGCGAGTAATTCCGGAGAAAGCGCAGCACACCTCTCGACACCCCTCAGTCACTCACACCGGTGTTGCCCCTGGCCGATTTCCTGGCATTTCGGGGTGCCCATCTAGTTAGTGGCAGGCGGTGGCGCCTACCGCAAATATAGAGCAATAGAATCAGTTATGGCAGGCGTCCGTCCCTCTTCTGTAATAGTCCGGTATTTAGTTCACCCAGATCTCATCTCCATAGCCCATTTATTTTCATTCACACTTTGTACACAATAATCTCAATGCCTACCGAGACTTGCTCATGGATATATCGTTCTATTGATATATCCTGGAGCGGGTCACGGCGGGCGTAAACCATTACATCAAGCTTCTCAAAGGGGCCTCTACACGTTGGATCCATATCCCGCGCACGCCTATAAAATGACCGGGCTTGAAAATTCAAAATATCTTTATTCCTTGGACTTTATAAAGCACTTAGAAACGTCATACAAATTAAATATAAGAATATGTATAAATCATTACTACTATATATATATATATATACTTTATTGCACATAAATAAGATACATCACAAGTGTAACTGTTACAAACAAATACAATATAAAAATTCTTAGAACTAATACAGTTGCATCAGTTTGTAGTTTTGCAAAGGCGAGCTTATCTCTCTAAGAGATCTCGTCCAGCCAACCTGTGCTGTGGGACGTTTTGTAAGATATCGGATAGCAAGATTTTAATATATACATAAGAACAATGTGCGAGATGCTGGGATTGTTGGAGAGAGTGTGATCGAGTAAAAATCCGATGCCAAATCACTAGGTACACAGCGTGGATTTATTTGCCACAAGTCTTCTTACAGAGTAACTATTTTCTACTCAGGAGCGCTTCAGTGTTTTCTTTCTTCTATTTTCTTATTCAGGAGCGCTTGAGTATTTTTCTTGTTTGCCCGTCGTCTTCAACTGGAGCTGGAACTGGAACTGACGAACGTAGGACATGCTCCGATTAATAAAATGAAATTAAAAGTAGGTCAATCTATAAGGTCGCGAAAAGGGTTGACCAATCAGAGCGATTGAATTATTTATAATCGACTCTATCTCTATCTCTTTCTAAAATTTGCTATCTCTTTTTATCGGCATGTCCTGACATTCGAAAGTTTTACAAATATTGTACAATCTATTTTTCTATAACGAGGGCTTATATAACTAACTTATTATAACAAAATTATCTAAATACGATCATTATTTACAAAGTTATAAGCATTTTAGTGCAAAGTGCTTACGTCGCGGTAACGCCTCTTCAGGGCACCCTAGCGGGATATTGAAAAACGTCAATTTCTATCCTTTATTGGTTTAAAACTTACAATCTAATGTTAAACACATAAAATATACATTATCATCTATTAACCAAAACAATAATTACACTTAAGGATCTATTACAAGCAAAGTTATACGACTTTCAAATTTTCATAATAAAAAGTGATTCTTACTATTTCTTACGAACTATCTTATAATTTTATAAACTTATAACTACGTATAACCGTTATCTATACATAGTATCTATTAGTAATCGTTGTCCTGCACATTTCTCCCGCCGTGCATCGTAGTCGCCGCCGCTCGACACGATGCAGTAGATGGCTGTGCAGGCTTGCTGGTGTCCACCGGGATGACGATGACTTTCTTAGCTGGCCGTCGGAGCACTCCACCTCTGGTAGCCACGTCGACTGTTCTGACGACTCCGTCGGGGCCCGGGTATGTGGCGCAGATTCGTCCACGTACCCAGGTGTTGCGTGGATGGTTGCCGTCGACGATGAGGACCAGGTCGCCGTTGTGCAGAGCAGGCCCTCGTCCATGGGGCTCCCGCCGGTTTCGGAGTTCAGGCAGGTACTCCCGGACCCATCGGGCCCAGAAGATGTCGGCAAGGCGCTGTGAGGCGCGCCAGCAGGCGCGCAGGTTCTGGTCGCGCTCGCTAAACTCGCCCGGTGACTGCAGGCGTCCTGGCCCGCCCAGGAGGAAGTGGTTCGGTGTGAGGGCTTCTGGGTCTTCTGTGCTGACGGAGACGTGCGTGAGTGGCCTGCTGTTCACCGTGTGCTCGGCCTCGACGAGCAAGGTCTGCAGGACTTCTTCCGACGGGTGGCGCTCATGCAGTGTGGCAGAGAGCGCTGTCTTTACAGAGCGCACCATACGCTCCCAAGCGCCGCCCATGAATGGAGCGCCCGGGGGTATGAAGCGCCAGTCGATGGTCTTCTTTGATGCTTCCTCTGCCATGGCCGAGTTGATCGCCTGGCGTAGTTCCTTGTCGGCTCCGTGGAAGTTGGTTGCGTTGTCGGACCACAGTTGCGTTGGACGTCCTCGGCGTGCGATCATGCGTCTCAGCGCCATGATGGCGGAGTCGGTGCTGAGGGAGGCGGCCATCTCCAGATGGACAGCGCGCGTGGTGAGACACGTGAATAGAGCCACGTATCGTTTCTGGTGGGTCCGTCCCACGGTGATTGTGAGTGGACCGAAGAAGTCCCACCCGGTGTAGGTGAAGCTTCGCTGATGGTGTGCGAGGCGACATGCAGGGAGGTCACCAGTCGCAGGGTGCGGTGGAGACGCCGTACGCATACGGCACCTGATGCAGCTTCTGATGACCGCCTTCACAGTGGGTCTGAGGCGTATGACCCATCGTTCTTGACGGCACTCGTTGACGGTTGCTTCGACGCCCGCGTGATGGAGCTGCTGATGAATGTGTTCAATCCACAGTCTTGTTGCACGGTGTTCCCCATGCACCACCAGTGGATTCTTTAAGTCTTCAGGTACACCGGTAGCTGCTTCTATTCGTGTTTTCAGCCGTAGTTCGTTGTCGGTGAATTCGACGGTCAGCTGATGCAACTTACTATTTTTCTGTAGTGGTCTTCCGATCTTCATATCGCCGATTTCTTCACCAAAGGAGTCTTCTTGTGATGCTCGGATGATTAAGTTCTCGGCGCGGCGTAACAAGTCAGCTGAGATCGGCCTATAGTGCCTTATTGAAGTTGCAGTGATTTTTTCTGTGTGTTTGACTGCTTGTTTCTTCTTATAAGTTCGGCGCCAATCTGAATCATCCGTAGCATTTTTCTTTGTTCGTTTATAACTCACTATTTGTTTTGGCGGTCGACATAGTTCGATAAATTGAAGTACTCGAGCTGTTGCGCGTAGATAGCGTTCCCATTTTGAAAATCGCTCGACTGTAGGTAGACTGTATACTAGGCTCGGCGACGCTTCTTTGCTTGTTACGGCGTATGTTCTATCTTCTCCCGTGTCCTTCTGCGTACTTCTTTCTGCTTCTTGTGGGTTGTAGACAGGAAAGTGCGTAGGTAGGTAACAACTGTTGGTGTTTGTACTTGAAGGCGGCGCAGGTTCGACGTAGCCCTTTGCTACGGGTGCCTTCATCTGTTCGCAGTACCTCCTCCGGAGCTCCGTGTTACTACCTGTTCTTTTTTCAACTGTGTGAAGCTTTCTTTGATCTTTGTACAGGTTGTCAGCGGCTATACAGTTCTTTACCTTTCGTTCCATGACTTCATCAGCCGAGTGGTTGATGAAGTTGATTCGATGTCCCAACGTTCGAGTGTGCCCGCCGTGTAACACCCATCCTAGTTGTGTACGCGATGCAACTGGCTGATTTCTTCTACCTATTCGGGATTCTGTAGACAGCAGAAGGTGCCAGTTATCCTGGCCGATGAGGATCTTTGGCTTCATGATGCCATGCTGTAGCTGATGAGAGATGTCCCGTAGATGTTCGCACCCAGTGATTGCTTCTTGAGGTATCTTCTGAGCTGCCAAGTCCAAGTTCTTCATGGTGCGCGCCTCTATCTGTAGCTTGTTTGCTCCACGTCCTCTTGCGTTGAAGGTTACACGATGAGACTTCTTGTAGGTGGCGGTGTCTCCATCGAAGGTCGAGATGTGCAGCGTTTCCTCCGGGCCGTTGGCTCCTATTCGTTGAGCTAGTTCTTCATCTATAAGGGTGATGGTGGAACCATCATCCAGTAGCGCGAAGGTGTCCGCTTCTCCCGCCGGTCCGGAGATGTGCACTGGTGCAATCTTCAAATACGAGGCTGGTTGCGGCGCCCATGCTGAGTTGATCTTCTCTTCGACTTCGGTCTTCAGGTCTTCCTTCTGTGAATGAAGCATTCGGTGGTGGTAGTGCTTGCAGTCGTTTACTTCGCATCTCTTGGGACGGCAGCTATGTGTACTTTTCCTATATCGCAAACATCGGAAGCAAAGTCGGTGTTTCTTCGCCATATCCCAACGGTCGTGCACTGTTGCGTTCTTGAATTTGTAGCAGTCAGCTGTGGCGTGTCCTTGGCGATCACACAGGTTACATTTCGGCTGCCACTGTTGATTCTGCATATTGTTTACTCGATGACGACGGCGAGTTTCATAACTGTCTGTTGATCCTCCTATGTTCTCTGGCGGTGCATACGGGCTGCATATTTCCGCTTCTCTTCTTATGAAACGGCTAAACTTCAACAGGTCGGGCTCTTCTCTCGGTTGGGTGGCTGCATATTCATACCACTGCCTCTTCATTGTTGGAGTCAATTTCTCAACTATATTCTTCGAGACTTCGGGGTTGTACAGATAATACACACAGTTGAGGGCTTGCATTGTTGCGACGATGTTTTCGACTTTCGTTGCGAAAGTGCAGATATCTCGTGGTGAGTCGGTGAGGCGTGGCAATGCTCGTAGTCGATCCATTTCTGCCATTGCTATTGAGTCTGGCCTCCCGAATCTTGTTTCTAACGTCTTCATAATGCAGTTTGCGTCTGCGTTCGCTATAAATAATCCTTGTACGGCTTCTTTTGCAGCTCCCTTTAAACTTCTTCGTAGTCTCGACAAGTTGTCCGTTGTTGAATATTGATGGGCCGACTCGTAGTACGCTGCTTTGAACGTCAAGTAATCTTGATACGCTCCATTGAAGTTCGGTAGTTCGTGCGTTCTTGATCCTGTGTGTCGGGCTGATAGGACGGCTTGTGAGATGGCTGCTGTTAGTTCTTGCAACTCGGTTCGCCGTTCTTGTTCTTGAGTAGGCGCGGTTGCATGCGGCGTGAAGCTGTTCGGCTGCCAAGAAGCTGCTGTGCTTGCTTGCGGCTGTGACGTCGCTGCGATGTTCACTGGTGACGCAGCGTTGTAGTTCGGATGCCAGGGCGCTGCGATGGCTGCTGGCTGTGACGGCTGCGTCATGTTCGTTGGTGGCAAGGCGGACGACGGAGCGTAGAAGTTCAAGTGCCAGGGAGCTGCAAAGGCTGCTGGCTGGAGTTGCTGCGTCGTCGCAAAGTTCGGTGCCACATTGACAGGCGGTGCGCTGGAGATCGGTGGCCACGGAGCGGCTGTGTCCGTTGGCCTGTAGGGCTGCATCGCTGTCTGGTTCGGTGTAGGTGCAGGCGTAGATCTTCCTGCTGGCGGCGGAGGAGGCGGCATCAGTATTGCGGCGTGTTCGTTCACGGAGAGACGCGGAGCCGACGGGAGTGCGGCGGTGACTCCCGCCGGTGTTGGCGCTGGGGTGCTCCAGGATGCGGCAGTGATCACTGGAGCCGGTTCAATAGTCGCCTCTGGTTCTGGTTCATGCTGTCCCTCTGTGATGGCAAGGTGGCTGGACTGTAGCCACGTGCGGACGCGTTTTTCTCCTCCCTCGCTGTCGACTGCAGATGCTGCGTCTTCTTCATCACTTGATTGTGCTTCTATTTCTGCTATACGAGCTTTGGCGAGTTCCAGCTTCGCTTTGGCGAGTTCATGAAGGGCTTCGGCAAGACGACGGGTTTTCGCAGACTTATGGCTTGAGCTCTTGACACGCGACGGCACGGCTGAAGGCGCACGGAAGTGATGACCGGTGGCAGCAGGCGGCGCGGTGGGCTGCTCTGGACGCGGCGCGAAAGGTTCGGTGGCAGCCTGCGGAACGGCAGGTTGCTCAAGACGCGGCGCGTGTGAATCCAGGGCGGCCTGTTGCATGACTGGCCGCACGGCGCTGGACTCGTTGGCTGTGGCAGCCCGTGGCGATGATGTCTGCTCGGTCGTGGCGGATGTGGCGCCGGTGACTGTAGACTCCGTCGCGGTGGTGGCTTCAGACGACGTAGTCTTCTCTGCAGATGACCCTGTAGCCGTTGTTCCCGATGGTGTGGATCCTCGTGGTTTTCCACCATGCTGTGACCTGGTAACAGGCATCTTGGAAATTACTCGATGATCTCTCCCCAAAAGATCCGGCTCGAAGGACCACTCGATGATCTCTCCCCAAAAGATCCGGCTCGAAGGACCACTCGATGTGCGAGATGCTGGGATTGTTGGAGAGAGTGTGATCGAGTGAAAATCCGATGCCAAATCACTAGGTACACAGCGTGGATTTATTTGCCACAAGTCTTCTTACAGAGTAACTATTTTCTACTCAGGAGCGCTTCAGTGTTTTCTTTCTTCTATTTTCTTATTCAGGAGCGCTTGAGTATTTTTCTTGTTTGCCCGTCGTCTTCAACTGGAGCTGGAACTGGAACTGACGAACGTAGGACATGCTCCGATTAATAAAATGAAATTAAAAGTAGGTCAATCTATAAGGTCGCGAAAAGGGTTGACCAATCAGAGCGATTGAATTATTTATAATCGACTCTATCTCTATCTCTTTCTAAAATTTGCTATCTCTTTTTATCGGCATGTCCTGACATTCGAAAGTTTTACAAATATTGTACAATCTATTTTTCTATAACGAGGGCTTATATAACTAACTTATTATAACAAAATTATCTAAATACGATCATTATTTACAAAGTTATAAGCATTTTAGTGCAAAGTGCTTACGTCGCGGTAACGCCTCTTCAGGGCACCCTAGCGGGATATTGAAAAACGTCAATTTCTATCCTTTATTGGTTTAAAACTTACAATCTAATGTTAAACACATAAAATATACATTATCATCTATTAACCAAAACAATAATTACACTTAAGGATCTATTACAAGCAAAGTTATACGACTTTCAAATTTTCATAATAAAAAGTGATTCTTACTATTTCTTACGAACTATCTTATAATTTTATAAACTTATAACTACGTATAACCGTTATCTATACATAGTATCTATTAGTAATCGTTGTCCTGCACAAACAATATGTATCTAATTATTAATAAGTAGTTTTATTTTATACTTAATACAATTATAGTAATATTTACTTAAATACACAAATAATATTTACATACATTGACATTACATACTACACATATATATATATACACACATACACATACATATATACATACACACATACATACGTACATACATACATATATACATATAAACAGTTACGAAATAACAGTTAAATAGTGATCCTTTAGTCGCTTTTTAAATGACGTGACCGACGGACTTTCACGAATATGGCAGGGTAGTTTATTCCACAAGAACGCAGCACGGTATGTAAAAGAATTGTAAAAGAAATTTGTGTGCGCAGTAGGAAGTATTAAAGTTTTAGTAACGCATTGGCGTAGAGGACGGGACCTAGAAGGAAGAAGTTGGAAGCGGGTACGAAGATAATTAGGAGCAAAAGGGTCATTGAGAATTTTGTACAAGAAGGAAAGAATGTGCACGTTGCGGCGAAAGCGAATTGGGAGCCATCTCAGCCGGTTTCGGAACTCAGTAATGTGGTCAGATCTTTTGAGGCCAAAGATAAACCTGATCGCGAGGTTTTGAAGACGCTCCAGCTTATTCAGCATTTCCTCATTCGCATCGAGGTAACAAATGTCAGCATAATCGAGAAGAGGCAGAAGTAGAGTATTACTGAGCATGACTTTGGTGGAGAGAGGAAGAAAGTTTTGGAGACGTCTAAGAGAGTGGAACGAATAGTGTATGCGCTTACTTACCTCATTAATGTGTGCTGACCATGATAAATTACTGTCCAATATCAGGCCTAGGTTTTTTGACTTACATGTGTATGGTATAATCATGCCATTGTATTGAACATTAGGAGTAATACTGAGTTTAGGAATCAACCTGCTGCTACCGATGATCATAGATTGCGATTTAGACGGATTAACAAGCAGCCCAAAGTTTTTTGCCCAATTTGCGATTGCATCAAGGTCGGAATTAATTACTTGGACCGCTGACTGTATTTCAGATACCTCAAAATGTTGGTATATTTGTAAGTCGTCTGCATACAGGTGGTAGGAAGAAGAAATAACATTTGTGATTTGGTTTATAAAAACCGAGAAAAGAAGAGGTGATAGTACACCGCCCTGTGGAACACCAGCAGTCAGGGTGGTCCAATCTGAAAGCGTGTCGTCAACTTTGATACACTGCTGCCGCTCTCGAAGATATGAGTCAAACCATGTGATTGTGGAGGATGAGACATTAAGTGCACTGAGAGTACCGAGTAATACATCAAAATCTACAGAGTTAAATGCACTACTGAAATCTAATAAGGCAACAACAGTCAGTTGTTGGTTGTCCATAGCTTTACGAATATCCTCAGTGACATGAAGTAGTGCACTCACAGTACTGTGTGAAGGACGAAATCCAGATTGGAATGGACTAAGAAGGTTGTTTATAGACAAATAGGAATACAGTTGCTTGTGGACAGCATCTTCAAGAACTTTAGAAAGGATAGGAAGAATAGAGATTGGACGATACTGTGAAAATGAAGATGGGTTAGGTACTTTAGGAAAAGGAATAACATGAGCCTTTTTCCACGCTGCCGGAAAGACATTAGTTGTCAGAGAAAAGTTTATAATGTGAGTGATTACTGGCAAAATGTCATCTAGGACTGGGAGAAGCATATTTAAACTCATGTTATCGCTGCCCACAGCTTTAGTTGAAATAGACAATATACTTTTCTTAATGTCTTCCTCCGCAACCTCACGGAAAGAAAAGGGGACACAATTTGGTCGTTGCGTATTGGCCAAATTCAGAATGGATGACTTTTTGGAGATATCATCGAGAATAATAGGTGGTTTTGAGAAGTGACGGTTTAAAGAGTCTAAATCAGGAAGCGTATTTACAGTACTAGAGGATTTGCCTACACCTAGAGACCTGAGAAATTTCCATGTTTGAGAGGACGATCTGTCTTGAAGAGATGAGTGTATATAGCGGCGTTTTTCATCCCTACACAGCCTGTTGCAGACATTGCGAAGTTTTTTATAATTATTTAAGTTTTCATCAGTGGGATTTTTCCTATATCTCGCCTTGGCCCTGTCTCTTTTCCTCATAGTAGATTTAATAGCAGGCGTGAGCCAAGGTGCAGGAAGATGTCTCACACGCACTGGTCGAATGGGAGCATGTAAGTCATATAGTTGTATGAGTGTATGCATTAAAGTGTCAACTTTCACATCAATGTCATCCGATAACCATAGCTGTGACCAATCCACACGGGCGACATCCTCTCTCAGACGTTCCAAATCCATACCTCCAAAATCACGCTGAAGAATCGTTTTTCGTTTTTGCTTTGGAGGCCGTAATTTATACGAGAGAAAAAGAAGATCGTGGTATGAGAAGGGAGCAGTAAGCTGTCCATGAGAATTAACTAACTCAGGTTTAGATGTAACTATTAAGTCAATCAAAGAAGGTCTACAGTTAGGAAAATGATGAGTAGCTGAGAGAGGCAAAATATTTAAATTCAGCGAGGAGACTATGCTGTTGAGTGTCTGGGCTCTGTTGTCATTTTTCAGGAGGCATGTATTGAGATCGCCCATAATAATAACATGATCATACGAAGGAGCCAGGTTTTCAAGGACAGCTTCGAATGAACTAAAATAGTTGACCGTGTCATTAGGACTGTATGCGACACCAAGGAGGATCCTGGTATGATGCAAACAAATCTCTAAAAAGAGGTACTCAATTGAGCCAGAGTAATCACATGGGGATTGGTTGATTATTGAACAAGAAATATTACCTCGAATGTATACACACACCCCACCTCCCCTAGCGCCAGTCCGGTCGTTGCGAAACAGCTTATAGCCTGGAAGCGAATAAAGAGCTGAAGGAAGAGAGGGCTTTAACCATGTTTCGGAGACAAGGATGCAGTCAACTACGCCGTCCTCAAAAGAATCTAAAAAGTCAGAGTAGTGACTTACAATACTCTGTGCGTTGATGTGTACAAGTTTGAATGATTTTGAATTGTTAGAGAAAACCGAATGCAAATTAGAGTTTAAGGAAGAAGAGTCAGCACCCATACCGAAAGATTCCTCACCCGCGTCGTCACTGGAAACACTATTGTAGTTGTCAGATCCGGAACACGATAAGTATTCGTCATCACTATATAAAGACATAATAAAATTAAATATAATATATATAAAAATAAATTAAATAAAATAAATAAAAAATATTATGATACCACAAAATATAAATTATATTATTCTACACCCACTCCTGCATCGGCACTGGTTGAAAGGAAAACTATCATATTTACTACGCTATAAAAAACAATATTACGATTTCTTAGAAACAAATATGAAATAGTCTATTATAATACACTCAATCAAAACTTATACCAATAAAATACTTTTACGAACATGAAAGTGAAATACTGTTGTGAGTTCATAACAATCCTTTGAGTACATAGCGCATTAGTAACGTTGACAGCGGTATGCTAAATTAAAGTTTAATAATTACATGGTTGCCAACAATTAAAACATAAGAAGATGAATGACAGCCGTCACTGCCTGATTAGAACTGTCAGTTCTGTGAATGAATGTTAGGTAGTTCAGTTCAGTGAGTGATATTTTGTAACCTCTATTCTAAAGTTTATTCAAAACGAAAATTGATAAAATAATTTACCCAAAACGTTACAAGTCGATATAAGTATATCATTATGTACCCACAAGAAAATAACAAATTATGAGATTAGAATTTCATGGTAGTACATATCTACACGATAATTAAAAAAAAGAAAACTTGTGATTGATTTATAATGCAATGCACTGCTTGTAAAAGATTATGTATCTACTTTCAAAGGATGCTAATGTGTTAATACATGACCAGATGGCGAGCTATGACGATAATGATGAATGGCGACTGGGATATTGTGATATTAATTGTTGTAGTGCAGTTGTAGTCACAACTTTTTTGCGAGTCTTATCTGGAAGCTGTACCACTACCACGCCGTCAGACGACCAGCAGTCCTTGATCCCGAAATGCTTCCTCGCAGCTACAAATACTTGTTGCCGGGGTTTTGTAAGGAATTCGGATACCGAAACCCCGGTACCCTTCAGGGAAGTCTTCGCATTCCACACTGCAGTTCGGTACCTAAGGCAGGTGAAGCGGACGAGGATTGGCCTAGCTTTATCACTCTTCAGGCCCAAGCGATGACAAACCTCAATATTCAACTCACCAATGTCGAGCTTCATTGTCTGATTGAAGTGCTTGAGTAGTGTGTCCAACAAGTTCTCGGAAGTCTCTTCCTTGATGCCATGGACCAGAAGCACCTTACGACGAGAATAACTTTCCTGTTGGTCCAGCCTATCTATAACTATGTCCATCTGTGATTTCAACATCGAAACTACTCTAAATCCGCAGAGCTTAGATTCACTTTCATCACACTATCTTGAATGTGAAAGTGAATTTAAGTGCCAGTTCCGGCGACGTGGCGTTGTGGAGAAGAACTGGCAAGAAAGTCAAGGCCGACTCTTTTAATTGACAATATCGTTACATTAAATACAAATACAATCATTAACATAACATAACATAACAAGAGCAGTTCATTTCCAAACACTTTTATCATTTATGTAGTCCGAGATACAATAGTAAGCCTTTTGACATAGTCTAGTTTTGATATATTTCTTATATGGATAATTTAAACGCATCGTTTGGAAGTTTATTGTAGAAGCGTATACATTGACCTGGGAACGAGTTAGAGATTTTATGGAGCCTAGTAATATGCATAGCGAGTTTGTTTTTATTTCTTAAATTTAATTGATGGAGATCACTGTTTTTCCTAAATTTGGTTTGATTTTTATGAACGTAAATAAGATTTTCATAAATATATTGAGAATGTAATGTCATAATATTTATCTCTTAAAATTTATTTCTCAGTGTCTCCCTGGGACTCATCATATAAATAGCACGGATAGCTCGCTTCTGGAGCACAAAAATTGAGTCTACATCCGCGGCACTACCCCAAAGCAATAAACCATATGACATAATGCTGTGAAAATAGCTAAAATAAACTAAACGCGCAGTGTCAACATCAGTTAGTTGACGTATTTTCCTTACGGCGTAAGCTGCTGAGCTTGACCCGTGATAAAAAAAACCAGACAAGTGCGAGTCGGACTCGCCCACTGGAGGGTTCCGTAGGTACGTAGTATCATTATTAAATTTGATATTTTTCATTATAAATAAGAAATAATGCCTCGAAAAAAATAAATAAAATATATTTTGCAATGTGTACATCAAGCCCTTTCATTTGATACCCCATTTGAACTAGTAGTTTCAATTTGAAATTTCGACACCCTATAAAAAATATAGACCCCCTATTTTTTAAGATCTATTTACAAATGTATAGTTTTGAGATTTATTCCTGTACTTGTAGTCTATAACGATGTTACTTGCCAAATTTCATAGTTCTAGGTCAACGGGAAGTACCCTATAGGTTTTGATTCCCTTGAGTGTGTTGAAATATGCGTTTTTTGCTGAATAAACGGCCGTAACTTTTTTCTACGTAAACTTAGCAGTTTGATTTTTTTTTAACTTCATGGGACCGTAGACCTGAGTATACAGTTCAAATTTCAGCTTAATACCTCCACGCATTCTCGACATAGAAATTCTTGACAGACAGACAGACAGACAGACAGACAGACGGACAACAAAGTGATCTTATAAGGGTTCCGTTTTTCCTTTTGAGGTTCGGAACCCTAAAAAGAATTACAATAAAATATTACCTAAAGCATAAAGTCTTACGTCACAGCACATGGTACGGTCTATTTCGTTATGCAGTCAAACCTAAGGTATCTAACACATTTGCACGTGCATACAGACAGTATCTACCTCGGACAGGCCATTCAGCTGGGCGGGGTAATTTCAACAAAGAGATCGATAGACGCATTCGACTGGGCTGGGCAGCTTTTGGGAAGCTTCAGCACATCCTCACCGCAGATATACCCCAATGCTTGAAGACCAAAGTGTTCAATCAGTGCGTCCTCCCTGCTATGACCTATGGTGCAGAGACTTGGACGCTAACTGTTGGACATATCCACAGACTAAAAGTCGCACAGCGAGCGATGGAGAGAGCAATGCTTGGAGTTTCTCTAAGAGATCGAACCCGGATCGAAGAAATTCGACGGAGAACCAAAGTGGTCGACATAGCTCTCAAAGTCGAGTTGAAGTGGAGGTGGGCTGGCCACATCTGCCGAGTCAGCGATGGCAGATAGGGGAGGAAAGTCCTAGAGTGGAGGCCACGTATGGGGCGACGAAGCGTAGGGCGCCCCCTCTCTAGAGGGACCGACGATCTCAAAAAAGTGGCTGGTAGCGGTTGGATGCGGAAAGCGGAGGATCGCATATGGTGGAAAGCATTGGGAAAGGCCTATATCCAACAGTGGGTAGATAAAGGCTGATGATAATAAATAAATAAATATTTCTGGACAATTTACACAGCGCCATCTAGTCCCAAATTAAGCGCAATTTACATACATTTTTTTTTTGTAAATACATACTTATAATACATAGAAAACGCCCAAACTAAGACAAACAGACATGTTCATGCACACAAATGTTTGTCTTGTGCGGGAATCGAACCCGCGACCTCGGGTTGATTGATTGATTGACCTGATGATGATCATGCGACAGTATGTTTCTGTTGTAGTTTTTTGTATGCTGTGGCCGCGGTGTGCTAATACCTCAGAAACCTTACCTAAACCATTCGCAACTTTGAGATTATACAACTATCATACAAACACAAATTAATTAGGCAGTTTACGAGTCCTCTTTGAGGCACACAAGTTGCCTTAACTCAATTAACAAGACTTGTTATGACAGCGAAGGGATGAGAAATGTTACTGCGGGGTTAAATGAGATTTATAACTAACTCAGACCTTTACTAATTATTAATTTGACCAGTATGAAATCTAAAACACAACAAAATATGTACATACTTGTGTTCACCTGGCGTTTTGTACTCGGTATCTACCCATCCATATGCATCTCACTGCTGAGAGATACAAGACTCCTCTCAGTCGAAGAGGTTTAGAGCGGAATGAAATTAATATATATATTCTGCCATTGGTCCCTTCTGGGTACTTAGACACGTCTTACGCTTTTTATGAAATTCATGTTTTTTTGTAATTTTTCATATCTACTAACATTTCAATATTGAACGTTGTCGAAGAAGAAATGCTTAAAGAGACTTGCCAATTTGGGTCTTTATCTTAATAATCAGAAATGGGGTGGCTCAGCACGATCTTTAAAACCAAAGCCAACCTCGCCTGCAAGTGATTGGCTTGTTCTATGTCATCATCATCAGGTCCATTTTAGTCTTCACTACAGGAGCACGACCCTCTCGGACGGAAGGAGGATTTGGCCTACACTCCCCACGCTGGCCAAACGGGTTGGGGAGGCCTGATCGATATTTGATAATGTATTTCCCTCCGTTTCATCCACGGGAAGAAACGGAGTGATTCTAATGATTCTATTCTAGTCTGCCGGAAACCACACAACCAATGTTTTATGTACTTATAGATTAAATAAATAAATATATAAAAATACAAAATAAATTTTCGCAATCAAAAGTTTAAATGGGAATCGGCTTCAGTTTCGGCAGTAGGGCCCACGATCGGCCGTTCGCGTTACAAATTCCATTGGCCATATAGATCGACAGTTATAATGGAAAGTTTTACAATATCATCTTCAAGAAAATATATTAAAAGTTCTATATAATTTATTCAAATAAACTTAAATTATAAACAATACATACAATTCAACTATAAAACTAAAGTACCTATAATTAAATAATCTATATTATAAAACAAAGTCGGGTTTGTTCGAACACATATAACTCAAGAACCGCTGGACCGATTTTCATGGTTTTTGATTTGTTGGATTTCTCTCCGTCCTGAATAGCAGAATAACTATTAAAAAGATTGAAGAATTAAATAAAAGGAAAAACATTTTACCATACAAATGAAATTGTCAGTTGAAAAAGGATTGCGATATTTATTGGTTGTCAAATATCAAAATGTCAAATCGATTTGGTGTCACTTTTATGTCGCGAAAGTTGTCTGTGATTTGTTTTGAAAATTGAAAAGTGACAAATCGATTGGGGTGAAACCGCTTGGCCCATGGGGTCGAAGTGCAAGAATCAAATCAGAGTAAACAGCAAACGAAATGACAATTACAAATTACCAAAACGATAAAACCGATTTCAAAACTAAAAAATTAATCAAAACGTTTTTTTTTAATTTTTTGATTAAACAATAAGGAAATCTTTATTTTTATGAAATCTTCAGTTTTTATGGATACGGGTCTTCCCTCAACCGAAGGGGTTTATTAGAGCATACTTCACCACGGTGCTCAACTGCGCGTTGGCGGAGGCCAGTGTTTTCGAGCCGCCTAATGCCACTAACTTGGCTTAACGACTGTCATTTAATGATAACAACCGGGACCGACGGCTTAACGTGTCTTTCGAAGCACGGAGGAGCTCAAGGTAATATAAACCCATCCGTGTACAGGCTACGGTCGACGTTGCTTAACTTGCGTGTTCAATTAGACTGACGCGCGCAATGATGCCATCCAGCTTCTCTATTATTTTTTATTATTCATTGTTTTAGTTCAGCTAATATATACCACGACATTCATTGATTGTTAGGCGGTACGAAGTTCACCGGGATAGCTAGTACTAAAATAAAACTAACCTGAAACTGAAATAAATGTAAAAAGTTTTGCCCATGTGGCATCGTTCCCAAGATGCTAGCAGCATCACCTCGCTGGATGGCTAAACTGATCCTTTGGGCGAGGAATGTGCCAGATCTTGGGTCACCAGTTGCGTCGACCAATCCTTTTTCCTAATTCTTTTACAAACCTTAAAATATATTAAATGACGATATATGTTTAAAAAGAAATAAGTGCGAAACTTCACACCGAGAACTAGTAATATTATGAAAGATCACGAACAAGCCGATATGCAGTCGAGTGCTATAAAACTCGCCTCGGTGAAGCAAACTGAATAAAAAGTAAAAAACAGAGCCAAGTTACTTTTTACTGAGTTTTGCATTGCACAGAAATGAATAGAGACGAACTGGAATCTGGGGCGAAAAAATATTTAACGTCTTAGCACAGTACAAGTTATTACTTGTACTATTGTACTACGTAGTCTTAGTATAGAGTAGGGGAGAAAACAAAGATCCTATGCATATTAGGTTAGTATTAGGGGAGAAGACAAAGTAGATTTGGAGTGTTTATTTTTATATAATGAGTGGGGGGCAAACGAGCATACCGCCTTGAGACGCCGTACAAAGTCAGCAGTACAAATATTTATAATACTCGTCCCTACCCATGCCCGCATAAGGCGGAGCATAAGTTACTCAGGGGTTGATGCCCCTGAAGTTCAGCGCGGGCAAAAAGCGCATTGCTTGAGGCCCGTTCGCACCTACAAAATAGGCTGCAAGATTTACTGACTGACTGAGCGCGTGACAACGGACCGCTTTGCCCGGCCGACCGGGAACCGCGTCTTATCATACCTTTTTTAATACTACGTCGGGTGGCAGACAAGCATACGGCCCGCCTGATGTGAAGCGGTTACCGTAGCCATATTAACGCTCGCAACATAAAATATCGCGCCGTCACCCCTGCCGCTAACGCAGCATTTCCTTCCTTTCTGGTGATCTCACTCACTCGCAGGAACACAACAATCCTCAAGGGAATTTTTGTTTCATTGCGGTATTCTGTGAGGTGAAGGTACATTTCCCAGTCGGGTAGCTTACAATTACGCTCCCTACCTCTCTTTTTGCCAGAGCTTCGTTTGTCAGTTAGCAGGGTGCACCGCGTGCAGGTGAAGTTGGCTTTGGTTCAAAGATGTTGATGAACCACTTACACCCCAAACGCACATCAATATCACAAATAAAATCCTCATGAGTATCACGTGATGGTAAGCAATGACTACCGCCCATGGAGGTCAGCAATACCAAGGAGTCGCCGCCGGCCCGTTGCCAGCGTATACTCCTTCCTTTCTTTCTGATGACCTCTCTCACTCGCAGGAACATAGCAACCCTCAAGGAATTGTTATTTGGCTGCGGTATTCTGTGAGGTGGAGATACTACCCCAGTCGGGAAGCTTAAAAAATACGCTATATCTCTACTTCGCTTGTTGCCAGAGCCTCGATTGTCAGTCAGCAGGGTGCACCACGTACAGGTGAGGTTGGCTTTGGCTCAAAGATGTCGATGAACGAGTTACACCTCAAACTTTTTTGTACGTTTTTATTTTGTGAAATCTAGTAAATCCACATCAAACTGAACAATGATTGATATTACACACGACGTCATCCTTAGAAAGAATGGATAAATTTCTCCCTAGACCACCGCCGAACCATAAATCAACCTTGGTTGATCTCTGGAGAGCCTCCTTGCTTATATCTTGATTATGACAAATGATTCGGATTTTTACACTCTGGAGACTATTCATAAGAATATATTAACAATAGCGTGTGTTAATATTGTGAGTTAATATGATTAAAATTATACATAATTAACGTTAACAAAGTAATGAGTACTAATGAGGAATTTATTTGTGTAGCAAATTAGAGGGTAAAAAATATTTAGCAAAACTCTATATGTATAAATTAAAATGTAAGGGCTCATCCATATAAATAAATAATAAATATTTCTGGACAATTTACACAGCGCCATCTAGTCCCAAATTAAGCGCAAAGCTTGTGTTATGGGTACTAGACAACTGATAAATGTACCTAAAAACATTTTTTTTTAGTAAATACCTACTTATAATACATAGAAAACACCCAGATCAAGACAAACAGACATGTTCATGCACACAAATGTTTATCTTGTGCGGGAATCGAACCCGCGACCTCGAAGTCAAAGTGGCCATTGCTAACCATTCGACCACCGAGCTCGTCGTCATCCATATTTACCGGAAGGCCCGGCAGCGGCGAGGCGGTAAGGCCACGTCGGCTTTATTTGCAGCCATGGCGACACACAAAGCCGGGGCTGTTTTCCGTCATTGCATATGCATATGCATGCTTTTTGGCACGATATATGTCGTGCCAAAACGCATACGTCGGTCCTTGGGATATGATTTATGTTAAATCAAAATTTAATTAAAATTAGTTCAACAGTTTAGTCATGAAATCGTGACAGACAGATACACTTTCATATTTATAATATTAGCAGGCCGGTTTCACTCTGCACTTTAGGTTTCGGGTGTAAGTGCTTCATCAACATCTTTGAACCTAAGCCAACTTCACCTGCACCCGGTACACCCTGCTGACTGACAAACGAAACTCTGGCCAAAAGAGAGGTAGGGAGCGTAATTGTAGGCAACCCGACTGGGGAATGTACCTCCACCTCACAGAATACTACAGCCAAATAACAATTCCCTTGAGGGTTGTTGTGTTCCTGCGAGTGAGTGAAGTTACCAGAAAGGAAGGAGATGCTGCGTTGGCAGCGGGTGTGGCGGCACGCGAGAGATATTTTATGTCCAAATTATGTTAACGCAATCAAAAAATCCAGTGGTAATCGGCTACAGCTTGGGCGGTAGGGCATGTTTCACTAGTACAATAGGTAGAAATAGAGTTACTAATAATTATTATTTAATATTAATTATGATAAATAAAGATAATAAACAATTAACTGCAGCGTGAGCAAGCGTACGGTCCACCTTGTTTTCCACATTAGTAGTACCTACGTAAAAATATTACAATAACAATTCTCTTGAGAGTTGTTGTGTTCCTGCGAGTGAGTGAGGTCACCAGAGAAAGAAAAGGAAAAGGATGCTGCGTTGGCAGCGGGGGTGACGGCACGCAAGCGATATTAAATGTCGCGAGCGTTAATATGGCTCCGGTGACCGCTTCACATCAGGCGGGCCGTATGCTTGTCTGCCACCCGACGTAGTATAAAAAAAAGTCCACGCGGACGAAGTCGTGGGCGTCCACTAGTAAGTGTTATAATATAACCACTGGCAATACCGGGTCGTCGATTATCGGATATAATAGTCAGAAGAATTAGTTTCCCTAGAGATATAATATAATAATTGTAGATCAGTAATTCGTTACAATATTTATAATAATTATTTCAATACTTGCAAGGTATAAATATTGTAATTACAGTGTTATGAGTAACAAAGTAGCTGTCATTGTTTGATTTTGGTATATAGGGCGGCGCTTTGTAATTATGCAGGCAGTCGTTTTGTGACTACTTTGTAGACGTCATACTGCTTTAATAAATAAATAAATAAATATTGTCAGACAAATTACACAGCGCAATCTAGCCCCAAAGTAAGCGAAGCTTGTATTATGGGTACTAGACAACTGATAAACATACGTAAATACATTTTTTTTTGTAAATATATACTTATGATACATAGAAAACACCCAGACCAAGACAAACAGACATGTTCATGCACACAAATTTTTGTCCTGTGTGGGAATCGAACCCACGAGCGTTGGTGTCGAAGCCGCGTCATTGACCGCTACGCCATCGAGCTCGTCAAGTTATATATATATAATAATTATAGACAATTGTTATCAACACAAATTTGTTATTGATATACGCGCCGAGAAGATTAGAACAGCGATAGTCATATATCTCCCAAGCATTAGGAACTGTTTTCTGATGCAATTTAGTATGAGAATGCCATATCCACGACCTAGGATTAGACCTAGAATTTTTCGGATCTGTGATACTTTGTAGTCGTCATACTGCTCTAATTATAGACAATTGTTATCAGCACAAATTTGTTATTGATATACCTGACCACTTTCCGTATTACAAGGTTCATTAGTCACTCAAGAAGCGAACCCTATTTTAGCAAGAAAATGACGGAGTTCTACGAACGAGGAAGCTAGAATGGGTGGGGCCAGGCATACAAACGAGTTGGGCGCGCCACGCTGTTCGAATTAAAAAGGTGTTTATTGCATTGCGCCCAGAGTCGCTATTTATTTAAAAGATCTTATAAGTAAGACTTCCTTAATACTACTATTCCTTATTCTACACTAGCTGTGCCCGCGACTTCGTCCGCGTGGAATAGTGTCTTTGGGCAGCATTTTTAAATATTTCGGCTAATTATTTTACAAATAAGACACATACGTATTAATACTTATATGAGTTGCAGTGTGCCATCTAGTGCTTATATAGCTCTTTTGTGGAACATTGAACATTCATCCCAACCAACAGCTTACACAGCTGCAACTTTCTTCCGCGCTCACTGCTTTTGCTAATGTTACATACCGGCATGTCCTCATCAGCTAAGTTCAATGGTAGTTTTAGAACCGAGTGCGCTATACCCCTATAACTATTTACACTTTATTTTGCTTTTAACCGTAAACACAGAAAACAAAACTTCTTATTATGAAAATAACTTATTTAAGTATTTTATTTAATTGTATAAAAACCTATTTAAAAAAAATTATAAACCCAAATGAATTAAATTTAACTAATTTTATTGACCCAAATAAACAAAATCTCTATACTAAGTATAACTTTTTACACTTGTACTTAAGAACTTGTTTTTATGAACCATTTGTAACCGATTCCTAGAAATCCCTTTCGGATATTGCGACTTCTGACTGAGTCGGCATGCAAAGGCATAAAGACTCATTCATAAAACTATTAAGCTTTCTTATCTTTTGTTTACATTCACAGATGGTCAAATGCTTTGTTTGTACAATGCTCAAAAAAGTACTGTTTATTTGGTGAGGGCAATTAACTTACCGTTCTTAGGTGCCTGCCTAGCATACAAATGTGCAACAAAAAAAAATGACGTAATAACATCTAATTAAACTCGAAAGTAATCTACTTTTAACGAATGAAATAAATAAAACAATGACCCAACTAAAGAAAAAAATATTTAATAACTTATCTACTAAAGTAAGCAAATCGAATTGTAAACAATGTGCAGTGAATAATAATGCATTTGTAGCGGAAAAAATAATAATTGTCACGTGTCTGCACGTTTGGGCAAGCCCACTTGGGCATATTTTTTCTGTGCCGTACCACCGTTTTTTACTCATGTGGTACCACGCCGCGTAACGACCCCCGGCCCGCTCCCTGACCCCCGCGTGGCAGCTTTCAATGTGTACGGGTGGTGTACGGCGTTGAGATAGGCAAAATGCCTGGCATTTACAATAAGTGCCCAGTAAGAACCTGTAAATGCCCAATAAATGCCTAGTTTTGGGCATAAATAGGGAATTTATAACTATTTTTTGGACATTTATTGTAAATGCCCGGCATTTTGCCCATCTCTAGTACGGCGCGATGCTTGGCAAGTTTTTTACTCGCGTTAATTTCAGTTTCTCATTTTGTAATGACTGCGTAAATGTTATCTACATCAGGATAGCACTAATATTTTGTCTCTTGGCAAACAAACTTATAAAACATTCATTTATACCTTACATATATCCATACAAACTTTCATCCCCTATTCCCTATTGTTATTTTACCCCCGTGTGGGTAAAACTTTTACAAACTTTGAATGTCATATTTATTTATATCGAATCAACAGCCTAAAAAATAAGTTTCAAGCTTCTAGCTCTAAAAATAACGATATTTCCATGCAATCTTTCACCCCCCCTTTTAACCCCTTACAACCCTTTTTTTGCATTAAAAAGTAGCCTATGTCCTTCCTCAGGCTCTAAACTATCTGTGTACCAAATTTCATTTAAATCGGTTCAGTAGTTTTGCCGTGAAAGCAGGACAGACAGACAGACAGACAGACAGAGTTACTTTCGCATTTATAATATTAGTAAGGATATCGAATCAACAGCCTAAAAAATAAGTTTCAAGCTTCTAGCTCTAAAAATAACGATATTTCCATACAATCTTTCACCCCCCCTTTTAACCCCTTACAACCCTTTTTTTGCATTAAAAAGTAGCCTATGTCCTTCCTCAGGCTCTAAACTATCTGTGTACCAAATTTCATTTAAATCGGTTCAGTAGTTTTGCCGTGAAAGCAGGACAGACAGACAGACAGACAGACAGACAGAGTTACTTTCGCATTTATAATATTAGTAAGGATTAGTTAATATTATTTTAAATTTAGTTATATATTAGTTTAAATTTAGATTTACTACTGAGCGATACAAGGATCAAGAAAACTTTGAACTACAATTCATAAAGAGTTATAATATGTTTTCAAAAGTGCAAACAATCCCAATGCCATTATTGTCCTGTGAAAAGTTTTCACTCGATTCATTGAGCACGATGGCGTTGCTTTTTAAACTGATATTTGACCGGTTGCGAATATAAAAAGTTCAATTCCAATAGCTACAGTTAGAGATGGGCAAAATGCCGGGCATTTACGATAAATGCCTAAAAAGTACTTATTAATTCCCTATTTATGCCCAAAATTAGGCATTTATTGGGCATTTACAGGCACTTATTGTAAACGATGGCATTTTGCCCATCTCTTTTTGCTACAGTGGTTAGGTTCATAAATTTAGATTTTCAAAATTCTATACTAGTTATACTCAACCTGCGACACAGAATTAATAATATTACTTATGGATGGCCCACCTACGGGCCATCCATAAATTACGTCATACGAAAGTCATGAGTTTTTGACCCCTCCCCCGTCCTTGTCACAGCTGGTCACATTTGTGAGACTCCCCCCTCCCTAGTGTGACGTCACATATTTTGCAAATTCAAGTACATCAGAATTACAAAGGTTTTTGAGTTTTTCGTAAATAGTTCAAAGTTCGTGTTTTAACACTTAGATTATAATAGATTTTGAAATGTCTCGTCATGAAATTTAGGACCCCCACCCCCATGTCACACAATATCACACTTCGTCGACCCCCTCCCTCCCCCTTAACGTGTGACGTAACTTATGGATGGCCCCCTAGCGCGAAGATCGGACGGCCGAATGGAGCAAAAAGATCCTGGAATGGAGGCCACGTACAGGCGCGCAACGTGGGACAGCAGATGGACTGAAGACCGCCGAGAGATCGTGGGGAGTCGTTGGATGCAGGTGGCATAGGACCGGTCTCACTGGAAATCAATTGTCGTCTTCTCTGCGACATCGAGTTCACGGAGACGACCCCAGCAGCTGGAACAGAGACGACCAAAGCAGCCACGGCAGACGCATGCATTTAGTAACGGTGCATATATTATTCTGTGGTAACGGTAGGTGCCGGCCGGCAGTAGTATGGACTGGTGGCGGAAGCGCGCAAAGTATTGTAGATCAAATTGTCTGACTCAATTATCTCACCTCGCAATTAGTTCGCACAAACAAGTCGACGAATCTGACGTTTGTGATAGATAATTGATTGAAATAGGTAAAAATAAAAATGCACAATTTATGTATTTATGAAAAGCGTATTTTACTTTTTATTTTACTTAAATTAGATTAAAGTCAAAGGATCACATATCGCACAAAAGTAGTCGTCGTCAACCCTAATTCATCCTACTGCTGGGATACGGGTCTCCCCTCAACCGAAAAGGTTTAAAGCATACTCCACCACGCTGCTCAACTGTACCTACACGACAATATGTTAACTTTAATTAGGTTAATTTCATATTTTTTAAGAAAAAGAGATGCCATTGCGCCGCATACGTAGTTACTCAGTAAGGAAAAGAGATAGTAAGTAAAGCGCCGAGAAGATAAGGCCAGCGATAGTCATAGATCTCCCAAGCGAGAACTATTTTCTGATGCAATTTAGGAATTTATAGGAATGCCATATCCACATACCTTGGTTTTTTCGGATCTATGGTTTTTCCCACAGTCCTATGAATTTTTAGATCTGAGTTCCATATCTATAGTACGTATCATAGGTAATTCGGTCACATCGATCATTCGTTAGTTCGAACCAGTACGGAAATCCTCGCTCCGTCGTAATTCATTCTGCATTCGGCTGCACCAATCTATCATTGTATGCCATGCCGTCCTGGACGTGACCAGTTTTGTTTGTATGTGTGGGTTTTTGTCTGATTGTTTACTAGTACAATGAAAAGAATGAATATGAAAACAAAAAAGTACAAGTTGAACACAAGCATACGGCCCGCCTGATGTGAAGCGGTTACCGTAGTCATATTAACGCTCGCAACATAAAATATCGCTCGCGCGCCGCCACCCCAGCTACTAATGCGGCATCTCCTCCTTTTCTGGTGACCTCACTCACTCGCAGGAACACAACAACCCTCAAGGGAATTGTTATTTGGCTGCGGTATTCGGTGAGGTGGAGGTACATTCCCCAGTCGTGTAGCTTACAATTACGCTCCTTACCTCTCTTTTCGCCAGAGCTTAGTTTGTCAGTCAGCGGGGTGCACCGCGTGCAGGTGAAGTTGGCTTTAGTTCAAAGATGTGGATGAACCACTCCACCCCAAAATCTGGTTGGAGAGCTGCCACGGGGTCTCTTGTACTCCTGCCTTGGACTACAAGACGTTCCATTGAGTCTCCTTTTTGGGTAATATGCCCGAAGAACTTTAAAACTCTGATCGATATCAACCCATAATCATCTCACTGCTGGGATACGGGTCTCCCCTCAACTGAAGGGGTTTGGAGCATACTCCACCCGGCAGCTCAATTACGAGTTAAAACTCTGATAAGATGAAAAGATACAAACATTCTAACTACTTCCAACTCTCCGTCAAAAACATAGAACCGAGGTAAAAGAGAATACGTGAAGATATAACTGAAAAGAACCTCCATTTTTTTGTATTCTGTTAGTTTGTGTATTTCCGCCGCGGCGACAAGTTGCACGCGACAAGTTAATTAAAATCCGCCATCGCGCTCGGAACATAATATTCAAACTGTATTTTCAACACATTTGAATTAAGTGAGGTAGACTGCATAATATACTGAAAAACCTTTTTTAAAGAGTGTTTAGTTGAACAGCTTTGTTTCACTGTTGTGCATGAGAATTGAATTACGTAACGGGACAATACTGAATTCTTAGTTTTTTTCCCTTGGTGCCAAACAAGCATAGGGCCTGGCTGGTGAATTACAGTAGTCTTAGGACGAATGCTGGCACCCCTGCGTCTCCTAATGTCTAGTGACCTTACTAACTCACGTAAATACAACAATTTTAGTCCGGCTAGAATTCTACTTCTCTTTCATCAGAACTTCTCCGTCATGTTAGTAGGGAACACCATGCACAAGTGAGTTGGCTTTATCTCCAAAGATGGTGGTGGTGAGCCACATATCTATACTAATATCATAAAGTTGAAGAGTTTGTTTGTTTGGTTGAACGCCCTAATTTCAGAAACTACTCATTCGAATTGAAAAAATATTTAAGTGTTAGATTGCCTATTTTTCGAGGAAGGCTATAGGCTATATAAAATCACGCTACCACCAATAGAAACGGAGAACCAGTGACAAATGTTGGAAAAATGGGGACAAAATATTCCTTTTGAGAGCTTCCTTTGCGTGCGCTGCGTTAACGGTTCAAGTTACGCAACAATTATATACGACAGAATTATTCATCTTAAAAAGATCTAAAAAAATCTTTTATAATTGGCTCTCTATAACCTTTCAAATGGTAAGCTTAAGCTTTACTCTCAATGCTCTGTTTTACGCAGACGAATTTGTGCGAGTCAGCTAGTACGCAATAATCATCATCATCATTGTCGGCCTTCTTTTTTGCCGTAATGTCCTAATTTTTAAGGGAAATACATTATAAAACATCGGTCAGGCCTCCCCAAGCCGTCTGGCCAGCGTGGGGAGTGTAGGCCAAATCCTCCTACTGTCTGGGACGGAGGAGAGGGTCGTGCTCCTGGAGTGGAGACTAAAATGACCTGATGATGATGATGATTGTCAGCCTATATCTACCCACTGCTGGATACAGGCCTTCCCCAATGCTTTCCACCATATGCGATCCTTATCATTCAGTCGCTTCCAGCTGCTTTTTTGAGATCATCGGTCTATCTATAGAGTGAGCGCTCGTATTTACTTAAGAACTTTTCTTTTTGGGTATTTCTGATTTATTCATAATAATTAATTCATAAAAACAAAATACAACTAAACTACTTATAGTAAATAAAATTAATCTAATCTTAAAACTACTTAAAAATAAAACCAATAAAAAGAAAAACAAAATACTAATCTATTCCTCGAAAATATCGGTCCCATGCGGCAGGGAGGCTAAATTGCAATGCTCACTTTTTGAGCGAAGAATGAGCCAGCCCTCCTATCTCCAGAGCAAGAGAGAAATTACTGAAAGAAAATTTTAAGAACTTTTCTCTACCATCTCCCATTAGGCAGATGTGACCGGCCCACGGTCCTTCAGCTTGCAAACTTTGAGAGCTATGTCAACAACTTTGGTTCTCCATCATATTTCTTCGTTCCCGATTTGACCCCTTAGGTAACCTGAAGTCTGTTAGACTGTGAAGCAGTCCTTTTAATCAGGTGCCTCACCGCCGAAGCTGAAGCTAATTACCATCGGATTTTTTGATTGCGAAAGTAGATCTTAGGTTTAAGTTAATGACAAACACCTTCAGGTTAGTCGGTAGAGTTCTATGGTTTCAACCAGCTAAGCTAAACACAATTACCGCCAATCTAAGCTAACGTTTGATTTTCGCAATCAAAATAGCCTCAGGCTTCGGCGGTAGGGCCCTGTGAACAAGGGCGGATCCAGGGGGTGGGTCAAGGGGGTCATGACCCCCCCCCTGGGCTGGGTCCACGATCTATATGGACCACTAATAAAAATTGTTAAACTTAATGTTTTTATATATTTTTTTGTCTCAATATAGATTATGTACAGTACTTACATACATTAATAAAATACCTATTTTTTACCTGTGTCTCTTATTATCGATATTAAATTATAACTTGACCACAACTACGTGACCCCCCCTGGCGCCGAAGCTGGATCCGCCCTTGCCTGTGAACCACATATACCCATTTATCTCTACAAAGGTAAATTTATATCTTCGATCTCGAATTGAGAACTATATAGTGTTTAGAACGGTAAAATAAATGTAATTACGTAGAAAAGTACAAGTACTTTATTATAACATTATGTTTAGAACGCGGCTACCGACTTTTTTGCGTCAGGTAACAAACAAGTATACAACTCGCCTAATGTATAGCGATGAGCGTAGCTGCATACGTATAGACGCACACAGTCACGCTTTTTAGGGTTCCGTACCCAAAGGGTAATAAAATCAAGATTAAAAATTTTGAAAAAACTCACGACGGTTATAACGTAGTTGAAAAAGGATAAAATAATTTCGAAACCCCGACTTATTTATGCTATGAACTTAATAAAAAAATCCAAGAAAATCCTTTGGGGCTGCCATTAAATGAACTAGTTTGGTTTTGCACAAACAAATGTTTACTGCAACGCCCTCTGGTGAGTTGTCACTGTAACACCTATCTAAGAACATGCTCCAGTCAAACCTGAACCTATCACTGAAATCCGCATCAAAATCGGACTAGTAGTTTTGGAGATAAATGGCAACATTGGTTGCACAAACAAATGTTTACTGCAGCGCCCCCTGGTGAGTTGTCACCGTAACACTTATCTAAGAACATGTACCAATCAAACCCGAACCCATCACTGGAAACCGCATTTAAATCGGACTCGTACTTTTGGAGATAAATGTCAACATTGGTTTCACAAACAAATATTTACTGCAGCGCCCCCTGGTGAGTTGTCACTGTAACACCTATCCATCATAACACCATCACTGAAAACCGCATCAAAAGCGGACTCGTAGTTTTGGATATAATTGGCAACAGTGATTTGCACAAACATCCTAGCACCCCAAACGCATATACCGTCTCCGTTCCGTCGCGGATAAAAAGGAACCCTATTACTAAGGCTCCGCTGTCCGTCCGTCTGTCCGTCCGTCTGTCACCAGGCTATATCTCATGATCCGTGATAGGTAGACAGTTGAAATTTTCACAGATGATGTATTTCTGTTGCCGCTATAACAACAAATACTAAGAAACATAATAAAATAAATATTTAAGAGGGCTCCCATACAACAAACGTGATTTTTGTGCCGTTTTAATAGATAATGGTACTCCGACTCGCACTTGGCCGGTTTATTGTTTCAAGCATTCATATAGATAAATGCTTGAAACAAAAGCGTAATTGCGAGCCGTCATTTAAGAAGGACTTTACCCTATGAATGCTACTCTTATAGACCTAAAAATCAGTCGAAAGTACCACAAAAGTACGGGAACTGTACGAGCGACGTCACACTGAAGGCCGTATCGGTATGTACGGAATTCAGCCCTCAACAACTATAGGGTTCGCTGTCGGCATGCGTACACTCAGGGCGACATGTACTTGATTGTTAACTGACTCCAAAAAATGAGGAGGTTCTCAATTCGGCTGCATTTTTTATTAATGTTTCTTAATTAATTACTCCGTGATTTATAAATCGACTAGCTTTTGCCCGCGGCTTCGCTCGCGCGGGTATTTTAGATTATCCAAGCCAAGTCTAACACGCAACGCCTTCATGTAGCACCATAAATTATTGTACTAAATACGAATGCAAGAACTTTCCCGATAACTACTACACCCTGGCCGCTCCCGCCGCGCCTCCCGCGTTCGCATAAGCACTGATTGATGGCGAATACAAATTTAAAAACCTATTATGGAGAATAATACAGGTTATTTATTTCCATCAGCTTAAAAAGGATAAAACTTTAAAAAAAAATACACCGACTTCAAAAATCTCAAGAAGTAGATAATAGTTATTTTTGGCATTTTCGTGTCAGGATTTTTCATTTTTTTTTTAATTTTATTTCTTTTTTAGTGAATATTTTATTTATTATAATAATCGGTAAGTAGTAGTGACATGGTGCTTAGACGAAATTACATGAATAATTTAATTAAGAAAACTCAACACTATTGCCTAACTCCAAACCATTCCTCATTGGCTCAGCAGTGTCATATGATGACCCAATGCAAATCATATTAATTAATAACTTCAGAAATCTCATCAATTACTGTATCCATAGCCATGCCTATAAATTTCAACCCTTTCTCTCGATTTCCTAGGGAGCCCATCACCAGATACTGATTTGATTAATATGGGACCACCTGAACAGTGCACCCTCTCAAACAAATAAGAATTATTAAAATTGCAAATTCGTCTGAACGCATGGTAATTCTCCATTGTTGCTACCAAATATTAGGTTGGGGAAAAAGTCTTTTCGTATTTTATATGAAAATTCAAAACATTTTTTAATAAAGTTTATTTACATTTAACTAAAGTATGTAGGTGCCATTTTGTTCGATAACTTTTTGCCATCTTGTAGGTAGAGACATGATCCCATTACTATAGAAATTTTGGGTCTTCTGTTCAAAAAACCACGACAAGTGGTTTTGGCAGTCTTCTCGCGATGTTAATCTGACATTGCCTAAAGAATTCTGAAGAGACCGAAACAGGTGGAAATCAGAAGGTGCAAGGTCAGGACTATACGGCGGATGCATTAACACCTCCCAGTCAAATTCTCTTAATTTTTGCTGAGTGGCTAAAGAAGTGTGAGGTCTAGCGTTATCATGATGAAAAATCACACCCCTTATGTTAATTAATTCCGGCCGCTTTCTCTCAACTTTTTGCTTTTTGATTCACTCATCTTGACAGTAAAAAAAAAAAACAAATGAAAATCACACATTTACTTAATTTGAATTTGGAATTATCTTTTTTAAAATTTAAACTTTTTAAAGATATCAAAACCTGCCAGATACAAATGGTATAACCAAAGAGATTTTATTACAAGTTCATACATACTATAATGCGAAAAGACTTTTTCCCCTACCTATTATTATATCCTATCTATAGCCTTCCTCGATAAAGTTCCTGAGAATAGCGCGTTCAACCAAACAAACCCTTTAGCTTTATAATATTAGTATAGATTTAGTTAGCATTGCTAAATTTCGCTAGCGCCTTGCCACGCCCTAATTCTGAAATGCCTATGTAACAATACAAAAATACGAATGATCCAGTATGAATGATGTATGTGCCGTCGCTCCATCACTCACTCGCGCGTCTCAACCAAAAGCGTTTGTTCTTCCGATCAATTACCTACGTTGGGAGAATGTACAGTTGCCGAAATTTTTTATTTGTGTGTTAATTACTTATAATACAGCGAATGATGGAGAGGGCTATGCTCGGAGTTTCTCTGCGGGATCGAATCCGGAACGAAGAAATTTGACGGAGAACCAAAGTTGTCGACGTAGCCTTCAGAGTTTGCAAGCTGAAGTGGCAATGGGCCGGTCACATCTGCCGAGTAAGTGATGGCAGATGGACGAGGAAGGTATTCGAGTGGAGGCCGCGTAGGACGATGAAGTGTTGGACGCCCTCCTTCTAGATGGTCCGATGATCTTAAGAAAGCGGCGGAAGCGGAAGGCGGCGGATCGTATCTGGTGGAAAGCATGGGGGAAGGGATATCCAGCAGTGGGTACATACAGGCTGATGATGACGATGATGAATACAAGTGCCATGCATGATTGATAATCCTGTGCTAAAGCAGTTGCTTCACATGTCTTTGGTGATCTCACTCTCGTGCAGGAACACAGTAATAGCACACCTCGGCCACTCCATACAAATGTCGCGTCATTTACATTTACATAAACAATGACGTCTGTGCAAGGCGTGATTGAACGTGTGTGCGTGCCGCGCCATACAAACTGTTCCAGATTTGTCTCAGAGGGGAGGTGAGGGTGACACGAGAGAGCGACTGGGAGTGACCATACTGTACGCAGTACTATTACTTATACTGTGGTAATAGTTAACGGAATTATTATTTTAAAATGGAAAATTTCACCTGCCTGCCTACTACCTGTCCAGAATCGGTCAGGGCCTTCGTCTCCGACGTATCTTCATCGGTCGGAGTGTAAACACAAGAAGGCCCGCAGGATTCTCAGCTCTGGCTTGCCTTCATTGGCCGTCCAGAGAGAAGCCGCTGGAGCTATATGCTCCAGGGGTGGAAGTGTTAAAGGGCATCACGCCGCGAGTAACTTCGGAGAAAGCGCAGCACACCTCTCGACATCCCTGAGTCACTCACACCGGTGTTGCCCCCGGCCGTTTTCCTGGCATTTCGTGGTCCCATCTAGTGAGTGGCAAGCCACCGCCTGCCGCAAATAACTAGCAATAAAAGCAGTTATGGCAGGCGTCCGTCCCTCTTCTGTAATAGCCCGGTATTAAGTTCACCTAGATCTCATCTCCATAGCCCATTTATTTTCCATTACACTTCGCAATAGTCTCAACACCTGCCGAGACCTGCTCATGGGTATATCGTTCTATTGACATATAAGAACTCGCGTAAGACTTTTTTCCTCTATGGCTTTTTTCCTCTTGGTTGGCCTTTGATATATTACGAAAATAACTTGAACATATTAATATTGCATATTTACGTGAACACATTTATCAGCGCGACTGTACAAAGGTACGGACATGTTCATGACATTATGGTGGAATTCTTATTGAGGAATATTAAACGCAAAGGTATGTTCGGAGACTTGGCCCGAATTGTGGGCGGGCAGATCGATGGGGCAAATGTAGCGTGCTGGGTCTTTGCATTTGTTTGATATGAATACATCTAAAGTGTTAGAAAATATAAGAAGCATATATTGCTAACTATTTTTTTTTATACTACGTCGGTGGCAGACAAGCATACGGCCCGCCTGATGTTAAACGGTTACCACAGCCATATTAACGCTCGCAACATGAAACATCGCTCGCGCTCCGCCACCCCCGCTGTCAACGCAGCATCTCCTTCTTTCCTTTCTGGTGACCTCACTCACTCGCAGGAACACAACAACCCTCAAGGGAATTGTTATTAGGCTGCGGTATTCTGTGAGGTGGAGGTACATTCCCCAGTCGGGTAGCTTACAATTACGTTCCCTACCTCTCTTTTCACCAGAGCTTCGTTTGTCAGTCAGCAGGGTGCACCGCGTGCAGGTGAAGTTGGCTTTGGTTCAAAGATGTTGATGAACCACTTACACCCCAAAACTAGAATAAACAAAAATAAAAATAAAAATTAAACATTGTTATAAAAGATGTTAATAAAAAAATACCTTCCAAGTGCGAGTTGGACTCGCGCACGAAGGGTTCCGTATCTTTATCTCGTTATAAAAACGGCATAAAATATATTCTGTATTTTTTTATATTAGCTCAGCACATTGGCTCCAGTTCGCCTGATGGTAAGCGAAAAGAGGAGCCCCAATCGCAACGGCAACGGACAAGAGACCTTGATGTCTTGTCAGTTGACGCTGCCATGCTGGCCTACAAGATGCTTCTTCACGCTTCGCTTGAAGGATCTCATATTGTATAAATGAGGAAATACATATGCCGGTAACGCGTTCCTCTTTTTAATGGTGCGCTATAGATAGGAGTTGCCAAACTTTTTAGTACGCGACGGTATGAAACCAACGGTGAATTTGTGGTACCGCAAGCCAGTGCGTGTTGTTCGGTGACGGAAAGGGGAGGAAGGGCGAAGAACTGTTTTCCCTTAAACAGTTCTTCAGAGCACTCTCTGTGGTATTATTATAAAAACGGCAAAAAAATCACATTTGTTGTATGTGAACCCCCTTAAATATTAATATTATTCTGTTTTTAGGGTTCCGTACCCAAAAGGTATAAAGGAACCCTATTACTAAGGCTCCACTGTCCGTCCGTCCGTCCGTCTGTCACCAGGCTGTATCTCATGAACTGGGATAATTAGACAGATGAAATTTTTACAGATGATGTATTTCTATTGCCGCTATAACAACAAATACTAAAAAATATAATAAAATTAATATTTAAGGGGGCTCCCATACAACAAACGTGATTTTTTTTTGCCATTTTTATAGATAATGGCAACAGAAATACATCATTTGTGAAAATTTCAACTGTCTAAATAACACGGTTCATGAGATACAGCCTGGTGACAGACGGACGGACGGACAGCGGGGTCTCTGTAATAGGGTCCGTTTTACCCTTTGGGTACTGTTGCAGACTCCTTGGTTGTGTTTATTATACCTTTTTTGATTTTGAAGTTACACTTCTATTTTTCTATTGTAGTTTTGACATTGTAGATAAAAAAGTGAAGTTCGTGCCAACTGTTGTAAAATTACCGAAAACTATCGAATATATTCTCATAAAACCATTCATTGCCTATTTTCATTATTCTTATACATCTATAGTCCATTTCGTCCCTTTTCATTTGGTCCTTCACCCGTAAATACATTTTCACCGCACCTAAATAAGTTGTCATTAGTTGTCATTGTAGTTTTCATCTCGTATTTTTTGTGAAATTTTCATTTTTAGTTTCCGTTTTCGCCTCACATGATCACGCATAGTATGAGCAAAGCCATGTTATCACAAAATACCACCGCCCCTACCGCACCTCATGTCGAATCATCATCAAACGCTCATCAAGTGCAACCGATAGACACAACCAATAAAGTCGGTATAGGCAATGGTGATGTCTTCTTCTTCTCTTCTTCGAATCTTAAATAATAATTACTATTCTAATAATAATTCAATTAATATTAAGGATTATAATAGAAATGACAAATTGAATACTAATGATAATGAATTTGCAGTATTTCACCAAAATATAGCCGGACTTCTAAACAAATCAGAATTAGTAGAACTTACTTTAAAAGAACTTTCGGAAAAAAGTCAACGTTTTGATGTACTCTGTTTCAGTGAGACTTTTATAAAATCTGGCAGCGAAGGTAATTTACACATCGCAGGCTATCGCCTAGCGGCGTCATACTCAAGACATCACGAGAAAAGAGGTGGTGTTTGCATTTTAATTAAACAGGGAATACAAACTCAAGAGTATAGCATAGCAAGTGAATTTGCAGAGGACTACGTATTTGAATGTTGTGCAACTCTTATACCTTCGATTAAATCTGTTATAGTCTGCTTATATAGAATACCTTCATCTTCAAACTTGTCATTATTTTTTGAGAAATTGGAAAAACTAATGAATAAACTAAAACATAAAACAAAATATAAAATTGTTATTACTGGTGATCTTAATATAGACACATTATGTGACACAAAAGCATCTAATGAACTTAGAAGAATTGTGTTAAATTATAATTTCAACTTCCATATAAGTAGCCCCACTCGTAAGAAAACATGCATAGATCATATGATAAGTAATTTTTCAGTAGTTCAAAGCAGTACACATTCCCTATATCTATCTGATCATGATACAGCCCAATCTATAAAATTTATAACACTAAATAAAAATCAGGAACCAATATCTTGGTACTGTAAAAAAGGGACTACAGTTTTGAAAATATAGCTAAATTTAGAGAGTGTATAAGTAGCTTATCATGGAGTACAGTGTACAGTGAAAGTGACATGAACGTAGCATTCAAAGAGTTCTATGATAATTTTAAGTTATTTTACGATCTATGTTTCCCAATAAGAAACATAAAGGTAAAAACACAAAAACAAAGTACTGTGAATTGGTTTACTAAAGGTTTAAAGAGATCAACTATTACTAAACGACAATTACGGTTCAATTACTACAAAAACTCTAACTTCACTAATAAGGCGAAATATCAAAGCTACTCAAAACTATTAAAAAAATGTATAAACCAATCCCAAAAATTAGCAAACTCAAAGTATCTTATGAATTCTACAAACAAGTGTAAAGCCACATGGGAAGTCATAAAGAAAAAAACCGTAAATAATTCGACTCGTTCAAATATTGACAAACTAAAAATTAATAATGACATAATAGATAATCCAACTGACATTGCGAATAATTTTAATAGACATTTTACTAATTTGACGTATAATAATAATGACAATAAAAAAATCAATACTTCGACATTAAAATTTAATCAAGCCAGTTTATTCTTAACTCCTATAGATGAATATGAAGTAATGAAACTAATTAAATCATTAAAGTCGACTAATTCATGTGGATACGACGAAATACAAACTAAAGTAATAAAAGCTTGCGTCACGGAGATTACTCCCGTACTAACTTACTTAATTAATCTTTCGTTTACTACCGGGGTATTTCCTGAACAATTAAAAATTTCCAAGGTTAAGCCTCTCCATAAAAAAGGACCCCGAGACGTAGCAGATAACTATCGACCGATATCACTGATACCAGTAATATCAAAAATATTTGAAAAGGCAATGCACATACGTCTCACACATTTTCTCACTAAATATAATGTAATAAAACCACAACAACATGGTTTTCAAAAGGGAAAATCAACCACATTAGCAACTTTCCAGCTAATTAATAAGATATTGGGTTCAATGGATAAACGCGTACCGGTCACGACAATATTCTTCGACATGAGCACGGCTTTTGATCTGGTAGATCAGAATAGTTTACTTAACAAATGTGATATTTATGGCATAAGAGGTGTAGCCAATAAATGGATTGAAAGCTATATATGTAATAGAACACAATATGTAGAAATAGCAAAATTAAATTCAAAAAATGAACTCAATCTATTCAGATCTTCGATGGAACCAAACAGATTTGGGGTCCCGCAAGGAAGCATTTTGGGGCCATTATTGTTTCTGATATATATTAATGATTTACCAGATGTTACAAACTACGACTGCACACTTTTTGCTGACGATGTATCTGTAATTATACCATGCAATAACGCTGAAACCTACAACAATGAAATTAATAATACTATTGTTGATATAATAAACTGGCTAACTGACAATAATCTAAAGGTAAACTTATCCAAAACAACATATATACAATTTATGAACAAAAATGCTAAAAAACGTAATTTAAATGTAATGTATGACGATAAAAAAATTCAAGAATCAATACAAACACGATTTTTAGGTATTATATTGGACGACAAATGTACATGGGATGCTCATATTACTAATATCTGTAAAAAAATTAATGCCTTCTCATATGCGCTTTGGCGGTTAACTAAGATCAGCAGTAAGAAGATTGCCATTCAAGCATATCACGGGTATATAGGTAGTTTACTTCGATATGGCATACTTCTTTGGGGAAACTCTTGTCATATGGATCGAGCGCTCAAAGCGCAGAAGCAATGCATCAGGGCCATCTGTAATGTTGATCAACTAACATCATGCAGACCTTTATTTAAGGAATTAAACATTTTGACAGTCCCCTGCATGTACATTTTTGAAATTTGTGTTTTCGTTAAAAACAATCAAACTTTATTTATAAAGCGCCACGAAATTAACAAATATAATCTCAGGCACCCTAACCGACTTAATATGCTCCCAATGACTACATCGGCATTTAGCAACAACAGTTACCAAATGGCTGTTAGAATATATAATATACTAAACGACGATATCAAGTCTCTGTCTTTACGTAATTTTAAAATAAATCTAAAAAACTGGCTAGTAAAACAATGTTTTTATACAATTGACGAATATTTTAAATTTAATAACCACAAGACATTCATTTAATAATTTTATTTGTTATTATGCAGCACTTATAAATTTTGCATGCCAGTGTCTGGTAAAATGTGTGAAACTAGTTGTTATTCTTGACATTTTTAACATCGATATTATGTACCACATTTTTAGCAAAATAAAGATATTGTATTGTATTGTATTGTATTGATGACCGTGCCCACGCCGGCAGTACGCACGGCGGTACGCGCTCCTCACAGACTAGCCGTAGTTCATCAACCGTGAAAGCCCGAAAGGCCATCGCAGAGGCTGCGTTCAAGCGCCGTCAGATTGAGCGCGCCAAGGAACTTGCGGATTTAGAGGAGGCCGAGTGTCGCCGCCGAGCAGAGGTTGATTTAGCACAGCGCCGCCGCCTTGCAGAACAACTCGCGGAGGTCGAGGAAGCAGAGCATCGCGCGGAGCTTCTACAAATTCAAGCAGAGGTGCATGAGGAAGGTAGCCATAGGAGTAGGCATAGTTCTACACGCATGAGCAGGACACAACAGTGGGTACAAAACGTTTCTACTTCTAACGTAGTTCACTTTCACAAAGCGGATGACGAACAGGAGGTCCCGCAGCCTGGCCAGTAGGCAGTTCCGCCACTGCTGCCCCGACAGGCAGCTGCTCCTTTTTCAGCAGCACACCTCTCGTATCGCGCTATGTCACATATATCTTCTAAAACGCCCGGGTTGGCAGCCGCCAAGCCGCCACCCTCTCACGTGGGCTCCGAAGCACAACACGTTTCAAACAAAGATTTATCGTCTTTTTTTATGTTGCAGGCTATCGCTGACACTGCAGCAGCGACCAAAGCATTAGCTATGCAAAGCAAAGAATCAAAGACGGACAGATCAAAGATCGATCTTCTTACGTACTCTGGAAGTGCGTCAGAATGGCTTCATTTTAAAAGGTCTTACGAAAGTACTAAACCTGCTTTTTCCTCTTTAGAAAACGTCGCTCGTTTACGAAATGCGCTTCGAGGACACGCACGGGAGGCCGTGGCGTCGCTCCTACTTTCTACAGAGGATCCCCAGGAGATCATGCACGCACTCGAGCGGAGCGTCGCGTGCCCTGAAATGATTGTCCTCGCCCAGGTTCACGAGATACGTACATTGCCGTTTGGGCAACGACCATAAGGAAATAGGCACAATAGCCAACAAGGTACGCAACAGTCTTTCTGTCATGAAGTTATTAGACCAAGAAGAGTATGTATCCTCACCGGCACTCTTTTATACCGTTTTAGGTAAGTTAAATTATAATACGAGGCAACGATGGTCCGACTTCGCAGCCGATTTTGATTATTCACGTTTTCCATGCTCTAAACTTGAAGTAATGTCTAAATTTCTAACACGTGAGCATGAACGTCATACAAAATACGGTCTATCGACTGAACTTTTACACGCTACGCAATATTTGCAAATCGCTTCACCCGTACAACATAATTTGTACAAGCCTCCTAAACGCGAAAGTGTCAATTCCGTGAGCGTTACGAAAAATAAACCTAACACTAAGTCTAAATGCGTTTACTGCAAAAAGGATCACGGTATAAAGGCATGTGGTGATTTTAAAACTCTATCCATAGATGATAGGTGGCGCTGGTTGCGCGAAAATAAAGTTTGTTACAAATGTTTACGTCGAAATTCGCATCAATGGAAATCATGCAGGGTGAATCCTTGTGGGATCGATGGCTGCGCACTGCGCCACCACCCTCTTATGCATGGTAGGCAGGACACACAAACGTCAACGCAGTCACCCGATACACATCTTTTCAATAATACAGTGTGTGCTGCTCCTATTCACAACGATGTTCCTTCTGCGTCTTCATCTGCCGTTCCTATCGAAGAGAAGCTCGTCGTCTCTACTACGGGTCTCCAGCTCGATTCAACCTCCGAGCCATCCATCGAGGAGCGCAGGACGCTATTAAAGGTGCTGCCCGTCACTATTTATGGTCCCGCAGGTTCGTATGCTACCTACGCACTACTTGATGATGGCAGTTCCGCAACGATAATTGACTTAAGTGTCGCTACTCGTGTTGGTTTGTCAGGGCCCGAAAAAGAGATCGTTATTGAAGGTGTAGGTGGCCTACAAAAACAGACTAAAGTTATGCTTGTCGATTTTCATATACAGGGTAAACACTCAAATGACATCTATCCTGTAAAACATGCTAGAGCGATGAAATCGCTCAATTTACATGCGCAAACAATTTCAAAAGAAAAACTAGCTTCTTATAGCCACTTAGACGATTTGACGAACGTTTTGTCTTACACTAGCGCCGTACCCACCGTACTCATTGGTGCTCAACATTGGCATCTTTTTTTTTTTTTTCAATTCAATCATTTATTTGCATGAAACATGGTAGTTTAGGTGACAATGTAATTAATTGTTGTACATCATGTTCCGCTTATTACAATAAGCATGCAACTTAATTAATTGCGGGTCAATATTAAAAAAATAAAATTAAACATTATAATTAATTCTATTACACGGGATTACTTTCTATTACACGGGAGGTACGCAGTGGCAAGACTAACGAACCGGTAGCTTGCTATACATCGTTAGGCTGGACTTTGTACGGAGAAGTTTCTAGCAAAACCAAACCGACGGAGTTTATCAATCACTGTTTAGTAGGTCTAAGCGAACAGTCAGAAAACGAAAGTTTAGAATCTTTAGTCAAAGAACAGTACAAACTCGACGCTCTAGGCATCTGTAAACGCGACACATTGCTCAATAAGCAGGATTTACGCGCTATAGAGATTTTAGACTCTACCACTAAGCAATTGCCGTCAGGGAGGTATGAGGTAGGGCTTACATGGCGTGACGACATCGGAAATGTTCCCGACAGTTATCCTCAAGCTTTATCACGCTTCTACAGTTTAGAGAGACAAATGCATCGCGATCCTGTATTTGCTGATGTTTATAAGAAGTTCTTAGACAACATGGTCGACAAGGGATATGCAGAGAAATGTGATCCTAGTACAAATTATGGTTGCCAAAAATTAGCTGAAAGTTCCGATTCTACGTTTGGTTGCTCGTCTAATTCACAAAAAATTCGTTTTTATTTACCGCATTTTGGGGTTTACCACCCACAAAAACGTAAACTTCGTGTCGTTCATGACGCAGCAGCAAAGAACAAAGGCGTATCGTTAAATTCTTTGCTTTTTCCAGGGCCTGACCTATTAGAAAATTTATTAGGTATTCTCTTTAGGTTTAGAGAAGGTTCCATTGCCATGACTGCAGACATCAAAGAGATGTTTCCACAGATCCGCATCCGCGTACAAGACAGAGACGCCCTACGGTTTCTTTGGCGCTGGCGACATACCCAATCAAAAATTACTGAACCGATAATAGAGTACCGAATGACTTCGGTAATTTTTGGTGCCTCACCCAGTCCATGCATGGCACTTTACATAAAGAATAAAAATGCTGAGGCTCATCAAATTTCACATCCTGAAGCAGCCAATGTGATTGTAAAAGACCATTATATGGATGACTACTTAGGTACTCGTAGCACCGATAACGTCAACGTCGCGGCTCAGCTGGCATCGGATATAGTGAAGGTTCATGCTGCCGGTTGCTTTGAAATGCGCGGTTGGACATCAAATGATTATAATGCACTACGTCTGATACCGGATGAGTTGCGCGCTATACCTTCTACGCAAGTTCAACTTTGTAATATCGCTTCAAATGTGAGAGTTTTAGGTGTCTCTTGGGATCCTCACTCAGACACGCTCGGTTTTAGGACAGGTCTTGATGGTGACGTTTTTAAAGAAAATTTAAACAAGCGAAGGGTCCTTTCTTATCTCATGAAAATCTACGATCCTATTGGCTTAATCGGGCCAATCGTGATAAAAGGTCGCATCTTGTTTCAAGAGATTTGGAGGTCTAAGATTGATTGGGATTCACCTTTACCTCCGTCTGATGTTACCAAGTGGACCGAATGGTTCAAAGAGCTTTCACTTGTGTCTAACATTAAGATTCCCCGATGGTACGCCAAACAAAATGGCGAACCTCTAAATAGAGAGTTACATATTTTTGCTGACGCAAGTGAGCTTGCTTATGCCTGTGTGGCATATTGGCGGCTTTTGTACTCTGATGGCACCAGCAAGCTCGCTCTCATCACCAGTAAAGCGAGAGTGTCGCCCCTAAAACCGACCTCTATTCCGCGTTTAGAGTTACAAGCTGCTCTGATTGCCTCTCGCCTTGCTGTCAGCGTCAAGGAATACCACAAAAAAAAACCTGTTCGTACCTTCCTATGGACGGATTCAAGGATAGTCTTAGGCTGGCTTAGAAGCGACGCGCGAACGTTCAAGCCATTTGTGGCCCATCGAGTTGGTGAGATTACAGAGAATTCGAGTGTCAATGATTGGAGGTGGGTTCCAACTAGCTTGAACGTCGCCGATGACGCTACTCGCGCAAATTCTCTCCATTTAGATTCTAATCACCGTTGGTTTACGGGCCCTTCATTTCTGCTCGACTCTATTGAGAATTGGCCAGTTGAACCAGCTGGTCCGGCTGAGGTTACAGAAGAGCGAAAACAGTCTTCCCAACCCGTGCCTGTCCATCTGGTTGTTACCGCCGACTTCAGTCGTTTTAGTGATTGGTTGCGATTACTTAGAGCAACCGCGCGTATTTTGCAATTTGCGGCTAAATTACGTTCAATTTTGAATCGTGTTCGTGGCATTAACTCTAACTCCACTGTTCTAGACCGCCAAGTTGCGACCTCTTCTACATCTACCACGCTCCCACCCTTGTCAGCGGAACTGATTAACGCCGCTGAAAGGCATGTGCTGCAGCGCGTCCAAGAAGAATGCTTTCAAGAAGAGATTAAATGTATCAAAAGTTCGACTCCCATCCCAAAGTCAAGTCGTCTCTTAAAATTATCACCAACGATGGAAAAAGACGGCTTGTTGCGCTTGGCTGGCAGGATTAAAGTTGTTCAAGATGTGGACACAGATGTCAAGTTTCCTATTCTCTTGGATGGTCGCCACTCGATCACCCGTATGTTGGTGCAATTTTTCCATCGAAGAGCAGGTCACGCAAACCATGAAATGGTCATTAATGAAATCAGACAAAGATATTGGATTCTACGTTTGAGAAACGTAGTTCGTGGTGTGGCCAAAGAATGCTTGATTTGTCGCATACGCATAACCAAACCACTTAACCCAATGACTGGTGATCTACCACCACAGCGACTTGCTCACCATAAACGCCCATTTACCTATACTGGAGTTGATTATTTTGGGCCATTAAATACCACGATAGGACGACGGCAGGAAAAGAGATGGGTAGCCCTCTTCACCTGTATTTCTACAAGAGCCGTGCACATAGAGTTAGTTCACACGCTCTCAGCAGATTCGGCCATAATGAGTCTACGACGTTTTATTGCCAGAAGGGGCACCCCCGACACTATTTATTCCGATAATGGCACGTGTTTCGTAGGAGCTAATCGCTTGCTTAAAGATTTTTATCTGCCTGAAGTACAAGATTTTGCAGCTAACAAAGGCATAAAGTGGAGCTTCATTCCAGCTGCCGCACCGTTTTTTGGAGGTTGTTGGGAAAGACTCATTAGAAGTATTAAAGTGGCTCTGAACGCCACCCTCCACGAAAGAGCTCCTAAGGAAGAAGTCTTATCAACTTTCTTATTGGAAGCAGAGGCAATTGTGAACTCTCGGCCTCTCAGCCACGTTTCTGTAGAGGCGGATGATGACGTAACGTTAACTCCCTTCCATTTCTTAATCGGAAACTCGTCCAATCAACGACTTTCATCTATTGCTCTAGACGATGGAGACCTGGTCCGCAGAGCAAACTGGAAAAAAGCTCTCAGATTAAGCGACCATTTTTGGAAGCGATGGGTCCGCGAGATCCTGCCGACGATGCAGCCACGCCAAAACAACAACAAAGAGCGCAATCTGCAAACGGGGGATGTGGTAATAATAGTTGACGAAAACTTACCCAGAAGTACATGGCCGCGCGGACGCGTTGCCGCTCTATACCCTGGCAAGGATGGTGTAGTGAGAGTGGTAGATGTAGCCACTGCAGGGGGCTTGCTACGGCGACCCTGCAGAAAGCTAGTATTGCTTGACACCAGGGGGCCTTCTCATCCTGGGTAAATTATCAACTTTGTGCTTTTCTGCACAAGGGCCCGGGATGTTGCAGACTCCTTGGTTGTGTTTATTATACCTTTTTTGATTTTGAAGTTACACTTCTATTTTTCTATTGTAGTTTTGACATTGTAGATAAAAAAGTGAAGTTCGTGCCAACTGTTGTAAAATTACCGAAAACTATCGAATATATTCTCATAAAACCATTCATTGCCTATTTTCATTATTCTTATACATCTATAGTCCATTTCGTCCCTTTTCAGGTACGGAACCCAAAACAGCAACCATTACTGACTGATCTATCATCAACACACAGCTCAAACCACTACTAAGCATTATTATGTAGGCATCTGCTAGGATAGGAGTCTTGAAAATTCTTGAGAAACTAGTACATTATAAACCTAGAATACATGAAAGAGCAAGTATAATTTGTAGACAGTTTATTTGATACAAATGGAATGACGTGCAAAAGCCTAGGTTTATAGGTCAAAGGGAAACCTTTAGGCTGTAGGCTGCGGTCTACGGCTGACGACTGGCATATTTTATCTACTGATATATAAAGGCAGGTCTTGTAGGTTAACCTCCTTTGTTTGTCTATGATATGTGTCAACAGATAATAACACATATCGCCGATTTTAAACTAGTTACAGTGAGGTTTTTTTTATACTACGTCGTTATTTGAAACACTGAGGAAAGGTGGGAAACTTCTACCAAAGGACGCCTCTTGTATCTGTTCTTTCAATCAGTAAGAGATAGGTTAAAGAAATAGAAGTCGATCAACCCGTTGTGCAATTTTCAACAGGGCATGGCAATTTTATGGCTCTTTTCGTTTAAATTTGTTTTGTGTCTACACCCAGCGGGATCCCATATCTGGGATGAGTGATGCAGAGAATTAAATCTGAATTTGTTCTACTGAATTATGCTGAAAACAGAATTTGTTCCGTATAAATAACGGAAATATAAACTTTTCTAACCGAACTCCAGCCAGCGGGATTTTTACCAAAGTTACGTCTGATGAACTACAAATTGGTCTTAACTTTTAGATCTGTAGTTGTTTTGTTCACCAAAACAAAAAACGTTCTTCAAACGTTCTTACTTCAGCCACAATCAAGGTGCAAAGGAACCTCCAGTCAGCGGACCTGGATGTAGACACATAAATTTGTGCCGTCGCCCTTATGCGAATGTTCTACTGTAAAATCATGAATTCGATCAAACAGCACATCATGTTCTCTGGGAATGTGATCTTTGGCAGCGGGAGCGGGACGACATGTTGAATTTATTGCATCCCGGGTAGTACCGTAGTATACTGTTCTTATTTGGTAGCAACAAGAGAGAATTACCAAGCGTTGAGACGATTTTGCAATTCATATTATTGGAATCGATGTGCTAGGTAACAACTCAGTGTTTTAGGTTTCCAATAGTGTTAGATACTTATAATCCGTGGTGCAAGGCAGTTGAGCTTCACTTGACTAGCCATCTCTTTAGACTTTAATGCCTTATTTGTCATATTGCTATCTCTCACATTGCTAAGAGGGGAAGTCAAATTCCAAAAGCTTCTTACTCCTACTAATTTCTTCTGATTAAATTCGTTGTGAGTTCCAAGGCAGCCGTACTTTTACCGCTGGGACTGTAGTGGACTTCATTGTTGAACACACATTGCCTTTTTTGGCGGTCACCGCTGTTAATCTTGCACAGGAGACACAGTGGTCCGAATGTGTGGTGGGCCCCGACCCTAATACTACGTCGGGTGTCTGACAAGTATTCGTATGGCCAGAGATACCCCGGAGTAGGTTAACAGTCGTTACGATTTTGTTATTAACCGAATTAATAACGATTTCCAAAATCTATTTCATACCGAATCATTTCTGTTAAACAGAATCGAAATGTTCATCCGCCGTAGTATAAAAAAATGCTAATGATACGCAGAGCCTTCCTTGCCATAGACTCCTTTAGTCTCCTTTGTTTTGGAGGCAAATTAAGTTCAAGTAAAGGGTTAATTTTAATCAAAATTTTATGTGCATAATATACGGATTATTATAAATATAAATTTACTTTGACATTTATTACAAAGCGCCATCTCGTCCAAAACTAAGCAAAGCTTGTACTATGGGTAAGTGATATATTATGTACTAGATAAATTGATATATGTACATAAATACATTTTTTTTGTAATTATATAACCTAACCTAACCTGCTGAAAGACCTTGGCTTGTCCAGTAGTGCAGTAAGTTCTATACTAGAACGAGTATTTAAAGCAGCATTAGCAGGTTCATACCAGATTTGGCTGGGCAGGGAGAGAAACACAAGTAGTGAAGGTGAGTGTTGATGTACGTCGGAAAGGGGCCCCTTAAACCTACACCCGTGTCACAAGTATCGGGATCTGCTTGGGTTTCTCTCTCTGCCACACGATGGACCCGGCACCCGCACGGTGAATCCATAGAAGCTAAGAAGTTCGTCTCATACACCCAGACCATGACAGACAGACATGTTCAAAAATATTGGTCATGTGCGGGGATCGACTTAGGAGTTAAAGTGGCCATTCGACCGCCGCGCCGGGCTCGTCAAATTCGGATTTTTTTGTTATCTACACAAGATACACTCAGTAAAGAGATCAAAAGCCAATCTAATTCTGATCTCTTTACTGAGCGTATCTTCACAAGATACCTATAGAAATAGAATTCGTATATTTTAGTAAAGAGTGAGCTCCCGGAGCCCTGTGATGTGACCCGAGCAGTAAATATATCATCATAAATCACGACGCGTCAATGTACGCTATATTGGATTGACAGCATACAACAGCGTACCTTAATCCAGAGTGATATACTGATCGATTTTTTATTAGACTAGTGAATTTGCTTCTTCTATGTCTATTAGTATATTTAGGGGTGTAAGTGGTTTATCAACATCTTTGAACCAAGGCCAACTTCACCTGTACGCGGTGCACCCTGCTGACTAACAAGCGAAGCTCTGGCGAAAAGAGGGGTAGGGAGCGTAATTGTAAGCTGCCCGACTGGGGAAGTACCTCCACCTCACAGAATACCGCAGCCAAATAACAATTCCCTTGAGGGTTGTTGTGTTCCTGCGAGTGAGTGAGGTAACCAGAAAGCAAGGAGATGCTGTGTTGGCAGCGGGGATGGTGGCGCGCGAGCAATATTTCATGTTGTGAGTGTTAATATGGCTACGATACCCCTTGACATCAGGCGGGCCGTATGCTTGTCTGCCACCCAAAGTAGTATAAAAAAAAAAAAAAAAAATGTGTCGTACAAATAGCTATTTACTTCAAAATAAATAAGTTTCTTATAAATTTATTTTATTTATTTATTCATCACTACATAGTATAAAACAAAGTCGCTTTCTCTGTCCCTATGTCCCTTTGTATGCTTAAATCTTTGAAACTACGCAACGGATTATGATGCGGTTTTTTTTAATAGATAGAGTGATTCAACTGGAAAGTTTATATGTATAATATATGCATAACATAGTAGAAAAACACTGATAATTTAGAGGTTTCTAATGTGATGTCGTAAATAAACACATTTTTTTGCTCTTTCATTGCAAACGCTGGCTGAACCCAACGAGATAGATCAAAATAATGTAGTACAGTATTGTTCACCTTAAAATGGTCTACAAAAAAGTTCGCGATGGTATATGTCTATCTCTTAGTGGTAACACACAATAACCGTTATTTTATCCTTTGCTTTTTACAAGAAATAATGCCTTATTTACGAAGCGATTTTAAGCAATACAGAATTAATCCTTATCCAATTAAGTACCTTAAATACATTGTACATTTAATATAGATCAATATGGCCCTTCACAGCATGTAATTTAAATGAATAGTTTAGAAGATATTACACATTTAAAATGCAGGGACATAACGGCTGTGGCGGTACCGGCCGCGGAGCCGGCGGCGTGTGCCTATAACTGGGGAAGGACTGGATAGGACAAAGCGCAAAGACCTTCTGTAGTACATTTAGTATCAGCATTGCACCCGTGCGAAGCCGGGGCGGGTCGCTAGTGTTCAATATAATAATCGTTTCTGAAATAATAATAATCATAACATAATGTTTCCGGTTGGTCTCATCTTGCTAAAGGCGAGTACTTGCATAGACACAATCAAGCTAGGATTATACACCAGCAACTTGCTCTTAAATATCGCCTTGTGAGCTCTGAAGTACAGGTATGCACCTGCGCCAGTTCTCGAGAACGGTAGTGTCACGCTCTACTGGGACCGGTCTATTATCACTGACAGTATTATTCTCGCAAATAGACCAATGTGGTATTAAACATGCGGTATTGTGGTATTAATTATGCAATTCTCGTTGACGTTCAAAAATCTGTGAATGCAGTTCTTCTTATGATTAAAAATAAAATGATGTCTGCTTCCAGTAAAATATTCTATCTTCAATATTAAATATGCTTTCCCTCCGTGTGGAATGGCCGTGGAACGCCCTGTATAGTTGCAATGAGTATAATCTTTTATTATATTAAAAAAATATAATAATAAATTAAGGTATTGTTTTTATTTTTACTGAGTATGTAATTTTTTTTATAAATAAGCTTGCGACTTGGTATTACAGTATTGCGATAAATTTATACTATTTTATAGCTTAATATTAATCCAGGTCATACTCTATTTGTGTGCCAAATCACATGCGTATATTTCGTTATTATCAGCTGTTTATTTCGCCATGAAAATCCAACATACAAGCAAAAATACAAATTTGCTAAAAACATAACGAACGTTCCCATTTATGATGTATATGTTACGGCTAAAGATAGGTGTGACGATAAACTTAAGTTTAAACGGTTAAACTTAAGTATTGTTATGGAGCAACCCCTTAGTTAAAAATGTATAAGCAATATAATGGACGGTTTATTGACAAATATGGGATAGAACAAAGCGAAAGATCACTCAATCACTCCCTCTCTGATTAAACACGAAATCTTGAAGACTACTTGACCTGTGAAGCTGATATTTGACAGGCAGGTAGTTTATAGAAGACGTCACGTGCAGACCTGTCTCAAAACCTGTTCACCTAAGAACCGGTTAAGTTCTAAACTAAAGGCCGTCGTAAGTTTGTATAAAAGAAATCTGGGGGCACGGGAGTGCCCCCGCCAAGACGAGCCAAGCGGAGCGCAAGGGCACTACCTACCTTTTCTCGAAACGTTTCGTCGTTTTTTTGAACTCTCATAACTTTGGTTTGGATGATGCTAAATAGTTAAAAATTTCAAGATATGTGAATGACACCAGTACAATCATTAAACATACAAAGTTTGAATGTCGTAGCTATTATACTTTAGATTTTATTAATGTCTAAAAACCCCCGATTTCGTCACTGATTCACTCACTCACTGATCATCACAATTCTTAAGGTACTTCCTGAAGTCCTAGAACGCTGAAATTTGGTATGTAAGCTAATATTACTACAAAGACAACAAAAAAATTAAAAAAACCAAACCTAACCCAACCTATCCCCTCAGAATGGGAGGTGGAAGTTTGTATGAGACTTGCACTACATTTGCACTAACTACATAATCATGCAGTAATAACTATTGAAAAGCTAGATATATGAAAAAAAAAATACTTATAACAAATAAAAAAATCACCCCTAACCCTTAAAATGGGGCGGTGGCATCAGCCGACGTCACTAGATGGCGCTGCCTGTATTTTGAAATGCGCTATCGACTTATACATCTGTCAGCCTTATATAATATATAATGAAGTGGTCGCCGGTAGTTTTCAGTCATATACGACATTTTTCTACTGCGAATGATGATCGATTGTTAGGAAATATTTGCATTTCATATTCGTAATTTCGTAGTCGTATCGTATAGTCGTAATAATTCTATAATTCGTTCGAATTATTTGTTACTTTAGTTACTGGTACCCAAATAATTTTAAATATTTTTTTTCTATTCTCTTAGATTTAATTTAATTAACAATTCATAAAACAACCGGCCGGTGAGTTCTGGTTGGTTCATCAAAATTACAGACGAAGGGTAAGGCGAAAGTAAAGGCCCGGGGTCACAATAGGTTATTTTTAAACCCAAAAAAGTCCATTGTGATGCTTGGCCGTTTTTCTACCGTTACGAAGATTTCATAGGCATTCGTTCATCGTGTGTGAAATAAAACGGCCACGCATCACGTTTTGACTAAAATGTAGAGTATGTGAAGTTAGGCCTGGTAAAGTAAGTGCGCATAGATCAAGAATCTTGGCTCTACATGAGATCTGATAACTTTTTCACGGGGTAAGCTATGTAGACTCGTCTTGGCAACATTTTTACATGAAAATGTTTTTGGTGGGATACGTTTTGCAGCTAGAGATGAGAAGATGTTTTATTCTAGTTTAAAATTTAAAATGAATAAAATATGCTTTTATTGTAATAGTAGATTAGTAGCCAAGGGCTGTAAGGCATCAATTGCAGCCCGAGTGCGCTCGTGCGCCTATAGTTCGAGGGTGCAATTGATGCTTACACCCGAGCTAACTACTCTGCTTTACATCTCGATTGTGACGTAAGTAGAAAAAAACCGGGATTACAAGAATAAAAGACTTTACTTGTTTTTCTTTTCGCCACTTCATGAACTCGTCGTAAGTTTTCAAATATCTCTTTTTAGAACTTTCAGGCAAAATATTGTTAATTGCTGCTTCAGCTTCCATTTTCATTGAATCGGGAGTGCAGCTTATATCTTCATCACTTGCAGAACTCATGTTTTTTTCCTAATTAGCAGGTAATTATAAAAAAATCTCGAAAACAAACAATATTAAAAGTAAAAGTTTCTATTCCCGCCTTTTTTCATCTCTTTTTTTTAATTTTATTTTTTTCTAGAAGGAAATTGAGCTTCGCCGTTCGATATTTAAATTGATGACTATTATACTCATACGAAGACAAGGCTGAATAGCGAAGCGACCTCTTTTGTCATTGGGCTGAATGCATGATGTCTATTGCCAGTATGATGGTTAGATGTACGCGAACTTTTTGAAAGAGTGAAGTGTTTTTTTTTTTAATTACTTACCGCCCTAGAGCCTTTTATAGCTACGTTATTACCCTAGAGCGCTAATTGGTCACCTACAAGCCCCATTTGGGGGTAATAAGGACCTACTTACCGAATATGAGAGATGTAAAATATATTTCTTTGTTTCAAAGATGAGCTACTTACTCCCCAGATTTTTACGAAATAAAATGTACAACTTCATTTTTTCTTTATTCCTAAATGACGTTAAGTTCGCTATGGCATTCGCATCCCATATTTGACATTATTTTCAAATGAATGTCTAAATTTTATTTTGTATAAATGACATAAGAACTAGTCTGAATTGCAAATCTTAAATTAATACCGTAAGGGTGAATTTAAATGCATATTATTATGGTGTCATAGTTTCCTTTATTTAATATTATACCACTACATTAGTACTATTAATTACTGTGCTACCACTCACATAATTTTTCTGAGTTTTTGTACGTCATCTGCATTAATGAACGAAGTATTCAATATATGAATTATTACCTTCCACCCGTGGCATCGTTCGCGTTTTTTTAAATAAAAAGTATGTATCTTTGGAAATATGTGTACAAAGGTTCATGACGATCGGTTGAATAGTTTCTGCGTGAAAGCGTAGCAAACTCACATTCACATTTATAATATTAGCAGGGATTGTATATAAGAAATCGAATTGAAACTGTAATTGAAATATTTCTGGTCAATTTACACAGCGCCATCTAGTCCCAAATTAAGCGCATATCTTGTACTATGGGTACGGGGGCCCACCACACATTCCCACATTATTAACCAGCCAGTATTAACAGCGGCGACCGCCAAATAAGGCAATGAACAATGAAGTCCATTGCAGTCCAGGGGGTAAAACTATGGCTGCACAACGAATTTAATCAGAAGAAATTAGTAGGAGTAGGAAGCTTTTGGAATTTGACTTCCCCTCTTTGCAATGTGAGAGACAGCAATATGGCAAATAAAGCATTAAAAGCCTAAAGAGATGGCTAGTCAAGTGAAGCTCAACTGCCTAAGTTTCTAACACTATTGGGTCCTAAAACATTGGGTTGTTAACTAACACATCGACTCCAATAATATTAATTGCAAAATCGTCTGAAAGCTTGGTAATTCTCCCTTGTTACTACCAAATCTGAATAATATACCTACTACCCCGGATGCAACTTGCAATGAATTCAACATGTCATTCCGCTCCCGCCGCCAAAGATCGCTCCTAGAGACCATGGTGTGCTGTTTGATCGAATTCATAATTAGCAGTAGAACATTTGCATATGGGTGACGGCACTAATTTAAACGAAAAGAGTTTAGCATTAAAAATGCCACGTCCAGTTAAAAATTGCGCAACGGCGTGGTCGACTTCTAACCACTTTTTCTTTAATTTATCTCTTACGATTGAAAGAACAGACACAAGTGGCGTCCTTTGGTAGAAGTTTCCCACCTTTCCTGCCATTCAGAGAGCAATGTTTCAAGTACTTCATTAATAAGTTTGAACAGTCTAAGTATTTTTTCACGATCACGCATTTTCAAGAAATCAGGGACCATATTTTTAGATGTATAGTACATTGAAGTGCGGCGTTGTATCTCTAAGTCTACTGGTAACACACCCGCTAGCACGGGTAGTGCCTCGGTGCTTACAGTTCTATACGATTTACATAAAAATATCAGAGCAAGGCGCTGGCTTTGAAGCAATTTACGACGAGCTGCACCTATAGTAGCCGTATCTGCCCACGCAGGTGAACAATTGCCCGGCTAGCTCAGTCGGTAGAGCATGAGACTCTTGTACTATGGGTACTAGACAATTGATAAATGTACGTAAAAACATTTTTATTTGTAAATACATACTTATAATACATATAAAACACCCAGACCAAGACAAACAGACATGTTCATGCACACAAATGTTTGTCTTGTGCGGGGATCGAACCAGCGACCTCGTAGGCAAAATAGCCATTGTTAGCCATTCGATCACCGGATTCGTCTGTTATCTGCATTTATTATACTTCAAGAGCTTGCGAGTTTTATTATACTTCAAGTAAACTCAACACATTTAAAAGCTTGAACACATGTGCTAGTACTATGTTGCAATAACGATAAAAGGAATACGATACAATTTGATATCTCGATGTAACATAGTATGAAGTATATACCTGAATATATCATAGTATCTGTATCATGCATGACAAACACAATATCATACCGTGCAGGGTGCATTGCAAACAAACCAATCTAACTTGTACATTGTTACCGAAAGGGCCAACTATCACACCGATGCGATTTATAGAATGTATGATCGATGGATTTAATCTATTTATATAAAAATTTGTGTTGCTAAGCGCAAAACTGCTCGATTAATTCGAACAAAAATTGCAAATTTTTGTTTTAATATTTTCGTTAAGGAAGGTTCTTATGGAGAGAAGAGACGTAAAAATAAAAACACCACTTTCTACCAGTGCGAAGCCGGGGCGGGCAGCTCGAAGATAAATAAATATTCCGGAACACATAATGTAATCCCAAAGCCATCCAATTTTAAATTAAGCTAAGCTAGTGCTGTGGGTAAATGTAGCTATTTTTATTTTATACTATGTGTGATGGCAGTATAGTATACGACCTGCCTGATGTGAAGCGGTTGCGGTAGCCATATTACCTTACCAACATGAAACATAGATCCCGCGCCGCCACCCACGCTGTCAACGTAGCAACCCCTTCCTCTCTGGTAACCACAGTCACTCGCAGGAACAAAAAAACTCTCTTGCTAGAGCCTCTTTCACTAAACGGCAGGGTGATCTAAGGTGAGGTGGCTTTGAGTCTAAAGAGCTTCTTACTCCCCAAAAATAACAATATTAAAAATACTTAAACACATTTATTTTTATAATTACATGCATTCAATAATTTTAACAAAAAAAAACACCGACTCCAAACATTACTCTATATTTATGTACGTAGATACAGGCTGATGATGATGATGAAGACGAAAAAAATATGGGACCAATCTGGAAGTATACTCTTTCAAAACGGTTTATGAATCACGGAGTAATTACATAACAAACATTAAAAAAAAAAGAATACTGCCGAATTGGAGAACCTCCTCCTTTTTTGGAGCCGCTTAATAAATATAAAACACCCACACTAAGCCTGACATATTCACTATTCACGTAATACGTTCTACATTAATATAAAGTTTACCTTTTATCTCTGTGTTGTTGTAAATGCCGGTCAATTTATAGTAATCAGACAAACCTTCAATAGGCTATTTGACTAACATTTTTTTCGGTTTGATATGTAGGGACGTCTCCATAATATAACCATAGGTGAAAGAATTACTTCGATAGCACAAAAATCTCTCGAGATATGTTAATTTGAAAATCACAATTTTTAGACTGCCCCAAAACGCTCCATACAAAAGACTACCGAATTATGACGTCACAGGTTTGTATTTTGTATGCATCAAATCAGAAATTTGTACGACAGCTATGTTAAATATTACGTTTATGTGATTAGTATCATAATAAAAGTTATAGCATTTTTTATTGCTTCTCCAATGGAAATATTTTTTTTTTATAATTTCATACTTTTAAAATGGACTTTTCCGCCAAACTTTAATCGACCCTAAAATAAGTCGAACGGAAGATATTGGAAATAAAGGTTTGCAGATCTTTATAGTTTTGTGTATTTTACGATATTGTTAAATAATTTTTACAATTTTTAAACATTGGAAAATAGCCTATTCAATTTAGGCATCGATCTATTAAAGAATATGTGACGGTGTGACAGGGTGTCCGTGTTGTTATAGGTACGTTCTTGCATCACGAACTCTAATACAAAATCTATGAACATCGATTTTAGAAAATGTGTTCTCATCAAGAATGTTATTTTCGATATTGTCGAAAATAAGCAGTGATTTTATGAAATTCTTTGTAGAATAATAGAATAGAATAGAGTTTGTTCGCATTAAAAGTGATTACATTGCTGGTGTTCTGATCAATATAGTCATTCATGTTGTCGAGCTCGGTGGTCGAATGGTTAGCAATTGCCACTTTGACTCCGAGGTCGCGTGTTCGATCCCCACACAAGACAAATATTTTATGTTTTCTATATATTATTATGTATGTATTTACAAAAAAAGTTCAAGTATTATATCAGTTATCTAGTACCACCTAGTACCCACTATGGGTACTTGGTGTACAAGCTTTGCTTAGTTTGGAACAAGATGGCCGTGTGTAATTTGTCCAGGAATATTTATTTATTATTTATTTTAGTTTAGTCAAATTAAACATGCAAATATATATTCATGGATATATTAATTAACAACATTAAACTACTAGGTACTACTTTTGCCTATAAATTGTCACAATATATATATATATATAATAGGTAGGGGAAAAAGTCTTTTCGCATTATAGTATGTATGAACTTGTATTAAAATCTCTTTGCTTATACCATTTGTATCTGGCAGGTTTTGATATCTTTAAAAATTTTTAATTTTAAAAAAGATAATTCCAAATTCAAATTAGGTAAATGTGTGATTTTCATTTGTTTTTTTTACTGTCAAGATGAGTGAATCTAATGAAGAAATTTGATTCATTTTAAAATTTTACTACAAAAAAGGTAAAAATGCAACGCAAGCTGCGAAAAAAATTTGTGACGTTTATGGACCTAGTGCAGTGTCTGTGAGAGTAGCACAAATTTGGTTTAAGCGTTTTCAATCAGGAAATTTTGATGTGAAAGATGCACGTCGCTCTGGTCGCCCTGTTACGGATAAAATGGATGCCATTTTTGAAAAAGTGGAGCAAGGTCGGTATATCAGTAGTTACGACGTAGCTGAAGAATTAGGAATTGACCACAAAACAGTTTTGGCGCATTTGAAAAAAGCGGGGTACATTAAAAAGCTCGATATTTGGGTGCCTCACGATCTCACTGAAAGAAACTTAATGAACCGTGTAGTCATTTGCGATTCTTTTCTACGACGTAATGAAAGTGAACCGTTTTTGAAGAAGCTTATAACTGGTGATGAAAAGTGGATCACGTACGACAAGAACGTGCGAAAAAGGTCGTGGTCAAAGGCCGGTCAGGCTTCACAGACTCTGGCAAAACCCGGGTGAACCCGCAACAAGGTGATGCTGTGTGTATGGTGGGATTGGAAGGGCATTATTCATTATGAGCTGTTACCGCCAGGCAGGACTATCGATTCTGAACTCTACTGTGAACAACTGATGAGATTAAAGCAAAAAGTTGAGAGAAAGCGGCCGGAATTAATTAACAGAAGGGGTGTGATTTTTCATCATGATAACGCTAGACCTCACACATCTTTAGCCACTCAGCAAAAATTAAGAGAGTTTGACTGGGAGGTGTTAATGCATCCGCCGTATAGTCCTGACCTTGCACCTTCTGATTTCCACCTGTTTCGGTCTCTTCAGAATTCTTTAGGCATTGTCAGGTTACCATCACGAGAAGACTGCCAAAACCACTTGTCGTGGTTTTTTGAACAGAAGTCCCAAATTTTCTATAGTAATGGGATCATGTCTCTACCTACAAGATGGCAAAAAGTTATCGAACAAAATGGCACCTACATACTTTAGTTAAATGTAAATAAACTTTATTAAAAAATGTTTTGAATTTTCATATAAAATACGAAAAGACTTTTTCCCCAACCTAATATATATGTATAAACATTTATTTAAGTTGCTTCGACCCTTATTTATACAGTTTTTTTTTATATACTACGTCGGGTAGCAGACCTCGCTACGGCCCGCCTGATGTGAAGCGGCTTCTTTCGTCCGTAATCATCCCACTGTTGGAATGCGGGTCTCCCCTCAATCGAAGAGGTTTAGAGCATACTCCACCACGCTGCTCAACTGCGAATTGGCGGAGGCCAGTGTTTTTAAACCGCCCAAAGGCCATTAAATTTGACGTTTCATATATACAAGTCTGTAATAATTATTTATTGAGCGATGGAGAGGGCTATGCTCGGGGTTTCTCTGCGGGATCGAATCCGGAACGAAGAAATTCGACGGAGAACTAAAGTCGACATAGCCTTCAGAGTTTGCAAGCTGAAGTGGCAATGGGCGGGTCACATCTGCCGAGTAAGTGATGGCAGATGGGGAGGAAGGTATTAGAGTGGAGGCCGCGCGTAGGACGACGAAGTGTTGGGCGCCCTCTCTCTAGATGGTCCGATGACCTAAAGAGAGCGGCTGGATGCGGAAGGCGGAGGATCGTATCGGGTGGAAAGTATTGGGTAAGGCTTATATCCAGCAGTGGGTAGATACAGGCTGATGATGATGATTCGCTGTAGTTTAAATTTGTATTATGCAAATACAGCATATTCTATCTACATTTTTTAGGAATTCAACATTGTGCTCCGGAAGGTTGTATGTGATATGTAGGTATGTATGTAACGTATTCGCAGTACAACCCTGAAGCAATGACGCCAACGAATAAAACACGCTCGATTAATTCTTATTTGCACCGAGTTACGAGCCGTGAAGCGACTCGATTAACGTACTCGTACTACTATGACTGTATGTTCAATTCATTTTTTAGGGTTCCGTACCTCAAAAGGAAAAACGGAACCCTTATAAGATCACTTTGTTGTCCGCCTGTCTGTCAAGAATTTCTATGTCGAGAATGCGTGGAGGTATCAAGCTGAAATTTGAACTATATACTCAGGTCTACGGTCCCATGAAGCTGTAACAAAATCAAACTGCTAAGTTTACGTAAAAAAAAGTTACGGCCGTTTATTCAGCAAAAAACGCATATTTCGACACATTCTCAAGGGAATCAAAACCTATAAGGTACTTCCCGTTGACCTAGAACTATGAAATTTGGTAATTAACATGGTTATAGACTACAAGTACAGGAATAAATCTCAAAACTTTACATTTGTAAATAGATCTTAAAAAATAGGGGGTCTATATTTTTTATAGGGTGTCGAAATTTCAAATTGAAACTACTAGTTCAAATGGGGTATCATATGAAAGGGCTTGATGTACACATTGCAAAATATATTTTATTTATTTTTTTCGACGCATTATTTCTTATTTATAATGAAAAATATCAAATTTAATAATGATCCTACGTACGGAACCCTCGGTGGCCGAGTCCGACTCGCACTTGTTCGGTTTTTTTTATAGTCAAACGGGCTGTTTGACTATAAATTGCTTCATGGTAATTAGTATGTGTTTCAAACATTTTATGTATGTATTTTTTGTATACTGTTTAATGATAATTTAAGTTATAGAAATTTTACATAATAATCTATATAAACTACTTACCAATAATTAAAAATATACAATTAAATTAAAAACTAAATATGGCTAACTATATATACAAATAAAACGGAAATGACAAAAACTAATTAAAAGTAATAAAATATAATAAACTAAATGGCGTCAAAATATTCTTCCGCATCGCAGTCAAAAGGTGGCCAGAAGGCTAGCAGCATTGCCACACTGGATGGCATTGCTTATTCGCTGAGCGAGAAATAGGCCAGCCCTCTGGTCACGGGAAGAGTCGACCAAACGTTTGGAGATATTTCGAAATAAAATTCTTGCGCTCGGACCCCACGGGCCAAGTGTTTCCACCCCAAACAGCTCAAAAACATAATTACCGATGAGGTTTGAATATTTGCGCCGTTTGAGGGTCTCCGCTGATGCTACAGCAGCCCCCGCAGAACACGACGTATATGGAAGATGGGAAGGCGCGAGGGTGTCGACGCATGTTGCGTCCCACACCAAAGGTCTACCCATCTTCCATGGCAGCAATGACATACCGTCTGGTCTCTTCCCATCGTCGCGTACCAGACCATTTGGTTCCAAAACTGCTGGGACTCCGGCGGTGGAAAGAGCCCGACGAATAATATCATTAATGCTGCCATGACGTGGGATTCTGCCAGCGCTCAGCGCTTTTTATATTGATATCTAATAGGTATATAAAATTCTCGTGTCGCTGTGTTTGATACCAAACTCCTCCGAAACTGCTGGACCGATTTTTATGAAATTTTGTGTGCATATCTGAGAATCGGCCAACATCAATTTTTTTTATTGACATTTTTTTTGTTTATATTTAATTATGATTTAGCATTGAAAAATACATACAACTTCAAATTTTCACCCTTCTACCGTCAACCCCTAAATTGGCGAAACATCGTTTGCCGGGTATTGTTTGTTTTGATATACTCGTACATATAATAACATACATATAATAAGAGGCCTCTACGCGTTGGATCCATATCCCCGCGCACGCTGATTAAATGAACGGCCTTGATCCGTGATAACAAAGATATATATATATATATATAATGATAAATACATAGTTGTACATTATACATCGAATTACAAATAAGAACATTGCTGTGGCACTGCTAATTTAAATACAAATTAAATTAAATAATAAAATTAATAATAACCAAACAATATTATGTATATATTAGTCGTAACTACTTACTAATAAATCATCATCATCATCAGGTCATTTTAGCCTCCACTACAGGACGACCCTCTCTCGTCCGTCACAGACAGAAGGGGGATTTGGCCTACACTCCCCACGCTGGTCAGACGGGTTGAGGAGGCCTGATCGATGTTTGATACTGTATTTCCCTTAGTCGCCTTGTACGACATCCACGGGAAGAGACGGAGTGATTCTATTCTAGTCTACCGGAAACCACACGGCCAACTAATAAATGAAAATATACAATTAAAATAAAAACTAAATATGGCTAACTATATATACAAACAGAACGGAAATAACAAAAACGAATTAAAAGTTTTAAACTAATTAAAACATTTCTCTAAAGTTGGTCGACACGTCCTGTCATCAGAAGGCTGGTCATTACCTTGCTCAGAGAATTAGTATCGCTATCCAGCGAGGTAATGCTGCCAGTGTTCTGGGGACACTGCCCACAGGCAACGATCTTGGGGATATTTTTTAACACACTTTTATTAGGTCGACCTGTATGTAACTAACTATGTAATGGAATCTAAGGTAACTAATTTAACCATCTGCCAAGGATCGTAGCGTAATGAAAATTGGCAGCTGTATGTAGTTCTGATGACAATACAATAATATGGTACTGTCGAACTGATCTGATGATGGAGCCGGAAGATATGAACTGGAACTTCATGATGGATCATCGAATCATAGCTGTTTTTAAATTTCTTAGAAAAGTCTTGTAATGAACTTTGACCACGATTAGGTTTCAAGGTCTGATGATGAAGCCGGAAGATTGGCACTGGCATTCCATGATGGAATATCGTATCATAGTCGTGTTTGCACTTATGAGAAAGGCCACGTAATGGACTTTGAACACGATCAGGCTTCAAGGTTATAACAAACCTATCGGGAACAATACAACCTCACCTGCACGTGGTGCAGCCTGCTGACTGACAAACGAGGCTCTGGCGAAAAAATAGGTAGGGCATAGCGTATTTTTTAAGGTGCTCGACTGGGGAAGTACCTCCACTTCACAGAATTCCGCACCCAAATAACAGTTCCCTTGAGGGTTGTTGTGTTACTCGCTTTTTCACTTTTTAGTTTGATTTGTTTCAAAAGCGTGTTTTTTTTAGTTTTTTTAAACTATATTTATTATTTGTAGTTAAACATGTTTATTTATTTTTAACACGTTTCTTTTTCTTTTCTTTATAGATAGTACTAGCTGTCCCGGCGAACTTCGTACCGCCTAACAATCAATGAATGTCGTGGTACATATTAGCTGAACTAAATTTCTGATTTTAAGGAATTAAAACAATGATTAAGTTTGGTTTATAATAATTATGATGATAATATTTGAGTGTAAGTGGTTCATCAACATCTTTGAACCAAAGCCAACTTCACCTGCACCTGGTGCACCCTGCTGACTGACAAACGAAGCTCTTGCGAAAAGAGAGGTAGAGAGCGTAATTGTAAGCTACCCGACTGGGGAATGTACCTCCACCTCACAGAATACCCCAGGCAAATAACGGCTCCCTTGAGGGCTGTTGTGTTCCTGCGAGTGAGTGAGGTCACCAGAAAGGAAGGAGATGCTGCGATGGCAGCGGGGGTAGCGGCGCGCGAGCGATATTTTATGTTGCGAGCTTTAATATGGCTATGATAACCGCTTCACATCAGGCGGGCCGTATGCTTGTCTGCCACCCGACGTAGTATAAAAAAAAAATAGAAAATAATAGAGAAGCTCGATGGCATAATTGCGCGTGTCAGTCTAATTGAACAAGCAACGTCGACTGTAGCCCGTACACGAATGGGTTTATATTACCTCGAGCTCCTCCGTGCTTCGAAAGACACGTTAAGCCGTCGGTCCCGGTTGTTATCATTAGATTATCTTGAACTCCTCCGTGCTTCGGAAGGCACGTTAAACCGTCGGTCCTGGTTGTTATCATTAGATGACAGTCGTTAAGCCAAGTTAGTGGCCTCTACGCGGTTCGAAAACACTGGCCTCCGCCAACCCGCAGTTGAGCAGCGTGTTGGAGTATGCTCTAAACCCCTTCGGTTGAGGGAAGACCCGTACCCATAAAAACTGAAGATTTCGTAAAAATAAAGATTTCCTTAAGGTTTAATAAAAAAAAATAAAAAAACGTTTTGTTTTATTTATTAGTTTTGAAATCGGTTTAATCGTTTTGGTGATTTGCAATTGTCATTTCTTTTGTTGTTTACTCTGATTTGATTCTTGCGCTCGGACTCCATGGGCCAAGCGTTTTCACCCCAATCCATTTGACATTTTTCAATTTTCAAGACAAATCACAGACAACTTTCACGACATAAAAGTGACACCAATCGATTTGACATTTTGATATTTGACAACCAATAAATATCGCAATCCTTTTTCAACTGACACTTTTATTTGTATGGGAAAATGTTTATCCTTTTATTTTATTCTTTCGTCAATTTTCCAATGTTTTTCATAGTTATTCTGCTATTCGGGACGGAAACAAATCCAACAAATCAAAAACCATGGCAATCGGTCCAGCCGTTCTCGAGTTATAAGTGTTGTAACAAACACGACTTTCTTTTATATATATATATATATATATATATATATATATCTATATATCTATATCTATATATATATATATATATATAGATATAGACATAGATAGATAGATATAGATATATAGGTTTTTAGATTAGTTTTAGCTTACTTTAGTTTTCTATATGCAATTAGATTGTAACATATATACATACATTCTAAAAGACATTAATAGTAATAAAACATCGGACGCGCAGCATGCGCCACCATAGCGAAATTTATTTATTTTAGTTAATTGATTCAGGTGTTATTTTGCGGAAGTCAAATTTACAGGCAATTTTATCTACACTACTTTGCGTGCTTCCGCCACCAATTAGTTCATGCAAACTACTGCCGGCCGGCACACGCCCACTACCGTTAGTAGTTGCATGCGACTGCCGTGGCTGCTTTGGTCGTCTCTGCTCCAGCTGCTGTGGTCGTCTCGGCGAATCTCCAACATCTGAAACAGAAGATACATGCGACCGCCACTGCCACGACTGCCGTGGTCGTCTCTGCGACACGTGTTTCGCCTCTACGCGAGGCATCCTCAGGTGATCTGTAGATGTTGATGATTAGAACAACGATTTTCAAAAAAACAAGATGGTTTTGTCATTTGTAGGTTGTTGTTTTAACCATCAACATCTACAGATCGCCTGAGGATGCCTCACGTAGAGGCGAAACACGTGTCGCAGAGACGACCACGGCAGTCGGGGCAGTCGCATGCAACTACTAACGGTAGTGGGCGGGTGCCGGCCGGCAGTAATTTGCATGAACTAATTGGTGGCGGAAGCACGCAAAGTAGTGTAGATCAAATTGCCTGTTATTTATTTTATTTATTTTGGCCACTTTCCCGAATTGATATCAGAAAACCAAGGTCACTTTACGTTACTACTTTTTGATGCTCTACACGAATCCGAAGTCAGAGTTTCGAAATTTTGAGTTTCATGGCAACGGACGGACAGACAGAACGACCGGACGATTTTATAAGTTCAATAAATTTCGCTGATAATGAAAATCTAAATAGCGTCAAAAAATTCTTCCGCATCGCCGTCAAAGGGTAAGGTGGCTAGAATTCTAGCAGCATTGCCACGCTGGATGGCAATGCTTTATCAACTAAAAAGATTTCTTGAACATGCTCTATATTGTTCTGTTAGTCTGTTAGTCTGTAAACAGACAGTACCAGAGGATGTACTACAAAGGAAGAGCGGAGTCTCCTAATACAGGCATCTTGTTTGCCTAAAAGGAAACTCCAACATTATTTACAATTGCTGTCCATCTAAACTGCAATAAATTATTTGATTTGATTTTTCTATATGCAACCTGTTTTTTCTATATGCAACGTATTGTACGGTAGTGTTTTGATATTTTCGCGTTTATTTTGATATTTAGTTCCATAGTGCACATGATATTCATGAACAGCATAATAGCTTGCATGTTTTTGATTAATTCAATATTCGATGTTATCTCGTAAAGTAACATATAAAACATATTTATATTTTTACGAATTCTTCATTCTAGCTTACGTATCTACACTTGATTTTTTATCACAAAAGTTTTGATTTGAGGACAAACAGACAATACAGCAGTTAAACAGGCAAATAATAATAATACCAGTTGTCATTGTCATTGTATAGCTTTTTTACCCACGACGGAACGGAGACGGTATATGCGTTTGGGGTGCTAGGATTTTTGTGCAAATCAATGTTTCCATTTATATTTTTTTTTATGTCATACAGTAGACAAACAAGCAAGCGGGCCACCTGATGGAAAGTGGTCACCGCCGCCTATAGACATTAGTAACACAAGGGGCGCTACCAATGCGTTGTCCACTAAGGAGTTGGAGGAAGGGAAGGAAGGAGGGGATAGGGAAGGAGTTGGGCTTCCGGATCTCTCACTCACCGAACGAAACGCATTGCTGCTTCACGTCGGTATTCTGTGAGAGTACCACCCGTACTTCCCCGGTCGAGCAAGCCCATTTCATAATTGCTGTACCACTCCAAAAATTACGAGTTTATATCCAAAACTACGAGTCCGATTTTAATGCGGCTTTCAGTCTTGGGTTCGGGTTTGATTGGTGCATGTTTTTAGATAGGTGTTACGGTGACAACTCACCAGAGGGCGCTGCAGTAAACATTTGTTTGTGCAAAACCAAAACATTTCAATTGTAACATGCTTGCTCTCTAAAAAGTTTGAAATAAAAACAAAATTAAACATTTTGTAAAAATCCACGACGGTTAAGACGTAGTTGAAAAAAGATAAAATAATTTTGAAACACCCGACTTAAAGAATTAATAAAAAAAAAACCCAAGGAAAATCCGTCTGGGGCTGCCATCTCTATTTTAAATTTCAACATAAATATAAATAAGTATATAAGTTACTATAAAACTGCCAAACTAATCCATTTAACCCAACGGATTTTCGTGAGTTTCTTTATTGTGTTCATAGCATAAATTCCTTAAGTCGGGTGTGTCAAAATTATTTTATCCTGTTTCAACTACGTTTTAACCGGCGTGGCTGTTTTCAAAAAATTTTCCTTTTGTTTTTATTATATTTATTAAATCTAAAAAATATATCATCATCGTCATCATCAGGTCAATTTAGTCTCCACTACAGGAGCACGACCCTCTCTCGTCCGTCACCGACAGGAGGATTTGGCCTACACTCCTCACACTGGCCAGACGGGTTGGGGAACGATGAGGCTTGAACGATGTTTTATAATGTATTTCCCTTAGTCGCCTTGTACGACATCCACGGGAAGAGATGGAGTGATTCTATTCTAGTCTGCCGGAAACCACACGGCCAAAATTATATAATAATTAATATTTATTTATTTAATCTTATGCACATAAAAACAATGTACAAAGTCGGGCTTAATGCTATACAAGTATATTATAATGAACAAATAGCAAATCAACAAGAAATACTAAATAACAGAATAAAATACATATTTAAGGGGTTCCCATACAATAAACGTGATTTTTTTTGCTCGTTTTTAGGGTTCCGTACCTCAAAAGGAAAAACGGAACCCTTATAATATCACTTTGTTGTCCGTCTGTCTGTCTGTCTGTCAAGAATTTCTACATCGAGAATGCGTGGAGGTATCAAGCTGAAATTTGAACTGTATACTCAGGTCTACGGTCCCATGAAGTAGTAAAATAATCAAACTGCTAAGTTTACGTAAAAAAAAGTTACGGCCGTTTATTCAGCAAAAAACGCATATTTCGACAATCTCAAGGGAATCAAAACCTATCCCTTTGACCTAGAACTATGAAATTTGGCAAGTAACATCGTTATATACTACAAGCACAGGAATAAATCTCAAAACTATACATTTGTAAATAGATCTTAAAAAATAGGGGGTCTATATTTTTTATAGGGTGTCGAAATTTCAAATTGAAACTACTAGTTCAAATGGGGTATCATATGAAAGGGATTGATGTACACATTGCAAAATATATTTTATTTATTTTTTTCGACGCTTTATTTCTTATTTATAATGAAAAATATCAAATTTAATATTGATACTACGTACGGAACTCTCGGTGGGCGAGTCCGACTCGCACTTGTCCGGTTTTTTTTTTATAACGGCTACGGATAGACGCTTGAAATATTCACAGAATATATAGTTATATATTCGCTTTAAAAATAGATAATTAAATTAAAATAAAACAACTATTTAACGGGAGCTCCCATACAACAGACATGATTTTTTTAATTTGCTGTTTTTATAGATAATGGTATGGAACCCTTCGTGCGAGGGTCCGACTCGCACTTGATCGGGTTTTACATTTGCTACGAAAGCCAGATACAATCATTACAGGCTGATCAACTGTTGAGGCAGATATATAGATGATATAATAATACAATCTATGAGTTTTTATGTTGGCAATGGCAAGATACGAATTAAATCGTGAGAATCAGAATAAATCATATTATTATTACCATCGAAAGTCAAACCAAGAACACCATGTATATTCAACATTTTCTTCACTTTATGTGTTTTGTTACTCACTGTGTAAATTCCCTGTTCATTAAAAACATACACCTGTCCATTTTTATCAAGTGACAGCCCTAGAAATCGTTTATTGCTCAGTAAAATAGCGTCATAATCGTTCTTCTTACTGTACAGCCCTGCAGCATTAAAAAAATATAAGGTATCTTCATTGTCAAAAACGAATTGATGTACAGTAATTGAATTCAATTGCGGAATCCGTTTAATTGTTCTATTACTATAATAATACCCTTGAAGACACGGAAACTTCACGAAATGTATGTCTTTCTTTACAAATAACCACCACACATCCAAATTCTTCATAGCTAAGTGCTTTAACTTTTTTAAAAGCGGATTATACTTGTAAATACCGTGACTACCGCCAAAGTACACTGTATCAGCGTTAATTGCTATAGCAAAAGCATCCTTAACTCCTTTCAATATGGTTACTTTTTTCGTGTCCATCCTAAGGACACCCGGTGTATATTCTCCATTTCCAAAATCGAAGCTAAAGTACAGCACATTCGATGGTCTATCCACTACGATCTGATTTGGACTGTGTGGCAAACTAGCTAAGGTTTCTTTTAGAAAACAACGTTCTGGTCCACCGTGTGATGAGGGATCACAGTAGTTTTCAATTACATTTGCCGTTTGACATATCACCCAGCTACAAACGAAATAGAGAAACCAACGATCCATCTTTCCTTTTTTTGTTCAAAAAGTTGGTAACTTATTGTTTAAAGTAAATACTTTTTCGTATTTTCTATAATATTGTCGATAATTTTTAATAGGTACTAAAACTAATATTTATCAAAACATTGCCTGTCGACTCACTGAATGCCGAAACAACAATGGCGAACGTGTCGCGTGAAAGAATTTACTTTTGATAAACAAATAAAATTTTGTATTTGTAAACATGACACATTGTAATGGGCGACACTGTGTTACAATTTTTTCCGTTATTTTGCGTTTAAAAACATTCAACATTTTATTTAAATTTAAACTTTATCGCATCAATGCCCACTTGTTACTAGCGTTCTTTTAAAAGAACGCTCTATGAAATGTAGCAGAAAAGTTTGTACTTAAAACACATTTTTATATGTATTCCGTACGTCATTAGTGTACAAGTGACCAATAAATTATCCATCAGCCCGCAATCTTTTTAAAGAGATATGCGGGAGGTTGGTCGAGGCTTCATGTGACCAGAGGGCTGGCCATTACCTTGCTCAGAGGATTAGCATTGCTATTCAGCGAGGTAATGCTGCCAGCATTCTTGGTACGTTACCAACGGGCAACGATTTGGGGGGAATTTTTTACTTATAATTTTTGTTTTATTTCTGCTCTTCCTTGTTTTTTACCTCTTTGTAAATATTTTATTTTTAATAAATAATTTTATATAATTAATAATTAAATAAATATATTTAATTAGAAAAAAAAAATATTGGTGTAAAATCACAGGTAAAATGTAATATTACACACACGAGGGCCCCCGTTCCGACAGCGTTCCTTTAAAAGAACACCATTTTCCTGGTTCGCCTGGCGAAGACTTTATTTCTATTTTTACATTTTAAATACCATGTGGTATGTAAACCGTCAAGATGGAAAACAAAATGTTGTGTCAGTAACAAGTGGGATAAGTTGATAATGTTAAACCTGTATTTGTAAGCTGCACTGGGGAAGTACCTCCACTTCACAGGAAACCGCAACCGATTATCTTGCTAGAACATTGCGGTGTTTCTGACAGTGATAGGCTGCTGTTCGTTTCAGTGAGGCAATTCTCATAAGCCAGCATATTTATGTCGTGCCTTGTTTATTGTAGAGCCTAGTTAGTAATTCCGAAATAGGGGCCATCCATAAATTACGTCACACGAATTTCATGATTTTTTGACCCCTCCCCCCGTCCTTGTCACAGCTGGTCACATTTGTTGAGACTCCCCCCTCCCTAGTGTGACGTCACATATTTTGCAAATTTACATCTAGAGTTGCAAATGTTTCTGAGTTTTTCGTTAACAGTTCAAAGTTCGTGTTAACACTTAGATTATAATAGATTTTGAAATGTCACGTCACGAAATTTAGGACTCCTCCCACCCCCTTGTCACATTAGGTCACACTTCATCGACCCCCTCTCTCCCCCTTAACTTGTGACGTAATTTATGGATGGCCCCATATGTATAATCTTAAGGCGACGTAAGTATGTAATTACGAATTCTTATATCTGAGGCCCTACCGCCGAAGCTGAAGTCGATTTCTATCGAATATTTTGATTCGAAAAATAGGACTTATGTTTTAGTTATTGACAAACATCTTAGTCGGTAGAGCTCCAGGGTTTCTACCAACTACGCTCAACACAGGTACCTTAAATCAAAGCTAAAGTTTGATATTCGCAGTTGAAAAATACGCTGGGAATCGGCTTCAGCATACCCTGGTTTATTTGATAACGGTGTGTACTGAAAAAATACGTGTTATAATAGGCTATTTGACAATGTTAAAAAGTGCGGTATTCTATGAGGTGGAGGTACATTCACCAGTCGGGTAGCTTGCAATTACGCTCCCTACCTCTCTTTTCGCCAGAGCTTCGTTTGTCAGTCAGCAGTGTGTACCGCGTGCAGGTGAAGTTGGCTTTGGTTCAAAGATGTTGATGAACCACTTACACCCCAAGTTTATAAATTATTTAACTACCAGTGTCATAAATTATTTAACAATATCATAAAAAACACAAAACTATAAAGATCATTTCTTTAATTTTTTTTGAATTGATTTAATTGATCTTTCATTCTTTAATTTCAATATCTTCCGTCCGACTTATTGTAAGGTTGATCAAAGTTTGGCGGGAAAGTCCATTTTAAAAGTATGAAAATAATTTCGATTGGAGAAGCAATAAAAAATGCGATATGATATTTATTATGATACTAATTACCTCTAAGTAATATTTATGATAGCTGTCGTATAAATTTCTGATTTAATCCATATATAATACAAACCTGTGACGTCATAATCTAGTAGCCTGTTGTTGTTGTATGCAGCGTTTTCGGGAAAGTTCAAAATTGTCAAATTAACATATCTCGAGAGATTTTTGTGCTATCAAAGTAATTCTTTCACGTGTTTTTTTTATTATTGTGACGTCCTTATATATAAAACCGAAAAAAAAAACGTTGGTCGAACAGCCTATTGAGCATCTGATCTATCTTATTCTTTGATTCATTACATGATTAGCTTTACTTTTCTATATATATATATATTATATATATATATATATATATATAGAAAAAAATCGTGAACATAGGTCGATTTTAAAACTATTTCTCGTTTTTCAGCGAAATTCATTGAGCTTATGAAATCGTCCGGTCGTTCTGTCTGTCCGTTGCCATGAAACTCAAAATTTAGAAATTCTGACTTCGGATTCGAGTAGAGCATCAAAAAGTAGTACCGTAAAGTGACCTTGGGTTTCTGGGATTTAGAAAAAAAAAATTTCGCTATTGTGGCGCATGCTGCGCGTCCGATGTTTTCTGCTGTGTTTACGTTTTTCCAACGAATTTATACATAGGTAATATTTATGCACCCTGCTGACTAACAAACGAGGCTCTGACGGAAAAGAAAGGTAGGGAGCGTAATTGTAAGCTGCCCGACTGGGGAAGTACCTCCACCTCACGGAATACCGCAGCCAAATAACAATTCCATTGAGGATTGTTGTGTTCCTGCGAGTGAGTGAGGTCACCAGAAAGGAAGGAGATGCTGCGTTGGCAGCGGGGGTAGCGGCGCGCGAACGATACTTTATGTTGCGAGCGTTCATATGGCTCCGGTAACTGCTTCACACCAGGCGGACAACAAAAAAAAATAAAAAATACCTGATTGTCTGACAAACGAAGCTCGGGCGAAAAGAGAGGTTGAACATAGCGTATCTTTTTAAGCTGGCCGACTGGGGAAGCACCTCACAAAATACCGCAGCCAAATAAGAATTCCCTTGAAGGTTGTTGTGTTCCTGCGAGTGAGTGAGGTCACCAGAAGGAAAGAAAGGAGTTGTTGTGTTGGCAGCTAGGAGGGGGGGGGGGGAAGCGTTACTTTATGATGCGAGCGTTAATATGGCTATGTGTGGTTTCCGGCCGACTAGAATAGAATCACTGCGTCTCTTCCCGTGCATGTCGTACAAGGCGACTAAGGGAAATAAATTATAAAACAACGATTAGGCCTCGGATTAGGTTTATCTGCCACCAATAATATGCGTTAATGCAGATATGGCGACATGATATTACTTTTTAGCGCGTGTCAGTCTATATTATACAAGTAATTATACAAGTTAAGCCCCCATTAAATGCTTCAAGTAATAATATTATTAACACTCACGTGAGACATTATACTAAATTAATTAGATAAATTAAACGGGCCACTCACGTCTTTTTGTCGGGAAAGCCGAATAGTTTCGATCTCAAAAGGAGACCTTCTTCAGGGCGAATGTCCAGACACGTCCACCCTTTGTCTCTCGCGCTGGACACTGCGCACCAATGCGCGCGCCGCACGACTGGTAAGGGTGGTGGGGGGTTGGTGCGTTGATTGGTGGAGCGCTGCCTTCGACGATGACGTAGTGGCAGCCGGTGGATCCAATTCTTCGGCGGTCGAAAACGACTAGTTTTCGACCGCCGAATAATTGGCTTTCCCGACAAAAAGACGTGAGTGACCCGTTTAATTTATCTAATTAATTTAGCTTCGCGTAATGAATGGGCGCCCCCTACATGAACTTTCGACTGCACATCAAGCTACATAATTCGCTAATACAGGTGTATTATATGGTGTATATTATGGTGTGTGTAAATAATCGCTAGTACAGGTGAAACGATATGTGAGCTGTTTGCTCAATATTTCTATTCCACTTTTATTAGTACGAGGAACTGCAATAGCGTTGATCAAGTGAATTCGAGTGTACCCGGTCGTAATAATTATTGTAATAACACCATTGGCACTGTTGAAATTTCTCAGACGGAAGTGCTTCGGTTACTCCAAAATCTGGATCCTGGTAAATCTGCTGGATCAGATAAAATACCCGCACTATTTATAATCAACTGTGCCACTAGTATAGTTATCCCGCTCTGTATTCTGTTCCGTCGTTGCATTTCTGAAGGAATAATGCCTTCAATGTGGAAGTCTACTCTTGTCACACCCGTCCATAAAAAGGGTGACAGATCAGAAGTAAGTAACTACCGACCGATCTCTAAATTATGTCTATTTGCAAAAGTATTCGAAAGAGTTGTTTACAATCAAGTATACGCTGCATTACGTAATTCCTTCAGTGATGAACAGCACGGTTTTATTAGGAATCGATCTACGGTATCTAATTTAATTCTAACCAATGACTTTGTAACCTCTGGTATGGATACTGGAGGCCAGGTGGACATCATCTATACTGATTATAGTAAATGTTTCGACCGCCTCGATCATCGGCTACTGTTACACAAAATAGCGACGGCGGGTATACACGGCGACCTATATAGATGGTTTTGCTCTTATGTCGATAACCGTACTCAAGCAGTGGTACTAAATGGCTACATGTCCACTTGGTCGCCGGTACCATCTGGAGTCCCTCAAGGTTCCCTCTTGGGTCCGTTGCTCTTCACACTGTTTATCAATGATGTTCATGAGTCGTTTTCGGCATCTAAAATAATTATGTTTGCAGATGATATGAAGATTATGAAAGTTATTCGTCATACTACTGACATCGATGATCTTCAATCGGATTTATCAAAATTTCAAGTATACTGTTCTGTCAATAAACTCGATCTCAATGTTAGTAAATGCTTCTACATGTCTTATACACGAAAGCTTACGGTCATTGACAAGGGTTATACTTTAAAAAATTCTAATATTGCGAGATGTAGAGAAATTCGGGATCTTGGTATAGTCCATGACAGCAAGCTGCTATTTGACAAGCACATAGATCATATTGTTAAAAAAGCATCTAAAGCCTTAGGTTTTATTATGAGAACTACATCAGATTTCAGTTCAATTAAGCCTATAAAAATATTGTATTGTGCCTTCGTGCGTAGTCACCTAGAATATGCCTCACAGGTTTGGAATCCACAGTACCAGGTATACAAATCTCGTATTGAGGGCATACAAAAACGATTTTTACGATACCTCGACTTTAAAGCCCATCAAATATCTGCAGGTTATGTTCACCGTTGTAAGCGTTACCACTTCCTGCCTCTAGAGCTGCGACGTCAAGTGAGCGATATTTGCTATTACCTCAGTATAGCCAACGGATGTGTAGATAGTCCTGAATTGCTATCGAAAGTAGGATTACGTTGTAGTGGACCTCGTATGAGACAACGTGTTAGTGTCTTTGTGCCACCGGGGCATGCAAACTATAGACGTAACTCATTTATACCTCGGACATCAACAATAATTAATAATTCGGTTCTAGACATTGACCTGTTTTGCACCAGCAACAAATATATAAAGAGCAATATAGCCAACAGCTTCTTTACAGTTGAATAAGCGATGCACTCACTGTTTGATTCTTGTTGTATCTATAATGTTACCATAATTGTTATCATTTTTTGTTTTGTCTTGTGTAACCTTTCTTCATATATTTCTATCTATAGGTGGAGACTTGTTATTGGCATATTAATATTTATTGTAATTATGTATGTAACTATTAAGCTGTAAGACTCCCAAATACAAATAAATAAAATAAATAAAATAAATAAATAAATAAAATAAAATAATACGTTATCAAGGCACAGCTGTGGTCGAGCTAACCGATGAACATGTGATGTATTGCCCGAACTGCGGACGTGACGTGCCCGTGACGTCACTGAGCTCTTTGCTTTTTCTACGCACGTTGATACATGTCCAATCCAGCAACACAAATTCCCAGTGATATTGTTTTAAACTAGCACCCGCGTCTTTGTCCGCATGCATGCCATACATAAACATTATTAATTATCAACCCGCCCTGATTTCACCCGTGTGAGATAATACTCCTACATTGAACTCTCTTTAACACACACAACATTCGGACACTCTCACCCACACAAACATGCACACGCACACACACGCACGCACACACACACACACACACAACACACACACACACACACAGACACACATATACAGACACACACGTACGTGTGTGAGAGGAAGAGATTAACAAGTTTTGGAATCTCGATGGCTCCACTTGGCGTTCTACAATTAAGACATCCAAAGGGAGAGGCCTGGTGACCTGTGTAATACAGGTTTTTTTTTAATCTACTTCAGGCAGCAACCTGTAACTTAAAATGGCTTATCGTTAGTGGAAACCAAATGTTTAGTAAGTTAAGATTAGTCTATGAGCGTTTGCGAGAGAAAATAATAAATTATTATTTATCATCATCATCATCAGGTCATTTTAGTCTCCACTACAGAAGCACGACCCTCTCTCGTCCGTCCCAGACTGAAGGAGGACTTGGCCTACACTCCCCACGCTGGCCAGACGGGTTGGGGAGGAGGTAAATTATTATTATTTTAATATAAATGAATATGATGTAGAAATAACAACATTGAAAACCTCATTAAATTTCGGGTACGTGTAGTAGAGTTTGCGTAATGACAAACATACAGACGAATCTTCTAAAAATAATAGTTTGGACTTTTATTGCTCTTATGTTAAGTATATCACATGTGGTTAGTGAGCTACTTACACCTCACTATTGCACATATATTGCACTTTTGCAACACGACACATCAATGGATTAAAAATGAAGCAAAAACACAGTAATATGAACGTATGTTGTTACATACAAATGTTGGCTTGTCGAGTACCTATTTGTTTGAGAGACGATATGAAAGCGTGCTATAAGCCACTATGTATTTTACCACTCGTATATACAAACCGTATACAGCTTGATGACATGTAAAGCATATAAATGATTGTATTATAGATTTTATAGTCCAAGTATCACTTGCACGTTTACCCACGTTGATGGCGACGATCTCAAGTTTAATAAAAAATGTTGTTCTATGATGATTTATGAATAATTTCACAATGAGCCTCTTAGCAAATCGGAATATTTTTTAGGCAAACGAATGATGAATATATGACGATTTTTCTCATTTGATTCCTTTTCTTGCTATCGATATTTTGGAAATGCCTTCAATAACCGATAGCCCATCCGTTATTAGTTTCAATACAAGATTGCAGGAACACTATTAGTCTCAGTTGTGATTATGTATGCATTTATAGTAGATATGTATGTAACTATCTGATAATATGTATTTGTGTTTATTATGATTCGTTAAGTAGATTTTTCAGTTAATATTCTTTTATACTAGCAGTTTTAAAATAGCAGTAGCTATTACTCTTTAAAGAGTAAAATATAATTTAATGGTACTGTTTCCTCTTTCTTTATTAATAAGTACGCACATAATGTAATTATCCGTCAAGTGACTATTTCTCTTACGGCCTATAGTATCGGTTGGAAGAGATCTCATGTAGAGATATTTGTACCTACAGGCAGACCACAGCGCACTGTATATTATGTACGAGTATGTAACAGCTTGTAACCTGTGATTCACAAAATAAATCATTTTAATTTAAAGGCCCTTAAGCATCTTAAGTAGTCACTGCAAGATCAAAGTTTACCAATCGCCAGCATACGAGTATACTAAGTGCATAACAAAAATTGACTCGAACCACGTGAATTCCCATTAAGCAGAACTAACAAATCGTTTCTTTCTCGTTCATCCGAATATATCCTATAATGACCCGTTGTTTAAGCCTGTCGGTAGCGGAATGCTAATCCATACGGGCCCATGTATATGTAATATTACGTCTGTCTGTGCGTCAGCAGCCTCTCAAGTTACGCAGTATAAATTTTTATTTTCACCCGTTATGAGCCGCTGAAATACGATGACATGCGCCGCGATGAATAATTCAGAAAATTTTAAATTTCATGCTTTTAAATGCAAATGAAGCTATAAACAACGTCTGTAATTCGTTGACGACAAATTATCGAATAATTTTCAGACATATTTCAGTTAACGTGCATATTTCAGTTAAGGTAACCACAGCTACCTTGTTTCAATTGAGGTATTAATGTAATGAACTAGCTGAGCCGCCAAACGTTGTTTTGCTATAAAAAATAGGTAACCACTTATTCTCAGACCTAGCTTTTTCGGAGGAATATGGTTACTAAAACTGTGACACGAGAATTTTTTAGATTAGATATAAACTAAGTGGACCTCGATGGCATCGATGGAGGAGCTCGATGGCGTTGATACGCGCATTTAGGCTGACGAACACATAAGTTAAGCAGCGTCGGCCGCAGCCTGTCCATTGATGGGTTTATTTATCTCGAGCTCCTGCGTGCGTGCTTTGGAGGGCATTTAAGCTGTCGGTCCCAGCTGTTGTCGTTAGATGACAGACGTTAAGCCAAGTGAGTGAGCTATATGCGGTTTGAAAACACTGGCCTCCGCCAACCCGCAGTTGAGCAGCGTGGTGGATAAACCCCTTTATATTGAGGGGAGATCCATATCCCAGCAGTGGGATGAATAAGGGTTGGCGAAGAAGATAAATATAACCTATGTGGTATGCTATGGTGATGCTGCGTTAGCAGTGGCGGTGCTAGCGCGTACAACAGATTACTTAACATTTACTTCGTAGCGCGTATTCCATGTAATAGAAGGATAACCGCTTTACATCAGGCGGCGGGCCTTTTGACAAATTCTTTTGATAGATTATTCAATTATGTTCACCTGGATGATATCACCTGGTTGAAGAAAGTGTAATCTTTGGTTTCACTCCGGCCGCTCCATACAAATGTCGCGTCGTTGAGTACTACACAGTATAAGTAATAGTACTAACGGTACTACACAGACGGTGATCTGTGCAACGCGTGTATGAGTATGTGTGCGTGCGGCGCCATACAAACTGTTCCAGATTTGTCTCAGAGGGGAGGTGAGGTCGATAAGAGAGAGCGGCATGGAGTGGTCGTACTGTACGTAGTACTTTACTGTCTTATACTGTCTGTTGTGGTGTCTTTCACATCATCTTGGAACCATATCACCAGGGTAATATCACCCAGGTGAAATGATTCAACATAAACGGAGTCCTTTATTTACCTTGGAATTGATTTTACATTTATCAGTCTCATAAAGTATGCTATGGATGGTTTTGACGGATAGATATAATTGTATATTAAAATACATATATACCTGTACTAGCTGACCCTTCAAACGTTGTTGCCATAAAACAGGGGTTGATCATAGAAGGGTGAAAATTTTAAGTTGTACGCATTTTTCAATGCTAAATCATATTAAATCCAGGGGTGGGTTAATTCTAGGGGTGTAAGAGGTTCATCAACATCTTTGAACCAAAGCCATCTTCACCTGCACGCGGTGCGCCCTGCTGACTGACAAACGAAGCTCTGGCGAAAAGAGAGGTAGGGGGCGTAATTGTAAGCTACCCGACTGGGGAATGTACCTCCACCTCACAGAATACCGCAGCCAAATAACAATTCCCTTGAGGGTTGTTGTGTTCCTGCGAGTAAGTGAGGTCACCAGAAAGGAAGAAGATGCTGCGTTGGCAGCGGGTGTGGCGGCGCGCGAGCGATATTTTATGTTGCGAGCGTTAATATGGCTATGGTAACCGCTTCACATCAGGCGGACCGTATGCTTGTCTGCCACCCGAGGTAGTATAAAAAAAATAAATAAATAAAAATAAAAAATATTGTCAACAAAATAAAAAAAAAAATTGTGTTCACCTTTATCATTTAGGGGTAAGAAAAATAGATGTTGGCCGATTCTCAGACCTACCCGATATGCACACAAAATTTCATAAAAGTCGGTCCAGCCGTTTCGGAGGAGTTTGGTAACAAACACCGTGACACCAGAATTTTGTAGAAATAGATAAAAAAATAAACTGTATGCTCTACCAGTTTTGCAAGAAGACATTTTGAAAGATACCAATAAACAAAGCCATTAACACAATTTACACTCACCATAACACTCGATTCTAGAGGTCTCAGCCCCTCGGCACTTGAGGCTCTCACAGTTAAATGGATGCTGTCTGCAGCCAATACGAGAGATGTAACGATTCGGAAAATTGAGAGGCGATGCACTCGAGCTGCATACTGTACGACGTTTCATCACAGTGTAGGAGAAACCAGTAGAGACACTACATAAATTTCTTAGAAGTTTTTTCTTACTTGTTACAAATTACTACTTGCTACAACTTTTCCCTCTGCATTAACTCACATTCATTCCACTGCTGGAATAAGGGTCCCCTTTTAATCGAAGGGAGGTTTAGAACCAAGCTGCTCAACTGCGAGTTGGCGCATAAAAAAACCTTACCGGTACTAAATTGTAGGTCTATAGGTTAGAGCACCGATAGTTAGAAGGCTAATGATAAAACGTAGTGGTTACATTCTCTTTGGCTAATGGCAATATGACACATTACGACAGTTTTAATAAACATATTGAATTTAGACATTTTGAATTTGGTGAGCAGAAAAGAACTGACAGAAAAAGACAACTATCTTTTTTTTTGATGAGAGAAAATAAGAAGCTTTTAAATTTCTACAGTTTTTACATTTAAGTGGTACAAAAAGCAAAATTCAATGGCTATTTCACTTATTTACAAACTTCTAAGGATTTGAAAAAAAAAAATGTTTCGTCAATCGGTTTCTTCTAAATTTGTAGGCAAATATTGCTGTGACTTACACATATTCTTTCACCTACATGAATTAAGCCAAATACACGGCGAGCTAATTGCAGTATACAGATACAAAATATAGATAGATATGTTTTATTTGCACGATTCAGAGCACAGCGAATACAATTAAAACTGAATCGTTAACAAAATTTGCTAAAAGCAATCTTTTCAAGGCAACATACTTCACGGTTAAACAATCTACGTTGACGTACTGTTATTATTCATACTGTAGCTAACATTGTACTATTGCATTGCGCCAAAGCAAGTGTAATAGCTTGCTAGAAGCTGGTAGCTGTTAGAGTTTTAGAGTTTAAAGTTGAAACGGTGTGGCAGATATGAACTTTGTAGTTTTTATTGGTTTATCTTTGTTGTCATCGCTGCACCTGTTCTCCTCTGATAATACTCTGAACCGTTGATCCAATTTTGACGAAACTTGATGGATAAGTCATCATCATCATTCATTAATATGTCAGTTAATATCCATTGGTGGACATAGGCCACACTCACAGAAATTTAAATAAGAAGTCGTGAGTAAACGGTGGTAAACATATTCAACAGAAATTGTAAAGATTTTTTGTCATATAATTTAAAAAAAAGTCTCCAAAAATTACTCTACATTATGAAAAAAATACTCCCCCCCCCCCATGTTTGAAGATTAAAGTCTTCAAGGGGTAGAGATTTGGACACTGACCATCGGTCCACAGGCTAATGCTTGGGGTTTCTCTGAGGGATCAAATCCGTAAGGAAGAAATTTGACGGAGAACCAAAGCTGTCGATATAGCCTTCAAGAGTTTGCAAGCTGAAGTGGCAATGGGCCAACGTACGCAAGTAGTCTGCACGCAGGTGAAAGCGTAAGCTGTTGACATAGCCTTCATAGACAGGTGAAGCGGAGTAAGACCTGCTAATGTTCCGCTTACGTGCTCTGTTGGTTTACCGAGCGCAAGAGCGGAGCAGGTAAAGGTGCTTCCGTCTGGTTGGTTTACTGGACGGAAGACTCGCAATCCCTGTGATATAATCGGAAGGTTGGCACACAGGGCGCACTAGCTGTTAGGTATAGGGGTACGTTGGTAATGGGCCAGTCCTATCTGCAGAGTAAGTGATGGCAGATGGGGGATGAAGGCATTAGAGTGGATGTCGCACGTAGGACGACGAAGCGTTGGGCGCGTCCTCATTCTGGATGGTCCGATGACCTTGAGAAAGCGGCTACATGCGGAAGGCGGAGGATCGTATCTGGTGGAAGGCATTGAGGAAGGTTTATATCTAACAATGGGTAGATACAGGCTGATGATGATGACGATGATGAAAAAATATGTGACCAATCTGGAAGTATACTCTTTCAAATAAAAAAAGATATATTTCAAATCGTTTTATAAATGACGGAGTTATGAAACAATAGACATAAAAAAAAATACAGCCGAATTGAGAACCTTTTTTGGGTCGGTTAAAAATGAGGTCTTTGCAATTACCATCTTATTGCTTGGGGACATCGCTATAAATTGTAGTATATCAAGTATTTATGATTTTTTTTTTTAATGGAAAATTTCACATGCGGGTCCCCTAGGTGGGATTTGAATCCACGACCTTTCGATGACCGGTCGAGTGCTCTTCCAACTGATACCGACTATTTTATTAGTATCAATGTTCCTTGTCTTCTGTGTGAACGTGTGGTGAGGGGAAGTAGGTGTCAAGAGAGGTAGGGAGCGTAATTGTAAGCTACCCGACTGGAAAATGTACCTTCACCTCACAGAATACGGCAGCCAAATAACAATTCCCTTGAGGGTTGTTGTGTTCCTGCGAGTGAGTGAAGTCACCAGAAAGGAAAGAAATGCTGCCTTGTTCGCGGGGATGGCATCGCGCCAGCGATATTTTACACCCGACGTAGTTTAAAAAAAAAGTTATTAGTATCAACGTTCCTTGTCTTCTGTGTGAACGTGTGGTGAGGGGAAGTGCGGTTTCTTTGTGATGCAAACGATGCAAGCGAGTGCAACGGAACGTAATGTGCAGAACCGTAGAGATTCGCGCAACGAAATGGTATGAGATATACTGCATACTAATGATCTCTTGAGTCATTAGACTATACATATATATATATATATATATATATATATATATATGTATAATGACGTGCTCGGTGATCGAATGGTTAGCAATGGACACTTTGACTCCGAGTTCACGGGTTCGATCCCCGTACAAGGCAAACATTTGTGTGCATGAACATGTGTGTTTTTCTTGGTCTGGGCGTTTCTATGTATTATAAGTATGTATTTACTTTTTTCTATGTATTATAAGTATGTCTGTCTCCCTACAATACATAAAAAAAAACCGGACAATTGCGAGTCGGACTCGCCCACCGAGGGTTCCGTAGTATCATTATTAAATTTGATATTTTTCATTATAAATAAGAAATAATGCGTCGAAAAAAATAAATAAAATATATTTTGCAATGTACATCAAGCCCTTTCATATGATACCCCATTTGAACTAGTAGTTTCAATTTGAAATTTCGACACCCTATAAAAAATATAGACCCCCTATTTTTTAAGATCTATTTACAAATGTATAGTTTTGAGATTTATTCCTGTACTTGTAGTCTATAACGATGTTACTTGCCAAATTTCATAGTTCTAGGTCAACGGGAAGTACCCTATAGGTTTTGATTCCCTTGAGTATGTCGAAATATGCGTTTTTTGCTGAATAAACGGCCGTAACGTTTTTCTACGTAAACTTAGCAGTTTTACAACTTCATGGGACCGTAGACCTGAGTATACAGTTCAAATTTCAGCTTGATACCTCCACGCATTCTCGACATAGAAATTCTTGACAGACAGACAGACAGATAGACAGACAGACAGACGGACAACAAAGTGATCTTATAAGGGTTCCGTTTTTTCCTTTTGAGGTACGGAACCCTAAAAACAGTGTACTTTAGACCACGCGACTGAAGTAAATCTTCTTTAGCTCTACGTGTATACGAAACGTAACTGGCTATGAGAAAAGGAGAGAAAGAAAACGTGTGCACGCATCTCTCTCTCTCGCCCCTACAGTAATATACGAAACGTAACTCTCTCTCTTTCTATCTACACTAACTTATATCTCCCTCTCAACTTCCTTTCGGTTCGCCCAATCACACTTTTCGTAACGCTCTCGTTACGCATTCACCAGCTTACTCCCCAAGTCAATCGTCGGTAAAGAAGATTTATTTAAAAAATGTATACATTTTACAGATTGGCGATAATCTGGGCTCAGAAGAATTTTCCGCACACACTTTTATTGTTGAACATAGAAAATGGCTGTAAGTTAAGCTTTTCCGCCACCTCAGTATAAAAAATATTAATAATAAAAACCGTAACAATAAACCGGCGGCTAATAAAGATACGACAATATCCCTTGCGGGGAGAAATCGCCCGAAAATAATTTTCCAATGTTTGACTGTTTGTTCAGACCCTTGGGATAAAGAGCATGTTACACTTGTTGATACCAACGTCCACTTTCACTTGCGGTTTCGAAACGGCACGAGGTAAGTAACGGTCGTTGAAAGTTTTGTATGTTGTTTGTTTGTTTGGTATTTTTTGTGCAGAATCGTGTTGATGAGTCAACTATTACCGGTGCTTGTCCGATTCCAAAATACTTATTAAATCATCGTGGATTTACACTATGGTAATTGATAATTGTTGACATACACCGATTTGTAGCATTCGCGGTAACGAATGAAAACAAATGATATATTAAAAATACAAAAATAATGTCTTATGTTTACTAAAAGAAACACAAACGGACTCAAATTCTATGAAATGTATTTATATTGTTACAGTCCAAAAATCTAAACGGCTTTTTGATATTACCACACCCCGGCTACTCCATACAAATGTCGCTTCGTTTACTACTACGTAAACAATGACATCTCTGCAGAGCGCGAATGAGTGTGTGTGCGTGCGACGCCAGACTGTCTCAGAGGGGAGGTGAGGTCGACACGAAAGAGCGACAGGAAGTGGCTATACTGCACGTGGTATTATTACTTATACTGTGACTTTACTAGGAATTCTGAAACAAGAAACTAAAAGATAGATTTTTTAGCTACTTAAATATGTGATCTCATTTAATGTAAAATAAAGTCATTCATTCATTTTTGTTAAATGAATGAATGACTTTATTTTACATTAAATGAGATCACATTAAATGAGTGACAGAGTCACGTAGCGAAACGTTTGCATTCTGTCATGGACTGCTGAACGCATGTTGGACGTTTTACGTCAATAAACGACAGACAGATACGGTTTATGACCGGCAGATACTCGGTAAATATAAAACGTCCTTTAGTCTGGCCGATCAAGCAATATTGCGAGTAGGGTTGTCAAACACGGCTATATTACGGTATTGTCTCCAGAAATCTAGCGACTTCTTAGATATTTTATATTATATTGCAAATTCTTATTAGAAACGTTACGAGATCCTTACTGTGCTGTGTTTGTTTAATCGGAAATTTAGATGAAATATGAAGCATTTAGTATTTCAAGAAAATAATAAGAATATTTTAAAAAATAATAGCAACAAATCATTTAAAAAATGCCCATTGGAACTTGCAGGTTTTTAGATATTTAAATCTTACATTTTATTCTACAATAATTGTATTATTTTCTTACAACACTAAATTCTTCTAAATTGTTGATATAGCGAACTTAATAGCTGATATAGTTAAGCCTTATTCATCGCGTTGTTGGGATATGGGTCTCCCCTCATTAGAAGTGGTTTAGAGCATACTCCACCATGCTGCTCAACTGCGGCTTGGCGGAAACACCGCCAGGACAGAGAGGCAAGTCTCGAAAAATGTAGTCAATGTGCTCATTCTTCCTGGGATAATTTTCATGTAAAGTCGCCGTTGGAACCATCAAAAGCGCAGTGTGTGAGAGAGAGGTAGACAGTGTAGGCGGGAGCTCAGTGCTTAGATTATCAATTGGTCTCCGCTCCGCTTCGACTTGATGCCGCGGCGCACTTGTAAAATGCGGCAACAAATACTACGCCAAACTCGGCGTACCCGAGCCTGTTGCGATACAATTCTTCACGCACACTAGCATCTCTGCACATCAGTTGCAATACAGATCTTCACGCACACGAGCATCTCTGCACATTGTTTTACGCACACTACAATATTGAGTTGCCGCATTCACGAAGCTGTTGTTTTTAGATAGTGCGGCACCTAGTCGAAGCGGAGCGGCGACCAATTGTTAATCTATGGCTCAGTGCTAGATTTACAGCCAATGAGATCGGAATTTTGTCTCCTGTGTATGTAGCCAGGATTAACAGCGACGACCACAAAAAAAGGCAATGAACAGTAAAGTGCATTGCAGTCCCGGGGGTAAGACTACGGCTGCCTTGGAACGCACAACGAAATTAATCAGAAGAAATTAGTAGGAATAAGAAGTTTTCTTAAGAAGAAAAGGACGGAAATTGGTATTTTTCACGAAAGAAAGAAGAGGATGGAAATTGGTGTCATTGGTACATCTGATGCAATTGGTACATTGATAGATGACGCACTAATAAAATTAAATGACAAAAAAAAAGTTGCGGGACTTTTTCTAGATTTAACCTCGGCTTTTGACACGGTTGACCATAATATACTTTTAAGCAAGCTTGACTACTACGGTGTAAGAGGACAGACACTAGAACTGTTCAAGTCATACTTAGGGAACAAAAAACAATATATCGAAATAAAAAACATAGACGATGCTACTGAATACTTGTGTAGTTCAAAATTGACAAACATCGAAAGAGGTGTTCCGTAGGGGTCAATACTGGGACCTATACTGTTTATTCTTTTTATTAATGACCTTATTGATCACATACACAATGCAATTGATGATGTTAGCGTAATTGTCTTTGCAGATGATACTAATGCAATTGTCTCTGCAAATACTTTACCGGAACTTATCCAAAAAATCAACACCATAGTAGAGATTTTTGATGAGTGGTTTAGTACAAATAATTTAGCACTTAACGCCGACAAAACCTGTGCCGTTTTGTTTAAATCCACAGATAACAATAAAGATACTTTAGACATAGTCTTCAAGGGAGATAAGATTAAAGTTGTAGATGAAGTCAAATTCTTAGGTGTACATATAGACTCTGCTTTGAATTGGAAACGGGAATTTGCATCAATAGTAAAATCAATCAGCTCTGCTTGCTATGCTCTTCGAAGTCTAAGAGATGTACTCACTGTAGAGCAATTAAAACTGGTGTACTTTGCACTAGTTGAGTCGAAACTTCGGTACAGCATTAAACTGTGGGGAAATAGTTATACTTACAATATCGTCAGGGCTTTCAGGCTACAAAAACAAGCTTTGAGAGTAATTGGTCGAATCCCTCAACAGCAGTCTTGTAAAGATTTGTTCAAGCAATAAGGTGTGCTCACTGTTCATAGCTTATACATTTTAATTACCTTAACTGAGTTTGTGAAGAATCTTTTAAGAAATGAAACCACTCAAGAAAGACTGCTACGTGAGAGCACTAGACGAATGAACATTACTAGTGAAGTGCCTTACATGGGGTGTAAGTAGCTCATCGACATCTTCCGAGCTAAAGCCAACCTCACCTGCACGTGGTGCACCCTGCCGACCAGCTAACGAGGCTATGGCGAAAGAGAGGTAGGACGCAGCGAAATATCATACTGTGCTCCCCTTTCACTGGTCAAATTGGGAGGGGGGCTCAGTGCGGTCGTTCGCTCCAGGCTTGGCCAGCATCCGACTGGGGAAGTGCCTCCACCTAGCAAAAAGCCGCAGCCATAATGGCTATGCTGTGTTCCTGCGAGTGAGCTAGGTCACCAGGGCTTTTTTACAGAGAAGTTGTTATGCTGACGGCAGTGAGACCAGCGGCTGTCGAACCGCCGTTAGCGGTGTAGGCGCGATGTGTTGGCGCGGCGGTCAGGGAGACCCGGTGAAACGGCTGTCCGCTGGCCGCCCGCAGGTCAGTAGGGTTCCCGAACCCGGGGATCACTTAATCTCCGCCCCGGGAGGCTGAACCGCCAGCCTGTGTAAAGTCCCTGTTGTAGTAGTCGTGCCGGAGGAGGAGACCGGAGTGGACCCGGCTGCTGCAGCAGGGGGGGACCGGGAGCCCTTCCGCTCGCCGCGCCAGCAAACCGCACAACCTACACTGTACTGCGGGGGTAGACACCGCGCTTTTTTGTCCCTCGCGTCGTCAGTGAAACAGCTTCTCATAATCCTCTGACACCTTTTTTATGGCCATGAAGAAAAAAAGAAAGAAGTTTTCTCCAGCGGCATCCCCTTCCACACTTAACGTGGATTTCTGTAATATTAGGGGACTTCACTCAAATATAAACGCAGTTCACCACCATCTTGAAACTGCAAAGCCGACCCTACTTTTTTTAACGGAGACGCAGATATCTTGCCCGGCCGATACTTCTTACTTATTATACCCCGGGTACAAACTTGAACATTCTTTTGTACGTCGAGCCGGGGTATGTATGTACGTCCGGGATGATATTTGCTGTCGACGTCTTCACGGCCTTGAAGACAGGGACCTGTCAGTGTTGTGGGTACGCGTGGATCAGGGCGGCCGCACCCGTATCTACGCGTGCCTTTACAGGTCTCATAGCGGTGATGCAGACACAACTCGATTGATCGAGCACCTGCAAATGACGTCTGACAAAGTCATTGAAAAGTACCCCTCCGCGGAGTTAGTGATTTTGGGAGACTTTAATGCCCACCATGCCGAGTGGCTCAGCTCTCGGTCCACTGACTTCGCGGGGAGGTCTGTTCATGATTTTGCTCTGGCCTATGGTTTCTCACAGCTGGTTCATTCTCCAACGAGAATACCAGATATAGAGGACCATACTAGCTCTCTACTGGACCTTCTGCTGACCACACACCCGGATGGGTATACAGTCTCGGTGGATGCGCCACTTGGCTCATCGGATCACTGTCTCATCCGGACACAAGTGCCATGCGCTAGCCCTGTCGCACCCCGGTCTACCGGTTGGCGTCGCATGTGGCACTATAAGTCAGCAGACTGGGATGGATTGCGTGAATTTTACGCATCGTACCCGTGGAGGCAGCTCTGTTTCGAGTCGGAACATATAGACATCTGTGCATCTGCTGTAGCTGAAGCCATTTTAGCTGGAATGGAATTATTTATTCCAAACCGGCGGGTAGCTACTTCAGGTGCTAAGAAGCGGCCGTGGTTTAATCGGTCTTGTAGGGAAGCTAAACTCCGCAAGCAAGCTGCTTACGAGGCTTGGACCACGGCACGTATTAACGGAGCTCATAATGTTTCTGACTTGAAACGCGAGTTTAATGCTGCCTCGAGGTTCTGTAAGAGAGTAATTGCCAGGGCAAAATTCGAGTTCATCGGCAGGATTGGTGAGCGCCTAGCTAAGCACCCATCTGGGAGCCGTGCGTTTTGGTCGCTCGCTAAGGCTGCCGAGGGAAATTTTTGTCAGTCGTCTTTTCCACCACTTCGAAAACCGGATGGTAGTCTGGCCCACAGTGCTAAAGAGAAAGCCGATCTGTTGGGGAATCTCTTTGCCTCAAACTCGACTTTGAACGACGGGGGTGCTGCACCGCCCTCCATCCCGCGGTGTGGTGATTTAATGCCGGAAATCTCATTTTCTCAACGAGATGTTCGGCGGGCATTATTATCCCTCGACGTTCATAAGTCGAGTGGGCCAGATGGCATTCCGGCAGTGGTGCTAAAGCTGTGTGCTCCTGAGTTGTGTCCTGTACTTACGCGCCTTTTCGCGCTCTCTTATTCCACCAGGCAAGTTCCATCATCGTGGAAGACTGCGAACGTGCACCCTGTGCCCAAAAAGGGTGACAGATCAGACCCATCGAATTACAGGCCTATCGCTGTTACCTCCCTTCTCTCCAAGGTAATGGAGCGCATCATTAACATCCGGCTCCTGAAATACCTAGAAGAGCACGATTTAATCAGCGACCATCAATACGGCTTCCGTCATGGTCGCTCGACTGGTGATCTTCTAGTGTATCTTACACATCGCTGGGCTTCAGCCGTGGAGAGTCAAGGTGAGGCATTGGCTGTCAGTCTGGATATGGCGAAGGCGTTCGATCGGGTCTGGCACCGTAGTCTTCTTTCGAAGTTGCCTGCATACGGTCTACCAGAGGGTTTATGCGAATGGGTCGCTAGCTTCTTGTCCAGCAGAAGCATTAGAGCCGTTGTTGATGGCAGTTGCTCCGATAGCATGGACATTAATGCTGGCGTCCCGCAAGGCTCTGTATTGTCCCCGACGCTGTTTTTGCTGCATATCAATGATATGTTGTCTATTGACAGCATTCATTGCTATGCGGATGACAGCACCGGGGACACATTTTATACGGGCCGCGCTAATATTCCCCGCTCTCTGGTGGAGGAGAGCCGCGAACGACTTGTGTCGGAAATCGAGTGCACTCTAAGTAAAGTGTCCGATTGGGGGCAACAGAACTTAGTGCGATTCAACCCCTCTAAGACACAAGTCAGTAAGAAAACCCCTTTTGCTGTGGCTCCTCACTTCCAGAATACACCCCTTACTGTCGCCAAAAGTATTGGGATTCTAGGCGTTGAAATCTCCAGCGACGTCCAGTTTCGATGTCACCTGGAGGGGAAGGTCAAGCTAGCGTCGAAGAAACTAGGCGTGCTCAACAGGGCCAAACAGTACTTCAATCCGCGGCAAAGGCTTCTGCTCTACAAAGCTCAAGTACGGCCGCATATGGAGTACTGTTGCCATCTGTGGGCGGGAGCGCCTAGATACCAGCTTGCACCTTGTGACTCGATTCAGAGGCGTGCTGTGAGGATTGTTGACGATCCCAAACTGACAGACGGTTTAGAACCTTTAAGTCTGAGGAGAGATTTTGCGTCCCTTTGTGTGTTCTACCGTTTGTACAATGGGGTGTGTTCAGAGGAGTTGTTTGACATGATGCCCACGGCCTCCTTTTACAGTCGCACCGCTCGCCATCGACAGGGAATTCATCCTCACACATTGGAGCCGAAGTGGTCGCGTACCGTGCGGTTCCAGAGAAGTTTTCTCCCGCGTACGGTTAAGCTGTGGAATGAACTGCCTGTCGAGGTTTTCTCAGGAGACTACAACATGGGGTTCTTCAAAAAGGGCGTGAAGAGGTTTTTACAGGGTCGGCAACGCGCGTGTGATGCCCCTGGTGTTACAGGCGTTCATAGGCTACGGTAACTGCTTTCCATCAGGCGGGCCGTATGCTTGTTTGCCACTTTAGTGGTATAAAAAAAAAAAAAAAAAAAAAAAAAAAGTGCTTCCTAGACTCACAATAGTCAAACACGGTACAAGGTATCAGGCCATTAGGCTTTTCAATAAATTACCTAATGATCTGAAAACTGTATCTAGCTGGAAGATTTTTAAAATTAAGTTGCACGCCCTTTTATTGGAAAAATGTTTTTATAGTGTTGACGAATTCTAATTTATTTTTCTTATGTTGTACAGATTTTTATATGATTTGACTATTAATATTCTTTCTTTTGACATTTTAAGTATATATAATTTTTGTAACTGTTATTGACGAATTTTTGTAATTTAATATTATATTTTATTTGTTTTTGTTTGATTTTCTCAAAATATTTTAAGAATATTTTGGTGATCAGAAAGTTACGGGTTGTCCACCAAGTAACATTCACTTTTTTATATGTATAAATTAGTCTTGTAGGAATTTGCGGACTATGCGACAAGTATTAAGGATAGCCGCTTTTTTTTTTTTATATTTTATTATTATTGTATGATTATTTTTAATGTATGCTATGAAATTCAACACAATGTAAATTATTGTTATGAATAAATAAACTGAACTGAAATATCAGACAGACAAATATTATTCTATTTACCCTATTATTGTCTTATTAAAATTGCCTATTCATCCAATCCTACCTTTCGAATCCTAAGTCTAATGTCTTCGACTTACCGTTTTCCCCATTTACCGAGGACTTAGTTTTAGTCAACATAACTCAGCGAGTAAATGACGTCAGCAGCAATTAACATCGATTACGTCTCAATGGCACAGTTTGTACAAATTATCCGCATTTATGTGCGGACATCTGCGCCCCAGCGCTGCGTTATCGCTACAATTGTTAGAGATGGGAATGTGTCAATATACTATTGTCGATACTTGTAAATTATCTGTAACATTTTTTTTTATACTACGTCGGGTGGCAGACAAGCGCCTGATGTGAAGCGGTTACCGTAGCCATATTAACGCTCGCAACGTAAAATATCGCTCGCGAGTCGCCACCCCCGCTGCCAACGCAGCATCTCCTTCCTTTCTGGTGACCTGACTCACTCGCAGGAACACAACAACCCACAAGGGAGTTGTTATTATTCACACAACATAAAAATAAATGATAAATTATTGATGAAAAATATAAGTACACTAGTTTTTTTGGTATTTTTATCATACGGCCCGCGCGATGTAAAGCGGTTACCATAGCCACATTAACGCTCGCGACATGAAATATCAAATCGCATGCTTGTTTTGTTACTTTAGTTGTATAAAAATTACTTTTGAATATCACAAAGAAATTTCGTAAGCTATGCTAAAACTTCGTAAACAAAGTAAGCTTACAATGTATTTGTCTTCAGTTTAAAATCCTAAGAAATATATCTCGACTTCAGCTATTTTCTAGCGTAGTGCAATATCCCAACGTTTGCAGGTAGCTGGCTTCTATCCAAGACCTTGTTTACTCTTCTGAAATTCTAGAATAGATATAAATTCATTCTGTCAATTTTTAACTCGTATTTTTCAGACCGTATCTATTAGCTTTTACAAATTGCTTTTGAAGTACGTCACAGTAAAGTCACTTCAGAAATATAAATATCAATAAACGACTGAAATTAAAGATGACAATAAAATTTTGTTAATTATCATTAGTGGGTCTGTAAAAAAGGTTAAATATAAATAAACAAATAATAAATATTTCTAGACAATTTACACAGCGCCATCTAGTCCCAAATTAAGCGCAATGCTTGTGTTATGGGTACTAGACAACTGATATATGTACTTAAATACATTTTTTTTATAAATACATACTTATAATACATAAATGTACTTAAATACATTTTTTTCGTAAATACATACGTATAATATATAGAAAACACCCAAACCAAGACAAACAGACATGTTCATGCACACAAATGTTTGTCTTGTGCGGGGATCGAACCCGCGACCTCGGAGTCAAAGTGGCCATTGCTAACCATTCGACCACCGAGCTCGTTATGTATATAGTAGTAAGGAGCTCGATGGCGTCGTTGCTCGTGTCAGTCTAAACGAACACGCAAGTTAAGCAACGTTCACTGCCATGGACGACTTTGTATAATCAATCAATCAATCAATCATCTTTATTTGCAGAATACAGTTACATAAGTTGTTATTCGGGTATACAAAGTCAGGTACAGTGTATTCAGCCCGCAAGCAGGCGTGCAAAATATTTATGTCAACTTATACTAATACTACTTAATAACAATTATTATTATTACAATGAATGCTGCATTACAGAAAATTATAAGAAATGTCAATTATATATAAAAAAAAACATATATATATTAATTTACTATTTAAATTTCATGAATTCTGAGACACTGTAAAAGCTAATCGTCGTTAAGCTAAGTCAGTGGCCTTTGGGCGGCTTGAAATCACTGGCATCCGTCAACCCGCAGTTGAGCAGCATGGTGGAGTAAGCTCTAAACCCTCATCTCTTCTTCTTCTTCTTAGCCATTCTCAACCAATTTGGTGTAGGCCTCCTTCAGATTGCTCCATCTCTCTCGGTCTTGCGCTAAACCCTCATAATGAGGGGAAATCCATATCCCAGCAGTGGGATGAATAAGGGTTGGCGAAGAAGATAAATATAACCTCTGTGGTATGCTATGGTGATGCTGCGTTAGCAGTGGCGGTGCTAGCGCGTACCACAGATTACTTAACATTTACTTCGTAGCGCGTATTCCATGAAGGATAACCGCTTTGAAGGGCAATTGAGGGTGACCCGTATCCCAGCAGTGGGGTGAGTAACGGTTGACGACAACGACGAAAAATATAGTTTGCCAAAGTATCGATATCTAATCATATGATTCATATGACAATACAGTGGGCGAAATTCTGGGGTGTAAGTGGTTCATCAACATCTTTGAACTAAAGCCAGCTTCACCTGCACGTGGTGCACCCTGCTGCCTGATAAACGAAGCTCTGGCGAAGAGAGAGGTAGGGAGCGTAATTGTAAGCTACCTGACTGGGGAATGTACCTCCACCTCACAGAATACCACAGCCAAATAACAATTCCCTTGAGGGTTGTTGTGTTCCTGCGAGTGAGTGAGGTCACCAGAAAGAAAGGAAGGGGATGCTGCGTTGGCGGCGGGGGTGGCGGCGCGCGAGCAATATTTTATGTTGCAAGCGTTAATATGGCTACGGTAACCGCTTCACATCAGGCGGGCCGTATGCATGTCTGCCACCCGACGTAGTATAAATAAATAAGTATTCTGGCTTAAGAGGAAGTATCATAATTCTGACACTTTTGGTTTGACATTCGTTGGTACAAATTGATATTGAAAGAAGCTTAAATTATTTACAGGGCTGAATTAAGTTTTCAGTCTTACATTACCAACATCTTTATCCGTTAGGAGCATTTATGTAAAATTATAATTTATGTAAAATTATAATTTATGTAAAATTCTGTATTACCTAAACTTATATTTAAAACTAATATATCTAACCATTTTTCGGTTGACACGTACATCACTATAATTTTGCATAGATTTGATGACTAGCCGAGTTCAACTATTATGGTTTAGATAACTAATCAGAAAGTTCAACAAATGTTCCGTGTTTGGCTAAACTAAACACGTTGTATTGTGTAAAATAAACTTTACACGGTTGATTTTTATATTGGGTGAAATGTTTTCCAAGCATGACATTGTTAGTCTAAAGTTTGAAGGATAAAACATTGTATTAATGTCATCAGGGTGTCATCGTAGAGCTTTAGACGTACCTTGCTTTGATTTTTGCGGTACCTTCTTTATTTCTGCTTCACAAACAAAATATAACTTATTATGCCCTTGGGCTTTTATATTAAATTTCCTGTTATGTTTATTATTATCGATTTCTTTTACATAAATTGCCGCCTTGTTGCACATACATGTTTTATTAATGAATATTTTCGGTAAAAATATTTTGAAGTTACAAAATTATTTTATGAGTTAGTAGATTATAACTGTATATATATTAAAATATTTTGGTAAAAGGTAGGCGTTGTAGACTAAATTGTTTATGTAGTTTGTATAATGCAATTAAAGGATATTCTATCTATAATTTTTTGTAGTAAGATTTGTAAAAAAGCCGTACGCGTCATCACCTTGCAGTACAGAGGCGACGATTTCATTAATTTAGAAAAAAAAATCAAGAGGGAGAAAAAAAAATTAAGACAAGAATATATGTACATTTATAATACGACGACCGGTGGTCGAATGGTTAGCAATGGCCACTTTGACTCCAAGGTCGCGGGTTCGATTCCCGCACAAGACAAATATTTGTGTGCATGAACATGTCTGTTTGTCTTGGTCTGGGTGTTTTCTATATATTATATGTATGTATTTACAAAAAAAAGTGTATTTAAAGTATAATATCAGTTATTTAGTACCCATAGTACAAGCTTTGAGCTTAATTTGGGACTAGATGGCGATGTGTAAATTGTCCAGAAATATTTATTTATTATTATTATAATAACGCAGTCTTTACATCTTACGCTTGCCCAAATACAAAAAGAAGGAGTTGCTCCGTTGATAGCAGGGGTGGCGCTCAAACGATATTTCAAGTTGCAATCGTTAATGTGGCTACGGTTACCGCTTCTCTGCCAGCCGACGTAGTATATAAAAAAAGTTACAGAATTATTATTTTAATACTTGATTTCGGTCATCTTGCCGGAATATTGTAAATGTTTTTCGACTTAAAAAATATTTTGAAGTTAAAAAAATATTTTATGAGTTAGTAGATTATATCTGTCAATATATTAAAATATTTTGGTAAAAGGTAGGGCAATCCGGATCGAAAAGAATCGTATGAAATTAGTAGCTACAAAATAAACCATTTGCAACTCTACCAAGTGTTGTAACATTTCATGATGCCTTCACTTCCTTAACACGATTTGCAAATGTGTTATTCATTCTATAACATTTATCGAATATCGATAAGGGTCATTAGCAACGTCCATGACTACGAAAATCTAGGGTTGTCGAATTTGCATATTTTTTTTTTCATAGATGACTGAATTTGATAATCATAATCATTAATATAAATCCAGCCAGTAACTTAGTATTCGCAAAAAGATGTAATGAATAAATTTTAAGTTTATTTATATTTTTTTCTTTACATTCACCATCCTTGTTTTTCATTATGGTCGAAAACATATTTGAAAATAAAATGACCCTGACAGAATGACACGTATCGCATGATGTTTGTTGGCATATGCGTGTCGCTAGCAAAAATTTTGGGGTGTTAGTGGTTCATCAACATCTTTGAACCAAAGCCAACTTCACCTGCACGCGGTGCACCCTGCTGTCTGACAAACGAAGCTCTGGCGAAAAGAGAGGTAGGGAGCGTAATGGTAAGCTACCCGACAGGGCAATGTACCTCCGCCTCACAGAATACCGCAGCCAAAAAATAATTCCATTGAGGGTTGTTGCGTTCCTGCGAATGAGTGAGGTCACCAGCAAGGAAGGAGATGCTGCGTTGGCAGCGGGGGTGGCGGCGCGCGAGCGATATTTTATGTTGGGAGCGTGTGAATATGGCTATGGTAACTGCTTCACATCAGGCGGAACGTATGCTGTCTGCCACCCGACGTAGTATTAAAGAAAAAAGTCATACGTTGCGTTGGTCAATAATTTTAACAAAAATAAAAAACTGACTTCAAAAATTACTCTTCAAACGTAAGCACCACAAAAAAGTTAAAAACACTAACAGAACTTAATTTTATGATACGCATAAAAAGGAACCAATCTGGAAGTATACTCAATCAGATAAAAAAAAAGTTTATTTCAAATCATTTTATAAATGACGGAGTAATGAAGTAACAAACATAAAAAAAATAAACAGCCGAACTGAGAACCTCCTCCTTTTCTGGAGTCGGTTAAAAATGCAACTTAGTTTTGTACTTGTTTGAACGATATATTATAACAAACGTTACATAACAACAACACGAACAAATGTTCCTGTTCGATGTTCGTTTTCGTTCGAACTCGGCTTTAGAAACAAACTAATAAAACTTTATTCCATTTCGGACTGTAGGCAACCCTATAGTGACTATAGCCCGCGTCATATTGTGAAGAGTTACAGGCTATTTGGACGACATTTTTATTAACTGTGATTCGACTTCTTTGAGCTCAGGATTATATAGATTTTATAGGTGTTAAACTGACAAATTGAAGCGTCAGGCGGTGTAAGCTTTATAAGTTACCCAACGTCACACTTTTTTAGGGTTCCGTAGTAAACAAGGAACCCTTATAGTTTCGCCATGTCCGTCTGTCCGTCCGTCCGTCCACGGCCTAGCTTAGAGACGCTTGATACTAGAAAGCTGTAGTTTGGCATGTAGACACATATTAACTATGCTGACAAAGTGGTAGAATAAAATTTTGAAAAATATATTTTTTTCAGGGTACCTCACCTACATGTAAAATGGGGTTGATTTTTTTTTTCTGCACCTACCCCTTGGTGTGGGGTGTCGTTGGATAGGTCTTTTAGAAACATTGGGAGCGTGGGAAGGTCATTTTTCGATATAGCAATTTGTTTGCAAATTATTTACATTTAACGTGCAAATTTTTGTTAAACACAAGTGTCCCCCCCCCCCTCTGTATCAACGAAACTGTTATATTTAGAAATCTGAAAAAAATCATGGAAGTAGTCCATATAGTGAATTTAAAAGGAAAACTATCACGACTAAGTAGGCTTTAGAAGTTACTGAGTAATAGCCGACGAACTTATAAAATGTATTGCAAGACGAATAGAATTGTTTAGTACATTATCAGAGGCTAGATGGCGCTCGTACCGAAACACTTTTATAGATAGTACGGAACCCTTCGTGCGCGAGGCCGACTCGCACTTGGCCGGTTTTTTTTTATATATCTATATTTATTTTTGTCGTGTACAGTAGTACCTACAGTTACGCAGTTGATCAGTGTGGTGGAGTTCACTCTAAACGCTCTTCGATGGAAGGGAGACCCAACAATTAATGTGCCCCTGATCACCTGTCATATCCTGCAGCTTAAAAATACGCTATAGGGCATAGCGTATTTTTAAGCTGCAGGATTCTCTCTCTCTTTACGCCAGAAGGCCAATTTTCCTAATTTTTCTAAGATCCTAGATTAAAAGTTGACCGAATCGAGATTGCATTGTGAATTGACTAAAATTATATACAAGATTTCATTAATTAATTATTAGCAATTCTTATTGTTGACAAAGTAACATTCTTAATTTGCTTAATTTTCGGTCAAATTTCGATATAATCCCACTTAAATAAAATTTTTACAGTTAGTAGGGTGCAGGTGAGGTTGGCTTTGGTTCAAAGATGCTCCACTTACACCCCAAAATCTTATACATAAAACTTTTATAATTCTCATTGTATAAATGTTGAACCAGACAAAATATAAAATTTTATGTCATTAAAAATGTATGTTTACCGAAAACTCTCCGAAGAGACCTTTAAAAATTGATCGTGACTTGAATTGAGGGAGCGGCGGAACATTTGGTGTCCCAGAACTTGGCAACTCAAATAAAGGCGGGCCCCATTGAACATTTTTTGAAGTTTTATGAGGCGAGATACAAAAGTGGACTTGTTTCCAAAGCATTTGGTGAATTAGACGTTGTTATGGTACAAAGTTGGAATATCGAGTGCGAATAAGTGTTTTTATAATTTTTTTTCCTTTATAGGTCATAGATGTAGGATAGTAAATATTGGTAATCGACAGAATAAAGTGAGTCAGAAAATGAATTGCACAATTGCGTGTGTACAATGGCCAGTACCTCGATGGTGTTGTTGAGCGAGTCAGGCTAATCGATCCCGCAGGTTAAGCAATAACGTTGATCGTAGCCAATCTGGCTCTATTTATCGCGAGCTCCTCCATGCTTCGGAAGGCACGTTATGTCGTCGGTCCCGGCTGTTGGTTTTAGATGACAATCGTTAAGCCAAGTCAGTGGACTTTAGGCGGTTTGAAAACACTAAGCTTCGCCAACCCATAATTGAGCAGTGTGGTGGAGTACGCTCTAAACTCCCTCAATCGAAGGGAGACCGTATCCCAACAGTGGATAATCATGGGTTGATGTCGTGTGTGCGATAAGCACACATGTTTACGTTTTGTGCCGTCCATTCGTTTACTAAAGCTATAATATCGATTTAATCGACAAAAATTAAAACTACAAATAAATTTATAGTTTAAAAAACCGGACAAGTGCGAGTCGGACTCGCCCACCGAGGGTTCCGTAGGTACGTAGTATCATTATTAAATTTGATATTTTTCATTATAAATAAGAAATAATGCGTCGAAAAAGATAAATAAAATATATTTTGCAATGTGTACATCAAGCCCTTTCATATGAACTAGTAGTTTCAATTTGAAATTTCGACACCCTATAAAAATATAGACCCCCTATTTTTTAAGATCTATTTACAAATGTATAGTTTTGAGATTTATTCCTGTAATTGTAGTCTATAACGATGTTACTTCCCAAATTTCATAGTTCTAGGTCAACGGGAAGTACCCTATAGGTTTTGATTCCCTTGAGTGTGTCGAAATATGCGTTTTTTGCTGAATAAACGGCCGTAACTTTTTTCTACGTAAACTTAGCAGTTTGATTATTTTTTAACTTCATGGGACCGTAGACCTGAGTATACAGTTCAAATTTCAGCTTGATACCTCCACGCATTCTCGACATAGAAATTCTGGACAGACAGACAGACAGACAGACGGACAACAAAGTGATCTTATAAGGGTTCCGTTTTTCCTTTTGAGGTTCGGAACCCTAAAAACACTAGAAAAATACGCTTTTATAAATGCACCTGATCGTGTGCAAAGTCCATTATGTGGCCTTTCTCACAAGTGAAAACACGACTATGATACGATATTCTATCATGGAATGCCAGTGCCTACGAGTATCTACGGGTTCATGATCAGACCTTGAAACCTAATCGTGGTCAAAGTTTATTACAAGACTTTTCTAAGAAATCCGAAAACAGCTATGATACGATGTTCCATCATGAAGTTCCAGTTCATATCTTTCGGCTCCATCATCAGATCAGTTCGACAGTACCATATTATTGTATTGTCATCAGAACTACATACAACTGCCAATGGTCATTATGCTACGATCCTTGGAAGATGGTTAAATTAGTTACCTTACATTCCATTACATAGTTACATACAGGTCGACCTAATAAAAGGGTGTTAATAAATACAATTATATTTTTAATTATATAAACGAGAAAAACAATATAAATTGAAAAGCAATGAATACTAAACGAAGTGTCACCGTGACGAGCTCGATTGCTTCGTTACGCATGTCAGTCTAATCAAACATGCAAGTTAAGCAACGTTGACCGCAGCCTATTCGTGGATGGGTTGATTTATCTCGAGCACCTCCGTTTACCACCAATTACCACCGAATATTTTGATTCGAAAAATAGGTCTTACATTTAAGTTATTGCCAAACACCTTCAGCTTATTCGGTGGAGCTCCAACGATTCTACCAGCTATGCTAAACACAAGTAGCATAAATCTAAGTTGATGTTTGATTTTCGCAATCAAAAAATCCTATGGTAATCTGCTTCAGCTTCGGCGGTAGGCAGTTGTTGTTAGTTAACAGTCGTTAAGCTAAGGCGACTTGAAAGCACTGACCTCCGCCAACCTGCAGTTGATCGGCTTTAGCTAATAGACCTGCCCCCTTACCACCAACTCTTATTGCGATTCGATAACTGAATAGAATGCTTAATTCTACCAATGAATAAGCGTCTCTATTTCAAATTGAATGGAGTCTCTTATTCATTGGTATGAATAAGCATTCTATCCAGTTATTGAATCGCAATAAGAGTTAGTGGTAAGGGGGCTGGTGTCCACAGAGCCACCAATCTGGGAAGTGGCAAAATATGGACCCGTTTTACTCATAAAGTAAACATAATAATTTACAGATAAGTTGGTAGCTTTGTAGCTGTTTGTTGTTAGGTTGTGATCTCCGGTGATAATAATTGTATAAAAATATCTGCGCTTTCTTTCAAAGCTGAAATAACAGCTATTTCACGTCATAATCGTTATCCCAATTCAATTACATCGGCTATTTCTCCCCAATTATCTCTGTTTTTCTATCGCCGTGGTCGAGATAAGGAAAACGTTTTGCTATCTTGACTCCATGTTTTAGTCTGTTTATGCGATCAAGCCCATTCGGCACCTGTAATAAGTATAATTCATCATCATCATCGGTCTGTATCTACCCACCGCTGGATATGCCTTCCCCAATGCTTTCCACCAAATACGATCCTCCGTCTTTCGCATCCAACCGCTTCGACCAGCTTTCTTAACGTCATCGGACCATCTAGAAGGAGGGCGTCCCACGCTTTGTCGTCCTACGCGGGGCTCCACTATAATATCTTCCATCCCCCATCTGCCCATTGCTGGATATAAGCCTTTTACAATGCTTTCTACCAAATACGATCCTCCGCCTTCCGCATCCAACTGCTATCTTCAGGTCATCGGACTATTTAGAAGGCGGGCGTCGAACGCTTCGTCGTCCTACGCGCGGCCACTCTAATATCTTCCTCCCCCATCTGCCATAAGAATAATTAATACTTGCAAAACATATAAATGTGTGACAAAGCTAAAGCCAAGTTTATACTGTTCCGTCCAAAGCTTGATCCATTCAAGCGCAGACAACGTAGAGCTGTTTGAATTTTCAATAATCCATTGGCCTCTGAACGGTTGAACTTACAGTCGACACGTCGCTATATTCCCTTGGTGTGCTAAATAAATTATACCACTAGGAGAGGTTCGATCGAAAGAGCTGTTTAATGATTTAATACCTACCTGCCGCCAAGTACCACTATCGTAATATTTGCCAAAAATTAAAATTACATCCTTACCACCTTGATGATTTGTGATCTACCAAAGCCATAGCAATAGCAGGGGGCGAGCGGGTGAGACAGGTCAGGCAAACCTGTATCTATATGAACTTATTTAGGGCGCAAAAATAAACCGAATAATTCGGCAGGATAATCGGTTCGGTACATGTTAGATTGAACCGATTATTCTGATTATTCGGTTTGGAGTGTACGTGGTTATGTCATCAACATCTTTGAACCAAAGCCAACCTCGCCTGCACCTATTCCGCCAGGCTGACTGACAAACGAGGCACTGGCGAAAAGAGAGGTAGGGCATAGCGTATTTTTAAGTTGCCCGAATGGAGACGTACCTCCGCTTCACAGAATGCCGCAGACAAATAACAATTCCCTTGATATTTTTTGTCTTCCTGCGAGTGAGTGAGGTTACCAGAAAGAAAAAAAGGAAGCAGTATAGGCTGGTAAAGGATCGGCGAAACCTCAGTGTTGCTGATCTCTATGGGCGGTGGTGATTGGTTTCCACGTTTACTCCCCTTTCACATAAAAAAAAAAACATTTGGCAGAATATTCGTAATTGTTTAAACCCATATTAGGCGCATCATATCCTAAATTACAAGAAGCCAAAAGGGTAATTCATATTCACAACTCAATAAGGAACTTTTCTATATTCAGAACAAACTTTTACTTCACCATACAAAGCCATCCCTTGTAGGTAATATTATTAGACCGCCGTGTAATTTTATATGGGAGTGAAACATATTATGCAAAATCAGAAAAGTTTCGTATTAGCCTTATAGGTATAATGTGAAGTTGTTTTACATGTATTTTGAATATACTCAGACTAGTTAAGGAGCTCGACGGCGCCGTTACGCGTGTCAGTCTAATCGGTCACGCAAGTTAAGCAACGTCGCCCGCAGCCTGTCTATGGATGGGTTTATTTATCTCGAGCTCCTTCGTACTTCGGAGGGCCGTTAAGCTGTCGGTCCCGGCTGTTGTCATTAGATGACAGTCGTGAAGCCAAGTAAGTTGCCTTAAGGCGGCTTGAAAACACTGGCCTCCGTCAACCCGCAGTTGAGCAGGGTGGTGGAGTATGCTTTGAACCTCTTCGATTGAGGGGAGACTCGTATCCCATCAGTGGGATGATTATGGGTTGATGCGGGTGCCGTATCTTTTAACAACAATCTTTAACTCTTTGTTCTAAATAAATAATTATTTCTGGTCAATTTAAGCGTCAAGTCAAGCGCCATCTAGTCCCAAATTAAGCGCAAAGCTTGTGTTATGGGTACTAGACAACTGATAAATTTACTTAAATATTTTTTTTTTTTGTAAATACATACTTATAATGCATAGAAAACTCCCAGACCAAGACAAACAGACATGTTCATGCACACAAATGTTTATCTTGTGCGGGAATCGAACCCGCGACCTCGGAGTCTAAATGTACAAATTAGATTTTCAAAATAGGCCTTTGTGCGCTCTCTGGAGGTCAAGTTATGGTAGAAAAGCACCAGGAGACCTACGCTGAAGCCGATTACGATTGGACTTTGATAACACGTTTACTTGTTTTTGCATTTATTAACATCTATATTGCTTCTACTTTTATTATGCGTACTGCCAAAGAGTGGAATTCCTTGCCTGAGTCTGTGTTTCCGGAGAAGTACAACCTATCAAGAGTGAAGAGGTATCTTCTAGGCAAGCGTGCTCCATCGTAGACCACATCATCGCTTAACACCAGGCGAGATAGTGGTCAAACGCAAGCCTATCTCGAATAAAAAAAAAAAATATTTTGTTACAAATTTGGTGTTAAAAATCACAAAACAGTGTCACAGGAGATCCGGCTTTAACATTCGACAGCGGGGCGTAAAGTCATAAGACATTGTACAACATCTTAATCTTAGAATGAGGAAAGAAATAAAGTCACGTCGTCCCCTTGGCGGGAGTCCAAAACTACTCACATTTGTTATTATAACGCCATTGGTGGAGTAATGAGCGAAAGATGGGAATATAATTGGTTTGGTTACTAACAGGAATATATTATGTCGGATGTCAGGGAGACATGCAAAAATATGATATCTAATTTATTAGACGAGCTCGGTGGTCGAATGGTTAGCAATGGCCACTTTGACTCCGAGGTGGCGGGTTCGATTCCCGCACAAGACAAATATTTGTATGCAGGAACATGTCTGTTTGTCTTGGTCTGGGTGTTTTCTATGTATTGTATGTATGTATTTACACAAAAAAATTTATTTCAGTTATCTAGTACCCCTAGTACAAGCTTTGCGCTTAATTACGGAATAGATGGCGCTGTGTAAATTGTCCAGAAATATTTATTTATTTATTTGATGGCCGTATCTTTTTGAAGCTCGATGGCGTCGTTGTGCGAGGCAGTCGCCTCGCACAACGACGCCATCGAGCTAACTAATCGAACACGCATGTTAAGCAACGTCGACTGCAGCCTGTGTATGGATGGGTTTGTTTATGTCGAGCTCATCAGGGCTTTGGAGGGCACGTTAAGCCGTCGGTCCCGGCTGTTGTCATTAGATGGCACTCGTTAAGCCAAGTCAGTGGCCTTAGGTCGGCTTGAAACCACTGACCTCCTCTAACCCGTAGCTGAGCAGCGTGAAGGAGTATGTTCTGAACCTCTTCGATTGAGGGGAGATATGTATCCCAGCAGTGGGATGAAAAAGGGTTGCCGAAGAAGAAGAAACTGTCTGTATAAAAATAATTTTCGGTAAAAACTCAATTTTTGTATAAAAAAGTAAACAAATAACCTGTAATTTAATTTTGTTTTAATTATGAATGCGTGAACGTGCAGCTGAATTCAGCAGTGGCTCTAAAAATTGAGCTAAAGTTGTTGAAGCACGTTACCCCGGGAAACATTAAAATACTACGTGTAATATTAAATTAGCCCATTAACAGTCCAACTGCGGTAACTCACCTCAAAATTCAGGTTAACTGCCAATATTACAGTTGTATCGTCGGCAATAATTAACTGAAACTAACTCGGAAACAGTGCGCGGAGGTAGAACATGGAGTATACATATTCTGGTGGGAAATCAAGGGCAAATTGATATTCGGTCTAGTTCATGTTACGTAGTGGAATAAATTATAAAAAGAAAAACCGGCCAAGTGCGAGTCGGAGTCGCGCACGAAGGGTTCCGTACCATTATCTATAAAAACGGCAAAAAAAACACGTTTGTGGTATGGGAGCCCCCCTTAAATATTTGTTTTATTTTTATTTAATTATTTATTTTTAAAGTGAATATATAACTAAATATTATGTGAGTATTTCAAGCGTCTACCTATTACCGTTATCAATTGCGAGCAAAAACGAGTTAAATCACGTTTGTTGTATGGGAGCCCCCTTAAATATTTATTTTATTCTGTTTTTTAGTATTTGTTGTTATAGCGGCAACAGAAATACATCATCTGTGAAAATTTCAGCTGTCTAACTATCACGGTTCATGAGAACAGCTTGGTGACAGACGGATGGACGGACGGACAGCGGAGTTTCAGTAATAGGGTCCGTTTTACCCTTTGGGTAGGGGATTATAAAAACATCTCATTAAGTAAGGTACGATGATACTTCCACCGACGGTACAATATTATGTAAAGTTCCTTATAACAAATATCATAATAATTAACTGGAACTAACTAGGAAATATTATATATAAATATTGTCACACAAATTACACAGCGCCATCTAGCCCCAAAGTAAGCGAAGCTTGTGTTATGGGTACTAGACAACTGATAAACATACGTCAATACATTTTTATTTTTTTATTTTGTAAATACATACTTATGATACAAAACACCCAGACCAAGACAAACAGACATGTTCATGCACACAAATGTTTGTCCTGTGTGGGAATCGAACCCACAAGCGTTGGTGTCGAAGCCGCGTCTTTGACCGCTACGCCACCGAGCTCGTCATATACGGAGGTAGTGTAGTATTAGTACTATTACTTATACTGTGGTAGTATATACTGGTGGGAAATTAAGGTCAAATTGCTATTCGTATTAGTTCATGTTACATAGTGGAACAAATTATGACAAAAGCATCTCAGAAGTAAGTAAGGTGTAAGTGGTTCATCAACATCTTTGAACCTAAGCCAACTTCACTTGCACGCGGTGCACCCTGCTAACTGACAAACGAAGCTCTGGCGAAAAGAGAGGTACGGGGCGAAATTGTAAGATACCCGACTGGGGAATGTACCACCAGCTCACAGAATACCGCAGCCAAATAACAATTTCCTTGAGGATTGTTGTGTTCCTGCGAGTGAGTGAGATCACCGGAAAGAAAGTTGCTGCATTGGTTAATAGCGGTTAATATGGCTACGGTAACCGCTTCACATCAGGCGTGCCGTATGCTTGTCTGTCACCCGACGTACCTAGTATAAAAAAGAAAAAGAAAATAAAACTCATTAAGTAAGGTTTGTACCTTACCTAATGAGTTTTATTTTCTTTTTATTATATATATATTTTACGTTCACTAATCCAATGTACCGTCGTCGCTCGATGTATCATCGTTGATACATCGAGCGGTACAATGGATTAGTGATCGTCGATCATCAGTTTTTTATTACAAATATATTCGCAATAAAAAAATTCTATGGCAATCGGCTTCAGCTTTTTTCTAAATATATCTCATTCTAAATATATATCATCTAGATATGGGTATCAAAATAAAGGTCTCGATGACCTGATTTCAAATATATATTTGATATATCAGTTTTTGACTGCGGCTTTGCTTGTATGGAATTATATTATTGTTACGCGTGATTAATAAATCTTTTGTAGGTGCAGTCGGGTTTTCGATTTTTTTAATTAATTTAACATGTTCGAGAGTATGTATGTATGAATGTTTAATTGTTTGGCAAGCTCTGCAGCCCGTACGGCTGGATGGATTTTAGCTTGAGAGGTGTCGTTAGATTCGTATTTGCTGTGAGAGTGACACTTAGTACGTCAAAAAAAAAAAAAAAAACAAAATGGTGGATTTTTGGCGCCAAGTTCAAATGCAAATGCGCGCTGCAGTTTGGACGGCTCGTTAGATTTTAGCTTGAGGGGTGTCATTAGATATGTATTTACTGTGAGAGCGACATTGCATATATAAAAAACCGGACAAGTGCGTGTCAGACTCGCCCACCGAGGGTTCCGTAGGTACGTAGGATGATTTTTAAATTTGATATTTTTCATTATAAATAAGAAATAATGAGTCGAAAAAATAAATAAAATATATTTTGCAATGTGTACATCAAGCCCTTTCATATGATACCCCATTTGAACTAGTAGTTTCAATTTGAAATTTCAACACCCTATAAAAAATATAGACCCCCTATTTTTTAAGATCTATTTACAAATGTATAGTTTTGAGATTTATTCCTGTACTTGTAGTCTATAACGATGTTACTTGCCAAATTTCATAGTTCTAGGTCAACGGGAAGTACCCTGTAGGTTTTGATTCCCTTGAGTGTGTCGAAATATGCGTTTTTTGCTGAATAAACGCCCGTAACTTTTTGCTACGTAAACTTAGCAGTTTGATTTTTTTTTAACTTCATGGGACCGTAGACCTGAGTATACAGTTCAAATTTCAGACAGACAGACAGACAGACAGACAGACGGACAACAAAGTGATCTTATAAGGGTTCCGTTTTTCCTTTTGAGGTTCGGAACCCTAAAAATAAATAAAACTAAAAAACATAGAAAAAAATGGTAATTTAAAAAACTAGCAGCAGTCTGGACCCTACATGTGCTCTAAATTCACTAAGCCTCAATTTCTAGAATGGGTCCCGACTGCTACATGTTTTCTTGTTATAGGGGTTTTTCATTTCCAAATTACACAGAAAACCAGTCGGGTTTTTTAGTTTTTTAAATTACCGTTTTTATTAACAAATGTCTCTAAAATACTATTAATTGTCTTTCTATATATCTTTTACTAGCTGGCCCGGCGAACTTCGTACCGCCTAATTGTCAATGAATGTCGTGGTATACATATTAGTTGAACAAAATTTATGATGTCTTGAAATTAATATAATGAATAATAGAAAATAATAGAGAAGCACGATGGCGTCATTGCGCGTGTCAGTCTAATTGTACACGCAAGTTAAGCAACGTCAACCGTAGCCTGTCCATGGATGAGTTTATATTATCTCGAGCTCCTCCGTGCTTCGGAAGGTACGTTAATCCGTCGGTCCCGGTTGTAATCATTAGATTAACTCGAGGTCCTCCGTGCTTCGGAGGGCACGTTAATCCGTCGGTCCCGGTTGTTATCATTAGATTATCTCGAGCTCCTCCGTGCTTCGGAAGGCACGTAAGACGTCGGTCCCGGTTGTTATCATTAGATTATCTCGAGCTCCTCTGTGCTTCGGAAGGCACGTTAAGCCGTCGGTCCTGGTTGTTATCATTAGATGGCAGTCGTTAAGCCAAGTGGCCTTTAGGCGGCTTGAAATTACTGGCGTCCGCCAACTCGCAGTTGAGCAGCGTGGTGGAGTATGCTCGAAACATATTCAGTTGAAGGAAGACCCGTATTTAATATTACCCAGCAGTGGGCAAATATTACCCAGCAGTGGGTAAATATTAAGTTCAGTATTTTACTATGTCACAAAATAAAGTACCATGACACTTGACAATCAATTAATATTCATTTTCAAGCATTCATTCATAAACAATTTTCAAAACAACAACGGACAACTTTCGCGACGTAAAAGTTAGACCAATCGATTTGACATTTAATTGAAAATCAATAAATATCCCAATCCGTTTTCAAATTTAATTTTTCGACAATTTTGTCAATGTTTTAATACTTATTATCCTATACCCACATTTCTGAACGCACGCATACATTTGACGTACGCACGTTAACGTCACATTTGACAGCTACGACAACCACGAACATTTTGTATGGGAAAATGTTTTTTCTTTTATTTTATTTTTTTTTCGTAAATTTTCCAATGTTTTTAATAGTTATTCTGCTATTCTGGACGAAGACAAATCCAACAAATAAAAAACCATGGCAATCGGTCCAGCCGTTCTCGAGTTATAAGTGTTGTAACAAACACGACTTTCTTTTATATATATAGATTTACTTTATTTGACAGAAAATATTAAGCACTTGACATACACTATTTGACATAAGCCTATAAAGTTGCGATTGTGAGATGGCGCTACTGTCGTGCACGGCGCGAATAGGTATGGTTGCACACATGATAATGAAAAATAAAATGCAGTGTTGCTGTGTCATGGACGACCGTGTGTGCGTGTACGTGAATACGTTATATGCACTAAAATTATACTAAAATAGCAGCGCTTCTCCCTCCCCTTCACGCGATGTTCCATAGTCCTTACTTAGCGTATAAATTCTTTGATCCTTTATCTATCCATTGGTGTGATTGAATTTTGGATGGAGATGATAGATATGTAGCTGTAACACCAAACTGTATCCCCCAAATATTTTGTTATCATTCAGTTTTAAAAACAGATTAACGTCAAAATATAACACACACAATTTTCAGACATCAACAAACTAAAATATTATCATAGTAATAATACAAGAGAAACGAAAAATGCTACCTTTCATCTTTTATCTTCGTTACCTTATCAATAGTTTCAGATGATTGACTCCTAAATTTCAAAGGCTGTCGTGAAACTATTTCAATCCTGTTTCTCGCTCCATTGGGCACAAAGAATTAATTGCTCGTTAGTTTTTGTAAGGGATGCCTAAAGAAAGCTGAAGAAATATTTTTTCCCATAGTTCGGTTTTTGTTAGTCGTTTAGCTCGTTCGTTTTGTACAAGCGAATAATTGGTTTGTTTTTATTATTGACCTAGTTTGCGCCTGCGACTTTTTACGTGCGTATCCGGGTATCCTATGGGAATCTTTAAAAGTCCTGCCATAAATATCTAATTTCAACCCGACCCGACCATTGGTTTGAGTTTTGAGTTAACAGATCAGTCAGTTAAAGATACAGTCAGCGAAATTATTGTCCGTCAGGGGTGCTAAGGAAAACCTCCTCGTGTGCTCGAGACCCGTTTTAGGCCCCTTTGTCTTGCTGGAGACGTACGGTGCGAACGACGTGTTAGTGATCGCCTGAGTCTGGTGTACCCTGGGCAACAACGATCAGTAACTTCTCTCCGCGAAGATCATGCTGACCGTTGGCTAATGTACTATCAGGAATGTTTCTGGCAGAGGAGGAGCGTGTCACCATGTCTACGCTTGTGAACGTCTGCGTCTCCCGTCCCTCTGAGCTGGCCGCTCACGGTGAGTCGCACAGCAGAGGGGCACTCTCTAGTGTAACGAGGAGTTCACTGGGTTGTGAATCGATGAGGAAGAACACATCGTTAAAAATATCCCGTGGTGTCGGCGTGCCGTATGTCTCCCGGTGAGCCACTAATCAGGGAGGGGGAGAAACTGGCGGGCGGCGTGATATCCTTAACGGATTTCCCCGTGTAAATATATATTGTTGTGTGTAAAGTCGGTTTACGGACGATAACTTTACGTGATTACATCATAAGAAAACATTGATGAAAAATTGCATACTTTTATGAGTCGATCGTGCCTCTTTATCGCTTGTTCTCGCTTGCACGCTCGGCTCAGGCGGTATAATTTTACAATTTTAGATACTCTGTTTGATAATACTCTTAGTAAATCAGGCCGGGGAAACAATTGCGAGCCGGTCGAAGCCGGGACGGGTCGCTATTTGAAGGTAAAGGAGAATAATTACAGATTAACTTTAATAAATTATCTTCGGACGAATCCATTTCGATGGTCTGACGCGCTCAGTAGACAATGAACGACGAGCTTTTGAGAATTAAGACGTATTAGAATGGAGCGATAAAATGAATATTCTTGATAGTGCATAAATTCAATTGTCAGACTTGTATTCTACTTCCATCCCCATAAATTCTATATGTTTATAATATTACTCGTCGTTGTCAACGCTTATTCAGCCCACTGCTGGGATACGAGTTCAGAGCATACTCCACCACGCTGCTAAACCGCGGGTTGGCGAAGATCAGTGTTTTTAAGCCGCCTAAATGCCACTGACTTGACTTAACGACTGCCATCTAATGCCAACAGCCGGGACCGATGACTTAACGTACCCTCCGGAACACGGAACTTAAGCTCTGAAGTACGGTACATGCTTTACAGTATAACATGTATATTAGCATCAACGTGTATAATTCACACACATTACATGATGAGATGTTGCAACTCTTTGCGTTCTATATAAATTATACCACGGGGAGTGCGCGGATGTCAATGAAAACTTCATCAAATTTCGTGTAACAAAAAAGGAGTTAGCCGAAATCAAATAGATATACAGCCGTAGAATGCGACATAATTTCAGACATTTCATACGTGTCACTTTCAAGATTCGAACCCCTTTAAACAAAGAATTTCGAAGAAACTCCCTCCAATTCTAAATACTCCCGGATTAAAATGTACGAATCTGGGAGCTCAAAAACAAAGTTTTAGAGTTGTATCAGAAATCTTTTCTCGACGGCTGCTTGAAGAATGAACCTTGTTTTCAAGCCTCCTCAATTTGTCAACGTGACGCGATGGCGGCAAACAAATGATCCTAGGCCATCCTGGATTTCAGCAAGAACTTCTTTGTACTTATACTCAGATTACAAGTATAATGTAGACATTTTAAGTAGGCACGCAAATTGAAGATCTCTGCCGCCTAACGCAGGAATACTTAATGCCTTCTAAATCTTTCTTAATCGTGGTACAGAAAATGCTGTGATTTTATCTAAATTACTATACGATATTTTCCTGCCCCCTAGGTTATCTGCATGATATGTGGCCAGCCCATTGCCACTTCAATCTAAATAAACTTAATAGAATGGCTATATATAGCCTTGTATATAACATTCTATTCTATATATAGCCTTATACATAGCATTCTATTCTGAACTAAGACTAGTGTTCGTTCAGAATAGAATGGCTATATATAGCCTCTCCATGAAGAACTATTGCTATTGATTACTGTTTTCAGAATGTATCTCATGCACGGGGTTTTTTATACGACTAGGTTGACTAGGTTGAAAGCGTACGACCTGCCTGATGACAAGCAGTCATCGCAGCCTATGGACGCCTGAGACACCAGAGGCAATCACTCAAGCGTTGCCGACACTGAAAAAACTCCGTTTACGCCTTGAAGAACCCCATACGTGACGTTATTATAATGCCTCCCTGTTGCTAATTCATATTTTTTTCTCTTTCCATTATATAGATCCTTGAAATTGAATTATATTAATACAGTTCACTAAATGCTCCAGTTTCATATTAGCTGGTATATTCCGTTAATTAATTAACCACGTTAGTGCACCGCTGGTTCACTAATTAGTAAATTGAACGACGTGAATTCGCTCTTTGAAGCACGTTCGATCGGTGGCGTGTTCCAAATAAAGACAGTTTGGAACGTAGTAGAGTCTCGAGCTGATGTTAGTTGGCATTTCACCTACAGTATGAAAGGATATGTTACGGTGTATATGTACTGAAGATAGGTGTGAACATCAACTTAATTTTAGCCGGCATATGTAACCGCAGCCTCATGGTTAAAAATGTAGATGCAATATAAACAACGATAACATACACATGTATATTTTTATATTTAGGGGTGTAAGTGGTTCCTCAACATCTCTGAACCAAAGCCAACTTCACCTGCACGCGGTGCACCCTGCTGACTGACAAACGAAGCTCTGGCGAAAAGAGAGGTAGGGAGCGTAATTGTAAGCTACCCGACTGGGGAATGTACCTCCACCTCACAGAATACCGCAGCCAAATAACAATTCCCTTGAGGGTTGTTGTGTTCCTGCAAGTCAGTGAGGTCACCAGAAATGAAGGAGATGCTGCGTTGGCAGCGGGGGTGGCGGCGCGCGAGCGATATTTTATGTTGCGAGCGTTAATATGGCTACGGTAACCGCTTCACATCAGGCGGGCCGTATGCTTGTCAGCCACCCGACGTAGTATAAAATAAATATGCCACCCTACTCCCGCGGATACGTGGCAGTAAAAACAGTATCATACGCGCGTTCACGGACCAGCCCCCCTAGCCAAGTGTAATTCGTAGCGTAACGAACGTTAGATAGATCACGTGACATTTGTCAAAATCGACATTTTAGTATATAATAGGTAGGGGAAAAAGTCTTTTCGCATTATAGTATGTATGAACTTGTAATAAAATCTCTTTGGTTATACCATTTGTATCTGAAAGGTTTAGATATCTTTAAAAAGTTTAAATTTTTGAAAAAGATAATTCCAAATTCAAATTAGATAAATGTGTGATTTTCATTTGTTTTTTTTTTACTGTCAAGATGAGTGAATTTAATGAAAAAATTCGATACATTTTAAAATTTTACTACAAAAAAGGTAAAAATGCAACGCAAGCTGCGAAAAAATTTGTGACGTTTATGGACCTAGTGCAGTGTCTGTGAGAGTAGCACAAATTTGGTTTAGGCGTTTTCAATCTGGAAATTTTGATGTCAAAGATGCACGTCGCTCTGGTCGCCCTGTTACGGATAAAATGGATGCCATTTTTGAAAAAGTGGAGCAAGATCGGCATATCAGTAGTTACGACGTAGCTGAAGAACTAGGAATTGACCACAAAACAGTTTTGGCGCATAAAAAGGTCGTGGTCAAAGGCCGGCCAGGCTTCACAGACTCTGGCGAAACCCGGGTTAACCCGCAACAAGGTGATGCTGTGTGTATGGTGGTATTGGAAGGACATTATTCATTATGAGCTGTTACCGCCAGGCAGGACTATCGATTCTGAACTGTACTGTGAACAACTGATGAGATTAAAGCAAAAACTTGAGAGAAAGCTGCCGGAATTAATTAACAGAAGGGGTGTGATTTTTCATCATGATAACGCTAGACCTCACACATCTTTAGCCACTCAGCAAAAATTAAGAGAGTTTGACTGGGAGGTGTTAATGCATCCGCCGTATAGTCCTGACCTTGCACCTTTCGATTTCCACCTGTTTCAGTCTCTTCAGCATTCTTTAGGTAATGTCAGGTTAACATCACGAGAAGACTGCCAAAACCACTTATCGCGGTTTTTTGAACAGAAGTCCCAAAATTTCTATAGTAATGGGATCATGTCTATACCTACAAGATGACAAAAAGTTATCGAACAAAATGGCACCTACATACTTTAGTTAAATGTAAATAAACTTTATTAAAAAATGTTTTGAATTTTCATATAAAATACGAAAATACTTTTTCCCCAACCTAATATTTACAATCATTTTAGTATGAGAATTGAACATTTTAGTAGTATAAAAAAAACACGTGCATGAGATACATTCTGAAAACGGTAATCAATAGCAATAGTTCTTCATGGAGAGGCTATATAAGACTAGTCTTAGTTCAGAATAGAATGGAATATACTTTGCTGCACTAATATGACAAAGAACAAGACACTTGCAAAAATGAAAAGTAAGGCGGTTTTATCGCTAAAGGCCATCTCTTCCAGACAACCTCTATAAAAGAAACAATGATAAAATTAGGTAGGTCATTAATTGTTATAGAATGATACATATTAGTATAATACAAATCATCATTATCATCAGGTCGTTTTAGTCTCCACTTCAGGAGCACGGCCCTCTTTCGTCCGTCCCAGACAGAAGGAGAAGTTGGCCTACACTCCCCACGCTGGCCAGACGGGTTGGAGAGGCCTGATCGATGTTTGATAATGTATTTCCTTTAGTAGCCTTGTACGACATCCACGGGAAGAGTCGGAGTGATTCTATTCTAGTCTGCCGGGAACCACACTAATACAAATATAATATAATATAATATATATATATATATATATATATATATATAATAACCTTTAAACTTTCGCGTTGTATGATTAAAATGATAATAACTACTAGAATTAACGCGATCATGCATATAAGGTATATTTACATACCTTTATTATTGCTTGTCTTGCCAAACTCCAGGTGACTACAAAATAGATTGCAGTTACGGTAGTTCCTACATAGCTACATAGGACAAACTGAGCGAACTATTGCTGAATGGGTCAAAGAACACATCGCCGCTGTAAAGAACTGCCAGAGTAGCAAATCAGCGATTGCAGAACACGTACTTGAATCTAGTACAAATCCTTGGATCGACTTCTTTCTACGGATAGCCAGTTCTTCTCAAGAGTTATGGAGTATAGAAAACCATTAAAGAAATTAAAAGCACGATGATTAAATAATATTATGTATATTAGCAATGTATGTTGGGTGTGATAATGCCCCCCACAGCAACGATGTACAGAGATACATGGGGTCATTTTTCTGTTGCAAAATAACTATTAGATGACAGGATGATTATATTGAGGATATTTTTTTATAAAACGTTGTTTAGAAGTCAGTAAAGTATTTTATCTTTGTACCTATTGGTTTAACTAGAATAGAAAAATCTTTCTAATATATAAAATTCAAACAAAATATACACACAAAATTTCATTTTCGTTAAATTTTGTGTGTATATATATCGGTTAGGTCTGCGAATCGGACAACATTTATTTTTCATCCCCCTAAATGTTAAGGGTGGTCAACATTAAAGCGGATTAGCAAGTTGAAGTGGCAGTGGGCAGGGCACATAGCACGGAGGACGGATGACCGATGGGGTCGAAAGGTTCTCGAGTCCACGTACCGGCGAGCGCAGCGTAGGACGTCCACCCACAAGGTGGACAGACGACCTCATTAAGACCTTAGGATCGCGCTGGATGCAAGCCGCTTCCAACCGGTCTTATTGGAGATCTAGAGGAGAGGCCTATGTCCAGCAGTGGACTTTCAATGGCTGAGATGATGATGATGATATAAAATTCTCGTGTCACGGTGATTGTAATTAAATCTCCTCCGAAATGGCTCTACTCGATTTTCGTGAAATTTTGTGTGCATATCGATTAGGTCTGCGAATCGGACAACATCTATTTTTCATCCCCCTAAATGTTAAGGGTGGTCAACATTAATTAACATCAATTAGCCCCTAAATTTATTTTTTTATGATACAGCATATAAAAATACATACAACCCCAAATTTTCACCCCTCTACGATCAACCCCTAAATTTATATATAATATTTAAACTTACTTGCTTCAAAACTTAGTTTTTGGGGGTCACGTGGCCCCCAAATTGTTAGTAGGTACGTCTGTACAATTTACGATACTAGTTAAGGGTTAATACAAATTAAGATTTTCAGTCGAAATTTATGAGACATTGTGTCAAATAATATCTCTAAAATATTCCATCTCGGGCTACAAAACGGAACCTAATATTCCAGTATTAGGTGCGAATGATCTCGGCAACCCTCAGCTCACCCCGTGGATATTGCGGCGACAGTTGGTCCAAATATCCGCGCCGAATATCTGTACTTGTGGATAATATCCCTTGTCTTTACGGATTAGGGTGGTCACGAACTAAGCGTTTCACTTAGCGCGTTTTCAGCGGTGCTCAAAGTAATTAGTGTGCTTAAGTAACTTAGCGAGAAGCTTAGTCTGTTACGTTTAAGTTTGAACTACTTGGACGACTCGTCACATATATATTAGTTACTATATCTTCCCTTTGTGGTTTCGCCTGCATGAAGTTTACTCCAAGTGTACATGTACCTAGAAAGAAATCAAGTGTAATATTTTTATGGTACTGATATAATCAACAAACGCTCCCTGATGCAGTCAGCAAAAAAGATACGGGTTTATACCCGTATTAATAAAATGCTTATAAAACTGCATGCGCGGATTTACACGACGTTTTTATCAACATCTCCACTGTCACTACAATAATACCTTTCTACCGGCCTCAAGAAAACAACAACCCACCAAGGATTTTTTGTTAAATTATGGTCTTTTATTGAGGTACGAGGTCTAGGTACTGTATCAGGAGTTTGACCTGGGGCCCTACCGCCGAAGCTGAAGCCGAGCCGACCTTCCGGACTCCCCATCGAATATTTTGATTCAGAAAATAGGCTTTACATTTTAGTTATTGACAAACATCTTCAGCTTAGTCGGTAGAGCTTCAGGGTCTCTACTAGCAAAGCTATACAATTATCACCAATCTAAGCTAAAGTTTGATATTTGCAATCAAAAAATACGACGCCAAAAAATCGGCTTCAGTTTACCGCCCTGGAGATACTTATTTAACAAGAGCACTAATGAAGCGCAACGAGTAATTTCGAAAAGTTTTTTCAATAGGGATAACAAAGTTATATGATGTCTTATCTTTCAAATATTGTATGATGGTGAACCTCTAACATTAAAAAAATAAGTTTTGTATCAACAAGAACATGTGTAGCAACGTTTATCCGACGCGCTCGGTGGCGTAGCCGTCAATGACTCGGCTTCGACACCAACGCTCGTGGGTTCGATTCCCACACAGGACAAACATTTGTGTGCATGAACATGTCTGTTTGTCTTGGTTTGGGTGTTTTCTAAGTATCATAAGTATGTATTTATAAAAAAAAAATGTATTTACGTATGTTTATCAGTTGTCTAGGACCCATAACACAAGCTTCGCTTACTTTGGAGCCAGATGGCGCTGTGTAATTTGTCTGACAATATTTATATTTATTTATTTATTTTTATCCGTTGACAAACTTTTTGCCAAAAACGCAGCGTCCACAAGCGCCCTGTGAGCCGTACTCTGCACGTTTTTTCTTTTAATTGCCCGTAATTGCCGGACGTCGGATGTTTTACGCGTTGTGTTTGTCGCAAACATTGTTGAGGATTTCATGGCTTTTAGTTGAGTGGTCATTTGTCTTGTTTAGTTTAATATTTGGTATGCCCGGACTATTGAATTTTGGCGAACTATCTTTTGTATTTACGCGATAAAATTCAATGTAGTTGTGATAGAATTACTATGTACGATATGACTGTTTATTTTATATACGATTTTTTTATCTGGATAGGCCCACTACACATTCCCACTACTGCATCTCTGTGTACGTTATGTTCTCCTGTGTACCTTACGTACGTACGTTATTTATAATGGTAGGTAGGTAACACTTTTGATCGAACACACTAATAAAAACATTTCAATGTGATATGGATTAATATTTTTCAGAGTAAAGTTTTGCCTAGAAATGTCGTTGAATTTCCATTTCCATATTAAGTAAATTGCATATTAAACTTATATGAAAGATACATCGAAATTAATGATTTGCCTTACTTTCAGTTCCAGTTGCCTTAGTTACGTCTCGTTTCATCGTAACTAGTAACTATACTGTCACGTCACTCGTTGATTCGTTTCGTTTAAGAAGAAGAAAAACTTGATTTGCACATTACACAGAATTATACAAACAAGTCAAACAGACACAATTATTATATAAGAAAATTGAAAGTACCTACTGTGCAATGTCGCAAAATGTGGGACCATTTTGCGACATTGCACTCAATATATAAATCGGCCAAATGCGAGTCGGACTCGCGGACAAAGGGTTCCGTACCATTATAAAAACGTGCAAAAAAATATCACGTATGGGCTCCCCTTAAATATTTATTTTATTCTGTTTTTTAGTATTTGTTGTTTCTGTAGCACACTCGGCACTGATATTCAGTTAGGACTAGTTGCTACATCATGGATATACATCCACAAAAACGACAAGAAACAACATTAACAATTATATATAAAATGGAAGATAAGTTAAAGTAACAAACAGGCATGTCACCCAATAAATATTATTAGGGTGGATACGTTAATAAAAATACAATACTGTCATTCGACAAAAATCTGAAGCTTCATTCATTCGCACTCAATCGATAATCTACTTACGTCCCGTCAGAGTGTTGTATGTTTTATTTGTAACTCTAAACGATTAAATGATTGATGATAGAACGGAATGTGCGGATTCATTCCGTTCTATTTAATCATTCAATCATTAGTTACAAATATAACATACAACACAAACAACAAGAACATCACAACAACAACAACACAACAATCTAGTTATGTATCCTCAAATGTCTACAGTGCAAGTGAATAGTGCAAACTCAGCACTTTAGGGTGACATCATCCTGTATGAACTTTAAGCTAGGCATCTCATTCGTGTAGCGCATCTAAATCTGTGCACGCGTCTCTTGTAATATTAATATAAAATAAAATAAGTTTTATTTCAAATTTATTTCTTTTAAAAACTTAGTCCCGAGCTCCCTAAATATAGCTGGCGCAGCCGGGTCGGATTCGAAAATTCGGTGTCCTTCACGCGAATTGTAGGCTCAAAATCGTCTCACTCGAAAGTGTGCAAGTGACCTTTCGAATCTGCCGAACCAAATAAATTTGCTAATTTTCGGGACAGTGAGTGACCTTCATCAGATCTGGAGAAATGGGTGCGGTGACTGGCCGGTGAGTAGAACTTTTCGCCTTCCATTCCTGCCTATTCTATCCTATTCGTTGCAGTAAGGATTAGACTTCTCCTTTTGCGAAACGTAATCTGATTTAAAATAAGCGATATAACTAATATATTAATTAAATATTTCATGTGTTTCTTTTAATAAATAGATACATATATAGAATAGATACTTATATATTTCATGTGCTTTTGAAATATATTATATAGGTAAACGATTAAATATTATAATAGTATATTACTAGTGTGCATTTGCTTACTTTATTGTTATTTAAAATGTCTCAAGCGGCGGAGATAAAAACTAAAACAGAAATAAATTTAATACCAAGGGAATTCGTTAGCATTATTTCCCCTTATGGTGGTGATAAGAGGTTATTAAATTTATTTCTACGAAAATGTGATTATGTAATTGCTAAATATAGAGGGAACGAGGAACAAAATCGCTATTTAATGCAAGTGATTACGAGCCGTCTCACAGACAATGCAGCTGCCGTTATCAGTGAGCGCGAGGACATAGAGACGTGGGCGGAGTTCAGGGAATTACTTATACAGCATTTCGGTGACCCTCGTAGCGAAGAATGTATTGCCATTGAATTAGAATCTTTAAAAATAAAATCGGGCGAATCATTTTTGGACTTTTGTAACCGAATACAGATTGTACGATCTCATTTAATTGCAAAAGTAAATTTAATTACGGATATTAATATGCGGTCTAATAAAATAATTATTTACAATAAAATAGCCTTGAATGTATTTTTATATAATCTGCCAGAAAATATGGTTAGGATAGTGAGATTAAAAGATCCACAAACTCTCGAGTCAGCACTTAGCGTTGTCCTCGAGGAAGTTAATTTCCATGAACAATATATTTTGAAAAATAAAGGCAATAACTTAGATAGGCCAAGACCACAAAATTTGGTGTTGCCATTTAAATCAAATCTACCTACCATTAACGCTACGCCTAATTTTGCACATGGGTTCAGATTACCAAGCCCACAAAATAATTTTAAGTTTGGTATCCCACCAAGTAAACAGGTTAAGCTGACACCGCAAAATAGTCAACTTTTGCCATTTGGGTATCCACCCTCAAATCATACAGCGCAACAATTTAATTATAGGCCGCAACAGCCAGTAGGTTACCGCCCACCACAATTTGGCTATAGACCGTTCGGCTTACAACAGCAACCCGCCATGTCCCCTCAACAATTTGGGCAACAACAGCAATTTAGGCTTCCACAGCAGAATTTCACCCAGAAACCAAATTATACAGCTGATGTTTCTATGCGTACTGCCCCACCAGTAAAACATGGTTTCCAAGTCAATGAGACAGACTTAAATGATATGGAAGACTACGCGTTAAATTACACTCGTCAAGGTTATGAGGTAGATCCATATAATTGTGACTATGTACCTTACTATGTTGAAGACCCCTCTATAAGCACAGTTGGCATTAATTATCCACATCAAGAATCAGCATCCGCGGATTCGGTAGAGCCACACAATACAACATGCGAATCAGATAACACCGATACACAACAGGTAGAAAATTTTTACATAAATGCCTCCCCAATAGTGGACAAATGATAGAATTAAATTGTGACTTAAAATTAAAATTACCTTATATTTATCTACCTGAAATTGACGCTAAATTTATGATCGATACTGGTAGCACGAGATCGTTCGTAAGCCCACCAAAAGCCTATAAATTCTTTCCATCACAAATTTACTACGAGCCTTTTGAGGTTGTTAGCACTCATACAAGGTCATCTCATGACCAAGTCGCTTATATACCTCTACTACCTACCTTTAAGAACAATATCTATCACCGCTTTTATATATATGAAGTAGACGCTCGCTATGATGGTTTGATAGGAAACGACTTATTAACACAGTTGGATTCGGTTATAGACCTTAAACAAAAAGTGCTAAGAACAAAGACAGTAAATATACCTATTGTTCATGCATCATCAGAGCACAGGGTGAAACTACCCCCGCGTTCAGAAACAAGAGTAAAACTCCCTACAGACATGTATTCAGGACATGCCGTTCTTGACTTTAAAGAATTTTGTAAAGGCGTCCGAATGCCAGACGCTATTGTCAATTGTATTCATGGTTATGCTACCACAGTTATCCAAAATTCCTTAGACCAAGAAATGGAATTGACAGTGACTAGCCCTTTTAAAACTTCTGAGTATATCCCAATTTCGAATATAGATAAAGACTCAAAGAACACTAGAGATATTGACTACGATAGGCTTCTAACACAGAATTTAACAAAATTACGACTAGACCACATGAACTCTGAAGAGCACGAATCCATACTTAAACTATGCAAAGAGTACAAGGACATATTTTACTGTGACCAACTGCCCTTAACATTCACAAACCAGGTAAAACATTTCATACGTACCAAAAATGAAGATCCCGTTTACACAAAGCCTTACCGACAACCCCCTGCTCAGGCAGCTGAAATAAAAAGACAGGTAGAAAAACTTTTACAGGATAATGTAGTTGAGGAATCACATTCACCTTGGAGTTCACCTGTACATCTGGTATCAAAGAAACCCGATGCATCTGGTGAGACTAAATACAGAATGGTTATAGACTACAGAAGACTGAACGACATAACTATAGACGACAAATACCCCTTGCCCAACATAACTGACATTTTTGACAAACTAGGGAAGAGTTCATATTTCACTACGCTTGATTTAGCTAGTGGCTATCACCAAATAGAAGTAAACGAGACAGATAGACAAAAAACAGCGTTCAGTACTGAGTTTGGACACTATCAATTTTTAAGAATGCCATTTGGACTTAAAACTGCACCTGCAACCTTTCAACGTACCATGGACAATGTATTACGTGGACTACAAGGAATACATTGCCTTGTTTATCTAGATGACATAATAATATTTTCAGCAAGTTTAGCAGAACATTTAGAAAAACTTCGAGCCATTTTTCACAGACTCAGACACACTAATTTAAAAGTACAACTGGACAAGTCAGAATTCCTTCGAAAAGACGTACTCTATTTAGGACACACCATAACTAAAGACGGACTTCGACCTAATGACGATAAAATTAAAAGTGTATTAAACTACCCAATTCCAAGAACTACTACTGAAATCAAAAGTTTTCTTGGATTAATTGGTTATTACAGGCGATTTATTAGAGATTTTGCTAAGGTCACCCAACCACTCACGGCATGCCTTAAGAAAAGGAATAAAATTATAATAGACCAAAAGTATATCGATGCTTTTGAAAAGTGTAAAGAACTTCTCATTAGCGCCCCTCTGTTGCAATATCCTGACCCTTCTAAGCCTTATGTACTTACTACAGACGCATCTTCAGTTGCATTAGGTGCTGTTCTATCCCAAGGTCCCATCGGGCAAGACAAGCCAGTAGCCTATGCTAGTCGTACATTAAGCGACACAGAGTCCCGGTACAGTACAATCGAAAGAGAACTACTCGCTATCATATGGGCAGTGAAGCATTTCAGACCGTATTTATACGGACATAAATTTCAGATATATACCGACCACAGACCTCTAGCCTGGCTATATTCCCTTAAGGAGCCGAATAGTAAATTAACCCGTTGGCGTTTAAGACTTCAGGAATTTGACTTTGACATTATATATAAGAAGGGACAACAGAATACTAACGCCGACGCTCTTTCCCGCATAAAACTCAATGCTTTAGGTTCTGACGATGACAGTATGTCTATGAAAGTTAATGTTGACAAGAAAGACGAAGAACTTGAGAAACATCTTAAGGAATTAGACGATAGAGTGGAACAACTAGCGAGAGAAGCTAAATCACGAATTGAACCCGACATTATTACTATATCTGACTCATCCACATTGTCGGCGGTTGACTTTAATGAATCTGAATCGGAATTCCCTTTGAGACCCGACTCTAGTTCTACCGAAACAGCTCACTCAGCCCAAGAGCTGGAATCCTATGGTATCCCCATTCTCCATGAAGCCATAGATGCTAAACCCAACCAAATATTGGTCTTTCAGTGGTTCAAAAACGAACTACAGGTGAGGGATCTATCCAGGGACAAACAAAAGATTTTAGAAGTATTTTTGCCCATAAACAATTTCCAATTGATAAAAGAATTTTTAAAACAATATATAAAGCCAAAAATTAAATATTTTATTTATTTCGAAAATGAAACCCATAGACGAGATTTTAGTGCAGTAGTAATAGAATTATTTAAAAAGGGGATGGTAGAGTTTTATGAATGTACTGAAAGAGTTGTATACGTGGAAGATGAAAGAGAGCAGAAGGCAATCATTTTAAAATATCACGAAGGTCCTACGTGTCATCGTGGAATCAAGGAAACCATGGTAAGGATCCGTAGAAATTACCAGTGGGACAACATGTTGACCACTGTATCCGCTGTCATAAATAACTGTGAGGCTTGTCGTAAGATGAAGTATGACAGAAAACCGTTAAAACCAGCTCTCCAACTTACCCAGACTCAAAATGCTCCCTTTCAGGAAGTGTTTATAGACATCTTCTCTATAGAAGGAAAATACTATCTAACACTAGTAGATGCTTTCAGCAAATTAGCTCAGGCTTTCAATATTACAAATCGTTCTACTCCGGAGGTCATACGCGCGTTGATAAAATATTTTTCTTTCTATGGCACCCCTCGTAAAATTTCATGTGATCCAGGAACGGAATTCAATAACGAGTTAATGAGAGAACTTATGGGTATGTATAAAATTGAATTACATATTACTACTCCCAACAACCCTAACTCCACAGGTATAGTCGAGCGCTTTCATTCCACTTTGATAGAGATATACCGATTGGCTAAATACGAACAAAGGTGTACTGACGCAGCTTCAATTATGACTTACTCTATAATGGCATATAACCACACTATACATTCAGCTACAGGACTTACCCCTTTTGAAGTAGTCTTTGGTCATACTGATGCTAACAAAACTTTCGACGTTGATTTCGAAAAAGCGTATATTCAGCAGTTACTAAAAGATCATGCTAAACGTACAAAACATCTATACCAATATATAGCACAAGAAATGTTAACGAAAAAGGAAAACGTTAGAGAAAAGAGAGTAGGAAATGATAAACCTGTATTAAAAGTAGGTGATACAGTATTCGTGAAGGATATTAATATTAGAAAGAGTAAAGACAAGGCTAGGTATAAGAAAGCTAAAGTGAAAGATAGTACTGACAGAAATATTGTACCGGTTCAGATAGGTGCTAGAGAAAGCAAAGTACCAGTTAAAAACGTTAAGCGTCCTCCGCAGGTGGTGTCTGCTCCTGGTCCTCCTACACATGACCCAGGCCCTTCAACTTCAACGCACTGAAGGGAATCCTGGTATTTTACCCGTAAAACTCGGACAGGCATACAAACAAGAGGATAAGTGGACAATTGTGAAGGTGATCGATCTGAGCATAGTACAAGACGAATTAAATTTAAATATTAAAAAATATACAGAATTTGATAAGTTAGTAAATAGTAATAAGCATTACGATTACGAATTTTATGGTCTTAAATTACAGGCTCGAAATTTACAAGATATTACAATAGATAAATTTAAACAACTTGTTCCCTCTAGTAGAGTTAAGAGAGGCTTGATAAACCCACTTGGATCGTTAATAAAACTTGTCACGGGAAATTTAGATCACGAGGATGCGTTAAAATATGACCATTTGATCTCCCAAGTTAGAGACAAACAGGTAAAAACTGATGTGAAAATGGTAATTTTCTCCAAAACGTTAGATATCATTATTAATAGTACTGAGACCTTGCAAAACAATACATTGATATTAGATGAAAGACTTAAGCGCATTGAAAAAAATATTATGAATGCAGCCAAAAAAGAAAATAACTCAATTTATGCTACGTATGTGTTAAGCATGTTTCACCTATTCATTAGTAATTTTCGAACAATATATTTGATATTAAGTGAGATAGAGACAGCCTTGGCGTTAAGTAAAGTCTCGGTACTACATCAGTCATTGATTAACTCCACAGAATTGTTATATACGCTAAAAAACATTGCTAAAAATGATAACTTTGTATATCCTATTAATATAAATAATTTAGTTAAGATAGAGCAGACAATGACTGTAAAGGCTTATGTAAAGGAAAATCAGATCACGTTTATTATGGAAGTCCCTATAACTGACGGTAATGTGTATAATTATTTTAAAGTATACTCTCTCCCTGTTACATCCCAAAGAAACCTTACCTCGGTAATAATCCCAGAATATCCCTACCTATTGGTGGAAAGTTCGAAATACTTGCCAGTAGCCCGGCCCTGTCAGGAGTTAGCAGTCGACCAGTTCCTGTGTAAAGAAGACGATGTCGTACATTATCCCGAACCTACTTGTGTGGAGCAATTGATGAAGTTCCATACTAACCTGACTCTATGTATCGCCCGTACCGTTGAAACTGAAGACATTAAAATCCAGCGTATCGGCCCTGTCGATTGGATACTCTTTTCTCGCAACCCTAACGTCCTAACTGAGAAATGTCGCAACGACGTCATTAAAAAACAGGTACAAGGCACTTACCATCTTACCACAGATGCCAATTGTGAACTCTACCTGAAAGACTTTAAAATAGACCGGCGGCGATCTTCAGCTGCAGACTCACGCTTCAAGGTTACCCCCATCATGACCCTACCAGAGCTGAAGGAAGATAACGTCATCGAGATGAAAAGAATCAATATAAAAGGCATAAATTTGGATGAACTAAAGGATTTATCACACGTTCTAAAAGGTGCGGCGTCTAATAGTGATACAGATAGTGAAACAGTGATCGTGAACACTCGTAGTATAAGTTTAGGTACCATAGTTCTTTATGTACTCTTAGTTATTTGTACTACTAGTTTCCTTGCATGGAAATGTAATTTTATTACAAGGGTGCAAAATTATTGCGACTCAAAATCGTCCGATAATTTCACACTTGAGGAGGGAGGAGTTATGTATCCTCAAATGTCTACAGTGCAAGTGAATAGTGCAAACTCAGCACTTTAGGGTGACATCATCCTGTATGAACTTTAAGCTAGGCATCTCATTCGTGTAGCGCATCTAAATCTGTGCACGCGTCTCTTGTAATATTAATATAAAATAAAATAAGTTTTATTTCAAATTTATTTCTTTTAAAAACTTAGTCCCGAGCTCCCTAAATATAGCTATCTTCTTCTTCATAATATATAAAAATTTCGTGTCACGTTGTTTGTCCGCGATGGAATCCGAAACTACTGAACCGATTTAAATCAAATTTTGCACGCGTGTGCAGTTTGATCCAACTTGAGATATAGGATAGTTTTTAACTCAATTATGAAACAGAAGCACTTATAATTGTCATCAACATAAAGTTATTTTGGATTGAGTGTGGTTCAGTAGTATCTTTAGAGCCAAAACCAACCTCACTTGCACATGGTGCATCCCACCGGCTAGCAAAAGGGGCTTTGGTGAAAGAGAAATAGGACATAACGAGCCTATACTGGTGTAATCATAAAGATTTGATATTAATTGATCTTTGATTTGTTGGATTTGTTTCCGCCCCGTATAGCTGAATAACTATTAAAAAATTGGAAAAATTTACGTAAAAATATTTAAAGGCGATACGAAATTCGCAGGGCCAGCTAGTTTTTATATTAATATTCACATGGCATTTTGGTGGAATATGCTGAGGACCATATAATTTATAAAGACTTATTGTTAACCATATTCTGTGAATAAAGTATCATTCATTCATTTCTAGTAACTGCTTACGAAAAATAACATGTTTCTAACGAGAAACTATATATATACGTTTCATAACTCTCATAAATCTAATTTAAAGACAATACCTACTGTTATATACATTTGGCCTCAGAGCTATACCCTAGCTAGACGTAGCTAGGGACTGAGTATTGACAAAACTTATAAGAACCCGATGCGATATAATCTCAATCTGGAAAGGGTAGCTTAGGGGTCAAATACATAATCGTAAAAGTATTCCTATCGAGTACGTTGTTAAACAAAGGCTATTAAACCTCTGGCCTTAGGTCGCCTTTACAGTTGAAGTTGGTTCAATAAAAATTATATAATAAATGCGATACACGAACGTTGTTGTTGTTGTTATTATAAAGTTTTTATTATACAAAAGAACATGTAATTACACAAATATGATGATATTTTGTGGTATAAGTGGTTCATCAACGTCTTTGAACCAAAGCCAACTTCACCTGCACGCGGTGCACCCTGCTGACTGACAAACGAAGCTCTGGCGAAAAGAGAGGTAGGGGGCGTAATTGTAAGCTATCCGACTGGGGAATGTACCTCCACCTCACAGAATACCGCAGCCAAATAACGGTTCCCTTGAGGGTTGTTGTGTTTCTGCGAGTGAGTGAGGTCAAAAGAAAAGAAGGAGATGCTGCGTTGGCAGCGGGGGTGGCGGCGCGCAAGTGATATATTGTGTTGCGAGCGTTAATACGGTTACGGTGGCCGCTTCTCATCAGGCGGGCCGTATGCTTGTCCGCCACCCGACGTAGTATAAAAAAAAAAACCTAATGTCAACAACCAGGGCTGACGGTTTAACATGCCCTCTGAGCTCGAGATAAATAGACCCATGCATAGCGAGGCATTTAGGCCTCTGTACACGCTAAGAAAAGTCGCCGGGCCTATGCAAGAATTCGTGTCGTTTCTACACACGACCCGTGTACACTGCTTCCACGCTAACGAAGAAAAAAATCTTGTCTGCGCTAGACAGACACGACGCGCGACGTTTTTGCTGCGGCGCGGTAGTTTTCGTGCCTAGATCCAACAAAATTGTTGTCTAGCGCAGACAAGATTTTTTTCTTGGTTAGCGTGGAAGCAGTGTACACGGGTCGTGTGTAGAAACGACACGAATTCTTGCATAGGCCCGGCGACTTTTCTTAGCGTGTACAGAGGCCTAAATGCCTCGCTATGCATGGGTCTATTTATCTCGAGCTCAGAGGGCATGTTAAACCGTCAGCCCTGGTTGTTGACATTAGGTTTTTTTTACAAGTAAGTTACAAGTAATTAGTCTAATTCCCACAGTACAGGCTTAGCCTAGTGTGGGTAATTATGTTAAATATAACGCCTGTTTTATAAATAAATAAAAAAAATAAAAAAAAAGAGGCCTTACGGTCGACGTTGCTTAACGTGCGTGTCCGATTAGACTGACACACGCAACGACGCCATGCAGTTCCTCCCACTACAGAGACACAAGCATTGTTTAAACTAATTTTAAAATACCAAAATATATGGTGTATCAGCTTATACCGAGCTACCAGCGATGAACGCGCTTATCATCATCAGGTCCATTTTAGTCTCCACTACAGGAGCACGACCCTCTCTCGTCCGTCCTAGACGGAAGGAGGATTTGGCCTACACTCCCCACGCTGGCCAGACGGGTTGGAGAGGCCTGATCGATATTTGATAATGTATTTCCCTTAGTCGCCTTGTACGACATCCACGGGCAGAAACGGAGTGCTTCTATTCTAGTCTTCCGGAAACCACACGGCCAGCTTACAGTCTTTATATACTCTAAGTTTATACTTTCTTTGAAACTTTTTATTTTATTTTATGTCGGGTGGCAGACTAGCATACGGCCCGCCTGATGTGAAGCGGTTACCGTAGCCATATTAACGCTCTAACATAAAATATCGCTCGCGCGCCGCCATCCCCGCTACCAACGCAGAATCTCCTTCATTTCTGGTGACCTCACTCGCTCGCAGATACACAACAACCCTCAAGGGAACTGTTATTTGACTTCGGTGTTCTGTGAGGTACATTCCCCAGTCGGGTAACGCTCCTTACCTCTCTTTTCGCCAGAGCTTCGTTAGTCAGTCAGCAGAGTGCACCGTATGCAGGTGAATTGGGACGGGGGCCCACCACACATTCCCACCACTGTATCTCCTGTGTAGCCAGGATTAACAGCGGCGACCGCCAAAAAAGGCAATGAACAATGAAGTCCATTGCAGTCCCAGGGGTAACTACGGCTGCCTTGGAACTCACAACGAATTTAATCAGAAGAAATTAGTAGGAGTAGGAAGCTTGTGGAATTTGACTTCCCCTCTTAGCAATGTGAGAGACAGCAATATGGCAAATAAGGCATTAAAAGCCTAAAGAGATGGCTAGTCAAGTGAAGCTCAACTGCCGTACCACGGATTTTAAGTTTCTAACACTATTAGGGACCTAAAACATTGAGTTGTTACCTAACACATCGATTCCAATAATATAAATTGCAAAATCGTCTGAACGCTTGGTAATTCTCCCTTGTTGCTACCAAATCTGAATAGTATACTACCCCGGATGCAATTTGCAATGAATTCAACATGTCATCCCGCTCCCGCTGCCAAAGATCACACTCCCAGAGAACATGGTGTGCTGTTTGATCGAATTCAGAATTAGCAGTAGAACATTCGCATAAGGGCTACGGCACTAATTTAAACGAAAAGAGTTTAGTTTTAAAATTGCCATGTCCAGTTAAAAATTGCGCAACGGGGTGGTCGACTTCTAACCACTTTTTCTTTAATCTATCTCTTACCTTACGTATGCAGGTGAAGTTGGCTTTGGTTCAAAGATGTTGATGAACCACTTACACCCCAAAAACTGCCTTCTTTTAACAATAGTAAATATACGTAGTCATGTCCGTAGGCTCTGTGTCAGAATGATAATAATAATTGTTTATTTAGGACCTAATAATGGAGGATTTCCTTCAAAATGGCCCTGTCTTTGTGACACAAAGCGACTGAGTAATATTACTGTTATTACTTTGGGTATTTCAAATCTGTACGTACAGCTAAAGCCCACAGCGGCACGGTTTTGTGTTTTGTAATACTACGTAGTACTATTACTTATACTGCGGTAATACTTAACACCAAACATTTAACTAGCTCAGTTAGTGGAATGGATAACAATAGGTTATTTGACAATGTTCAGAAATTCTATAAATTATTTAACAATATCGTTAAATACACTAAACTATATAACGCTCTGAAAACTTTCATTCCAATATCTTCCGTCCGATTTATTTTAGGGTAGATCAAAATTTGGCGGGAAAGTCCATTTTAAAAGTACGAAATTATTAAAAAATAATATTTCCATTGGAGAAGCAATAAAAAATACTATAACTTTTATCTCTTTTTAATTACGGGTCAAGCTCGGTCATTTGATAGGCGTGCGCGGGGATATAGATCCAACGCGTAGAAGCCCCTTTGAGAAGTTTAATGTAATGTCATATGCCCGCCGTGACTCGCTCCAGGATATGTCAATAGAACGACATACCCATGAGAAGGTCTCGGCAGGCATTGAGACTATTTCGAAGTGTGATGGAAAATAAATGGGTTATGGAGATGAGATCTGGGTGAACTAAATACCGGGCTATTACAGAAGAGGGACGGACGCCTGCCACAACTGCTTTTATTGCTAGTTATAATATATAACTATAACTTTTATTATTATTTAGGGCGAAGCCCTTGCGCTCGGTTCCACAGTCGACTTAGAGGTGGAGGTGAAGTTGCTTTGTGAGAGAGGCAACGAGCAGCTATACTGTACCTACGTAGTACTTACACTGTGTCTGTAGTCAGATGCTCTTGTAATTTAGGCCCCCCTTTTTGTTTGCCATACCACAGTATAAGTAATAAGTAATAGTACTAACGTAGCCATACTCCAAAATTCGGACTTAGATTTTAATACCAACAAGTTAATTAAAAAAATCAAAAACCCGACTGCACCTAAGTACAAGAGACTTATTAATCACGCGTAACAATAATATAATTCCATACAAGCAAAGCCGCAGGAAAAAACTAATACCTATATCAAATATATATTTGAAATTAGGTCATCGAGACCTTTATTTTGATACCCATATCGATATATTTAGAAGAAAAAAAAATTACTGCAACGACAATTTTACTGCTCACAGCCGCCATATTGATTTTTTTTATATTTTATGTAGCCTATGTCACTCTCACAGCAAATACGAATCTAACGACACCTCTCATGCTAAAATCCATCTAGCCGTTCCGGCTGCAGAGCGTGCCAAACAATTATACATACATACATAAATACTCTCGAAAAACATAACCCTCCTTCTGTCGCAGTCGGGTAAAAATTGATTGAGTTGAAAATTAATATCTGAACTTTCGAATCAACATGCTTGATCTGTATCGATGATCTGCCTCTCTGTGCATCACTCGATTAAATTGTCGCATTTTTTTTATACTACGGGTGGCAGATAAGCATACGGCCCGCTTAATGTGAGGCGGTTACCGTAGCCATATCAACGCTCGCAACATAAAATATCGCTCGCGCGCCGCCATCATCGCTGCCATCGCAGCATCTCCTTCCCTTCTGTTGACCTCACTCACTCGCAGGAACACAACAACCCTCAAGGGAATTGTTATTAGGCTGCAGTATTCTGTGAGGTACATTCCCCAGTCGGGTAGCTTATAGCTCCCTAACTCTCTTTTCACCAGAGCTTCGTTTATCAGTCAGCAGGGTGCACCGCTTGCAAAATGCTTTTCAAATAAATAAATATTTCAGGACAAATTACACAAGGCCATCTAGTCCCAAACAAAGCAAAGCTTGTACTATGGGTACTAGATAACTGATATAATACTTAAATACATTTTTTTTGTAAATACATACATATAATACATAGAAAATACCCAGACTACGACAAACAGACATGTTCATGCACACAAATATTTGTCATGTGCGGGGATCGAAGCCGCGACCTCTGAGTCAAAGTGGCCATTGCTAACCATTCGACCACCGAGCTCGTCAAATATGTCGATAAACCCACCCCATCGCATTTGGCTCTCCAGAAACTATCTAACTATCACTTTATTTAATGCGTATACCTAAATATCTACAGATACACTATCTCAATAAACGACAGCTAACATGGTTTGCCATTACACAGAATAATTTATTGCAATTTAAATGAAGATACGGGTTTCCAATCCGCACCCAAATCGAATCAACTCGGTTTGAATATATATATACTAGCTGATGCCCGCAACTTCGTTCGCGTGGACTTTATGATTCCGGCGTATTAATACAAATACGAACTAATGTAGATACATAAGAAAACATCGGACGCGCAGTATGCGCCACCATAGCCAAATTTATTTATTTTGGCCACTTTCCCGAATTGATATCGGAAAACCAAGGTCACTTTACATTACTACTTTCTGATGCTCTACACGAATCCGAAGTCAGAATTTCGAAATTTTGAGTTTCATGGCAACGGACGGACAGACAGAACGACCGGACGATTTTATAAGCTCAATAAAATATTTGTGGCAGTATTATACGTTAAAAGTCAATAAATTATTATTTTTATTTAAGATAATAACCATCGTTTAAAAAAAAAATTAAGGGAGTCTTTCCTTCGGGAGCTAATATGAAAAGACCTGAAGCGTTACTAACCCTCGATAAAGCCACGTAAAGTTAGCCATGCGAAAAACAATCTAATGTTTTAGTTTATTGTCATAGCAAAGCAAGTGGTCACAGAGAACTGTTTACGTGTACGTTTAATATTAAAATGGAAAATTGTTGGATAGGAGTGGTATCATCCTCATCAGGTCATTTTAGTCTCCACTACAGGAGCATGACCCTCTTTCGTCTGTCCCAGACAGGAATATTTGGCGTACACTCCCCACGCTGGCCAGACGGGTTGGGGAGGCCTGATCGATTTTGTAATGTATTTCCCTTAGTCGCCTTGTACGACATCCACGGGAAGAGACAGAGTGATTCTATTCTAGTCTGCCGGAAACCACACAGCCGTAAGAAGGAAGAGTGGTATACGCGGAATAAATACAGTGTCATCGGCAGTACTCCCAGTGAGAATCTCAGCTTCAATTATACATATTTCGCTGCTAAACATTGACTTTACTTCAGGAAGGAGATCTTCCTCAAATTTTAATAATATTTTTGAAACCTCTTGGGCACTTAAAGTTCTATCTACAGCTTCTACTGCCTTATTGTTGACCATTTCGTATTCTTCTGAAACGATTATCGGTGTTTCCATTCTGTATAAATCGAGTAGAATATTGAACATTGTATTTGCGTCCTTCCGCCTAGAAGTAATATGGCTGCAATACCTGGCGATACTGCTGTGAGATATTATTTTGGCGCCTGATTTCAGCGAGGATTGCTCTCGTCAGGTATGTTTTTCCAGTCCCTCCTGATGCATCTAAGAAAAACAGTTTCCCCTCGTTGTTTAAAAGACTTTGCATCACAAAATCTTGCTACATAGCGTCCCGCAAATGCACGCATTCTTCTTTTCTATTTATTGTTATTTTAAGTAGCTTTTTTTTTAGTTCTATTTGCTATTATAGCGTGTTTATTAGTTATTTTTTAAAACTATAATTTATTGTAAACACCATGTTGTTTATGCAAATAAATTTAGCTTTGTTCTGCATCAGGTGTTCCAAATCTTGGATTTATATACTTCAGCAAAAAATTTGTTGTCAACTCTTGTTCATCCCACTGCTGGGATACGGGTTTAGGTACCATGAATCGAATGTGTGAATACAGCCTTACCACCAACTTTTATTGCGATTCAATAACTGAATAGAATGCTTATTCATACCAATGAATAAGCGACTCTATTTCAAATTGCATAGAGTCGCTTCAGGGGACAGAGTGTTCGGGCAGCGCCGAAAAAAATATTCCAGTTTCGACTCTCGAGGTCGATGCGAAAGAGCTACTGCGAGTGATCACACTGTATATAAACTAAATAATAAGCATGCTAGAAAAACACCAGCCCCCCTAGCTAAGTGTAATTCGTAGCGTAACGAGCGTAGATCACGTGACATTTGTCAAAATCGAACATTTTAGTATGAGAATTGACAAATGTCACGTGATCTATCCAACGTTCGTTACGCTACGAATTACACTTGGTTAGGGGGGCAGGTCATGTGATTTGATCTTGCCTACGTCATCAGCTGTATTTTGTATGGAAATAATCGATTTTGACAACCAAATTCGAGACGTAGTCTTGCAATATATGGTAACGCATTCTGAGAGCTGTAACCATTAAAAGTTTAATGTATTTAGCCAATACAAACCAAGGTACGTGAGGAGGCTCACGTTGTATACCAGTTACCTTTACATTCCATTTTTTGAAATTCCATTGGTTGAAATACTTTTTACTTTTATATACTATTTTTTTTTACTGCGGTATAGATCTATACCACAGTAAAAAAAAACTAGTATAAAAGTGTAAAAGAATAGTATAAAAGTGCAAAATATATCTATATAAAATACATAAAACATTCGCGTTGAATATAGTGCTTCCATTTTGAAGTCGGTTAAAATACAATTACCGAACTCCGACGAGAGGAAATCGAATAAAAAAACAAAAGTTCTAATACGATTCCTGTTCAAAAACAGACCTTTTAAATACACCTAACTTTTATAAAACAAAAGTCAACAGAAATCAAATCGAGATTACAAGCTTATCTTACAGAGTAAAGGTCACTACTCACTAGGTGTGCTTTTTAATCTTTGTTATCTAAATTGTCTGTATCTATGTATGTATGACTTAAAACTGTATGTATGACGAGCTCGGTGGTCGAATGGTTAACAATGGTCACTTTGACTTCGAGGTTGCGGGTTCGATGTCCGCACAAGACAAATATTTGTGTGTATGAACATGTCTGTTTGTCTTGGTCTGGGTATTTTCTATGTATTATACGAATGTATTTATAAAATAAATGTATTTAAGTATTATACCAGTTATCTAGTACGCATAGTACAAGCTTTGCTTAGTTTGGGACTAGATGGCAGTGTGTAATTTGTCCAGGAATATTTATTTATAAAAGACATCGTTTACTGACTGATCTATAAATGTACAGCTCAAACCACTAGACGGATGGCGCTGAAATTACATACATGTAGGTAATTATTACGTAGGCGTAATACGCTATGAAAGAATTTTTGAAAATTTTCACGGGATTCTGGAAAATTGGTGGCAAATACAAAATTGGTGTCTATAAAGTCGGTTTACGGACGATAATTTAACGTGATAATGTCATAAGAAACATAGGCCGATCGTGCCTCTCTATCGCTTATTCCGTGCTCTCGCTTGCACGCTCGGCTCAGGCGGAACGTGACAATTAGTCATGCTTTTTCAAAAACTCAAACATATTAAACACCCATCACTCAAGGAATTACACGATCAATCTAGCGTTAGTCTGGCTCATAGATATAGGATAGTAAAGATTGGCAATCGATAGAACAAAATGAGATCAAAAATAAACTGCACTAGTGTGTGTATACGCACATTTATACCACTATCTTATCTTATCTTAGAGTGGGTCCAGTGCTGAAGCACCGGTGACACGTCGACCCTCATGGATCTTTTGTGCTCTACCTAATCCTTTAGTCACTCTCCCCTGACTGTCTGGAGACATGTTCCATGTACTTCAGTATGCCGCTTATTGGGAAGAGTCTGTAGTCCTCCAGGTCCGGGTATGCCTTTCCTAGGATTTCCATTCGTTTGCCGGCTAGGGCGTCACATTGACACATCAAGTGTTTCATGGACTCGTTAGACCCTTTGCATGTTCTGCACTCTGGGCTATCAACACGTCTCATTTTGTATAGGTGTCCTTGACAGGCATAATGGCCCGTTAGTGCCCCCAGCATGAGACGCATCCGTTTTCTGTCATATTTATGTACATGTCTGTACCAATTCATTGTACCTTCGCCAATGGTTTCTTTGGAGTGTAGCATTCCACTCATTTCCTTCCATTCAGGCTGATGCCTAGAGTTTGCCCTGCCATTTATAGCCCCAATTACTGTCCCATATGAGAGACCTACAAAGGGTTCAGGTCCCAAAAAGTTTTTGCTTGATCCCTCCCTTGCCAACTCATCAGCCCTCTCATTGCCCTCAACGCCTGTGTGTCCTGGAACCCAGACCAACTCCAGCCGATTATTTTTGCCCAATTTATTAAGGGCATCTATACCCGCAAGAGCTAGCCTAGATTCCACCCTGTCAGAGCTCAGGGCCATAAGAGCTGCCTGGCTGTCGCTGAGAATGTAGATGTGTCGATTTGCGACCCTATTATCTAGATTCATTTTTGCACAAGCAGTTATGGCATACATTTCAGTTTGAAATACAGTAGCATATTGCCCCATACTCTGACTGTGTTGTATGTCCTTAGTGAAAATGCCCGCTCCTGTACCTTCTTCAGTTTTGGAACCATCAGTATACCATAAGAGGCTATTTTTATACCACTAAGGTGACAAACAAGTATACGGTCCGCCTGATGGAAAGCAGTTACCGTAGTCTATGGACGCCTGTAACACCAGAGGCATCACAGGCGCGTTGCCGACCCTGTAAAAACTTCTTCACGCCATTTTGAAGAACCCCATGCTACACTACTACTATTAGAAGACTACTACTATTAGATCTCCTTCCTTTCTGGTGACCTCACTCACTCGCAGAAACACAACAACCCTCAAGGGAATTGTTATTTGGCTGCGGTATTCTGTGTGGTTGAGGTACATTCCCCAGTCGGGTAGCTTACAATTACGCTCCCTACCTCTCTTTTCGCCAGAGCTTCGTTTGTCAGTCAGCAGGGTGCACCGCGTGCAGGTGAAGTTGACTTTGGTCCAAAGATGTTGATGAACCACTTACACCCCAAAACAAAAAAAAAACCGATAGTAGAAGGAGGCCGGGGGAAACATGTCAAATAACTCCTCTCTGAACACACCCTATTGTACAATCGGTAGAAACACGTGCTCAGTTTTAGACGGAAATGGAGAAATTTATACAGTATTTACATATTTATTATTACATACTTTATTTTTTTTTTTTTTTTTTTTTTTTATACTACGTCGGGTGGCAGACAAGCATACGGCCCGCCTGATGTGAAGCGGTTGCCGTAGCCATATTAACGCTCGCAACTTATAATATCGCTCGCGCGCCGCCACCCCCGCTGCCAACGCAGCATCTCCTTCCTGTCTGGTGACCTCACTCACTCGCAGGAACACAACAACCCTCAAGGGAATTGCTATTTGGCTGCGGTATTCTGTAAGGTGGAGGTACATTCTCCAGTCGGGTAGCTTACAATTACGCTCCCTACCTCTCTTTTCGCCAGAGCTTCGTTTGTCAGTCAGCAGGGTGCACCGCGTGCAGGTGAAGTTGGCTTTGATTCAAAGGTGTTGATGAACCACTTACACCCCAAGATTTATTGTATATTCGTAAGATTATTGAGTATTCCTTGTATTGTACGCACGTAAATTTTCGCTTTTCTGTTTTATAAGTTGCAAATATTTTAAAAAGGGTATCATTTAAGCTATCGCCAATTTAATTAGTTTTGTGTTTCTTAACTAATAGGGTTTGCCCGCAAAATAATAGATTTGTCACCAAAATGTAGTCACCAAACAATATAAAATCGATTCCATAATAAATCACCTAAAATCATGGAGATATAGGGTCTAGTGCCAAATAAAAGATTTTGTATGTATTATAATTGTCAATTATTAATAATTAAGCTTACTTGGCACCACATCATTCATCATCTAGGTTGACGGAGCTCCGCTTCGCAGAGCTCCTATTTCCGATGACAGGACACAAGAAAACCCTAACCTAACCTAAAATCAACTCAAATCTAACCAAAACATGATTTATTACATTGACCAAGTATTGGTAAGACTCTTCAGTGAATATGACGTCAATTTGACTTCGCCCCTATTAGCCATTTTTTCATTAAATTAAGGAGCTGATCTATTTATTTGGTGACAGATCTATTATTTTAATGATCAAACGAATTAAATGATGCTTATAGTTTGTTAAGCTGATGATTTATATTTAGAGACAGTTTTGATTAAAATGATGACTAATATATTTCTTGGGGATAGATATTAGGGTATTGCAGATTAGTGACACAATAAACGGGAACTTATACAATAACATAGGCCGAGGGTTCTTATCGCGTGGAAAAATGGTTTCATTCTCTATCTCGCTCTAACATACGCGTATAATCTCTCTTTTACATAACCGACTCTAAACATAACCAGTGTTTTGTAGAGCGTAGAATCCAAAGCCTATGGTCTGACTGGATTAATTAGAACTGACTCATAGCTACGCGTCAAGTGGGAGCAGAGCTTAAGAAATATATCCGTTATTGTTGCCAACAACTTCATTAAAGTATCACAAGTTAAATTAAAACGTCCGTCGCTGTCGAGAGGCTTTTTGTTTACATTTTTAGCCTCCAAGTCTATTCAGGCAGTGAACGCTGTATTGTCGAAACTAGGTTAGTTTTGGAGTCACGTTTTTGAACGCGAGACCTTTGTAATAACGTGATGATAGGGTTGGAGTGGTAGTGGAGGGTGCTCCGAGGAGCACCAATGATGTTGACACTTCTTGTTGTTGAATATCAATAGAGCTTTTCAAACGACTTAATGCTATTTATACTACTGGCCTACTGGGTTATCGCTGACCAAGCAATATGCGTATATGTCGCAGTAAACCATTAAGTTACGGTAAAGCATACAAATTAGCCATTGTGCTCTACATACTACAGCAAGATCTTCATCAAAGGCCACAAAAGAAGGACCAACCAACTGATGAAACTCTCCAGAGGCAATATGAGGCTCGTCATAGAAGTGTTAACAGGACACTGCCGACTGAACAGGCACCTGACACTAATAGGCGTGAAAACCAACCCCAAATGCCCAGAGTGCATGAATGACGACGAAACAAGCTTCCACCTGCTTGCCGAGTGTCCCATGCACTCACTGATAAGATGGTGGTGGACATCTTAGACAAAGAAGACCTGGAAGACCTGAAGGTGGAACAGATCGTAAGGTTTTACAAGGAAACAGGTAGCTTCGACGGAACGTCGTGATTGCCGGATAAACCCACATCCTCCCCCAAAAGGGAGGACCAGAGGAAATGGGTGAAATGGCCTCAGGTAAGGCTGATCACCCGCCCGACAAACGGGGTCCCCGTTTGAAATAAAAATAATAAATACATGCTACAGCTCCCCCGAAAAGTCACATTCACCTTGTCAAATATTTTTGAAGAAAATCTTCTTTCCGCGCGCTTTACTTACAAGGAGTAAGCTGGTGAATGCGTGACGAGAGCGTTACAGAAACGGCAAACGGAAGTTGAGAGGGAGATATAAGTTAGTAGAGCTAAAGAAGTTTTACTACAGTTGTGTGGTTTTTTTGACTTGATAACCTCCTATAAATCGATGAACGCCGGCTGCACGCACGAAAAAGCATGACTCATTGTCACGTTCTGCATGAACCGAGCGTGCCAGCGAGAGTGCGGAATAAGCGATAGAGAGGCACGATCGGCCTAATCGTTTGGCTTGTGACGCATCTATCTCTCTTTCACTCTATCGGCCGATGTTTTCTTATGATGATATCACGTGAAAGTATCACCGATGGAGTGGAAGACAGATAAATGCGTCAAAAGTTGAACGCTTAGCTCCGCGCTCTCGCGTGCACGCTCGGCTCAGGCGGAACGTGACAATGAGTCATGCTTTTTTGTGCGTGCAGCCGGCGCTCATCGATTTATAAGACGTTATCACATAAAAATTCATTATAATTTGCCATATGGATATGACATAATATTTTGAATTTGCGTTAGCATGTATCAACTCATATTCAGCAGGGATGCGGGTCTTCACTCAGTCTAAGAGGTTTAGAACTTAAGAGCATACTCCGGGCTGCTCAACTACCGGTAGGGTGAGGTTAGTGTTTTCAAGCCTCCCAAAGACTTGGCGTTATGACTGTGGTGATGACAATGGCCCCCTATTATGCATACAGCTAATGGGCCCCTGTGCACCGACCTTTCAGTTATATCACAGGTATGCAAGTCTCTCGTCTAGTAAATCAACCAGACAAGATGACCTTTACCCGCACCGCTCTCACGCTTGATAAACCAACCAAGCACTCAAGCAGATTGGTAGCAAGTCCCCTTTCACCTGCAAGCAAGCTACTTAGGCACTCTTAAGACGAGTAGCTCGTGGCGACCGACGCTCGGTTTCTCAAGCATCGGGGCTCTACCACGCGCGACGACTAGGGTTCCCAACTCTCCCGGATTGCCCGGAAGACTCCAGTAATAATGATCAATTTCCTCCCGGCGAACAATAATTTTCTCCGGTTTTTCTAATGATACGCATCCTTCGCTCACATGTCATTACTCATTCTCCATTCTTTATCCATTTTCCATGTAAAAATTTTGTATGATTTTGTATATTAGATGCTGTTCGAAAGCAGAATAAATATAAATTTAAAAAATTGATTGAGATTTTCTTTCCACGTACATAAAAGTCTCCCGGATTAGTGCTTTCAAGAGTTGGCAGTATGTTAGTGACGACACCTTGTGGTGATGACAGTAGAGTAAAGCCCACAGAGTACTCTTTTATATATAGGTAGTAAAGCCCTAAAGCCTTTTGATTGATGGGAACACCCGTATCCCAGCTGTTGAATGATATAGGTTGATGCCGTAGTAAAAAAATATGTGCCACTTTGCCGAAAAAACATGCCTAATACAACTTACACGATTTTTTGAACTCTGGACGACTATTAATATTTCTTAGTCTGTCAAAAACTTAGCAGCACCTTTATCAATCAAAGTTAGCACTTAATCCGACAGGTATAAGTCCGTGGCACTAACTTATCGACCAGTTAGAAGTTTGTGAGGCTATTAATATAGATTTAACGGAGCAAGTGACCTAAATTAGGGTCATGACCGAATTTTGGACTTAAACGGTTACGTAAAGCACAGCTGTGGAATTGGACCAGGCTTTTAGGCAAATACATAATATATATAATAGTATTACGAATGTATGGGCGTTAGATAGAATATGCTTAATGCTTTATTTGCATGCTAAAAAGTACAAAGAATACAAACAAAAATTATTAACAAAACGTTTATGTCCAACAAGGCGGCCTTATTGCTGAAAGCAATAAGTCTGTGCAATCAGGGTAATGCTACGGCCACACTACCGTGATATGCCAATAATTATTGCCATAACTTCAACAACGCCAAGGTGTAACCACGACTTATGGCCATAATTTTACAATGCCAATCAATATGGCAAATGGCGGTAGACAGTAGCTCCGGCGGCGGTCTTTTTTCGCACATCAAAGAAGATTGTCGCAGTAATTAATGCGTTTGTGACCACACTACCGTTTGTCCAGTGTGCAACATGAGCTCAACGGCGATGCACGATCGACCGACATAGACTGGTCAAATGAAAAAGCGCTCGAATTTTTGGAATTATTCCAATCCGAACTGTCTCTTTGGGATACCCGACAGAAACCCCATAAAAATCGCGGTGTACAAAATAATGCTTAGCGTCGGATCAAACAAAATTTATCATTTCCAAGTAATCATTCAATCAAGTAAGATTCATGTATAATTGGCACTCATAAAACACAACACAGCTGCAGCTTCAACCTCCATCTTGAAAAAATATATTTTTACCGCCTAATCTATTGACATATCTAGGTAAACTCTAGTGTAACCACACCACTTCACGCAGTAATTTAATCGGTAATTTAATGCAATAATTATTGCGGTAACAGCCCGGTAGACGGTAAGGTAGTGTAGCCGAGATATAGCGGCAGGCAATGCTGTAGGCATTCCCTGCCGCTATATCTCGGCGTATCGACTTCACCTCCTGTCTGAGACGAATCTGGAACAGTTTGTTCTACACCGCACCCACACACGCTCAATCACGCTCTGTACAAACGGATTTGTTTATGTTATAATTAACAAAGCGACATTTATATGGAGTGGTCGGGTTGTGGCAAAGAGAAGGGGTTTTTACAAGGTCGGCAATGCTTGAGTGATATCTGTGTTTTTGGGAGCGTACATAAGCTGCGATGAGTGCTTATTATCAGGCAAGTCGTATGCTTGTTTGCCATCATAGTAAATGAGTAAATGGAAAGCTTACATTGAGAAATTTTTGACGTAACACAGCAGGATTATTAGAAGTCGTATGCATGTGTCTAATACCTTTTTCCGATACACAATTAAAAAAGTTTATTAAAAAGACAGTATATAAAAAGAAGATTTTTTCATTTTTGTAATTTTTCTCGTAGATGAAAATTCCAGAGCCAATATAGTCTCCATTCTTTAATAATAAATGAATATTTCCTTTGAATGAAGGCTATTATTGTTTAGAGTATTTTCCATCTTGGTGGTATTAAAAAATTCCACCCCTTATATCATCATCATCAGCAGCCTCTATCTACCCACTGCTGGACATAAGCGTTCTCCAATGCTCTCTATCAGATACGATTCTCTGCCTTTTGCATCCAGCCGCTTTCTTAAAGGTCATCGGACCATCTAGAAGGAGGGCGCCCAACGCTTCGTCGTCCTACGCGCAGCCTCCACGCTTATACCTTCCTCCCCCATCTGCCATCACTGCAGATGTGACCGACCCATTGCCACTTCAGTTTGCAAACTCTGAAGACTATGTCGACAACTTTGGTTTTCCGTCGGATTTCGTTCCGGATTCGATCTGTCAGTTCAGATCTTTAAATCGTTCACGGTTAGGGCAGCAATGCTCTGGAATTCGCTCCCCACCTATGTGCGCCTGGCACCGTCAGTGGATTCATTCAAGGCTCGTCTACTAAAATCCTTAAACGAGTTGTCTTGACCGATCCGAAATCAGTTTAATGTATTTTATTTACAAATGTTATTGTGTATGTATATTTATATATAGCTGTTTTATATATGTACTACTAGCTGTCCCGGCGAACTTCGTACCGCCTAACAATCAATGAATGTCGTGGTATATATTAGCTGAACTAAATTTATGATTTTATGGAATTAAAACAATGAATAGTAGAAAATAATAGAGAAACTCGATGGCGTCATTGCGCGTGCCAGTCTAATTGAACACGCAAGTTAAGCAACGTCGACCGTAGCCTGTACACGGATGGGTTTATATTACCTCGAGCTCCTCCGTGATTCGAAAGACACGTTAAGCCGTCGGTCCCGGTTGTTATCATTAGCTCATCTTGAGCTCCTCCGTGCTTCGGAAGGCACGTTAAGCCGTCGGTCCCGGTTGTTATCATTAGCTCATCTTGAGCTCCTCCGTGCTTCGGAAGGCACGTTAAGCCGTCGGTCCCGGTTGTTATCATTAGCTCATCTTGAGCTCCTCCGTGCTTCGGAAGGCACGTTAAGCCGTCGGTTCCGGTTGTTATCATTAGCTCATCTTGAGCTCCTCCGTGCTTCGGAAGGCACGTTAAGCCGTCGGTCCCGGTTGTTATCATTAGCTCATCTTGAGCTCCTCCGTGCTTCGGAAGGCACGTTAAGCTGTCGGTCCCGGTTGTTATCATTTAATGACAGTCGTTAAGTTAAGTCTTGCTTCAATTAGCTTTAAGCGAACCGCCTAAAGGCTTAACCTTTAGGCGGTTCGAAAACACTGGCCTCCGCCAACCCGCAGTTGAGCAGCGTGTTGGAGTACGCTCTAAACCCCTTCGGTTGAGGGAAGACCCGTATCCATAAAAACTGAAGATTTCATAAAAATAAAGATTTCCTTATTGTTAATTTTTTAAAAAAAAAAGTTTTGTTTTATTTTTTTTGTTTTGAAATAGGTTTTATCATTTTGGTGATTTGTAATTGTCATTTCTTTTGATGTTTACTCTGATTTGATTCTTGCGCTCGAACCCCATGGGAAAAGCGTTTTCACCCCGATTTGACATTTTTAAATTTTCATAACAAATCACAGACAACTTTCAATATTTTTAAAATATTCAATAATATATTAATAAATATTCCAATCCTTTTTAACTGGCACTATTTGTATGGGAAAACGTTTTTTCTTTTATTTAATTCTTTCGTCAATTTTTCAATGTTTTTAATACTTTCCCGACCAAGACACGACATTATTCTATATATTATATAGATATAAGGAGCTTGATTTAAATTTCTGAACGCACGCATAAATATTTTAGAACCAATAAATATTTAAATCCACAAAACTGTTTTCAAAACAAATCACAGCCAACTTTCAAGACGTAAAAATGAGACCAATAGAGTTAACATTTGTTTTTAATCTATGACATTTGTTCTATAATGAGCTTAATATACATTTCTGAACGCACGCATACATTTGGCGTACGCACGTACGACAACGTCACATTTGACAGCTACGACAACCAAAGAGAATGTAACCACTACGTTTTGAGAGACGGATGTGCCATACAAATAGCGTAAATTCTAAATGTATGAAATGGGAGCGAAAACAATCAGAATTTGTACCAAATTCGCTTCCGATTCATAGAGTCGTTTTTTTACCTTGAGTTGCGCCAGGCTGACGACAACCACGAACATTTTGTATGGGAAAATGTTTTTTCTTTTATTTTATTTTTTCGAGAATTTTCCAATGTTTTTAAGAGTTATTCTGCTATTCGGGACGGAAACAAATCCAACAAATCAAAAACCATGGCAATCGGTCCAGCCGTTCTCGAGTTATAAGTGTTGTAACAAACACGACTTTCTTTTATATATATAGATTGTGTAGTGTATATATGAGTATATATGTATAATTATAATTATTGTAGTATTTGCAGATTGCTTTCAAGTTTTCGACGCCCTTGCCACTATGAATTCTCTTATCCAACACTTGAAGGTTGGCTGGTAGAGATCTCTTATAGAGATAAGCCCGCCTTTGTACATGTTATTGAAATTCTGCTAATTATATTGTACATGTTCTTGAAATTATGCTAGTTATATTGTGTATGAATATATTTATATGTTCTTTATATACAATAAAGATACTACAAACAATGGGGTGTAAGTGGTTCATCAACATCTGTGTCAACCAAAGCTAACTTCACCTGCACGCGGTGCACCGTGCTGACTGACAAACGAAGCTCTGGCGAAAAGAGAGGTAGGGAGCGTAATTGTAAGCTACCCGATTGGGGAATGTACCTCCACCTCACAGAATACCGCAGCCAAATAACAATTCCCTTGAGGATTGTTGTGTTCCTGCGAATGAGTGAGGTCACCAGAAAGGAAGGAGATGCTGCATTGGCAGTGGGGGTGGCGGCGCGCGAGCGATATTTTTATTTTTGCGAGCGTTAATATGGCTGCGGCAACCGCTTCACATCAGGCGGGCCGTATGCTTGTCTGCCACCCGACGTTGTATAAAAAAAAAAAAAAAACAAACAAAGGCCTCTCCATTGCTCACCCCTTATACTCGTATACAATAAACTTAATCGATTCAATAAATTAAAAGAAAATGGGTTATATAAGACAGATGGACAGACAGACACAGAACCAAACACTAAAATACACCCATGCAAACATGCCTGTGGTAATAATGAATAAATAGCCCTCGAGGGAAAAAAGTTTTTATTAACCAGTAACGATATTCGGGCGCAAACGCTCAAATCACTTGAGCTTCCGGATATCCGGTTAACCACTGAAAGTTTGATGCGTCCTTAGGGAGATATCGATTTAGTCATGTTTTTGGTAAGTTGTGGTTGATATTTGATATTATTTATGAGATGTATCTTTAAGCTCGATAGCGATCATATATGTCAAGCAACGCTGATTGCGACCTGTCTTTAGATGTGTTTAATTATCACTTTTTTTTCTACAACGAATGGCGAACACACGGCCAGCCTGATATAAAGCGGATACCGTAGCCATATAAGCACTCGCAACATGAAATATTGTTAGCGCACCGCCACCTTCGATGCCAACGCACAACTCCTTCCTACCAGAGGTGCTACCGCCGAAGCTGAAGCCGAAGATTACCATTGATTTTTTTGATCGCCAAAATAGATCTTAGCTTTAAGCTAATGACAAACATCTTCAGCTTAGTCGGCAGAGCTTAGAGGTTTCTACCAGCTAAGCTAAACACAATTACCGCCAATCTAAGCTAAACTATTACTTTCGCAATCAGAAAATCCAATGGTAATCGGCTTCAGTTTCGGCGGTAGGGCCCCTAGTGACCTCATTCAAGGGAACTGTAATTGGCTGCGCTATTTGTGAAATGGATGTAATTCTCCAGTAGCGTTCCCGGGGCCTATAGGCTTTAAGCCCTAAATTTAAACCTATTAGGTATTTTTTAGGGCTACGCTAATAAAACGCTAAAAATACTTATGGTAAACATTTATGTAACGTGTTAATCCATGTTTTTATACATGGTCCCTATACATCATTATAATAAATGCATAAAAACCATATAAAAGTTCTATAATAGTATTTTCTAAGTTTACCATTAGTAGATTGAATTACCAATCAGAAGTTAAAAATCTTGATAGAAGCTATAGCTTCTATCAAGGCTATATAGGCTATAGCCTATAGGGCTAGAAGCTTCATAGCCTCCGTAGCCATTTTAGAGGGCTAGACTTTTTTGTGTAAGTCAGGCCTTTGACAGGCTTGTAAAAACCTACAGCCAAGTGGTCTAAATAGGCCTCAAGCCTCTAAATGAATAGGCTAGGCTAAAAAAAAAAGCCTAAAAGCTCGGGAACACTATTCTCCAATCCAGACCAGATTTGTAGCTGCAACACCAAACTGTATCCCCTGATTTTGTTATCATTCGTTTTTAGGGTTCCGTACCTCAAAAGGAAAAAAACGGAACCCTTATAAGATCACTTTGTTGTCCGTCTGTCTGTCTGTCTGTCTGTCAAGACCCTCTATGTCGAGAATGCGTGGAGGTATCAAGCTGAAATTTGAACTGTATACTTAGGTCTACGGTCCCATGAAATTGTAAAAAAATCAAACTGCTAAGTTTACGTAAAAAAAAGTTACGGCCGTTTATACAGCAAAAAACGCATATTTTGACACATTCTCAAGGGAATCAAAACCTTTAAGGTACTTTCCGTTGACCTAGAACTATGAAATTTGGTAAGTAACATCGTAATAGACTACAAGTACAGGAATAAATCTCAAAACTATACATTTGTAAATAGATCTTAAAAAATAGGGGGTCTATATTTTTTATAGGGTGTCGAAATTTCAAATTGAAGCTACTGGTTCAAATGGGGTATCATATGAAAGGGTTTGATGAATGTACACATTGCAAAATATATTTTATTTATTTTTTCGACGCATTATTTCTTATTTATAATGAAAAATATCAAATTTAATAATGATCCTACGTACGGAACCCTGTGTGGGCGAGTCCGACTCGCACTTGTCCGATTTTTTTTTAATTGCCTCCTTATGGAAGCAATTTTAAAGACGTATTCACGTCAATAAGTAAGAAAAATAATAAACAGTTGTTCTAAAAGTTTTGGTCGATAAACATTTTGTATGGAATTGCTCTTAGACTGCTCTGCCCTACTTCGCTTTTCTTTTACCTGCTAATGATATTACCAACATAAAAATATTTAAAAAAGAACTCAGCATTACTGCTAAGTCTCTTATAACAGGGTCGGCATCACGACTGCCTGTCTGTCCATTGAATTCAATTACAAAAGAAAATATAGCAGAGATTATTAACAAGATGCTCAAACTCCGAAATCTAATTTGTACGTGAACGTCGTCTGTTTTTGTAGAGTCGGGTAAGTCAGCTTCGATTATCGACTGTTTTGTGCAAATAATTCGATTATAACAGTTCAGAATAGTCACGACTGTTGTAACTTATTATGATTAATATGGAGAACATTAATTCGGGTGTGTAATATATAGAAACATATATTATAATATTCAATTTGTATAATTTCATTTGCTATAATTTTAAATTAGCTTGTAAGCTAATAATATATAATAATATATCGTTTATTTTCTCTCACAAGTATATACTAAATATATAATACATTGCATCGTAATATTAACTGCTCTAGTGCTTGTGAGAGACTGGTGCCTGATGTAGGTTCCGAAGAACCTGTATAACAGGTCACCAGGCCCTCCCGTGCACACAACACAATACTTGTCGTGTATGACAAGGTGAACATACAAATACCTTCCTATTGGTTATTTTTTATATAAAACCAATAGGTTTGATATTTTTAATCTTATAAACATAACCTATAATGGATATTAACTGTTATTATATTGTAATATTACTCTTCATATTAATTCGTGAAGATTCTAATAAGTTTTTTTTACGCTTGCACTGACTTGACTGAGGAAGTCCACTTTGCAGAACCTTGCAGCCTAATAACAATACCCTTGACGATTGTTGTGAACCTACAAGTGAGTGTGATTACCAGATGTGAGGAATCTGCAGCCTTAGTAGTGGGGGTGCCAGCGCGAAAAATACTTCTTGTATTGCAGGCGTCTATATGGCTACGGTGACCGCTTTACATCAGGCGGGCTGTATGCTGGTTTTATATAAAAAAAAACTATTATTGTTTATCGATATCGATATAAACCTTGTTACATCACTAATCCCGTAATTATACAAAACCAAGGTAAATACCTATTCTCATTCCATTTCTTTTGTGAGAGATTTTATTGGGTTTTTATTATAATTTGTTCAAACGAACAAGCTTATCTCAGGAACACTATTACGCATAACATTATACCTGTTTTAAATTGCATGCAAATATTAGTTATTCTTAACTCTAGTCTCTATTTGCTTTGTTCATATGAAATTCTATGTTAGGAATTATATATATAATTCTTTATTGCATAACAACAAATACATAAAATTAGTGAACAGACAAGTATACAAAGGTGAGTTTATCTCTTCAAGAGATTTCTTCCAGCCAACCCGACTGTTACATACAGAAATTGTACATGGCTGGGAGTCAAGCGAGCTATGCATAACATTTTAGTATGTATCTTTTAAACAATACAAGTTACATACTACATAAATTAAACTTATCACAAGTCATGAGTAAGATAGTGCTCCTTATGAGAAGTGTATACACCCTTATTTATCACACTAATGGGAAATGGGCCCTCCGTCAATCGAAGAGGTTTAGAGCATACTCCACCACGCTGCTCAACAGCGCGTTGGCGGAGGCTAGTGCTTTCAAGCCCGCTAGTGTACTAAACTAGTGTCATTCCTCATCGTTGAGCATTTCCAACTTTTATTTAAAAAAAAATTCTTTTTACCGATGATCTTGTACAATGTTTTTTACGTATAGTTAGAGATGGGCAAAATGCCAGGCATTTACAATAAGTGCCCAGTAAATACCTGCAAATGCCAAATAAATGTCTAGTTTTTTGGCATAAATGGGGAATTTATAAGTACTTTTTGGGTATTTATCGAAAAATTTACCCGGCATTTTGCCCATCTCTACTTATAGTACAACCGAAAAGAGTAATGAGACAATAACATTTTGATACTTGGCCATTAAATTTAATTGCGAAACAAGAAAATTTCTAGCGATTTTTTTCGACATGGTTTCTTAAGCTGGGAATAAGATCATCATCATTATCAGGTCCATTTTAGTCTCCACTATAGGAGCACGACCCTCTCTCGTCCGTCCTAGACGGAAGGAGGATTTGGCCTACACTCCCCACGCTGGCCAAACGGGTTGGGGAGGCCTGATCGATATTTGATAATGTATTTCCCTTAGTCGCCTTGTACGACATCCACGGGAAGAAACGGAGTGATTCTATTCTAGTCTGCCGGAAACCACACGGCCAGTTGTCATCTTATTCCTGACTGACTGACAATCTGGTGTAGGTGTGGTTTTTAATGAACAGCCGGTGTTTGGCTGGTTGTGGTTGTAACTACCCATCGCTATTGACTTATGCCCAAACTTATTCACCCGAAAATGTGTTCATATGAACGAAGCCACGAGCAGAAGGTAGTATAAAATAATACTACAAATAAGTATGACTGTGTACTTATTTGTCGAAGCTTTGACACTGTTTAATTGATTTTGCGGTTTTCTTCATCGCTCAAAGAATTTCTCGAGGCTTTTGGACGCCATAATGCCATGTGAGAGGTTATCACCGCCCCAGCGGTTGGACTGTTTTTCTATATTGTTCTGTTAGATCAACCAATATGGAAGACCTCAAGGCTTATTATAGTATATCTCGGCAAGTAATCTTATTCCCGTGGGAAAAAAATAAGTATTTTTTATTTATTTATTATAATTTGAACTTACATCTAAACTTATCCGATTCCCGACGCTGGTTCACCGTAATCCAGACGGGCTCACGTAGACAGGAATAAGTTATAAAAATATGTCATCACATTGGTTCCTTTCAATGTGAAAGAAGAAGAACCAAAAAATTACGTATAATTATTATATTTTTTATAACTTAGATAGTTTAAGTGCTGGAAAGTGGCATAGGCTACTTTTTATCCCAGAAAAACATCGTATTCCCACCACCATAATGACCACACGGCCGAAACACTTTTCTTTAAACACTTAAGTATATACACACCACCGTTCATACCACACCACCACCACGTATACCTATATCTAACTAATAGTATATTTCGACGAATATTTCATTGCTTAACCAAACAAAAGTATTTCAAAAATAAACAATGCCGATCGGCTAAACGATCGATCAAATTAATGGAATTTGTGTGGATATAAAAACAGGTGACTATGCTGGATGAGATGTTGCAGATTTTAGCAATTTATAAAATTAGATTTTTTTTGTACTTGATCATAGTTTTATGATCTAAGGTACGTACGGTAGGTACCTTTAAATGCCATAAGGGTTATTTCTAGAGGCGAAGGGACCCCTCAAGAGAAGTGACTAGACATGAATACTTATTAACTCAGTAGAATTTCGTGAGTCAACTCAGTAACTCTAGCGCAGCTAACTGCGCCGGCTCATTTAGTTTACCCAAACCCAAAACCGAACGCGCTTCTGGCCGCCAAGCTAGCTTGCGTAGCGGCGCACGTGCCGCGCTACTATGTACGTGGCTCTTCTATGTTCTATGCTCGCGGCACTGTGCTCCTACTCGTAACTTATACATGCGCACTTTGTTGGCTTTGTTGGCAACTGATATTTTTTTTTTTTGTAAATACATATATATTATAGGGACATAGAAAACTCCGAGACTAAGACAAAACAGACATGTTCATGCACGCAAATGTTTAATTTGTGCGAGATTCGGACCCGTGACCAAAGTCAAAGTGACTTTTGGAGGAGAATCGCATATGGTGAAAGGCATTAGGGAATGCCTATGTCCAGCAGTAGATACAGGATGACGATGATGACGTTAAAAACATCTCTTCCATTTCGATAGATTATTTTATATCCGTGTGGTTTTATTTGTAAACAGCGATCCCTAGGGCGCCTAAGGCATTCATCATTCAATTTCAGGAGTATTGATTATATTTTCCCTTATCGCGAAATCAAAGAGAAAATTACACGGAAAGGTCTCTTTGTGAGCCGGAACGTGTCTATTTACTTTGTACTACGTATGTTTAAATAATTTTTAGGGTTCCGTACCTCAAAAGGAAAAATGGAACCCGTATAAGATCACTTTGTTGTCCGTCTGTCTGTCAAGACCCACTATGTCGAGAATGCGTGGAGGTATCAAGCTGAAATTAGAACTGTATACTCAGGTCTACAGTCCCATGAAGTTGTAAAAAAATCGAACTGCTAAGTGTAAACTTAGCAGTTTGATTTGAATTGATAGCAGTAAAAAAAGATCCGGCCGTTTATTCAGCAAAATCCACATTCTCAAGGGAATCAAAACTCATAGGGTATTTCCCGTTGACATAGAACTATAAAATTAGGCAAGTAATATCATTATAGATTACAAGTACAAGAATAAATCTCAAAACTACTTAAAAAAATAATATTATCCTACGTACGGTACCCTCCGTCCGGTTTTTATTTCTCAAAACGGAAATGCGGAATATCAATTTATATTAAGTATAGATCGCATGGAACAAGAAACGAAGCGGCAATATTATTAACAATGTTAGATTAACTAGGTTATTTATTGGCCGTGTGGTTTCCAGCAGACTAGGGCACAAGGCGACTAAGGGAAATACATTCTCAAATATCGATCAGGCCTCCCCAACCCGTTTGGCCAGCGTGGGGAGTGTAGGCCAAATCCTCCTTCCGTCTAGGAAGGAATAGAATAGAATAGAATAGAATAGAATAGAATAATTTTATTTGTTAAACATAGGTGGTATATACATTATTGAGGTGTTGGGTTACATTTATTTTTTGTGCTCTATGTTTTGCCCTCAGGCATACAAATATTTAAAATTTTCTGACATTGTCACTCAATATGTAAATAATATAATATTTAATTAGAGTCACTTACACAACATTACACTACACATACTATAAACAATTTAAAAATTACGGGCTTAATAGATTCAGTCCATCATTATATAAATTTCTACATTCATTATAATAATCATGTCAGAGAATTATTTAATTATCCATGTCAAAATTTTGATTTAAATTATTTTGTCGTTTAGAAAATCATTTATACAATAATAACATTTATCGATTAGTAGGACAGCAAGTTTTTTCTTAAATAATTGTATTGGTAATAATGTCAAATATGTTGGTATCTTATTATAAACCTTGCTTGCCATGCCTAGAATGCTTTTTTTAAATAGGCTTGTTTTGCATACTGGTGCGCTGAGCTTGGCTACATGATGAGTACGAGTGGGGTTTCGTCGGTTGTTAGAGAATTTCGCAAACAACTCGGGATTACTTTTGACAAATATTGCCATTTCGTAAATATATAGCGAGGGGAACGTCATTATCTTCTTTGACTTGAAGATGGGTATGCAACTGTCATCTATTTTGAGTCCAGACATTGCTCTAATGCAACGCTTCTGTGCTTTAAAAATAGTATCCCGTTCTGTTGAGTTCCCCCAGAATAGTATTCCGTATCGTAACACGGATGATACCAGACCATGATAAGCCGTTAATACTGCTTCAGACATAACAGTCTTATGTAATTGGTGTAAGGCATATGCTGAGCTATGTAGTTTTTTACATATTTCTTCCACTTGGGGCTTCCATGTTAATTTATTGTCTATTTTTAAGCCTAAAAATTTTGTTTCTTGTGTTTCGTCTAAATTATGACCAAGATAATTAACATGTATGCTAGCGTTGTTACATTTCTGGGAAAAATGCATAATTTTCGTTTTATTTAAATTAATTATTAAATTATTTGAGTTTAACCATGTTATTATGTCAATCAGTGTATTATTTATGTCACTACTGTATTTATTTTCATCATTACATTTTATAACTGCAGTACTATCGTCAGCAAACAGAATCATTGATTGTTTGGTCACTTTCGGTAAATCATTTATATAAATTAAAAATAACAGAGGGCCTAGCACGCTTCCCTGTGGCACACCACATTTAACGGTTTCTTCTCTGGATATATAGTTTATTTCATTTCGTGTTTTTGGACATATTTTTGAGATTACTACATATTGTGTTCTATTTCGCAGGTAGGATTCTATAAGATCTAATATGTTTCCTCTGATTCCATAAGCATAGAGTTTATGGAGGAGTGTTAAGTGGTCTACGTGGTCGAAAGCCTTGGTCATATCGGTAAATATAGCACATACCGGCTTCCTGTTATCCATAGCTGTAGCTACTACATTAATAAAATCGAAGATTGCCATGTTGGACCTGATGATGATGATGACATAGTAATATTTACATATTTACATATATATGCGGCAACCCAGTGGTCGAATCGACTCTAATGAATTTAAATTATGACTGTAACAATAAACAAAAGAGTATAATAATGCGTATGTCTGTCAAATACATGGTAGTGGAGGGGGGGGGGGGGGGGGGGGGGTATTTGTCACAAAATAATTTCAGTGATGAGTGTCGACCGCGATTAGCATAATTTTACAAATAATATATAAAATTCTCGTGTCACAGTTTTAGTTACCATACTACTCCGAAACAGCTTGACCGATTTTGATGAAACCTACTGGTCTGAGAATAGGTTGTTATCTATTTTTATATCCCTAAGTGATAAGTTCCTAAGTGATAGTGTCACCCCATGTTTTAATTTTTTTCAATGTTTGGACATTTTTATTTTATTTTTTATAATGTGGCATTAAAAATACCTCATCTCTCATCATTGATGTAGAAACATCAACCCCAATTTTTTAATAGCGGTATTAGTATAATTTATATGGTAAAACAACATTTGCGTCAGCCAAATTTGATACTATGCAGGTAAAATTGTATGGCTCAGCAGTTATCAAACGTTTAAAAACACAATAGCAATTAAAAATACAATATGAGCGGTTTGTTCTAAACAGTATACTTACTAATTTAGTTTATTATCCCCTCTCAGTTCAATGCTGGAAAATCGACCCCCCTTCAAATCGTAAGCATTTGAATTGTATTGCACTACGAGTTGGCTGAAACCGGTGTTCCTTGTCGCCGGAAATCCACTGACTTGGATTAATGACTGTCATCTTAGGACAAAAATCGACATCATCGTGCCATTTGAATCATATATTACATACATTTGCTCCATGGAGAAATATCAGTAAAAATATTGAAACCATGGATGTATGTAAATGTACGACGCGCCATGTCATCGATTAATGCCTAGGCTAGAGTATATTATTCTGTGCCTAGGCTACAGTATAATTATGTAGGTAGTAGTGTAGTGATTGAGAAACATGTTTCTCGAGAGTTGGTTTGCTTGTGTCTTCATGTTCACTCTCGAGTTCAGCCATTTTATAAACTGTTACATAGAATTTAGAAAGTATAATTAAAAAAATAAATAAACAAGAACTATTTGTTTCTTGCAACAATATGGTCTCTAAAAACATTAACTAGTTTTTTTCTCATGAGCAATTAGCAAAATCACAGATTCCACATTTACAGACTTCTTAGTGTAACATATTATTAGAGAGTACAAGTACTCTGTCAAATAAAAAACAATATATGTATATAAAATTTCGATCTGAGAATTACAGTTGTCTGAGGATTACAAATTCTTTTTTTATACTACGTCGGGTGACAAGCAAGCGTACGACCATTCATAGATGGCTATTTTATATGGATAAACGTTACGAGCGTTTATAAGGATAAACGCTCGTAACGTAAAATATCGTTCGCGCGCTGCCACCCCCGCTGCCAATGCAACAACTCCTTCCTTCCTAGTGACCTCACTCACACGCTGGATATTTGTCTGCGGTATTTTGTGAAGTGGAGGTACTTCCCCAGTCGGGCAGCTTACAAAATACGCTATGCCCTTAAGGATAAACGCTCGTAACGTAAAATATCGTTCGCGCGCTGCCACCCCCGCTGCCAATGCAACAACTCCTTCCTTCCTAGTGACCTCACTCACACGCTGGAACACAACAACCCTCAAGGGAATTGTTATTTGTCTGCGGTATTTTGTGAGGTGGAGGTACTTCCCCAGTCGGGCAGCTTACAAAATACGCTATGCCCTACCTCCTTCGTCGATAAAGCCTCGTGTGTCGACAGAGTGCACCACGTTCTTTCTGTAATTATTTAAAAAGGAACAATGAATTCTATCTAATGTCTCGATGACGCGTCCACTTTTTGTAAGTCTATGAATCTACGATCCATACACTGTGGAGATAAGCGCCCGTATACACTACACATAAATCTGTTGCAGGAAGGATTTCATCCTTTTACAGGATGGCGTCGAAGCACCGCGATACCGATATGTTTGCTCACGGTTTTCTAAAAATACTATTTCTGGAGTTGCACCGTTATCTTTAGTCATAAATAATTTTTGAATCAAACGTCAATTCTTGAAGCAAAAACTTCTTGAGGCGTACTCTGTGGTGAAATTTTGTGGCTAGTGAACTAGAGAGAGAGAGAGAAGTGAGTATAGCGTTACGCTCGGCTCTGTGACGCTCATTCGGGTAAAGTCGGCAAGGAGGGAGCGAGATGTTCAGAGGGGACGGAGCGGGTGATATCACCCGCTCCGTTTTAACTTCTGTCGTGTACATACCGTTTTCATGTTCATGCGAAACGAATTTTCTTTCGATTTTGTTGTAAAAATGAAAACAGTCGTTAAGCCGAGCCAGTGGCTCTTGGGCGGCTAAAAAAATCTGACCTCTGCCAACCCGCATTTCCATCGATCAAGACCCATATCTCAGCCAATGAAGAATATGGGTCGTTTTCAATTGTATTCTATTGATCTTGGCGTCTCAGAAGTGAGTTCTGCCACCTTACCACCATCTCTTATTGCGATTCAATAACTGAATAGATTACGTATTCATACCAATGAATAAGCGGCTTTATTTCAACTCGAATAAAGTCGCTTATTCATTGGTATGAATAAGCAATCTATTCAGTTATTGAATCGCAATAAGAGATGGTGGTAAGGGGACTGTTTTTTTATAGAAGATAAATAAATAAGTAATAAATAAATATTTGTGGACACTTTACATAGTGCCATCTAGTCCCAAACTAAGCAAAGCTTGTACTATGGGTACTAGATAACTGATATGATACATATATGCATTATTTTTTGTAAATACATACATAGAAAACACGCAGACCAAGACGAACAGACATGTTCATGGACACAAATATTTGTATTGTGCAGGGATCGAAACCGCGACCACGGAGTCATAGTGGCCATTGCCAGCCAATCGACCACCGAGTTCGTCAAAAAGAAGAGGGGGACAAACGAGCATGTAAGTTACATGATGGTAAGCAATCACCACTGTTTAACCAGTAACACCAAAAGTTTATCTACTGATCCCTAGCCAGCTCTTTTAAAATGTATTTTACTTTAAAATGTTTTTTTTTTTATGTCAAGAACATTAAATGTATTTAGCTTTGAAAAGTTAAACGGTTGTCAAATTTAATATTATCGTAGAACACTGCTGCTAACTTCAAGATAAAGTTGCTCCAAACAGGGGTCACAAACAAACTCGAAAGCTGCGAACAAACAGACGCTTTATGCGGAACCGTGTAAACATTATTAAAAGTAGTTAATTGTTTACAGTTACTTTATTTGATGTTCTTTTGGTAAAAATGTTTTTTATCGGAACGCGAGCCCACCACATATTCCATCACTGTGTCTCCTGTGTAGTCAGCATTAACAGCGGCAACAACCAAAAAAGCATTGAACAATGAAGTCGATTGCAGTCCCGGGGGTAAGACAGCTGCCTTGGAACTCACAGCGAATTTAATCAGAAGAAATTAGTAGGAGTAACAAGCTTTATGCAATGTAACTGGTAATAGTGTTAATGTTTTTTTTATAATAAATAGTAAACGACTATGTGAGTCATAATGTAGTCGGTCAAAATGTCTCCTTGCCTGATGGAAAGCACAAGTGAAGACTAAATGTTTCTTGTGTCTGAGAAGAGATTTTGCGTCCCTTTGTGTGTTCTACCGTTTTTACAATGGGGTGTGTTCGGATGGAGTTCAGAGGAGTCTACTGTCGCACCGCTGGCCATCGACAGGGAATTCATCTTCACACATTAGAATCGAAGTGGTCACGTACTGTGCTGTTCCAGAGAAGTTCTTTCACGTATTATTATTATTTTTTATACTATACTACGTCGGGTGGCAGACAGGCATACGGCGCGCCTGATGTGAAGCGGTTACCGTAACCATATTAACGCTCGCAACATATAATATCGCTCGCGCGCCGCCACCCCCGCTGCCAATGCATTCTGCTGCTGCTTCCTTTCTGGTGACCTCACTCACTCGCAGGAACACAACAACCCTCTAGGAATTGTTATTTGGCTGCGGTATTCTGTGAGGTGGAGGTACATTCCCCAGTCGGGTAGCTTACAATTACGCTCCCTACCTCCCTTTTCGCCAGAGCTTCGTTTGTCTTCGTTTGTTTTAAGCAAGGTGTACCGCGTGCAGGTGAAGTTGGCTTAGGTTCAAAGATGTTGATGAACCACTTACACCCCAAAATTATATTATAAACATATTATCAAGCTGTGGAATGAACTGCCTGAGGTTTTCCCAGGAGACTACAGCATGGAGTTCTTCAAAAAGGGCGTGAAGAGATTCGTACAGGATCGGCAACGCGCATGTGATGCCTCCAGTGTTACAGGTGTATGCTTTTTGTGTGAAAATGTGAGGACTGTCATCACTGCGATTAGCGCTGGCGCTCCACTTCTTGACGACCCATGTAAGTATTTCATCACGCTTTGTATGATGACAAGGGATCAACACATCCCATCAGCATCAGGAACATCAAAAGGTCTGTGATCCGTTGCCAGCATATTTAAGGAAATATAAGCTCTTTTTTTTTTGAAAACTGGGGTATTCCCAGGAGATTACAGCATAGGGTTCTTCAAAAAGAGATTTTTTACAGGGTCAGCAACGCGCGTGTAATGCCTCTTGTGTGGGTGTTGCAGGCGTGCACAAACTGCGATAGCTGCTTTCCATCAGTTAATTCGTATACTTCTTTGGCACCTTAGTGGCATAAAACAGGAGTCGCCGATCCGTTGCCAGTCTATACTCCTTTCTTTCTCTTTTTCTGGTGACCTCACTCACTCGCAGGAACACAACAACGCTGAAGAGGATTGTTATTTGGCTGAGGTATTCTCTGAGGTGGAGGTACTTAGGAGGGCATAGCGTATTTTTTAAGCTGCTCGCCTGGGGGCAGCTTAGAAAATACGCTATGCCCTACCTCTCTTTTCGCCAGAGCATCGTTTGTCAGTCAGCAGGGTGCACCATGTGCAGGTGATGTTGGCTTTGGTTCAAAGATGTTGATGAACCAATTACATCACAAAATATACTATATCGACCACACGTTCAATCTGTTATAACCAATGCATGCATGGTATATGCATAATTTCCCATCTCAAAATGACGTCACTAAAGAATTATATAAAATCTATCTATATATATAAAAATCAATGCCAATTTTCGTTGTAATTTTATAACTCAAGAAGGAGCTCACCTATCCAAACCAAATGTTTAGACTTTGTTCGGACTATTTAGTAGATGGTTTATGTGAAGTTTGCACAAAATCGGTAGAGCGGTTCTTCATTCATCACATTTTTGTAACAAATGAATTCAATAAATGGCGGATCATTTTGTTAATGGGGATTTTGCTGTCAAATTGAAATTTTTTTCAGGTGGGGTTTGTGCTGTCAAATTGAAACTTTTTTCAGTGTTGACAGTACAAGCATGTTGTTATGTCATTCATGCGGTCTTTTCATTTTGGACGTGCTTCAACTTTATGTTGCCTGTTACAGAGTCGGTACCCCCAGAAATTTGTTTATTCATGCTCTAAATGGAAAAACAAAAAATATTGTTTATCCAAATGTTTTGGATTAAGTTTTAAAATAGCTAGCAATTAATAAAATATTTTTTGTTTGAATAAATGAATTTGATGTTCCAATAAATATTTTTTAGTACTTTATACGTTAGTATTTTTACTTTATACGTAGCGAAGCACGTACCGGGCCGCTAGTATAATATAAAACAAAGTCGGGTTTGTTCGAACACTTATAACTCGAGAACCACAGGACCGATTTTCATAGTTTTTGATTTGTTGGATTTGTCTCCGTCCCGAATAGCAGAATAACTATTAAACACATTGGAAAATTGACGAAAGAATAAAATAAAAGAAAAAACATTTTCCCATACAAATGAAAGTGGCAGTTTAAAAAGGATTGCGATATTTATTGGTTGTCAAATATCAAAATATCAAATCGATTAGTGTCACGAAAGTTGTCTGTGATTTGTTAATTTTTACTTGCTTAGATTTTGAAGTGAGCAATCCGGCAAATTTGTATATGTAACACGCATCTGATAAACTCACAATATGAAACTTTTTATCAATTTGGTCCTCTTGTAAACATTAAGGCCTCTGCCTTACAGGGACGCCATTGACATTGAAAAATGTCAAATCGATTGGGGTGAAAACGCTTGGCCCATGGGATATGGAGTAAACATCAAAAGAAATGACAATTATGCTACAACAAGTCAAACTAAAAAATTATAACATAACTTTTTTTTTTTTAATTTTTTGATTAAACAATAAGGAAATCTTTATTTTTATGAAATCTTCAGTTTTTATGGATACGGGTCTTCCCTCAACCGAAGGGGTTTATTAGAGCATACTTCACCACGGTGCTCAACTGCGCGTTGGCGGAGGCCAGTGTTTTCGAGCCGCCTAAAGGCCACTAACTTGGCTTAACGACTGTCATCTAATGATAACAACCGTGACCGACGGCTTAACGTGCCTTCCGAAGCACGGAGGAGCTCAAGATAATCTAATGATAACAACCGGGAGCGACGGCTTAACGTATCTTTCGAAGTACAGAGGAGCTCGAGGTAATATAAACCCATCCGTGTACAGGCTACGGTCGACGTTGCTTAACTTGCGTGTTCAATTAGACTGACACGCACAATGATGCTATCGAGCTTCACTATTATTTTCTATTATTCATTGTTTTAATTCCATAAAATCATAAATTTAGTTCAGCTAATATGTACCACGACATTCATTGATTTTGTTAGGCGGTACGAAGTTCGCCGGGACAGTTAGTAAGTAAATATATCTCACTGAGCATTACTTGTTATTTAAATAAAAAGTTGTTTGAAACGAGGATTGCAAACAAACTGGAACGCTGGGAGCGACCAGACGCTGTATACGGAGCTGTGTAAACATTATTAAAAGATGTTAATTTATCGGCAGCGAGTTTTTATTTAAAAAAAATATATTACATCCGTTGTCAAAAAAGCGAACGTTCCAACTGACGCAAAAACTGTACAGACGCTGGCGTAATAAAATATCATTCGCGTGTCGATACCCCGATTTCGCGTGTCGATAATCGATACATAAAATGTTTTATAGAAACACCAATGCCATAAGGCGAAACCGGTAGGTAAAAATAAATTTAATTAAGTGATAGTGCTTTATTAATAACAGAATGTTTATTGTGTTTTTGCAAGACGAAACCGTATTTAAATCACCTCGCCGTTGCAATATGATTTTTAATGGCTCTAACTTTCACCATAATCGCTATTAACATCGTACACCGTGCCCACAAATCCTTACCTTACAAATTCAAATGTTATGACGTACCTATAACAATAATTAATGATTACGCCCGCCATATCTTTAGTGTAACAGTCGGATTAATGGCCCTTTACGGCGGAATTACGCTTGTTTATGTGAGGCCTGATTATAAACCCTATAGGTAATCGTGTTTGAAGCTACGCTGCGTTTGTTTATGTTTGGTGCAAAGTATAGGCGATAGCGGGGTCAGAAGCTCAAACTTTGGGATCTCTTATATATATTAATAAGCCATCGCCTGCCGCAAATAACTAGCAATAAAAGCAGTTATGGCTGGCGTTCGTCCCTCTTCTGTAATAGCCCGGTATTAAGTTTACCCAGATCTTAGCCCATTTATTTTCCATCACACTTTGCAATAATCTCAACGCCTGCCGAGACCTGCTCATGGATAGGTCGTTCCATTGACATATCCTGGAGCGGGTCACGGCGGGCGTACAACATTACATCAAACTTCTCAAAGGGGCCTCTACGCGTTGGATCCATATCCCCGCGCACGCCTATCAAATGACCGGGCTTGACCCGTGATTTAAGTGAGATATATAAAATTCTCATGACACGGTGTTTGTTACCAAACTCCTTCGAAACGGATAAACCGATTTTGTGTGCATATCGGGTAGGTCTGAGAATCTATTTTTCATAGTCCTAAATGATTAATGTTTAAGGCAAAACAACGTTTGCCGGGTGAGGTACTGTATTAAATAATCTTATATATAAAAGATCCATATTGACGAGCTCGGTGGCGGTCAATGACGCGGCTTCGACACCAACGCTCGTGGGTTCGATTCCCACACAGGACAAACATTTGTGTGCATGAGCATGTCTGTTTGTCTTGGTCTGGGTATTTTCAATGTATCATAAGTATGTATTTACAAAAAAAAAATGTATTTACGTATGTTTATCAGTTGTCTAGTACCCATAACACAAGCTTCGCTTACTTTGGGGCTAGATGGCGCTGTGTAATTTGTCTGACAATATGTATGTATTTATATAAAGATGGTCGAATGGCTAGTAATGTTTACTTGGACTACCGGGTCGTGGGTTCGATGTGTAGAGAACACAAGACAAATATTTGTGTACATGAACATGTCTGTTTGTCTTGATCAGGGTGTTTCCTATGTATTACATAGGTAGGTATATGTATTTACAAAAAAAAACAGTATTTAGGTTTAATATCAGTTATATAGTACTCATAGTACAAGCTTTGCTTAGTTTGGGACTAGGTGGCACTGTGTAATTCACCAAGAATATTTATTTGTTATTAATAAAGCAGTACCACGTCATTAAGTTTATGTTTACCGACTGGTTTCGCTAAATATGTAAATAATTCCTGGACAAATTATACACTGTCAGGTGTGTAAGTAATTTGTCCAGGAATATTTATGTTTATATTTATTAATACACCACTAAGGTGGCAACAAGCAATAAGCATATGGCCCGCCTGATGGAAAACAGTTACCGTAGCCTATGGTCACATGTAATACCAGAGGCATCACATCCGCGTTGCCGTGTAAAGGTACCACGATGGAGAAGTACTTTTTTATATGACTAGTGTGACAAACAAGCGCACGACCTGCCTGATGGAAAGTAGCCATTTTAGCCTATGGACGCTGACAACATCAGAGGCATCACGCGATACCGTCTCCGTAAAAGCCCATTTACGCCGTTCTTAAAGAACCCCATATTCTAACCTCCTGAGAAAACCATAGCAGGGAGAGGCTTGGAAAAACTTCCACCTCACAGAATAGCGCATCTAAATAACGATTCCTTTAAGGGAATAAATCTTGTGTTCCTGCGTATGATTGTGGTCACACGGAAGGCCCAGTAAGGAAAGAGTTGCTGCATTGACAGAGAGCGGCAGCGCGCGTGCGTTATTTTCTGTTGCGAGCGTTTATATAATTTTTTTATTTATTAATTACTCACTTAATTCACGGGTTCAGCCCGGTCATTTGATAGGCGTGCGCGGGGATATGGATCCAACGCGTAGAGGCCCCTTTGAGAAGTTTGATGTAATGTTGTACGCCCGCCGTGACCCGCTCCAGGATATGTCAATGGAACGATATACCCATGAGCAGGTCTCGGCAGGCGCTGAGACTATTGCGAAGTGTGATGGAAAATAAATGGGCTATGGAGATGAGATCTGGTTGAACTTAATATCGGGCTATTACAGAAGAGGGACGGACGCCTGCCATAACTGCTTTTATTGCCAGTTATTTGCGGCAGGTGGTGGCTTGCCACTCACTAGATGGGCCCCCGAAATGCCAGGAAAACGGCCGGGGGCAACACCGGTGTGAGTGACTCAGGGATGTCGAGAGGTGTGCTGCGCTTTCTCCGAAGTTACTCGCGGCGTGATGCCCTTTAACACTTCCATCCCTGGAATATGTAGCTCTAGCGGCTCCTCTCTGGACGGCCAATAAAGGCAAGCCAGAGCTGAGAGTCCTGCGGGCCTTCTTGTGTTTACGCTCCGACCGATGAAGACACGTCGGAGACGAAGGCCCTGACCGACTCTCTGGAGACTCGGGTCCGTGGTGTCGCTACTCACACAACAGCTCGCCACAAGCTGCCCTGCGGACTTATTAATTATATTATTATATTAGTCTTTAATAAAAGAAATATAATTATATGGCTACGTGTGTTGTATGTTTGCTACACGGCGTAGTATAAAAAAACAACGTATTCTGCTGCTTATTTCCGCTGTCTCCTATGCCTTGTAATTTTCACTGTAGGTAAGGTACGCATGCTTTACAGAATCCCTCGTCAGATTTTCGGCATTATTTTTCAACCAATTTATTAAGGCCTTTTGATATTTTAATTTTAGGAAATAATATTTGGAGGACTTATTGATTGCTAAGAGTCGACGAAAGAAAAGGTCAATTATCTATACCAATTTTGTGAAGAGGTAAAGTTTGTGAGTTTGCAGGGAGTAAGTTTTGGGGTGTAAGTGGTTTATCAACATCTTTGAACCAAAGCCAACTTCACCTGCTCGTGGTGCACCCTGCTGACTGACAAACGAAGCTCTGGCGAAAAGAGAGGTAGGGAGCGTAATTGCAAGCTACAGGACTGGGGAATGTACCTCCACCTCACAGAATACCGCAGTTCAATAACAATTCCCTTGAGGGTTGTTGTGTTCCTGCGAGTGAGTGAGGTCACCAGAAAAGAAGGAGATGCTGCGTTGGCAGCGGGGTTGGCGGCGCGCAAGTGATATATCATGTTGCGAGCGTTAATATGGTTACGGTAACCGTTTCACATCAGGCGGGCCGTATGCTTGTCTGCCACCCGACGTAGTATAAAAAAAAAGGGAGTAATCTATGGATCTACTGAACTGATTTTGAAAATTTTTTTACCAATAGAAAGCCACGATATTTGTGAGTGTCATACACTATTTTAACCCGAAAAATAAAAAGACTTTTTCGTGCAAATGCAGGCGAAGCCGCGGGCCGAAGTTAGTGGAAAATAAAGGCAAGAGTCATGGCTGTTGATCACGAAGAGCTGGATTCTCACATTTTTTTAATGATTAAAAAACGTTTTATTAAATTTACCTCAGGTAGCAGACAAGCATACGGCCCGCCTGACGTGGTAACTGTATATGTGATAAGTTTGTATTCATGTGCCGCTACTCCTACTGTGGTCTCGGCAAATCCTTCCTTCCCGTTATCCTCATTCACTCTCATCGACACAACGACTATTTATGTGTTTAGCCCCCTTACCACCAAGTCTTCATCATCATCATCATCAGGTCATTTTAGTCTCCACTGCATGAGCACGACCCTCTCTCGTCCGTCCCAGACAGGTAGATTTCGCCTATACTCCCCACTCTGGCCAAACGGGTTGGAGAGGCCTGATCGATGTTTGGTAATGTATATCACTTAGTCGCCATGTACGACATCCACGGGAAGAGACGGAGTGAATTTATTCTAATCTGACGGAGTCCACCAACTCTTTTTGCGATACAATAACTGAATAGAATGCTTATTCATACTAATGAATAAGCGACTCTATTTCATATTCATTGGTATGAATGAATAAACATTCTATTCAGTTATTGAATAGCAATAAGAGTTGGTGGTAAGGGGGCAGGTATTGTTATTTGGCTGTGCTGTTCTGCGAAGACAGTTCATAATTTTCTACTGTGTACTCTTTTTTAATCCGTTAGCACGTCCAACGGGTGCACCTCAATACAAACGAAATTGGCTTTGGCTCACAGGTGACAGTAAGTCAATTTCCCCCAAAATAGATTAGTATATATTTTGAGGGATGTAGTCATCGACCCATCTTTATCCCACTACTGGGATACGGGTCTCCCTTTCAATCGAAGGTGTTTAGAGCGTACTCCGCCACGCTGTTTATGTGTTATCAAGCCGCTTAAAGGTCACTGACTTGCGCCCTCCGAAGCACGGAGAAGATTGAGATAAACAAACCCATCCATAGATAGGCTACGGCTGACGTTGCAAAACTTTAGGGTGTAAGTGGTTCATCATCATCTTTAAACCAAAGCCAACTTCACCTGCACGCTGACTGACAAACGAAGCTCTGGCGAAAAGAGAGGTAGTAAGCTACCCGACTGGGGAATGTACCTCCACCTCACAGAATACCGCAGCCAAATAACAATTCCCTTGAGGGTTGTTGTCTTCCTGCGAATGAGTGAGGTTACCAGAAAGAAAGGAAGGCGTTGCTGCATTGGCAACGCGAGTGGCGGCGCGCAAGCGATATTTTATGTAGCGAGCGTTAATATGGCTACGGTAACCGCTTCACATCAGGCGGGCCGTATGCTTGTCTGCCACCCGACGTAGTATAAAAAAAAAGACTTGTATTTGATTATACTGATACGCGCAACGACGCCGTCGAGCTCATCACAATATATAATAGTAGTTAAAGGTCTCATCACACGCTTGCGGTATTTGCGGCCTTTTGCGGTATTATTCCGTTTCGTATGCTTAAATTTTATTAACAATTTTTATTTATTTAAATATTGTCAGACAAATTACACATCACCACCTAGCCCCTAAGTAAGCGAAGCTTGTGTTATAGGTACTGGACAACTGATAAACATACGTAAATACAATTTTTTTTGTAAATACATACATACTCGTATGATACATAGAAAAAACCCAGACATAGACAAACAGACATGTTCATGCACACAAATGTTTGTCCTATGTGGGAATCGAACCCACGAGCGTTGGTGTCGAAGCCGCGTCATTGACCGCTACGCCACCGAGCTCGTCAATAGAAGTAAGGCACAAACTACATCACGAGTAACTCAACTTACCCTCTTACCCTCGAGCCATGTATATTTCATCATCATCATCATCAGCCTGTATCTACCCACTGCTGGATATAGGCCTTTCCAAATGCTTTCCACCATACGCGATCCTCCGCTTTCCGCATCCAGCCGCTACCAGCCACTTTTTTGAGATCGACGCTCCATCTATCTGCTACTTATATTTTATATTACGTCGGATGGCAGACAAGCATACGACCCGCCTGATATGACGCGGTTGCCGCAGCCAAATTAACGCTCGCAACATATCATATACAGACTTCAGCCAGGTAAAATTTTATCATATGTGTATCAGTATACAGACATCGTCATCATCATCATCATCAGGTCCATTTTAGTCTCCACTACAGGAGCACGACCCTCTCTCATCCGTCCCCAAAACCCATCCATAGACAGGCTACGGCTGACGTTGCATAACTTGCGTATTCGATTAGACTGATACGCGCAAGGACGCCTCGAGCGGGTATATATCATCATCATCAACATCATCATCAGGTCATTTTAGTCTCCACTACAGGAGCACGATCCTCTCCCGTCCGTCCCAGACGGAAGGAGGATTTGGCCTACACTCCCCACGCTGGCCAAACAGGTTGGGGAGGCCTGATCGATATTTGATAATGTATACAGACCTTGGCCAGTTATAATTTTATTAAACATATAATAAATAATATGTAGATGTGATAATGAATACAAATAAAACACACACAATAATTTTCACATGTTTAATGAACAATATTTCAAATAATTTGTTTTTGTATTGTTCAAAATTGTATATGTATATATAGAACGCTATACAATAAGATCAAGCCCTGTTTACTCTCTGTGTAAGCCTTACCCTACGTCACTGCTTGCAAAGTTATCCAACGAGAATATAAAGGAGTGTACACAACTGGACTTTTTATATTAATAAATAATTTACAATACATTTTCCAAATGCAACAATGAATACTAACTTAAAATTTGAAATTTTAGAACATTGTTTTATGTGAAGTAGAACTAAGTATGTTAAACTTTTTCGCATTGTGTACGATCCTTTATAATTTACTTAAAATGACACCAACAGACATAAAATGATCATCAGTGCTCTTGACTGTACGTTTGGTATACCATCAGTAAGATTGTAAAATAAAAATTAAATATTTAAGCAATTATTAGAATTTTCTTGGCTTAGCCAAGCTGGTCATTACGGTTGATGATTCCGTGAGCTCCCTGTTGCGGTTTTCCTTAGAAACTACACTGTGTTCTTCAAGAAATCTTCAAGGGATTTTAACTGGGTCAGTAATACGTGAATGAATCTCTGTTATTGTAAATAATACATAGATTAAGATTACTGCTGATCATTAGGCAGGTCGAAAGTTTATTTGTTATAAATAAGAATATAAACTTTTTTGTGAGCTAAGTGATTCTATAGGTCACAATAAATTATTCAGAGTCCGCAAACTTTTATATGCCAACCGAAATTTTGAGATGGTATTATATCTCATATTTTATTGATTAGCCTATATATAGGTATTATTGGACTATAGAATACTGGCAACATAAACAATGCCAAGTTAGTTATATACGAGCTTTGGAATCAATCCTATCAATAATTTCGATGATTAAATTTTAACATAAGTATTCTTCATCAATCAAGGGCCATGTTGTTTCAATATATTTTGTAACACACTGTAATATCAATAACCTTACGTAGATTGGGTTTATACATTGTACTTTTACCAGAGAATAACTGTTAAAATGATTTTATTGTTATTATAAGTCGCAGTGTTACGACGCTTCGTATGCATCATTCAGTTTAGATCTTTTCTCTCAACTGCCATCCCTAACTCGGCAGATGTGGCCGGCTTACTACCACTTCATCTTGCTGGCTCGGTGAGCTATGTCGACGACGTTGGTTCTCCGTCGCATTTTAAATAATAAATAAATATTTCTGGACAATTTACACAGCGCCATCTACTCCCAAATTAAGCGCAAAGCTTGTGTTATGGGTACTAGACAACTGATAAATGTACTTAAATGCAATTTATTTTGTAATATACATATTTATAATACATAGAAAATACCCAAACCAAGACAAACAGACATATTCATACACACAAATGTTTGTCTTATGCGGGAATCGAACCCGCGACCTCGGAGTCAAAGTGGCCATAGCTAACCATTCGACCACCGAGCTCGTCCATTATTTTTTTATTAATGGATTCAATATTCTACAGAAACGTCATGCTCTCACCATCGCTTAACCTGGTGAACCAATCCAATGGTCAGTGTATAAGTTTCTTTGACCACCCAACAGTTGAAATGATTTTTATATATTCTTTCACGTGTAATTAATTAGAACAAAGGTAGATCGTAATAAAAGTTCTAATCTAAATATATAAAAGGAGAAACTGACTGACTGACATATCAATGCACAGCCTAAACGGCTAAACGTAGGCACTTGAAATTTGGAAGGGACGTAGCTTAGGTACCGTAGAGGTGCACTAAGAAAGGAATTCCCGAAATTCCCACGGGAACGGGAATTAGCGGGAAAATCCTTTTGTATGAAAAATTTAAACCGCTTAAGTTAGACGCTTGAAATTTGGCATGCAGGTACCTTAGTAAACTTAAAGCTTAGTTGCAACAGGATATTGCAAAATTCCCATGGGAACGACAGTTAGCGGGAAAAAAATGTTGTATGAAAAAATCTAAACTGCATAATTATATATATAGTACAATTAAAGGTGCTACATCAAGGTGGTTGCGCTGCGTGTTAGACTTGGCTTGAATAATAAAATGATCGAATTTCACGCGAGCGAAGCCGCGGGCGAAAGCTAGTATACTTATATGTATAAGTAATTATAATAATGTTATTATATGTTCTTTACTTAGAGCAAGCGAAATTTCCTTTAACATAAATATATGTTGATGGAAATTTCGCTACGCTCAAAAAGTTGTCCTAAGAATATATGATAGATTGAGCACAGCGTAGTTAAAGATTTGACTTATTTGTTGCGTTGTGCCAAAATTCCCTTGAGAGTTGTTGTTTTCCTGTGAGTGAGTGAGGTCAGCAGAATGGAAGGAGATGCTGCATTGGCAGCGAGGGTGGCGGCGCGCGAACTTTATTTTATGTTGCGAGCGTTATTTTATGTTGCGCTCGATGTGAAGCGGTTACGTAACGGCTACGTTAACCACTTCACATCAGGCGGGCCGTATACTTGTCTGCCACCGGACGTAGTACAAAAAAAGTAATAATAATAACTCACGGAAATCGTTATTAATTATTATCTTTTAACATTATATATTTTTATAAAACCAAAGGCCTTACTTTTTCAAGATTCAATGTATAAACCCATCTTTAACGTACAATTTAGCAATTTTCCAAATCAAATAAAGACTCATGACGAAATAGATTGGCTGTTAAATTTTGACGCCGGGAAATGTTTCGCAACGTGCAAAGTGGCCTTAATCATATATCAGAATTCATGCTAAAGATCTACATTTTAATTTGTAATAAAATCTTTTACATGTGTATAGATTTTACATAATAAAAGTTATCTTATTGAGAATTATATTCACAATAATATAATAATAATCATAAATAAACTTTACCTTTTCACTTACTTTTAAATTATTTTTTACCAAATGACTATAGTATAGTCATTCCAAAAATCAATGTCCTGATTTTTAAATAATATTAATGAAATGGAAACTTATGAAAAATACATATCACGAAAAAACTTATATTATATTACAGATTAAAATATAGATATTGAAAGTAATATTCTCAAATTATATTTGCAAAATGGAGTAGCCATTTTTAGTTAAGTAGAAAATATATTTTTCGTGGTCCACTAAATCCGCTTTTAATATATATACATTTTAGCAAAACATTCTACATATTAACCCAGCTTTCTTGCACTGATTTTTAAAATTAGAATATTGTGTTTCGTTTTTAATTACAAACAGCATCTTTTACATAAAGAAAAATCATTGAGTTCGACGAAGTCAACTTGATACTTGAAATAAAGATTAATATCATTGCTAAAAGCATTAAAGATGCGATAGTCTGAAAAGGCCTAGAAGTCTTTTCTCAGCCTTCTGGAAGAGTACAAATATCGAGAAGATGGCCATATCGTCTCATCAAAGCCATAGACTTTGGCTGAAATAGAGAGCTTCCCTGGGGAACGACAATACTGAATGCAGACAGCATAAATGACAAGTATGCGCTTGTCATTATTCTATTAGTATAATATTATATGACATTTTAGTGGCATGAAGGAAAAACATACAATGAGTGCTTTTATGAACACAAAAATAAATAAATGGAACTTTACACTGCGTTATGATAAGAAGGTAAATTAGGTTTGGATGACATTCTTCATTGGCATTATTGTGTCATGTGATTTGCACAGATATTGTCCACGGTTTTCCTTTATATTTTTTCTTACTTTTGTATTTATGTTTATATACCACTCGTTCTGTTATTGGTCGAATTTATTTCTTTACTTCAAGTTGACTACACTGAACAAAAATTACATTTAATCTTTTAAGGCATTCCTAAACCAGGCGTTGCTTAGCAAAATACAATTGTATTTGTAGCTTTTCCAATATTTTACTAGAAGAAACTACGATGCATTAAATTATAATATTAGTAAAATGAACTCATTTTTCTAATTGGTACATATTAAATTTATACAATATGTACTAAAATTTATACGCCTAAATTATATACAAATATTTTTCTTAAAAAAGAAACGTTTCGTGCTATCTACACAATATGAAAGTTATTGCATTTTATGCGTATTTAATTTGTTATAATTGTGAGATAATAAATAATAACACCCGTATAATTTATAACATAAAACTAACAAGTTCAAATAATTTCAATTACTATCATAAAATGTATGCGGTCCCAAAATTTAGACAAACATGTTCAATTATTATTAGGTTTAACAATTATTTCATTAATAATGTAATTTATTTTTGTGCATTGCGCTAACGTTGCTAAGCAACAGAATAATTAAAACCGCTAATTTAGCAGCCATTTTTAATTATATTTTCATATTGAACGAATGACTTTCGTTCTTTTTAATTACACTTGGATCGTTATATGACGATCTATATGGAATTAAATTAGAACATTTATAACATTAGAACATTTAGTTTTATTTTGATCAAGTATCAAAGTCATTATTTCAGATGAAGTATACATAAAACTCAAAAGTATGTCAATTGATTTTAATAATCTAATTTTAGTCATTAGTAGGACTTTTTAGAATATTTTCTTTATCAGTCGCAAAATATCACATCATATAACGGTACAAGCATATAATCATTACCTTCCTTTCAAATCGCAGTCGAGTAAAACATGATCAAGTTTTGCACTGACGTTTTTAAGAAATAATTTCTTTGAATTCTATCTACCCTTAAATATTTACTATATAAGATATATTTATATACACGTAAACAAATATATAACACCAAGAATGAAAGATAGTGCTGATGATATGTGTTTCTAGTGACATTAGTAATATATATAACCGTCAAGATATAAAATTATTAACGCTACGTTAATATTTTGCTATGTACAGTTAATAATAAATTTGTTTACTTATTTAAAATGAGAATTAACTTGTACGGGTTTCACAGCTGTTTTCAACGATAATATAACCAACGAGTTGTACCAACCATGTATTTTGAACTTAGAAGTATTTTTAAATTAAGGAACAAATTTAATTCAAAACTCTTTAATTAAAAACGAAATAGAATTCCTAATTTATATATTTAATCAATTTATATTATCAGGAAATTACAAAATGGTCTGCCAGTTCTTCAGGCGGTCTCTGCTTAGACTTCGTATTGAATTTTATGCTATTACTAAATACATTATTAGGCTATTTGCTTTCCTAAAAGAAAATTCATCTACAAAATTCCCATTAATATTTTTAGACTCAATTTACATAATGGAACTGCCCGTTGCCCATTTAAGGTAATTTCAATGCAAATAAAGGATCCGATAGCACCCCAATGTTCCCACGTACAATTCACATTCAATTAAAAAAAGGAAAAAATATTGAGATGAGAGAGTTTGAACTTGGTGCTTTTTTCAAATCCTTCAAGAAAAATTAGTGAATTAAATTCAACTTTTTTATTTTAAAATCTTCCTTCAAGAATCTTTACCCGACTTCAAAAGAAAATCGTTTAGTAGTTTAATTAAAACAAAAAAAAGAAATTTTCATTTTCGTGAGGTAAATCATTCCTCCCAAGCGACAATCATCCTCCATCGATTGCACGATTTGTTTTTAATTATACTTTTTTATACATTTGTATATGCATATTATTATGTATATGTATGTTATTATTTGTTATATTTTTCGGTTCGGTTTTTGAATTGTTCAACAGTTAATTTGATATTATTTTCTAAACCGTGATGGAATACCCCCACTTTTTACAAGATTTGACAATTGTAATAGATACAAGTGCTACTTTATCTTCTTTTTGATCAATGTTTAAATAAATGTGTAATCATAACGATTTTTATGAGTTAACGAATATTGTACCCTTGATACGTTTGGTAAATAAAGATATTTGAAAAACAGACACATGATGTAGGGATGTGTAGAGGTGCTGTAATGGAGGCCGTGGGAACACAAAAGATCAAATAGAAAGAAATGAAATGGAAAGATGATTTATCAAAGATTGGGAGGCACAACTGGACTTCAATTTTAACTGCCCGAAATAGAACGAAATGGAAAAAAAATTAACGAAACCTACGAAATAACTTCTAAGATGATAAAATATAATAAATTAATTCATCGATTATAAAGTAGGTATATACTTTGAGGTCTGAAGCTTAATGAATATTGAGTTTCCCAGCATTGAAAATTGGAACAAGAAACTGTAATTATCAATATACAGTCAGTATCTCTTTTTTCGTGTTAAACATTTAAAATGCGAATTTTTCAGATTAATCTTTAATGTTAGATTTAATTTATTGACTGAAATGTAAATGTATTTAAAATTTATATAGATTTTAGTCTTTAGTAAAGCATTGTAATTGTTAATAATAATAATTTATGTCGAATTTGAGCTATAAAATCCAGTACAAGTAATTTTTCCTTCACTAGTGGACAGTAAACTTGACTATATTTTAATTCTGGTCTTTATGATGATTATACGTAATGATTAATACGACGTCACCATTTTATTTAGACTTTTTATAAGTATTTTAAAATAATTACAAAATCTTTGCCATATTTCAATAAATAATATGATAATATTAATAAATTATATAAATAATTGTACAATTGACATTTACTTAACTGTAATTACATAGTTAAATAAGTATCTTAAAAAATAACATGTCAACGATATTTACGTCAATTTTCATAAAAAAGTATAAAATTTTGATATGTTTCTACATTTATTCGAAAAAAATAGCTATAGCAGCGGATACAGCAAACGATAATAGTCTTCAAAGGTCAATGTTAAAGTGTAACAAATATTATATGAGTACGAATGTTTATTTAAACATATTATTTTTATCATTAACTTTTCAGACAAATACTGTGGTCTATGTCAACGTTACATTTTAAATGATTAACTGCTCCTTTTTCAGAATATTATCCCAATTAGTAAATTTTAAGAAGTCTAGCTAAAATGGAAACGTCTTACAGCTTACATCAAATTCACTATTTTGTGATAGGCAACTATTCTAACATATGTGTAAAATAAGTGCTTCAAACACTTCTTATCTAGCTTAAATCTATCACGGCCTTCAGCTGATCTTATAAGTCAAATTATACTTTAAGTCCATTATTATAGAGTCATAGCACTGTTCATAAAAGGCATTTCACAATTTGTCCCGGCTGTGACATTTAGAATTTATAAAACCGTCTATCTCGCATTATCTGTAACAGTAATGTAATATTTCAAATAGATATCGGATATTTTTCAAAGTTTGAAAAGAATGCCCAAATACATAAAGCCAATTTAGTATGCAGTCATTCAAACTCAACAATATTCATCACGGTCTAGATAATTCTAAATTGTATCCTTGACTATGTCTGAATGTAGTAATAAATTAGTCTCTTATACTGTACTTAATTTAATATTACTTTGACGTTGGTACAGAGTTCAGATCACTAGGCTTTCATAGCAATATTTTGACGTGCTGAAGAACTAACAAATTGAATTGTTTTTTTCCGAACAGAAAGTTTCTCAATATTTTAAAGTACCCATTGAAGGACTAAAAATTCTTGTTATTATTAAAACCAAACTTTTAATCAACAATGCATCAATTATGACTGATCTGTGTTAATATTTGAAATATTACATTAATTTCTGGTCACTACAATCACTCTACCTTATCAATTATCATACATTACAATAACCCAGTACACTCCGTCAAGAAAGGATAGCAAGTTAGGAAGGTTGAAATCATTCTTAGTACTATTGGTCTCGTTGATTTATGTTTAATTTAGCAGTAGCATTAACATTAAACATTAAGAATACCTTTCTAGTTACTGTTATGTAGAAGCCGATGATTTTCTCTTTTCGATTTTATTTTCACGCAGTTTGGTTTCGTCAAGTGATTCTATTTTATGATCCCTCAGCAATGGAGTTCTCGCGTCAGTTCTTTCTTCATTCTTATCAATGTATATTTCATTTTTGTAATTATTTACCCTCACTGTGTTATCAGACTCAACAGATTCCTGTCGACTGGAACATTTACTTCCTTCTTTACTGATTTCAGTTCTTCTATCTTCAGTTTTTTCTACGTGGAAAGCCATGTTATCAAAGCACTGAGATGGTACGATGTTGACAGATTTCATCATTGGTAGTGCTATGGCTAAAGCTGGACTCATGTCTCGAGGGCTTGGTGTTAGACGTGTGGCGACTGATAAATCCATTCCAGGCATCAGGGATGCAACTGTAGAAAATAAAAATGATGTTTACAATCTAGTAGGTTTGCACATAATCAAAAATGGATTATTAAAATTTGTTATTTAAATTTCAAAATAATCATGCGATTAGCATGCCTATAAGAGATTTGAAAGTTATGAAAAGAAAATTTGTTTAGATTAGTAATCATTTGAATTTAAACAATTAAAAATGACATCTAGTAAAACTGTACAGAAAAATATTTAATTAGGTTAGAATTTCAAATAGGACTATAACAATTATTAAGAGACACAAAAATAAGGACAACACCAAATAGTGCTAAAACAAATTTCACAGTAAGTATTATAAATTCTTAAAACTTAATCTTTCTAGCAGAACTATTGTATGTTATTATATATTACTTTAATCCTTCCATAATTATACGAGTATTATTAGGTAACGAATACACAGTTCTGTTTGAAAAATTAGGTATCATTTTGTTATTGTATGAGATAAAAAGCTTTAGTTCAAGTACACGTCAATACTGCATTTAATTTAGTGATAAGTGTTAGTGTGACGATAGGATTTCTATAAATGTGTACCGCTGTGTTGGGTTGTGGGTTCGATGCTTCTTTTGGTATATTGTTTTGACATATAGCTGGTGTTTGGTGATGATTGCCTGAAAAGATACCTTATGGGTCATTTAAATTGTCAACCCAAGCCTGATGAACATATAAGTTGCCTAAATTAAAATTAAACTAACACAACTGGTAAATATTAGGGACGATAAACAAATAAATTTGTTATACAAAACACGTACTCTAAGGACATCTACGACAACATTGACAATGGTAGCAAGCAGCAAAGCAGCTAATACTATTTGGGGGAACGATGTTACACAACATTCTCAAAATTATCTCGAACCTTTCGCTCTCGGCGAAGCAATGGGACCTATCGGTGGCTCCTTTCGTGCTGCTTGAAGATATTGCCATTGTGCATGATGATGATGAGAATGATATCGATGATTTGTTAGTGATGACTAAAGATTTAGTAGCATTCCTGTAAGCTAAGTCCGTGTGTGCAGGCGATATATAAAGCCCGTTCCAAGACCGGCGCCATACTGTGTGTTGCTTTCTAAAGCATGTTTAAATTTTTTCTTTTGCAGTTGTTTGGTGTTGTTTGGATCATAGCTTCAAGCTCGCTACGATCACCATCTGTGGAGGATTACATTGCATAAGCTACAGTTAGTTGAGTGAGTATTTCACTTATATTATTATTTAGTTCTTAATGAATATTATCAGTAATAGTTAGGCCTTAGAAATTAATGATTTCCAAACTAGTCACCTGTGTTGTTTTACTAATAATATCCACATGAATATCTATTTTACTGCACAACCATCTATTTTTATAGTTTTTTTTATTACTCTCTATACATTAATTATTTTGTTAGTGTACTTAATTAGTATTATTCACAGATTCAGTGATAATTAGTGTCAAATTCACGTAGTTCGGTGAGATAATTGCCAATTGAACTAGAAATTACGACATTTAATATATTTTTTTAAATATATTTCATAATTTCTCTACATTGTGATATAATTCACTCTAAGTGCTTACTACTTGTGGAAATTTCAAACCTTAAAGACCAATTATGACCTAGACATTAAAATTTGCATCGTAAATGAAATTCGCCTTTAAGGTACAAATTAATGAAAATTATATCATACATCAGTCAGAAATTTATCAAAGTCATCTAAGACTTTAAAGTCCTTTCCATTGCGTTGACTGCTTTGTGCTAAATATCCTTACCCATATTAGGTCCCATCATATCTTTAGGATGATTCGTTTTAATGGCGTTCATCCTACGGTTCACAGCTTGAGGTCCCATCCCTGGTGGTAAAGGTCCCCCCGCCCCTGGCGCCCCTGGAACTCCCGGAGCACCTGATTGTTGTGAGAGTATAGTTATACTATAACACAGAAATGATTAAAATGTATATGCCACTGAAAGTAAGCACAGTTAGAAGACAATTAATTGCAGTGATAAAGTTAGTAAAATTAATTAATAGTAGTACATAGTGGTGTTGGAAATACTTATGTTAATCATTACATGTATTATTAGAATACACTAAAAATAATAACAAATATTTAAATCGTTCAATGTGTCATGCCACTGAAAATATGTCGCACTGCTTTTTTCTAATGTGAGTCTGTACTGAGAAAATGACGCCATCTCTCTTTACACCTTTGAATACTGAGAATTGTTAATTTCTAGCACATTTGTGTTGACATACTTACTAAAATTCAACATAGTGATTATAATTAACCACGTTATTATCACGGTCGTTAATTATAATTCACAATTATTTCATGATGAACCCATTTAAGCGTCGTTATTTCATGAAAAGTAAGTGTGTAACGATTTAAATATTTGAAATAATATAGAAGATAAGAACTTCACAGATAATAACTATTTGAAATTAATTCTATTTCTGTAAATAACATATTATAATATTATTAATGTAATAGATATGTGCGATATAACAGATAGTACAGAAAATATTTATTATCCTAAAATAAAAATTATTATACTTAGGTCCACAATAGAATTTAACTCACGCATAGGGGGCCTTGTTGGCTCCACATTGATGACCCTTCGCCTCTTCTTGGGTAGTTTTGCCCTGGCTTGCGTGTGTGAATAATACATGGCAAAGTTTGACACAATAACGGGCACTGGGAGGGCTATCGTTAATACCTGTAAATATAATAAAGCTCAATACAACTGTTGCAGAAAGAGAGTTAACATTAAAAAATCAAACTATGGATCAAACATTTTCGTGGTATGAGATCAAGGGATCTAGTGTCTACGCGGATACGTATACAGATTGATATTTTATTCCGAAAATCGGGCTTTGGTTTTTGTTAGTGACAAATATCATAAGATCAGTCAGTAATTATAAGATAAACACAATAACCTACTAAACTGAGTAATTGGCCTTAAGCTTCGGAGGTAAGGGCCCGGGTTAATTTGAAAATTACAGCTATTAAGGTAGTCATTGGTCTTCGGAAAGTTTGGAAAACCGGCCTCCGCGCCCACTGTGAAGCGTCGCAATCTTTACTTTCTATGCCTCTTACAATTAGATAGGGACTCAGGGGCCCTGCCGCCTAAGCTGAAGCCAACTTAGATCGAATATTTTGATCACAAAAATAATTCATATGGTTAAGTTATTTTCAAAAATCTTCACCTCTCTCGTTAGAGTTTCTACCGGCTAGACTTTAGATAAGCGGCAATTGTGTTTAACTTAGCCAGCTGAAGTTTGATTTTTCATTCAAAAAATCCGATGGGAATCGGTTTCATGTTAGACGGTAGGGCTCCAGGTCCGTCACCAGTATGGGTGAATAATGAGTGTGATGTATATACGGTTAGTTCATTAGATACACTCCCAGACCAAGGGAGAGAACTATCAGAATTTGTGACCATGTTTCATTTAACCACTGGAAAATCTGCGAGTTCCAAAATTAACATCTCAAAAGCAAACCGCCGCAAATTTTCTTATATTATTAATAACATACCTAGTCTAAATAGATAATTTATATCTTTGTAATGAATCAAATAAATCTATTAAGTATACAGTACTCAAAGTAAATATCTAAAGAAAATAATTTCATGATATTTGAAAGTGTGAGGTGTAATATAAACAAATAAATGATGCCTTTACGCTCTCAACGATAAATGTATACAAATGTTCATTACTTGAGAACTCAAGGTAACTAATTAGAAGCTGAATATTTTGTATGTATAAAATTATTAGTATTCAAATTAAATCATAACTCTAGAATGCTAAACAGATTAAAAAATATATATGATACAGATACTTACACCGGCCAAAGCACATAATGCGCCAACAAACATTCCGACGTACGTCTTCGGTGCCATGTCTCCATAGCCAACAGTAGTCATGGTGACCAGAGCCCACCATAACCCCAATGGTATACTATTAAAGTCATTATGAGGATTCGTTTGTATCCTCTCAGCGTAATATACCAAACTTGCAAATATGACAATACCCAATACTAAGAAGAATACAAGAAGCGTCAACTCTTTAGCCGATGCTCTAAACGTTTGGATCAAAATCTTGAGACCAGACGAGTGTCTCGTCAATTTGAACAGCCTCATGATCCTAATGATGGAAAAGAACTCCAATATATCCGCATTCTCTACGTGAGAAGCATATTTTTGGAGAATTAAGTCGATGTAGAAACTCATTGTGGCTATATAGTCGATGATATTGACGGAGGATTTGATGAATTCGCACTTATTAGGAGAGGATATGAACCTCACTAAGATTTCAATAGTGAACCACGCATTGCACACACATTCAATGTAAAAGAACGCAATGTGGGCGTTTGTTTGCACTTTGTCCAACGCCCAACTTTGCGTTTGGTTCGCCGTTGTCACTGTATAGTTTCTAATCACTGGCACTCTCATGTCCGGATGAGTTTTCAGACAAAATGATATAATGGACACGCATATGAAAAACACTGATATCACCCCGATTATCTGGAAAGAATAAAAAAAAAACATTAGTTACAAAAGAGATAAATAAATTATGAATGTATATTTAATTGTAACAGCAAATTATCACAAGTACAACAACGGCAAATGTTACCGTTGCATAATATTGCTATTTATTTGTGGGAACTCGTTTGAAAAGAGCACCAGAGATGCTCCTGTTAAGAATAATTTCCATAAGCTAACAGGTGTTACAAAAAACATTTTGCAATATTTTGTATTAATTAAAATTTTATGCAGAAAATTTAATTAAATAAATAAATAAATATTTCTGGATAATTTACACAGCGCCATCTAGTCCCAAATCAAGCGCAAAGCTTGTGTTATGGGTACTAGACAACTGATAAATGTACTTAAATACATTTTTTTTTGTAAATACATACTTATAATACATAGAAAATACCCAGACCAAGATAAACAGACATGTTCATGCACACAAATGTTTGTCTTGTGCGGGAATCGAACCCGCGACCTCGGAGTCAAAGTGGCCATTGCTAACCATTCGACCACCGAGCTCGTCGTAGTTGTAATTGTACCAGAATGGATGCATATTTTTGCGCAAATTAATGTATAGTTTTATTACGGTCTAGATATAATACTACTAAATCTCTTTTAAGTTCCGACGAATTACTTTCGAAGATACTGGTGAATATTTTTTATACCTTTAACAAGAAGCATATTTTATCGACTTTGTAATTTTGGAGCAAAAAACAAAAGACTTTGCAGTAGTTCACTGACAAATACATAGGTACCGGACCACAAAAATTACGTTGAGCGATGTTTAGTCATCCGTTATTTCATTAAGGTTTATATCTGCTTTCATAACACAACTATTTTTTTTATATTACTCACACTATATTACGTAGATCATAATTTAGTACACCTAACGTTCTGTACTCGCAAGTTTATTACTTACAGTTTCCTTTCCTGTCATAAATCATAATGATTTAAAATCATAAAATATATTCTACATCCCACGGTTCCACTAATATTAAAATATATGTGAGTTTGTGATGATATTTCAAATATTTGTGGCTAAATCTCATGTAAAAGGCTGAGAGGAATAACATGTTTGTTAATGTGTAAAATGATTATTTATTTCGATGCCAATATGTGCGTTTTCGGTGTACGACTCTGTAGCTTCCTTGGATAGTGAGATGTAGGAAGTCGTATTTAATATTTGACATTATGTGCTACAGATATTCTAATTTCCTAATTTTCAGCGTCTTCATCAGCTTCAAGCTTTGGTGCATTCTCTGTAAAACAGTTTCTTTTTTTACTAGATCTGTCTACAATATTTTCGGCATTTTTCTGTTTACCCACATTTCGAAAGTTGCTAAGGTTTGAGTAAGCGTCGAAGCTATTACTCCATACAGAATCGAGAACACGTGGCATCGCACTAATCGGCATCTTGTGGAAAGTTTGAGATTCCGATTGCAGAGAAGATATTTTAATTTTCCAAATGCATGTTGAGCCTGATCTTTTTACTTCTGTACTGTGCTCCACCTGGTCGTTGACAATGCAGCCAAAGTATCAAAAGGATCGCACTCGATTGATGGTAGATAATGCAATAGATCACAGTTGTACCAATGTTATTGTGATCTACAAAGTTTTAAATAAATGAAGAAATTATATTTTAACATTAATCATAATTCATAACTTGTCTATATTTACTGGTTGCCGTACAACGGTTTATAAATTTTAAGTCTTGCTGTATTGGCGCCCATGATACAGGCCTAGCCTAGTGTGGGGTCATAGTACTACTAGGTTCAATATGTAATACCTTCAGTTAATAATAAATATTTCATTTCATTATATATTTCATATTATGAAACCCTAAAAGAACTCTTTTTTGTCAGACTTGTTACATTGAAAAAAATTCACAACTTTTCCTTTTACAAAGAGGATTTCTTAGTAAATTTACAACGTCAAATGAATTAAAGTATGTTAATGATTTAACACAAAATGCCAAGTTCATGAAACACTAAACAAAAGGGAGGCTCTTCGGATTAGCATAAATTTGAATCAAAATGCTTTGGGTCTTAAGTCAACTTTCTGCTAGGCTACTCTACGATATTTCACAAGTCATAAAGTCAAAGGATTACATTGTTTCTGTAACATTATAATTTATTTTCATATGTAGAAATGTCTGATATTTTTTATGGTAACATTTTCTTGTAATGCGTAGTTTTACAAGTTTTTATTTAATTTCACCGCGGTGTTATATTTGACCCACTTCTCAGTGCCTGAGGTGTTATTTTGTAGATGATCATCATGAGCCTGTATCTACTCACTGCTAGATATAGGGCTGCCCCTGTGCTTTCCACTAAATACGATCCTCCACCTTCCGCATCCAGCCGCTCCGCACCTTCTTGAGGTCATCAGACCATTTTGTGAACTCATTTGGTGTCCGTCATCATCATCAGGTCCATTTTAGTCTCCACTACAGGAGTACGACCCTCTCTCGTCCGTCCTAGACGGAAAGAGGATTTGGCCTACACTCCCCACGCTGGCCAGACGGGTTGGGGAGGCCTCATAGATATTTGATAATGTATTTCCCTTAGTCGCCTTGTACGACATCCACGGGAAGAAACGGAGTGATTCTATTCTAGTTGGTTTCCATGATAATACATAATTAATAGGTAATTGTGCTGCATTTTGACCCAGTGGCGGCCTTTACAATATAGCGTTTTTTAATTTCCTCTCGAACTACTAGGTATGGGTTACAAATAAAAGGCCATGGTAAGCAAAACACAACAAGTAAACCGTTTAAGTCTTTTCTATTGTATACTATTTTATTGAGGGGAGACCCGTATTCCAGCAGTGGGATGAATAGGGTTGACGACAACGAATAACAAATATACATATTTTAAGATTTAATAAAATAATACCTATGCAGAATATAATGACATTACATAGTATAAAAACCATATTTTCAGCGAAATTTATTGAGCTTCTAGAATCGTCCGGTCGTTCTGTCCGTCCGTTGCCATGAAACTCAAAATTTTGAAATTCTGACTTCTGATTCGTGTAGAGCATCAAAAAGTAGTACTGTAAAGTGACCTTGGTTTTCCGATATCAATTCGGGATTTCGAAAAAAAAAATTCGCTATGGTGGCGCATGCTGCGCGTCCGTTGTTTAAATATAAAATGCGATTATTTTGTTTGCAAATTTTATCTATAGATATCCTACTAACAAGGTAATATTGAAAAATACGCGATCAATAGGTCTTTCGTTAATATTAGTTAAAATTTCTGTTTAACATTTCTACATACGAGTCTGTTTGCCAAAATAGATAATAAAAAAATAAAATACATCACAAACAAATTCTTACAAAATTGTAATTAACAAATCATTTCGAATTTTTATGAATTCAAATTCATAATTACTGTCTGTTTCTGAATACTTAATTTATAGCTTCAATAGCTTCGTTGGTGAAATAACATTTTGTGACGGCTGGTTTTCCAAATAAACAGTGAATGCGCTGTAATTATTACACGAGTTATATTTTTGTAATCAGGATGAATATCGTACTGAATAATCTTTTATATCTATAATATAAAAATGAATCGCTGAAAGTGTTGCTAAGCGCAAATCTCGAGAACAGCTGAACCGATTTCGCTAATGCTTTTTTTAGAATATTCCTTGAAGTACAAGGATGGTTTTTACGGAGAGAAAAATTTAAAAAAATGCCTGAAAAAATAAAATAAAAGAAAAAAACATTTTTTCATACAAAAAGTTCGTGGGTGTCGTACCTGTCAAACGTGATGTTGACATGAGTACGTCATGTATGCGTGCGTTCAGAAAAGTACGAGTATATCAAGCTCATTTAATATGACTTAGATTAAATAATAATAATAATTTATTTATTACTTAGATTAAAAACAAATGTCAACTCTATCGCTCTCATTTTTATTTCTTGAAAGTTGTTGTGATTTGTTTCGAAAACAGTTTAGGTCAAGTTGATTTTTGTACTTAATATTTTTTTTTATAATAAGTAACATGACATTGATTGACTGTTAAGCGGTACAAAGTACGCCGGGTCTGCTAGTGTGTAATAAATATCTGACGTATAAATAATAAATAAATAAATATTCCTGGACAAATTACGCACTGCTCTCTAGCCCCAACAAACTGGAGCTAACGGAAGCGCTTAGTCTTGACATGGTCGACGATTTCGTATATTTAGGGTCCAATATTAACAGGACAGGGTCATGCGGAAAAGAGATAAGGAGACATATTCGTATGGCCAAAAGCGCAATGACCTAACTGCACAAAGTATGGAGTAGCCGTGATATTGCGCGTGAGATCAAGTGAATCTAGTTAACACATACTATATTTGCTTACGGAGCTGAAATGTGGACCCTGGGAAAAGCTGATCGTGACCTAATTGACGCTTTTGAGTCCCAAATTAAGCAAAGCTTGTACTATGTGTACTGGATAAATGATAGAATATACACTTTTTTTTTTAATAAATATATAAATATAATTACATAGAAAACACCCAGATCAAGACAAATAGACTTGTTCATGCACACAAATATTTGTCTTGTGCGGGGATCGCACCCACGACCTCGGAGTCAAAGTGGTCGTTGCTAACTATTCAACCACCGAGCTCGTAACATAGTAGTAGTAACACTACATGAACATAAGTAAACATAAAATATGTCAATGATTCTACACTTCGACAATTTGCTTCAAAGTTAAACGTAATGCATGATTTTCTTTTTGATGTGAAATTCCTTTGAAATTCTTTTGAAAAAACTCATTGGAAAACTCATTCCAGAGTCGTGAAGATTGCGATGTAAAGAAACAACCTCAAGCCATAGATTACAAACGCGGATTAAATAGAATACAAGTTCCCAATCCATAAGAGAGAGTTTTGGGGTGTAAGTGGTTCATCAACATCTTTGAACCAAAGCCAACTTCACCTGCACGCGGTGCACCCTGCTGACTGACAAACGAAGCTCTGGCGAAAAGAGAGATAGGGAGCGTAATTGAAAGCTACCCGACTGGGGAATGTACCTCCACCTCACAGAATACCGCAGCCAAATAACAATTCCCTTCAGGGTTGTTGTGTTCCTGCGAGTGAGTGAAGTCACCAGAAAAGAAGGAGACGCTGCGTTGGCAGGGGGGTGGCGGCGCGCAAGTAATATATTATGTTGCGTTAATACGGTTGCGGTAACCGCTTCACATCAGGCGTATGCTTGTCTGCCACCCGACGTAGTATAAAAAAAAATAAGAGATGTAGGGTACAGCGTAATTGTAAGCTGCCCAACTGGGGAAATAGAAGGTATTTCCCCAGTTGGGAAAATCAGATATGTACATCAATGTGGCTTACAAGATCATACAAAAAAAAATCGAGTGAGCTTTATACCACACTACTGAAGTAAAACTTCTTTAGCTCTACTAACTTTTATCTCCCTCTCAACTTCCGTTCGCCTCACCCGGTCACACTTTTCGTAACGCTCTCATCATGCATTCACCAGCTTACTCCCCAAGTCAAGCGTTTGTAAAGAAGTTTTACTTCAAAAATACAATATAATTAGGTGATACATTTTTTTTTTTTTTTTTTTACAATGTCGGGTGGCAGACAAGCATACGGCCCACCTGATGTGAAGCGGTTGCCGCAGCCATATTAACGCTCGCAAAATTAAAAATATCGCTCGCGCGCCGCCACCCCCACTGCCAATGCAGCATCTCCTTCCTTTCTGGTGACCTCACTCACTCGCAGGAACACAACAATCCTCAAGGGAATTGTTATTTGGCTGCGGTATTGTGAGGTGGAGGTACATTCCCCAATCGGGTATTTACAATTACGCTCCCTACCTCTCTTTTCGCCAGAGCTTCGTTTGTCAGTCAGCAGGGTGCACCGCGTGCAGGTGAAGTTGGCTTTGGTTGACACAGATGTTGATGAACCACTTACACCCCAAAAATAATATATCATCATCATCATTATCAACGTACCCTATACCTAACAGCTAATGCGCCCCGTGTGCCAACCTTCCGGTTATATCAAGGGATGCGAGTCTCTCGTCCTGTATACAAACCACACGAGAGGACCTTTACCTGCTCCGCTTTTGCGCTCAGTAAACCAACCGAGCACGCAAGCGGAACAGTAGCAGGTCTTACTCCGCTTTCACCTGCATGCAGGTTACGTGCGTACTCTTAAGTCGAGTAGCTCGTGGCGAACCGATGCTCGGCGAACCAAGCATCGGGGCCCTACCACCACTCCCCAATCTCCATGATGGTGATCATCATCATCATCAGGTCATTTTAGTCTCCACTACAGGAGCACGGCCCTCTCTCGTCTGTCCCAGACAGAAGGAGGATTTGGCCTACACTCCCACGCTGGCCAGGCGGGTTGTGGAGGCCTGATCGATGTTTTATAATGTATTTCCGTTAGTCGCCTTATACGACATCCACGGGAAGAGAAATAATATAACCTCCTCCATGTTTCGTTATCCTCAGATTTGAGGGTCGTGACCTTCACCAGGTAGCATCTTTTCTCTTATGCGCCATTTATGTCGGAGTAATAAAATAAAATAATATTTATAGACGCTAAAAAAGAAAACTAGGACGATAACCATTAGTGTCTGAACAAATTATACAGCTGCATATAACCTTCAACATACTTTTTCAAAATGAACTTACTGGACTATTTTTAGGGTTCCGTACCCAAAGGGTACAAAGGAACCCTATTACTAAGGCTCCGCTGTCCGTCCGTCAATCCGTCCGTCCGTCTGTCACCAGGCTGTATCTCATGAACCGTGATAGTTAGACAGTTGAAATTTTCACAGATGATGTATTTCTGTTGCCGCTATAACAACAAATACTAAACAATAGAATAAAATAAATATTAAAGGGGGCTCCCATACAACAAACGTGTTTTTTTTTTGCCGTTTTTATAGATAATGGTACGGAACCCTTCGTGTGCGAGTCCGACTCGCACTTGGCCGGTTTTTATTTTTATACTACTTCGGGAGGCAGACAAGCATTCGGCACGCTTGATGTATAGCGGTTAGCGTAGCCATATTAACGCTCGCAATATGAAATATCGCTCGTGTGCCGCCACACCCGCTACCATCGCAGCGACTCGTTCCTTTCTGGTGACCTCACTCACTCGCATGAACACAACAACCCTCAGGAGAATTGTTATTTGGCTGCTGTATTGTGTAAGGAGTACCTCACACAATACAGCAGCCAAATATTATTATTTCTAACTGCCCGAATGGAGAAGTATCTCCATTCGGGCAGTTTGAAATAATATGCTATGCCCTACCTGTCTTTTCGCTCCGTTTGTCAGTCAGCAGGGTTCACTGCGTGTAGGCTTTGGTTCAAAGATGTTGATGAGCTCAATTTACACCCCAACTTGTTATATTGTATATTATAAGTAATTTAGTTTTGAAAATTACAAACTTCAATTATTTAAAAAAAAAAGAGAAATGTAATCTCAATATCCGTTTGTTTAAGTTACGGAAGTAAACATTTCTCCCGTAGAAAATTTATGCAAAGGTTATCTACAAAATGTCATCCAATCGTGAAGTGGGCAACTTGAGTGCTTACTTAAAAGCGTCTCGAGGGCTTCGTGGCTACTTGCCACTCGATAGAGTCGATAACTTAAGAGTGAGCTTAAGTGACGCCTCGCTTAGCTTGTTGACTTGTTTGAGTTCAATTAATTAAAGCTATAAGTTATATAAAGTTAAGCTAACTATTTGCGGGAACAATATTTTATGTCACCTAAGTTTAGATGTGTCACTAATCTGCAGTACCCTAATAATAATATCTATCCCCAAGAAATATATTAATCATCATTTTAATCAAAACTGTTTCTAAATATAAATCATCAGCTTAACAAACTATTAGTATCATTTAATTCGTTTGATCATCGAAATAATAGATCTGTCACCAAATAAATAGATCTGCTCCTTAATTTAATGAAAAAATGGCTAATAGGGGTCGAAGTCAAATTGGCGTCATATTCACTGACGAGTCTTACCAATTCTTGGTCAATGTAATAAATCATGTTTTGGTTAGATTTGAGTTGATTTTTGGTTAGGTTAGGTTTTTCTTGTGCCCTGTCATCGGAAATAGGAGCTCCGTGAAGCGGAGCTCCGTCAACCTAGATGATAAATGATGCGGTGCCAAGTAACCTTAATATAATACATACAACATAAAAACATTTATTTGGTACTAGACCCTATATCTCCATGATTATAGGTGATTTATTGTGGAATCGATTTTATATTGTTTGTGACTACATTTTGGTGACAAATCTATTATTTTGCGGGCAAACCCTATTAGTTAAGAAACACAAAACTAATTAAATTGGCGATAGCTTATATGATACCCTTTGCAATTCAGCTGCAATATAACTGCTAGGATACGGGCTCCTCTCAATTGAAAAGAGTTTAGAGCATACTCCATCACGCTGTTCAACTGAGGGTTGGAGGAGTTACATAGAAAGTGTTATTAAAAGTAATAAATAATAATAATTAATATTCCTGTACAAATTACACACGGCCATCTAGTCCCAAACTAAGTAAAGCTTGTACTACGGCAACTAGACAACTGATAAAATACTTAAATACATTTTTTTTAAATACATGTATGTATTTCCAAAAATTATATGTATAAAAATATTATACATAGAAAACGCCCAGACCAAGACAAACAGACATGTTCATGCACACAAATGTTTGTCTTGTGCGAAGATCGAACCCGCGACCTCGGAGTCAAAGTGGCCATTGCTAACCATTCGACCACCGAGCTCGTTAATTAAATTATAAAAGTATTATGTAAGTAAAACTAGGCAAATTGTTACAGTCCACGGGAGCCGAATAACAAGCGTAGCTATATTTGACGAGCTCGGTGGTCGAATGGTTAGCAATGGCCACTTTGACTCCGAGGTCGCGGGTTCGATTCCCGCACAAGACAAACATTTGTGTGCATGAACATGTCTGTTTGTCTTGTTCTGGGTGTTTTCTATGTATTATAAGTATGCATTTACAAAAAAAAATGTATTTAAGTACATTTATCAGTTGTCAAATACCCATAACACAAGCTTTGGGCTTAATTTGGGACTAGATGGCGCTGTGTAAATTGTTCAGAGATATTTATTGTTATTATTTATCTCTTTTTAATCACGGGTCAAGCCCGGTCATTTGATAGGCGTGCGCGGGGATATGGATCCAACGCGTAGAGGCCCCTTTGAGAAGTTTGATGTAATGTTGTTATTATTTATTATTATTATATTACGAGTATAACATCAGTGGGATAGTGAGATTTATAAACCGAAAGAACTACTAAATGCTATTATAATATAAAAGAATATTTAGACGATAATGTGACGGAATTTTATTGACATTTTAAATATTTTTTTTATTATTCATGTAAACATTTATTAAATTATTGTATGTCCTTAAGGACAGGGCATAGTGATACACTACTTGTTACAATTGTTAACCTTAATACCTGTGTTCCACAATAAATACATTTGATTTGATTTGATTTGATTTATGAAAGCATGGGTACCTGATATTACCGACCACGAGGCCTAAATCGATTTCCGATTTTGACAAATGAACCATCCTGAACATATTTCTATGTTCAAGTAACGCAGACTACATGACTTCACGAAATTTTTGCACCATCACGTCAATTATTCATTCAGTTCATAACTTGTACTGTTCATAGCTTGTAACTGTTCATAGCTTTGGGGTGTAAGTGGTTCATCAACATCTTTGAACCAAAGCCACTTCACCTGCACGCGGTGCACCCTGCTGATTGACAAACGAAGCTCTGACGAAAAGAGAGGTAGGGAGTGTAATTGTAAGCTACCCGACTGGGGAATGTACAATTGTACATACTATAATTCCATAGAGGGTTGTTGTTGTTGTTGTTGTTGTAGTCTTTATTGTACAATAGAAATTACATAAACACGATGATAAAAGAGATACACGTACAATGGCGGACTTATCCCTTAAGGGATCTCTTCCAGTCAACCATTCAATGAATAGTTAAAAAAAAAATAACATTTTGGCGAGAACTAAGGTACAATCTGATTATCTAAATACTTGGTAACAAAATAAAAATAATTATATAATAACAGAAATTATCACAGTGAAACAGTGAAAGTAAAGTTTGGACATATTACACTAACACTAAATATATATATACCGTTATAGCTGTAATACATATGTTATACACTTTAGCTGCAGTTCTAATTAAGTCTAAGGACATTTGTAGCACCACCCAAATGCTTCCTCAGGTGCAGCTTGAATGATGTTATAGTTTGCGACATCATCACATCAATTGGAAGTGAAGTGAGGGTTGTTATGTTCCTGCGAGTGAGTGAGGTCACTAGGAAGGAAGGAGATGCTGCGATGGCAGCCGGGGTGGCGGCGCGCGAGCGATATTTTATGTTGCGAGCGTTAATATGGCTGGCTACAGTAACTGCTTCACATCAGGCGGGCCGTATGCTTGTCTGCCACCCGACGTAGTATAAAAAAAAGACACATACTAGCCACGCGGGAGTGGGCACGACGTAGCACAAGCCGCTGTTCATTGAGCGAGCGAGAGAGAGAGACTGAGCGGCAGATTATGCAACTTGTGCGCCACACACGCGCGTATTATGCCTTAAATATACAAATACCCTATATTTTAGGTGGGAACAGCGATACCCGCGTAAGTATTCATCTCGTGAATCATTATTCATTCCACTGCTGGGATATGGGTCCCTTCAATCAACATAGGGGTTTTTTTTTTTTTTTTTTTTCTTTACAAAGAAGCCAATCGCAATATGCGTACACTCGGTGGTGTAAAGTGGCGCCGAGTGTGCGCAGATCGGCTTACTTCGTATATGGCGCACACCCCTGTCGTGGACAAGGTTCTTATCTATCAATTCGAAATCTGTACATACTTAACTAAACTCTTAGTAAAACCTTAAAACTACGTAGGGGTAAAAATCGACGTAGGGGTTGAGAGTATACTCCAATACGCTGCTCAACCTCAAGTTGGTGGAGGCCAGTGTTATCAAACCGCCTAAAGTCCACTGAGTTGGCTTAACGACTGTCATCTAATGATATCATTCAGGACCCATGGCTTAACGTGCCCTCCAGAGCACGGTAAGCCGAATATTTCGCTGATAGCAATAGTCTTTCAAATCGATATAACAAATACAGACTAAGTAAATAACACAAAATCAATTTCACGCAACATGTAAGCTGAACTAAAATAGTGTGGATGAAATTGTAATATTTAAATAAACATATTAATCAAATACAAATGTATTTGTTTAATTTATACATAAAATGGAAACCTGTTACGGAGAGAGAAATAAACTATTTTGTATTTAATTGTATTTATAGTAGTGATGTAACGAATATTCGTATTCGCATTCGTGAATATTCGCATATTTCTCGACATTCGCATTCGCATTCGCAATTTTATGCGAATGTTTTGCGAATATGAACGTCCTAAAAATAATTAAGATTTTCAATTACAAAAAGGTAAACTAAATAGAGAAATAAGTATCGACTTCTTATATATTTATTTCAAAACCTTATCTTCTGTTAGGATTTTTTGTTAACTAAACTATAAACATCACTCGTAAATCAAACAGCAATCAGCCTTCTTCGGATCGGCTCGACAATGCTCGGAAGTAGATGCAAATAATTACAAATGTGTGCGTGTAACTCGCGCGCCAACTAAGCTGCCAAAATAAAGCCAAACCAATGGCGCCAAATACAAAAGTCAATATTCGTATTCGCATTCCATTCGCGAATATCGACGGCAGACATTCGCATTCGCATTCGCGAATGTCTAGAAATTGACATTCGTTACATCACTAATTTATAGTGGTGATCGTCGAATATACCTAAGATAAGGGTAGCGTAAGTCGAGGTATTACTGTGTTGGGCTGCCATAGGGCAATGCAGCACAGTAATACCTCGACTTATTATATGACTAGTATTGCCTCGCGGTATTGTCATCGTTTGTTGGCATTTAAGTACCATATATGGCAATGACCGTGTAGTTTCCGGCAGACTAGAATAGAATCACTCCGTCTCTTCCCATGGATGTCGTACAAGGCGACTAAGGGATATACATTATCAAACATCAGGCCTTCCCAACCCGTCTGGCCAGCGTGGGGAGTGTAGGCCAAATCCTCTTTCTGTCTGAGACGGATGAGAGAGGGTCGTGCTCCTGTAGTGGAGACTAAAGTGACCAGATGATGATGATGATGATATGGCAATGACGACAGGCCCGCGTTTTGTCATTACCTAACGCGCCTCTTTGTATATGTCTTGCATCTTACAAAACGGAGAAACGTTTTTAATACTTGTGATAATTTGCTATCTTGTCTTTTAAATTTTACAGTTGAACCAAAAAAATATTTTCGTAATCAATTGCTGTTCTTTAATATGATATTGGCATCTATTTGTTTGCTCCTATTTTACTCTGGTTCGTTGGAGCACGGGGTTGACCTATCATGCTCATAAATCTGTGATTATTCAATACGGCTGTGTTTATTATTTTTCCTTGCAGAATATTTATCAGTTCAAACTGTAAAATGTTGAAAAAAAAAATGTTGATTTTGAGAAAACAGAGCAATAAAAGTTATATTTATTATATTTTTAGTATATATATTATATACTAGATATAAGCCTTCCCCAATGCTTTCCACCAGATACGATCCTCCGCCTTCCGTATCCAGCATCCATCCCCATATTCAGCGGCTGGGAGCGGCTGGATATGGGGATAGTTAGATATTATTATTTATGCTACACTAATATTTCGTATTTATATGTAAAGTAAAATAAATATTTCTAAGATAGGAATAGAAATGGACTTCGAAGTCGAAAGTCGAAGAAGAGACGCGCAACTCGTGCAAATCAACATAATCTTATGCTATTGCGACTGAACTCGAGAGATGAAGCGCATCATATCTTACTGAATTGAAACAGTTTCATTTCCATATACTAATAATATTTAATTCTGTTTCTTATTGGTGACCAATTAGCATCTCTAAATGTGAGTATGCTTGCTTCACTTTCGTACAGTTAAAATTACATACAGCATAAATATGAGAGCGATGAACTTTTGACTGTACAAAATTTGACATATTTCTGATAGTTCCTCAGCCAGTTAACGATGCATGTGTTGACATGAATACGTCTTGAAAATTGCTTCCATAGGGAGGCAATTCAAAAAAAAAACGAATTAAACAAAATCGGGGGATACTGTTTGGTATTGCAGCTACATATCTAAAATCTCCATCCAAAATTCAATCACACCACTGGATAGATGAAGGATCAAAGAATTTACTACGCGAAGTAAGGAATAGGGAACATCGCGTGCGGGGGAGGGGGAAGCGCTGCCATTTTGAGATAATTTTAGTGATGACACCATGACACAGCCACACCCTATTTCTTTTCTAATATAATATCTATGTTCAAAAGCAGAAATTGTCCAATACATCTCAGAAATTGAAAGTAACCCATAAAATAACATGACATACCTTCGCAGCATTAGAACTGTACGGCTCGTCGAAGAGAGACCACATCTGTGGTTTTAATTGTTGCCACCATGAAACGGTGCCCTTGTAGTAATCTTCTTCGAAGCCGAATTTGCGGGCCACCTCTTCGTCTGAAGGCTTCTCCGTGTCCAGGTCTAAACGGTCCAGGACGGCTAATGTCTCTTGTGTGTCTCGATGCTGAAAATAAATTGTTCAAGTGAGATCTCCGAATAAATGATGATGAGAAAGAAAGAAAGAAAGTAGAAGTAGTATAGGCTGGCAACGGGTCCTCAGGGCCTCCTTAGGGTCCGTTCAAACAAACCGCCTCGGAGAGGAGAGCAGATTTTGAATGCGTTTGAAATAGAGCTTTGTATCACTGGCATAAGGTTTACTTTAAAAATTCACATCGGCTCTCGTGCATTCTCATACAATACAATACATTACTCTTTATTGCACCAAATACAGGATGACAAAGTAGTAACAATGATTATAAAGTACAACGGGCGGCCTTATCGCTATAAGCAATCTCTTCCAGGCAACCTTTGGGTATAGGAAAGAAAAGAAATACATATAAGAGGTAGGTGGCGCAGTAAACAAAGTAAAGACACAATGAAAAACACAAAGCATACACACATACACATTTGTAGATATATATATAAACATTAAACTTTACAGATATCTTTTAACAATAACATTAAAAATTAAAATTCATCAAAAGAAGTGAATTTAAAAAATGAACGTTATGCCAATGATCCAAAACTCTATTTTAAACGCCCCCAAAATCGGCTCTCATCTCCGAGCCGGTCTGTGCGAACAGACCTTTAGTGTTGCTGATTCCTATGGGCGGTGGTCATTGCTTTTCATCAAGTGACTTGCTCAAGTGAATATTTTATTTTATAAACCACCTATCGTTACGACATATTCACATCTAACTGTCTTACAATAAAATTAATTAATCAAGACATATCAAGCTAAAAAAAAAAAAAAAAAAAAAGTGACTTGCACGTAAGGGAAACTTAACTACCTTAAGTGGACGCCTTTAACAGAGTCAAGTGTAGATTGACTTACACGTAATGGAAACTTGTCAATATGTACATCGTCTGCCCTTATTCATCCCACTGGCCACGGGCCTCCCCTCAATCGTAGGGGTTTTAGAGCGTACTCACCACGCTGCTCAACTGCAGATTAGCGGAGGCCAGAGTTTTCAAGCCGCCTAAAAGCCATTGACTTCGCTTAACGACTGTCGTCTAATGACAACTGCTGGGATCGACGATTAACGTGCATTCAGAAGCACGGAGGAGCTCGAGATAAATGAACCCATCCATGGACAGGCCACGGTCGACGTTATTTTACTTGCGTGACAGGTTAGACTGATACACGCAACGACACCAATGAGCTTCTCACACATCAATGTGTACAAGTGAGATAGCACGTGCTTTCCGTCTCAATAGGCTATTTGACTAACATTTTTTTCTGTTTGATATGTAGGGACGTCTCCATAATATAACCATAGGTGAAAGAATTACTTCGATAGCACAAAAATCTCTCGAGATATGGTAATTTTGAAAATCACAATTTTTAGACTGCCCCAAAACGCTCCATACAAAAGACTACCGAATTATGACGTCACAGGTTTGTATTCTGTATGCATCAAATCAGAAATTTGTACGACAGCTATGTTAAATATTACGTTTATCTAATCTCATACTGAAATTTACACATTAAAAAACTGAATACAGTATCATAATGACAGTCTTTACGCACAAGCTATCAAAATAAATTTAAAAAGTTATTTTTCGATACAGCTCTTCTATGGACAACTGTATCGTAAAATAACTTTTTTACCATTTCGATACAGCTTCAGCCCTGGATACAGGTATTTTAAACAGGTTTCAATGCAAATACATTGCAACTATGCAAAATTTTTCTACATAATCTGTGAACGCGGCGCCGCGCGGCGCGTCGCGCATGCGCACTACGCATGCTCGATCTGCAAATGGATTTATAGGTAAGAATTATAGCTGTTATATTAACTTCATGGTTGTATTTAAAATATTATTATCATATATTTCATGAGATTAGATAAAGTAGTGTATGAAACTGCACATAATTAGGTATTAAAATACTCGTGTGGTCTATTAAAACACTCGCCTTCGGCTCGTGTTTTAAACTCACACTCGTATTTTAATAACCCTTATTATGCAACAGTTTCATAAACTACTATTATGTGATTAGTATCATAATAAAAGTTTAAATAGCATTTTTTATTGCTTCTCCAATGGAAATATTATTTTTTATTAATTTCATACGTTTAAAATGGACTTTCCCGCCAAACTTTGATCGACGCTGAAAAAAGTCTGACTGACGATATTAGAGTGAAAGTTTTCAGATCTTTATAGTTTTGTGTATTTTATGATATTGTTAAATAATTTATACAATTTTTAAAGATTGGAAAATAGCCTATTGTGTAAATTACAAGGCGCCTGAAATGCGTCTGTGTGAGTACTGTTTTCATCTCTACTCTCTCTGTGCGACCTATACATGGTAATAACAAAATTTTTTCCGAATTTACGAGACATTTTCTGATTTTTTTTCTTTTTTTTTATACTACGTCGGGTGGCAGAAAATATCGCTCGCGCGCCGCCACCCCTGCTGCCAACGCAGCATCTCCTTCCTTTCTGGTTACCTCACTCACTCGCAGGAACCAAGCAACTCTCAAGGGAATTGTTGTTTGCTGCAGTATTCTGCGAGGTGAGGTACATTTCCCAGTCGCGTAGCTTAGCATTACGCTCCCTACCTCTCTTTTCGCCAGAGCTTCGTTTGTCAGTCAGCAGGGTGCACCGCGTGCAGGTGAAGTTGGCTTTGGTTCAAAGATGTTGATGAACCACTTACACCTCAAATTGTAGTAATTAAGGACATGAATGAGTAGTAAAAATCGGTTTCTAAACAATACTACGATTAATGAAGTACAAATGAGTTGAACCTCTTTGTTGAAGGAAAAAAAATAAAACGGGTTTTTATATCTGAACATATTTCCACACCCATTAAAGTTTTCATTAAATTCCATTTTAATTATTCTAGCTACGCTTAAAAAATAAATGGAAGCACGTAGGTAACGTCAGCAAAAAACAGCGGGTGTAAAATTTTAAAGTACACACACTGCATAAATATGACCGTTGAACGGGGATGCGGTTTTTTTTGCATACCGCAATGCACAATAACTGCGACTCAGCGGAACATAAAATGGGTATTTTCATTTTTAAATTTGTATAGGAATATCTGTAAAATATTAGACCTATTTGTTCGAAAATTTATATGATGACGTTAAAGGATTATGACGAGCTCGGTGGTCGAATGGTTAGCAATGGCCACTTTGACTCCGAGGTCGCGGGTTCGATTCCCGCACAAGACAAACATTTGTGTGCATGAACATGTCTGTTTGTCTTAGTCTGGGTGTTTTCTATGTATTATACGTATGTATTTACCAAAAAAAAATATATATATTTAAGTACGTATATCAGTTGTCTAGTACGAGTAGTTACCCATAACACAAGCATTGCGCTTAATTTGGGACTAGATGGCGCTGTGTAAATTGTCTAGAAATATTATTATTTATTATTATTATATTGGACTGTTGAAAATAGATGATATTCTGGAATTGTCTTTGGTGTCACCAATTAGAGATTAATGGAAGTGTTTTAGAGTTGTGCTCAAAGTTTAAAGCAATTCGAATTGATTGGGGTGCAGGCACCCCGCCTAAAGACCACTGACTGTCGTCTAAAAACAACAATGGGTACCGATGGCTTACCGTGCCCTCCGAAGCACTGAGGAGCTCCAGATAAACAAACCCATTCATAAACAAGCTACGGTCCACGTTGCTTAACTTGCGTGATCGATTAGACTGACACGCGCAACGACGCCATCGTCTCCCCAAGTCGATGCATATCTATATGTATATAAAATTGAATTTGGCCTTTTCCCTTGGCATATCACTATTTCACTTGCCATGAACAGCTGGATCAATTTCGATAATTCATTTTTGTTGTATTTATTATTGTCAGGAACATGAAAGAAAAAATAAGAAAGATTTGCGGTAATTTAGAAAATTTAAGAAAACTGAGCGACTATATTAACTTTTCTAATGCAACTTTAATGAGTTTGACAGAACAGAACTGTCATTCATTTGACAGCGAGCGCGAAACCAATTCAATATTCATAATTATATAAGAAGACAGGCCAACGTCTGTCAAGTCAGCTAGTTCATAATAAATATGAACATATTTATCTTTTATTGCTCACTTTTTATTTGAGAGGGGGGCAAACGAGGTCACCTGATGGAAAGCAATCACCACACATCAGGAAATCAGAAACACCAATGGGTCGCACATCCATTGTCAGCCTATACTCCTTCCTTTCTTCTTTCTGGTGATCTCACTCACTCGCAGGAACACAACAATCCTCAAGGGAATTGTTATTTGGCTGTGGTATTCTATGAAGTTAAGGTACTTCCCCAGTCGGGCAGCTTAAAAAATATGCTAGGCGTTCGTGCTTCGTGTATTAAATATATATTACACAAAGAAACTAACGTCAAAAGAATTTATCCCGTGAAATAAGGGAGAGAACACGGGCCAAGAGAACTATTTTGTTTTATTACTTAGTTGGAACTTCAGCAAAGTTTTTATATAAACCGGTATTGACTAACCGCGAACTAAAAGTGGCTAATGTTTGCAACTTTTCTACTTTAATCGCTAAGTTTCAGGCAAGATGATAAATTATGACATTATAATAGTAAAATACGGTTTTTATGCAACGTTAGTTGGCAAACAAGAAAAATAAAATCAATGCTTTATTTATTATTAAAAAAAAAATGGTTGTTTATAAAGTCGGTTTACGGACCATAATTTTACGTGATAAGGTCATAAGAAACATAGGCCGATCGTGCCTCTCTATCGCATGTTCCGCGTTTCGCTTGCAGGCTTGACTCAAGTGGAACGTGACAATGAGCTATGCTTTTTCGTCGCCAGCCGGCGTTCATCCATTTATAATACGTTACGTCACGACAAAAATGATCTAAAAACTCTATTTACTGTGTTTTGCTTATGAAACCCTTTCCTTTAATACCAATAGGAGTTTATGTGGAGATAAAAAAATCGTCATTGTATGGCAGCTGCACTATTGGATTTAAAATCATCCGATCCTGAAACACGTATTTACTTATTTATCTATAGAAGTACTCGTGTAAAGTTTCGGATAAAATAGTCTAACTAATCTTGTTTCCCCATACAAACTTTGAACCCCCGTTTCACCCTCTTTGGGGATGAATTTTGAAAAATCCTTTCTTAGTGTACCCCTAGACGACATAAGGAACCTACTTGCCAAATTTGAGCTGTGCATTGATTAGTGAGTCAGTCAGTGAGGACAAAGCCTTTTATTATTATAGTAATAATATAATTTTATAGTCCTAAAATAATCATGAAGAATGCATTAGATTATTTCGATATAAGTTTGCTGCGTAGGGTTCATGTTTGGAACTAACTATAATATTATAAGAACCGAAGTACATACAACATGAAATGCAAATAAAGAACTTGAAACTTAAAAATCGGACATTGGGAAATAGGACAAATTTAACTTGCAAAATTTGATTACAGACATCGCAGTGAAACTGAATAAAAGCTTGTAATAAGCCTGCGGTCCACTCGAAAATAATAGACGTTTCAATATTAAATTGCTCTTTCGACACACTAAGTCACTTTGAATTAAAATTAAATTTGCATGGTGTCCAGAGCGAAACTTCTTTCACACGATAACAGGCCCCTTACCACCATCTCTTATTGCGATTCAATAATTGAATAGATTGCTTATTCATACCAATGAATAAGCGACTCTATTCCATTTGAAATACAGTCGCTTATTCATTGGTATGAATAAGCATTCTATTCAGTTATTGAATCGCAATAAGAAATGGTGGTAAGGGGGCAGTAACGTTCTAAATTTAAAAACTGTACAACGTTCAATTGTTTTTTTTCATTCAAGTTTTTAAAGTAAAGATGGATACATTGAAAGTAAGAGTAATTTTTGAATGCAAATTTCGACGTGGATTTATCTAGACACTAAATCATCGTCATTATTGTTCTATTTAGATGAGCTCTGTGGCGTAGCGGTGAATGACGCGGCTTCGACACCAACGCTCGTGGGTTCGATTCCCACATAGGACAACCATTTGTGTTTTTTTTTTTTTTTATACCACGTCGGGTGGCAGACAAGCATACGGCCCGCCTGATGTGAAACGGTTACCGTAGCCATATTAACGCTCGCAACATAAAATATCGCTCGCGCGCCGCCACCCCCGCTGCCATCGCAGCATCTCCTTCCTTTCTGGTGACCTCACGCACTCGCAGGAACACAACAGCCCTCAAGGGAACCGTTATTTGGCTGCGGTATTCAGTGAGGTGGAGGTACATTCCCCAGTCGGGTAGCTTACAACTACGCTCCCTACCTCTCTTTTCGCCAGAGCTTCGTTTGTCAGTCAGCAGGGTGCACCGCGTGCAGGTGAAGTTGGCTTTGGTTCAAAGATGTTGATGAACCACTTACACCCCAAGTGTGCATGAACATGTCTGTTTGTCTTAGTCTGGGTGATTTCTATGTATAATAAGTATGTATTTACAAAAAAAAAAAGTATTTACGTATGTTTATCAGTTGTCTAGTACCCATAACACAAGCTTCGCTTACTTTGGGGCTAGATGGCGCTGTGTAATTTGTTTGACAATTTTTATTTATTTATGAATCACGATGTGTGTATGTTTATTAATTATATAATTATGCTATGTATGTTTATTTTATTACTTGAAAGCTCAGAACCGCATTCGTGATTTTCTGCTTCTCCCGAAGGTGGACTGGTAGAGAATGCTGTTAGCGTTAAGTCCGCCTTTGGTACCCTTATTATGGTAAATCTAAGCTAAAGCTATTTGTAATCAAAAAATCCGACGGGAATCGGCTTCAGCTTAGCCGGTAGGGCCACTGTACTATGTTTTGTTTGAACCTTTCCTAAGTTACGTGGGTAAACATCTTTAGGTTTGTCTGTTTGGTTGGCTATTTGCTGTAACTTTCTCACTCACTATCCTAACACTATGTTGTCAATTAGGCACCTTCTGTAAATGTTTGCATGGCCCTTCGTATACATTCTTTTGTGGAAAGTAAAAAAATAATGGATTACGAACGGGTAAATTTTGTTTCACGTTTGTTTCAGTTTTCAAGGAAGCTATCTGTAAAAACATGTTAAAATTTGTTTCTAAACGCATATATATTTTATTTATTATACAGTTTCTGGATAATACACAACATTAATAAATAAATAAATATTCCTGAACAAATTACACACTGCCATCTAGTCCCAAACTAAGCAAAGCTTGTACCATGGATACTAGATAACTGATATTATACTTATATACATTTTTTTTGTAAATACATAACATACATAAAATACATAGTAAACACCCAGACCAAGACAAATCAAACATGTTCATGCACACAAATATTTGTCTTGTGCGGGAATCGAACCCACGACCTTGGAATCAAAGTGGCCATTGCTAACCATTCGACCACCAAGCTCGTCAAATGTTATGGTACAAAAGGTGTACCATAAAGTAAAACTAGCGGTGTCAAGCTTTCTTCGTTGTCACATTGTCGTGAGAAGGAGTCCGGCATGAAACGAAGACCTTTTGGGGTGCATGTGGTTCAGCATCATCATATAATGCCACAAACTTATCTGACCCGGTGGCCAAATTTAGAACTAAAGCCGCCATCTTGAAATGTTAGTATTGCCAGGTACAATTTATTTATTTACCACGTATACACATTCCATTGAGGTATACATTTTTTAATATTTAAATATCTTTTTCTATACATACAATAAAAAAATCGTCAACGAGTTATTTCTGTGCAATATTATAATTCTAATATTATATAATAGCTATGATCGCGACTTAACGTAGTGCATTTTTTAAATTAATCAACAAAAAATAGAAGGAAATTGATATTTAATTGGTGTTTCAACACAATTAATCAGTATATCAATGCTATTATTTTAACTATGTATGTATTTCTTTGATTTTAATGTTTCCTCTAAAACGGGCGGTATTTCGTTAAATGGCAACACTTAAGTCGATCGTACCGCCCCCGCCACCGGGCCAGATAAGTTTGTGGCACTGTAGAGCCAAAGCCAACGTCACCTGCTCGAACCCATCAGGCAGTAATAAAGGTATGTAAAGACCCTTATACATGATCGCGTGTTATTATTTTCATAAATAATACTGGAAGAGGAACGCTTTAAGTATTACTATGGTTGACTGCATCAATCCGCTGGGGTGCAGCTGTACAGCATGCCATACGTTGCGGGAACTATAGAGCACAACCGTTCCAACCACAGAGGTTTTTCTCTGAGCAATATGCTGATTTTATATGTCTCTGTACATTTCGATGTACCATCGCTAGATTTCATGTTATTTTTATATGTAATTAATTGATTAAGTAAAAAAAATGCAATTAAATTTGACACAGAACTAATCGCTTTAGTAGATTTTATTTTCCTAAAGAGTATAATTTAAAAGTACATAGCTGCTTAACCGATATAATTGAAGTACCTCTACCTCACAGAATACTGCAGCCAAATAAAAATTCCCTTGGGCATTGTTGTGTGGGCCTGCGAGTGAATGAGGTCACCAGGAAGAAAGGAGTTGCTGCAATGGTAGCGGGGGTGGCGGCGCTAAAGCGATATTTTATATTGCGAGCGTTAACATGGCTACGGTAACCGCTTCCCCGGCATAGTATAAAAAATAAATCCGGCCAAGTGCGAGTCGGACTCGCGCACGAAGGGTTCCGTACCATGTATATATTTTTATAAAAACGGCTTGTATAAAAACGGCAAAAAAATCACGTCTGTTGTATGGGAGCCCCCCTTAAATATTTGTTTTATTTTTATTTCATTATTTATTTTTAAAGTGAATATATATCTAAATATTATGTGAGTATTTCAAACGTCTACCTATTGCCGTTATCAATTGCGACCAAAACGAGCAAAAAAATCACGTTTGTTGTATGGGAGCTCCCTTAAATATTTATTTTATTCTATTTTTTAGTATTTGTTGTTATAGCGGCAACAGAATTACATCATCTGTCTAAATTTCAACTGTCTAACTATCACGGTTCATGAGATACAGCCTGGTGACAGACGGACGGACGGACGGACGGACAGCGGAGCCTTAGCAATAGGGTTCCTTTGTACCCTTTGGATACGGAACCCTAAAAACTAGCCCGAAATCAAGGTTGAGTGGAGCGAGTAGATTCGCTGAGTGTATGTTTTCCATTGATCTCAATGGAAAATGTAGTTCATGACCATTCCTCAAGGACATGATCGATCACAATTTTTTTCGACACAAACCTCAAACATGTCGAGGTCTTTAATTGTGACAAGTTTCATCAAAATCGGCTCGGTGGTTTTTGGAGCCTATTCATTTCCAAGAATGACTTTTCGGCGTATAAGCGTTCCGCTCGCTGCACTCAATCATCATCATCAGGTCCATTTTTAGGGTTCCGTACTTCAAAAGGAAAAACGGAACCCTTATAAGATCACTTTGTTGTCCGTCTGTCTGTCTGTCGAGAATGCGTAGAGATATCAAGCTGAAATTTGAACTGTATACTGAGATCTACGGTCCCATGAAGTTGTAAAAAAATCAAACTGCTAAGTTTACGTAAAAAATAGATACGGCCGTTTATTCAGCAAAAAACGCATATTTCGACAATAAATCTCAAAACTATACATTTGTCATTAAATCTTGAAAAATAGGAGGTCTATATTTTTTATATGGGGTGAAATTTCCAATTGAAGCTACTAGTTCAAATGGGGTATCATAATATGAAAGGGCTTGATGTGCACATTGCAAAATATATTTTATTTATTTTTTCCGACGCATAATTTCTTATTTATAATGAAAAATATCAAATTTATAATGATCCTGCGTACGGAACCCTCGGTGGGCGAGTCCGACTCGCACTTGTCCGGTTTTTATTTTTATTTTTCACTCTGGCCATACGGTTTGGGGACGCACTCAAGCATAATAAATAACAATTCTCACAATATCTCATACAATTGGATTAAAAAACCCCGTTTGCACATCGTATTTTTACAAGCTCGTATTTTTACATTAGCAAAGTATACAAGAATAAATTAATTTGTTAGCGCGCCGAGCGGTATCGTGGTGTGCGCTATGCATTAAAAATGTTAATTAGCGTATGAGAGCTCCCAAGTTCTGCAGGATGTGTTCTGAAACTCGTTATAGTTATAAAATTTCATTAATGTGACATTAATATATATGTTTTATGAGTTAAATTTCATAACAGGTCATTGCCATGTAGATTTGATTATATAGTCAGCAACAAAATGTATTAATAATTAGCTGAACCGATAGACGTTGTCTTGTCGTCATAAGAATTAATATTGAATTCGAATTTGTTTCGTGTTATCAGTGAGAGTGAGCAGACCCACGTCTACCCACGCTCGCGACGAACACTGATGAATGTCTCCGTTTGAGATCAAAATTAGTCGGCCCTTCGATCATTAACGGGCTTTCTCCACAAACATAATATGAGTGACCCGTTCAATATAATTTAAAAAGTTGCTAACATATATTGACGAGCCCTGTGGTCGATTGGCTAACAATGGCCACTTTGACTCCGACGTCGGGGGTTCGATCCCCGCACAAGACAAATATTTGTTTGCATGAACATGTTTGTTTGTCTTGGTCTGGGTGTTTCCTATGTATTATATATGTACATGTATTTAACAAAAAAATGTATTTATCTATTTTTTCCGTTAACTCGTACGAGCTTTACTCAAAAAAGCGTCTGCTAGCAGCTGAATGATGATCATGTGGCGTAAAACATATATTTTTCAATATGCATTATATATTTTCATTATTAAAAAAAATGATATGATACTAAATTTCTACGAAAAAAGACAGACAATCAAATATCAAGGGACGTAACGAACAATGCACTGTCTAATAACACCCCGAGCGAGCGTGTGGCAGTCATAAAAACTGGACTTTGCTACGAAAGGTCCGACTGGAGACGAAAAAGCATTATGAAAAGAAGAGTAAAATACTGCAGTGGATGCATTATTAACTTTCTTGGTTATTATAGACATATGGTACAAATGGTATTATATATATATATATATATATATATATATATATATATATATATATATATATATATATATATATATATATATATATAAACATGTCCTGACTGACTGATTCATCAACGCCGAGGCAAAACTACTGAAGCTAGAAACGTGATATTTGGACCGTGGCTTCCTTTTGTGACGTATAGGTCCACTAAGAAAGGATTTTGTGAATTTCAAACCCTACCTATCAACGTTTGTATGTAACTTTTTTGTTTGTGGTCAGATCTGTTTGGAATTTCGTGATATTGCTCTATAACATAAATTCACAAAACTCTAATTCAATATTTTTTTTTGTAAAATTCGATCTCTTAAGGGGTAAAAAGGGGTATTAGACTTTGTATGGGGAAAAAATATTAAATGGGCATTTCGGCTTGCAACTTTGTAAATCCAAAAAGAAAATAGTAAATACGAATTTCACAATTTTTCGATATTCAACCTCTAAGTGGGTGAACAGGGGCATGAATAAATTTAATACATCTACGCATATGAAGTAACGGGCTAAAGCTAGTACTATTTATAATATTGTTTTGAGAATTGATTGGAAATTATTACTAAAAACTTTTAAAATGGATCAAACGGGACAGATTTTTTATACCACTATAGTGACAAAATACGGGCTGCCTGATGGAAAACAGTTACCGTAGCCTATAAACGGCTGTAACACCAGGGACATTCCGCTAACCCGACGCTATCTATCAATCACACGTCATTGCTAAACATCAGGCAGGTCGTATTTGTATTTACCTTTCGTTGTAGTATAAATAAAACTTACAACACACTCTTTACTTCAAGGCTACAAAGCAAAAGCCATTTAAAAATTTTATTAATAAATTGGATTCTGATCATTCTGGGCAAATGATAAGTATTCAAATAAATAATAAAAATGTAGTCAAGACAAAAAATACTTTTGTGCCAGTAACAATTAGTCGCTTAGAACGAATGAGAGTAAACCTAACTAGTAACTTACCTTTTTTAGATAATGACTTGGAACCTAACTTGTTGTATAATTCATTTTTTAATGCATTTCTTCACGAATTTAATTCAATATTTACTTCCAAGGAAATTACTTTTACTAATAGCCTCGTCTTTGGTGACTGGGCAACCGTAGGTATTTATAAGAGTAGGCAAACTTTGTACATGTTATACTATGAAAGACAATTCAATAATAGTGAGAAATTTAAAGAACATGTAAAATCATACTCAAAAATTTTTAAACGCGTTTGTCAAGTAGCAAAATCTATGTTTATTAAATCAAAAATTAGAAATAGTAGTAATAAAATTAAAGCCACTTGGACGGTTATCAATGAAGAGACTGGGAAGGGCAGGACAAAGGATTCAGAGTTTAAATTAAGTATCAATGGTCATGTTACCAAGTCAGATTTAGAAGTTGCCAATGCTTTTGAAAGATTTTTTTCTGCTTTCCCTGTTACTTTAACTAGTGCTTTGGGCTCTTCCACCTCCGTTGCAGAGTCATTAATTAAAGATAATGTGCCTGAATTTTATAACGATTTTCATTTCCGTCATGTTAATGGATCTGATCTTAAAGTCGCATTTAAATCACTTAATATTAAGAAAACGGCTGATCTATGGGGCATTTCTGTACATATTATAAAATCTTTATTTGACATTGTTGCTCCCGCTTTAATTGTGATATTTAATAGATGTATTGATTGTGGTGTGTTTCCTGACTTGATGAAATTGAGCAAAATTATTCCTTTGTTTAAATCAGGTAGTACATTAGACCCCACAAACTTCAGACCAATATCAATACTACCTACATTTAGTAAAATTTTTGAAAAACTAATTCTCGCACAGTTACTTAAATACTTTAACGAAAATAATCTGCTGCACACTAAACAATTCGGTTTCACTCGTGGACGGTCAACATGTGATGCTGGGGTAAAACTACTAGAATGTATATATGAGGCTTGGGAGGAGTCACGGGACGCCTATGGGGTGTTTTGTGACTTATCTAAGGCTTTTGATTGTGTGCAGCATGAAACTCTAGTCAGAAAATTACACCACTATGGTATAAGAGGCATCGCTCTTGATCTTCTTACTTCTTATCTGGGTGATAGGGTTCAGAAAGTAGATGTTAATGGAAAACGATCACATGGATCAGCTGTAGCGATGGGGGTGCCACAAGGCTCTATTTTGGGCCCTTTCCTGTTTCTCGTGTATATTAATGATCTACCTTATCTTGTAAAGAATAATCATGAAATAGTATTGTTTGCAGATGACACTTCTTTAGTTTTTAAGGTAAATAGACAACAATCAGAAATTGACGATGTAAACAATGCTCTTTCAAAAATAGTAAACTGGTTTAGTGCTAATAACCTGCTTTTAAATGGTAATAAAACCAAATATGTTAGATTTTTTACAAAAAATGTTAAACAAGTGAAAACCAGTGTGGTGATGGACAATGAGAGATTGGAATTGGTCAATAAGGTTGTTTTCCTTGGTATAACATTAGACTCTAAATTACAATGGGGCCCACATATAGAAACGTTATCAGCTAGACTCAGCTCAGCAGCTTACGCCGTAAGGAAAATACGTCAACTAACTGATGTTGACACTGCGCGTTTAGTTTATTTTAGCTATTTTCACAGCATTATGTCATATGGTTTATTGCTTTGGGGTAGTGCCGCGGATGTAGACTCAATTTTTGTGCTCCAGAAGCGAGCTATCCGTGCTATTTATATGATGAGTCCCAGGGAGACACTGAGAAATAAATTTAAAGAGATAAATATTATGACATTACATTCTCAATATATTTATGAAAATCTTATTTACGTTCATAAAAATCAAACCAAATTTAGGAAAAACAGTGATCTCCATCAATTAAATTTAAGAAATAAAAACAAACTCGCTATGCATATTACTAGGCTCCATAAAATCTCTAACTCGTTCCCAGGTCAATGTATACGCTTCTACAATAAACTTCCAAACGACGCGTTTAAATTATCCATGGGTAAATTTAAGAAATATATCAAAACTAGACTATGTCAAAAGGCTTACTATTGTATCTCGGATTACATAAATGATAAAAGTATTTGGAAATGAATTGCTCTTGTTATGTTATGTTAATGATTGTATTTGTATTTAATGTAACGATATTGGCAATTAAAAGAGTCGGCCTTGAGTTTCTTGCCAGTTCTTCTCAAGAAGCCCCGTCGCCGGAACTGGCACTTAAATTCACTTTCACATTCAAGATAGTGTGATGAAAGTGAATCTAAGCTCTGCGGATTTAGAGTAGTGATGATTTATACATATTCTTATATTTAATTTGTATGACGTTTCTAAGTGCTTTATAAAGTCCAAGGAATAAAGATATTTTGAATTTTGAATTTTTTTGAATTTTGAATCCTCAAACCACTTTTTGCTCCTTCTAACAAAAGCATTTTACTGTCTTGTAATTTCTACTATATTTCAGTGCAAATAAGGGTTATTTTGATTCTGCATTTCATTTTAGAGTACTTTTTACTTTTAACTTACCAGAAACAACTGGGAAAAACCACGAAGTTTCATTAAAAAGTAAGGTGTACTAGGATGTTGGAAGAGGTATTTTTAAATTATAGAAGTTTGAGGTTACACATTTTGGTTTTACGTGAAATATTAAGAGTAGCAGCCGCCCGTGACTTTGTCCGAAACTATTACAAATCTATATACATATACGTGTGTCTATATCTATATACTGGTCGTGTGGTTTCCGGCAGGCTAGAATAAAATCACTCCGTTTCTTCCCGTGGATGTCGTACAAAGCGACTAAGGGAAATACATTATCAAATATCGATCAGGCCTCCCCAACCTGTTTCGCCAGCGTGTGGAGTGTAGGCAAAATCCTCCTTCCGTCTAGGACGGACGAGAGAGGGTCGTGCTCCTGTAGTGGAGACTAAAATGGACCTGATGATGATGATGATGATACATATACGTGTATATATTTATTTATCAATGTAGTACCTAGAAGTAGATCTATTTTGTCATGTTTTACTCATAGTTTTATTTATTTTATATTCTTTCGTTGTCTATCCAATAATGGATTGTTTCGAGTACAACCTGGTTGGCTGGAAGATATCTATCGTAGCAGTGGCGTAGCGTGACTCTTTTCAACCGACTTCAAAAAAGAATGAGGTTCTCAATTCGACTGTTTTTTATCCCACGAAAATCAAATATATGAATAAATTAATAGTTTAAAAAACACTAGAAAAACACGCTTTTATGCACCTGATCGTGTTCAAAGTCCATTACGTGGCCTTTCTCACAAGTGCAAACACGACTATGATACGATATTCCATCATGGAATGCCAGTGCCTATCTTCCCGCTTCATCATCAGACCTTGAAACCAAATCGTGGTCAAAGTTCATTACAAGACTTTTCTAAGAAATCCAAAACCGGCTATGATACGATGTTCCATCATGAATTTCCAGTTCATATCTTTCGGCTCCATCATCAGATCAGATCGACAGTACCATATTATTGTATTGTCATCAGAACTACATAAAGCTGCCAATTGTCAGATCCTTGGAAGATGGTTAAATTAGTTACCTTAGATTCCATTACATAGCTAGTTACATCCAGGTCGACCTAATAAAAGTGTGTTAAAAATAAGTAAGAATTATATGAAAAATAACTTCACACACATTGCCATAAGTGTTTACAATTTTAAAGTCTCGGTAAAGCTCACGGATTTCGATTTTTAATTCACCTACAAGGGGGCCTCACGCGAGGCCCCCTTGTAGCGCGAGGGCGTGGGCGAGAGCCCACTTCGCCCACGCGTAGCTACGCCACTATCTCGTAGAGGTAAGCTCACCTTTGTATTCATCGGTGTAACATCAAATTGCTTTGTATTTTTATATTATGTTTTTATATTAATTTGTGTTTTTAAATTAAGTAGTATGCATATAGGTGCCTTGTTTGTTTTTTTTGGTAGGTAGTATAAGTGTTAATGTTGCATTAGGTGTTGTTACCTGCCCCTAAACAACTCTATTTCAAATGGAATAGAGTCGCTTATTCATTGGTATGAATAAGCTCTCTCCCATTTGAAATAGAGTCGTTTATTCATTGGTATGAATAAGCAATCTATTCAGTTATTGAATCGCAATAAGAGATGGTGGTAAGGAGGCAATAATGATAGCTGAAGGTTCAGTTGAATAAATTAATAAATAAAATAAGACAATAAAAAATCCAAGCTTGAAGGCGCTAGCATCCTGCGCTTGAGAACAGCAGCATACCTCGTACCATAAAACACAGTGCGTGCGTGGCGATTGCGACATACGTAATCGTCCGTCATACAATATGCGGCACATAAACGATAGTCGCTATTTCGAGACATTTCAAAATAATTCATTAGGAATAAATAAATAAGTATTTCTGGACAAATTACACACGGCCATCTAGTCCCAAACTAAGCAAAGCTTGTACTATGGGTACTAGATAACTGATATAATGCTTAAATACATTTTTTTTTTGTAAATATGTACATATAATACATAGAAAAATACCCAGACCAAGACAAACAGACTTGTGCGGGGATCGAACCCGCGACCTCGGAGTCAAAATGGCCATTGTTAACCATCCGACCACCGAGCTCGTCAAAATATAATAATTATGTAGTATGTTTATTATTATAAGACTTATCAAAGAGATCCTTCATATCATTAGCGAAGGTATGTTGAAGACAGAATTAGATTCGACTCATATTAATTGCTACTAAATTATGAAGTCGGTTCGTTTACGTTCATGTGTAATTTGAATCATGGAAGATTTAATAAGTTCTAAGATTTCAAATAAGAAATAATTAATTATCTTCGTTAAATTAAAAGACCGTAATCGTAATCTATACTCATTTGTTTATTATATACTACGTCGTGTGGAAAAAGCATACAGCCCGCCTGATGTGTAGCGGTTTCCGTAGACATATAAACGTTCGCAACATAAAATGTCGCTAACGGGAAGTACCTCACAGGATACCGCAGCGAAATAACGATTTTCGAGGGTTGTTTTGTTGCGAGTGAGTGAATCATCAGGCTGGAAGTAGTTGCTGCGTTGGCAGCAGAGATAGCAGCGCGCGACCGATATGGCAACGATAACCACTTCATTTCATGACGAACTCGGTAGTCGAATGGTTAGCAATGACCATTTTGACTCCGAGGTCGCGGGTTCTATTTCCGCACAAGACAAACATTTGTGTAAATGAACACGTCTGTTTGTCTTGGTCTGGGTGTTTTCTATGTATTATAAGTATGTATTTACAAAAAAAAATATTTAAGTACATTTATAAGTTGTCTAGTAACCATAACACAAGCTTTGCGCTTAATTTGGGACTAGATGGCGCTGTATAAAATGTCCAGAAATATTTATTTATTTATTTCAGGCGGTCCATGTGCTTGTTTATCACCTGACGTAGTATAAAAAAAAAAATATTTTGGAAGACACTCCAAACATCTTAAAAGTAAATAAACAATAAGATTATCTTTAAGACAAATCTTATACGATCATGTAATTTAACGAAGAGAATTAATTATTTCTTATTTGAAATCTCAGAACTTATTAAATCTTCCATGATCCAAATTACACATGAACGTAAACGAACCGACTTCATAATTTAGTAGCAATTAATATGAGACGAATATAATTCTGTCTTCGACATACCTTCGCTAATGATATGAAGAATCTCTTTGATAAGTCTTATAATAATATACCTACTACATAATTATTCCTCATGAAATTGTATAGTCTCTTCGACGAGAGTTGATAATTATTTTTAAATGTCTCGAAATAGCGACTGTCGTTTATGTGTCGCATATTGTATGACGGGCGATGACGTATGTCGCAATCGCCACGCACGCACTGTGTTTTATGGTACGAGGTATACTGCTGTTGTCAAGCGCAGGATGCCGGCCTGCCTGCAAGCTTGGATTTGAAGTGAATTCGTCTTTAAAATTACTTCCATAGGGAGGCAATTCAAAAAACGAATGATAACAAAATCGGGGGTTACAGTTTGGTGTTGCAGCTACAAATCTATCATTTCCATCCAAAATTCAATCACACCACTGGATAGCTGAAGGATCAAAGAATTTATTACGCTAAGTAAGGAATATGGAACATCGCGCGCGGGGGAGTATAACGTATTCAGGAATGAGGGTTTAAGGACCGGAATATATATATAATAATAATAGGAATACGTTCACCAGTTGCACAGTTCAGTGTTCCGAGGTCGCCCAGCGATCAATCACTCATTGCTAACACTGTCCAAAATTTCGACGCGTCCCGGCGTCATAGCACAATCTACCAGTATACCAGACTGTCCGCGGTCCAGCGCGGTTCCAGAAGTTATAACGCGAACTCCAGGCCTCGAGAATTCCCGTATGTGCTGCGAGGCTTATCCCGAAGCCATCTTATTATTTCCAGATAACGTTTTCCAGAACGATTCGAGTCTGTACAGCGGCTACGAGATACTATCAGAGACTGTGAGAGACTGCTCGCGCGCGCCACCTGCTGGCGCGCACCGGCGAAACGAGTGTTGCCAGTCAACAAGCTCGATTACGCCCCAACCAACAATCGATCAGTTTCCAGAGTCGATTTTAAATCCAACATCCCCCGCCCAAAGCGGCCGTGCCGCTTTCTAGCATCATCCGGTGACCTAGTCTATCGGGAGACGAGCGAGGGTCGCGACCGCGCGATTAAGAACCGAACCGTTGACCAACACTTGCGCCACTCGCGGAATCCCGTCCGCGCCTTTAATCAACTTTAATATGCGACCCCGTCGCCTGTGTCCTCGTACGTGAGTGTAGTTTCCCCGACTACACGGCGCAAGTGGGTCTTCGCCGACTTTTCGGCGGCTTCAAATATCCCGCCCCAGTGGGGACACGCTGGCATACTAAATCGCCACGTAATTCCCCTCTGCGCGAGAGCCTGACCTATGTGATTACGATTTTTATCCAGAAAATCGTTTACCTCCCGGAGGTAGTTCGCGGTACCCCTATAGTTGGTGCCATTGTCGGATCGAATCAGTGACGGCAAGCCCCGACGCGAAACAAAGCAGTCCAGCGCAGCAACAAAGGCCTCCGTCGTAAGAGCCGATACCACGTCCAGGTGGACGGCCTTCATAGCCAGATATACGAACACACACAGGTAGGCCTTCGTAACCCGAGTGTTACGAAGGGCGGTCGTCTTGACCATAAACGGCCCAGCGAAATCCGTACCGACCCCGTCGAACGGCCTCCTCTGACATACCCGGTCAGAGGGAAGATCTCCCATCTGTGGCTGCAGTGTGGCGGCCCGATCCCGATAACAGGGCACACACCGAAACAGCACACTGCGAACCACCCTGCGCGCGGACAGTATCCAGAATTCGCGCTGTAAACTCGCGAGCAGTGCCCTGGCTCCAGCATGAGCACTCTTCACGTGTCACATCAGTTTCCAGAGTCGATTTTAAATCCAACACTATTTTTTTATTGTCTATCGGTAACAATAATTAGCGAGCCCCAATCTGTAAAAAGTTTAAAAGCCCTGATTTTTTTTTTAATAACTCTCTACGCAGAGAGAGAGTATAGTTTATTCACCAAGTGGCGTAAGGTACAAATAACATCACGAGTGTGAATTTGTAGCCCGAGCCGTTAGGCGAGACCTCTAAATGTCTACGAGTACAAACTACTATTATTAGTATTTAAGTATTAGTAGTAAGTACCTGGGTGTAGGTCATCCAGCAGCACGGCTCTACCTGGTTGGCATCGAGACCCCAGAACTCTAGCTCCTCCTCGAAGAGAGGCCCGCAAACATCCGTTGGATAGTGGAGCTTGCCCGTCCTGAGAAAAAAAAAAACACTCATACAAATATGTAGCTGATCATATTTTTTTATCCCATGCTTAGTGTAAGTTACTCATAACCTTGTTTAGTACCAACGTCTATGTCTCCTGCACGTGATACACCCTGCGATCTAGCAAAGTAGAGGCAGAGAAGTATCCCCACCGATTTAACCGAAGAATTCAAGTATTCTCAATACAACAGTCGTCGAGAATACATATCAATCGCTACTTTTAAAAAGAAGCTAATGGAGCACTGAGCCGTGTGGTTTCCGGCAGATTAGAATAGAATCACTCCGTCTCTTCCCGTGGATGTCGTACTAGGCGACTTAGGGAAATAAATGGAAGAGCAAGGGAAAACATCGATCAGGCCTCCCCAACCCGTTTGGCCAGCGTGGGGAGTGTAGGCGAAATCCTCCTTCTGTCTGAGACGGATGAGAGAGGGTCGTGCTCCTGTAGTGGAGACTAAAATGATCTGATGATGATGATGAAAGGAGCACTACCTTATTCATAGTATTGTTAAAAAGATATATAAAATGTTATGCATAGCTTGCTCGACTCCCAGCCATGCAAAATGCTGGAAGAAATCTCTTGAAGAGATAAGCTCACCTTCGTATACTTGTCTTTCCATTAATTTCTTTAGTTGTTGTTATGCAATAAATAATATATTATTAATATTATCACAATATTTCATAGAATACACATAATCGTCGATATTTTGATTGATTTGTTAGCTATCATCGAACAATATTGACGTAAGAATCTTCGCACGTAACTTCAGTGGTAAAGCAAACAGGGGTTGAACTGCCCCTTGTTTATATACTCTTGATCCGCGAATGAGGAAAAGCTTAGGGAAGTATACATTGAATGAGACATCGTTAACTATATATAATGTATCAGAAAGGGCACCAAACCGAAAAAGTGTAATTTGTTTATTTTACAGTATTTGGGGAGCATGTAACCGTTACATTTTTTACACAAATAATGTGTAAAAAAAACGTTTTTTCTCAACAAGTCACACCATCAAAGGCTCGAAAGGATGGTCATAACCTCGAACAGCAACTGGCAAGATTGATGGTAAACGACCAAGAGGTCGCAGCCCTATGAGATGCTCTGACCAGATTCGCACATCACTGGACTCAAACCTCCACAGTGCCCTCCACGTTGCCAATGATCGGAATTGTTGGAGGAAAATTGTTAGGGAGAAGATGCTTCTGCGGGGGACGACCCTCAGTAATGAGGTGGACGTCACGAAGAGCAGGACATTAGGACCAATGTAAGCTAGCGATTATTTTTATTTTATTTTATTCAGGACAACAAACAGCGTGTACAATGGAATGTTAATAAACAATATGTTCTTATAAAATATAAGGTTATTGTACGGCCAACATCGTTATCCACATAGAAGTATGTATGTATATCTACATAATTATATATTTATACAGAGACAACAGAATACATTTTTGGTAGAATAAATAAATTGCAAAGAGAAATTTTACCATTACAGGGAGTTGAGAACTTCAGTTACCTTCCTTTTATAAACAGATCTAGATAGGGAGAATATGTCAATAGAATTGAAGTGTTCGTTATATGACTATAGTAAAGTATAAAAAAAGATTATAGTAAAGTAATTTAAAAAAAATCCAGTAGATGCTCATTAACGTTGATTATGTGAAATTGATAATGCATTTTAATACAAAAAACTCAGACAGCGTTACCAGTGACTCGCATTACTTTGTTGTGATAAGTAGAACCTTACATTCTCAATTAACTCTGAATAGTGGGGAATTTTGAACTTTGAAATGAAATAGTGAATTTTGGGGGTGTAAGTGGTTCATCGACATCTTTGAACCAAAGCCAACTTCACCTGCACGCGGTGCACCCTGCTGACTGACAAACGAAGCTCTGGCGAAAAGAGGGGTAGGTAGCGAAATTGTAAGCTACCCGACTGGGGAATGTACCTCCACCTCACAGAATACCGCAGCCAAATAACGGTTCCCTTGAGGGCTGTTGTGTTCCTGCGAGTGAGCGAGGTCACCAGAAAGGAAGGAGATGCTGCGGTGGCAGCGCGGGTGACGGCGCGCGAGCGATATTTTATGTTGCGAGCGTTAATATGGCTACGGTAACCGCTTCACATCAGGCGGGCCGTATGCTTGTCTGCCACCCGACGTAGTATAAAAAAAAAAAAAAAGTGTAGGAATGGTTCCTTTTTAACTAATTTTAGCCGAAGTCTGAAATCCATGCCAGCGAGCAAGCAATGCCGATTGTATTTCAAGTGAAATTCTGCTGCATGTGTGTTTGGCACTTCACATGGTGGGTATGAAAAAATACCTGAAAACGCTAATGAGCTCGCGAGTAAGCAGGTAGTATTGTACAAACTCATTCAATATCACATTTTTTCTTAGGAATATTCAATGTTTTTCTTTTACTGCAATGTTCTTAAACCTAGAGATTTCAATATGAGTTCAATAAATCACCAACACGCTGTGGACAAAATACCTACTCACTAAAAGTGTTCTCGTGTACTGCCCAACATGTCATTTATATAATGTACTAGCGGCCCGGTACGTGCTTCGCTACGTATAAAGTGAAATACTAAAAATATTTAATAAACAAAAAAATATTTTATTAATTGCTAGCTTATTTAAAATTTCTATTTATCATTTTTAGATAAGCTGTATATTTTCTAAAAATATACGTTTGGAAACAAGCTACAAAACTAGCTGTTCAGCTTACTTACAAAACATAAGTAAAATGAGCATTAAAAGGGAATAATAGTAGGCTGACAAAAATATTTCTAGGTAAAAAAGTCGGTATACGGGCGAAAGTTTTACGTGACAACGACTTTGAGTGGTAAAATGTTTTCGAGTGGAAGGGACGCATGCCTTTCACTTTTTATGTCTGTCTCTCTCGCTCTTAGGCGGGCTAACCATGCCCGAGTGGAAGGGACGCGTGCCTCTCACTCGCTCTCATTGTGAGCGCATAACGTGAGCGCGGAGCGTAACGCAGTTTCTTGAAGTGTCACCCGGCTAACCAATTTATAAGACGTTGTCACGTCAATAAAAAAAATATGAAACCTTAAAACAAGTGTCTTAGACGCGATAACGTGGTGTAGGAGGCTCACCACGATCTTTAGAGCCAAAGCCAACCTCGCCTGCACATGCAACTGCCGACTAGCGAAAGAGGGTCTGGAAAAAGAAAGGTAGGGTACGCGTATTTGTAAGCTGCCCGATTTGGGATTACCTCCACCTTACAGATATTTAAAATGGTTACTATTGTGGACCTTAAACAGTGATATAACTCGTTTTATTGACGTAAGAATGTCTTATAAATAATCTTATAATCACGCACGAAAAAGCATGACTCGTTGTCACGTTCCGCCTGAGCCGAGCGTGCAAGCGAGAGCGCGGAACAAGCGATAGAGAGGCACGATCGGTCTAAGCGTTCGGCTTGTACCGCATCTATCTCTCTTCCATTCCATCGGCTAATGTTTTTTTGTGACATTATAACGTTAAATTATCGTCTGTAAACCGACTTTACCAATTTTTTTTTTATTCTAATAATATAATTTAAACGCTAACAAAATAATTGAAACTAATTTAATCTTAATAATCTTTAATTTCCTTAATAATCTTAACCTACCTATAGATATTTTTCCGCTAGCCGTGACACTACCGCAACTGATTTAATTTAATTGATAAAGGGACACAAACTTCGATAAACTTCGGTAAACTTCGGCAAACTTCGGTTTATTCGGGGCAAACCATTAACACTTAGGAGATTAATTAAACCACGTAATCTTGAGTATTGATTTGTATCGTGTATCGATTGGTTTTCATAACTGCGATACTAGGGCAATAGGACTAAGAAAAAGCCTTCCTGTGGTCCTACTGCCGAAGCTGAAGCCGATTACTGCTTATTATTCTGGTAATTATGTTGAGATCGGCAGGTAGAAACCCTGGAACTCTACCGACTAAGCTAAAGGTGTTTGTTAATAACTTTATGCTAATACCAATTTTTGGAATCAAAAAATCAAGCTCTAACTTATGGTAATCGTGTTTAGCTTAGTTAATAGTAGCTTAGTTTTATATATTATGTTGTAGTAGTTAGCATTGGAGCTCTGGCGACTAAGCTTGAGATATTTGTCAATAACTTATACGTAAGACCTATTTTACGATATATTCGATGGTAATCGTCTTCAGCTTCGGCGGCAGGGCACCTGGTCCTAAATATAATGATATAATCACAAATAAGTGGCAAATGGGCAAATATTTCTGTCTGCCACGTCTGAAAAACAGGTGAAAAAACAGTGGCAGGTGTATTTTCCATTTTTCAAAAAATATTTATCTGGCAAGTTGGCCATGACAACTATTTAAATAATAATAATTTAATTAGTTTGATGTTATCAAAAAATAGCTGATTTTCATCTGCAACGATGGACTGCTATGCCTACTTTAGTAGTGTAATTACTTAATAGGTTGATAACGCCACACTGTGACTGACACAGTAGAAATATAAGATGCAAAAATTCGTCAGCAACACAAACCTTCCTTGTAGCTCAGTTGGAAGAGCACTCGACCGCTCATCGAGAGGTCGTGGGTTCAAATCCCACCTTGGGGGGGAGGGGGGGGCAGGTGAATTTTTCAATTTTTCAAAAAATACATATGATCATTGATTTCATTAATGACGATCTACAGTTTGATTTTAAGGCATTTTGTAACACGAACTGTGAAAATTATTGTGTTTCAGTTTCTGCGAGTGAATTAGATCTGCGATGATAATATAAACCCATCCATGGATATGCTACAGTCGACGTTGCTTAACTCACGATTTTCGATTAGACTGACACGGGCAAGGACGCCATTGAGCTCTTCATTTTTAACTCATTCATTTAATTTTTGTAATAAAAAAATTAAGGGATCGAATCTGGAACAAAGCAGTTCGACGGAGGATCAAAATTGTCGACATATCTTCAAAGTTAGTAAGCTGAAATGAGAGGGGTTCGCCACATCTGCCGAGAGAAAGGAAGGGAGGTGTGGGAGGAAGGTTCTGGAGTGCAGGCCGCATGTGGGGCAACGAAGCGTAGGATTGCGTTGATTGGCATTGGGCATGGCCAGTAGTGAGTAGATACAGGCTACTGAATAAATAAATATTCCTGGACAAATTACACACGGTCATTCAGTCCCAAACTAAGTAAAGCTTGTACTATGGGTACTAGATGACTGATAATATACTTAAATACATATTTTTTGTAAATACATCATCATCATCAGGTCATTTCAGTCTCCACTACATGAGCACGATCCTGTCTCGTCCGTCCCAGACAGAAGGAGGATTTGGCCTACATTCCCCACGCTGGCCAAACGGGTTGGGGAAATCCACGGGAAGATACGGAGTGATTCTATTGTAGTCTGCCGGAAACCACACAGCCAATTAGGTATAATTCATAGAAAACACCCAGATTAACACAAACAGACATGTTCATGCACACAAATGTTTGTTTTGTGCGGGAATCGAACTCGCGACCTAGGAGTCAAAGTGGCCTTTGCTAGCCATTCGACCACCGAGCTCGTCATGAATGACAACGATGAATGAAAATATAGCAGTGGTTTATGGTTACAATGACATGTCAGCTACAAAACAGAAAAATAATAATCAGTACGTGTTATTCATATTTTTTTTGGATTACAACGAAATTGTACCTATAAATTATAAAAAAAAAGTGACATACCGTTCGCCACAAGCAGATTTACCTATTGTATTCAAATAAATACGTGTTTTTATTTTAACACGACACGAAAGAAGCTACAGTGAATTGAAAAGCCTCTTCCTGCACTTTATTCCTTCGCCTAAATAAGCATAAAGCTGACGCCTGAATGACTGAGTGCCGCGTTTTTGTTTTTATGGACGTACTGTATATTGTTTTGGTAAGTAGTTCTCGTATCACTCATAAACTGTAGATCCAAGAGTAGCGTCATGATTAAGAAATTTATTTCCATATTTTTCATCTTTATTGACAAAATATGTTGGTAAAACTACGACTATTTCGATTTTATACAGACGACGGTAATGGACACTCACACAAATATACACTGCTAAATATAAACCATCACTACTACTCGACCTTTACCATGATTTACCATGGAAATCGCTGCGTAATCAAAAACAGCAATGTCTACACGAATCACACTTACCACAGCAATGCCAACACTCCCCACGCTGGCCAGACGGGTTGGGGAGGCTTGATCGATGTTTTATAATACATTTCCCCTAGTCGCCTTGTACGACATCCACGGGAAGAAACGGAGTGATTCTATTCTAGTCTGCCGGAAACCACACCGCCAATTACAATTACATTGTGCCTTACATAAACTACCATGGACATAAATTGATACAAAAATAAATTTTACCCAAATACTTAGAAAATTTATAATGATGATGTCAAATAAAAAAAAACCGGACAAGTGCGAGTCGGACTCGCCCACCGAGGGTTCCGTACGTAGTATCATTATTAAATTTGATATTTTTCATTATAAATAAGAAATAATGCGTCGAAAAAAATAAATAAAATATATTTTGCAATGTGTACATCAAGCCCTTTCATATGATACCCCATTTGAACTAGTAGTTTCAATTTGAAATTTCGACACCCTATAAAATATATAGACCCCCTATTTTTTAAGATCTATTTACAAATGTATAGTTTTGAGATTTATTCCTGTACTTGTAGTCTATAACGATGTTATTTGCCAAATTTCATAGTTCTAGGTCAACGGGAAGTACCCTATAGGTTTTGATTCCCTTGAGAATGTGTCGAAATATGCGTTTTTTGCTGAATAAACGGCCGTAACTTTTTTTTACGTAAACTTAGCAGTCTGATTTTTTTTTAACTTCATGGGACCGTAGACCTGAGTATACAGTTCAAATTTCAGCTTGATACCTCCACGCATTCTCGACATAGAAATTCTTGACAGACAGACAGACAGACAGACAGACAGACAGACAGACAGACAGACAGACGGACAACAAAGTGATCTTATAAGGGTTCCGTTTTTCCTTTTGAGGTACGGAACCCTAAAAATAAATAAATAACTAATAAATTAAAGATAAATAAGTAATAAATTTGATATAAAAAAAAATATTTATGTACGCCTAAAATGTTTATTGATTTAATTACGAACCAACAAATAAATTTCGCCAATAAATATGAAACATTAATTTATCTTTAAGATCGTAAAGTGCCTATACTGCGTGCTCCGTTTATCGCACTCCGTTGTAACTAAAGCCGTAACCTTACGCAGATAGACGTGAATTTTTTATCCGATATTTTAAGGCGATACCCCGATATAATGTAACACGGTATAATATTACTGAAACTCTTTTCTCATTGTGCTCCTTAAAGAAGCATTGGGGGCTCTTTTGCCAAAAAAATTGGATCGTTATTGTAATGGATACCATTTATATGGGGCTTAAGTGCTTTTTGAAGATATATATATATTACTAGGTCTACCTCTAACATTTACCAAGAATGTTTAATAATCTTAACCTGGATTTTGAGACATTTTTTTGACGAGCTCGGTGGTCGAATGGATCAATGGCCACTTTGACTACGAGGTCGCGGGTTCGATTCGCGGGTTCGCTTAAGGACCATTCTGGTACAATTACAACTTCGACTCCGAGGTCGCGGGTTCGATTCCCGCACAAGGCAAACATTTGTGTGCATGAACATGTCTGTTTGTCTTGGTCTGGGTGTTTTCTATGTATTATAAGTATGTATTTGCTAGGAAAAAATGTATTTAAGTACATTTATCAGTTGTCACTAGACAACTGATGAGCGCAAAGCTTGTGTTATGGGTACTAATCCATAACACAAGCTTTGCGCTTAATTTGGGAGTAGATGGCGCTGCGTAAGTTGTCCAGAAATATTTTTTTTTTTAAATATGTAGATATATGTTAAATATTTAGGGTGTAACATCTTTATTCAACATCTTTTAGCCAAAGCCAACCTCACCTGCACATGGAGCACCCTGTTGACTGACAAACGAGGCTCTGGCGAAAAGAGAGGTAGGGCATAGCGTATTTTTTAAGCTGCTCGACTGTGGAAGTACTTCCACCTCACAGAATACGGCAGCAAACTAACAATTCCCTCATATAGTCCTAAGTGTAAAGAAATTTGGGATTTCTAGTCTATTACGAAAGCAGTTCATAATGAACAGATGAATTCATAAACTATAACGTAAATGACAGTAACGAAGTAAACAATGCGAGTATAAAAGCTGGGAATGAAAATTAAAACATAAAGGATACAAAATCACCTGATTTATACTTTGTTTGATTTTCATTAAATGAATGAAAATAGGTATGAACGTTGCGAATTTCGAATTCGACCCAAATTTGTTGAAAAATTTCGTCATTACAATGATTTTCGTTTGTTTATACAAAACAATTTATTTTCAAAAAGTGAACGAAATTAAAAGAACAAAACACTTTCGCCTCCATCTCCTGTAACGGTAAAACAAATAAATCTGCTTAAAAGTAATTTATTTGACCCCTTAATATGTTAAGGGTAATAGAATTAACAACATAAGGCCGTAATACTATTAATTAGAGGACTTTAACTTTCCTAATAAATTAGTGTGAACTGGGAACTGATTACTCAGCTTTGGTAGCGAAACAGATGTGAAATATTCATCCATTCTTGAGAATATAGTTAATAATTATACAAATAAGTTTGTAGAGGGCGAGTATGAACATTATAACGAATGTAGAAATATTTATTTATCATATCATCATCATCGTTATCAGCCTGTGTGGAGAGGAAAGAGTTTTAACGTTGGCAGACTATGCTTTACATATTTAATGGCCGTGTGGTTTCCGGCAGACTAGAATAGAATCACTCCGTCTCTTCCACGTACGTACGGATGGGTACGGTACGGATGTCGTACAAGGCGACTAAGGGAAATACATTATAAAACATCAATCAGGCCTCCCCAACCCGCCTGGCCAGCGTGGGGAGTGTAGGCCAAATCCTCTGTCTGGGACGGAAGAGAGAGGGTCGTGCTCCTGTAGTGGAGACTGAAATAACCTGATGCTGATGATGATGACATATATAATTGCTTTTTTGACAGCAGGTAAAATTACCTCAAATGTCAAAAAATTTGTCAAATGACTAAGGTATGAATGAATGGTCCTTAAGAAAGTGGCTGGATGCGGAAGTCGGAGGATCGTATTTGGTGGATCGTATGCTGTCCGCATTGGGGACGGCCTATATCCAGCAGTACACAGCAGCAGACAGACTGACGATGATGATGAAGATAATAATACGTTACAGTTGTTGCTCTCATGTAAACGATTAATAAAAACGTAAAATGAAATTCTTTAGCACACCGACCGCCTGATGTGAAGCAGTTACCATAGCCATATTACTGCTCGCAACATGAAATATCGCTCGCGTGCCGCCACCCCCGCTGCCAACGTTAAAACTCCTTCCTTTCTCCCTTTCTGGCGATCCCACTCACTAACAGGAACATAACAACCCCCCCACTTCATGCATTCTTGAGTTTTAATGACTTATTATTATTGAAAAGCTGAATAAGAAAAGCTAAAGATTCATTAGTAATCCAGACAGATAGGGGAACATTGTGTTTTCGAGGAACATTTGTATTAATTACGCTTTTGAATTTATGTTTAAAGCTTTGGTTCGAATATATAATGATATTACACTGTGAAATCAGAATTACATAGATATAATTTTTCCCAATGGTATGTTTTGAAGATTTACTTTTTTTATATGAGAGGGGGGCAAACGAGCATGTGGGTCACCTGGTGGAAAGCAATTACCACCGTGCATGGAGACTAGCAACACCAAAGGGTGTCAACTGATGGAAAGCAATCACCACCGCCCATGGAGATCTGCTGATCCACCAAGGCGTCGCCGATCCGTTGCCAGCCAATACTTTATTTCTAACTAACTCCATGAATTGTTAGCAGACATCATCATCATCATCATCAGCCTGTATTTACCCACTGCTGGATATAAGCCTTCCCCAATGCTTTCCACCAGATACGATCCTCCGCCTTCCGCATCCAGCTGCTCCCAGCCGCTTTCTTAACCCTTAATTAGGCGCATGGGGTCAAGACAATTTCAAATTGAAAAAAAAATAAAGTTAACGTGTTTGGAACGCTACCGCCCTCTGTCTAGCTTCCTGCGTCCCCACGGGGTACTCAAATCAGTCGCCGTTGGCAAACCTGCAGGAACGCTCTTGTCGGTGCTCTCTTGAGCGTTGACCCCATGCGACCAATTACGTAACTATTTTTGACGAAGAGTAAGTTTCTATTTCTATGTTTTTACGTAGTTATATTCATTTATTTATTCAAGTATATGTGTATTATTGTACTACATATTTAATTTACATATCTGTTTGTCTTGGTCTGGGTGTTTTCTATGTATCATAAGTATGTATTTACAAAAAAAAATGTATTTACGTATGTTTATCAGTTGTCTAGTACCCATAACACAAGCTTCGCTTACTTTTGGGCTAGATGGCGCTGTGTAATTTGTCTGACAATATTTATTATTATTTATTATTATTATCTCATTTATTTATTTTAAGTCTTATTCAATACATTTTTTAATATAAAATATAAAAAAAAAACATTAAAAAATATATAAAACAGAATCCCCCCGATAGCGGGAACAAAATCCAAGCTAACGGTGGTTAAGGTCACAAAGACAGAAACCTCCTCACAATACGTGCCGTGCATAGGAGGACAGCTTTCTGTATCTGGCCCTTGATCCAGCTCCCCAACGTGAGCTTCTTCAGATATTGGTCGAAGCTCTTGGCGATTAAGCCATTGACCGTCACAACTATCGGGACAATCACTGCTGAATCGACGTCCCACATGGCGGTAATCTCATGAGCTAAATCAAGATACTTAGATAATTTATCTTTTTCAGCTTTCACAAGATTAACGTCATGTGGGATAGCGACGTCAACAATGACTGCTTGGCGCGTTAATCGATCTATTATCACGATGTCAGGTTTATTGGCTACAATAGTCCTGTCAGTGATAATAGATCGATCCCAGTATAATGTGACATGGTCATTTTCGAGAACTGCTTCCGGCATATACCTGTAATACGGTACCTCGGTGACTACAAGACCATATCTCAAGGCAAGCTGCTGATGGATAATCCTGGCTACTTGATTATGTCTGTGCAAATACTCGCCGTTAGCAAGATGAGAACAACCGGAAATTACAAGTCTGAGGGATTCCCCAGGTAGATGACACGCCCGACAGATATCAAGCGTGCCATCCTTCATGATATATTTCCGGTAGTTATTCGTCTTGATAACTTCGTCCATAATTCCACAGACAAAACCTTCGGTTTCCCCAAAGAGGTCCCCGAAACGTAGCCAGGCTACGGATGCAACGGGATCTACATCATTATTATTATTATTATTATATTGTTGTTACATTTGACTAGATTTTTTAAACATTTTTTTCGTTTTTTCTACTTAAGCTTTCAAACCACATGCATCAAGACCGGCAGCCTTTACTTCGCTTTTTGGATTTCATAATCAAATGACTCTTGTCTCCTATGTCCCTAAGCTAAAAGCAGTCGTTTTACTTTCAACCATGCATAGTGATAACTCCATAGATGAAACAACCGCTGACGCTCAGAAACCAGAAATAGTTACCTATTATAATAGTACCAATCATTGCAGTCGACACCGCAATGATCAACTATGCGCTATTTACAACGTTGCTAGAAGAATGAAAAGATGGCCATTGGCGGTATTCTTTCATCTTCTCAATATATCTGGCATCAATGCATTTGTCATACTCGAGGCAAATACTGATATAAGTAACACTCATGTAAGGCGGATTTTTTTTGAAAAAACTAGCGGCAGCACTAGTAGAAGATCACCAGAATCGTCGCGTTCAGCAGCGAGCTGTCCCTTCTTTGACCAAAAATAGGCTTCGTGAGGTTCATGACATGCAGAAAGTTATGCAACCATCAACTGCTAAGCGTGGACGCTGCTCTTCATGCCCTAGAATGGCAGACAAAAAAGTGCCTAACAAATGCCACAGGTGTGGTCAATTTGTCTGTCAGGAGCACTTCAGGGCTTACTGCATCGGATGCAAATCAATTGAATGATCAGATGAGTCTGAATAATTTTTATTTTTAAGTTGATCTTGACTTTTCCTAAAATTAGTAATTTTAAGAGACATTAGAAGTTATTTTATGTTTTCAGTTCTAGTAGACAAAGTTTTGTTTTTGTTTGTTTATTATGTTTATAATAAAGCATTTAAATATTTTTATTAATACATGTATCGTTTCATTAATTTTTTCCACTCAATTTTTACTTAATTATTTGGGGTCAATAGTGACCCCATGCGACTACTTGTGTGATTTTCTTTATGCGCCTAATTAAGGGTTAAGGTCATCGAACCATTAGCAGACATGTGTTACTTCAATGTAAATGATTATTAAAATGACTTTGTTTTTTTAACATTCAGCTCCTCAAACTGATATGCGCAACGACGCCATCGAAGTATAACGTGATCTAATTTGTAAACAAATACTGTCTGCCTAAATAGAGATACAAAGATTGAACCTTGAATAATCTTGTGACATCCTTGTTACCCTGTTATTCACAATAAAGATATTTTGTATAAAAAAAAATTAATTAAATATTCCTTGACAAATTACACACGGCCACATAGTCCTAAACTAAGCAAATCTTGTACTAACTATGGGTACTAGATAACTGATATTATTCATTCAATACATTTTTTTTTGTAAATACATAAATACAATACATAGACAAGACCCAGACCAAGACTGTTTCAATGCGCAATCCCGGAGTCAAATTGGCCATTGCTAACCATTCGACCACCGATCTTGTGCTTCTGTTGCATCTATTTCCGTGTTTGCATACGAAATAGCATTACCTGTAATAATTGAGGACCTGGGCGAAGACTCCCGGATGCCTGTCGAAGAAGTACTCGTTGAGCACCGGGTCGTAGTTTGCGAGCGCTTCTGTCAGCCGCGAGAGGCGCGTCGCCGGGATCTTCTTCAGCGTCGCCTTGTATGTCTCGTGACGAATTCCCCCCACGTTGAGAACCACACGGTTCTCCGCGTCCATATTGAGGAGATTCATCTCTGTGAAATGATAGATTTATTAAGCCAAGAGAACTAACCGAATCATTGCAAGAAAACCGAATTTAATTGGTGGCAAACTGTGTATACGTTCTTACTTTTTAGATCAAACCCAGATATTCTTAACCACAAAAAGGACCAAAAAGATTGGGTCTTTTTAACTCCCTTATTGTTACAGCTTCTTACTTAACAACCTCTAACTCCTACTAATTTCTTCTGATTAAATTCGTTGTGAGCGAAGGCAGCCGTAGTTTTACTCCCGGGACTGCAATGGACTTCACTGTTCATTGCTCTTTTTGATGGTTTCCGCTGTTAATGCTGGCTATACAGGAGACATAGTGGTGGAAATGTATGGTGGGCCCCCCATCCCTTGTCGTTATTCGTCAGGGGTCGTCTGTAAAGTGGAGTTACTTCCCCAATTAGTGTACCTATTGAATATTGAGTCTTATCTCTCTTTTGCCAGAGCTAGTTTTCAGGTTGAAGCACGTTTGTACAGATGACATATCATAGGCTTTGACTTTAAAGCTAATGATGAACCACTTGCATCCCTAAACCCATAGAAGTATATCCTTCATATTAAAACAATAGAGATATATTTACTGAGCGTTGTCAAGGTGCTTTGTTTGGTTTTGGCAATTTTTGGCATATTGTTGAGGCAGTATAATGTACTTCATACGAACAAGGATGACCTTCTTATGGATGACTATTCAGAAATAAAGTAACCTTTAACCTTCACCATCAACCCACCTTCATCCTACTGCTGGGATACGTGTATTCGAAAGGGTTAAGAGCATGCTCCACCATGCTGCTCAACGGTATTTTGTACAGTGCCTTCCACCCGCCCAAAGGCGACTGATTATCATCATCATAGTCTTCTAACTATCTGCTTAGCGACTATCATCTAAAGAAAACAGCCAAGACTGAAAGCTTAACATGCCTCTTAGCATAACTCCATGTAGAAGTTCGAGATAAACGAATCTATCTATAGGCAATCGAGCTTCTCCTACGGCAAATTTTACCGTAGCTTAAAAATAGTTTTTTTTTATACTACTTCGGGTGACAGACAAGCATACGGCGCGCCTGATGTGAAGCGGTTACCGTAGCCATATTAACGCTCGTAACATAAAATATCGCTCGCACCCTGCCACCCCTGTTGCCAACGCAGCACCTCTTTCCTTTCTGGTGACCTTACTTACTCGGAGGAACACAACATCAAGGGAGTTGTCATTTGGCTGCGGTTTTCTGTGAGGTGGAGGTACATTCCCCGTCAGCGTAATTGTAAGCTACCCGCTTACAATTACGCTCCCTACCTCTCTTTTCGCCAGAGCTTCGTTTGTCAGTCAGCAGGGTGTACCGCGTGCAGGTGAAATTGGCTTAGGTTCAAAGATGTTGATGAACCCTTACACCCCAAAATCATCTTAAATCATAAGAAGTCAACTTACTTGCTAGCCGCTCTCAACCACTCGCACAAACAGGAAAACACCGCTACGGCGAGCGACTCTGACCTCTCCTCCACATTACTGCGATGTAGTCTCCTTCAAGTCTACTGAACCTTGCGTGTGGCGACATTGCTGGTGGACGAGCGGTGAATCCTGTGGATTTAAATTACGTTTATTAGTAGATGCTACCAGAATAAAGTCTTCATCAATGGGAGAAATTTATTGTAAATGAAAAGTATTTAGTTCGCGTCTTTGTACTTACAAAGAGCTTGGCTCAGTATCTCGTCAGAATTGAACTATTCAGAATTTTGCTGCCAGATAAAAATGCTGTTGAGGATCGTTGTGTTTCTGCGAGTGAGTGAACTCGCGAACAATATTCTAACTACTAACTACCTCAACCACTTTACAGCAGGTAGCATACATAATATCCGGTGCTGACGGCTTAATGTGCCATCCGAAGCATGGAAGAGCTCGAGATAAATAAAGCCACCCATAGACAGGCTACTGTCGACGTTGCGTGTATACGCGCAACGACCCCATCGAGCTCCTCTTTTCCATTGCCTTAACCCATTTCGATGCGGCTTTCACTATAATTTAGAGAACGTCCTCCGAAAGGTTTTATATCTATATATATAAAAGAAAGTCGTGTTTGTTACAACACTTATAACTCGAGAACGGCTGGACCGATTGCCATGGTTTTTGATTTGTTGGATTTGTTTCCGTCCCGAATAGCAGAATAACTCTTAAAAACATTGGAAAATTCTCGAAAAAATAAAATAAAAGAAAAAATATTTTCCCATACAAAATGTTCGTGGTTGTCGTCAGCCTGGCGCAACTCAAGGTAAAAAAACGACTCTATGAATCGGAAGCGAATTTGGTACAAATTCTGATTGTTTTCGCTCCCATTTCATACATTTAGAATTTACGCTATTTGTATGGCACATCCGTCTCTTAAAACGTAGTGGTTACATTCTCTTTGGTTGTCGTAGCTGTCAAATGTGACATTGTCGTACGTGCGTACGCCAAATGTATGCGTGCGTTCAGAAATGTATATTAAGCTCATTATAGAACAAATGTCATAGATTAAAAACAAATGTTAACTCTATTGGTCTCATTTTTACGTCTTGAAAGTTGGCTGTGATTTGTTTTGAAAACAGTTTTGTGGATTTAAATATTTATTGGTTCTAAAATATTTATGCGTGCGTTCAGAAATTTAAATCAAGCTCCATAAATCTATATAATATATAAAATAATGTCGTGTCTTGGTCGAGAAAGTATTAAAAACATTGAAAAATTGACGAAAGAATTAAATAAAAGAAAAAACGTTTTCCCATACAAATAGTGCCAGTTAAAAAGGATTGGAATATTTATTAATATATTATTGAATATTTTAAAAATATTGAAAGTTGTCTGTGATTTGTTATGAAAATTTAAAAATGTCAAATCGATAGGGGTGAAAACGCTTTTCCCATGGGGTTCGAGCGCAAGAATCAAATCAGAGTAAACATAAAAAAAAATGACAATTACAAATCACCAAAATGATAAAACCTATTTCAAAACTAAAAAAATAAAACAAAACGTTTTTTTTTAAAAAAATTAACAATAAGGAAATCTTTATTTTTATGAAATCTTCAGTTTTTATGGATACGGGTCTTCCCTCAACCGAAGGGGTTTAGAGCGTACTCCAACACGCTGCTCAACTGCGGGTTGGCGGAGGCCAGTGTTTTCGAACCGCCTAAAGGCCACTGACTTAACTTAACGACTGTCATTAAATGATAACAACCGGGACCGACAGCTTAACGTGCCTTCCGAAACACGGAGGAGCTCAAGATGAGCTAATGATAACAACCGGGACCGACGGCTTAACGTGCCTTCCGAAGCACGGAGGAGCTCAAGATGAGCTAATGATAACAACCGGGACCGACGGCTTAACGTGCCTTCCGAAGCACGGAGGAGCTCAAGATGAGCTAATGATAACAACCGGGACCGACGGCTTAACGTGCCTTCCGAAGCACGGAGGAGCTCAAGATGAGCTAATGATAACAACCGGGACCGACGGCTTAACGTGCCTTCCGAAGCACGGAGGAGCTCAAGATGAGCTAATGATAACAACCGGGACCGACGGCTTAACGTGTCTTTCGAATCACGGAGGAGCTCGAGGTAATATAAACCCATCCGTGTACAGGCTACGGTCGACGTTGCTTAACTTGCGTGTTCAATTAGACTGGCACGCGCAATGACGCCATCGAGCTTCTCTATTATTTTCTACTATTCATTGTTTTAATTCCATAAAATCATAAATTTAGTTCAGCTAATATGTACCACGACATTCATTGATTGTTAGGCGGTACGAAGTTCGCCGGGACAGCTAGTGTATGAATACAATTATATTTACCTCTAACGGAAAATGCCGGGGTGGGTAAGAAATAAGGTGCATACTCCCGTGAGCAATAAAGATGTAACACAAGAACGAACGAGCCTACAAGCCAGATTCTGTACAGAAAACTCGATCGAAATGCGACCCCATTTCTGTATTCCCTAATGGTTCAGCAATATATACAAGTATAGCATACAATGTGCCAACGTCTGAATTAGGTACGAAATGACAACCCTGACACGGTTTTATTTCAATCGATTCCATTATCAGTTTATGTCATCGTTTCATTTTTAGGGTTCCGTACCTCAAAAACGGAACCCTTATAAGATCACTTTGTTGTCCGTCTGTCTGTCTGTCTGTCAGTCTGTCTGTCAAGACCCTCTATGTCGAGTATGCGTGGAGATATCAAGCTTTGAACTGTATACTGTATAAGCGAGCTTTCAAATCGAGTTACCTACGAGTTTGCAATGTATCGTATGTATTTTGCGATGACTCTTAAATCGGTGATCCGATTTTAGTGAAAACTAAATGTGTGTATACTTAAGTAAAGCGACTGAGGTCTCTACGAGTTATAGAGTTGAAGCGAAAAATATTTTTTTATGTGTGTTTGTGTCAAGAAAAGTCAATTGTTAACGATGGTTATAATAAATAAATAAATGTATGTATAGGCAATATGATGTACACTAATTTGCGTTCAGCCACCAATTAGTTCATGCAAACTACTAACGGTAGTTGGTGGACCCACTACCGTTAATAGATACACGAGACTGCCGTGGCTGCGTTGATCGTCTCTGATCCAGCTGCTGCGGTCGTCAATATTTCCTTTAGATTAAGATATAAAACAAATAAAACAGTATCGGGTTTAAAATGCAGTGGAATTAAAAATTTCGTACCATGAAAAAATCCATAGCCATGAAAAAGGTCCCTAAATACAGAGGAAATACTTTAAAGTAGTAATACTGTCAAAATTCTTCCGCATCCTTTAATTCGGTCGATTCATCCGCATCTGATGATGTCATTTGTACCGAATCTCATGACGTCATCTGATTTTTTCTAGGAATTCTGAGGTTCCTTCCGATTTGGACGATTCAGCTCGGATAAGTGTGTAAGGTACGATAAGATTTCATATAAACAATTCTAAAATTCGGTTCGTTCGCATAGATGTATGTTCAGCTTAAATATACCTATTTGAATTATTATAGATTCCAAACCCGCCCAATGTGATTTCGTAATAAAGGTAGGAGAGGACCCCGTGGTAAAACAACGACCTGAGAAAATCCATTAACAAAACACCCCCAACGATTAACTTTAATTGAAAATACTAACCCTATCAAGTTCTAATCAGCGGGCCTTTAATGCCTCCTAAGGGTCCCCGTAAAAACTTCGTTAATCAAGCTGTTGAATCACAAGTTCCTTTAACGAATGCCACCAAAGTTTGTCGATTCGATCATAAATATCGTTATAGAATAGGCCGCTGTTATATTAAATTCGTTATTGGTAAGATTTTTTAATTATTTATTTTATTAATTTATCTTACAATAAACGGAGAGGAGGCAAAAATGTATAGAACGCTATTACCAGTCACTACTAGTTAATTAATTAAATTAAACGGCTCACTTACGTCGGAGAAGCCGACTAGTTTCGATTTCATACGAAAATTTTCATCAAGGCAATGCATGTGTTTAGAGACGCGCACTCGCACTCCCCCTCTCTATCGCTGTCATCACTTCCGAGGTATTTTCGTATGTTATTGTTACATGTGTTATTACTATCTTCAGCATAATGAAATAAATAAATGAATCTCGTTACCCTGAATTATTCTTACAAGTAAATTTTTATGTTAATTTTAGGTTACGTAAATCAGTTTTCAAATTCGTTAACCACTTTGAATGTTCTTAATTAAGCAAAGAAAAAATCCATGCAAAATCCCGTGAAAATATTAGCAAATATTAACTCCATTTTTGAGTCATAAATTGAGACTTTGAAGTAGATAGTTTTAAGTACCCACCCCTGGCCTACTTTGTCCTATTAATAATTTGCAAAGAACATTGTAGACTTCTGTAGGCAAGCAAGGTTTTTTGCGTCTGGATATTTTCAGTAAAATTTTCAAACTTTTTATAAAAATGTGATAACTTCAAAGGAGTTTTTACTGAAAATTTTTTCAGTCGAGTTTGTTGAAACTAGTTTGAAGTTAGTACCTATTTAGAATTTTGTTACTACTTTTCTCTGTAAAGCTGAAACAATGTATGTTTAAGATACTTTTTAAGGTCGTCTCGAAATTTCATTGTACGTTTTTATGATCTGACGTCCGTGTGACCTCTCGTGGGGATGAGGGTAGTTGCGGTATTTTTTATACGACTGCTCGAAATAAGGAATGTTTTCAGTGCGAACATAAGTTAATAAATAGGTCTTTGTCTTTTTTACGTGAAAAAAACGTTGTATATCGATGAACGCCGGCTGCACGTACAAATAAGCACGACTCATTGTCACGTTCCGCCTGAGCCGAGCTGCGAGAGCGCAGAACAAACGATAGAGAGGCAAGATTGGCCTAAGCGTTCGGCTAGTGACGCTTCTATCCCTCTACCACTCCATCGGCCAATGTTTTCTTATGACGTTATCGCGTAAAATTATCGTCCGTAAACCGACTTTCCATACAACATTTTTTTTTATACCAAAGAAACTTCTGAATAATTTAACCGATTTCATATTATGTAGTACTGTTAGCAGCCTTATGTCATCCCGAGTATTACAGGAGGTCACAAAGTACCCAAACTGTTTTATGAGCTAGCCTTACTTGCATTGTAAACGGCAGGTTACGCTTCATATGAACTAGGTGCACTTTAAGCAGCTACTTGTTAAAATTAATAAATCTTTAAAAAACAAGTGACATTATTTATTTTTCATAAAATTTATTTGTTTGCATGGCTGGTTGTATAATGTTTTTTACAAGGCTAAGACTACTAAAATTCGGTAATTGACTATTAATTATAATGACATTCTATTTTTAATTTAATAATTAACATTGTATATTTTTGCTTGCCACCAGTTGGCTGAATGATATGGCTCGCTCACACATCATCTATGTTACCTCATTCAATGCAAATAAACTCATTCATACATCCATCCATCCATCCATTCATTCATTCATTCGTTCGTTCGTTCATTTCATTCAAGATTGTTAGTAGTTAAACAATGAAAATTTCATTCAAATTGAATTAGTAGTCTTTGAGAAAATCGGGAACATACATATTTTCTTACATATATTTATTCGACCGGAAGCGGCTGGATGTGGAAAGCGGATGATTGCATATAGTGGAAAGCATAGGGAAGGCCTATCTTGCAGTGGATAGATAAAGGCTGTTAATGGTGATGACACTTATTAACATATATTTAGGGTGTAAGGGGCTCACCACCATCTTTAGAGCCTAAGTCAACCTCACCTGCACGTGGTACACCCTGCTGATTGTGCCGAGGCTCTGGCACAAAGAGAGGTAGGGCAGGGTTATTATAAGTTGCCCGGCTGGGGAAGTACCTCCATCTCACTGAATACAGCAGTCAAATAACAATTCCCTTGAGAGTTATTGTGTTCCTGCGAGTGTGTAAGGTAACCAGGGAGTAAGGAGTTGGTGATTTGGAGGTGGAGGTCGCTACCTCCAATATGAAATACTACTCGCGTTCGCTGAAAGCTCGCGCGCTCTGTTGCGCGCTCGCTGAAATATTGTTTGCCATCCAACGTGGTATTAAAAAAATCTTTGTTGCATGACTAACTTAAAGCAAATTGACGAGCTCGGTGGCGTACATTTGTGTGCATGAACATGTCTGTTTGTCTTGGTTTGGGTGTTTTCTATGTATCATAAGTATGTATTTACAAAAAAATGTATTTACGTATGTTTATCAGTTGTCTAGTACCCATAACACAAGCTTCGCTTACTTTCGGGCTAGATGGCGCTGTGTAATTTGTCTGACAATATTTATATTTATTTATAAGTTGATGTTACATACAAACCTTCTTTATTGAATGTCATTAATTATACTAGAATATTACTATTCAGACCGAATCTCATCATGACTATTGATTGAAATTGTAAATAATAACAAAAACCTAAGAAAATATTATCTGACCTGCAAAGTACGCCTCAGGAATATGTAAGTAACTTGACCAAAATAAGAAGCCCTTTCATTCGCAGTCTAGACACACCTAAAAGGCGGCATTGAAACCGGTGGTATTACAACCCTTTATGTCGGCCTTTCGATTCCATTGCCCTAGATATAGCCACAATATAGAGATCATAGGCAGTAACGTATTTGTACACCGTGTTTTTCAGCGAAATTTATTGAGCTTATAAAATCGTCCGGACGTTCTGTCTGTCCGTCTGTTGCCATGAAACTCAAAATTTCGAAATTCTGACTTCGGATTCGTGTAGAGCATCAAAAAATAGTAATGTAAAGTGACCTTGGTTTTCCGATATCAATTCGGGAAAGTGGCCAAAATAAAGATTCTGTCTGTCCGTCCGTTGCCATGAAAATCGAAATTTCAAAATTCTGAATTCGGATTCGTGTAGAGCATCAAAAAGTAGTAATGTAAAGTGACCTTGGTTTTCAGATATCAATTCGGGAAAGTGGCCAAAATAATGTTTTTTTATACTACGTCGGGTGGTAAACAAGTATACGGCACGCCTGATGTGAAGCGGTTACCGTAGCCATATTTACGCTCGCAATATAAAATATCGCTCGCGCGCCGCCACTCCCGCTGCCAACGCAGCATCTCCTTCCTTTCTGGTGACCCCACTCACTCGCAGGAACACAACAACCCTCAAGGAAATTGTTATTTGGCTGCGGTATTCTGTGAGGTGGAGGTACATTTCCCAGTCGGGTAGCGTAAAATTGCGCTCCCTACCTCACTTTTCGCCAGAGCTTCGTCTGTCAGTCAGCAGGGTGCACCGCGTGCAGCTGAAGTTGGCTTTGAGTCAAAGATGTTGATGAACCTCTTACACCCAAATAATAAATAGTGTGCTAAAATTTAAAAGAATTTATGTTATGATTCCATTTTTGTTTTCGGTGATCGAATGTATAGATATCGAATACAGAATCAAATATATTCTGTCATAATGTTTAGCTTTACTTTGACAGAATATAATTATATTCTGAATATGTTATATAACTATATAAGTATATTGAGTAACTTATTTCTCTGAAATATATTTTTTATAATTATTCAAACTCATAGAAATAATAGTTCTAGTTTGGGATAAGAGATGGCGCTGTTGATTTATTTTGATTGACTTTCTGAAACGCGCTATGGTTTGGTTTGTATAGTTACATAATATCAGAGCGTGAGTAATTAAATTTAAATGCTTCCTTAGCAACCTAACATAAACCTGTGTGGCAAATGTGTGGTGACTAATATACTTTAATATACGGTTCGTGTGGAGTCTCTGGAATTTTTATTTCGAGTCGGCGAGACCCTGTAGTTTTTGAATGAAGTACGGTCGTCGTACAATAATTTTGACTTGATAGCGTTTTATAAATCGATGAACTCCGGCTGCACGCGCGACAATGCATGACTCATTGTCACGTTCCTCCTGCGCCGAGCATGCAAGCGAGAGCGCGGAACAAATCGGCTTTTGACGCATCTATCTCTCTTCCACTCCGGCCGATGTTGTCTTATGACTCTATTACGTAAAATTACGTCCGTAAATAAACTTTACAGACAACCAAATTTTTTAATACTACGTCAGGTGGAAACAAGTGGACGCCCCGCCTAATCTGAAGCGGTTACCGCAGTCATAACAACGTTCGCAACATGAAATATCGCTCGCGCGCTGCAAGTGCTGCAACCCCTTGCTACTGACTGACTGTCTAATGAACCCAGTGGCTACTTGCACTGCTAGTAGGGCTTCCAATCCCGCAGCTTGACTTCAATCTAGGTATTTCAGGGCCCGGTAATTCGCGGGATCCCTAATCATAATCATAAATCATGAATCATGAATCATGAATCATTAATCATTAATCATTAATCGTGAATCGTGAATCGTGAATCGTGAATCGTGAATCGTGAATCGTGAATCGTGAATCGTGAATCGTGAAACATGAATCATGAATCATGAATCATAAATCATTTATTTGCTAATACAGTTTTTTTACAGGTCTTATATCAATATACATTGTGCCGTGTATTACGCCTGATAGCAGGCATGCAAATCATTTGTATACATTTGTCATTCGTCATAATACATCGTAGTCATTAAAAATAGTATTCATTACATTTACGGTACAAATTTCATGTCATTACTAAAATTATTTATAAAATTTTGATAAGTTTTCATTATTATTATACATTGATTATTAGAATTTATTTAATTTGTGATTTAGAGTGATCAATGTACTCTTTTTACCCGACTACGGCGAAGCAAAAAGGAGGGTTATGATTTTGACCTGTATGTATGTATGTAAGTATGTATGTATGTATGTATGTATGTATGTGGCTATGGATGTTCATCTGTTCCCTCATAACTTCTAAAATAGTTATCATAATTAGACAAATAAGGTGTCGTTGGAAACCTCTTGATCGTCCGCTGGTTATAGGTTACATGACGTCACGTTAAAATTGCTACAGCGCCCTCTAGGGGACATAAAGTAAAGAAGTAAAAAAAATTTTTTTCTTGACGGTGTCGTGTGGGGTATCAAATGAAAGAGCTTTGTTAGCACATTTCAAATATATAAATATTATTAGCTGTTGCTCACAGGTTTGCTTGCAATCACCTGATAATTGCAAGAATTTATTACCCGACTACGGCGAAGCAAAAAGGAGGGTTATGATTTTGACCTGTATGTATGTAAGTATGTATGTATGTATGTATGTATGTGGCTATGGATGTTCATCTGTTCCCTCATAACTTCTAAAATAGTTATCATAATTAGACAAATAAGGTGTCGTTGGAAACCTCTGGATCGTCCGCTGGTTATAGGCTACATGACGTCACGTTAAAATTGCTACAGCGCCCTCTAGGGGACATAAAGTAAAGAAGTAAAAAAATTTTTTTTCTTGACGGTGTCGTGTGGGATATCAAATGAAAGAGCTTTGTTAGCACATTTCAAATATACAAATATTATTAGCTGTTGCTCACAGGTTTGCTTGCAATCACCTGAAAATTGCAAGAATTTATAAATTCAGGCATCAAATGTAATAAAAACCAAACATGTGTAACAATAACAACATAGGCTGGGAGTACCACCACGTTACACGTTACACACGAATTCACATAACTCCAAAATAAGTTAAATAAAAATAAAGTTTAAAAAACTAAAACCCGACTACTAAAAACACGCTCTAAAAAGTACGAAACAAGAAAATAGTCTCCGCTGAAATTATTATGTACATACTATAAAACAATTACCGACTTTTAAATAAACAACTTACTTACACGTAGTATATTTTAACGTAGTTTTTTATACATCATACTGATAGAGATATGTTTAAACGATAGCCGTGGTCGTATGCCACCAATACTGTATACTGTACCATATACTGTAGCAAAAGAGATTCATTATAATAATGAAATTAAATCAAAGTCGGTAATTGTTTTATAGTATGTACATAATAATTTCAGCGGAGACTATTTTCTTGTTTCGTACTTTTTAGAGCGTGTTTTTAGTAGTCGGGTTTTAGTTTTTTAAACTTTATTATGGAATAGAAACAATGTTCCAATAGCCACACAGTCAATGTTGCCTTAAGAGCTTTACCATTCAGTACTAACTGCTAAGCTTATTACTATTAGTGCTAATTTAAGGTTTTTACTATTAGCACAGTATAAATAATTGTACTACGTACAATATGGCCTCTCCCTGCCGCTCTCTCGTGTCGACCTCACCTCCCCTCTAAGACAAATCTGGAACAGTTTGTATGGCGCCGCACGCCCACACGCATATTCACGCTCTGCACAGACGTTATTGTTTATGTAGTAGTAAACGACGCGACATTTGTATGGAGTGACCAGGGTGCTATTAGTACTAATTACCATGTTTTCCTCTTGCCACAATGAAAGCAGGTAGAACGCGTCTATAGGTAACCGCTTCTCATCAGACGAACCGTAAACTTGTTTACCACTCAATGTTGTAAAAAAATGGGGTACTGTGTCGTGCCGTGTGTTGTACGTGAATAAGTTATATGCACTAAAATTATCTCAAAATGGCATCGTTTCCCCTTTCCCGCACGCGATGTTCCATAGTCCTTGCTTAGCGTAGTAAATTCTTTGATCCTTCATCTATCCAGTGGTGTGATTGAATTTTGGATGGAGCTGATAGATATGTAGCTGCAATAGCAAACTGTATCCCCCGATTTTTATATCGTTTTTAGGGTTCCGAACCCAAAGGGTAAAAAGGAACCCTATTACTAAGGCTCCGCTGCCCGCCCGTCCGTCCGTCCGTCCGTCTGTCACCAGGCTGTATCTCATGAACTGTGATAGTTAGACAGTTAAAATTTTCAAAGATGATGTATTTCTATTGCCGTTATAACAACAAATACTAAAAAACAGAATAAAATTAATATTTAAGGGGGCTCCCATACAACAAACGTGATTTTTTGCTCGCAATTGATAACGGTAATAGGTAGACGCTTGAAATACTCACATAATATTTAGTTATATATTCACTTTAAAAATAAATAATTTAATAAAAATAAAACAAATATTTAAGGGGGGCTCCCATAAAACGTGTTTTTTTTTTGCCGTTTTTATAGATAATGGTACGGAACCCTTCGTGCGCGAGTCTGACTCGCACTTGTCCGGTTTTTTTTTAATTGCCTCCCTATGGAAGCAATTTGAAAGACATATTCATATCAAAATGTAGAATTATATTATAGATATTTTGGATGAATGAAACGGAACAGAACAAGTGATTTCATTTATTCAAAACACAGATCCTGTTCCCACTGAAATTAGATTGTGTAAAAGTCGTCGTACTGCTGTAATCCGTGTATTGTGCTGTCTCCCTGAATTGTCTATTCTCCGCGGTGACCCTTTATTCAGGACCTTTCTTTTCATTTCATCCGAATTCTATGAAATTCTACTCGTATTGTGTATTTGAACCAATCCAGGGACCCGAATTGTCGACTTCCGGAGGCCGTTCATTTACGTTTAACATTTAATAATAATTTATTGTAGTCTCAGGGTCCATTACTATGGATATCATACGAAATCACGTCTGTTGTATGGGAGCCCCCTTAAATATTTGTTTTATTTTTATTTAATTATTTAATTTTAAAGTGAATATATAACTAAATATTATGTGAATATTTGAAATGTCTACCTATTGCCGTTATCAATTGCGAGCAAAAAATCACGGTTGTTGTATGGGAGCCCCCTTAAATATTTATTGTATTCTATTTTTTAGTTTTTGTTGTTATAGCGGCAACAGAAATACATCATCTGTGAAAATTTCAACTCTCTAACTATCACGGTTCATGAGATACAGCCTGGTGACAGACGGACGGACGGACGGACAGCGGAGCCTTAGCAATAGGGTTCCTTTTTACCCTTTGGGTACGGAACCCTAAAAAGCATTGCTAGTGTGCTGACACACCCGCTGCAAACGCAGGGTTTACTTATGTTTAGTGACTTTACTCACTTTCGGTATTTATTAGTTTTCACAGAACTTCTTAAGTGGAACCAGTTCGGTTAGTTATACAACTTTCTAAGTGGTACCTTTTAATAGTTCTTTAATTACCTTTAATCGCTTTTTCTAATAGTATCCACTTAAAAAGTTGTAAGAAAAGTCGTCGATAGCATACTGCTGTCAAGACTGACTCCTAAGTCATAATAAATAATTTTATCCATCCATCAGCCGGGAATTTATGATAAATTCTCTATAAGTGCATACAAATCCCCTATTTATGTCCAAATCTTAGGCATTTACTGGTCGTTACTTCTGTGACCCTACCGCCGAAGCTGAATCCGCTTACCATTGAATATTTTGGTTCAAAGTATAAACCTTACGCATAAGTTATTGTCAAACATCTTCAGCTCAGTCTATATAAAGGTTTGGGGTGTAAGTGGTTCATCAACATCTTTGAACCAAAGCCAACTTCACCTGCACGTGGTGCACCCTGCTGAGTGACAAACGAAGCTCTGGCGAAAAGAGAGGTAGGGAGCGTAATTGTAAGCTACCCGACTGGGGAATGTACCTCACAGAATACCGCAGCCAAATAACAATTCCCTTGAGGATTGTTGTGTTCCTGCGAGTGAGTGAGGTCACCAGAAAGAAAGGAAGGAGATGCTGCGTTGGCAGCGGGGATGGCGGCGCGCGAGCATATTATATGTTGCAAGCGTTAATATGGCTACGGTAACCGCTTTACATCGGGCGGACCGTATGCTTGTCTGCCACCCGACGTAGTACAAAAAAAAAAAAAAATATAGCTACAGTGTTGCAACCGGCTAAGCTAAATACAAGTACCATAAATCTAAGCTGTAGTTTGATATTCACAATCAAAAAATGCAATTGTAATCGGTTTCGGCTTAGCCGGTAGGGCCCCTGATTAGAGATGGGATTAGATGCAGGACATTTCCGATAAATAAATAAATAAATAAATAAATATTGTCAGACAAATTACACAGCGCCATCTAGCCCCAAAGTAAGCGAAGCTTGTGTTATGGGTACTAGACAACTGATAAACTTACGTAAATATATATTTTTTGTAAATACATACTTATGATACATAGAAAACACCCAGTAGACAAACAGACATGTTCATGCACACAAATGTTTGTCCTATGTGGGAATCGAAGCCACGAGCGTTGGTGTCGAAGCCGCGTCATTGACCGCTACGCCACCGAGCTCGAAATTAAATAAATAAATAAATATTTCTGGACAATTTACACCCGGCCATCTAGTCCCAAATTAAGCGGAAAGCTTGTACTATGAGTACTATATAACTGATATGATAACGTGAAATTTGGGGCAACCACGTGTTTACTCATTTATCTATGGAAAAACTCGTGTAAAGTTTTGAATAAAATAGTCCAACTAATCTCGTTTCCTCATACAAACTTTGGACCTCCGTTTTGTCTTGTGCGGGAATCGAACGTGCGACCTCGGAGTCAAAGTGGCCATTGCTAACCATTCGACCACCGAGCTCGTCACCCAAATAATTCCCAATAAATAAACAAAAATTTCCTACTTATGTCCAAAAACTGGGCAAATATGTTTTTTGTTTTATGTGGTCGGTCAAAATGCCTTCCCTAGTCTGATGGAAAGCACAAGTGAAGGCTAAATGTGAAGACCGCCATCACTGCGATTAACACAGCGCTGGCGGTTCACCCCTTGACGACCCATGTAGTATTTCTTCACTATTCGTCTAAATCGTGTTAGCCGTGTGGTTTCCCGCAGACTAGAATAGAATCACTCCGTCTCTTCCCGTGGATGTCGTACAAGCGACTAAGGGAAATATATTATAAAACATCGATCAGGCCTCCCTAACCCGTCTGGCCAGTGTGGGGAGTGTAGGCTAAATCCTCCTGTATGTGACGGACGAGAGAGGATCGTACTTCTGTAGTGGAGACTAAAAATGACCTGATGATGATGATTCGTCTAAACGACCCCGGGTTATAGGAAGAGGGAAATACGTTGTGACAGCAGTGAATTCCACAACATTATGATTCGGCAGAGAAATGAGTTGCCGATCGTTGTGGAAACTTTTTGGATGCCGACATATATATTAGATAGAATATGTCCTTAGAAGTATAGTCTCATAATTTTTCTACGATTGCAGATTGAATGTTGACCGAATCGAGAGTGAATTGTGAATTGACTAAAATTGATATACCTTTTTTTTATTTTAGCTCAGCATATTGGCTCCACTTCGCCTGACGGTAAGCGAAAAGAGGAGCCCCAATCGCATCGGCAACGAACAAGATACCTTGATGTCTTGTCAGTTGACACTGCCATGTTGGCCAACAAGATGCTTCTTCATGCTTCCCTTGAAGGATCCCATATTGTATAGGTATACAATATGGGATCCTTCAATGAGAAATGAGAAAAGAATGAGAAATGAAATCAAGTAGGTACTTGATTTCATTCATTGATTATTATCAATTCTTATTATTGGCAAAATAATATTCTTAATTTGTTTAATTTTCGGTCACATTTCGATATAATGCCACTTATATTAAACTTTACATATTGTGATACGAGAATACCAAATGTGGCATTTGTGAGATCGAGACTGGATTGGAACCGAATGTTGACTATATTTTAATTACGAGAATTGCCTCTCAGAAGTCATCCGGCTATAATTAGTAGTAGAATAATAAGTAGCAGAAAATACGGAGTAAATGCTAACCGTGCGAAACCGGGGCGGGTCATCGTACAAATTGTGTAATTAAAATTGAGGGTGTAAGTAATCAGCGTAATCTATAAAGCCAACCCCGGCAAGCAAACAAGCGAGATAATGAGGGAATTTTTTTAGCATAACGAATAATGATGTTTCTCGCTCGAATTAGAGCCGCCCTACATTACAGAAAGCCGTGAAAAAGGGTATATTTTAATTCTGTAAGAGATTAAGGTCACCAGAAAAGGCGCTGCATTGACAGTAGGCTGGCAGCACGAGTGATATGAGGAGCTCGATAGCGTCGTTGCGCGTGTCAGTCTAATCGAATACGCAAGTTAAGCAATATCGGCTGTAGCCTGTCCATGGATGGGTTTATTCAAGCTTTTATACGAATAAGATTAGAGATTTTGCGTCCCTTTGTGTGTTCTACCGATTGTACAATGGGGTGTGTTCAGAGGAGTTGTTTGACATGATGCCCACGGCCTCCTTCTACAGACGCACCGCTCGCCATCGACAGGTAATTCATCCTCATACATTGGAGCCTAAATGGTCGCGTACTGTGAGGTTCCAGAGAAGTTTTCTCCCGCGTATTGTCAAGCTGTGGAATGAACTGCCTGTCTGAAAAATTTTGCATACGATCTTTCTGAAGGGCAATTCTCGTAATTTTTCTACGATCGCAGAACGGAAGTTGATCGAATTGAGATTAAATCGAGATTTTTTTTATATTACGACTTTGTTTGAAAGATGTTGATGAACCACTTACATCCCCAACATTCTTAGTTATTAAATTTCTCATATTTCGGTATTATGTCACTTAAATTGAACTTTGAAGTTTCATATTGTGATACGAGAATACCAAATTTGACATTTGCGAGCTCGAAACAGGATAGGAATTGAATTTTGACTATTTTTCAATTACGAGAATTGCCCCTCTGATGGTATTTTAATTCTCTTAATCGAAAGTCGTAATTTCACAAGAACTCTCACAAAATAGTTTATTTCAGAACTAAAAAGAAACCCAGTAAGTGCTTAATTTATATTCATTTTTCTCGTCGGTTAAATTATTCCTTGCATCGTCAACGAGCGAATTAAAAAACACTTAGTTTAACTTACTCGGTTACTTCGTGTAGTGTTCCTGAATAGTTTACGAATAATAGATGTTTTTGAATTTAACGTAGTGTTTTTTGTTTTGTTTTTAACCCCTGAAGAAAAAAGAGGGTTGTTTTCACGCGATAACATCTTATAGCGGCTCTACATTAGTGCCGCGAAATTATGCCGTGAATTCGCACCGTGATTTCACGGCAGAACTTGTGCCCCACTACATTCTCGTGTCACACATTCGTGAGTGAAACCTGCCGCGAAATAGATGTGGAAGCTGCGGCTGCAATAACTTTGTTTGCTGTAGCAACATAATTATAACTATTTGTACCTACAAAATAATAAATTAAATAAAAATCATTGGAGAAGAAGAAGATGGTGGTTAAATGAAATTGTAATGACTTGTAATGGCGATTTTTTTAATTCCATAGTACATTTGCTAATGCACGCGCCCATCCGTACGCATTGGTAATCCTTGAATCGCTCGCGTGACGCGTGCCCCCCTGCTGCTAATGCAGCACCTCCTTCGTTCCTGGTGATCTCACTTACTTGCAGAAACAGAACAACCCTCAAGTCTCAACAAGACTCGACATGCCGTAAGTCTCTTAGAGTCTTGTTTGCTTATTGACAAGGTGTACCACGTGCAGGGGCACCTAACTTTTGCCCTAAAGTTGATGGATGCTATTTATATGTCAATTATTATTCTATTTGCAACTTCTAAAAGTTTTGCCCCAATTCCCCCATAATCCTCGATTTAAAGCCGCGAAAATAACTCTTTCTTAAAAATAAAACTCCGGAGGGACCAGAAGGAGGTTTATAAAAATCCCTTTTTTCTCGTTAACAGCCACTTGGAAAATTCAACCAAACGTGAGTAATGGTCCTTAATTCTTGTTTCGCGGTCGAAGCTATCAATCACGTAGTGAAATCCGATTATTTGTCACGTTGTCTGTAGAAAAATTAATGGAATCTTAAAATAACATATTGCTATTTTTTTTTTGTTTTTGTTTATTTTGGCAACAAATAGTTATATACAGATCACAGTATTAACAAAAGACATAACAGTGCCGAAAAGAATAATATATATATATATTTTTTTGTATCAGTTTACCATTAAGGGAGGGGACTTCGGTTTGTTTGTGATGTTATTAGATATATGGCTTGCGGTTGGACTGGAGTTGTGTTCCAACTTCTGTTTTATTATTAGAATTATTGTAAGTTTCTGTATTTTGTAGAATTATCGTTGTGTTTCAGTACCTATACAAATAAAAATGCTATCTATCTATTTATCTAAGGTGTCGAACAAGCATATTGTAATGAAGTGGTCGCAGTATGGAAATGCGGAGAGTAGTAATTTTATACCATGAACGGTGATTTTGCAGCCAAATAACAATTCCCTTGAGAATTGTTGTGTTCCTGCGCGTGAGTGAGGTCACCAGAAAGGAAGGAGATGCTGCGTTGGTAGCAGGGGTGGCGGCGCGCGAGCGATATTTTATGTTGCGTGCGTTAATATGGCTACGGTAAGCGCTTCACATCAGGCGGGCCGCATGCTTGTCTGCCACCCGACGTAGTATAAAAAAAACCGGCCAAGTGCGAGTCGGACTCGCGCACGAAGGGTTCCGTACCATTATCTATAAAAACGGCAAAAAATACACGTTTGTTGTATGGGAGCCCCCCTTAGATATTTGTTTTATTTTTATTATATTACTAGCTGGCCCGGCGAACTTCGTACCGCCTAATTGTCAATGAATGTCGTGGTATACATATTAGTTGAACAAAATTTATGATGTCTTGAAATTAATATAATGAATAATAGAAAATAATAGAGAAGCACGATGGCGTCATTGCGCGTGTCAGTCTAATTGTACACGCAAGTTAAGCAACGTCAACCGTAGCCTGTACATGGATGAGTTTATATTATCTCGAGCTCTTCCGTGCTTCGGAAGGTACGTTAATCCGTCGGTCCCGGTTGTAATCATTAGATTAACTCGAGGTCCTCCGTGCTTCGGAGGGCACGTTAATCCGTCGGTCCCGGTTGTTATCATTAGATTATCTCGAGCTCCTCCGTGCTTCGGAAGGCACGTAAGATGTCGGTCCCGGTTGTTATCATTAGATTATCTCGAGCTCCTCTGTGCTTCGGAAGGCACGTAAGCCGTCGGTCCCGGTTGTTATCATTAGATTATCTCGAGCTCCTCCGTGCTTCGGAAGGCACGTTAAGCCGTCGGTCCTGGTTGTTATCATTAGATGGCAGTCGTTAAGCCAAGTGGCCTTTAGGCGGCTTGAAATTACTGGCGTCCGCCAACTCGCAGTTGAGCAGCGTGGTGGAGTATGCTCGAAACATATTCAGTTGAAGGAAGACCCGTTTTTAATATTACCCAGCAGTGGGTAAATATTAGCCAGCAGTGGGTAAATATTACCCAGCAGTGGGTAAATATTAAGTTCAGTATTTTACTATGTCACAAAATAAAGTACCATGACACTTGACAACCAATTAATATTCATTTTCAAGCATTCATTCATAAACAATTTTCAAAACAACAACGGACAACTTTCGCGACGTAAAAGTTAGACCAATCGATTTGACATTTAATTGAAAATCAATAAATATCCCAATCCGTTTTCAAATTTAATTTTTCGACCCACATTTCTGAACGCACGCATACATTTGACGTACGCACGTTAACGTCACGTTTGACAGGTCCGACATCCACGAACATTTTGTATGGAAAAATGATTTTTCTTTTATTTTATTTTTTTCGTAAATTTTCCAATGTTTTTAATAGTTATTCTGCTATTCTGGACGGAGACAAATCCAACAAATCAAAAACCATGGCAATCGGTCCAGCCGTTCTCGAGTTATAAGTGTTGTAACAAACACGACTTTCTTTTATATATATAGATTTATTTTTAAAGTGAATATAGAACTAAATATTATGTGAGTATTTCAAGCGCCTTCATATTGACGTTATCAATTGCGAGCAAAAACGAGCAAAAAAATCACGTTTGTTGTATGGGAGCCCCCTTAAATATTTATTTTATTCTGTTTTTTAGTATTTGTTGTTATAGCGGCAACAGAAATACATCATCTGTGAAAATTTCAACTGCCTAACTATCACGGTTCATGAGATACAGCCTGGTGACAAACAGACGGACGGACGGACGGACGGACGGACAGCGGAGCCTTAGTAATAGGGTTCCTTTTTACCCTTTGGGTACGGTACCCTAAAAAAGGGGGCATCACTCTTATCTTTAAACTCCTTAATGCCTTTCTTCGATCGGACAAAAGTAGAGACAATGTATACAAGGGCGGATTTATCCCTTTAAGAGATCTCTTCCAGTTAACTATTGCTAAATGGCAGTGTATTTATAATAATTAAATTAAATTTTAACATATAAATAAGTACTTTATTAAACTAAAACTAATCTAAAAACCTATGTAATTTATCTAAAAACCAAAGAAAAACTTATGGGATAAAAAATAAATATATAAACAAATACAAATTTACTGACCCTGTAAAAACCTCTTCACGCCCGTTTTGAAGAACCCCATGATGTAGCCTCCTGAGAAAACCTCGACAGGCAGTTCATTGTGTAAAAAAATCGTAAATTTGTGTAATCTATATAAATAAATATTGTCACAATATTAATTACACAGCGCCATCTAGCCCCAAAGTAAGCAAAGCTTGTGTTATGTGTACTACTCGTAGACAACTGATAAACATACTTAAATACATTTTTTTTGTAAATACATACTTATGATACATAGAAAACACCCAGATTAAGACAAACAGACATGTTTATGCACACAAATGTTTGTCCTATGTGGGAATCGAACCCACGAGCGTTGGTGTCGAAGCTGCGTCATTGACCGCTACGCCACCGAGCTCTTCAACGAAAAATAAGAACGGGAATTAACACGATCATGCATAAGGGTATTTACATACCTTTATTATTGCCTGAAGTTTTGACCAGGAACCCTATCGCCTAAGCTGAAGCCGATTCCGATTGGAAATTTTGACTCCAAAAATTGGGCTTAAATTATAATTATTGTCAAACATTTTTAGCTTAGTTGGTAGAGCTCCAGGGTTTCTACCTGGTAACATTCTAAGGAATAGTTTGATTTTCGCATTCAAAAAATCGGATTGTAATGGCCTTCAGCTTCGGCGGTACGGCCCCAGGTTGCACCGGCCGTGGTCACAGGACTGTCTCAGCGGTGTTACTCTGTCTCCGTTGTCGAGGTCAATGAATCTTCATCTACACCCGTGTTGTACGATATCCGTTCTTATATTTCATAAATCATGCAACGCGAAATTTTAAAAGTTATTTGACTGTCTTTTATTAATTATACAAAAATATTTGAACCATGTGAACAAAATAGACTTTTGTCTATTTTATCCACATGGTTCAATTTCATTCACTGACACTATTTTGTTACAAATGAGATAAGGTGAAATACGAGTTACAAAATTGTTGCTTTAAGTGTGTTTTTTTGAGAAGATAAGTATCTTTTGTGATAATAAAATTCCATTTTTGGAATGAATTATTTTATTTTATTCTGCCATTGGGCCCTTGTGGGTATAATAGACACGCCAAAAATGAGAACTTTTTTTTTATGTAAATCGTATTCTTATTCCTTTTATTGTTGCAAATTCAATTTTAATATGTAACTCACTTTGAAACATTTTTACTATTGGATCTATTTTGCATAACACGGTCCATTTATCAATTAATTTAAATGAAAAGAACAATTATCGATTGAATAACATTTATAATTAACTCACTTTAAATTCAAATTCACGACATTTATACCACAAAGCGACTCATACAATTCACTATTGTCTTTATAAATTTCCTTTCGATAATAAAACCATCCCATTTTAGCTTCCCGACATTGTAACACAAAATTGTGAACGTTACAAGAGGCTTTCAGTTTAAGCCATTATAATAGTAATTGAACCCACCTTTCAGAAAATAGAGTACCGTGGAGATACGATCGTAATTTATATTCTTTTGTTACAATTATATAGAGTGAGTGGGAGTGACAGTTCCTTTATTGTTACTATTTATATATTTTATCTACTCTCATACAGAAATTTACACATTAAAAAACTAAACACAGTATCTTAATGACAGTCTTTACGCACAAGCTATCAAAATAAATTTAAAAAGTTATTTTTCGATACAGCTCTTTAATGGACAACTGTATCGAAAAATAACTTTTTTTCCATTTCGATACTGCTTCAGCCCTGGATACAGGTATTTTAAACAGGTTGCAATGCAAATACATTGCAACTTTGCAAAATTTTTCTACATAATCTGTGAACGCGGCGCCGCGCGCACTACGCATGCTCGATCTGCAAATGGATTTATAAGTAAGAAATAAAGCTGTTAAATTAACTTCATGGTTGTATTTAAAATATTATTATCATATACCTATTTCATGAGATTAGATAAAGTAGTGTATGAAACTGCACATAATTAGGTATTAAAATACTCGTGTGGTATGCCTTCGGCTCATGTTATAAACCCACACTCGTATTTTAATAACCCTTATTATGCAACAGTTTCATAAACTACTATTATGTTACATCTTTTTAGACCAAAGTGTTTTATAAACGCTATATGTTATTTTAATTTTGTTACAACTGGTAACTTCTAAATGTAAGTGACAGGTCCTCTATTGTTATTATTTGTATTTTAGAATTTTAATTTTTTGAAGGTCCTTTATGTTACAACAGATTCTGCTGTTACGTCGGTACAAAGTGGAAGTGGATATAGCTATCAGGGTCAGCGACTTGAAGTGGCAGTGGGCTGGCCACATCAGTCGAGTCAGCGATGGCAGATGGGGGAGGAAAGCCCTAGAATGAAAACCACGTATAGGGCGACGAAGCGAAGGGCGCCTCCTCTCTAAATGATGACGAGCTCGGTAGTCGAACGGTTAGCTATTTGACTCCGAGACAAATATTTGTGTGCATGAACATGTATGTTTGTCTTGGTCTTGGTGTTTTCTATGTATTATATGTATGTACTTACAAAAAAAATGTATTTATATGTATTATATCAGTTATCGAGTACCCATAGTACAGCTACAGCATAGTAGCTTTGCTTATTTGGGGATTTGTCCAGAAATATTTATATTTATTTAAATGAACCGCCTCAAAAAAGTGGCTGGTAGCCGTTGGATGCGGAAAGCGGAGGATCGCAAATGGTGGAAAGCATTGGAAAAGGCCATTATCCAGCAGTGGGTAGATACAGGCTGATAATTATGAAAGTGGAAGTGACAGCCCTCCCATTATTATTGCTTTTATACACCTTTTAGAATACATTTTAAGAGATGCTGATGATGATAATATCAAATTCTCATAAATTAGTACTTTATTTAAAACGTAAAAAAAATGGTATATGTGACTAAATCACGAGAATTATTTTCAATGAGAAAATTTATTTATCTATACCTGTTTACATAATATAAAAACAATAGCTCATCTATTGTACATGTACACGATATACAATAGATGAGCTATTGTATATCTTGTACATGTACAAGAGATCAATTCTAGCCATACCATGAGATTACGAAGTTTATGATAAACCTGAATACATGTGGAAATAGTTACCAAGATATGCGGAAGTGAATACACAAGGTTGGTTAGATCTCATGGAGGCTTTGCTAAGCCCCTGAAAAATATGATCCGTATAAAAACGAGATGAGTAGAGCAGAGCAAGGGTAATAAAGTATTCTTTTGGTGATGTACCCCGTAATGGCTACGAAATCCCGCCGGATCATTTTTTAGGATTCCGTACCTAAAGGTGTCAATACGACTTCGTTGTTTGTCTGTCACAGGGCTCTATCTCTTGAACCGCAATAGCTAGACACTTGAAATTTTGCACCAATTATGTATTACTATAGCCGCTGTGAAAACAAATACTAAAAATAAAATGAAGTTAAAAAATAGACGGTATCGTTATACATGAAACGTGTTTTATACGGAGGTTTCCCCTTGGTGTTACTGATCACCATGGGTGGTGTTGATAGCCTTCTATGAGGTGATTCGCATGCTCGTTTGCCTCCCTCCTCCCTCGCATATAGGAAAAAAGATTTTCTATATAAGACTTATAATGTAACCCTTGAATTTTCAATTTTAATTTATTTTTAGTATTTGTTGTTAAAGCGGCCACAGTGATACATAATTGGTGAAAATTTCAAGAGTCTAACTGAGATAAGACCCTGTGAGTCCTGTGACAGACGGACAGACAGCGGAGTATTAGCGTTCCGTTGGCACCATTTGGATACGGAACCCTAAAAACAATATCGTCACAGAACAGAAAAAGTTAATAAAAAGTACCTAAATAATACTAAGTTATTGTAACTAAGAATAATTTATGACTAATAAATTATTAGAATAAAAATCTCTAATTTTCTCAATGAAGCAAAAAATCTACTATTTTAAGTTAAAATATTCCCGAGGTAACTCCCGCATTACCTAATAATTTCTTTCGTAGCGTCTGAATTTATTAAGGGAACATGCAAATCTTTCTCGAACACGCGTTTCTTTTGCATAAAAAAATATAAAGGTGCCTCGGCAATAAACTGGTCCACTGGGGCGCTACAAATTGTTTTTTCCTGTATCAACATAATCCGCTTTCTCGGTTATAAGAGTAAAAAAAACATTAAAATGAAGAATATAACATACCTGGTGGTAGCAGAAGATTTATCTTAATATGTCGCAGACATTATTAAAATAGGCATTCAATTGAATAACTAGCTGTTTCATTGAACAGCGCCATTCTACACTTCTAAACTTTGTTTGACGCATAGCTGAATAAAATATTCTAGGGTACAGCTGGCCGGCACTCAGCGATTTGATTAAATACCAATTTGCGAGGTTAACCATTGAGTATCTGGGTTGATTTTCGGTTAGATTTTTCTTGTGTTCAGTCAGCAGAAATAAGAGACCCGCGAAGCGAGGCTCCGTCGCCTTAGTTCATGAATAATCTGATGTCAAATAAGGTAAACAGTTGGTATTTATTTCATTAACCATTATTTGTGACGACTAAGTAATGTCGGGAGCCTTGATTACGATTTTTAAAATAAAATAACATGTAATAATAAAAAAATACTAGTTGTGGATGCCGTATTGTAATTAAAACGAAAGTAGCGCCGCGGTGACCGAGAGACATACTAATTCATTGATCAGCCGTGTTTCAGTTAACTGTGATGTTCAACCTTTTTTGCACTACGTCAGGTAGTAGACAAGCATAAACCGTTGTACATCAGGCAGGTCGTATGCTTATCTGACATCCGACATAGTATAAAAAACAAATATAATTTTAACTTTTGACTTTATATCAGAATGACGAATAATGGTTATGTCTTTTTGAAGCTTATATTCTTATCGACTGCCCGCGATTGCAATCGCATGGACTTCAGAAAAAATAAATACTAATAACTACTCTTCTATACTACGTAACAAGATAAAACATACACCAGATTTTGAGTTAGACCTTCGACATTACAGCTATGCCAACCGTATCAAATTTGTGTAGTACATAGTTAGTTATTGCATGATGGGCGTATAACATACAATAATTGTTTTTGTTTATATTATTCCTATTAAGACACCTCATTTTTTTATTTTTTTTTATTTTTTATATGAGAGGGTGGCAAACGAGCATGTGGGTCACCTGGTGGAAAGCAATCACCACCGCCCATGGAGACCAGCGACACCAAGGGGTCGTCGGTCCGTTGCCAGCCTTTGAATATATATTTAAATATTTTCTCGAATGTTATTAAGTACTAGCGGCCCGCCCACGCTTCGCTGTGGCTCAATCGTCTCGTTCCCATCTCATTCTAGTGGATTTCCCATACAAACCTGTCCTGACAATTTCATCATTATTACTTTTTTCGATATTTATCTTGTATTTGAATAACCTATTCGGCTGTTCGGAATGAGATGATGAAATAAGAACAACAATTCAAAGATCATGAAAACCGGTCCAGCTGTTCTTGAGTTATAAATGGTGTAAATAACTCGACTGTATCTTATATTACGGGGACCCACCACACATTCCTACCACTGTGTCTCCTGTGTAGCCAGGATTAACAGCGGCAAACATTAAAACAGGCAATGAACTATGAAGTCCACTGCAGTCCCGGGGTTTAGATAACGGCTGCCTTGGAACTCACAACGAATTTAATCAGAAGAAATCTTTTATAATGTGTCTTATATATATAAATTAACTGGTGTCCGTAGGAGTTTTCAAAAAACTTTTTTAACGGCGTTATAACAGCTACCTGTGTGCCAAATTTCAACCCGATCTGTCCAGTCGTTTGAGCTGTGCGTTGATAGATCAGTCAGTAATGGTGACCTTTTTAGATGACCCGACTAGCCTGGTGGTAGAATGCAGTGGCTGCTTTGACTCCGAGGTCGTGGGTTCGATCCCCGCACAAGACATACATTTGTATGCATGAACATGTCTGTTTGTCTTGGTCTGCCCAGACCAAGACAAACAGACATGTTCATGCAAAAACAAAAAGAATTCACTTTATGCCCATAAAGTGAATTCTTTATTATAAGTACGTATTTACAAAAAAAAAAAAATGTATTTAAGTAAATTTATCAGTTGTCTAGTACCCATAGCACAAGCTTTGCGCTTAATTTTTCGACTATATGGCGCTGTGGAAATTGTCCAGAAATGTTTATATTTATAGATACAGATAATGTGTAAAGATCCAACAGAGAACCCCCTTTTTTTAGGTCAGTTAAAAAATAACAATTTCCGACAGGGTTTGAAGTCCGTTTCAAACATTCGTCATATACTTACGTGATTATTTCTGGCGCAGAGCGCCGTCTTTTCTTCAACCTCTGAAAGGTTTTCAGCCTCCATATATCTGAAAATAGAAGAAAACCATTTTTAGTTACTAAATATAATAGTGTTAGTGGTTTGTGATTTACAGTTTACAATTAAATTATTATGATTCTGCAAGTAAATAAGGTGACCCGTACATTCTGAACTGGTACTGCATTGGCAGCAAGGGTGGACACACTCCAGTGCTTAATAAATAAAACGCTGTGACCCACCTTTCTTTTGTCAAAGCTTCTTTTGCTAGTCGACAGGGTATACCACGTGCAAGGAAGGTTGGCTTTGGCTCTAAGTAGCGCGGTAAGCCGCTTATACCCCTATCTATTTATCTATCACTGCTATAATAATTTGCGAATATCGTGTTTTGCGAATGTGCTAGTTTACTAATACCATCTAATACGTTCTATTGCGAACTAGCTTTTGCTCGCGGCGTCGCTCGCGTGATATATAATATAAGCCATGAAAACAATACCCATGGTGATTTTCAGACTTTTCACCCCATTTTACTGAAACACGTGTTTACTCATTTATCTATAGAAGTACTCGTGTAAAGTTTCAGATAAAATAGTCCAACTAATCTTGTTTCCCCATATAAACATTGAACCCCCGTTTCACCGCCTTAGAGGGTGAATTTCGCAAAATTCCTTCTTAGTGGACCTATACGTCACAAAAGGAAGCCAAGGTCCAAATACCACGTTTCTAGCTTCAGTACTTTTATATAGAACCACACCACACCACATTAGATATATTACCGTCGATGATCAAAGCATATAAGTTTCTAGGATCGCTCTTGCGCGATAAAGCCACATAAAGCTGACCGTGTGAAAAACAGCTAACAATTAAATCCACGCTCGCAGCTTTCTGCGTTTGTCCTTGAGCTTTGTTAATGGTCATGGCATAGCATAGGTTTACTGAAAATTGGACCCGTTTGAAAGTATATGGGCAAATATTGGGTATTAAAGGAATTCGAGGTATGAAAACACTCTCTCCAGCTCCATATCCCGTTAAAGCCTCTGCCTTTATGACATACGGCTGCTAATTATTAACTTTTAATCTGGTACCATTGCAAAGTTCTGGGGGACTTAGATTTCTAAGCAGCATTATAGACCCCGACTTTTAAATTTATCTTGTGAGCCGGCAATCCTGGGGCACTAAGGGATTCTAAAAACTCTACCGGATAGTTCGTAGATTCTGCGTCTTCCATTACCCTGTTAATGGAAACACACTGTACACTATCCCCCGAAACACAATTTAAAATTTCAGCATTTATTGCTGCCACTAAATCGCGGAGTTAAAATAACTCTTTCGCATAACCAGAAGTTTTCGTTGCTGGCTATTTGCATTGCGTTTCCATATACAGAGTATTATACTGCAATGCTCCTGGCATTATACCATCCACGATGTTCTGTTGCAGTACGTCTATCAGCCTTAATGACAACTTGTAGTCGTTATTTTGACCTCGTAGGATAGAGTTAAAACTTCTGATATACGGATTTACTTGATGTAACATTATTTTAACTTATCTTCCATTAGATATCCCCATGATCTGTTATCTAGACGATATCATATCTTTATGACGCCGATATCACATACGAACCTTTTTTTAACCGACTCCAAAAAAGAAGGAGGTTCTCAATTCGGCTGTATTTTTTTTAATGTTTGTTACTTAATTACTACGTTATTTATAAACCGATTTGAAAAAAAACTTTTATTATTTGAAAGAGTATACTTCCAGATTGGTTCCTTGTTTTTTCATCATCATCATCAGCCTGTATCTACCCACCGTTAGGTTTGTTATTTCATTACTCCGTCATTTATAAACCGATTTGAAAAAAACTTTTTTTATTTGAATGAATATACTTCCAGATTGGTCCCATATTTTTTTCATCGTCATCATCTTCATCGGCCTGTATCTACATACATAAATGTAGAGTAATGTTTGTCGGTTTTTTATGGTAAAATTATTTCACGTCATATTCATAACATCATTGGATCCTCCGCTTTCCTCAGATATAATTTCCGCAGAACAGATCAGATAAATAAACTTAATTGTTACATCTAACATAATACTTGTGTAACATCGTTCAACGTGCTTGACAAGTCTCGCAGTTTATATCTGGTCTTTGTTCCGATGCTCCAGATTCTATTTCCGAAGTTAAATAAACTATCGATCATGGAATGTGTTTTCTATGTATGTTAATAAACTATACTAATATTATAAAGCAAGAGTTAGTTTAATTATTTATAAAAAAAAAAGGTTATTAACCTCAATATAATCAGAAGATTATATTGAGGTTAATAACCTCAATATAATCTTCTGATTAACTATAATAATAAACTTTTTTTTATAAAGCAAGAGTTAGTTAACTCTTGCTTTATAATATTACTTTTTTAAAACAACTAGAAAGTTGTATTCACTTAATTTTGTTAGTTATATTGTGTATGAATATATTATATTATGTTCTTTATAGTACAACAATTTTATCACAAATAAACAAATTGTTACAATATGCGGATTAATTCCGCATATTGTAACAATTTGTTAATTGCTAATTTTTTTTTATATACTACTTCGGGTGGCAAACAAGCATACAGGCCCGCCTGATGTGAAGCGGTTACCGTAGCCATATTAACGCTCGCGACATAAAATATCGTTGGCGTGTCGCCACCCCCGCTGCCAACGCAGCATCTCCTTTCTTCCTTTTTGGTAACCTCACTCACTCGCAGGAACACAACAACCCTCAAGGGAATTGTTATTTGGCTGCGGTATTCTGTGAGGTGGCGGTACATTCGCCAGTCGGGTAGCTTACAATTACGCTCCCTACCTCTCTTTTCGCCATAGCTTCGTTTGTCAGTCAGCAGGGTACACCGCGTGCAGGTGAAGTTGGCTTTGGTTCAAAGGTGTTGATGAACTACTTACACCTCAATTATTAATAACCTCAATTATTAATAAGCAATATTACAGACATAATTGCATTCTCTACTCTGTTTGAGTCGTAGGTATTTATGTTCTCAATTTTCTCAAAATCTTTTTGAATGTGTGGCGTGTCTAGAATGGATACGGAATGATTATATTAGATTAAGTTTGAAAGTAGCACCTGTAACCAAAATGTTGAGAAACAATCGGATTTCGTGGTATAGGCATGTAATGAGGAGGAATGAAAGATATGTTATATTATTAGGGGTGTAAGTGGTTCATCAACATCTTTGAACCAAAGCCTACTTCACACTCTGGCCAAAAAAAAGAGAGGTAGGGAGCGTAATTGTAAGCTACCCGACTGGGGAATGTACCTCCATTTCACAGAATACCGCAGCCAAATAACAATTCCCTTGAATTGGGGTGGTGGCGCGAGTGATATTTTATGTTGCGAGCGTTAATATGGCTACGGTAACCGCTTCACATCAGGCGGGCCGTATGCTTGTCTGCCACCCGACGTAGTATATATACAAAAAAAAAGAGCTGTATGGTCTCTATCAGCGAAGCTAAACACAGGTACCATAAATCTAAGCTAAAGCTATTTGTAATCAAAAAATCCGACGGAAATCGGCTTCAGCTTAGCCGGTAGGGCCACTGTACTATGTTTTGTTTGAACCTTTCCTAAGTTACGTGGGTAAACAATACCGCAGCCAAATAACAATTCCCATGAATTGGGATGGTGGCGCGAGTTATATTTTATGTTGTGAGCGTTAATATGGCTACGGTAACCTCTTCACATCAGGCGGGCCGTATGCTCGTCTGCCACCCGACGTAGTATAAAAAAAATGTGACAAAGAGAACGATGAATTTGAATGTGAGTGGATATAATGACAGAGAAAGACCAGAGAAGAAGTGATTGGATAGTCTGAGAGATGATATGGGTAAGCATAAGGTAACTGTAAATATGATGACTGATAAGGATGAATGGAAGAAAATGACAATACTGCTTTGACCTTAAATAATGGGAAAAGGACAAGCCAATGAGTTATCATTCATCAAATGTCATGTCATGTCAAATGTCATGTCAAATGTCAAATTCAGCAAAATAGCCGCATGTTAATGCGGCTATTTTGCTATTTATGACATTTTTATTACAAGAAATGAATAGCAATCTGTGTGATTTGACTTCCCAAAAGACAACACACGCAGAACAACGGTATAATACTAGCTAAGAAAAGCAATATTACAGACATAATAGTTGAAATGTCACAGCCCTCAGCCAATTCTCTCAGAAAAGCTTGGAAAAATAGAACTTATTCGGAGAATGGGTTGTCCCAGCCATAAAGTTTCTGGATGTACCTCGTAAAACAGGTAAACAGTGTGAGTCCGTGACTTCGCAATTTGGTCCGACATAACCAACTAGTGCTCGGAGTTAGAGGTACTTTCGACTTATCGTAAACAATGTAGAGCATTACTTAGGATTACAATGTATATGTTAATTAAACTAGCTTTCTCCCGTGGCTTTGTACGTATCGCGATTATGACGTCGAATACGTCACAATAGTTGGCAATATGCAAAATGTGCTGTTGTTTATACATTTGCTAAACGAACGTATTACATCTTATACTTAGACAGAGTATTAGTTATTACTAATAATATATTACTATTACGTAGTACTATTGTACTACGTACAGTATGGTCTTTCCCTGCCGCTCTCTCGTGTTAACCATAATCTGGTATTTTATTATATATATTGTATTGATAAGGTGTAAATCTGGAACAGTTTGTATGGTCGTTGCATTAAAACGTCTGCCCTCTCATACAACTCTGAATAATACATTTAAAATGTTCGGCATCAACCCAAAATCATCCCACTGTTGGGATACGGGTCTCCCCTCAATCGAAGGGGTTTAGAGCATACTCCACCACGCTGCTCGACTGCGGGTTGGCGGAGGCCAGTATTTTCAAGCTGCCTAAAGGCCACTGACTTGGCTTAACGACTGCCATCTAATGACAACAGCCGGGACCCACGGCTTAACGTGCCCGAAGCACAAAGGAGCTCGAGATAAATAAACCCATCCATAGATAGGCTACGGCCGACGTTGCTTAACTTGTGTGTTCGATTAGACGTGACACGCATAACGACGCCATCGAGCTCCTCCAAAGATACATTTTATTTATTTATTTATTAAACTCACACATAAATTTACAGTATCAACCAAAACATTTATGTGGTACATTACAAAATTTATAATTAAACTAAAATTCATAATTTTAATACAATTAAAATAATGAAAGTAAATTTAAACAATAATAAAATAAAGATAAATTATATAATAACAATATATAATAAATTAATCATAAAAAAAATATATATTATACCAATACAAAATCAAAAAATATACAAATCAATTTCAATATTAATTTCAATTAGGTATATTATATTTAAATTAAACTTAATTATATTTTATGTAATAATATTTTTTAGTATTCTTTACAATACTTACATTATTTGAGTATTCCTTACAATAGTAAAAAATACTCAAATAATGTATTCAAAATGCATCAATTAAAATGCATACAATACATACCTATGCCAGTGTAAGAAATATCGTACAACTTTAGTTTTTTTAGGGTTCCGAACCTCAAAAGGAAAAACGGAACCCTTTTAAGATCACTTTGTTGTCCGTCTGTCTGTCTGTCTGTCTGTCTGTCTGTCTGTCTGTCTGTCTGTCTGTCTGTCTGTCTGTCTGTCAAGAATTTTTATGTCGAGAATGCGTGGAGGTATCAAGCTGAAATTTGAACTGTATGCTCAGGTCTACGGTCCCATGAAGTTAAAAAAAAATCAAACTGCTAAGTTTACGTAGAAAAAAGTTACGGCTGTTTATTCAGCAAAAAACGCATATTTCGACAGACTCAAGGGAATCAAAACCTATAGGGTACTTCCCGTTGACCTAGAACTATGAAATTTGGCAAGTAATATCGTTATAGACTACAAGTACAGGAATAAATCTCAAAACTATACATTTGTAAATAGATCTTAAAAAATAGGGGGTCTATATTTTTATAGGGTGTCTAAATTTCAAATTGAAACTACTAGTTCAAATGGGGTATCATATGAAAGGGCTTGATGTACACATTGCAAAATATATTTTATTTATTTTTTTCGATGCATTATTTCTTATTTATAATGAAAAATATCAAATTTAATAATGATAATACGTACCTACGGAACCCTTGGTGGGCGAGTCCGACTCGCACTTGTCCGGTTTTTTTACTTATTTAATCGAGCTAATTTTAGAAATAATGAGACATTGTCAACAAATACGTCGGCATCCAAATAACATGTATGCATGTTATTCAGTAAAGATATTTATTTTTTCTTTCTTTTTATTTACATAATAATATTTATTTTAAGATTAGTTTATTTTTAGTTAATTTAGTTTATATAATATTCAAATTCAAATTCAATTCAAATTCAAATTCAAATTCTTTATTTGCCAGAATACACGTACAAGGTTGTTAATATTATTGTTAATTCGGTTAAGGTATTCAACCTGATTGGATGCAGGTATGCAAATATGTCGTAGTAGAAAAAATAAAAATATACATAATCAATGGAAATGTCACAATTAAATTAAATCATCATTTCAAAAATATTAACTACATAATGTCCATGTCATCGTCTCTGTCATACATAATTTATATAATTCAGCTATATTCTAGAAAATTATTTGATAGTCAAAGTATACAATTCAATCTACCTATATTATATCTTTGTTGTCCAAATACTCTTTTACACTATAAAAGCAATGTGCTAAGAACCATTTTGTCAATTGTGTTTTAAATCTACTATATTGCAACACTTTTAATTCGTCAGGAAGTTTATTATACAATTTTATGCACATGTTGTAAATATTTCTTTCATATATATTAAGTTTACAGTGAGGCTGGTACAATCGATTTTTAAATTTGCCTCTTTTCTGCCGTGGATGGATATCGACATATTTTGTAAATAAGTCAAGATGTTCATTTACAAATAGACAGACATTTCTAATGTACAAACAAGGCAACGGCAACACTTTTAATTTTTTAAATAACGGCTTACAACTATCGGTATACCACGAATTGCACATTGCTCGAATGCATCTTTTTTGCACCCTAAAAGCCCTGTCAACATCTACCGAGTTACCCCATAGGATGAGACCGTAATTCAGTACCGACGACACAAAGCCATGATATGATGTGAGTGCCGCAGTCGTTGAAAGTGTTTGTCGAATCCTTTTTAATGCGAAAACGAAACGATCCAATTTTTGGCATACGAAATCTACATGACTCTTCCAATTTAGATGACTGTCTATCATTAATCCTAGAAACTTTACGGTATCAGCCTCATTAATCTGTTCACCGCTATAATTAACTTGTATTGGCAATGGTTTCGTGTTATAGGGTATAAACTGCATTGCCGATGTTTTGTTTACATTTACATGTAGACCATTACAGTTCAACCAATTGATTACATCTGACAATGCCTTATTGGCCTCTGCTTCTACAGATTCTTTGTCATTGCATTCTAATAACACAGTCGTATCATCAGCAAATAGCAAACACTTATGAGGAGTTGACTTCGGAAGGTCGTTAATGTATAAAATAAACAGCAGTGGACCAAGTATGCTGCCTTGTGGAACACCAATATTAATTACCTCAAAGTTGGATCTAAATGACTGTTTTAGTAATATATTCTTGGACTTTGACATTTTTGTTATTTCAGTACACTGCTTCCTATTACTCAAAAAGCTATGTAACCAGTCATATGCTTTCCCTCTGATCCCATATTGCCCAAGTTTTTTTAAAAGTTGCGAATGGTTTACAAAATCAAACGCTTTGCTCATGTCAAGGAACAGTGACATGGTGGGAGCTCTGTTGTTTATTCTTTCTGTCACCCACTTTATAAAATTGAAACATGCTAGCGTAGTAGATCTACCTTTCCGAAAACCATACTGTTCTGAATGAAGAATCGTGTGCAAGTTTAGAAAGTTATTCATTCTTTTCAACATAGCTTTTTCCAATATTTTTGATAAGATTGGTACTAAGGCAATTGGCCTGTAGTTATTGGGATCTAACTTGTCTCCTGTTTTAAATAACGGTTTAACTACAGTTATTTTAAGTTTTTCTGGAAATGAACCCTCTGTGAAAGATAAATTTATAATATGCGCCAGTGGGCTGCATATATACACTGCAGTTAATTTCAACATTTTGGTGCAGATGCCGTCATACCCACTAGCCTTGCTATTATTTAAAGACATTATAATATTATAAACCTCTTGTTTATCCACTGGTCTCAGAAATATTGTATGTGGGTTAGTATCTATGTCATATTTATTAGTTTTATCTTGTGTCAGAGTCTTATTTTTTGTCAAATTAATAAAATATTTATTGAAATTATTACACAATTCAATTGGCTCAGAACATAAATTATTGTCAAAATTAATCATGTCAATATTATTAGAATTAAATTTATTTGATGTCACTGATGATATTAAATTCCAAGTCGCTTTACTTTTATTCTTATTATTTTGCAAATATTTATTATTGTTTATAATTTGGGCGCGTAATATACATTTTTTTAAAACACGATTATAATTTTTGAACTTGATTTTATTATTATGTCTATTGATGTTTTCTGTCCTATAATTTAAATACAATTTTCGTTTTACTTTGCTTGATACTCTTATACCTTTAGTAATCCAAATTCTTTTTTTTGTATTATTATTCATTTTTACCTTAATTGTAGGAAAGCATAGGTTACAAAATAGACATAAGGTACTATAAAAATGTTCGAAAGCATCTGTTACATTATCTGCTCCCAGTACATCTGAAAACGAGAGAGATGAGATACATTCACAAAACTTTTTGACATTGTAAGCACAAAAATCTGTTTTATATTCGAACCAAGTTGTTGTGCTACTTTTAGGTCTTTTAACTTTTAGCGTTATAGATTGTGCAGTGTCATGATCGGAGAGGCCAAGTTGATAGGTCTCGCATTCTATTGGATTAGTATTACTTGCAATCTGGCAAATATAGTATAGTACACTATTATAAATATACATATATTATATTATTATAAATATAATACATTTAAAATGTATCTTAGTCAAAGCCACACACCCAAGCAGCAAAATTATGTGCAATAAATGTAGAGAGTACAAACTATATTTTACTAATTAATGCTATTATTAAAATGGTAATAATACTCGAGTGAGAATGCTATCAATGTTTACTCGACGCGATTTGGGAGCAATTTATTCAGACTAAAGTGCTGTAAACGTGGCGTAAGAGCTGTATAAAGAAGCATAACATTACAAAAATAGCAACCAAATTTCTTTTACTCAGCTCTTTAAAGGTTTAACACAGTAAATGAATTGCTTTAATACGCTTAATATGTGCAGAAAGGATGTTCAAGCATGCAGTTATTAAATTTTAGTGGTGGGTTTGGCAGATTAAATTCTAATAAGCAAAAACTCTATTTATTTTCTTAAACTCTGAAATTATTTTTCAATATCTGATCATAAAGTTGGGGTGTAGTGGTTTTTCAACATCGTTGAACCAAAGCCAACTTCACCTGCACGCGATGCACCCTGCTGACTGACAAACGAAGCTCTGGCGAAAAGAGAGGTATGGAGCGTAATTGTAAGCTACCCGTCTGGGGAATGTATCTCCATCTCACAGAATACCGCAGCCAAATCACAATTTCCTTGACGATTGTTGTATTCCTGCGAGTGAGTTCACCCAGAAAGGAAAGAGATGCTGCGTTGGCAGCGGGGATGGCGGCGCGCAATCGATATTTTATGTTGCGAGCGTTAATATGGCTATGGTATCCGCTTCACATCAGGCGGGCCGTATGCTTGTCTGCCACCCGACGTAGTATAAATTAAAAAAAATAAAGTTGTAATGTGTTTACGCCTGTTGTAAATAAAGAACGTTATAAATAATAAATAAATAAATATTGTCAGACAAATTACACAGCGCCATCTAGCCCCAAAGTAAGCGAAGCTTGTGTTATGGGTACTAGATAACTGATAAACTTATGTAAATACATATTTTTTTTTTGTAAATACATACTTATGATACATAGAAAACACCCAGACCAAGACAAACAGACATGTTCATGCACACAAATGTTTGTCCTGTGTGGGAATCGAACCCACGAGCGTTGGTGTCGAAGCCGCGTCATTGACCGCTACGCCACCGAGCTCGTCATATGCGAGAATAACGTTTCTGATCAAACCAGATACGCTATTTAATACATAATTATGTACCCTAATAATTCTTAAATTTTAAATCGTCGACAATCCTTATTTATCCCATTGCAGGGATACGGGTATCCCCTCAATTGAAGAGGTTTAGATCATACTCCACCACGCTGCTCAACAGTGGGTTGGCGGAGGTCAGTGTTCTCAAGCCGCCTAAAGGCTACTGACTTGGCTTAACGACTGTTATCTTATAATGACAACAGTCGGGACAGAGGGTTTAACGTGCCCTCCGAAGCACGGAGGAGCTTGAAATAAATAAACCCATCTATGGACAGGCTACGGCCGACGTTGCTTAACTTGCGTGTTCGATTAGACTGACTCGCGCAACGCCGCCATCGAGCTCCTCAAAAATACACTTAAATTTAATTACGAAAAAAAAAAGCCAAAGCCAGATCTAGTACTAGACGTTTTCTGTAAATCTAGAGAAGTGGAGCTAGAAGTAAAATTGCTGTCTTTATACCATTCAGGTTCACTATGGTTTTATTTTAATGGAATTAAATAAAATATGGGTTTAAATTCGATTTCGTTTTCTTTTGTGAATAAATTGTTTTAGTGTACCGTAGGTCAATAGATTGAATGGGTCATTACGGTTTTCTATTTTAAAGCTGCGTTTTCACTAGAAATATGCGAGAACGCGTAGTTTGTTGGTTATGCACCAATGGAATCACTTCATTTACCTCACCTCGCTCGGGGCAGGTCTGATGGAATGGTCTTAGCAGAGCAAGAATTTGAACATACAAAACCAGAGAGGGATGAGTCTAAGGCGAGAGTTGCGAAAGACGAAAACTGAGCGAGCAGTGGCATACGTGCTCCGCTTCAACTGTACCGCATCCCGCTCGCTTACGTCAAAAGAGCCCGCTACGCGTCCTTGCACCGCTCAACTGCACTCCGTTTCACAGCGTCGCTACGCACTTGCGCACCACTCAGTGTAGAGTGAACTGAACACATGTTCAGCATGAAAGGAAATGGAGTATATAACACTAGTTGTCTTAGGTAAAACGTGTTTATTACACATACACAACTTTGGATCGACACATCAGACGGGATGATATAAACCATGTACACAGCAAAGTACGTTGGCTTAGTAACCCTAACAATTCGAATACTATGTTATTTTCTTTATTAAAAAAATAATTCTTTGATGTATCGTAAATAAATTGAATTTATATCGAATATTGAAAGGATTCATTATCTATATATATATACTCAGCGTGCTCGAACGTCTGTGAAACGCTCACATCGTTTCACAGCTTCAATATGCATCCTCGTTATCTCTCATTTACCTCGCACACTTCTGGTGGTAACGTTGCTTTATGTTAAAAGATTTTTGTTAATATATATTACAGGGGGCAAACGAGCATGTGGGTAACCTAATGGAAAGCAATCACCACCGCTCATGGAGATCAGCTGTTGCTGATCTTACCTTAGTGTTCTAAGGGGTCGCCGATCCGTTGCCAGCCTTCCTCCTTCTTTCTTTCTGGTGACCTCACTCACTTGCAGGAACACAACCACCCTCAAGGGAATTGATATTTGGCTGCGGTACTCTGTGAGGTGTTAAGTTTCACAGTCAGACAGCTTAAAAATATGCTATGCCTTAATGCCCTGCTTTCTTTTCGCCAGAGCCTCGTTTGACAGTCAGCAGGGTGCACCACGTGCATGTGAGGTTCGCTGTGGTTCAAAGATGTTGTTAAACTTCTTACACCTCAGATTTATTCATACACAATTTATAAACTTAGTGTTCAAGCAATGTGATTAGATTTTTTACAATTTATAATAATACGTATCTTTCTCGAGTTGTCCTTAGTCGACTTTTATTATATTAACCACACTATTATTAGCACTTCCAGTGTAAGAAAATCATGTTACGAGTGAAGAGTTCTTTTCCAACTTTTGTACGGAACACTAAATAAATTAGGAAATTGAAACACGGCATCGAACTCTACAGAATTCTAAGATAAGATAGAAGATAAAATACGCTTCTTACCTTCTTATTTCTGTCGATCTTTGTGTGTTTGAATTATTCGAGGAGGCAGCTTCCCCTAAGAGTCATTTTGGATTGACACTTTTCCTCACTCTTTTATTCTGAACGCTTTTAAAAACAATGTTTTATTTATTTGTGTGAATATTGTGTTTCGTATTTATTGCTTTAGGTATGTTTTACAACATTATTGTTTTTAGGTTGAGATACGTTAGTACTATTACTTATACTGTGGTTGAGATGTGAAACAATACTATTGTTTTTTAAGTACTAGATGTATTGTAAGTATGTTTTTGAAGTGAAAATGTCTTTAGCGGCGCTGTACCGTAAGATAAAGCTGCGAAACTACAAAATTCTACTTAATTTTAGATGGTCGGTATATTTATTACCCTTAAATAAGTACTGCATAAGAATGGGTACATTCTCATTATGTTAATTTAGCTATAAAGATTAAATATACTTTTCATCCCCCCATCACGGAAAGAGTATTTTTGCTCTTCGATATCTGAGTGCAAAAGTCGTTTTTATCCGCTAGAGGATAAAGTAAATTTAAATTTAGAACATTGTGTGCCCTAAGTTTGTGAATTCAAAACATCATTAAACCTATTTACTTCTACCTCCATGGTGCCGAATTTTTTAATTTGTTAAAAACTCAGACTCAGAACCTCCTTGGTGTACATTTTTTTAATTTGCTTTGCGCGCGCAATTTTATTTTCAAGTTATATTGTATAAAGCCTTAGGTTAAAAACAAGAAACTTGACAACAAGTTAAAAACTTAAAATGAGTGATTCTAGCGACGAGGAAGCTTATTTGACACCAACAGAATTGATTGAAAATGTTAATAATGCGCAAATAAACTTTGTCCCTCAACCCTTGTAATTGTGAATGTTTTTTTTTGCATTTAGTCATTTCCTCGCTGAGGTGAGATGAAAAGTTACGTGTTGCACTCGAGTGCAAAGATTTTTCACCTCGTGCTCTTTTGATTCCCTCGCTAACGCTCAGGATTTTAATTTTTGTATAATCAATCAGTCCTTCGGTTGCTCGGTCATCAAAATTGAGCACGCGGTTAAAAAACAACTTTGCACTCTTGTATAACAATAATAACTATTTCTACGCAGATTTCATAAAGTTTTAGGAAGTCCTATGATTTTTATACTTAAATATAAACATAGCAAAAGCAAATAAAACAAAATATGAACAAATGAAACATCAAACACATAAATCTAGGTTAGGACAGAACTTTGAGAGGCTTATCCTAAAAATACAGGCGCGCGAAATGTCGAGCCTCGACCTTGGCCCGTTGCTAGTGGTTCTCAACGTGTACGGTTGTGACTTGTGACCCTTGTCGTCGCGCCGGTCATTGAGTCATAATGACGTAATGTTATGTACATTCTTCTTTGTCGCTTCACTCTTGCCAGAGTGATGGTTATCATGATGAGGAAGCAGACAGGAGTCGCCTCACGTCGTCTCGCCACCTCTGCCTGCTGGTCGTCAATCGGGTACATTTTGTACATTAATTTTATACAATACAAATAATCTTCAATGCCTTAAAGGAGCTCAAGATAATATTAACTGACACACAAAACCTGACACATACATTTCTTTTTATTTAGACACCATATTGTTATGGTAACTAAATAAAATATGACATATGGGAGGCCAATATCAAAGTTGAGAGCAATCTAATGACATACACTCCAAAAACATAACCCTACTTACTTTATCAGGTATCAGGTAAAGGTACAGTAATAGGCTAAAGGATGTTTAATATTTGATATTTAGCTGTGGTATTCTGTGAGGTGGAAGTACTTCCTTAGTCACGTAGCTTACAAATACGCTGTAACCTACATCTTTTTGCCAGAACCTCTTTCGCTAGCTTCTATGTATTTACTCATAAGTATACTATCAGTTATTTATTACCCTTAGTACAAGCTTTGCTTAGTTTGGAAGTAGATGTAAGTCGTCCAAGAATTTTTATTATTATTATTATGCTTTCATAGAAAATAAACATTTGAGACACACTGGCCGTAGCGATCTCAGCAGTAACAAGCAGCAAGCTTGTTATGCTTTCCGTATGTGACAATTTAACCAGGGCAGAAAATAAAAAGCATGATACATGTAAAAATGATAATGATCTTGCGCCACGGTATATTTAAGTAATCAAGTGGGTATCAAGCTACGTACTATCGAGATGTTTTTTTTATATATGAGAGGGGGGCAAGCGAGCATGTGGGTCACCTGATGGAAAGCAATCACCACCGCCTATAGAAATCAGCAACACCAAAGGGTCACCGATCCGTTGCCAGCCTTTTAAGGGAAATATTGACTCTGTTCTTGAAGGCCCCCATGTCGTATTTATTTGAGAATACCGCTGGAGGAAGTTGATTCCACAACTTCACAGTTCGTGGTAGAAAATGTCTTAAAAAGCGTGATCGCCAAATATCGAGATGATGAGGATAGAATTTTAATTTTTGGCGAGTTGTACGATAGTGGAACTCAGCAGCAGGTATCAAATCAAATAGCTCGTCCGAGCACTCCCCGCTGTATAATTTATATAGAACGCAAAGAGAAGCGACATCTCTGCGTGTAGATAGAGACGTGGCATGAACTGCCTGTCAAGTTTTCCCGAGAGACTACAGCATGGTTTTTTTTTTTTAAAGGCTTGAAGATCGATAAGCGCATATGATGCCCTTGGGGTTGCAGGCTGGATCGATGAACGCCGGCTGCACGCACGAAAAAGCATGACTCATTGTCACGTTCCGCATGAGACAAGCGTGCAAGCGAGACCGCAGAACGGACGCATCTATCTCTCTTCCATTCTATCGGCCGATGTTTTCTCATGACGTTATCACGTAAAATTATCGTCCGTAAACCAACTTTACAGACAATCAATTTTTTTACAGTAAGAACATGATTAATGAAAAGATTGACAACCGCTGTTCTAAATCCACGATAATAATTTCAACCATTAAATCTACACGCACGATCATAGCAAATTATCCCAAGTACATTTTGACTCATAAACTCTACATTTGAGTCCGTAATTAAATCCTGAAATAACCTAAATTAAGTTCTCAGATTTCATTTAGCAAATAAAATTTTACTTTAGTATGCAATTGAATTTTCTTGTTAAAGTATAAAAAATCTTTGTATACGTTATAATATAGTAAGATTTTCAACAATGTATCAATGAATGATTGAACGGAAGAACGAATGAATAATACTTATTTAACATTAAGTTGTGGTTTCAAAGATAACGTGATAAAATAATTGATCGCACACTGATCGGCTTCGGCATGGAAAATTAAATTTAAATAACAAATAAATTATATCATAAAAATTGAGAAAAAAACATTTTTAATTTAAACGGTTTTTATTGAAAGTAATGTACTAAAAGTTAAAAAATAATTCGGTAGGTCCGAGGTTTCAGTCATTACACCCCTCTCCCTCAACAGTCTAAGGCATTGATCAGACAAAAAAATAAAATCGTTGGGCCCGTGTTTCTATCCAGTCAACTCAGTTTACGCTACGCCCAATGATTTTATTTTTTTATTTTCAAGTTTTTAGTTTATAATTTCATTACATAGTACTTCTCATTCAATTAAGTTTAGATTTGACTTTTGTCATTTTTTTTTTACATTTAAATTTGTCATATATTAATTTGATACCCTGAAAATTGAGAAATTATGTAACCGCCAACCGGCCATTTTGTTGACGGCCATCTTGGATTTTATTATAATATTCATCGTGAGCTGTGTTCTACTAGTCAAGCCCTTTCATTTGATACGCATATTGAGGTAATCGTGACAAAATTTGTAAACCGCCATTTTGTAGCGGCGGCCATCTTGGATTTTAATTTTTTTTTCATGTGAACTGTGTTCTACTAGTTAAGCCCTTTCATTTGATACCCATATTGAAGTAGTCGTGACAAAATTTGTAAACCGCCATTTTGTAGCGGCGGCCATCTTGGAATTACAATGAAACAGAATTTATTTAATTGTATTGTCACCAGAACTAAAGGTGTGTACCAAATTTCGGATCAATCTGTCAACAGGAAGGGGGTCAAATTTCAATTACTAGATTTGACCCAAAAATATAAACAAATAAATAAACAAATAAACAAACAAACAAACAGGTCAACCTAAATAAAACCGTTTAAAAACAAATTAATTTATACGATAATGCTATATAATAAAAATAATTATTACAGTTTATGAGTCAATATAAATTGTCAAAACGCTAATAAAATTAAATATATATGATAAACAAATTAGAACACATGGATAAAGAAATTTACGATAAGTTAAAACCAGGGGCATCACGCGCTCAATGCCAACTTCCGCCGAAGAGCCGCTCGAGCGTTTCGCTTAAAAAAAAAGAGTATTGATATATAAGGTGACGCATTGATTGATAGGTCATATTAATGATACCTATTAATTCATACGAAAACGCGCGCTACTGCTGGTTTATTCCAAGCGATTTTATCCTTTTAAAAATTATAGCCTATTTAAAAAAATAATATTAATAAAACATTTTGAAGTGTGTGCTTAGACTAATATATAGAAAATTTAGAGGAATTACTCTGTCCCGTATGTATATAAAAATATAAATCTGTTTTAAATGAGTCTACTCTGCATTTTTTTAAAATAAACAATTATACAACTGACAAATTGAAACTCATTCATCAGTATCACGTAGTCAAAAGATACATCCATACAATAAATATTAAATATTTTTTACTTTTTTCGGCGGGTAACTTTTTTCGGCGGGTAGGACTGAAAAAGTAAACACTTAGTTTTTGGCACTCTATTTAATTTAAATTTTAAAATAGTAAAACTTATTAGAACTAACTTGAAAAGTATATACATGTGTTAACTATACCTGGTACTACGCCGTCAGCTAATATTTTCAAAAATCACCACCACTAATTTTGGCAAATAATAAACTTTAACACTATGGATCACTTAAGTCAATTACAACAAAAAATGGATGACCTCACAGAACTGTTCACAACCAAAATGGCAAATTTTGAGGATACTTGTTTGGGCAGCCATGGACGCGCTCAGGACAACTCCCCGCTGGCAAGTGACTACAACAATTTCAAAATTTTCATCTGGAAGGCGGTATCAGCATTGAAGGCACAGATGGAATTGATCCTCGAGACCTTGGACACATTTGAAATGAGGTCCCGTGTCAATGTGTTGCTTCTGCACGGAGTCCCCGAAAACTCCGGTGAAGATCTGGAGAGTTATGTAGTTGACCTCTGTCAGAATCGTCTACTTATCCCTAATATCTCGGTGCAATCCTTTGCAGTGTGCTTGCGATTAGGTAGAAGCACATCTACAGATAAGCCCCGGCCTATTCTGGTCCGTTGTCACAACTACTGTGACAGAAGTAGCATTTGGATGGCCAAGAGAAAACTGAAGGGAAGCGGGATTGTAATTTCGGAGTTTCTCACAAGTGCAAGACATGCTGTTTTCGTGGAAGCACGCAAGGTGCTGGGCGTCAAGAATTGCTGGACTAGCGATGGCAGAATTGTGGTGACGTGTTCGGATGGCAGCCGGCAGAAAGTAACAACTCTGACGGCTCTGCGTGCGGTACTAGCGACTCATCACGACTCCCAAAGCAGTGTTGTAGCGTCCGTCATGCATGAGCCCCAGGCAGCTGAAGAGGAACCACCGTCACGACCTCTTAACAAGACGCGCAGCGCAAGGATACAGCAACAAAAATCGCGTAAGGATATTCATTTTGTACAGTGATTGATTTGTATATCACTTCATAATTCATATCTCAACTTGATATTCAGGTACTTAGTGTTTATCTGCGCTACACTTCCTTATTACTTTTCGACTTTTATGTATTCATTTATTAGCGCACACTGCATGTAGTTTAAAATATTGTATTTTTTTAATACCTACGATATTAATTAAAGAATTCACGGCATAACCTCATAATTAAAATTATTCACAGAGCGAGCAGTTCATTCAATCACAGTTAGCAAGTGACATTTCTGATTGGTTGACGTGTAGTAATATCAATGTCACAAGTTTCTTTATTTCAATTTCTGGCAACCACTTTGTACATAGAACCTATTAATTAGAATGTGATACATTATGTTACTTGTTTCGCTTTTTCTCAACGTATTAAACATAATGTTATGAGTTTAGAGGTATTATGTCGTGCATGAGGTTGTAATATCTGTATTAGTTATTGACAAATGTTATATACATATATATATATATATATATATATATATTTTGTTTTTCTATGATAATTTGTCTTTAAATCTATTTGCTTTGCCGAATGTTACCAGCTGAGCCGGCGAGTGCCTGACTGTATTGGAATTGGTTATATATTTTTATTCCATATTATTATCATAATATTTAATTTATCGATAATTTTATTTTTGTTTAGTTATTTTTATATATCTAGAGCTCGATGTCTGATAGGTTTGATAATGAATCTGACAACGAATATTGCTCATTATCTTCGTCGTGTGATAGTTTCGATAGCGCTGAGAGTGACGCTGCGATATTACCTTCACTTGCTGAGAATCTAGCTGTAACCTTCTCTTCTGTTACGAAAAACTTTAATGTGGTCCACATTAATGCTCAAAGCATTGCTTCGCATTACGCAGATCTACTTGCAACATTTTCAAATCAGAACATTCACGCAATACTTATTTCGGAAACCTTTCTCAAACCTTCATTACCCTCAACTCTGTATCCTGTTCCAGGTTTCCGTTTGATTAGGAATGATCGGACGTGCGCTAGGGGTGCTGGTGACTCATCAGGAATGATGGGCTACGGGGGTGTCGCAATCTATTTGCGAAGTGATATTTCTTGCAGGGTATTATCTCAGTCTATCCCTCAATTTAAAGCACCTGAACATCTCTTTCTTGAAATCACCCTACACCATTCCAAGGTAATGCTGGGTGTCTACTATAGTCCTTCATTACACATAAACTTTTTTGACTCCTTGGAAACCATTCTAGTAGATATTCGACCTCAGGTGGACCACATGATTCTCATGGGTGATTTCAACACCTGTCTTCTCAAGGATGACTGGCGTTCAAAAAAACTTCTTGCCATGCATCAGTCTCTTGATCTTTACCACCTACCTCTTTCTCCCACTCACTTCTCTCACAATGGTCCTCCGTCTCTTCTTGACTTAGTAATCACTTCCTCTCCTGAGCTAGTTGCGTCTCACGGTCAGTTTCATGCTGCGGGTTTCTCGGCTCATGACCTTATCTTTGCTTCATTTAAACTTCGTGCTCCTAAGCGCAGACATAGGGTCATGATGCTGCGAAACTTTAAGGCTATTGATCGTGATGCGCTAAGGGATGACATTTCTTCGGCTGATTGGAGTACTGTCTCTTCCGCACTCGGTTTAGATGCTAAGCTTGCTGCCTTTAACTCGATTATACACTCCATCTATGATAAACACGCGCCATTGCGGCCCATACGAGTTAAGCATTTCCCCGCCCCTTGGCTTACCGAGGATATAAAAAATATTATGTCAAGAAGAGACAGAGCCAAAATAAAGTGGCGTAATAATCCATCCGATGCTAATCATAACAGGTATATTACTTTGCGGAACAAGTGCAACAGGATGTGTAGAATGGCTAGGAGGAGACACATACACTCTTCTATTGACAACTGTCCACCAGAGAGGCTGTGGAAATATCTAAACAGCTTGGGTGTTGGTAAATCAAATTCCAGCAATGTTAGTAATATGAACGTTAATGATTTAAACAAGCACTTCTCTTCTAATAGTACAAATATGCCACCACAAGTTAAAAGAGACACTTTGGCCTATTTAAACGCTGCACCAAAATTGGCTGCTCAGTCATTGGACCTTGGGGCGATTACGGCCGATGAGGTTACAAAATTGATAGGTTTTATCAAGTCAAGAGCGGTAGGGGAAGATGATATAGGACTTGACATGATAGAACCTATTAAGGATCTGATCAGTCCAATTCTTACAGTAATTCTTAACTGCTCACTTTCCTCAGGTGTCTTTCCTTCAGTTTGGGGATGTGGACACGTCATACCGGTTCCTAAAAAAGCTAATGCCTCTTCCTTTTCTGACTTCCGGCCTATCTCTATCCTTCCTTTCCTCTCCAAGGTTTTAGAGCATTTTGTACATCGACGACTAACTGATCACCTGCGACAGCATAACCTTTTGAGCCAATTTCAGTCGGGGTTTCGCACTGGCCATAGTACTGTCTCTGCTCTCGTCAAGATAACCGATGATCTGAGGAAAAATATACACGACAAACTTCTTACTATACTCATTCTTTTGGACTTCTCCAACGCTTTTAATATGGTCGATCACGATATTTTAGCTGCCGTTCTTCACCGTATCAACCTTTCACCTATTTCTCTAGCATGGTTCCAATCTTATCTTGGCGGAAGATCTCAACTGGTAAAGATTGATGGCAGGAAATCTGACTGGTGTAAACTTGGTGCTGGTGTTCCACAGGGTGGCGTGCTTTCACCTGTGCTTTTCTCCATCTTCATTGACAGTATCACGTCGTCTCTAAAGTCCTCTTTTCATTTGTATGCTGACGACCTACAAATATATACCGCTGCCTCTCTAGATAACTTCTCAAACGCTATTAACATAGTAAATTCTGATCTTAGCACCATTGCAAAGTGGGCCGAGAGTTTCGGTCTCAAAATCAATGCAGCGAAATCTCAAGCTATAGTAATAGGTAACCCCCACTTTGTCTCTAAATCTCGGGCAGTAGGTTTTCCTGATGTCATATTTAATGGATCTATTATACCTTACTCGTCGACGGTAAAAAACTTAGGCATTATGCTGGACCAAACGTTATCATGGCACCCACAAGTCAATGCAATTAGTCGCAAACTTTTCACATCTCTTCATTCATTAAGGCGATTGCAAAATTTTCTGCCCATAAATACCAAAGTGATGTTAGCTCGTTCACTTCTTCTTCCCCTTCTTGATTATGGCGATGTTGCCTTCCTGGACTTGTCGGAGGAGTTGCTGGACAAATTAGAAAGACTGCAAAATCAATGCATTAGATTTATCTTCGGAGTACTGTGATGGGACACGAGCCCTACTTCGCGTGAGAGCTATACATGCGACCTCTGGTACGTACATGTATTCGACTCTACCGTTTCCGTGATCGTCTCTTTACTAAACGACTTTCTATAGGTAACATACTCTGTGTCGATGGGAAGTCTAATCATGTTTATGACAGCTGGTTGGCGGTTTCAAGGTTCGGTTAAGCTACTATGACTCCAGACAATATATCTCATCGCATCGCTATTCTGTCAGGTCTGCTAGTAGCGCCTTCGAAAGTAGTTAGGCCAGTCGGGCATTACAATTAGCCCGTATCTAGCTGTAAGGTGATAATATTACTGAGCATAATGAAGGCATCAGACAGATGATTGAACCGCGTAACGACACGTATGAGGTAGCGAGGATTCCAGCCAGCTTCACTCTACCGAGAGGGGTGCCTAAGACCCTGCATCCAGGGGTGTATCTAATACATCTTTCTGACTCCGCTCGTCTGCGTGCGAACGCTTACTTAGTGGGCCATAGGCCTCTTTTGTCACATAAGTACCATGGAATTTTAATTCTTTTATGCGAAAGTCACTGGGCCCAGGACATTTCGACGAAGCGAGTCGTATGAGAGGAATGTGTGGTGGAACGGTCAGAAGCTCGACTGGCCTGGTCTGGCAGTCAGTAGAGAAACCGAATCGTCATATTGTCTGCTTACTCAGCCACGGCTATTAACAGTGTTGACTGTGTTTGACAGGGCATTGCGACCATATATGTATATATGAACTGAATTAGTGAATATAGGATACTTGCTAGGTTCTTGATCAACAGCACATCGACACAAAGCAGGCTCATAGAAGTACGAGTAAGTACACAATTGCTTGTCAAAGCAACATGTCACAGTTAATAAATAATAGTTCCTATTCAGACTCTGATTACGGCCATATAGCTTGTTCACTAATATCTTCCTATAATGTGATCAAAACAGTCTATGGTTGTTGTGTTTAGGCCCTAAACTTTAAAGACCCGACGCTTTCGCATCGCTCGCGAATCAACAACACTCTGACGAATAAGTCTATCATCCACCCCTAAAATGCACAATCGAGCTGCTTTGCTTAACATGTAAAAATAAGAAGCGACCTTGTATGCTATGTTTTAATGATGCTCTAGATAATATTAGCGTAGCCATGTTTGCTGTTTTAAATACGAAGTCGTGCTTGTTTATGTTACGATAGAGTATGTATTGTGTTGCCTATGAATAGTTGTGTTCAGGGCTACCATGACTCTAGTAGCGTCATGGCGGTTTAGTATCTGCGATAATACTTATTCCAGCTTGGATAAACTGTTGCAGGCATGTATTGATGTATCAAATAGTAAACGTTGAAAGTCATAAATGGGGTTTGAGTGTCGAGACAATTTCTATGAATAAGGCGATGGTTGCAAGAACGATTCTATCCCGATTTATTAGGGTTATTAACACAATCTTACAAATATATATTATATATATCACTATAACTGCACTAATCGTTCAGTCAGTATCGCCTCTTACATAGACTTAAAGCGGAAATCATGCACACAAGAAATGTTAAGAGAAACAAGTGTTAAGATAATGAAATTAAATGATTTATTTTACTAATTCTGATAAAATAGTGGTTCATATTGTACGTTACTTTTACACTATCAGTACAAGCGAATTTGGATCTACATTTTGGCCACACAACTCAGAAAGCCCGTGCTTTTTAGAAAGTGTTATAAAAAACGTGGAAAAAGGCCCCACCTCTAATCTGATAGTTTTAGTTTACATAAAATGGCTCTCTATGTAGACCAATGCTTCCAGCCCATAAGCCTCATCTTGAGAAACGTTCGGCGTCTCTGCAAGATTACTAGCCAGATTCCAACAATGATTCTACATTTTAAAACAATCGACGACCAATTATATTGGTCGGTGTCTGCAAAACAAAACCCGAAATAAAGCTATGTTGCCAAAATAGTAATTTCCTAGGTGTGATGTTGATTACGTACAATAATTCTAACAACGGTAACTATAGTGAGATATACCAATCCCACTGTACCAAAATCACGGCTAATATTTAGTAATTTAATCAAAACTAACGCCTTTACATTGTATTAATTATAGGCAAATTCTAACTCCTATTTGTAAATTATTTATCAACATCACTGTAAAATATTATCTTGAATGCAGTTAAGCCGTTATGTAAGTTCTAGATTAATATCCTTGGTGCTACTTATAGCTAATTACAATTATTACTAATCTTATCGTCGGGTTAAATTAACAGAGAACAAAACAGATACATTACCCTCGGTAATTGCCGAAGAAATTCGTGGCACTGATTCTAAGTTAAATAGCCTTATTTGGCAAAAGAAAACAAACACAGAAGTTATACTCTAATACTAAGATTACAAATATGGATTGCTATTGCTGTCGATGTCTTGCGTCTTCGCCGATGAAACCCAGAATGTCTTGCGCGTAGCCCGCTCAAACCCAGAATGTCTTGCGCGTAGCTCGCTCAGATCCAGAATGCCTAGAGTCGTCTCTCCGCGTCTCCCAAATCACCCCCGCTGCCTTCCACCCCTAGCCAGCGCACGCGCCGCCTTCCGAACTCTCCTGGTCATCGCTCATTCGCCCTGTAAATATTTTTAAGAAAACGAAGTATCTGATTCGTTCAAACAAAGCCACGCCTAAATTACGCCTATTTTAAAAAGCTAGGATTCATTCCCACGCTCTCTAAAAATGCAGCAATATTCTCAAATTACATTTTATGGCGGGCGTCGACAAAAAAACTGTCCATGTGCAGCAGTTAGGATGTTTCTGGCAAAAGTTTTATAGATATGTCCTTTGTCTATAGTTCCCAGCGTGGTGCCGACAAAAGTATAATGGAAATACGAGTAGTATTGTTTTATGACACAAAATGTGTCTTATTGCCTTGGCGGCAAATTAATGTCTCGGCACATTACAATTCTTAAATACAAAAAATAATGTTACTAGTTAAATACTATGAACAAAAAATATATGTCATGTATGATGTGTCATCACATAATTCTCCCCCTATATATATTTCAAAGACCCTTATTCTTTGGAATATATATATAACTGTATATTTCTTATTACGTCAATACAATTTGCAATTTTACAAGTAGGATGTCCACGACAGTTTTTTTTTTCTCATTCTGTCGGCAAATAATGAAATTTCAAAATTTCTAGTTGCTACTATTCTAACAACAAATAGATACTAAATTATTGACTGTATCTATTACAATTGAAATGGGCGTACTTCTCGTAACTACCCTGCCAATAAGAATCTTATATGATATGACGTATTGATAAATAACTGATATGGTTTATATTAACCTTTTATCGTATTCCCCATAAGATTATTTCACTTATTACAATATGATAGACGTAAGACAGTATCCATAAAACTCTACCAATAAGAATCCTAATATACTAGATTAACTTAATAAATATGAATAATCTGATTAAATTTATCTTATTAGGATACTATCCCTAGGATCAATTAACTATCATTCATCTTCTTCTTCTCAATAGTATAATAGACACTATTGCCTCCTGTTCTAGATGGCTCCAAAGTCTATAGCAGCCATTAAAATGTCAGAGCTAAATATGAAATTGAGTCTTATATATCCTTCTATTCATAACTTTTAAGAGTTGGCGACTTGATCATTTTCAAGTTTATACTTATAAGTCTCATTATATTTCATAATTGTACAATTACGCCAATAAGATTTTATGTGTATGGATTACGTCATACCAACATAAAGTAAAACAATTGCGCAAATTACTAACGCTATCAATTTCAATCTTCAATCAAATTGTTATGTTCTGGTTTATATACTGCTTCACAGCAACATAGATATGAAAAGTTAGTCATTGTTACACTTGAGACAGATTTCATCGGATTCCTAGGTGTGTTACCAAGGTTATCGGTATGCAATAGCCAAATATAGTTAATCGGAGTTTTGTACATATAACTCTACATTATAGGCAAATATCAGGGCTTATGATATTTTCCTCTGATATAAAATACTGACGCTTTCAATTTTAAAATCTCTTCATCTCGTTTATATTTCATGATTGTATTTTAAGTTATATGTATAATCTAACTGTTGAACGATGTGAATTACAATATCATTATCACATACTTATTAATATATTTTACTACAATACACACAACCTTAGTACAATAAATGCTTCTATCATCATGCATGCATCATTTGTTATATTTTACATTACCTTTGATCGCTGAAGATGCTAGAATGGGCTGGTTGGCTCAAATTTTTTTTTTGTTTAATGTAATAACTTATATGTTTACATATTAAGAACATGCTTTGATTTGTCAACTTTTGTCAATTGGTTTGTCGATTGATTTGAATTGAATAAATAATGCGACAGCAATACTATCTGCACTGCCACAGATCAATATATGCTCTAGAGAATTTAGATGTGCTAACTAGCTTTAAGAAGAGGATTAATCTGTCTCGACTTTACCTTCAAAAGGGTTATGCGTATCGCGTAACAACTTTGTAAAGTTATCAATATATTTCAAGAAGTCCCTTTCCCAATTTCACAAGGACTAGGCGAGCCTAAGTATCTATGTACTATTAATTTACTCTATTATAATCATGCGTCAGCTCGCTTTATGGTCAACCATGCTGTTGATGTCACACCGACGGTGTTAGTTAGCCTAAGTCGTATACCTGATCATAAACTGCAAAGACATCTGTGTTATACTTGACTCATAGGGTCCTCAAATATCCATTTAAACTGCACACCTGATTTTACTTCGGCATATACTTTTACGAGCTTAATAGCAGTCCAGGTACTATGGTTTATTTTAGGTAAGGAGAAATGTCGGCTTGCCTTATGACTGAACTACCTGGTACCAATTGCCACACACCTGCGCTACAACTAACAATACCTTTGTTAACCGAATTCTCTAATCTCCCCCAAGATGTTAAAGGTTTTACAGAGCCTTTTTACGTTTTATATTATGACTTGGATTTGATAATGTACTCCGTATAAGTAAGCCTTTCAATAATAATATTAATTATAGTCAGCATGATTTAGCTCACATTACCAGTTAATTAAGTGTTACTCGTATCAGTCCAACTGATATACGCTGTCTTTCTTAACATTTAGTTACTATAACACTTATACGTATGCACGTGGGACTTATAGGTATAACATATCATTAGATTATTTATCAATTAACGCATCTATGTTTGTCACCATTGATTTGATCTAAATTTTACTATGCGAGCATATTACATATTACAACATGCCGTAGCAATCACTACATTTTATTATGTTCTATTAAGACTATAAGTTTTCATATTTTTAGTAACATTGCCTTATAATGTCAATATTGGACAATATATTTTAGGCTTTGTAATCAATTACGGGGAACATAAATAATTAAATCCCGTTTATTAGTATAAGGTACTTTCATCGAAACGTCATTGAGTTGTGATCGTCCAAACGCATGAAACTTTTTGAAATTATCAAATATGAATTATAAATAAATATTTAAGTTATACACTCTCTCCCCCCGTATTTCAATATCGGGTTAGTCCTTTGCAAAGGTTCATTTCTTTATACTCAACTGAGTGAGTCACCTATTCAACTGAGTCACTTATTCTATGTTGTCTCAGGTGTGTTTTAAAATTATTATCTCAATACCCTGACACTCTACTGCATGTATCTGGTTATATAAGTCTTAAAATACTAAAGTAGATGTTTCTTAATTTAATAGGCTATATCCACAGTCACTAATTAAAGCGGTCTGTGTTAGAATACCTTGCTTTTGACTGAGCAATCAGCTACACAAATCTCTCAAATGATCGACATATCATTCAGATTCAGCTCGACCCGGTATTGTTTAGTGTAGCTCATTTTTGTTAATCGGTTAAACAGACAGACTGTCGGGTTACCAGTCCGATAATCTTAGTATACATACTTATCAACAGAGAGACTGATACCAGAGACCCACAAGTCTGGTATGACATAATATCTAAAGTATATAACATACGGAAGAATGCTAGAAGTAGAAAATTCGACCGGCTCTATATAGTTTAAGCCATAATCATCATCATCAGTATCCCATACTGCGGTCGCTATTAATTCCATCAATTAAAACCAAATAATTGATGCCAATGCCTCGCTGTTATCCTCGTTAGTTTGGTTATCGTCTAAATACTGCAATCATATAGCCACTGCTGTTAGAGTTAGCAAACAGTTAACCAAAGCCATTATCTCTCCACTACCTTAGGTTCGAAAGTTACCTTATTATTATGCTAACTTAATTAAAGTCATCATTCAACCAAAGCAATCTCTTTTACTATCGTCATTGCCTCATTGTGATAACGCTATAATTATGGAAGTCAACCCAATATTAGGCTATATAGCATATAGTCTAATTAAAGTCATCATCATTTATCTATTTATCATCAATCAAGCTCATTGTCAGCTATCATCATTATTCTACTTGTGTAACTACTGTACAACTACAACTGTGTAATAAACACAGTTGCTGTTGAAATTAATCAAGCCGGTACCCCACTATTATTGAAGATGGTCTGTAATTCGGAAATTATGTTTATTCCTTTTGTTAACTTATTATTTAAGTCATCATCAACCAATCAAACCATTCGACATTGTCTTAATATCATTATCGCTTCATCAAATCAATACTCAACTACATATTAAATCTCATTAAATGAGAGCCACTCACACGCATTGTAATTCAATAAAATTATTTATTAAAACAGTCACCACCTTCATTTTATAGTCATTGCAACACTACCATCAACATAATGCTATTATATCTATAGAGTTAATATCATCTTTGTTTAACCAAAGCCACTATCAATAAAGCCATCGTCAACGTTACCTGACTATGTACCTATGTGGTTGATAACTATGAAAACATAGTTATCAACCACATATACCAGGCGAAGCTAATGCCCCATAGGACTTCAGTAATAGTATCACTATGCTATAGTTACTAACAACGATCGCTATCATCGTCATCACCTCAATATTACCACTGTCATTTTCGACAATAGTCTTACTTCTTATCTAATGCCATCGCCAGGTTGAATTCACCTCTCTTACTGTTAATACAGTTATCATCATCATCATACCAGTACACTACTAACTGTACCTTTCGTCACATTGTATTTTATACAATTTTATTGTAAAATAACCAAATATAAACTTAATTCTATCTTAATAGTAATGACTTATAACCAGACACACAAGCAAAGAATCATAAGGAAATAAAATATGTGTTCAACTGTTTCCTAACAATGACTTAGTCATCAGTGGCCGGTACTTGCATTTGCGTTGGTGGCCCTACCTAGCTTGAAACATGTTGCCTTAGAGAATTTTAAATCGTTTGGTGTGTTTTTATTATTTAATTTCCTTCCTCGTTTAGTATTTTAGAATAGATTTAACTTTAATGTTTTATTGAGGGTTTTTTTTTTCACGATTATCCAATATACAATCGTCACTATTTATTCGCAATATTTTAGTACATTACGCAACTAACAGTTAACTATATAGATTGATCAAGAATTTAACTATAGTTCCCTATATTATGATCTTAGAAGTCAACGAACCTGAAAACAGTTACATAAATAAGTACTAGCACAAATAATTGCTGAAGCTTGAGTTAATTTATTATCTTGTAGGTCTCCCCCATGACAATGGAACCTCTGTAAAAAGCAGAATCTCGAGCACTCACATGCAAATGTGTATTAGATTGTATGTGTTTCCTACGTTGTGTATTTTTTTTTTATTAAGACTTCAGTCGTGCTGTCAATTCAACACGTAGCTGAAGTTAGGTCACGGACATCAATTTCTGACCTAAAACTAGGTCAGTTGATCTTTCTTCCCACATTGAGTTCCCTGACATCGAAGTCAGTGTTATGCTCCGTAGTGTAATTCCAGACCTACATCCAGGTCAGTTCATCTCGCCACATCAAGTTAATGACATCGAAGTCATTACTGCGTTTAACGAAGCAAAATATATAATTGTTTCGCTGTAAAACCATAATTTCTCTGGCGATCGAAGCCAGAGTCGAGCTCTGCATTGTAGTTTGTAACTTATAATTAAATCAAACTTTTATCTTGCCACATAGGTAAATGACATCGAAGTCATTACCGCGTTTTGCGAAGCAATACTCGTTTCCGAGTGTTTTGCTGTAAAAACATAATTTCTCTGGCAATCGAAGCCAGAGTCAAGCTCTGCATTTTTGTTTGTAACCAATTAAATCAAGCTTTTATCTTGCCACATTAGGTTAATGACATCGAAGTCATTACCGCATTTTGCGAAGCAAAACTCATGAGTGTTTTGCTGTAAAAACATAATTTCGCTGGCATCGAAGCCAGTGTCCAGCTCTGCATTATAAATTCTGATCTATAACTAAATTAGACTTTTATCTTGCCAAATTAAGTCGCTGACATCGAAGTCAGTGTAACTTTGTGCATGGTAAAATCCATATTTTCCTGAAAAGTGTAATACTGTTTAATGCTAGACGCAATCACAGTAACTATACGGTGATATAACGTCAATTTCCTGACGTTACAATTAAGTCAGTTTATAGTTATCCAACATTAGTTTGCTGGCATCGAAGCCAGTATTTTCTTCAGTTCTTCGTATTCTCAACATAATCTTCTGATATCGAAACCAGGTGTTAGCGTATAAGTTTCGGTATTAATCAAATTCCAAAATACGGTTAGCCAAATAACACCTTGTTATGTTGTGTATAGTTTTGCCTTGCGTTGTAGATATAACGACTGGCGTAGAGATAGTCAAACCCTGTGTAATTATTTAGTGTTTAGCCAAGTAACATCTATTAAGCAAAATAACATCTCGTGATTATGCGTACAGTTTGACCTTACGTTAGAAAAGTAAATGCAGTGTAAACTAGTCTAGACTTAGTGCGACTATCGTGCGTTTAGCCCAGTAACAACTGTTAAGCTAAATAACACCTACTACAGTTTATCCTTGCATCGTGTCTATTTATCGCCATTAGTTATATGTATTTAACTAAACAACTGTTTAGCCAAAATAACATTTAATGATCATGTGTATAGTTTTGTCATGTAACAAGCTGTATTAAGCCAAATATAATTTGTGTAAAGTGAAATAACACATGATAATGTGTATAGTTTTATCCTGTATGTAGTTATCTAGATAATATCTGTGTAATAGCCAAATAACAATTAGTTATGTATATTGTTTTATCCTGTATGTAGATATGTTTAGCCAAATAATATCTGTGTAAAGGCAAATAACACATTATAAAATATATAGTTTTGTCCTACGATAGAAGACTAATATAAATCTAGACTATAGCTATGTTATGTTTCTGAAATCAATTTTTAATCTATGCTTGACTATGGCACTCATAGTGCTACAAAGAGCTATTTTCTGGTATCGAAACCAGAAGATCGGCGAGTAAACTACTCGAATAAGTAACAAGCACTAATTCCTCGTACAGGAATATTAAAATTTATTATGATATGAGTAACCATAATCTTGGTCACCCGGCACCAATTTCTGGTGACGGAGACCAATATCCTGGACACGTACACCAATTTATGGTGTCGGAGACCAATATCCTGGTCAAGGCCACCAATTTATGGTGTCGGACACCAGTATCCTGGTCACGGCACCAATTTCTGTGATGGGACACGAGCCCTACTTCGCGTGAGAGCTATACATGCGACCTCTGGTACGTACATGTATTCGACTCTACCGTTTCCGTGATCGTCTCTTTACTAAACGACTTTCTATAGGTAACATACTCTGTGTCGATGGGAAGTCTAATCATGTTTATGACAGCTGGTTGGCGGTTTCAAGGTTCGGTTAAGCTACTATGACTCCAGACAATATATCTCATCGCATCGCTATTCTGTCAGGTCTGCTAGTAGCGCCTTCGAAAGTAGTTAGGCCAGTCGGGCATTACAATTAGCCCGTATCTAGCTGTAAGGTGATAATATTACTGAGCATAATGAAGGCATCAGACAGATGATTGAACCGCGTAACGACACGTATGAGGTAGCGAGGATTCCAGCCAGCTTCACTCTACCGAGAGGGGTGCCTAAGACCCTGCATCCAGGGGTGTATCTAATACATCTTTCTGACTCCGCTCGTCTGCGTGCGAACGCTTACTTAGTGGGCCATAGGCCTCTTTTGTCACATAAGTACCATGGAATTTTAATTCTTTTATGCGAAAGTCACTGGGCCCAGGACATTTCGACGAAGCGAGTCGTATGAGAGGAATGTGTGGTGGAACGGTCAGAAGCTCGACTGGCCTGGTCTGGCAGTCAGTAGAGAAACCGAATCGTCATATTGTCTGCTTACTCAGCCACGGCTATTAACAGTGTTGACTGTGTTTGACAGGGCATTGCGACCATATATGTATATATGAACTGAATTAGTGAATATAGGATACTTGCTAGGTTCTTGATCAACAGCACATCGACACAAAGCAGGCTCATAGAAGTACGAGTAAGTACACAATTGCTTGTCAAAGCAACATGTCACAGTTAATAAATAATAGTTCCTATTCAGACTCTGATTACGGCCATATAGCTTGTTCACTAATATCTTCCTATAATGTGATCAAAACAGTCTATGGTTGTTGTGTTTAGGCCCTAAACTTTAAAGACCCGACGCTTTCGCATCGCTCGCGAATCAACAACACTCTGACGAATAAGTCTATCATCCACCCCTAAAATGCACAATCGAGCTGCTTTGCTTAACATGTAAAAATAAGAAGCGACCTTGTATGCTATGTTTTAATGATGCTCTAGATAATATTAGCGTAGCCATGTTTGCTGTTTTAAATACGAAGTCGTGCTTGTTTATGTTACGATAGAGTATGTATTGTGTTGCCTATGAATAGTTGTGTTCAGGGCTACCATGACTCTAGTAGCGTCATGGCGGTTTAGTATCTGCGATAATACTTATTCCAGCTTGGATAAACTGTTGCAGGCATGTATTGATGTATCAAATAGTAAACGTTGAAAGTCATAAATGGGGTTTGAGTGTCGAGACAATTTCTATGAATAAGGCGATGGTTGCAAGAACGATTCTATCCCGATTTATTAGGGTTATTAACACAATCTTACAAATATATATTATATATATCACTATAACTGCACTAATCGTTCAGTCAGTATCGCCTCTTACATAGACTTAAAGCGGAAATCATGCACACAAGAAATGTTAAGAGAAACAAGTGTTAAGATAATGAAATTAAATGATTTATTTTACTAATTCTGATAAAATAGTGGTTCATATTGTACGTTACTTTTACACTATCAGTACAAGCGAATTTGGATCTACATTTTGGCCACACAACTCAGAAAGCCCGTGCTTTTTAGAAAGTGTTATAAAAAACGTGGAAAAAGGCCCCACCTCTAATCTGATAGTTTTAGTTTACATAAAATGGCTCTCTATGTAGACCAATGCTTCCAGCCCATAAGCCTCATCTTGAGAAACGTTCGGCGTCTCTGCAAGATTACTAGCCAGATTCCAACAATGATTCTACATTTTAAAACAATCGACGACCAATTATATTGGTCGGTGTCTGCAAAACAAAACCCGAAATAAAGCTATGTTGCCAAAATAGTAATTTCCTAGGTGTGATGTTGATTACGTACAATAATTCTAACAACGGTAACTATAGTGAGATATACCAATCCCACTGTACCAAAATCACGGCTAATATTTAGTAATTTAATCAAAACTAACGCCTTTACATTGTATTAATTATAGGCAAATTCTAACTCCTATTTGTAAATTATTTATCAACATCACTGTAAAATATTATCTTGAATGCAGTTAAGCCGTTATGTAAGTTCTAGATTAATATCCTTGGTGCTACTTATAGCTAATTACAATTATTACTAATCTTATCGTCGGGTTAAATTAACAGAGAACAAAACAGATACATTACCCTCGGTAATTGCCGAAGAAATTCGTGGCACTGATTCTAAGTTAAATAGCCTTATTTGGCAAAAGAAAACAAACACAGAAGTTATACTCTAATACTAAGATTACAAATATGGATTGCTATTGCTGTCGATGTCTTGCGTCTTCGCCGATGAAACCCAGAATGTCTTGCGCGTAGCCCGCTCAAACCCAGAATGTCTTGCGCGTAGCTCGCTCAGATCCAGAATGCCTAGAGTCGTCTCTCCGCGTCTCCCAAATCACCCCCGCTGCCTTCCACCCCTAGCCAGCGCACGCGCCGCCTTCCGAACTCTCCTGGTCATCGCTCATTCGCCCTGTAAATATTTTTAAGAAAACGAAGTATCTGATTCGTTCAAACAAAGCCACGCCTAAATTACGCCTATTTTAAAAAGCTAGGATTCATTCCCACGCTCTCTAAAAATGCAGCAATATTCTCAAATTACATTTTATGGCGGGCGTCGACAAAAAAACTGTCCATGTGCAGCAGTTAGGATGTTTCTGGCAAAAGTTTTATAGATATGTCCTTTGTCTATAGTTCCCAGCGTGGTGCCGACAAAAGTATAATGGAAATACGAGTAGTATTGTTTTATGACACAAAATGTGTCTTATTGCCTTGGCGGCAAATTAATGTCTCGGCACATTACAATTCTTAAATACAAAAAATAATGTTACTAGTTAAATACTATGAACAAAAAATATATGTCATGTATGATGTGTCATCACAGTACGAAAGTACGATCACATTTCTCACTTTCGCCAGCAACTCAACTGGCTCCCGATTAGGCAGCGTCGGAACATCCACATCCTCACTTTTCTTTTTAATGTACTTTTTAACCCCTCAGCTCCCCCGTATCTTCGAGAAAGGTTCCGTTTTCGTAATGTAGACGAGCGACTGCGCCGCTGTGGTGAGCCGTTACTAGTTTTGCCCACCTGTAGCACCAATTTCCTATTTGATTCTTTTGAGATCCAGGCTGCGCGACTATGGAACTCATTACCTTTAGAGTTACGACTGTCACCCTCTATTGACTCCTTCAAGTCACGACTTAACAAATTCTTTTCCACGCCCACGACAACGTAAATATGAGCTCAAGTAAAATTAGTAGTGTTTGATCTATGTATAATTTATATAATTACCTATATTATAATTTCCATGTATGTATGTGAACTCTAATATTGTATACTATATCTTCTTACAGTTTTATGTATGTTTTGTCTTTTTTATGTTATGCACCTTTATTCTATAATTATTCATTTTATTCGCCGCCAATTCACAGTTTCCTTTCAGGGACTCAAAGGTTGACTGGAAGAGATCCCTTATAGGGATAAGTCCGCCCTTGTACACTATGTCTTATCACTACAATCTCTGTTATGTAATATTTAATGCAATAAAGATTTTACAAACAAACAAACAAACAAATATTTCTGGACATGTTAATTTACACAGCGCCATCCCAAACTAAGCAAAGATTGTACATGGGCACTAGATAACAGATTTTATACTTAAATATTTTCTTTTTGTAAATACATATAATACATAGAAAACACCCAGACCACGACAAACACACAATATGTTCATTCACGCAAATATTTGTTTTGTGCGGGGATCGAACCCGCGACCTCAGAATCAAAGTAGCCATTGCTAGCCATTCGACCACCGGGCTCGTCGTCGTCGTCTATTTCGTAATTGCTAAGAAAAATCTAAATTTGTCAAGCATCAATCATCAGGTTAGAATCGTCAATCTACTTAAATTCGCAAGGCATCGTCTTAATAAAAAGCTAGCTTATAAAAAATACCTATTTTGTGAGTACCTTTACAATGTACCTAGCAATAAAAGTAACAATGTATAAATCAAGGCTTTAGATTTAGTAAAACGACTCATTCTCTGAGTAAGTGGGGATTTCGGATTCAGGACGACTGAGTTATCTGGGAAAATGTTCCAAATTGCCTGAAACATTTAGAAGATAGTAGACCCAGTTCCACTTAACAAATAATATTACTTTTCAATTTTTTATTTCACGCCGTTAGTAAATCTTTTACAAAAAAATTGAGGTGTAGTGGCTCACAACTATCTTTAGAGCCAAATCCAACCTTACTTGTACGTGGTAGTTGTAAATAGGCTATCGCAATATGAAGTAACACTCGCTTGTTGCAACCCCGCTGCCAGCGCAACAACTCCTTTCTCTCTGATGATCTCTCTGACTCGCAGGAATACAAAACCCTCAAGGGAATTGATATTTGGCTGCGGTATTTTGTTAGGTGGAGGTACTTCCCCAATCAGGCAACTTACAAATACGCTGTACCCTACCTCTCTTTTGCTAGAGCCTCTTTCGTTCGTCGGCAGGGTGCACCACTTGCACTTGGAAAAAGTTCGTGGTGAACCAGTTACAACTCAAAACATTATGTACAATATTAATAACGATGGACTGCTATGCCTTGTTTAGTAGTGTAATTACTTAATAGGTTGATGACGCCATACTGTGACTCACGCAGTAGAATATAACATGCAAAAATTTGTCAGCAACACAAACCTTCCTGGTAGCTCAGTTGGAAGAGCACTCGACCGGTCATCGAGAGGTCGTGGGTTCAAATCTCACCAGGGGAGGCAGGTGAATTTTTCCATTTTTCAATAAAATTGATTGATATTATATTTATAATACTCTGGCAAGTTGGCCAAGACAACTATTTAAATAATAATAACATATACAATATTCAGATTATTGCATAAATATGAACTCAGTCGTGCATTACAAAGATATATTATTCTATATTTTTCTTATTTAATCTATCTCTTAATGATGGAAAGAACAGATACCAGTAGCGTCCTTTTGGTAGAGAGTGCAGAAATATTTTTTTTAAACGGGGCGGAGGCCCATCACACATGTCCACCACTGTATCTTATCTGTATTTTCTGTCTTACAAGGATTAATAGCGGCGATCACCAAAAAGGCAATGAAAAATGAAGTGAAGCCTTGGAACTCACGAAGAATTTAGTAGTAAAGGAAATTAGTAGGAGTAGGAAGATTTCGGAATTTGACTTCCCCTCGTGGCAACGTGAGATATAGCTAGATGGCAAATAAGGCATTAATAATGGGGCGTGGATACATACGTATATATGTAGACTATCAACTTATATATATATATAAGTCCCAAATTAAGCTCAAAACTAGACAACTGATAAATGTACTTAAATACTTTTTTTTTTGTAAAAACATACTTATAATACATAGGAAACACCCAGACCAGGACAAACGGACATGTTCATGCACACAAATGTTTGTCTTGTGCGGGAATCGAACCTGCCACTTCGGAGTCAAAGTGGCCATTGCTAACCATTCGACCACCGATCTCGTCAAAATATAAATATATATATAACGAGAATGCGTTCTATGCATTAAAATTATCTCAAAATGGCAGCTATTCCCCCTCCCCCGCATGCGATATTCCATAGTCCTTTCTAAGCGTAATAAATTCTTTGATCCTATCCCTGGAGTTTTCACGTCAAAACCTAAAGGGATTCCTAGTCCAACGTTTCCCAAAAGGTGGTCCGCGGAACCCTGGAGTTCCGTGGAAGGGCCACAAGGGTCCCGCGATCCGTCCAAAAATTAACAAAACATTCGTCGAAAAAAAACTAGTTAGGCCCTGTATAATAATTGGAGCTGCTAGGGTTCCGCTAGGAAAAGTATAATGAGTTAGGGTTCCGTCGCAAAAAAAAATTGGGAACCTCTGCCTAGTCAAATGACGCTCAACTGGCGTGCATTGCTGCCGTTGGGGACCTAAAACAGTGATGCAGAAACGTTAAAGTAATAATAACAAGACGTTTTGTATAAAGTTACGAGGTTGCGACATGAAACTGTATAAATGTTTTAATGTAAAACTTAAAGCAACCACGTTGAAGTTGAAGCACTTGTAGCTAAGTCTTGGGTAATTCAATCTGCAGCCAACTTCACTTATTCACTTGAGTCACGGTACATTTGTACAAGTTGCTTTGAGAACCAAGTTCGCAGTGTACATTTTAATAGCATAATTCTTTATAAATTAATATTGTTAAAAGGGAATACTTCTGAGGAAATTGATTATAATGACAAGTTAAAGTTATATAAAAAAAAACTAATTAGGTTAAATAATATAAAAAAAAATTTTAAAGTGCGTCGGGTGGTACAATCATACCGCACGCCTGATGTGAAGCGGTTAACTGATCGTAGCCATATTAATGCTCGCTACATAAAATATCGCTCGCGAGCCACCATCTCTGCTGTCATTCCAACAACTACTTCCTTTTAGTTGACCTCACTCACTCGTAGGAACACAATAACACCCAAAGGAATTGTTACTTGGCTGTATTATGTGAGGTGGAGGTACTTTTCCACATTTACACTGTACTCTACCTCTATTTTGCCCTCTTTACCTAGTCGGTAGGGTACACCACGGAGGTGTGGTTGACTTTGGCTCTTAAGATCGTGTTGAGTCACTTACACCCCAAAGGTAACCCCACTAGAAAGATAGTGTTTTTCTGTTAGGGACGTCACTCCATCATAATAGGATACTCACTCACTTGCAGGAACACAACAACCCTCAAGGGATTTGTTATTTGGCTGCGGTATTCTATGAGGTGGAGCTACTTCTCCAGTCTGTCAGCTTACACAATATATAATACCCTCCCTTTTCGCCAGACCCTCGTTTGTCAATCAGCAACCCTGCTGATTGCACCGCGTGCAGATGAGGTTGACTTTGGTTCAAAGATGAACCACTTACACCCTGAAATGTGATTTCCGAGTTATCATATCTCCCTTAAAAGGCTGGCAACGGATCGGCGACAGCTTAGTGTTGCTGATCTCCATGGGCGGTGGTGTTTGCTTTATGACCGAAAGCGCTTTTCATCATCACGTCCATTTTAGTCTCCACTACAGGAGCACGACCCTCTCTTGTCCGTCCTAGACGGAAGGAGGATTTGGCCTACACTCCCCACGGTGGCCAGACGGGTTGGGGAGGCCTGATCGATATTTGATAATGTATTTCCCTTAGTCGCCTTGTACGACATCCACGGGAAGAGAAGAAGTGGTCCTATTCTAGTCTGCCGGAAACCACACGGCTGAAGCAAAGCAAAGCCCTTTTGCCCCCTATTAAATAAAAAAAATATAATTTTAGTAGTATATGCGTGAATGTATGCGAATATTTACGTATGTTTTCCAAAGCGCCTAAATTATTCATCCGATTTTGTAGAATAAGGTGTCAATCCATTCCTTATTATGACCCGAGAATATAGGCAATATTTTAATGGACTTCAACAATAGGAGAATTCGATGTTTACCTTTATAGTGTTTTCTTTTCGTAGTCGGGTTGCAGGTTTTCCTTGTTAGCCTTCCATCATTAATATTAATGATCGAAGTTGTTAGCCGATTACTGACAAGCCTAAATTGAGGATTATGTATTTGACCTATGTGCGAGTAATACTGGCATATTGTATATACGCATATTTGTTCATAAAATTGAAAAAAAAAATCACCAATATACGCGTCCTGTAAAAAATAAAGTTCTTTCAAAACCATCTAGTGGGTATTATATGTGATGTGTGTGAATTTGGCCATGTAGTTTCCGGCAGACTAGAATAGAATCACTCCGTTTCTTCCCGTGGATGTCGTACAAGGCGACTAAGGGAAATACATTATCAAATATCGATCAGGCCTCCCCAACCCGTCTGGCCAGCGTGAGGAGTGTAAGCCAAGTCCTCCTTCCGTCTAAGACGGACGAGAGAGGGTCGTGCTCCTGTAGTGGAGACTAAAATAGACCTGATGATAATGATGATGATGTGTAAATTTAATATAGGTACAGTGAATGAACGACATTCGAGCGAACTGGACGTCTATTATTAACTACAGCTATGCCCTCCTCGCTGTGACATCACAATATGAAAATAAAGACATTTTAGGAGGCTATTTAATAAAAATGGTCGATATGGGATTGTTCACAAAGGAAACAGATCTTAATAGAACTGTTTTGGGGATGGCAGCGCGCGAGCGATATTTTATGTTGCGAGCGTTAATATGGCTAGGGTAACCACTTCACATCAGGCGGGCCGTATGCTTGTCTGCCACCCGACGTAGTATACAAGAAAAAAAAAGCTGTATTTTTGGAAAGTTGTCCATTTAGGAAGTTGTCAAATGGAGGTAGTACACCAATGTGCACCAGAAGGTTTTTAGAACTTAATTATCCGACTGCAACTTCAAATTTTAATTCCTAAGGTAAATCTTGACGAATTCGACCAACTTTTATCAATTACCACTGATTTAACCGATAAACTGGGTCATTAAACTATTATGAATGTAGTTTGGTGGAATTAGGGCGCGTACAAGGCTGTGTCTATCGCTGTGACATGAGTCATGACGTTGTCAAGCTTTGGAACTTTGGAAAACCTTTCAAACTATAGTTTTGACGAAAATATACAGTACTGTTAGCTGAATCGAGAATTTCCGGCGTCTGTCGGATGTCTGGATTTTACATATATATATACAAATAATTGCTCTGGTGGTGTACGATAAGTAATGTATTTTTTGTTACTACATAGAGTGGTGATCAAGCATACAGCCCTCATGATATGAAGCGGTTACAGTACCCATATAAACTCTCGCAATATGAAATATCGCTCGCGTGCAATCATCCTTGCTACCAACATAACAACTCCGTCCTTTAGAGTCCGGCAGAGTATTGGATTTGATATCACCAGACAACACTCACTCTCAGAAACATAACAACCTCCAAGGGAATTATCCGACGAGACCGGTGGTCGAATGGCTAACAATGTCTCCTTGATCCTTGACTCCGAGGTCGCGGGTTGGATCCCCACACAAGACAATCATTTAACATGTCAGTTTGCCTTGATCTGGGTGTTTTCTATGTATTATAAGTATGTATTTACAAAAAAAAGGTATTTATATATATTTATCAGTTGTCTAGTACCCATAGTACAAGCTTTGCGCTTAATTTGGCACTAGATGGGGCTGTGTAAGTTATCCAGAAATATTTATATATTATTATTATTTCATTATTGTATTTCTGCGATATTCTATAAGATACATTTTTCTCCAGTCGGGCAATCTTATAAATACACTATTTTATAATTCAGCATCGTGTACAAGTTCAGAAGAAGTTGGCTTTGATTCATAGATGATGATGTGCTCACATCTTTTATGGCTTTGTGTAAAATATAACCGCTCTTAATATAGCTAGAAACTTCTCGTGATCGCGCACCGTGACTTTTAACTTAGGCGAAGTTTGCTTATGGATTCAACCCGCCTCCGCAAAGTCAAAAGTTCTTCGTCGAGCTTCGATGACTTTTCACATAATACGTATGTGCGTAGGTATATGTACTTGAACACGTGTTTCATTAAAGAAAGGTTACCTAACTAATTTTGCACGGGGACCTTTTTACAGCTGTCCTGAAAAAGGTGTGTAATGTGTTCAGGGTGTATGTAGGTATGTGTCTCTGTATTTGTTTATGCCACTGCAACTTCTGAATGCTTATTAGGTTTCGAAGTTCGTGGTACTTGTTATTAGTGTATGAGCGACTATAGTCTAATATAGTCTATATTACAAAATGTCAAGTAATCATTATGAGCCGCTGTAAAGATGCCAAAAAAAGAAAGCAAGCATAAAATGAAAGTTTGTGTTGACAGGAATAAAAAATTGGTACTTTTTAACAGAGGGGCAATTCTTGTAATTAAAATATAGTCAAAATGCAGTTTCGATCGAGTTTCAATACAGTCTCGATCTCATAAATGTCACATTTGGTATTCTCGTAACACAATATGTAACTTCAAAATTAAATTTAACCGGGATTGCATCGAAATATGAGTGAAAATTAAACAAACTAAGAATGTTACTTTGCCAACAACAAGAATTGATAATAATTAATTAATGAAATCAAGTATATAATTTTAGTCAATTCACAATTCAATCTCGATTCGGTCAACTTTCAATCTGCGTTTGTAGAAAAATTACGAGAATTGGCCTTCAGATTTCACAGCGCCATAGTCCCAAACTAAGCAAAGCTTGTACTACGGATATATTAATTAAAAAAAATGTAATAACTGATACTTAAATACATTTTTTTAAAATAATTCATACAATAGGTTTTTTTTTATACCATGTCGGGTGGCAGACAAGCATACGGCACGCCTGATGTGAAGCGGTTACCGTAACCGTATTAACGCTCGCAACATGATATATCACTTGCGCGCCACCACCCCCGCTGCCAACGCAGCATCTCCTTCTTTTCTGGTGACCTCACTCACTCGCAGGAACACAACATCCCTCAAGGGAATTGTTATTTAGCTGCGGTATTCTGTGAGGTGAGGTACATTCCCCAGTCGGGTAGCTTACAATTACTCTCCCTACCTCTCTTTTCGCCAGAGCTTCGTTTGTCAGTTAGCAGGGTGCACCACGAGCAGGTGAAGTTGGCTTTGGTTCAAAGATGTTGATAAACCACTTACACCCCAAAAGGTACATAGAAAACACCCAGACCGAGTCAAACACACTTGTTCATGCACACAAATGTTTGTCATGTGCGGGGATCGAAACCGCGACCTCGGAGGCAAAGTGAAGAATTTAATGCGGTTCGAATAAATTCGATGAAGAGCCAAAGCTGTTGATAAAGATTTCAGAGTTAGCAAGCTGTACAGTGGACCTGTGTGCATATTGGGCCCCCAATATGATATAAAAAACATCAGACGCGCAGCATGCGCCACAGAATTTCTAAATTTTGAGTTTCATGGCAACGGACAGACAGAACGACCGGACGATTTCATAAGCTCAATGAATTTCGCTGAAAAATACCCTATCCTATTCAGAATCTATGGGCTAGAGAATGTTATCTAACGTACTTTTACACGCACGTCATTCCTGAACTAGTAACATGGTTGCCATAGCAACCGGGTCCAAACAAACCTGAAACTTTTGCCAAGGTGAAGAAATTACAGTGTAATCGTTCGATAAATTGAAAAATAATATAAGGGAAGTAGAACTGTTTGTTATTGAAATAGGTAGCTTGTTTGTATTGTGTGCTGAGGTTTGTTTGTTATGTTTTAATAAATAAATGAATGAACAAAAATGAAAAGAAATGAAATTCTTTATTTCGTTAATGCTTTTTGTCCAATGATGTTATATTTTTATAGATAAGCCACTAAGAGTGAAAACCACACACCTGAAAAGTGAGGTAATTGTCTCATCTCACAATTACTTCGCACAAGCAAGGAGACTAATCTGACGTACGTGACAATTGTTTGAAATAGGTAATAATGCCGTCTTTTGTATTTTTTTTTATACTAGGTAGGGGGGCAGACAAAAACAAGCATACTACCCGCCTGATGTGAAGTGATTACCGTAGCCGTAGCTCTATAGCTCACAACATGAAATATCGCTCGAGCGCCGCCGAATGAGCGAAGTTTAGAATATTCTGAGCGCATAATGTCTTTTTAGGGTTCCGTACCCAAAGGGTAAAAAGGAACTCTATTACTAAGGCTTCGCTGTTCGTCCGTCCGTCCGTCTGTCACCAGGCTGTATCTCATGAACCGTCATAGTTACACAGTTTAAATTTTCACAGATGATGTATTTCTGTTGCCGCTGTAACAACAAATACTAAATAGAATAAAATAAATATTTAAGGGGGCTCCCATACAACAAACGTGTTTTTTTTGTTGCCTTTTTTATAGACAATGGTACGGAACCCTTCGTGCGCAAGTCCGACTCGCACTTAACCGGTTTTTTCTCAAATAGTTCTTCCTCTGAATGTCCTTCCAATCAATCAATCGTAAACGTAAATAATCATAAAAGAGGTAGTTATATACTATACTATATTATTTATGTATTTAAAATTATAAAACTATTGATAGTCACCAAGTCAGTATAATAGTCGCTCGTCAATTAAACTAACTTGGCGACAAGATGCTATAATCATTCACACCTAACCTAAATGAGCGACTAAAAGTTACTGAATAGTCGACTGAAGTAGTACACATTTCAGTCCTCTATTTAGTAACTTATAGTCGCATATAATTTGTATTGTTATTTTCCATAATATCATTAATTAATTTATTATTCCCCATATAATAATGCCTGACCAATTTTAAATCCAGTTACAAGTTCTTTTGAAATATTTTCAAAAGGTCACAATTAAGGCAACGTCATGTGTCAAACAAAATAAATTATATTCACGTGACTGCTTCGGAATAGGAAGTAAAAATAAAATTCACTGCTTAGGGACTGATGGTTATAATTTTAGGGAACGATAAGGATAAATACGTTTATGGGGACTAATATAAGGGTGCAGTTGAGTTAATTATGTTTGTGAGAAAATTTTCCAATAATTTTTCAATTAAAGAGACGCAGAGGATACATTTTTAACACGCTTTTATTAGCTTCACCTGTATTTTTGCTTGTTTGTTAGTTTGTCATCCTGTCAGCTTGTCAGTTTGTAATAAACTTCTTTGAACTTGATTTAGACTAATTTTGAACGGTCAGATTTAAAGTTAACTGTGTATACTTATCAAGAACCGATGGTAATACAATAATTTGATAAATTTATTTAATTGTCCTGGTAAAGATCGCAATGATTAATTAATTTCCTCACATCGAACTAAAAAGTGGAACATAAAATAAATATAGTTTAAAAAAATATATCTATCTAGGCAGAAAAAATAAATGAACGAAAATGATTTGTAATAATGTAAAATTCGAAAATCGAACTAAAAAACGAAAAAATGTTTTTTTGTTTTTTAGTCATTAAGGGAACGGCCGGAAGCGGCTGGCTGCGGAAGGTGAAGGATCGTTTATGGTGGAAGGCATTAGGGAAGCCTATGTCCAGCAGTGGATAGATACGGGCTGATGATTCACAGCAGGTATCGGTTAGGGGTGTAAGTGGTTCATCAACATCTTTGAACCAAAGCCAACTTCACCTGCACGCGGTGCACCCTGCTGACTGACAAACGAAGCTCTGGCGAAAAGAGAGGTAGGGAGCGTAATTGTAAGCTACCCGACTGGGGAATGTACCTCCACCTCACAGAATACCGCAGCCAAATAACAGATCCCTTGAGGGTTGTTGTGTTCCTGCGAGTGAGTGAAGACACCAGAAATGAAGGTGATGCTGCGTCAGCAGCGGGGGTGGCGGCGCGCGAGCGATATTTTATGTTGCGAGCGTTAATATGGCTACGGTAACCGCTTCACATCAGGCGGGCCGTATGCTTGTCTGCCACCCGACATAGTATAAAAAAAAAAAAAGGTATCGAGATTTCGAGCGATTGTTTGGCACCCTGTACAGCCTATACATATAGATTTCAACATTATTTAATTTGTCTTAGATGTAGGTTATTAATAATGCACGTGTAAAAAATGGAGGATAATGACTAACAAGGTATTAGAATTTTGCAGTTCAGTTCTTTATTTCAGATAATAATTTTTCGTTAATTATTAGATGAGTTAAATAAACGACCATTTGTCGGAACATATCAAGCATATTGTCAAGTGAAATTAAGCATCGACTTGCCGGTCAAAGGGACCCGCAGTATGGCTCAATTCACACCGAGAGAGAGCAGCGGTCTCTAGCACATCAAATATGTAGCTGTTCGACGTGCTAGAGCGACCGCTCCGTACAACATTGTGGCGTGCCGTGAAACTTCAAGCCATAAGTTAGACTCCAATTATATGTTGCATGTTGGACGTATTGTTCTGTATTCGTCTCGCCAAGTTAACCAAAATGTACATCTATATATGTACATATATTTGTACATTATATAGATACATGTACAGCTGTACATGTATCTAATTATGTACAAATGAATATCTATTTCCCTATGTTATCGCATCACGCGTGAACGGATGAACAATTTCGCTAATTATTTTTTATTTTCCGTACCCATAGGGTAAAACGGAACTATTACTGAGACTCCACTGTCCGTCCGTCTGTCACCAGGCTGTATCTCATGAACTGTGATAGTTAGACAGTTGAAAATAACAACAAATACTAAAAAATAGAATAAAGTAAATATTTAAGGGGACTCCCATACTACAAACGTGATTTTTTGTGAAAAAAAAAACCGACTCCAAACATTACTCTACATTTATGTACCTATGTAGATACAGGCTGATGATGATGATGGTGAAAAAAATATGGGACCGATCGGGAAGCATACTTTTTGAAATAAAAAAAACGTTTTTTTTCAAATGGGTTTAGAAATGACGCAGTAATGAAATAACTAACGTAACAGTGGGTAGATACAGGCTTAAGATGACGATGATGATGATGAAAAAAAAATGGGACCAATCTGGAAGCATACCCTTTCAAATAAAAAAAGTTTTTTTGAAATCGCTTTATAAATCACAGAGTAATTAAGAAACAAACATTAAAAAAAAACAGCTGAATTGAGAACCTCCTCATTATTTGAAGTCAGTTAAAAATAGGCAATGCCACCACAAGTCAAAAAATTATAAATGTAAATTAGACATTGTTGGAGAAAGTACTTTGTAATTTCAACTGAAATAACATGATTTAGCTGACAAATATGTTGTCGTGTGATAAAGAAGGGTTCGAAGTAAACAAGGTGGGCGTGAATAATTTGCATAATTGTGAAATAATGCAATGTCAGACAAAGTTCATTAAGTTCGGTAAGGTTGTTTGTGGTATGAAAGATATTTTGTCTTTTTTTAATGAGCACATTGTTACTACAAGAAATATACCATTAATCATTGCCTGTACGAACAGGCATATAACGCATACCCTGAGTCCGTCCCTGTCAGTTATGTAAGGGGATTCATATCGTTTGAAATCCGCCTACAGAGAGAGATAGCGCTACTTACTTGCTTCATGCGAATGAAATTAAATGAGTTTCTCAAAATAAATTGCCGTAGATGTCATATCAAAAAGATAATACCGATTGTATAAGTAAGATAAAAAAACGATTCTATTCGGAACTAGAATCAATTTTTTGTATATAGTAATTAATTCTATCCCCTTTCTGTGAGCGGAGTTAACGCGATTTGAATGAATCCCGTTACTTTACTGGATTCAGGGTACCTATGTATAATTATTTTCCTATGGAAACTATATAATATAGAAAAGTTAGATGTCACTTCGAGATTATAAATTGTAAATCTATGAAATAAAATTATTTTAATAAGGTTTTCTAAATATAGTTGAGATAAAATGTTTTTTATTAATATATTTTAAAAAGGTGACATCGAAACTGGACGACGTGGAAAGGTCAAGGTGGCATCGAAGACACTAGGTGTGCTCAACAGGGCGAAGCAGTCCTTCAACCCACGGCAAAGACTTCTGCTTTCTAAAGCTCAATAGATGGCAACAGTACTCCATAGTACTGTTGCCATCTATGGGCGGAAGCCCCAAGATACCAGATTGCACCTTGTGATTCGATTCAAAGGCGTGCTGTGAGGATTGTTGATAATCCCAAACTGACAGACGGTTTAGAACCTTTAAGTCTGAGAAGAGATGTTGTGTCCCTTTGTGTGTTCTACCGATTGTACAATGGGGTGTGTTCAGAGAAGTTGTTTGACATGATGTCCACGGCCTCCTTCTACAGTCGCACCGCTCGCTATCGACAGGGGATTCATCCTCACACATTGGACCCTAAGTGGTCGCGTACTGTGCTGTTCCAGAGAAGTTTTCTCCCGCGTACTGTCAAGCTGTGGAATGACCTGCCTGTCGAGGTTTTCTCAGGAGACTACAGCATGGGGTTCTTCAAAAAGGGCGTGAAGAGGTTTTTATAGGGTCGGCAACGCGCGTGTGATGCCCCTGCTGTTGCAAGCGTTCATAGGCTACGGTAACTGCTTTTCATCTGGCGGGCCGTATGCTTGTTTGCCACTTTAGTGTATATATATATAGTTTTAATTATATTATAATCTGTAGCATATCACTACAGATTATAATATAATTAAAACTCACATAAGACAACATTGTAAATTAATTAAATTAAACAGTAATTTCATTAATCAGCTTTCCTGACAACGCGTGAGCGGCTCGTTTAATTTAATTAATTAATTTATTACAGTTCTTTTTTTACTGCACCATATTTCTTTAATTTGCTAGGTATCAAAAAGCGTGTATTTTTACACTTAATAAATAAATACTTACCCGCCAACGAATATGTATATTTTTTATACCACTAAAGTGTAAAACAAACTTACAGCTCGCCTAATGGATAACAGTTACCTTAGCCTAAGTATGAACGCCTGTAATGCCAGGGGCAACACACGCGCGTTTGCGACCCTGTAGAAACCTCTTCTAAAATATAATACAGAAACTATATAAATTTGTAGCCGACATCACATGGAACAATAGAATAATAAATTTTCTCCGTCCAATATAAAAAGAACTAATCTAAAAGCAATAAAGAGTTTATAAGAAGTATATATAACAATAAAAAAACTGACCAAGTGCGAGTCGGACTCGCGCACGAAGGGTTCCGTACCATTCTATAAAAACGGCAAATAAATCACATTTGTTGTATGGGAGCCCCTCTTAAATATTTGTTTTATTTTAATTTATTTTTTTATTTTTAAAGTTAACATATAACTAAATATTCTGTGAATATTTCAAGCGTCTACCTGTTGCCGTTATCAATAACGAGCCAAAACTTGCGAAAAAATCACGTTTGTTGTATGGGAGCCGCCTTAAATATTTATTTTATTCTATTTTTTCATATTTGTTGTTATAGCGGCAACAGAAATGCATCATCTGTGAAAATTGCAACTGTCTACCTATGAGATTCATGAGATACAGCCTGGTGACAGACGGACGGACGGACGGACAGCGGAGCCTCAGTAATAGGGTTCCTTATTACCCTTTGGGTACGGAACCCTAAAAATCACTACAACTTGCCTTTGGTAACAATGTATAGCGTCCATAGTCATGAAACCAAATCAGTGTGCTAAATTTCAGCTCAATCGGAGACTGGTAAATGGGTCAAATTGTACTTGGCAGAATTGATTAAAAACATCGGGACAGGTGAAACCAAACAGAAACTCTTATAAAGTGAATCCAAAGTCAAGTTACAAAATCAAGCCAAGTGTTCGTGAACGTGTTAAATTGAGTCACGTCTCGCAGCAGGATATAAGATTATCGCGAACAATTCGCCCGGTGATTAGCCGCTTCCCCTAAGATATTAATTTGCAATCTCTAGCGTCAATTTAGCTTTAATTAATGATTTTAATCCGTCGTTTGTTTCGTTGAAATACGCCGTTTTATTACGTCTTTTTATTAATCGTCGAGTCAACAGAACGTTGAGAGTCAAGATTGAATTTTAAGGTACATTAACTTTGAAATATTTACGTACGAATACGTTCGTTACGTGAATTGTTGATTGGTAGGTAAAATGTTTTATACCCTTTTAATCGTATATGTGGATATGATAGGTATCAAGCTATATAGGACATTTTATAGCTATAAAACTTCAGGCTATAAATCTTTGATATACATATTATGTTAAAGTTATTAAAGTTTTTCTCTTTTAAAGTTTCTCTTTAATTTGCGAAGTAAACTCTTTTCATTTAAATTAGTGCCGTCGCCCTTATGCGAATGTTCTACTGCAAATTGTAAATTCGACCAAACAGCACACCATGTTCTCTTGGAGTGTGATCTTTGGCGGCGGGAGCGGGATGTTGAATTCATTGCAAGTCGCATCCGATATAATATACTATTCTGATTTGGTAGCAAAAACGGAAAATTACCAATTATTTTGCAATTCATATTATTGGAATCGATGTGTTAGGTAACAATTCAATGTTTTAGGTCCCCAGTAGTATTAGATACTTAAAATCCGTGGTGCACGGCAGTTGAGCTTTACTTGAGTAGCCATCTCTTTAGGCTTTTAATGCCTTATTTGCCATATTGTTGCTTCTCACATTGCTAAGAGGGGAAGTCAAATTCCAAAATCTTCCTACTCCTACTAATTTCTACTGATTAAATTCGTTGTGAGTTACAAGGCAGCCGTAGTTTTACCCCTGGGACTGCAATGGACTTCACTGTTCATTCGTTTGCTGTTAATCCTGGCTACACAGGATATACAGTGGTAGGAATGCGTGGTGGGCCCCGCCCCGCAAATAGGTTTAATGTTAAGTGTATGGCCACACATTGTAATTTCTGCGTCGTTGCTCGAAGCTGATGAGCGATTTTTTTTGTGTTATCAAGTAAGCCGTTAAGCCAAATCCGTGGCCTGTAAGCAGCATGACATTACTGGGTTCCTCCAACCCGCAGTTGAGCAGCGTGCTAGAGTATGCTCTAAACCCCTTCGATTGAGAGGAGACCCGTCAGTGCCCCCTCATCCCAGCAGTGGGATGAATAAGGATTGATAACAATATTGTAAATGTGAAAGTGTATTTAGTCGTTTTTCTTTCACGTTGAAAGGATTTCTTACGGGGATGGTTTAAGGCCTGGAGAGTGACATAGACTACAATTTATGCCGGCAAAATATCTTATTCTCATGGGAAAAAAGTTTGATTAAAATAATGACCGAATAATTAACTACTTGTCGCGCGCAGTGAAGTTATATATTTTCATTTCCAGCAGATGGTATGTAACCAGTGATTATGAAAAAAAAAAAAAATTATGTTGGTTATTAATGGAGTTAAAATATTTTTAGGTTCTCTATAAACAAGACAATAAATCTTTTTGCGTGTTTAGTCAACGCCTAAAATGTTGTTATTAAGTTACCTACATTACGTGTAAATAAATAGCTATTTAGCAATGATTCTCGATATAGCCAAAGTCAATCTAATCACACACGAAAGTTTAACAACGTCGAACTTAACCCTTGTAGGGGTCAATTTGTTTATCACTCCTCGGTACTAAAAAATAACGCATTAAGCCATCGAATACATACATTATAATATATAGAAAACACCCACACTAAGACAAACAGACATGTTCAATTATACAAATATTTGTCTTGTCCGGGGATTGAAATCCCGTTTTCGTCATAATAGGCTATTTTCCAATGTTTAAAAATTGTATAAATTATTTAACAATATCGTAAAATACACAAAACTATAAAGGTCTGCAAACTTTTATTCTAATATCTTCAGTCAGACTTATTTTAGCGTCGATCAAAGTTTGGCGGGAAAGTCCATTTTAAAAGTATGAAATTATTAAAAAATAATATTCCCATTGGAGAAGCAATAAAAATTGCTATAACTTTTATTATGATACTAATCACATAAACGTAATATTTAACATAGCTGTCGTACAAATTTCTGATTTGATGCATACAAAATACAAACCTGTGACGTCATAATTCGGTAGTCTTTTGTATGGAGCGTTTTGGGGCAGTCTAAAAATTGTGATTTTCAAATTACCATATCTCGAGAGATTTTTGTGCTATCGAAGTAATTCTTTCACCTATGGTTATATTATGGAGACGTCCCTACATATCAAACCGAAAAAAATGTTAGTCAAATAGCCTATTGTACACTTTCCAAATTTTGTCTGAGTAATATTGTACGATTCATACTTGGAATGGTTCCACAGTAGCGCCTACTTACTTTAGGTGAATGCTAACCAGCATAAGATTTACAATGATTAAGCCTTTGGTCGACTTGAGAATGCTACTCTTCGCCAACCCTTAGTTAAACGATGTTAATGATTGTATTTGTGTTTAATGTAACGATATTGGCAATTAAAAGAGTCGGCCTTGAGTTTCTTGCCAGTTCTTCTCAAGACGCCCCGTCGCCGGAACTGGCACTTAAATTCAATTTCACAGATAGTGTGATGAAAGTGCATCTAAGCTCTGCGGATTTAAGTACATAGTAATGATTTAGATACATGTCTTATATTTAATTTGTATGACGTTTCTAAGTGCTTTATAAAGTCCAAGGAATAAAGATATTTTGACTTTGACTTTGACTTTGAAAAAAAAAGCATGGTGGAGTATACTCTGAAATCTCTTCAGTTGAAAGAAGACTTGTATCCCAGCAGTGGGATGTATATAGGTTGCTATGGACTCGTAAGGAACTATACTTCATGCATCTGTAAAAGGCAACGTTACTGGCTGTCTATCAACGCACATGATGCTTTTTTTTCCTATGAGAGGGGAGTAAATGAGCTTGTGGGCCACGCCACCTGATGGAAAGCAACCACCACCGCCCATGGAGATCAGCAACACCAAGGGGTCACCGATCTGTTGCTAGCCTATGCTCCTTCTTATCTTTCTGGTAACTCAACAACCCTCAAGGGAATTGTTATTTGACTGAGGTATTCTGTGAGGCGGAGGTATTTCCCCAGTCGGGCAGCTTAAAAGATACGCCCTACCTCTCCTTTCGCCAGAGCCTCATTTATCGGTCAGCAGGGTGCAATACGTGCAGGTGAGGTTGACTTTAGTTCAAAGATGATAATGAACCATTTACTTAAATAAATTTCCATCTAGTGGTTTGAGCAAACTACGAAATGGATCGGATTGAAATAGAACATACAGGTAGCTATGACGTAGAAGTTTGGTAAAAAAGTATATCTGAAAATACTTACAGGATACCGGGATACACGTGTACAAAGTCATCATCAACCCATATTCATCTCACTGCTGGGATACGGGTCTCCCCTCAATAAAAGGGGTTTAGAGCATACTCCACCACGCTGCTCAACAAGCGTACAAAGTCACGAATCGAGAATACCGAGAGATTCTGGTGTAAGAAGTTGTAGATGAAAGCTAGTTAAAAAGAAAAGACTAAATAATCCATGCTGAATTGCTGACGAACTGGGTAAATCTACAACCTAACAAAATTTGCATAAGGCAAAGTTATTAACTCAATTAGAGCTAGTTTATCAGACGCTCCCTAGTTAGTTCGATCGGAAACGTAATGCGATTAGTCACTTTGTGAGAGTATAATTTTAGAGGGATGATGGTCTGTTTTAATAAAACTGCCAGCGAATGAGTTGCTGGCTCGTAAGACGTATGAGAGTGTGATCTTTTTGAATTCTTTCCCTGTCGTATGCTGATTAGTATACTATTCTGATCGTTGCAACAAGATAGACGTTAACAGACGTTTAGATGCAGAATCGATGAGTTGAAGGAAGACTCGAATTCCAGTTTCGATGTAATCTAGAGGGGAAGGATAAGCTGGCATCGAAGGAATGGCTAGGTTTGCTCAACAGGGCGAAGCAGTACTTTAACTCAAGGCAAAGGCTTCAGCTTTACAAAGCTCAAGTACGGCCGCATATGTAGAACTGTTGTCATATGACTATGGGCGGGAGCGCCTGGATACCAGCTTGCACCTTGTGACTCAATCCAAAGGCGCACTGTGAAGATTGTCAACGAATCCAAATTGACGGACGGTTTAGAACCTTTGAGTCTGAGAAGAGAGTTTGTGTTTCTTTGTGTGTTGTACCGATTGTACAATGGGGGTGTGTTCAGAGGAGTACTGTCCGGTTCCAGAGAGGTTTTCTTCCACGTACTACCAAGCTGTGGAATCAACAGCCTGTTGAGGTTTTCCCAGGAGACTACAGCATGGGGTTCTTCAAAAAGGACGTAAAAAGGTTTTTACAGGGTCGACAACGCGCGTGTGATGCCTCTGGTATTACAGGCGTCCATAGGCTACGGTAACTGCTTTCCATCAGGAGGACCGTATGCTTGTTTGTCACCTTAGCGGTATAAAAAAAAAGACTCGTATCCCATCAGTGGAATGAGTATAGGTTGATATGGACACTCGTAAGTAACAGTCCTTCTTGCACTTGCAAAAATCAAAGTTACTGACTGATCTATCAATCTATGAAGTTAAGTAACAGATTTTAAATTCACAATAGTGTGAGATGTTTAATCTTACAGACAGTATTGTCCTAGCCCAAGGGAGATGTTGTCTTCCTTTTAGATGTTCTTCTGACTGTAGGCTGTATCCAGAGGAGTCTATATATACAGGCACCCTTCTATAATCAATCATATAGTACATCTTCACTTACAAATATTGCTAGTATACTTTCAAAACAAGAACTACTTGAAATAACGTTACATGAACTAAAAGAGACAGACAACTACCCCGATATAATTTGTCTTTCTGAAACGTTTCTCCAGAATGGCCACGAGACATACTTAGGAATTCACAACTATGAACTAATTGCCGCATTTTGTAGAGAGCAGCAACGGGGAGGGACTTGTATACTGGCAAGACGAGACATAATCTGTAGCGAAGTAACTAAATTTAAACATTACGCAATTCCAAAATCGTTTGAGATCTGTGGTATTGAAATTCCATCGCATAAATTAATAGTGATTTGTGTATACAGAACTCCTGCATCAGAACCTTCTGTCTTCTTAGAAAAGCTAGACAGGGTCTTACATGACATATACAAGCTCAAACCGAACGCTAATATTGTACTTACTGGTGATTTTAATATCAATACTCTGAAACCAGGAATCATCACCAAAAGACTAGAAGAAGTTTGTCTTAATTATAATCTGCAAATGCATATTAACGTTCCAACTAGAAAGGACTCCTGCATTGATCATGTCATGAGTAACATACAATTTGCAACAGCTACCGTATTACCTCTCCATCTCTCGGATCATGACACAGCGCAATTATTAAGTATTCCTACACAAAATAAAAATAGTATCCCGAAATCATATTTCACATACAAAAAAGATTACAGTTTAGAAAACATACTGAAATTTAAAGAATGTCTCAAAAGTCTTTCGTGGTCGGAAATATTTCTAGAGAGTGACCTAAATGTAGCCTTCTGCAGATTTCACGAACAATTGTTGTTGTTTTACAATTTATGTTTTCCTAAAATTCGAATAAAAATTAACACTAATAAAAGAAAAACCGGACAAGTGCGAGTCGGACTCGCCCACCGAGGGTTCCGTAGGTACGTAGTATCATTATTAAATTTGATATTTTTCATTATAAATAAGAAATAATGCGTCGAAAAAAATAAATAAAATATATTTTGCAATGTGTACATCAAGCCCTTTCATATGATACCCCATTTGAACTAGTAGTTTCAATTTGAAATTTCGACACCCTATAAAAAATATAGACCCCCTATTTTTTAAGATCTATTTACAAATGTATAGTTTTGAGATTTATTCCTGTACTTGTAGTCTATAACGATGTTACTTGCCAAATTTCATAGTTCTAGGTCAACGGGAAGTACCCTATAGGTTTTGATTCCCTTGAGTGTGTCGAAATATGCGTTTTTTGCTGAATAAACGGCCGTAACTTTTTTCTACGTAAACTTCGCAGTTTGATTTTTTTTTAACTTCATGGGACCGTAGACCTGAGTATACAGTTCAAATTTCAGCTTGATACCTCCACGCATTCTCGACATAGAAATTCTTGACAGACAGACAGACAGACAGACAGACAGACAGACAGACAGACAGACAGACAGACAGACGGACAACAAAGTGATCTTATAAGGGTTCCGTTTTTCCTTTTGAGGTTCGGAACCCTAAAAACGAACGTGGATAACGAAAGGTATAAAAAATAGTTGTAAAACTAAAAGATCTTTACGTTTTACATACTATAAAAATAAAACGGTAATAAATAGAAATAAATATTTAAGATACTCTAATATCTTAAAAAAATGCATATTTAAGTCAAAAATGCAGTCCAATGTAAAGAGAATTAAGAATAGTAAAAATAAATGCAAAGCAACTTGGTCAGTTATAAAGAATGAAATTTCTAATTCTAATACAGACAACGATATTACGTCACTCAAGATAGATAATAAAAATGTCACAGATCCAATTTCCATTGCTACTGCATTTAATGATTATTTCATTACATTAACTAATAAATCACAATCTAAATCTAATAAGAATATAAAAACCACCAATGTGTTGCCTAACTCAATATTTTTAATACCAATGACGGAAGATGAGGTAAAAAAAGAAATTATGTCTCTGAATAGTACTAACTCAGAAGGGTATGATGGTATTAGTACAAAAATAATCAAGATCTGTGTTCTCGAACTAGTAAAAGTATTGACATACCTAATAAATCTATCATTCACGAGTGGAATCTTTCCAGAATTGCTAAAACTATCTATTGTAAGACCCTTATATAAGAAAGGCGACAAGGATGATGTAAATAATTATCGCCCGATAACACTCGTCCCAATTCTATCAAAAATTTTTGAAAAGTGTATGTATAAAAGACTTGTAGATTTCTGTGGTAAATTTAACTTAATTAAAAAAGAACAATTTGGGTTCCAAAAGCATAAGTCTACAACGTTGGCAATTTATAATTTAATAAGCATAGTACTTGCAAACATCAATAAGAACAACCTTACGACGGGTCTCTTTTTTGATCTGTCTAAAGCATTTGACTTTGTCTCACATGATCGGCTTTTGACGAAATTGGAAAAATATGGTATTAGAGGGATGGCATTGCAATGGATTTCATCTTACCTAAAAAACCGACAACAATGCGTCTCCATTCATAAAATAGTAGATAATGAAATGCAATCCTACTTATCTGAGTATAAAATAAACAAACACGGCGTCCCACAAGGAAGCGTTTTGGGACCCCTGTTGTTTATATTATATATAAACGATATAATTGAAGTTACAAATCATAAATGTATCTTGTTTGCGGATGACATATCAATCATTGTGACTTCTAATAAAACCCTTAATTCGGATATCGACAATCATGAAACTGATATAAATAATACAATCGATAATATAATAGCATGGCTAGATGAAAACAATTTACAAATTAATCTTGACAAATCAAATTTTATACAATTTAATCAATCAAAACATAATCAATTTAATTTTAAACTAAATGTAAGAAAAATCAAAGAAGTGACGCACACCAAATTTTTAGGTGTTATCATAGACCAAGACCTAAATTGGAAATTACATGTTGATAATGTATGCAAAAGAATAAATAGGTTTGTATATGCACTTAAGAAAATTAAAAATGTAACCAATATAAAAACCGCTACTATGTTGTATTATGCGTATATAGAGAGTATTCTACGATACGGAATCATAGTGTGGGGCAACGGAATAGACAAACAGAGGGCATTCATTGCACAAAAGAAGTGCATCAGAGCTTTGAGCGGAATTCCACCTGGTGAGTCCTGTAAACATTATTTTAGGAATTTGGGTTTATTGACATTACCAGCGCTCTATATATATGAAGTGTGTAATTTTGTATACAAGAATACGGAACTGTTCAAAAGAGCATGTCAAATTAATTCTAGATTAAAAAGGAATCCACAGAGACTTGTGTTGTATGATACACCTAAGTCTGCGAAATATGCAAAAAATTGCATCGCAATGTGTGTCAGCATTTATAATAAGATACCTAATGACATAAAAACGCTTAATTACAATTTATTTAAACGCAAACTATGTGATTGGCTAAAGAAATACAATTTCTATAATATTAAAGATTTGACCGAAAATATAAAAATTAAATCAGAATGTATATGAACATTTGTATGTTTTAATTTTCAATATAATTAACGAATGGTGTATATATAATTAATTGGAGATATATGTTTTAGTGACTACATACTTAAATTATTGTCAATGTCAAATGTCATAATCAACATAATTTTGCATGCTAAATTGTATTAGCTAAACATGCGCACATTTCACGATGTATCACCTTTATACCATGTTTTAAGCAATAAATGAATTGTATTGTATTGTATTGTAAAAATAGTCTATAAAAATAGACCATTTGTTAAAGTCGTCGCGTACTAAAAAGTTTGGCAGCTCCTATCTATGTCGCACTATTAAAAAGTGGAACGCGTTGCCGGCATATGTATTTCCTCAATCATACAATATGGGATCCTTCAAGCGAAGCGTGAAGAAGCATCTTGTAGGCCAGCATGGCAGCGTCAACTGACAAGACATCAAGGTCTCTTGTCCGTTGCCGATGCGATTGGGGCTCCTCTTTTCGCTTACCATCAGGCGAAGTGGATCCAATATGCTGAGCTAATATAAAAAAAATGTCGGCGATCCCTTCCTGTTGCCGATTTCTCTGGGCAGATAGCTTTCATCAGGTGCCCCACAACCCATTTGCCTAAAATGAACTAAACTTAAATCGTGTTTAAGGCCTAAAATCCTGTAACCAAATTAATGTGGAAAGCAATAATGTTAGGCAATAGACAAGAAGAGTACATTTAATTATCTAAATAGGTCATATTTCACAACCTGTGGGTTAGCATATCTAAACAAACAGATTAATATTGAATTGTTATTACGCCGTACTAATTACTGTAGGTGAAATTTAATTATGAGACACATTCAATTATACTCCACAATTCAATTATAAATATATCAATAACTTAACGCTGTGTTTGTTGGGAATAAATCGAAGATGTCTGTGTTAACTAGGCGTATATTGCAAGGGGTTTTCAGTGAAGCATGATAAATTAGTATATACTAAGACGAATCTATACTAATACTATAAATGTTTGTCCTTCTGTTACATCTTTCTGGTCTGGAGACTCACAAAAGTCTGGAAAAATCTTAATATATAAAGTTCTAATAAAATACGGACCACGCCGTCGAAGCCGCGGGAAACGGCTAGTATTATAAATATATTATATATCCTCCTTCGCATCAGCACCAGAACATCTTCGCCACATAGATACCCCAATGCTTGAATATTAAAGTCTTCAACCAGTCCTCCTGCAATGATTTATGGTGCGGATACTGATAAGCTATTTAATTTGATACACGTATCACAGAGATTAAATCTTGAATGTGAAAATGAATTTAAGTGCCAGTTCCGGCGACGGGGCTTCTTGAGAAGAACTTGCAAGAAACTCAAGGCCGACTCTTTTAATTGCCAATATCGTTACATTAAATACAAATACAATCATTTACATAACATAACAAGAGCAATTCATTTCCAAATACTTTTATCATTTAAATATCATTTAACGTGTATATTATAATTCACATGTATCCAATTTCAGCCCAATCAATTTCAGCCCAATCAGACACCGGGGAAGTGGGTCAAATTTAATTTATTCAATTTATATCTAATTAAATAATAATTTATATTATTTAATTAACAGACAGACGACAGACAGACAGACAGACAGACAACAAAGTGATCTTATAAGGGTTCCGTTTTTCCTTTTGAGGTCTCGGAATCCTAAAAATACTTATTGCACGTCAAATGCAGTATTTGATGTGAGATCAGATTAATTTGATGTTCAAATCAGGTTTCTTTTGTTGATCAATTTAATATTTTCCAAAATAAATCACAACTGTCACTCAGACTATAAACTATTCGAAAAATAATGGATTACAATGATAGAATATGGAATATGTCCATGTAATAATACCCTCGTTTGTTCACTGACACGGATAGTCGAGAACAAGTCGGCATGCTAATTATACCACTAGTTTGAACAAATTATTGATGGTCCACCGATTTTGATGACATGGAAATAATATTTCAACCGATTGGATCGGTATATTTTTTTGTTAAAGCATTTTAGGGTTAGTAGAAGGAATCCCTATTGGTGATGGGTAATTGTGAAATGATATATTCTGCCATTGGGTTCTTATGGCCCATACACGTTTTACACATTTTATAAATAATATTCTTATTTTTGAAGTGAGAACTTCTTGCGCGGCGTTGTGCACTTTTTGGGATGGGTAAAAAATGTTAAACTCGCATCAGGACACGTGGCCTGATGGAAAACTGATAAGACGGAGGGAGAGTAGACCGCCGGCGCGGCGTATGAGAGGAAATAATATCCCCCTCTCTCTCTACCGCGCCGCGAAAATGTATGTCTGCTCCTGCTGTTTGTTTTTAATGTAATATAAATTGTCATGTTTGTGTACGACAGCGCAACAAATGAATATTGTATTTTACCAAATAAATGATAGTACGTACTTTTATACGGATAAATAAAGCAATTTCTGCGAAATTATTCCCTAACCATTCCAAAATATTCAAAAATGCACGACGTTAATGTTCAAGTTTTCACTTCTGCCGGCACTCCCGCAGTGCAACCCGTTTTTTTTAACATAGTCCTTTAATGGTGCAGTAAAACACTTTTTGATCCAAAAACACTGTACCATTATCAGAACGCGGCTTTTGTTAAACTGTTGTATTAGTGAAAAATTCCAACACCTACCAGTTGACGTCATAGAACCTCAATGATTATTCTTAAAATAAAATTACCGAAGGGCATTGAATCTCCATCAAAGGACTGCTCCGAACTAAATTTGTTTCATGTCAAATCCTTTCAGCAGAGTTACTCTCGAAATTAAATTCGCGGATAATCCAGTCTCAATCCAAAAATACTTTGGTTCTACTATTTGACCAACAATTTTCTATACAAATAGTCAAAATAACTGCTTTTTATTAAATGGATTTATATTTTTTGTTTACCTAATTTTAAACTAACTAATTTCCCACCTATTTTTTTTTATCTTTAGAGCTAAAGTTGACCTCACTTGCACCCTGTCGAAAGAGGCTCTAAGCTGCACGCTGCACTCTACCTGGGTGCAGCATCGTATTTGTAAGCTGCCCGACTGGGGAAGTACCTCCTCATCACAGAATACTGCAACCAAATAACAAATCCCTTGAGGGTTGTTGTGTTCCTGCGAGTGAGTGAGTGGCAGCGGGGGTGCGAGGAATATTTTATGTTGCGAGCGTTAATATGGCTACGGTAACCGCTTCACATCATGCGGGCCGTATGCTTGTCTGCCACCCGACGTAGTATAAAAAAAAATGTTATTCAGACTTAGCGGCGTATAGCGTGTGTGAACGTCTACAATTTCTCACGACCTCATTTCTAAACCGACAAGGCCTGATATCCAAGTGTACAAAGGTAATAAGCATTAATAATTTACGATCTAATTATCTTGTACAAAAATCTCATGTTATTAAGGTTTATATCAGCTAAATTACACAGCCGAAAGCGGTTCTTTAGTCATGATTATAATATACGAGTATATAAATATCGTGCGTATCCCGATCTCCTGTGGGAATTGTCAAAAACCCTTTCTTTGTGGATGCCCAAAAATTAAGGGTCATACCTCATGGACAAACCAGTTTTTTTATTGACAAATTACACACGGGCATCTAGTCCCAAACTAAGCAAAGCTTGTACTATGGGTAATAGGTACATTATAATACATAAAAAACACCCAGACTAAGACAAATAGATATATTCATGCTCACAAATATTTGTCTTGTGCGGGGATCGAACCTGCGACCTCAGAGTCAAAGTGGCCATTGCTAACCATTTGACCACCGAGCTCGACAAAGTTCAGTTCAAAGTTTGAAACTGAAGGAAGAACTGTGGAATCAACTTCCCTCAGCGGTATTCCGAACAACTACGACATGGGAGCCTTCAAGATCTTTATTTCCTTAAGGCTGGCAACAGACCCGCAGGCGCCAATTGGTGTTGCTGATCTCCATGGGCCGTTGTGAGTGCTTTCCACCAGGTGATCCACATGCTCGTATCCTCCCAACTCTTATCGCTCCCTTTAATAGCTACCTGTTTGTCAAATAGATGCCGATGAGCTCGGTACTCGAATGGCTAGCAATGCCATAGCATATTGCCTCAGAGGTCGCGGGTTCGATTCCCGCACAAGACAAATATTTGTACCAAAGAACATGTTTGTTTGTCTTGGTCTGAGTGTTTTCTATGTATGTAAGTACAAAAAAGAGGTATTTAAGTATTACTTATAGCATTTATTTAGTACCCATAGTACTAGCTTTGCTTACTTTGGGACTAGATGGCGGTGTATAATTTATCCAGGAATATTTAAGTTTATTCTACTAACGGCTGCCTTTTGCAGATCTGGGGGCACGGCAGTGTCCCCGCCAAGTCGAGCAAAAAGCGGCACGGTCGTACCATCCGTTTCTCGAAGCAATTCCAGCCATTTTCGACCCCCTATAACTTCGTTGTGGAGGAAACTAGAAACCTGAATTTTTAGTAACCAATCAAGCATTGTACAATCAGTATATTGCAAAATTCATTCAATTTGATCCAGTAATTTAAGAATTATAACTACTCAAAGTTCTTAATTTTGTCACTCACTGACTGACCGATCATCAAAACTCTAAGGCACTTCTAGCAAACATAGAAGCTTCAAATTTAGAATACAATTAGTGTTTAGTGTATAAATTAAGGAAAAACCAAAATATTTTGCAATTTCGGTCCAGTTTTCTAGATACACCAACTGCATAAATAACTTTGTAATCCCATATAAATATATAGGATTACATTTGCAGTGAATGAATCATAGGTGTAGATGGGTACCTAGATATAATTTATGTTTACAAGTAACTTCATCATCATCATTATCAGCCTGCATCTATCCACAGCTGGTTATAAGCCTTTCCCAATGCTTTCCACCCTATGCGATCCTCCGCTTTCCGCATCCAACCGGTCCATCATGAGAGGGGGTAAGTCTAAGCTCCGTCGGCCAGGACTTTCCTCCCCCCATCTGCCATTGCTGACTTAGCAGATGTGGCCAGCCCACTGCCACTTCAACTCGCTTACTCTGAGAGGTATGTCGACCATTTTGGTTCTCCGACGAATTTCTTCGTTCCGGATTCGATCCCTCAGAGAAACTCCAAGAATTGGTCACTCCGTCACTCACTGTGCGACTTTTAGTCTGTGAACCAGTGCAACGGTCAGCGTCCAAGTCTGCACCGTAGGTCATGGCGGGGAGGACGCATTGTTCAGGCGCCATCGCATGAAAACACAATGTATCTCACAAGTGATACACATTATATTAAATCAGATTGTTTAGTGCTATTGCCAAGTCAATCTGTTTATTTAAAACATAAAAGATTTTTAATATTGATATGGTCGCTATAAGATTTTGTTAGATTAGCTAATTACGTAATAACTGAAGACACAAGGACCCTTAAGTAGGGACTGAATAAATTAACCGACTTGGTATTACATGGATCTCATAACTTTTTACGGTAGAAGATCTGAGTTGCGAGACTTGTTTTTTTTACAAGTTATGTTTTTGATGGCATAGATTTTATAGAAAGAAGAAAATATTTCAATTTCAATTCATTTCTTCGTTTAAGATATGGTTCGTACATACGTGTTATAAATTATACAAGGTATATCTTGCCAAACTTGTTGGCGTACAAAAATTGATCAGTCACACTACTATATAACGTATCTTATAACATATTTCGCTGTTTACCCGACAAACATAATTTTCTCCCCAAATATATCAACAGGCGTTCATATCATCGCCCATATTAACTTAACAAAAGATACATCCATCATCTCTCTCTACGCTATATTTGACCACCAATATACGTAGATTGGCGCGTAGAGGGTTTTATATATAGTAGGGATATGTTTGCATATGTAATGGTTAATACCTTTTTTTTATACTACGTCGGGTGGCAGACAAGCATACGGCCCGCCTGATGTGAAGCGGTTACCGTAGCCATATTAACGCTCGCAACATAAAATATCGCTCGCGCGCCGCCACCCTCGCTGCCAACCCAGCATCTCCTTCCTTTCTGGTGACCTCACTCACTTGCAGGAACACAACAACCCTCAAGGGATTTGTTATTTGGCTGCGATATTCCGTGAGGTGGAGGTACTTCCCCAGTCGTAAGCTTATAATTACGCTCCCTACCTCTCTTTTCGCCAGAGCTTCGTTTGTCAGTCAGCAGGGTGCACCGCGTGCAGGTGAAGTTGGCTTTGGTTCAAAGATGTTAATGAACTGCTTACACCCCAAATAAATACCTATGGAAATAGCTTAAGTACGAGTAGCTCGATGGAGCTGTTGCATATATCATATATTTCATAATTTTGGATTGTAAATGGTTGCAGGTTGCACCCTGCCTGTTGACTGACAAACGACGCGAAAAGAGACGTAGGACATAGCGTATTTTTTGTCGCCACCACACAGAATACCGCAACCTAATAACAATTGACGAGCTCGGTGGTCGAATGGTTAGGAATGGCCACTTTGACTCCGAGGTCGCGGGTTCGATTCCCGCACAAGACAAACATTTGTGTGCATGAACATGTCTGTTTGTCTTGGTCAGGGTGTTTTCTATGTATTTACAAAAAAAATGTATTTAAGTACATTTATCAGTTGTCTAGTACCCATAACACAAGCTTTGCGCTTAATTTGGGACTAGATGGCGCTGTGTAAATTGTCCAGAAATATTTATTTATTTATTAAATTCCTTTGAGGATTGCTGTGTTCCTGCGAGTGAGTGAGGCACCACAAAGAAAGAAAAGAGTATATGTATTATGAGTATTTCTCCTTCTGACACAGGTGTCTCACACTTAAAAGAAGGAGCCCACCCTCCACATTCTTAAACGTAAATTGTGAAAGAAATAAACATTTTATCATTTTAATTTTCATTTATTGGCTGGTAACGGATCGGCGACCCCTTGGGGGTTGCTGATCTCCATGGGCAATGGTGATTGCTTTCCATCAGGTGACCCACATGCTCGTTTTCCCCCTCTAATATAAAAAAAAAATCAGTATAATCGAACATGCACGTTATAGTCAAAAAACATCGACTGTAATCTGTCTATTTACGGGTTTATTTTACTCGAGCTCCTTCGTGCTTGAGAAGGGCACGTTAAGCCGCCTTCCCAGCTGTTTCATCATTGTGATCATTAGATGAAAGGTGTTAAGCCAAGTCAGTGGACTTTAGGCGGCTTGAAGACACTGACTTCTGCCAACCCACTGTTGAGCACCTCTTCGATTGAGGGGAGATCCGTGCTGTTCTCTTATATTCCTATCATACTCATCTTTGCAGCCATTCGTTGCTTCCTTTTGACGTAAAAGAAAGTTTGACAGAATAAATCGACCCTTATTCATTGCACTGCTGGGATCGGGACAGGCCCACCACACATTCCCACCACTGTGTCTCCTGTGTAGCCAGGATTAACAGCGGCGACCGCCAAAAAAGGCAATGAACAGTGAAGTCCATTGCAGTCCCGGGGGTACAACTACGGCTGCCTTGGAACTCACAACGACTTTAATCAGAAGAAATTAGTAGGAGTAGGAAGCTTTTGGAATTTGACTGCACTGCTGGGATATGAGTATCTCATCAATCGAAGGGTTATAGAGTATACTCCATCATACTACTCAACTGAGGGTTGGCGGAGGCCAGTGTTTTCAAGCCCAGAGGTCACTGAGTTAGCTTAACGACTGGAATCTAATGACAACAGCCTGGAACGACGGCTTAACGTGCCCTTGCGAAGCACGAAAACGCTCGAGATAAATAAACCCATCTATAGACAGTCTACGGTCGACGTTGCTTAACTTGCATGTTCGATTAGACTGATCTTATTTAATACCACCACCATACAGCTGAACTGCGGGTTGGCAGAGGTGTGTTATTATAATAACTTAAGCCACTAATTTAAATAATTTGCAGAGATTAATATTACTGTCTAACAAAACCTCTCTCACCCAGCCAGACAGTTTTATCAGATTTTGATTAATTGATAAAGTTCGATGAGTCTTGGACAGATTCGACATTTTAAATAGTTGTCAAAAAAAATATACTTTGATTATTGAACTTCGGTTACAAAAATTAAAGATGTAATTAAACTTGTTTTATTAAATTTACTTTTTATTAATCACTAATGCCTCTAATGATCGCCATGAAAATCCGTCGAGGACAACAGTTGTAAGGCGCCAATAGTCAATATTTGGGGTGCAAGTAGCTCACTACTATCTTTAGAGCCAAAACCAACCTCACCTGCACGTGGTGTACCCTGCCGACTAGAGACTAAAAGACGCTCTGGCGAAAGAGAGGAAGAGGATTGGGTAAGTACCTCCACCACACAGAATACCGCATCCGCAGCGATATTTCATGTTGCAAGCGTTTATGTGGCTACGGTAACCGCTTCACATCAGACGTGCCGTATGCTTGATTGCCACCCGACGTAGTAAAAAAAAATCAAATATGTTAATGTAAATAAAAGTCACAAAACAAATAGAACGAGCATATTGGCTCCGCTTCGCCTGATGGTAAGCGAAAAGAGGAGCCCCAATCGCATCGGCAATGGACAAGATACCTTGATGTCTTGTCAGTTGACGCTGCCATGCTGGCCTACAAGATGCTCCTTCACGCTTCGCTTGAAGGATCCCATATTGTATGAATGAGGAAATACATATGCCGGCAACGCGTTCCACTTTTTAATGGTGCGACATAGATAGGAGTTGCCAAACTTTTTAGTACGCGAAGGAATGATCCCAACGGTGAACTTGTGAATCGCGTGCACGTGACGTTCTGTGACGTTGTTATTACGCCGAAACTACTCAACCAATCATCATGAAACTTTTTACACATATTCTCAAAGGCATTTTATTACTTTTTTTTATGCTACGTCGTGTGGCAGACAAGCATAAGGCCCGCCTGATGTGAAGCGGTTGCCGTAGCCATATTAACGCTCGCACCATAAAATATCGCTCGCGCGCCGCCACCTCCGCTGCCAACGCAGCATCTCCTTCCCTTCTGGTGACCTTACTCACTCGCAGGAACACAACAACCCTCAAGGGAATCGTTATTTGGCTGCGGTATTCTGTGAGGTGGAGGTACATTCCCCAGTTGGGTAGCATACAATTACGCTCCTTACCTCTCTTTTCGCCAGAGCTTCGTTTGTCAGTCAGCAGGGTGCAGCGCGTGCAGGTGAAGTTGGCTTTGTTTCAAAGGTGTTGATGAACCACTTACACCCCTAAAATTTTATAAAAAACGCAGGCGAAACCGCTGGTGGTAACTAGAATATATTAAACGTCCACACAATATGTTTCGTTCCTAAAGAACACTCTGTTCCATGCCTATTTCTCTAAAAACATATTACATACATGAATACATTATTTATGATACGGATAATAATAAACCTGCCGGCGAAACAAACAAACACGCGTTCAATATTTGTGAGTAGATGCTGTATTCGATTACATAAAGTTATTCTGTTGTTTTCTTAGGGCCTTTGTTTTTCATATAATTATAATGAACTAGCTGTTCTCTGCGGCTTCACATGTTTTTATTTTAATTAACTTTGCAAAAAAAAAAAAACAAGAAAAATAGATTGAAAATTCAGACTTGTTATTTCTTTTTGATTGTCTATCTGTTATTTAGTGACAATATAGATACTACAAACAAACAAACAAACTTTTCCCGTGGGAATAAGACAGATATTCCTGGACAAATTATACACTACCATCTAGTCCCAAACTAAGCAAAGCTTGTACTACGGGTACTAGATAACGATATATTATACTTAAATATATATATATATATATATATATATATATATATATATATATATATATTATAGATATAATATACATATAATACATAGAAAACACCCAGTACAAGACAAACAGGTTGTGAGTGTTTGGGGTGTAAGTGGTTCAGCAACATCTTTAAACCAAAGACGACTTCACCTGCACGCGGTGCACCCTGCTGATTGACAAACGAAGTTCTGGCGAAAAGAGAGGTAGGGAGCGTAGTTGTGAGCTACCCGACTGGGGAATGTACCTCCACCTCATAGAATACCGCAGCCAAATAACAATTCCCTTGAGGGTTGTTGTGTTCCTGCGAGTGAGTGAGGTCACCAGAAAGGAAGGAGATGCTGCGTTGGCAGCGGGGGTGGCGGCGCGCGAGCGATATTTTACGATGCGAGCGTTAATATGGCTGCGGTAGCCGCTTCACGTCAGGCGGGCCGTATGCTTGTCTGCCAGCCGACGTAGTATAAAAAAAACAGACACGTTTATACACACAAATATTTGTCTTATGCAGAGATCGAAAACGCGACCTCGGAGTCAAAGTGGCCATTGCTAGCCGTTCAACCACCGAGCACGTTATAGATAGAAACGTTTATTACAAACTACAGTCACACACATACTAAAAAAAAATGGTTGCCTGTAAAGTCGGTATACGGGCGAAAGTTTTACGTGACAACGACTTTGAGTGGTAAAATGTTTTCGAGTGGAAGGGACGCATGCCTTTCACTTTTTATGTCTGTCTCTCTCGCTCTTAGGCGGGCTAACCATGCCCGAGTGGAAGGGACGCGTGCCTCTCACTCGCTCTCATTGTGAGCGCATAACGTGAGCGCAGCGTAACGCAGTTTCTTGAAGTGTCACCCGGCTAACCAATTTATAAGACGTTGTCACGTCAAAATATAATAAAAAACAAGGAGGGAACTTAAACTGTAAGAAACAGAGCAAAGATAAAATATGCATGTGTGTGCTTCAGCAAGCAAATGTCCACAGTTCAATGTGACTTTTTTTTGCACATTGTGTAAAAATCACTGATTTTCAGTTGTCGACGAGCACACAGGCACGACTGACTAAAAATTGAGAAAAAAAAATTTGGTTGTCCAAAATAGCCAATAACTAGCAATAACCAAAATAGCCAATAACTAGCAATAACCGAAATAGCCAATAACTAGCAATAACCAAAATAGCCAATAACTAGAAATAACCATTAACTAGAAATTACCGAAATAGCCAATAACTAGCAATAACCAAAATAGCCAATAACTAGTAATAACCAAAATAGCAATAACTATTTACAAAAACTCAACAAGTGCCTCCAATGAAACAGCAAGAAAAACGTGAGTAAAAATCATTCTAACAACCAATCTGCTTAAATATGTAAAAGGCAGTCACCCTCCTATGTCGCTTCCTCCTTCTATCTCGGCAAATGGAACTTTATTGTTCTAGCTTAAGAGTATAAATCCCCTTGGAAACAGTAGATCCATTTCACGAGTAACAATATTTCTTCTAATAAACTAAACTGGGTATTCCCGTTTGTATTTGTGAACGTTTATTATATTTTTCGTTCTGGTTTTTGCAGATGTTGCTTCTTTCTGTTCGGTGTAATTTTGTTATTTAAAATGTGAATTTGATTTGGAGCGAAATATTTTGGTTTGGAATTAGGTTTAATGTACTAACCAAAATACTTACAGTATAGAATATAAAAAACAAAGGGTTCGGACATGACAGGGTTATAAATTTGAATCTATATCTATATAATTTTAACTTGAGGATTTTAAATGGTATTTATATACTTACGTTTAAGTAAGTATAAGAATTATTGCAAACAACTACTTAGGGCTGTTTTGTTATAACAAATTAAAAATTATGTGCAAATAACTAACTCCACGCGTACGAAGTCACGGGCGGCCGCTAGTTATTTATCATTTTTTATTTATTTATAAATTAGGTTGGTACGAGGTTGGCGTGTTGATTGGCAGAGCACCGCCTTCTATGATGACGGTAGCCGTTGGATCTAACTCATCTATATCTCCGAGAGAATGGTCGCTTAGTGGCTCACCATGGTAAAAACTGACCGTATCAGCATTCTCGAGCGGTGTGGCCAAACTCTTCAACCTGAAGTAAATTGAAAAAAATTCAATACAGCCGGCAATACCCATCCGGTATCACGGTTTAAATTCGGACATCGACCGAGATTTGATAGCTTCGCTGATTTTTCAAGAAACAAATGCCCTTGTACTTTGCCATCACTTTAGCCTTATGAAACGGATGTAATGAGTGGCACCCGAATCCAGGACGTGTTCCGTTATCGCCATTGATATCCCAGATTCTTCTAGCTCCTCAGCTACATTGGAAATCGGTACTTCAGGTGGAGTCTGAAGAGAGTGGCCACGCCACTGTAAAAATTGATTGTTTTTTGTACTGAACTTGTTCAAGTTTATTGGATTATTTTTGCTACATGTATAATGTATAATGCATTAACAACTGCCTATAATGTAAAATAACGCATTACGAATCATGCATTTATAGCATTAGGCTTTCCGAATACAGCACAATGTGTTAAATCATGCCTTAGCCTTTTAATGCCGTATTTGCCTAATTGCTGTCTCTCACATTGCTAAGAGGGGAAGTCCAATTCCAAAAGCTAAATTCAAAAGAAATTAGTAGGAGTAAGAACTCCTACTAATTTCTTCTTATTGGCCATGTGGTTTCCGGCAGACTAGAATAGAATCACTCCGTCTCTTCCCGTGGATGTCGTACAAGGCGACTAAAGGAAATACATTATAAAACATCGATCAGGCCTCCCCAACCCGTCTGGCCAGCGTGGGGAGTGTAGGGCAAATTCTCCTCCTGTCTGAGACGGACGAGAGAGGGTCGTGCTCCTGTAGTGGATGGAGACTATGGAATGAAAGTGGAAATGACCTGGTGATTATGAAATTCGTTGTGAGTTCCAAGGCATCCGTAGTCTTACCTCCGGGATTGGAATGGACATTTTTTTTTTTTTTTTTTTTTTATTCGAGTTAGGCTTGCGTTTGACCACTATCTCGCCTGGTGTTAAGCGATGATGTGGTCTACGATGGAGCACGCTTGCCTAGAAGATACCTATTCACTCTTGATTTGAAGACTCCCAGGTTGTACTTCTCCGGAAACACAGACTCAGGCAAGGAATTCCACTCTTTGGCAGTACGCATAATAAAAGCAGAAGCAAAGCGCTTAGTGCGTATGGGTGGAATATCAACCATATAGTGGTGGCGCATCTCAGTGCGTCTGGTTGTCCGATGGTGAAAAGGAGAAGGGAGAATTAGGTTAAAGAATTCCATGGCACACTCACCAAAATGCAGCCGATAAAACACTGATAGGCTTGCTACCCTGCGGCGATGTTCCAGGCTCTGAAGCCTAGCATCGACTAATCGGTCGTTTCCAATGAGCCTCTTGGCTCTTCGCTCAAAAGATTCCAGCATCTCAAGCTGATATTTAGCAGCGCCATCCCACAGATGAGAGCAGTACTCCAGACAGGACCGGACTTGAGCCCGGTACAGACTGAGTAGCTGATCCGGTCCGAAATAACGTCTCACCCTCGAGAGAATACCCAGCTTTTTGGCAGCGATTTGGGCCTTAGCCTCAATAAATGAACCAAAATTGAGAGTGGGCGTGAGCGAGATGCCAAGAAGCTCAAGACAACCGGATATCGGAATCGACACATTTTGGAAAGTAGGTGTCAGGTAGAAGGGACTCAGTTTGGCGGTAAAAAGGCACGCTTGTGTTTTTGTGGCATTGAACCTTACCAGATTAGCCTCACCCCATTCCGAGACGGCTTGCAAGGAGAGGTTCAGGCGCTCCACCATGGACTCCCTAAGTGACTGAATTTCCGGTCCCCTAGCTCGAGCGTTGGACACATAGCTCTCTACAATAGTGCAGTCATCAGCATACCCTATTATGCTGGGTTTTAGTAAATCGTTGACGTGTAACAAAAAAAGTGTTGCAGAGAGTACCGACCCCTGAGGGACTCCAGCGTTGACAACCATTTGATCGGACGAGCAACCATCAATGACCACTCGAATCGACCGGTCCCTCAGAAAGTCTGATATCCAAACACAAAAGCCAGGGGGCAGGCCATAGGATGGAAGCTTACTAATAAGGCTGTCGTGCCAGACCTTATCGAATGCCTTAGAGACATCCAGAGAGACGGCAAGTGCTTCCCCATGTCTCTCCATAGCCAAGCTCCAAATGTGCGTTGCATACGCTAGGAGATCTCCAGTAGACCGGTTACGGCGGAACCCATATTGCTGGTCACTGAGAAGATCATTTGCTTCGAGGTATGCCATGAGCCTGTTGTTTATAATGCGCTCCATAGTCTTGCACAGTATGGAGGTGACTGATATGGGTCTATAATTCGACGGGTCGGCACGACTACCTTTTTTGGGCACAGGCTGCACGTTGGCCAGCTTCCACGACCTAGGCACTTGTCCAGTCGACAGTGAGAGACGAAACAGTCGCGTGAGTACAGGAGAGAGCTCAGGTGCGCAGGTTTTAAGCACTATAGCTGGGATACCATCAGGTCCACTGGCTTTGTTCACATCTAGGCTTTGCAGCATTTTACGGACCTCCTTCTGGCGAATACGTATATTGGACATGAATGTCTTCGGGCAGTCTAGGAGGTATTTTGCCAGTAGTGTCTAGACATGAAGATTCCGCAAAAAGAGAAGCAAATAAGTTCGCTTTCTCTTTAGCAGTGTGAGCCAGTGTCCCATCGGCTTTCAGCATGGGGGGGGAGTGAGGGACGGCAAAAGTTCGATTCGACCGACTTAGCTAGGGACCAAAACGCCTTACTACCCGCTGGGTATGAGGCCAGTTTATTCCCAATACGGCTTATGTGGTCAAATCGAACCTTTTTTAGAGCTTTCTTACAGTATTTGGCAGCTGCAACTTAATCGTACATTGCCTTTTTTGGTGGTCGCCGCTGTTAATTCTGGCTACAGTGGGAGACACAGTGGTGGGAAAGTGTGGCGGGCCCCCGTCCCGTTAAAAAAGATCATGCCTTAGACCATTGTTCAGAAAATCCCAAATTTTTGTAGTAATGTTTATATAATATCCTTCTAAGATACGGACAAAGTCAAAGGGAAAACAGTAATATAATGCTGTTGACTATGCCCCCAAATAAAATGAAATGCAAATAAGACTATCTAAACCCTTTTCACGTCTGGCAGGGTCTGCCAGACCCATGACTTGACAAACAGTTGCCATTTTTGTTATATAGAATTTGTCGTGCGATTTTGAGTAAGCAGCGTAATGTTATCGATTTACAGGTCACGTTGCCCTTCTCAAACTCCGCGATAATCTTGTGTTCATGTTTGCAAAATGTGATGCGGGGATAGCCCCGCTATTTAGCGTTATTAGACTTTTAAGCGCGCACTGCGGCTTTTAGCTGTTATACTTATTGAGACAAGATACAGATTTTTTTCGAAGCGGCAAAGGGCTGCCCTTTTGCCGCTGCCTACACTAGTTTGTGCTCACGTATCCCTTTGAAAATACAACATAAAATGGCGGTGTTTCGCCGTTGCGTCATTTGTTACTCAGCTAAAAGTCGCACTGCGCGATTAGACTACGAGCTATATCGACAACCATAGTTCTACACTGGTTGAACTCGTACTATTTTCAGTACAGTGAAGAAGTATCGATTTTTTCTGAAACGTTGCTTTACTTTCATCTATGAGTAAGAAAATACACAGTGTAATACACAAGTTATTTGTAGTTGTACGGTAACATAATAATTAAATGTTTTCCTGCAACATGAAACTGCAACGTTTGTACTTTGTAAGGAGTTTCGTCACTGCTACTTACTTTGTACGTAATTTTATATCGATGTACCATTGTAATTGTGATAGCTATAGAATAAAATCTTTTTGGAAGCCTATTATTTTAGTCAATATCAACGTATTCCAACAGTCTAACATTCCTCGTATATTATTTTAAACAGAAAAATAATATTTTTGCAGGTCTGTCAGACTCACCAGATATTTTTGTAATTTCCATCCAATAGATATGCTAAAGGGTGATCTGCAAAACTTAGCAAATATTTGTGATACATCTGAACTAAGGAGGAAAACGTGCGGGAAATAGAAGTCGACATATGCTCGCCTTTTTATTTGAAAGAATTTCTAAGAAAAAAAATTTTCAATATTGAGAACTAAAAAGTTTACTTTGTTTCGCTCATCGTTTTTTTTTTTTATTTTGACAGATGATGTATTTCTGTTACAACAGTTGCAACAGAAATACATCATCTGTGAAAATTTCAACTGACTAACTGTCACGGTTCATGAGATACAGCCTGGTGACAGACGGACGGACGTACGGACGGACAGCGGAGCCTTAGTAATAGGGTTCCTTTTTACCCTTTGGGTACGGAACCCTAAACAAACACATACTAAAAAATAAAAAAACCGGACAAGTGCGAGTCGGACTCGCCCACCGAGGGTTCCGTAGGTACGTAGTATCATTATTAAATTTGATATTTTTCATTATAAATAAGAAATCATGCGTCGAAAAAAATAAATAAAATATATTTTGCAATGTGTACATCAAGCCCTTTCATATGATACCCAATTTGAACTAGTAGTTTCAATTTGAAATTTCGACACCTTATAAAAATATAGACCCCCTATTTTTTAAGATCTATTTACAAATGTATAGTTTTGAGATTTATTCCTGTACTTGTAGTCTATAACGATGTTACTTACCAAATTTCATAGTTCTAGGTCAACGGGAAGTACCCTATAGGTTTTGATACCCTTGAGTGTGTCGAAATATGCGTTTTTTGCTGAATAAACGGCCGTAACTTTTTTCTACGTAAACTTAGCAGTTTGATTATTTTACAACTTCATGGGACCGTAGACCTGAGTATACTGTTCAAATTTCAGCTTGATACCTCCACGCATTCTCGACAGACAGACAGACAGACAGACAGACAACAAAGTGATCTTATAAGGGTTCCGTTTTTCCTTTTGAGGTACGGAACCCTAATAGAATAAAATAAATATTTAAGGGGGCTCTCATACAACAAACGTGATTTTTTTTGCTCGTTTTTGCTCGTAATTGATAACGGTAACAGGTAGATGCTTGAAATACTCACATAATATTTAGTTGTATATTCACTTTAAAAATAAATAATCAAATTAAAATAAAACAAATATTTAAGGGGGGCTCCCATACAACAAACGTGATTTTTTTTGCCGTTTTTATAGATAATGGTACGGAACCCTTCGTGCGCGAGTCCGACTCGCACTTGGCCGGTTTTCTATTATCTTACATATCGAAAGGTACTGATGGATTGACATGTTTTTTTTACGAACTGGAGCACAGATGGCCAAAGCACGCAAGTAGTGTAGTTCAAATTGCCTAATTAACGTTTTAGTTTTTTTATGACGTAGCTGGTCTCCACGGGCGGTGGTAATTGCTTACCACCAGGTGACCCACTTGCTCTTTTGCCCCCTTCTCATATAAAAAAACAACTAAAGATTTTTTTTCTTTTTTTATTATACTACGTCCGGTGGCAGACAAGCATACGGCCCGCCTGATGTGAAGCGGTTACCGTAACCATATTAACGCTCGCAACAACGATATTTTTTTTAAACGAGATTTATAAAAAATAAAGATTTATAAAAAAAAAAAAATATATTAATCTCATTATTATTATAACCTACAAGCGGCCCGGTACGTGCTTCGCTACGTATAAAGTGAAATAATAAAAAAAAAACACCAAATTCATTTATTCAAACAAAAAAATATTTTATTAATTGCTAGCTATTTTAAAACTTAATCCAAAACATTTGGATAAACAATATTTTTTGTTTTTCTATTTTGAGCATGAATAAACAAACTGCCCTAGTCGGGGTACCGGTCTCTGGAACAGGCAACATAAAGTCGAAGCACGTCCAAAATGAAATGACCGCATGAATGACATAACAACATGCTTGTACTGTCCACACTGAAAAAAGTTTCAATTTGACAGCACAATCCCCATCTGAAAAAAGTTTCAATTTGACAGCAAAATCCCCAGTAACAAAATGATCCGCCATTTATTGAATTCATTTGTTACAAAAAATGTGATGAATGAAGAACCACTCTACCGATTTTTAGAAACAACTTAGTCCGAATAAACCCTAAACATTTGGTTTGGATAGGTGAGCCCATTCTTGAGTTATAAAATTGCAACGAAAAGTGGCATTGATTTTTATTAATATAGATAGATAGATTTGTTACAAAAAATGTGATAAATGAAGAACCGCTCTACCGATTTTGTGCAAACTTCACCTAAACCATCTACTAAATAGTCCGAATAAACCCTAAACATTTGGTTTGGATAGGTGAGCCCGTTCTTGAGTTATAAAATTGCAACGAAAAGTGGCATTGATTTTTATATATATAGATTTACGATATATATCATACATATAAAACAGGATAATTTGTTATTTCGGCGTGATTCCCTTGTTCGTATTTTTTTCTTTCTATTTATTCTCTATTACCCTCGTGTATTTCCTCCTTCATACTGAATACTAAATTTAGGCTTTTCACGAGAAGTCGCAGCGGAAAATGTCACCGGTAAGTGGCAAGTTGGTAAGTGACTCGGGAAGTACGAGCTGAATATATTACTGAGGTTTATTTGAGGTTTGGAAATAATGGACTTTTACATAGTAGATACAAACATCCAGTAGACCATTGGACGAGCTCGGTGGCGTAGCGGTCAATGACGAGGCTTCGACACCAACGCCCGTGGGTTCGATTCCCACACAGGACAAACATTTGTGTGCATGAACATGTCTGTTTGTCTTGGTCTGGGTGTTTTCTATGTATCATAAGTATGTATTTACAAAAAAAATGTATTTACGTATGTTTATCAGTTGTCTAGTTCCCATAACACAAGCTTCGCTTACTTTGGGGCTAGATGGCGCTGTGTAATTTGTCTGACAATATGTATGTATATGTAACATAGCACTGTGGTCATTCGTGAAGTACTCGTATATATATTTCGGCACGAATGGTCCTCTAGGTCTGTGTTCCGCAGGTGTGTGCCGTGGCACACTGGTGTATGAATGAATGAATGAATGAATGAATTTATTTATTGCCTTAAATGTGGTATATAGATAAACACAAAGCCAGATAACTGATAAATGTACTTTTTTTGTAAATACATACTTATAATACATTGAAAACACGCAGACCAAGACAAACATACATGTTCATGCACACAAATGTTTGTCGTGTGCGGGAATTGAACCCGCGGCCTCAGAGTCAAAGTGGCCATTGCTAAGCATTCGACCACCGAGCTTGTTACGGTATCGTCCTACATGAAGACCGCCGACGCAGCATAGCATTGCACACGGCACCGATGCATGAATATTTCGCAAGTGCGGTAAACTGCTGATGCAGCAGCACGTGTTCGCATCGGCGCCTGGCCTCGCCGCCGCGTGGACTCGGCCACTTGGGCTTCATACTTCGACCCGTTAGGATTAATATTAGTTGTAATTATTTTTGTATAATTCTTTTCTTTTCTTTAATAAATAAGTGATAAAATTTTGTTTTTTTTTTAAAGGCTGGCAAATCCATATTTAGCTCGTCAAAATATGTATATACAAATCAAATTGTTATTGTTATGTTATCTGATAGCTTGAAAAAAAAATACCCATACCGGCAATTACTTTGAGCATTCTTCTTCGTTAAAGGTCTGTAAATACCGAAATGCTGGTCTTAGAAATGAAATTACCAAAAATAAGAATATTATTTATAAATGGTATAATTGCGCACAAACCCAATGACTGAGTAAATAATTTCATTTTATTTCAAACTAGACGTTGTATTTTCTTTACATAGTGTTATAAATGTTAAGATATTTTTTTTCCGATATTTAGAATCGAATATTAGCTGGTCTCGACCCCGATTGACCCGATTAATCCGATTGACGACCAACGGGTAGAGGTGGAGAGACGTCGTGAGGCGAGTCCTGTCTGCTGCCTCATCATGATAACCACGACCATTCTGACAAGAGTATGGCGACAAAGAAGAAGATTAGCTGCTCATAAAAAAATAACTATCAACAGTACAGATACAGACTTTGTTTTACAGATGAGTTGATTTACAAAATATATAAAATATGTAATAAAAAACCGGCAAAGTGCGAGTCGGACTCGCCCACCGAGGGTTCGGCCGTATATTTTTTTCACGTAAACTTTGCAATTTAATTTTTTTACAACTTCATGGGACCGTAGACCTGAGTATACAGTTCAAATTTCAGCTTGATACCTCCACGCATTCTCGACATAGAGGGTCTTGACAGACAGACAGGCAGACAGACAGACGGACAGACAGACGGACAGACAGACAGACAGACGGACAACAAAGTGATCTTATAAGGGTTCCGTTTTTCCTTTTGAGGTACGGAACCCTAAAAACACATCATGATCATAACTGCATTATGTCATGCAATGCTGCATAAATAATCTGTCGTCTTGAGAATCTGTCTTTTTGAGAATCTGTCTTTTTGAGAATCTGTCCTTTTGAGAATCTGTCCTTATGCGAAAAAAGGGCAAAGTTATCCATTCTATGACACTAAATTGAAAGTTCTAGAGCAAATAAAACATGATACATTTAAAGCTTTGTTGTTCATGTAAATGATATTCGTCAGTCCCTTGTAATGCGGATACTGAAAAAAGTCGTTGGATCCTTGTAATGTTCATATATTCAAGAGCACTACACAAAATGTCCGTTACATGCCAGTAATGGACAGTGATGCAAATGATAGATAAGGGTAGAGGGTCTACCGTCTCCACGACGTCTTGCTAATGTTTACTGTACCGAAATGATTGAAAACTATATGCTTTTAGAATGTTGGTAATGCTAAAATCTATGATGTTATAAATAGGTACTATAGAGTATACCTATATTATTTGTAAAAAAATGTAGACCCAATAAGTGTCTTACCTCGCAATTAGTTGTCACAAGCAAGCCGACGAAACTGAAGTTTGTGACAATTGATTTTTTTTTTATACTACGTCGGGTGGCAGACAAGCATACGGCCCGCCTGATGTGAAGCGGTTACCGTAGCCATATTAACGCTCGCTATATAAAATATCGCTCGCACGCCGCCACCCCCGCTGCCATCGCAGCATTTCCTTCCTTTCTGGAGACCTCACTCACTCGCAGGAACACAACAGCCCTCAAGGGAACCGTTATTTGGCTGCGGTATTCTGTGAGGTGGAGGTACATTCTCCAGTCGGGTAGCTTACAATTACGCTCCCTACCTCTCTTTTCGCCAGAGCTTCGTTTGTCAGGCAGGTGAAGTTGGCTTTGGTTCAAAGATGTTGATGACCACTTACACCCCTTATTGATTGAAATAAATAAAAATACCGTATTCTGTATTACGAAAATGTACAATTTATGTTGATATAGTAAATAGGTTAAGTCCATGGTATCACATATCCACATGAAAGTAGGTACACAATAATATATGAAGTAAACATGTATTTTGGGTTAATTTAATATTTTTGCAATAAAAATTCGCTATTGTGCCGATTAAGCATTCAGTGAGGAAAAGAGATAGCAAGTAATTTAATGAGCCGGGATGAGAAGGATAGCAATACTCTCTCGCAGGCGACAGGTACAGTTTTCTGACGAAATTTAATATGGGTATACCATCTATAGTACATAACATAGGCAAAGAGTGATTGTTAGGGGTTTGAGTTCAAATATCTTACTAAATAGTTGATGTTCTAACCAATAAATTATATTCTATTCAAAATTCATGTCGTTCAATTATATTTTTATACATTATATATTTAATACACTGCCAGTAACGATAGAAATATAACATTATTAACTGTCAGCTGAGATGTTTTAGCCATAGATGCGGTCTACTGGCCTCCATTGTGACAAGAAGAACGTAAAGTGTAAGGTTTTGGGGTGTAAGCGGCTTACCACCTTTAGAATCAAAGTCAACCACACCTGCACGCGGGGCACCCTCCCGGCGAGCGAAAGAGGCTCGGACGCAAGTGTCTCTGTATATAAAATGTTCCAATTAAAATAATTTAAAAAACAAAAAACCCGCCTGCATGGATAACTACAATTAAAAATCAACTGAAAAGACTGAAACAAGATAAAAATTCAATGATAAGGTATTTAAAAAAGCAATGATTAGGAAGGTACTTAAAACTAGAAACGTAAATTGAAACACTACAAAACCTATGTACCTACGTATTGTACACTTAGAAATATCAGCACGGTAGTCTTTCAATTTTTTGCAACAGTATAAACAGAATTGCAGTCGGAGGCATGAAATTAAGTGCTTCTATATGATAAATTATTATCTCTTTGCGCATGCCTCCGACTGCAATTCTGTTTATACTGTTGCAAAAAATTGAAAGACTACCGTGCTGATATTTCTAAGTGTACAATACGTAGGTACATAGGTTTTGTAGTGTTTCAATTTACGTTTCTAGTTTTAAGTACCTACCTAATCATTGCTTTTTTAAATACCTTATCATTGAATTTTTATCTTGTTTCAGTCTTTTCAGTTGATTTTTAATTGTAGTTATCCATGCAGGCGGGTTTTTTGTTTTTTAAATTATTATTTTATTTATGTCTTTTTAGTTAAGAAAGATTACGTAACCGGATTAATTCCTTAAATGAGTTTATGTCATGTGGTTGATTTAGCAATTTTTTAGCGTCAAGAGAACTGATAGCAAGTCCGGAGAGAGTCTTTACTCTACTCAAAGCAACGTAGGCTTGACCTTTTGCAAATAAGTTTTTACTTAAATCTACAACTGCTCGGTCTAAAGTTGTGCCCTGTAATTTATGCACCGTCACTGCCCAGCATAAAATTAAGGGAAGCATTCGTCGCTCGATCTTGCCTTTACCACGTAAAGCATCAAATTCTGTAGCACAAGGCTCGATCCGGACTCCAATTCCAGGTAGGTTCCCTGTTATACTTGGATCATCGAACTCCACAAATACCGCTTGTGGAAGTTCTCCCGGCTCCAACTGCTCTCTGCGTAGTGCTGGCCAGTCTATTCGTCGGATAACACCCATGGCACCGTTAACCAGCCCATGGTTAACATTGATGTTCCGTCTTAGCATGGCTCGAGAGCCTACACCTAATTTGAGTTGGTTTAGTATACCACCTGTTTTATTGGGATCTTCAGGTATGTATTCCTCTCGTGGTTTTTGACCATATGTTTTAGGATCCAATGAGATATCTACAGCACTAACAGTGTATACTTGTGTGAGCTTTTCTAACTTTTCTGTCATGGTCGCGTTATATGCATCAACCAGTCTAGTTGTTGGGAAAATTCTGACAGCTTCTCCATCCTCAAATGGCCCTATCAACGGTACTCTGCGGCCTTCTATGATTGATAACTGCTGCATTGTAAGTTCTCCAACGCGAAGACTGTTTAATATGTCCACAAAAGTTGTATCTCCAGCTTGCCTCATATTTTGGGGCAACTCACAAAAACTGAATAAATTCCAGAGATTAATTTCAGCAGATAAAATTTCTGGCTGACGAAAGCAATAAGATCCCCCAGTCCTTCATTTTGATACCCCACTTAATATGCCTGGTAGATTTATTTTTATTTCCTCACATTATGGCTTCAAACAGCCGCTATATTGTTTTTTTTTATATTTCACCTACCTAAGAACACTCGAGCTATTAAGACAAATCTAACGATACCTCAAATGTGAAAATCCATTCAACGGTTCTAGAGATACAAGGTAATAAAGAATATTATATACATACAAGATACGCGCTACCCTCCTGGCAGTCGGGTAAAAAAAACAAAAAACATACAGACATGGTATGATTGCTAACAATGTCAAGAATATTTTTTATTCCTCGACCCAAAAAGAGGGGTATTAGAAGTTTTAAGTATCTATGTGGGGCGTTAGTTTGTACCCGGGACTAACAGGTTGACGTGCCCTACCTAGTACAAAGGAGCTACTTATCGAGCCTACGGTCAACGTTGCACGACTTGCGTACACTACGGAGATGCGTCGTGTTTGTGTATTATATGTATGTGTTTATATTCTTTGACGTCGTCTCAACGAATCAACGCATTGTATGCCACACTTGCGTTACGGCGTCGTACGACGTCGCAATGCAAGAAGGTAGTGCGTCACAGCGCAACGTCTAGTGCGGATTTTAGTCTTCATTCGATAATAAATCGGAACAGACGTCTTCCAGTTGAGCGATTTAGTTAGCGGTGGAGCTGCGAAATTAAACTGAGCGTTCCAGATAACGAACTAGAACACTGTCCGCCATCTCACCGGAACTAGGACAGCGCACAGCACCCGCTTCGTCTATAGTCTGTTGATCCGTTGAAACGTCGCATGCGACGACGCAGCGCATATTGTGACATGTCGCGTAATGCACTGCTCAGGAGATTAAAAAGTATGAAGTATGACGAGCTCGGTGGTCGAATGGTTGGGAATGGCCACTTTGACTCAGAGGTCGCGGGTTTGATTCCCGCACAAGTCAAACATTTGTATACATGAACATGTCTGTTTGTCTTGGTCTGGGTGTTTACTATGTATTATAAGTATGTATTTACAAAATAATATGTATTTAAGTACATTTATCAGTTGTTTATTACCCATAACACAAGCATTGCGCTTAAGTTGGGACTAGATGGCGCTGTGTAAACTGTCCAGAAATATTTATTATTTATATTTATTAAGTGCAGCGGCGCCATTTAGCTTCCCCTACTTACATATACTTTTTTTTTTTTTTAAATGAGAGGGGGTAAACGACCATGTGGGGTCACCTGCTGGAAAGCAATCACCACCGCTCATGGAGATCAGCAACAGCAAGGTGTCGCCGATACATTGCCAGCCTATACTCTCTGTCCTGCTGGTGACCTCACTCACTCGCAGGAACATAACAACCCTTAAGGAAATTGTTAATTGGCTACGGTATTCAGTGAGGTGGAGGTACTTCCACAGCGGGGCAGCTTAAAAATACGCTATGCCATACCTCACTTATTGTCAGAGCCTCGTTTGTCAGTCAGCAGGGTGCACCACGTGCAGGTGAGGTTGGCTTTGGTTCATAGATATTGATGAACTACTTACACCCCAGTACCTGCGCACTATGTTACTTAGATATTCCTTTTAAGTTCCTATCAATATGAGTAGAATTGGTGTACCCACAATTTGGACATATACTGTTTCAGATTCAGACAAAGGTTAATGTTATAACACCCTATTTATGTTATAGGTCGTTTTTCAACCTTTCAATACATACCCTAACCTTTTGAAATAAAATCATTGTATGCTATGAAAGCCTCTGGGTTTTTAAAATAGCACAGGATTGTTATGTAATGGATTTTCGTCGAAATCACGTTTCATTTCCATACGTTACTATTGTGGATTTTGAGGATCTCAGGACTGAAAATTATTTTCGTACTATAATTTCTAACATTTAATTTATTACTCGATGTTCTACTTGCCTATCGCTGTAATGTCCACTCCACGCAGTTCCTCTTAGGTGGACTGGAAGGGATCCCCATGTGGGGTGAGTCCGCCTTTCTACCGCTTTATTTTTCACTTATTCATTATATAATTTGAACAATACAAACAAACAAACTTTTTATCTGACTATAGATAAAACGAAGAATAGAAAATGAAAACTGATTTCATCGATGTATCATCATCATCAGGTCATTTTAGTCTCCACTACAGGAGCACGACCCTCTCTCGTCCGTCCCAGACGGGAGGATTTGGCCTACACTACCCACGCTGCCAGACGGGTTGGGGAGGCCTGATCGATGTTTTATAATGTATTTCCCTTAGTCGCCTTAGACGACATCCACGGGAAGAGACGGAGTGATTCTATTCTAGTCTGCCGGAAACCACACGGCCAACAATCTTTCCCACTTTAGTGGTATAAAAAATCATCGATGTATAGGCATTAGAAAATATTAATTTTATACTTTCATGGTGGTTTTTAGTATAATCATTATAACGGAATGGGGGCCCACCACACGTTATCATCACTGTGTCTCCTGCGTAGGCAGGATTAACAGCGGCGACCACCAAAAAAGACCATGTGATGAAGTCTATTGCAGTCCCGGGGGTAAGACTATGGCTGTCTTGGAACTCACAACAAATTTAATCAAAAGAAATTAGTAGGAGTAAGTAGCTTTTGGAATTTTGGAGTAAGTAGCCTGGCAAGGAAAAGAGATGACAAAAGATGGAAAAGAGATGGCGATAGTGTAAGTTCCAACCTCAGCAGGAACCGTTTTCTGGTGTAATTTAGTATGAGTATGTCATATCTATAGAAATATAACATCATTGGTCAGAATAAATTGGATTTAGAGTACTTTGAGCAATACAATACGTAAAAAATGATGATATGTGACATCTGACCCTCTTCAAAATAGATACTACATATTAGTGGACAGTCTATTGAGGTAAAAGCATAAATCATTAATAATACTTGCTGAATCTCGCACATTTTGTCTGCCTTACCTGCTCATGCCTGCCTTGAATTGAAAGAAATATATTATTTTAAATATATTTGATTGACGTTTTTCAGAGCAAAAAAAAATTTATAGATCAGTCAAAGTATCATCCTATCTGCCTTACATAATCTTGGCCATAGAAAACACCCAGACCAAGACAAACAGAAGTACATGCACAGAAATATTTGTCTTGTACGGGAATCGAACCCGAGTCCTCGGAGTCAAAGTGACTATTGCTAACCATTCGACCACCGAGCTCGTCTATCATAAATTTAAAATATGAACCAGAATGCGGCAATTTATAGTGTGGTTTGCACGTCTAAAATTTACGAACAGAGACCGGAAGTTGGTATGTGAACGGCTTCCTGTGATTATTATTTTAAACTATGGATCTATTCTTAGGTATTAGCTACTAGAGATCGGATAATAAGCCGCCGGAACTTTTCATCAAGCGTGCCGTCTGCTTGTTTATCACCTTAGATGTGTAGATAATATATTTATAACAAAAAGCCTGACTGCATTTTCAGGGTTCGATCCCCGCACAAGACAAATATTTGTGTGCAAGACCATGTCTGTTTGTCTTGGTCTGGGCGTTTTCTATGTATTATATAATCTATATATATATATATATATATATATATATATACATTTAAATAAAAAAAAAAATGAAAACTGATTTCATCGATGTATCATCATCATCAGGTCATTTTAGTCTCCACTACAGGAGCATGACCCTCTCTCGTCCGTCCCAGACAGAAGGAGGATTTGGCCTACACTACCCACGCTGCCAGACGGGTTGGGGAGGCCTGATCGATGTTTTATAATGTATTTCCCTTAGTCGCCTTGTACGACGACTAATTTAAAAAAAAAATATTTAAGTATTGTACCATTTATCTAGTACCCATAGTACAAGCTTTTCGCTTAATTTGGAACTAGATGGCGCTGTGTAAATTGTCAAGGAATATTTATTTTATTTATTATTTTTCAAAGAAGCGACCAGCCCTTACTTCTCCCGTGTAGAATTTTTGTTACCCCCATTTTTGTTACAATTCTCATTGGTGCTCCGCTTCTATTGGTCGTAGCGTGGTGTTATTATAGCGTATAGCTTTCCTCGATAAATATACTATCTAACACTAAAATATTTTTTCAAAAGTGTTCAACCAAACTTCATAATATAATCTGTGATATTTGTCGAATTTCCGAACAATTACCTACGTAAAGAAAACCGAAAGAGCGACGAGCTCGGTGGTCAAATGGTTAGCAATGATACTTTGACTCCGAGGTGTGTTTGTGGGGTGTAAGTAGTTCATCAAGATCTTTGAACTAAAGCCAACTTCCCCTGCATGTGGTGCATCCTGCTGACTGACAAACGAAGCTCTGGCGAAAAGAGAGGTAGGGATCGTAATTGTAGGCTACCCGACTGGGGAATGTACCTCCACCTCACAGAATGCGGTATTCTGTGAGATGGAGGTACATTCCCAAATAACAATTCGGATCGATTGTACTCTCTCTCTACACGCAGAGATGTAGCGTCTCTTTGCGTTCGATACAAATTATATCACGGGGAGTGCTCCGGCAAAAACGAGCAAAAAAAAAAACACCTTTGTTGTATAGGAACCCCCTTAAATATTTATGTGTGTGTATATGTTTTTTAGTATTTGTTGTTGTAGCGGGAACAGAAATACATTATCTGTGAAAATTGCAATTGTCTAACTATCACGGTTCATGAGATACAGCCTGGTGACGGACGGACAGTGAAGTCTACTCTTAGTAATAGTGTCCGTTTTACCCTTTGGGTACGGAACCCTAAAAAGTAGAAGTTCAATGACTGCTAGATTATTCAGTTTCCATTTATAATTATTTTTTAGTCCACAAGCGTACCAGTGTAATATGTGTGTGCCATCACGATTTATTTGGAATTCCGCTGCTATTCTATGCAATGTCGCATAATCATAGCCTCTAGAAAAGTGGTTGTCAGAGAAAATTGTATACAGAGTCTATCAATCAATATATTGTTTGTAATAACAGTTGATCTTTTATTGATATAACGAGGTAATTTATATCAATCGATCTCGCAAACTTTACTTTGCGAGAGAATTGGTACAAACTGCTGTGCTGTAATCACCCATACACATACATTATAGTAAGACGAGCTCGGTGGTCGAATGGTTAGCAATGGCCACTTTGACTCCGAGGTCGTGGGTTCGATTCCCGCACAAGACAAACATTTGTGTGCATGAACATGTCTGTTTGTCTTGGTCTGGGTATTTTCTATGTATATAAGTATGTATTTACAAAAAAAATGTATTTATGTACATTTATCCGTTGTCACCCATAACACAAGCTTTGTGCCTAATTTGAGACTAGATGGCGCTGTGTAAAATTGTCCAGAAATATTTGTTTATTTATTTATTTATCTTTAAAAAAAAAAAAAAAAAATTATATACATGGCGAGCCAGGTGGTCGAATGGCTACTTTGACTCCGAGGTCGCGGGTTCGATCCCCGCACAAGGCAAACATTTATGTGCATGAATTGTTTGTCTTGGTCTGCGTGTTTTCTATGTACATATATATAATTATGTATTCACAAAAAAATGTATTTAAGTACATTTATCACTTGTCTAGTACCGATAGTGCAAGCTTTGCGCCTAATTTGGGACTAGATGACGCTATGTAATTTGTCCCAAAATATTTATTTTTATTACGACTTCTTTGAACCGAAGCCAACTTCACCTGCACGCGGTGCACCCTGCTGACTGACAAACGAAGCTCTGGCGAAAAGAGAGACAGAGAGCGTATTTGTAAACTGGGGACCCGACTGGGGAATGTATCTCCACCTCTCAGAATACCGCAGCCAAATAACGGTTCCCTTGAGGGCTGTTGTGTTCCTGCGAGTGAGTGAGGTCACCAGAAAGGAAGGAGATGCTGCAATGGCATCGGGGGTTGCGGCGCGCGAGCGATATTTTATGTTGCGAGCGTTAATATGGCTATGGTAACCGCTTCACATCAGGCGGGCCGTATGCTTGTCTGCCACCCGACGTAGTATTAAAAAAAAAACCGGACAAGTGCGAGTCGGACTCGCCCACCGAGGGTTCCGTAGGTTGTAACGTTATACGTTTCTTTTTAATAAAATTCCATATAATAAATATAATTACATAAAAATACATAATACTAAACTTAAAATAAAACTATATACAACACGGTTTTGTGTTATTTAACTTAAAATCAATAATAAAAAAAGATATGAATTGGATTACATAACTCAATTCTATAACTAAAGTTAAATATTAAATGGTGTCTTGAGTTGAATGAGTCACATTTGATTCATGACAATATTAATTGTTAATTAATATTATGAATAAAATGTTCTCAATATTTACAATCGTCGGAATAATAAATAAACAATGAATAATAAATAATAATAAATAAATAATAAATATTGTCAGACAAATTACACAGCGCCATCTAGCCTCAAAGTAAGCGAAGCTTGTGTTATGGGTACTAGACAACTGATAAACATACATAGGTGAATACATTTTTTTTTTTTTTGTCAATACATACTTATGATACATAGAAAACACCCAGACTAAGACAAACAGACATGTTCATGCACACAAATGTTTGTCTTATGTGGGAATCGAACCCACGAGCGTTGGTGTCGAAGCTGCGTCCTTGACCGCTACGCCACCGAGCTCGTCTACTGAATGAAAAATGAAAAATAAATCACTAAATTAATAATTTAAAACACAGTAAATAAGTATAAATAACCTAATTAAAAATAATAATAGTCGTATTACTCAATTGCCCAAAACGTATTTGCTAATGGTTTTCTTGAGCGTCACACGGTACCCTATTAGACAAACATCGTACGATCTTATGGGCGGAGCAAAGACAAGACAGCTCATCGGCAACAGCCGATACTCGGACCCCACACTACTTTTTTCAACCGCACAGACGACACACAGACTAGCATAGTGCATAGACGTATTTCTATGCTTAATTCGTACCTGCAAAATTTAAATAACTGACTTTAATCTCTTTGCATATAAGTACCTAATGTATGTGATCTAAGTTCTTCTTTGCCACTTACGTAATAAGTCGCGGAGGACATTTGTAACCGAAATCACGTATATACAGGAATTCCCCGATAGGGGAATTAGATACAACGGAATTAGATACCACTTGCAAAAGGAATTAAATACCACTTCAAGTTTGAACCAGAGCATTGAGGTCCCCTGCTGCCACGTCCCTACACCACCGAGCCATCATCCACCTTCGGCCACCTTCGCCAGGGAAGTACGGGACCGCGGAACCAAACTTATCAGCCGGGCACTGTGAACCCGATACTTATATTTTTTTTTAATAAATTTCTTTTAATCGTGTACGCAGGGTATTATTATTTCATTTAATAAAATTTATTACCCGACGCGACAAGGTACGTAGTATCATTATTAAATTTGATATTTTTCATTATAAATAAGAATTAATGCGTCGAAAAAATTTAATAAAATATATTTTGCAATGTGTACATCAAGCCCTTTCATATGATACCCCATTTGAACTAGTAGTTTCAATTTGAAATTTCAACACCCTATAAAAATATAGACCCCCTATTTTTTAAGATCTATATAGTTCTAGGTCAACGGGAAGTACCCTATAGGTTTTGATTCCCTTGAGTGTGTCGAAATATGCGTTTTTTGCTGAATAAACGGCCGTAACTTTTTTCTACGTAAACTTAGCAGTTTGATTTTTTTACAACTTTATGGGACCGTAGACCTGAGTATTCTTCTTCTTCCTCTCCTGTTCCCATTTATTTGGGGTCGGGCCTCCTCACTTTCCTGCGCCAAGTCCATCGATCTTGGGTTGTCTCCTTGGGCAATTGGGCTTTCTTGAGGTCTCTCTGGATATTCGACCACCAGGTAGCGGGCGGGCGGCCTCTGTCTCTCTTTTGTTCTGGTATATCCAAGGCTAGTTTGACCACGTGGTCTTTGGGTCTTCTTTGAACATGACCATACCAGCGAAGGCGATTTTCAGTGATTTTCTCGACAATTGGTGCAACTTTAAAGCTACCTCGTATGTACTCATTACGGATTTTGTCGAGCCTAGTTACACCACCAGCCCACCTGAGCATCTTCATTTCATTGGTATGTGCCTTTTGTTTGTGTATCTCCTTTGTAGTCCAGCATTCAGAGCCATACAGTAATGCTGGGCGAACAGCCGTTTTATAGACTATACCCTTAGTTTTAATGGGAATCCGCGGGTCACACAGTACACCAGTTAGTGATTGCCATTTTTGCCAAGCGACGTTAATCCTGTGTATCACATCGGCGTCGATGTTGGCATCGGGAGTGAGCATAGAGCCTAAATATTTGAATTTTTTCACAGCGGGTATAGGTGTAGTTCCGATATTGATTGTTTCTGTAGTATTGTTTCCGCTAAAAGGACATTTTAGGTACTCTGTTTTGCTCCTACTAACCCTTAGGCCGTGCTTTTCTAGCGCGTGTGTCCATTTATTTAGAAGATCCTGAAGGTGCCTCGCAGTATCTGCGGCCAGAACTATGTCATCCGCGTATAGCATGGTTCACGTCAACGGAGATGGTATGTCTCTCTTAAGATAGTCTATTACCAGATTAAATAGCATGGGACTGAGAACCGATCCCTGATGGACGCCAACTTTAACTTCGAAGGCCTCACTATCGCCCGCTAGGCTCCGGACTCTTGTGGTAACATTATCGTACATGTCTTGTACTAATTGTACATAGTGTTCAGGTACCTGTTGGTCACGGAGCGCTTGCCATACTAGCTTTCGGGGTACTCGGTCAAAGGCTTTTTCGAGGTCAATAAATGTGAGGTGCGAGGACCGTAGACCTGAGTATACAGTTCAAATTTCAGCTTGATACCTCCACGCATTCTCGACATAGAAATTCTTGACAGACAGGCAGACAGACGGACAACAAAGTGATCTTATAAGGGTTCCGTTTTTCCTTTTGAGGTACGGAACCCTAAAAAACACTACTGCTTAGATTGTTGGTAATTATGTTCAGCTCAGCTGGAAGAAACCCTGGAGGTCTACCAACTAAGCTGAAGATGTTTGTCAATAAATTTAACCTAAGATCTATTTTTAGAATAAAAAATCCGACGGTAATAGATAGGCTTCAGCTTCGGCGATAGGGCCCCAGGTTTCCGATAGGCGGATGAGTTTTAATGAGCATATTGTAATACTTTGATGTTCAGATTCTGACTGAATATCGTAAATCCGATATGTTTATCAAACGGATCTACTTTGTTAGAAGTTGGATTTACCTCATTACATGTATTAACTTTGATATTTGCATGTTTCAAAGTATTTTGCGATAAAATAAAAACTGTTTGAAATGTTTGTAGATTCGATGAAATCGAATCAACCTTTTATAGAATAGTAGTTAAAGCAACTATGTTTTAAAAAAGGTTGTTAAAACATTTACTTTCTTGGATAGAAGTGTATTACTATGAATTAAATTTATTGAATACAGTTTAGAAATGACTTGTGATATACAAAAGTAAGAAGAAGCATAGTTATCTTCATGATACCTTAATTATTTTTAAATGATTTTACGGCCCTAGACACCTTGGCGGTTTGAATTGGCTTTAGAGGTCAACTTTGGAAATACATAATCTTCATCTTTATCCCGCTTTAAGAATAATGTCGATGCCTCCAATGAACACTTCGCCAACTCAAAACATACACATCCAGATACACACCGATAATATGAGTTATACATTTACTTAGCGGTTTGTATTTGTCGATTTTGTTGTGTCTGTGTGTCTTTTATAAATAGAATTCAGGTAGCATAATGTTACTGAAGTAACGAATCGATTTAGTTAAAAAAAGAAAACTAGCGAAATTTTAGTTTTTTTTTTTTATATCACGAAGGTGACAAACAAGCATACGGCCCGCCTGATGGAAAGCAGTTACCGTAGCCTATGGACGCCTGTAACACCAGAAGCATCACATGCGCGTTGCCGACCCTGTAAAAACCTCTTTACGCCCTTTTTGAAGAACCCCATGCTGTAGTCTCCTGGGAAAACCTCAACAGGCAGTTCATTCCACAGCTTGATAGTACGTGGAAGAAAATTTCTCTGGAACCGCACAGTACGTGTCCACTTCGGTTCTAATGTGTGAAGATGAATTCCCTGTCGATGGCGAGCGGTGCGACTGTAAAAGGAGGCCGTGGGAATCATGTCAAACAAGTTGGCGTAGTGTTCCTTGGAGGTGTCGATGTCATGTTTGTCAAATTATGTCGTCAATAAATTTATAATACATTATTATTGTACTGCTGTTTTACGTTGTAACGTGACTCTTGGAGCAACTCGATAGCGCCGATATACACATAAGGCAAAAATTCTTCCTTTGAGGGTTGTTGTGTTCCAGCGACCAAGTGAGATCACCAGAAAGGAAGGAGTTGCTGCGTTGGAAATGGGGATGGCGATGCGCGAGCGATATTCCATGTTGTGAGTGTTAATATGGCTACGATAACCGCTTCACATCAGGCGACCCGTATGCTTGTCTGCTACCCGATGTAGTATTAAAAATGTCCTAGAACGAATTCCCGCCAAAAAGTACTGAGAATTTCCCGCCAAAAAGTACTGAGAAATTGTTGCCATAGAGAGAAAACACAGATTATACTCATAGATATTTGGTTTCACAAAATGATATAACTTTATATAAAGAAAATAAACATCTTGTATTACGTTGGCAATCCGTTGAAAGTACCTTTTCCCGACCAATCTCAGCCTATCTCCTAACTAAAATATAAAATGTCTTTATATTTCCCTCGTATTTTCCATATTCAAGCGTACGTACATTTCGCGTCGCGACGCGCCGTTACGCAAGGATAGTCTCATATAAAATGTATGCGGCGAGACCTGCTAGTTGGGTTCGCGAAGTCTCGGGGGTGAACGATTTTAAAAATTACTTGTTTGAGACGATTTTGTATGACATTGTTTTTGTCTATATGACAGTGCGACACAAAAAAGTAGACAAAAATAAGTGCTTCGTAAGAACAGTTCTCACGTAAGAACAGTTCCCACTTGCTTCGTAAGAACAGTTCTCACATGGCAGCCCTTGAGCACTTTTGTGTAAAAAATAGACAATGTTGACATTTTTCCCTTTCTAATTCTTTTGTGTTCCACTGTATGTTGTCTTGCGTTCGCAATTTCTTCAAAACGGTTTTTTATCAATCTTTCCAATAACAATATTCAAAAAACCATAAAATACCATGTTTATTGTTTTATTTTATTTATTTCGCGGGGTGAGATCTGTAATACATGGCAACCTAGTACGAATACCAGTCTCTCACAAAGGGGTTTTATTTAACCGACTTTAAAAAAGGAATAGGTTCTCAATTCGGCTGTATTTTTTTATATGTTTGTAGTAACAAAGAAAAGACCAATCTTCAAATCGGTTTCTAAATGACGGAGTAATGAAGTATCATTACTCCGTCATTTAGAAACCGATTTGAAGATTGGTCTTTTTTTTCATAATCATAAAATTCAGTGCTGATAGTGTTTTTAACTTCTTCTTTTTTTAATTTTTGGAGTCGGGTTTTTTTTTGTTATATTTATTGTCTAGTAATATGTGAACTGCATCAATACTATCCTTTGAGAAAGAGAGAAATAAAGATATACTATTTTGTCCGAAACCTTTTTGTTCATTTACTAATATCTTCAGTTTTTCTAAATTAAATAGCCTTTTATCGTATAACTGATTTTTGTAATCAAAGTTTTTAAATTTGTTAGTAGGAGGTCGAAAATTTTCCTATAGATAAAAGCCTACGCATGAGAGCGAAGTCATACGCCAAAACTATAGCCTATAATATTATACCAAACCAACCCTCACGAGGTCGGGGAAACTGCCTGGAAAATCGGATTCCCCGATTTTCATCAAATTTAATAGGATCAGACGCTCGACCGTATGTACGGAAATATGAACTTTACGCCCGTGGTTATAAACATGTATTTTGGGTATTTGTTCAGATTCGGATACATTCTAGTTAGATTTAATACAATTGTGTAGTATTTAGAATATGTTCTTACGCATTGCTGGCGGTACAAAGGGTATTGTTTGAGTTATATTTGAATAGGAAGCATTGTAATTGAAACTGAGTATAAAGTTATTGTTATAAACAAATGCGAGTGGTTAGAAATAATTTTCTAAATGCTGAATTTATTGTAGTTATATATGCTGAAGTTATTTGTTGTTATATAAATTAACAGAAAACTGTATTTAAAGTCACGTCATCAACATTAGTGTTTCTGCTATCTATATATATAAAAGAGTAAATCACTCACTCATCACGAAATCTCAGAAACTACAGGTGCTAGGAGTCTCAAATTTTGCAAGGGGGTTCCTTTTATGACGTAGGTGCTCACTAAGACGGGAATTTGGAAAATTCAACCCCTAAGGGGGTGAAACGGGGGTCCAAAGTTTGTATGGGGAACCAAGATTAGTTGGACTATTTTATACAAAACTTTACACGAGCACTTCTGTAGATAAATGAGTAAACACGTGTTTCAGGATTTTTCAAAATTCAACCCCTAAAGGGGTGAAATGAGGTGCAAACGTCTGAAAATCGTTATGGGTATTGTTTTTATGGTTTATCGGGTCGCTGATTCCGAAAACAACAGCTATTTTATAATCTAACATAACCGACGTGACACAAGAGCACTCCTGTGGGGGTGCCATGGGGTTGAAATGTCATAATATCAATATGGGTGTTGATTCTATGGTTTTCTGAGACGTCAATTACGAAAATGGCATCGATTTGAAAATGTTGACACGAAATTTCCATCTCGGTATAAAAATCCAAGATTTGGAACACCTGATGCAGAACCATAATGGTTCAGCTAAACTATAAGAAATATAAAATTGACGCCTTAGCAAAAGTTGTTCAACTTGATCAGCATTTTTTGTTGAGGTATAAAAATCCAAGATTTGGAACACCTGATGCAGAACCATAAAGGTTCAGCTAAACTATAAGAAATATAACAATGACGCCTTAGCAAAAGTTGTTCAGCCTGACGAGTATTTTTTGTTGAGGTATAAAAATCCAAGATTTGGAACACGTGATGCAGAATCATAATGGTTCAGCTAAACTATAAGCAATATAAAAATGACGCCATAGCAAAAGTTGTTCAGCCTGACGAGTATTTTTTGTTAAGGTATAAAAATCCAATATTTGGAACACGTGATGCAGAATCATAATGGTTCAGCTAAACTATAAGAAATATAACAATGACGCCTTAGCAAAAGTTGTTCAGCCTTACGAGTATTTTTTGTTGAGGTATAAAAATCCAAGATTTGGAACACCTGATGCAGAATCATAATGGTTCAGCTAAAAGAAAACAGGACACAACCCCAATATTTTTTATAAAGACCGAGAAGGATTTGGCGAAAATCACCTGAGTGTTTCGAATAAATACCTAATAATAGTGATTAATTATTTATTTCATTTATTTTTGTTGTGTCTAAAAGTTGTTGTGCACAGTTTGGGAACCTTTGTCGGACGGATTTTTTGCTCGATATTATTTACTGTGGAGGGAGTTGACCAGTTTTCGCACGTGAGTATTGCACGACTTGTGCGGCTTGCACCTTATCGTGTGAAGTTAATGACTATTATCGCTTGTTATATATTTAGTTGCGCGAGATATTCGCTTGTTAAGCTATATCAATATTTATATAAACTGGACGGTGATTGCACATTCAATAGTAACAGAAGCATCTTTTACTTACCGTATTTTTTATTTGCATATATTATTCTAATTATTCCGTATGGTTTACGTATGATGGGTTTGATATATAATGTTATTTTGAATACTATACTTATTCGCACAATGTTTAATTTTATAAATTATATGACCGAAATATTAACTATAATTTATTTGCTAGGATTTAATTATTATTCATATGTTGTACAGATACAATATAGTTATAGTTTAACGGGATTTAGACATGGCTTCATCACTTAAAGTGTATTATCAGAATACGAGAGGGCTACGCACAAAAACTCATTTATTTAAACGAAATTTGTCTCTTAATTCTTATGACGTAATAGCTTTAACCGAGACTTGGCTCCTAAATGGAATAAACGATAATGAACTCTTCGATAAAAGATATGTGGTTTTTCGGCGAGATAGAAACTATTCATTAACTCGTGAAGTTTATGGTGGCGGAGTTTTAATAGCCGTACGGCAGGACTTGGCAACAGTCGAACGCCCTGATTGGTGCTCCTCAGCGGAGGATGTTTGGATAACTGTTACGTTAAAACAAAGTGAGAACAATTTGTCAAATAAAATTCATTTTTGTTCTCTTTACCTGTGCAGCCAAAATATGGGCAATTCTTTTAATACACAACTTAATAATTTCACTAATAGATTACAAACTATAGTAAATACTTACCCTAATGATTTATTTATTGTGATGGGCGATTTTAATCTTAGTAATATTAATTGGCAATGCGACCAGGGTCACTTACGACCATTAGGTATCTCTGGTGAAAATCAAACGCACTTTTTTGACACCGTCTCGCAATGTGGCTTAAACCAATTTAATCGTTATCATAACATAAACAATAGGGTGTTAGATTATGTTTTATCTAACATGGAGATCAAAGTTGATATTTGCGATGATCCCTTAATACCGGAAGATGTCCACCATAAGTCTTTAAATATAACAGTTGACTTATTACGTACTCCCACACTTCAAGCAAAAGCCCGATTAAAATATTTTTACGAGTCGGGCGATTACGACAATATAAATTCAGCCCTCAATGAAGTAAATTGGGAAGCTATATTAAATAATGTTCCTTTGGACACTGCGGTGGATCTTTTTTATGATGTTTTATATAAAATCCGGGATAAGTATATCCCACATAAATTTATCTCTCCTACTAATTTTCCACCATGGTACAATGCCTCTCTAAAAAAAGTACTTAAAGAAAAAGATAAGTTCTTTCGTAAATTCCGCACATATGGTAACATGTCTGATTACGAAACCTTCTCTTTTCTAAGAAAGCGAGCCAAACGTCTAGAAAAAGAATGCTATAACTTATATATTAATAAGACTGAACAGGCAATCATCAAAAATCCTAAATTGTTCTGGTCTCATATCAAAACAGCTACTAAACGGTCAAACTCACTTCCTGCAACCATGACTTATGATGGTGAATCGGCTGACACCGGCGAAGGTATATGCAACCTCTTTTCATCCTACTTTCAATCTACATTTTTAACATCGACAAATATACCTACAGCGAATCATCCGAATGCTTGCCAAAATAATTCAGATTCCTCGGACTGTCTAGGTAACATTGTAATTGACCCTGTTATCATACTTCGACATCTCAAATCTCTTGACTTAACCAAGGGCGCTGGGCCTGACAACATAGCACCCCTTTTCATCGTAAAATGTGCTGAGAGTCTTTGTAAACCTTTGTGCATTTTATTTGCAAGATCCATTAAGGAGGGTATTGTTCCGAAGTATTGGAAGTCTGCATTCATTACACCTGTCCATAAGGATGGTGATAGGAGTGATGTAAAAAACTACAGACCAATCTCCAAGCTGTGTTTGTTTGCCAAGGTTTTTGAAAAGGTCGTCTACACTCAAGTTTTCGAGAGCATGTCGAAGAGCTTTATTCCGGAACAGCATGGATTCTTGCAAAATCGCTCAACTACAACAAATCTGCTTTCTTTTGTTGATTATATTACATCATTTATGATTACTGGTGGTCAAGTTGATGCGGTTTTTACTGATTTCAGTAAAGCTTTTGACCGTATTGACCACAAAATACTTCTTCAGAAACTTATGTTTGCAGGAATCCATGGGGATTTATTTAGGTGGTTTACATCCTATATTCAAAACCGTACCCAGTCAGTTGCTGTTAATGGTTTCACATCTGCATGGAATATTGTACCTTCAGGAGTACCTCAGGGTTCGCTTCTTGGTCCCCTGTTGTTCGTCATATTCATTAACGATATGAGCTCTTGCTTCCTTCATTCGCAATTTCTATTATATGCCGATGATTTGAAAATTTTTAAACAGATTAGAAATATAAATGATAGCTATCTCCTGCAGCAAGACCTTAACCATTTTGAGCAGTACTGTATTTGGAATAATTTAGAGCTCAATGTGCCAAAATGTTCAATTATTACTTTTACCCGCAAAACACACTATTTTAAACAGAATTATGTATTAAAAGGACTGCCACTTAAACGTGTAGATAAAATTAGAGATCTCGGAGTCATCCACGATTCTAAATTACTTTATGATCAACATATTGATAATATTGCCAATAGAGCCAACAGAGCTTTGGGATTTGTTATAAGATCTAGCTCCCAGTTCTCGAGTATCAAAGTAATTAAAATATTGTATTGCTGTTTTGTGCGTAGTATTCTCGAATACTGTTCCCAAGTTTGGAATCCGCAGTATGACATTTACATAAACAGATTGGAATCAATACAAAGACGGTTTCTCAGGTTCGTCCAGTTCAGGTGCAGGCAACATGACATTGATTATGAATCAAGATGTAAAAGACATCATATACTCCCATTGTGTGAAAGACGAAAAATAGCTGACGTATCATTTCTTGCAAATATAGCCCAAAGTAGAATAGACTCTTCTCTGCTTCTTTCAAAAATAAATATAAATATCCCAACAACTTACCACCCTAGAAGGCCAATTAGTCTTGCAGTAGAATATAGTAGTGTAAACTATCGTAGAAATTCATACTTTATTCGTGCACCTAATACTTTAAATAAGCTGGTCGACACATTAGATATAGATTTATTTAATACAAAAATTAATTCTTTGAAAAATATTTTGGCGAGAAATTGGTTCGACATGGTTCCTTGATATTCTTCTTGTTTACCTCTGTAGTATAAGTAAGCATGTAGATTTTTATATGCGAAAACATGTTAATAGTTTTTAGACTTTAATCGTTAATACTGTAATTAGTTTTTGTATACTGTTTGTTTTCCGAAGAAAATAAAATAAAATAAAAAATAAAATAAAACTATAAGAAATATAAAAATGACGCCTTTGTAAAAGTTGTTCAGCCTGATGAGCATTTTTTGTTGAGGTATATAAATCCAAGATTTGGAACACCTGATGCAAAACCATAATGGTTACGGTAAACTATAAGAAATATAAAATTGACGCCTTTGCAAAAGTTGTTCAACTTGATGAGTGTTTTTTGTTGAGGTATAAAAATCCTAGATTTGGAACACCTGATGCAGAACCATAATGGTTCAGCTAAACTATAAGGAATATAAAAATGACGCATTAGCAAAAGTTGTTCAGCCTGATGAGCATTTTTTGTTGAGGTATATAAATCCAAGATTTGGAACATCTGAACAGAACAAAGCTAAATTTATTTGCATAAACAACATGGTGTTTACTATAAATTATAGTTTAAAAAAATAACTAAAAAACTAAAAAAAGCTACTTAAAAAATCAATAAATAGTTTAACAAAACATGGATTGTATTGTAAAAAAATAACCGCGTAGTGCTACTTTTATTCTTACCTGCTACAAGTTAGACTTTTTTTTTATAGAAAGAAGAAATAATTAGAGGCAATTGTTTTATTTATTTACAGAGGTAACGTGGTCTATTTAGTCAGTTTATTATAGACGTGTACGCTAAAATTGAAATAGAACGATTGGTATATATTCGCACAAACCAGAAGAATGCGTGCATTTGCGGGACGCTATGTAGCAAGATTTTGTGATGCAAAGTCTTTTAAACAACGAAAGGAAACTGTTTTTCTTAGATGCTTCAGGAGCGACTGGAAAAACCTACCTGACAAGATCAATCCTCGGTGAAATCAGGCGCCAAAATAATATCTCACAGCAGCATCGCCAGGTATTGCAGCCATATATTACTTCTAGGCGGAAGGACGCAAATACAATGTTCAATATTATACTCGAATTGAACGGAAACACCGACATGCTTTGTGACACGAAACTGTGACAAAGCGAAAATGTTTCAGGATTGCTGTTTAATCGTTTCAGGTGAATGCGAAAAAAAAACAATAAGGCAGTAGAAGCTGTAGATAGAACTTTACGTGCCCAAGAGTTTTCAAAAATATTATTAAAATTTGGGGAAGATCTCCTTCCTGAAGTAAAGTCAATGTTTAGCAGCGAAATATGTATAATTGAAGCTGAGATTCTCACTGGAAGTGGTGCCGATGAAACTGTATCTAATTCGCGTATACCACTCTTCCTTCTTACGGCCGTGTGGTTTCCGGCAGACTAGAATAGAATCACTCCGTCTCTTCCCGTGGATGTCGTACAAGGCGACTATGCGAATAGTTTTTGTCCCAGAAATTACCTATTATTGTTGTTTATTGTACCTGTCGGGCGGTTCTATGTTTTTTACGTACCATAAAGGTTCAGCTAAACTATAAGAAATATAAAAATGACGCCTTAGCGAAAGTTATTCAGCCTGATGAGTATTTTTTGTTGAGGTATAAAAATCCAAGACTTGGAACACGTGATGCAGAATCATAATGGTTCAGCTAAACTATAAGAAATACAAAAATGACGCCTTAGCAAAAGTTGTTCAGCCTGATGAGTATTTTTTGTTGAGGTATAAAAATCCAAGATTTAGAACACCTGATGCAGATCCATAATGGTTCCGGTAAACTATAAGAAATATAAAATTGACGCCTTAGCAAAAGTTGTTCAACTTAATCAGCATTTTTTGTTGAGGTATAGAAATCCAAGATTTGGAACACCTGATGCAGAACCATTAAGGTTCAGCTAAACTATAAGAAATATAAAATGACGCCTTAGCAAAAGTTGTTCAGCCTGATGAGTATTTTTTGTTGAGGTATAAAAATCCAAGATTTGGAACACGTGATGCAGAATCATAATGGTTCAGCTAAACTATAAAAAATATAAAAATGACGCCTTAGCAAAAGTTGTTCAGCCTGATGAGCATTTTTTGGTGAGGTATATAAATCCAAGATTTGGAACACCTGATGCAGAACCATAATGGTTACGGTAAACTATAAGAAATATAAAATTGACACCTTTGCAAAAGTTGTTCAACTTGATGAGTATTTTTTGTTGAGGTATAAAAATCCTAGATTTGGAACACCTGATGCAGAACCATAACGGTTCAGCTAAACTATAAGAAATATAAAAATGACGCCTTAACAAAAGTTGTTCAGCCTGATGAGTATTTTTTGTTGAGGTATAAAAATCCAAGATTTAGAACACCTGATGCAGATCCATAATGGTTCCGGTAAACTATAAGAAATATAAAATTGACGCCTTAGCAAAAGTTGTTCAACTTAATCAGCATTTTTTGTTGAGGTATAGAAATCCAAGATTTGGAACACCTGATGCAGAACCATTAAGGTTCAGCTAAACTATAAGAAATATAAAAATGACGCCTTAACAAAAGTTGTTCAGCCTGATGAGTATTTTTTATTGAGGTACAAAAATCCAATATTTGGAACACCTGATGCAGAACAAAGCTAAATTTATTTGCATAAACAACATGGTGTATACAATAAATTATAGTTTAAAAATATAACTAAAAAATACGCTATAATAGCAAAGAGAACTAAAAAAGCTACTTAAAAGAACAATAAATAGTTTAACAAAATATTGATTGTATTGTAAAAAAATAACCGCGCAGTGCTACTTTTATGCTTACCTGCTATAAGTTAGACGCAATCGTATTATTTATTTACAAAGGTAACGTGGTCTATTTAGTCAGTTTATTATAGACGTGTACGCTAAAATTGAAATGGAACGATTGGTATATATTCGCACAAACCAGAAGAATGCGTGCATTTTTGGGAAGCTATGTAGCAAGATTTTGTGATGCAAAGTCTTTTAAACAACGAGGGGAAACTGTTTTTCTTAGATGCTTCAGGAGGGACTGGAAAAACATACCTGACGAGAGCAATCATCGCTGAAATCAGGCGCCAAAATAATATCTCACAGCAGCATTGCCAGGTATTGCAGCCATATATTACTTCTAGGCGGAATGACGCAAATACAATGTTCAATATTATACTCGATTTATACAGAACGGAAACACATACATGCTTAGTGACACGAAACTGTGACAAAGCGAAAATGTTTCAGGATTGCTGTCTAATCGTTTCAGATGAATGCGAAAAAAAACAATAAGGCAGTAGAAGCTGTAGATAGAACTTTACGTGCTCAAGAGTTTTCAAAAATATTATTAAAATTTTGGGAAGATCTCCTTCCTGAAGTAAAGTCAATGTTTAGCAGCGAAATATGTATAATTGAAGCTGAGATTCTCACTGGGAGTGGTGCCGATGAAACTGTATTTATTCCGCGTTTACCACTCTTCCTTCTTACGGCCGTGTGGTTTCCGGCAGACTAGAATAGAATCACTCCGTCTCTTCCCGTGTATGTCGTACAAGGCGACTATGGGAATAGTTTTTGTCCCAGAAATTACCTATTATTGTTGTTTATTGTACCTGTATGGTTCTATGTTCGACTGTATGTATTTTTTTAAATTCAATGATTTCTCCGTCAATTGTACAGCAATTTTAATAATTCTTATTCATTTGACACTCTCCTGGTGGTCCCATATTAAAATGAATGTTGCTAAGCGCAAAACTCGAGAACGGCTCGACCAATTCTGCTAATTTTTATTTTAATATTTTCGTTAAGGTATAAGGAAGGTTCTTATGTACATAAAAATTGCGAGGAAAAGAAAACAACACTTTCTACCCGTGCGAAGCCGGGGCGGGCAGCTAGTAGTTATATAAATCGATAGAAATAAATAAAAAGAGACCTATCATAAATTCCACGCGTACAAATTCATGGGATAAAAACGAAAATAACAATATTACGGAAACAACAAAAATATAATAATTTGTGCATATTTTTATTTTTTTAAATATCAGTTATTTAACGTAACAAAATTCAAACTAAAAAGCCCTTCTTCCACTTAGGTAACTAAACTTTCGTAACCAGTTACAAGAGAAGAATTTTTTTCGCTGTTTGGTAACTAGTTGTGAGAGAAGAATTATTTTTTCCTCTTTGGTAACTTTGGATAGTTACGAACGTAAACTTTTGACGGAACATTTTTGACGGAATGTGAATGAAAAACCTGTAATTATGTATGAGTTTGTAGCGTTTACTTTGTGTCAAAAAATTCATTTACTCACACTATGTTTGGTAATAAGAATGTATACAGAGTGATTTGTAATGAGTAACCAATACCCTTTAGTTATTCGTTATTATTGGGCATTTGAAACATTTTTATGTATGGCCACTTTGACTCCGAGGTCTTGTTTCTATGTATTATTTGAGGTCCTGTTTTATGTATGCATTTAAAAAAAATGTATTTAAGTACAATATTTGTTCATCATCATCATCATCAGGTCTATTTTAGTCTCCACTACAGGAGCACGACCCTCTCTCGTCCGCCCTAGACCGAAGGAGGATTTAGCCTACACTCCCCACGCTGGCCAAATGGTTTGGGGAGGCCTGATCGATATTTGATAATGTATTTCCCTTAGTCGCCTTGTACGACATCCACGGGAAGAAACAGAGTGATTCTATTCTAGTCTGCCGGAAACCACACGGCACTTTGTAATTTGTTCAAGAATATTTATTTCATCATCATCATCATCAGGTTCATTTTAGTCTCCACTACAGGAGCACGTCCCTCTGTCACCCGTCTCAGACAGAAGGAGGATTTGGCCTACACTATTTATTTCTAAATATTTATTTATAATTTATCATTTATTTAAACACACCAAATGGACTAAAAGTCTTCCTGAATTTCAGCAATCTTGACGTCAGTGCCTTATAATTGTCCACAGTGGAACCGCTCCATTGTTTACATAAGTACAATGCTTCCAAAACAATAGACAAACAGACACAACAGAATAAACGTCTCACAAAACCAAAGAATGACTGTCTCTTATCTCCCTTTCTTTTATACAGGGTGACTTGTAATGAGTGAACAACTTTACAACTATGATCATTTGTAGTAGTTTTATGTATGAACCACTTCAGAGTTATTTGTGGGCGTAAGTGTGTAAGTATTGAGCTGTGTGGTTTCCGGCAGACTAGAATAGAATCACTCCGTCTCTTCCCGTGGATGTCGTACAAGGTGACTAAGGGAAATACATTATCAAACACCGATCAGGCCTCCCCAACCCGTTTGGCCAATTCGTCCTTCTGTCTGTGACGGGCGAGAGAGGGTCGTGCTCCTGTAGTGGAGACTAAAATGACCTGATGATGAAGTGTGTAAGGGTGCGGTGTAAGTGGTTCATCAACATCTATGAACCAAAGTCAACTTCACCTGCACGCGGTGCACCCTGCTGACTGACAAAGGAACCTCTGGCAAAAAGAGAGGTAGGGAGCGTAATTGTAAGCTACCCGACTGGGGAATGTACCTCCACCTCACAGAATACCGCAGCCAAATAACATTTCCACTGAGGCTTGTTGTGTTCTTGCGAGTGAGTGAGGTCACCAGAAAGGAAGGAGATGCTGCGTTGGCAACGGCGGTGGCGGCGCGCGAGAGATATTTTAAAACCAACTTTGTAACCACTTCACATCAGGCGGGCCGTATAGACTGCCACCCGACGTAGTATAAAAAAAATATTTTAATTTTAGTATTGTATCCAAAAATCCGATGAGCTAATTTAAAAATTAAAAATCATTTATTGTTTATTGACATTTTTATTCGTCATACCCAGACCAAGACGAACAGACATGCACACAAATATTTGCCTTGCGCTGGGATCGAACCCGCGACCCTGGTCGTCAACGCGAACATGGTTAGCCATTCGACCACCGGGGTCTTCTATATACATAAGTCTGTGTTAAGTAATTGCTTTGTAAGTAATTTTTACTGCCTTGATGGTCGCCTATGATCCATCTATATATAAAATGTTATAGCGTCAACAACGATCGGCGACAGGCAGCCGCTAGGGAGAAATCAAGTTTTATTACATTTGTATTAAAGTTAGAAGTTATGATTACTATTAGTTAGCATCGTTAGAAATACTTAGAAATTTGATATATATCATCATCATCATGAAAAGGTTTAGAGCATAGTCCCCACTGGACTTTGGTGGAGGTAGTAACTCCTTCCTTTCTGCCCCCTTACCACCATCTCTTATTGCAATTAAATAACTGAATAGAATGCTTATTCATACCAATGAATAAGCGACCCTATTTCAAATGGTATTCATTGGTATGAATAAGCAATCTATTCAATTATTTAATCGCAATAAGAGATGGTGGCAAGGGGGCTGGTAACTTCACTCAATCACAATTTTGCAAATTTTTGCTATAATTCGCGCTTGGCTATATTCTAATGTAATCACACTATATTCTAATGTAATCAAATCATGGTTAGTACAGTAATTATGAACAATACAAAAATCAAAGAAGGCCTTCTTTACGTACACCGCGTGTTTTACAAACATCGACAAAAATAATATCAGGAAAAATCCGGTAGCGCGGCACTAGCGCGCGGGTGTCACAAGAGGCGAAGCGAGGGAGTGCGGGGGTACCCTTCTACCCCTCATACCCCAACCGCCACTGAGGAAGTCCCCAACTGTATACATCTTATGTTAGTCACATATGTTCCATATATGTTTGTTAGATCAACTACTACTGTAACTTGTCAAAACTATCTTGTTTGGTAAGTCTACTATCTTGGCGGACCGTAGGTACCTTAATAATAATATACAACATTACATCAAACTTCTCAAAGGGGCCTCTACGCGTTGGATCCATATCCCCGCGCACGCCTATCAAATGACCGGGCTTCACCCGTGATTGAAGAGAGATAAATATAACAAATTCATTAATATCTCCCACAAACAGTTACGAAGGTAGAAAAGAGACACGACCCTTTAGGTAGCTGTGTGTTGTAGAAGACTGGTTCGTAAACTAGGCGGATGCCTGTATTTCAGGTCACCAGTGGCCTTAATGTCTAAGCTGAAGCCGATTCCCATCGGATTTTTTCAATGAGACGACGGAATACTACTTAAAAGGCTAGCAACGGATCAGCGAACCCTTGGTGTTACTGATCTCCATGGGCGGTGGTGATTGCTTTCCATCAGGTGATCTACAGGCTCGTTTGACTCCACTCATATAAAAAATCGGCCAAGTGCGAGACGGACTCGCCCACCGAGGGTTCAGTATGTAGGATCATTATAAATTTGATATTTTTCATTATAAATAAGAAATAATGCATCGGAAAAAATAAATAAAATATATTTTGCAATGTGCACATCAAGGCCTTTCATATGATACCCCATTTGAACTAGTAGCTTCAATTTGAAATTTCGACATCCTATAAAAAAATGTAGACCCCTATTTTTTTAAGATTTAAATACAATTGTATAGTTTTGAGATTTATTCTTGTACTTGTAGTCTATAACGATGTTACTAGCCAAATTTCATAGTTTTAGGTCAACGGGAAGTACCCTATAGGTTTTGATTCCCTTGAGAATGAGTCGAAATATGCGTTTTTAGCTGAATAAACGGCCGTAACTTTTTTTTTCATAAATTTAGCAGTGTGATTTTTTTTACGACTCCATGGGACCGTAGACCTGAGTATACAGTTCAAATTTCAGCATGATACCTCCATGAATTCTCGACATAGAGGCTATTGACAGACAACAGGCGGACAACAAAGTGATCTTATAAGGGTTCCGTTTTTCCTATTGAAGTACGGAACCCTAAAAAAAACAAATTCCACTGTAAATTACAATTTGTATTCACAATAATATTATATTACCTACCTTTAAGTTAATATAGCTGACATTTGAGTTAACACTAACATATTCCACAGTACGGTTGGTATGAATTATTCCCTTAAGTTAATATGTAGATAGAGGTATACTTTGAATATGTAAGTTACATCGTAGATGTCGGGATAACCATGATCAAAGGCTCTCTCGTCTGATATCTGAGCCTGCATATTCAGAAACTACCTTCTGGCACGGCCATTTGTTACTTACGACCCTTTTACTATCACGAAAAGGTTTAATATTCAACAGCAGAAGTATTTATAATGTAGCTACCACTAGGAGTACAATTTCAAAAAGAAATGTTGAAATTGTGAATATAAATAAAATAAATATTTCTTGACAAATTACACAGCGCTATCTAGTCCCAAATTAAGGAAAGCTACTATGGGTATTCTATGGGTACTAAATACATAACTGATATATGTACATAAATCAATATTTTTAAAATTAATACATATAATATATATAAAACACCCAGACTAAAACTAACAGATTTATGTTCATGCACATAAATGTTTGTCATGTGCGGGGATCGAACCCGCGCCCTCGGAGTCAAAGTGGCCATTGCTAGCCATTCGACCACCGGGCTCATGTACCGGGACAATATACTTCAATTTTACATGTGGGTAGTCGTGGAGGCTAGACTCAAAATAACTGCTCTGTCTTTATTAATTTATTAAAATTATTATTTAGTATATTTTACAAAATTATTAATGTTTTGACTTACATAAACGTGTAGTCTACCTGTGTACAGTAGTTTTCCTTTCACTATTTCACTATAACATGGAAAATATCCCGGATAATTTATCTGACTTGATGAAATATTTCAACACCAAAATGGCAGACTTTCAAGCTGATCTCCAAAAGGCCAATGGGAATCCAACGGTGACTTCAATATCAGCAGATTTCATGGCATTCAAGAATATCTTCACTGAGACACTCAGTAACCTCCAGCGCCAAGTTGAGATCATTGCACAACAGGTGGACAATGTTGAGATGCAAGGCAGGCGCAAGATTCTCCTCGTCCATGGTGTTCGCGAGCAGAAGAGTGAGGATACTGCAGGTGAGATAGTCAAGATTGTCTCAACAAAGCTCAACATGCCAGATTTCTCAGTAAGCTGCATTCGCCGTTGTCACAGAATGGGCCGCGTATCCGCTGACAAGTCGAGACCCATTTTAGTCAAGTTCCATGACGTTGGTATTAGAGTTTACACCATGTTTTACGCAAATAAAGATTTATATATTTAAATATATAAATAATAATTATGAATTCCTCGTTTTTAGGGTTCCGTACCTCAAAAGGAAAAACGGAACCCTTATAAGATTACTTTGTTGTCCGTCTGTCTGTCTGTCTGTCTGTCTGTCCGTCCGTCTGTCTGTCAAGACCCTCTAACTCGAGAATGCGTGGAGGTATCAAGCTGAAATTTGAACTGTATACTCAGGTCTGCGGTCCCATGAAGTTGTAAAAAAATAAAATTGCCAAATTTACGAAAAAAAAAGATATGACCGTTTATTCAGCAAAAAATGCATATTTCGACACATTCTCAAGGGAATCAAAACTCATAGGGACTTCCCGTTGACCTAGAACTATGAAATTTGGCAAGTAACATCGTTATAGACTACAAGTACAGGAATAAATCTCAAAACTATACATTTGTAATTAAATCTTAAAAAAATAGGGGGTCTATATTTTTTTATAGGAGGTCGAAATTTCAAATTGAAGCTACTAGTTCAAATGGGGTATCATATGAAAGGGCTTGATGTGCACATTGCAAACTATATTTTATTTATTTTTTTCGATGCATTATTTCTTATTTATAATGAAAAATATCAAATTTATAATGATCTTACATACGGAACCCACGGTGGGCGAGTCCGTCTCGCACTTGGCCGGTTTTTTATATGAGTGGAGCCAAACGAGTAGATCACCTGGTGGAAAGCAATCACCACCGCCCATGGAGATCAGTAACACCAAGGGTTCGCTGATCCGTTGCTAGCCTTTTATGTAGTATTCCGTCGTCGTCGTGTAATTAAATCTATAAAATAGGGGGTTACGGTTACGGAGGGGGTATCATCCTACGTACGGAACCATCGGTGTGCGAGTCCGACTCGCACTTGTCCGGTTTTTATCTTTAAGCGGACATTTAATTCCTTTTACCAAAGCTAGTTAGTAAAACGTATGAAACTGCGGGTTTGCCTAACACTAGGGATTATACGTAGTTTTTCGGGCCTGGGGTTGAAAAGGTCACGTATCCTTTGTTAGTGCGAGGTCAAAGGTTGCTAAAGTCTTTTATCATAATAATGAGCACTCGATATATTCGTTGTATGTTAGATATAATAGCTCGTTAAGTAATAACTGTTAATTACAATTTTATTAAGTTTAGATTATAGAAGAAAATGCTATGATCTTATCTTATTATTAACGAGCTCGGTGGTCGAATGGTTAGCAATGGCCACTTTCACTCCGACGTCGCCGGTTCGATTCAAGACAAGACAAGACAAACATTTGTGTGCATGAACATGTCTGTTTGTCTTGGCCTGGGTGTTTTCTATGTATTATAAGAATGTATTTACAAAAAACGTATTTAGTACAATTATCAGTTGTCTAGTACCCATAACACAAGCTTTGCGCTTAATTTGGGACTAGATGACGCTGTGTAAATTGTACAGAAATATTTATTATTTATTTATTTATTTATCTTGTCATAGAGTGGGTCCAGTGCTGCAGCACCGGTGACACGTCGACCCTAATGGATCTTGTGCTCTCCCTAATCCGTTAGTCACTCTCCCCTGACTATGTAGAGACATGTTCCATGTACTTCATTATGCCGCTTATTGGGAAGAGCCCGCAGTCCTTCAGGGGCCCTACCGCCGAAGCTGAAGCCGATTACCATCAAATATTTTGATTCGAAAAATAGGTCTTACGTTTTAGTTATTGACAAACATCTTCAGCTTAGTCCGTAGAGCTCCGGAGTTTCTACTACCTAAGCTAAATAGAAATACCATACATTTCAACAGAAGTCTGATTTTCGCAATCAAACAAGTTATAAGTTAATTTAAAAAATCAAAAACCCGACTGCACCTACGATTTATTAATCACGCGTAACAATAATATAAATTCCATACAAGCAAAGCCGCAGGCAAAAACTAACATATCAAATATATATTTGAAATCAGGTCATCGAGATCTTTATTTTGATACCCATATCGATATATTTAGAAGAAAAAAAAATTACTGCAACGACAATTTTGCGGCTCACATCCGTCATATTGTTTTTTTTTATATTTGATGTAGCCTATGTCACTCTCACAGCAAATACGAATCTAACGACACCTCACAAGCTAAAATCCATCCAGCCGTTCAGGCTGCAGAGCGTGCCAAACAATTATACATACATACATACTTACATACATACATACATACATACTCTCGAAAAACATAACCCTCCTTCTGTCGCAGTCGGGTAAAAACTCGATGGTAATCGGCTTTAGGCTGTTCATTTCTGTTTTGCATAAACTTACAGGTGGCGGAAACATACAGGCAGTAAATATAAATAGTTATTTTTATTACGGTAACCGCTTCTCATCAGGTGAGTCAAGCATACGGCCAGACTGATGTGAAAAGAAATCCCATGAAAAAATAAACTGGACAAGTGCGAGTCGGACTCGCCCACAGAGGGTTCCGTCCGTACGTAGGAGCATTATGAATTTGATATTTTTCATTATAAATAAGAAATAATCCGTCGGGACAAATACATAAAATATATTTTGCAATGTGCACATCAAGCCCTTTCACATGAAACCCCATCTGAACTAGTAGCTTCAATTTAAAATTTAGACAACCTGTAAAAAATATGGACCTCCTATTTTTTGAGATTTAATTACAAATATATAGTTTTGAGATTTATTCTTGTATTTGTAGTCTATAACGATGTTACTTGCCAAATTTCATAGATCTAGGTTAACGAGAAGTACCCTATAGGTTTTGATTCCCTTGAGAATGTGTCGAAATATGCGTATTTTGCTGAATAAACGGCCGTGTCTTTATTTTTACGTAAACACCCGACCGTAGATTTGAGTGTATAGTTCAAATTTCAGCTTGATACCTCCACGCATTCTAGATATAGAGGGTCTTGACAGACAGACAGACAGACGGACAACAAAGTGATCTTATAAGGGTTCCGTTTTTCCTTTTAAGGTACGGAACCCTAATAAAGGTAGTTTAAAACAGATAACTGTGAATAAAGATCTAAAATATATTATGGCGATTATGAGCAGCCTACAATTTACTATCTTTTTCCCATTATTCAATGTAAGGAACAATGTCCTTTAGAGCAATCTTAAAAGTTACAATCACAGAGACGGAAGAGATTCCAATGAACTTTTTATACCGATTGCCAAGAACACTAATGTCTCGAAACGGACTGTGCAATGTGCAAAACCAACTAAGCAATGAAACTTAATTCTTAATTGGAAATCTGATATTCGCTATTCCGACCCCGTTTTCTTCGTAAATTGTTTTCTTAAATTTGTTCTCTACCATTTCCAGAAAATAACAATGCATTTTCTAAGGTTAAATGCCGCTGCCGTTATATTTCATTTTCTCTTACTTAGTAAAATCACAGACGAAGAGAATCTCTGAATAGTAAATAATAAAGACTGCATAATCGCAGAAATAAAAAGAAAACGATGGCAGAGGGAATAATGGCGTGTTCTTTTTCCACCATTGACGCTTCGTTTATTAATAACCATTCTATAGAGTCAAACAGAGCTTACAGAAGCTGTGATATTATACAGATAAAAGATTCTTTTTTATAGATATCAATAAATAAAAAAACCGGCCAAGTGCGAGTCGTTTTCGCGCACGAAGGGTTCAGTACCATTATCTATAAAAACGGCAAAAAAATCATGTTTGTTGTATGGGAGCCCCCCTTACATATTTGTTTTAATCTGTTTTTATATAGATACAATAATATATAATATTAGTGTCGCGGTATGCGTTTTCCGAGGCGCATGTATCACAGTAATTTATTATTGATTTTTCGCTAAATCGCTGAGCGCGGCACAAGCCGTTGCACGTGCCTAGCCATGAGTGATACACTCGTGGCCAACGAACTCCTTGCGTTTTTTGCAACAAAAACTGGACGTAATGGACGAAGTGAGCGCCATGCAGATATGCGTGTCTACCTTCACTCAGGATGACATAACAGAAGCCAAGGTACTCCTATACGATTCTCTTAACAAGAGAGACAAGATGGTGTCCCATAAGCGTGATGGGACGAAGAAAAGATTGCAGGAAATAATTACACTGCTGAAGGAGACTGATCCGGACGACGTGCCGACGTTTGTGGTGAAAGAGATACAGAAACTTCCCGCCGTGACCCCGGACCATGTCGATATATCAAGCCTGTTGAAAGACCTGGTATCTTTGAAGAGGAGTTTGGCCGATTTGATGCTGAAATTCGAAGCATCCGAAAACACTGTAGATGAACTGCGCATGGAAGTGTAGAGTCTGCGTTGTTCACTTGCGGTATCTAGGTCATCAATTGCGAACGTAAACACTAAGCGTGGAGCGTGCCTAAACGCCTCACCGTCAAGTGTTGAGTCAGCGATTGTAACGTTGACACCGAAGACAACCAAAGTCGAGTCGGAAACGCACGGCTACCTACCGATTCGCCGTACACGTCGCCGACACTGCGTGTATAGTACTAGTAGTAGTCATAATACTAGAGTTAAGTTTTTATATAAATATGTATGTTAGTTTATACGGTATGTATAATATGGGTGTATTGTTTTTGTAAACATTGCCTGAAATAAAATGATTATTATGTAACTCTTAATCACGGGTCAAGCCCGGTCATTTGATAGGCGTGCGCAGGGATATGATTATTATGTATCTCTTTTTAATCACGGGTCAAGCCCGGTCATTTGATAGGCATGCGAGGGGATATGGATCCAACGCGTAGAGGCCCCTTTGAGAAGTTTGATGTAATGTTGTACGCCCGCCGTGACCCGCTCCAGGATATATCAATGGAACGATATACCCATGAGCAGGTCTCGGCAGGCGTTGAGACTATTGCGAAGTGTGATGGAAAATAAATGGGCTATGGAGATGAGATCTGGGTGAACTTAATACCGGGCTATTACAGAAGAGGGACGGATGAAAGTGTAATTATTATTATTATTATATCATCGGTAAAAATTTCAACTGTCTAACTATCACGGTTCATGAGATACAGCCTTGTGACAGACGGACGGACGGACAGCGGAGTCTCAGTAATAGGGTCCGTTTTACCCTTTGGGTACGGAACCCTAAAAATATCCTTGGACGAATTACACACCGCCATCTAGCCTTAAACTAAGCAAAGCTTGTACTATGGGTACTAGATAGCTGATAAATACCTACATTTAAATTGATTTTTATGTAAATATGTACATACATACAATACGTAGAAAATATCCAGACATCATCATCAGGTCATTTTAGTCTCCACTACAGGAGCACGACCCTCTCTCGTCCGTCCCAGACAGGAGGATTTGGCCTACACTTCCCACGCTGGCCAGACGGGTTGGGGAGGCCTGATCGATGTTTTATAATGTATTTCCCTTGGTCGCCTTGTACGACATCCACGGGAAGAGACGGAGTGATTCTATTCTAGTCTGCCGGAAACCACATGGCCAAGAAGAAAATACCCAGACATATAGACATAATAATAAATATATAGAAGTATTATCTGTGTGATAAGTTTCGACTGACTGACTGACGGACATAAGCATCTCCGCACAGCTCAGACCGCGGGGATTCCCTTACTCTATAGCAGAGGTTCCCAACCGGTGGTCCGTGATACAAACTTATAAGGAAATATATTGATCACTATTATACGAAACTCTCAAATCTCGAGTTATAGAATAATGGATTTATTTGCCAGTTGGGGACCCTGCACGCAACAAAAACCTCGTAGTGGTCCGCGAACAAAAAAAGGTTGGGAACCGCTGCACTAGAGTGTTTCCCTCATGTCTGAGGATCGTGATCAGTATCAGGGTTGCATCTGAAGTGGATGGTCCGCTTCCACCGGTTCCTGTCCGCTGAATGTAGAGATCCCAAATTTGCCACAAAGGTTCCTTAAGATGTCGACGGGTGCACTAAGATTTTTGTATTATCGTGACGTATTTATTTATTTGTTGTTGATAAATTACCGACATTACTTGTGTACATTTATTTCATTCATGATCATCAGTTAGTTCACAAAGTTGATAAAAAAAAGATTAAATTAATATTTTGTTACCGGCGAATATGTTCTCCAACCAAAGTTGCTTTGTGCCAAATATAATTACCTGCAATCAACAAAAAATTGACAATGTAAGTATTACGTATTAAATAACAAAATATATATATTTATATAATTATTATCGTTCATAATAAATGCCGTAAACAACGTATTGGGTATACTGGGTGAAAGATTTTGTCAACTCTAAATGGGTATAAATTATCCTTTACAGGTTGTTTATTACAGGTTGTATTTGATCAATTTATCAAATTTATCAGATTTTTTATGTTGTTTATATTACATCCGGGGTAGTATACTATTCAGATTTGGTAGCAACGAGGGAGAATTACCAAGCGTTCAGACGATTTTGCAGTTCATATTACTGGAATCGATGTGTTAGGTAACAACTCAATGTTTTAGGTCCCCAATAGTGTTAGAAACTTAAAATCCGTGATGCACGGCAGTTGAGCTTCACTTGACTAGCGATCTCTTTAGGCTTTTAATGCCTTATTTGCCATATTGCTGTCTCTCACATTGCTATGAAGGGAAGTCAAATTCCAAAAGCTTCCTACTCCTACTAATTTCTTCTGATTCAATTCGTTGTGAGTTCCAAGGCAGCCATAGTTTTACCCCCGGGACTGCAATGGACTTCATTGTTCATTGCCTTTTTTGGCGGTCGCCGCTGTTTATCCTGGCTACACAGGAGACACAGTGGTGGGCCTTTTTTAAATTTTTATATTATATTTTTTATGTAACAAATTATTTCACCATATTTTTAAGCAAGTAATAGTTGATGTGACACAAAAATAAAAACATTGCAGACTAGCATGACGTGAAGCGGTTACCATAGACATTAACGTTCGCAACATGAAAAGTCGCCACCCCCGCTGACAACGCAGCAACTCACAACCTCAAGGAAATTGTTATTTGACTGCGGTATTCTGTGAGATGCAGGTATTTCCCCAGTCGGGCAGCTTACAAATACGCTGTACCCTACCCATCTTTCTCCAGAGCTTCTTTTACCAGTCGGCGGTTGCACCACGTGCAGGCGAGCTTGGCTTTGGCTCTAAAGATTGTTGTAAGCCTCTTAAACCCCATAACTGTCAGTAGTGCTAGCTTATTCTAATCAAGTTCAGGACCTGTTTCTGTGGATACGATAGATGCAACTACGGCGATACCTTGATGTAAATCAAGGTAACAAAGCTTCTGTGAGGTGAGTGACAGATTCATTTAGCGTCAGTAGTGTAGGTAAGTCAGTTCAGTCAGTTCAGTGTCGGGTGCATAAAATTCAAATATAGAGAATCAAAAGGCTTTTAAGTTGGTTCCAATTTGATTATTTATAAATAAATAAATATTCCTGGACAAATTACACACGGCCATTTAGTCCCAAACTAAGCAAATCTTGTACTATGGGTACATCTAGTGCCCATAGTACAAGCTTTGCATAGCGCAAAGCTAATATAATACTTAAATACGTTTTTTTTTTAAATTTGTAAATACATACATTATATTACATAGAAAACATCCAGACCAAGACAAACAGCCATGTTCATGCACACAAATATTTGTCTTGTGCGGGGATCTAACCCGCGACCTCGAAGTCAAAGTGTCCATTGCTAACCATTCGACCACCGAGCTGGTCTTATCAAAATGAGCATCATTTGATGCCATCTTCTAGATATGAACTTTTTTGATGGTTGTTATACTAAATTTGAGGTTCATTGAGATTTCGCGACAACCTTAATTGTAAATGTAGACACATTATAGCTGTTGCACTAGGATCGCACACACGACACAGCATTTTCCTGCATCTGTAATTTCCTACAAGTATAAGGTGATTAACCTCAATGATATGGTTTTACTGGCCGTCATTCCGAAAGGAGATCATTTCATAGAATGCTCCGATTTAAAGCCAATTCTTCCGATATAAAAAAATGCCTTCTGGAGTCTAAGGTAAGTTGACTGCGAACATTCCTATTGATTCTAAGCCCAAACCGGCCACTCCATACAAACGTCGCGTCGGTATCTAAACAGTCGGTACATAAGCTATGACGCCTGTGTAGATTGCGAATGAGCAGTGCATAGTGTATGCGTACGCCATTGAAACTGTTCCAGATTCGTCTTAAAGGAGAGGTGAGGTCAACACGTGAGAGTGGCTGGTAGTGGCTTTACTGGAAGTAGTACTATTAGTTGTACTATGCTCAAAGCCAACCGTATTTGCTCGTGTTGCAACTGCTGATTGACTAGCTGGGCTCTGAGAAGGACACGTACAACACAGCATAATATAAGCTCCACAACTGAGGAAATACCTCCATGTCAGAGAAATCCGCAGCCAAATAATGTCCTAGACACCTAAAGGGCTGTTGTGTTGCTGCGAGTGAATGAGTGGCGGCGCTCACATCACATAAGAGTATTGCAACACACAAAAGACATTTCACATCAGGCGTTGCTGTCTGCCACCCGACGAAATATAAAAGACTGCAGCATGGGACTGTTGAAGAAACGCGTAAAGAGTTTTTTACCCGTAGTCCAGCAGTGGGATGGATAATGGTTGATGACAAGAGCAGAAATCAGAGAAACCCAGGGGCCCAACCGTCGAAGCTGAAGCCCTTAGCTTTAAGAAAAGACCAATTTTTGGAATAATAAAATTTGGTGGTAATCGTCTTCAGCTTCAGCGGTAGGGCCCCTGATCTGAGAGCTTTTCCAGGATAGCAGCGGTTCTCAAAAATCAGGATCCACTTGAAGTCGTTACGCCACCGCAGTCAGTATTTACACAAACAATTCCAGCTAATTAATAACATTAAGAACACAAATAATTTCAAGGTTTCACGGCGTATCAGTGTGACTATTAGCACGTCGCTAAGTATCTGTGTGTTCTGCTCAAACGACGTGATTAACTAACGTGTTTGCATTGTTCGTTCTGATTACGGCAGTGCTAACGTCGAGCCCATTATTATGGGCCCTTTATTGACTCTATGCTGTCAGTACAATTACGAAGGTCTAGGTGCCTTATCTGAAGAGCGTTTGTATAAGAGTTGGTGTTATGTTAATTTATGGGTTCTGTTTTGCACGATGGAGAGGTTTGGTTGCTCCTCTAGGATCTTTATATTTGATTGAATTATGAATAATCGTATATTTAGGCTAGAGTGTTTTGTTACTTCATGGTGGTATTTTGGTATTTATGTGAATTATCAAATAAAAAATATTTGAAATAAAAGAGTCCATTTCGAACTTCATTGAAGGTACTTTTAAATACCATTAATATGCCAATAAAAGTCAAATTCCAAAAGCTTCTTACTCCTACTAATTTATTTTGATTAAATTCGTTGTGAGTTCTAAGGCAGCCGTAGCTTTACCCCCGGCATTGCAATGGACTTCAATGTTCATTGCAGGAATGTCTGGTGGGCCCCTGTCTCGAATGAAAAAAATGCCAATAAAAGTGCTACAGCTTCTTAAAGATCACCAAAAAAGGCAATGAACAGCGGAAACAGTTTCCACTGTCTGGTGGGTCCCCGTCCCGAAAAAAAATGCCATAAAAGTCAAATTCCTAAAGCTTCTTAAAGGTCACCAAAAAAGGCAATGAACAGTAGAAACAGTTTCCACTGTTCATTGCCTTTTTTGGTGATCGCCGCTGTTAATCCTGGTTACACAGGAGACATAGTGGTGGGAATATGTGGTGGGTCCCCTCGTCGCGTTATGCTAATAAAAATATTAGCGAATGTAAATTTTTCATAAGGCGAGTTTTGAATGACTTTTTTTAAATACAGTTGGAATAAAAACTGTTTGTCACATTTGCAAATTGTTCTTGAAACAAGACAATTCATTTTTTCTTTTAATAATCGTTAAATAAATAAATGTTTCAACATAACACCCGAGTCTTCACCAAGAAAGATTGATGCGCCCATAAAAGGAAGTTTCCCTTATTCCTCGACCAAGTTTAGCAGCAATATTGCCTGTACAATGGCGAAGTTTTTTATGGTACTTTTATGTGATATTATTAACATTATTATTTATATTCGGTTGTAATGTATTTTTCTGTTTCCTAATTAGAAATAGGATTGTTAATAACTATCCATTCTATTCCTATTACAGAATATTCTATTATAGTAGCCAAAAGTGGAAAACTAGGTATTTCTTTAAAAAATATTTTCAAAAATTAATATAATTTAGTAGTTTCTTTTGTAATGGCAATGAACATAAAAATAATTCCCGCACAAGACAAACATTTGTGTGCATGAACATGTATATTTGTCTCGGCCTGGGTGTTTTCTATGTATTTTAAGTATGTATTTACAAAAAAAAATGTATTTAAGTAAATTTATCAGTTGTCTAGTATATGTAACACAAGCTTTGCGCTTAATTTGGGACTAGATGGCGCTGTGTAAATTGTCCAGAAATATTTATTTATAATAAAATAAAAAATAAGCAATGGTTAATTATATATCATATATTGGCATATATAACACAATAAGCAATGGTAATTAACATTATAATATTGTCAATATATTTAACGAGGACCTCCATGGCGTCGCTGCACGTGTGAACACGCAAGTTAAGCAATATCGACCATAGCTTGTCCGTGGATGAGTTTATCTATATCGAGCTCCTTCGTGCTTCGGAGGCACGTTAAGCCGTCTGTCCTGGCTGTCGTCATTTAAGGACAGTCATTAAGCCAAGTCAGTGGCCTTCGCCAACCCGCAATTGGGCAGTGTGGTGGAGTACGCTCTAAACCTCTTCGGTTCGAGGGAGACTCAAAGAGGGATGAACAAGCGTTGACGACGATGTATACAACAAGGCTTGGGTGATATTCACCTATAGGTATTGAGGGACATACGTCAAGGAAGCCTTCGAAAATACACGCAAGACTTTTGGGGGGCGGATGCTTTACGCATTTTCTTTTTGTTATGGCCCCTTATGCTCCGTCCATCTATCATGCTGTAAATATCTAGTTTGTCCCCGTCCGCTCTAAAATTTCGTTTCCAAGCACTCTAAAGCAAAAATGAAATGTTGTTATAATATATAGAATCGCTCCTGTGTGCTCCAATAGCTTTATGAGCTCTAAATACATTTATATGAAAAATGTATTCAAAAAGTAATTTCTTTTTATATTAGCTCATCATATTGGCTCCGCTTCGCCTGATGGTAAGCGAAAAGAGGAGCACGAATAGCATCGGCAACGGACCAGAGAACTTGATGTCTTATCAGTTGGCAACCTCCAAGATGCTTCTTCACGCTACGCTTGAAGAATCCCATATTGTATGAATGAGGAAATACATATGACGGCAACGCGTTCCGTCTTTTAAGGTTGGCTATATTTTTTGTTTATATTTATAATAGTGGCCAATTAGGAACGTATTAGAAGGTATATTAAATAAGTAATAGTTCACATATAACCAACATGAAGCGTAATAGTACCTACAAGTGATTTTATTACATCAGAACCAATAGTCAAAAGTCTACAAGACGTAATGGACCAATGATATCTAAGTGTGGGTGTTGTAACATTTTCCATGTACATTTTTCGATCAGATTCGGGAGGACTTCCGCAGATCTATTGGGCGTGTAACATCCTAACAGGAGGGTAGGGGTTTGTGTAATCCACTAGAAACTCGTATGGTTTTAATTTCCTAACTTTTTGAGACTGTAATACTATTTGCTTAAATATCAACTATTGCCTGTTGGTTTATTATTGGCATGACCAGGATTATCATTTTATATACTTAATATTTTTTATAACTATTTAACGTAAGGTTATAAGTATATGAAATGAAATACTTAACAATAAATGAACTTAAGTAAAAATTTACGTTCTTAGTAGAAGAAGAAGAAACATTTATTGTAACATAAAACAACACTATTACATTAATTACAAGCTGTTTATGTAAGAGAACAGGAAACAAAAACAGTGCTGCATTATGCCACAAATTGATGAATGAAGAATAGATTTAAGACTAATGATGTAAATATTTTAGGACTATCATGGCATTGTGTGGTTTGTCCAGGCATGTTTTTATTTAATTTTTATATTGAAATCCTATTAAATGTTAAAAAAAAATATTATTCGAAACTTTTTTGGACGGATTAAAACCTCTTTCCTTGAAGTGCGTCAACAGCTAGAAATAACTCTACTTTTCAATATTTATTTTGTTAGTGAAGTGTATGTAATTCTCTTTGAAATCCAATTTTATTACTCGACCTTGGTGAAAGATTCTCGGTTATTTACGGCAAAATGTTTATATAAAGAACCGTCAAGCTTAACATTAAGTTTTCATCGGTGTTAATGTTTTATTTATTTACTGAGAAGGTTAGACGTAATGGTTTTAGGGATCCATCACAGACGGATACAGAAATGTACAAGAACGACCATTTTTCATTTTGAGCCACAAAGACGAAATTATGGGCTGCTATGACTGCTTGACTGAATGACTGTGAGGTCAGCCGCCCTTACAAATATGCTGTACCTTACCTCTCTCTTCACAGAGCTTCTTTCGTTAGTCGGCAGGGTGAACTACGTGCACTGCAGTGTACTATGAAGTTGGCTTCGGTTCTAAAGATCGTGGTGAACCACTTATACCTCAAAACTTACTGTGAACTTTTCAGAAAACAAACGTCATTGAATCATTATTAAAAGAATAGACTTTTTTGGCAATATGACCCTTACACATGCATGGCTGCAATCTCCCATTTGTAGCGTTTCATGGCTTTTTCTTTCTTTGAAAGAAAATTTTAAGTAAACGACCCCATTGCAATCATCATTTCTGTATTTGTTATTTGTTTTATTCAACTTAAAAAAAAACGGTCAAGTGTGAGTCGGACTCGCGCGCGAAGGGTTCCGTACCATTATCTATAAAAACGGCAAAAATATCACGATTGTTGTATGGGAGCCCCCCTTAAATATTTGTTTTATTTTAATTTAATTATTTATTTTTAAAGTGAACATATAACTAAATATTCTGTGAATATTTCAAGCGTCTAGCTGTTGCTGTTATGAATATCGAGCAAAAGCAAGCGAATAAATCACGTTTGTTGTATGGGAGCCCCCTTAAATATTTATTTTATTCTGTTTTTTAGTATTTTTTGTTATAGCGTCAACAGAAAAACATAATCTGCTAAAATTTCAACCGCCTAACTATTACGGTTCATAAGATACAGCTTGGTGGCAGACAGACGGACGGACGAACGGACGGACGGACGAACGGACGGACGGACAGCGGAGCCTCAGTAATAGGGTCCCGTTTTACCCTTTGGGTATCCCTAAAAAGGGCTTCAGTAGACGGATTTCAGATTTTCAAGTGTAAATCCATACTAATATTATAAATGTGAAAGCGTGTTTGTTTGTTTGTGCTTCTTTCACGTCGAAAGTAACAAACGGATTGATATGATTTTTTTTTTTTGGAGATAGTTTAAGGCCTGGAGAGTGACATAGGCTACTCTTCATCCCGGAAAAAACATCTTATTCACACGGGAAAAAATAAAGTTTATAATCGTTTGTCCTTATTTCACTAGATCACTAGATGGCGCTCTCTCATTTCTAAATCGCGCTATTGTTGTGTATATAAATCTACACAAATCAATGGCAGTTACCGTTCACCACGCGGGCGAAGTCGCGGGTAACAGCTAGTACCACTATAGTATACCTACCTACATTCGGACAACTTGGTGGAGTTACCGCGAAGGTACCCATTTCTTCTCATCTTCTTTCTCTTCAAAATACCCCTCAACGTTATTTATTAGGTATGAATATCAGAGGAGTAATTCTCGTAATTAAAATTTAGTCAAAATTCAGTTCCGATCCAGTCTCGATCTCACAAATGTCAAATTTGGTATTCTCGTATCAGATTATCTAACTTCAAAGATTAATTTAAGTGGGATTATATCGGAATATGACTGAGAATTAAATAAACTAAGAATGTTACATTGCCAACTAAGAATTTAACAATTAATTAATGAAATCAAGTATATAATTTTAGTCACTTCATAATTCAATCTCGATTCGGTCAACTTTCAATCTGTAATCGTAGAAAAATTACGAGAATTGGCCTTCTGGAGCCTCCTCAATTCCAAGGACTATAGCGAGAGCATCATTGTAACAGCTTATATGAAACTTGGATTTCTAAACAGGGTGAGACGGTTCTTCCCGGACGAACAGCTTTGCCAAGCACAGGTTCGTTCGTGCGTGGAGTATTTTCATTATTGGAATATTTCTCATCTCTTGGACAGTTCCGCCAGGTATATTGGTAGTTTGAGTGTTCTCTACCGTATCTCTCAGGGGAATTAATATAGTAAAGTAAAGAAATAATAATAAATATAAATAATAACAAATTATTAATATATATTTATAATTTGATTATATTAAACTAGCTGACTCGCGCAACTTCATCTACGTGTGATAGAGCGTTGAGAGTGAAGCATAAGGTTATAGTGAGTCAATCTTAAACGATAGACATATGCTGTCACGGACTTTTTTTAGAACTTTTTAAAATGAATAATTCCGTCGTATGTAATTGTTGCAAACCGTTTACGCAGCGCACGCAACGGAAGCCCTCTTTTCCCATTTTTGCAACATTTGTCATTGGTGCTCCGCTCCTATTATTGGTAGCGTGATGTTTAGCCTATAAGCCTTCATCGAAAAATAGGCTATCTAACACTAAAAGTATTTTTCAATTCTAATGAGTAGTTCCTGAGATTAGCTCGTTCAACCAAACAAACAAACTCTTCTAGTGTATAATATATATAAGTATAATAAAGTATAATATATAAAGTAATATATATAAGTATAGATAAATACATAGTAAATAAGAAAAAAATAATGTAAAAAAAAAAAATAATATCAGTAAGAGTTACAATAAATTATTTTTTTTGCTTCGATATTACATTAGATCACCATATAACATGATTGAGATATGGTGATGATCAGTGGTTGCCCAATGGTGGAACCATTGGGCAACCACTTTGAGAACCTAGATAGAATTCACGTTACAATTTATTATTTTCTATAGCAAGAAACTCCCACGCCTACACCGGTCCCACAAGGAAACAGATTCGTATGTTTACATGTTCCGTTTAGAATTAAATTTGTTACGTAAATATTTGCGTTACTAGTAAAACGCACAAGGAAGATACTCGAGCCAATTAACTGTTAAATATAATCTAATGGTTTTGTAACTATATATCGGTTCTGGTTTTAGTCTAGATGTACTCGATTTTTACGCAAAGAAATTAAGCATTATGCATGCATCTACACTTACATCTACACTACACTTGATCTACACTACTTTGCGTGCTTCCGCCACCAATTAGTTCATGCAAACTACTACCGGCCGGCACCCACCCACTACCGTTAGTAGTTGCATGCGACTGCCGTGGCTGCTTTGCTGCTTGCGAATAAATGAGATCACCTAAAAGAAAGGAATGAGCAACGGATCGGCGACCCTTTGGTGAGCTGATCTAATTGGGCGCTGGTGATTGCTTTCCATCAGGTAACCCACATCTTCGTTTGCCCCTATCCTAAAAAAATGCTCACGACACAGACATTGACAACGGCCTCTTTCTGCAATTACACTGTACGCTATCGGCAGGGGGTTCATCCTCACACATTAGAACCGAAATAGCCGTACCTATACTATTATATATATATTATTAGAACCGAAATAGCCGTGCCTATACTATTATATATATGGAAGAAATATGGAAAGCAATCACCAGCGCCCAATTAGATCAGCTCACCAAAGGGTCACCGATCCGTTGCTCATTCCTTTCTTTTAGGTGATCTCATTTATTCGCAGGAACACAACGACCCTCAAAGAAATTATTATTTGGCTGCGGTATTCTGTGCAGTATACCTCTCTCTTCGCCAGAACCTCGTTTGTCAGTCAGCAGGGTGTACCGCGAGCACGTAAGGTTGGCTTTGTTCAAAGATGTTGATGAACTACTTACACCCCAACACAATTTACTTGTTATATATTTAAACACAAGCTTCCAAACGGAAATAATAAATCAGCCATACATTATTTGTACCAACTTATCTATTTACGTTATCGAAACCGCAGCTTTTAATTAATTAAAACCACTAAAACCAATATGTGGCGACATAAAAGGTCTGAAAAAACCAAAGTAATCAACGATAAAATCTAGGGCAGGTGTGTTGTCAACGAAATTGATCACTCAATAGCCTCAATTCCACCCTTTTATCTAAATGTGACTCGACAAGTAACTCTATCAAATGGATTGGAGCCTATCTACTATTGACGGATATGGCGCGCCGTCATGATGATAAGAAATAGTCAATATTGACAGTGCAATAAAAAAACTGGACAAGTGCGAGTCGGACTCGCCCAACGAGGGTTCCGTGTGTACGTAGTATCATTATTAAATTTGATATTTTTCATTATAAATAAGAAATAATGCGTCGAAAAAAATAAATAAAATATATTTTGCAATGTGTACATCAAGCCCTTTCATAATTATGATACCCCATTTGAACTAGTAGTTTCAATTTGAAATTTCGACACCCTATAAAAAATATAGACCCCTATTTTTTAAGATCTATTTACAAATGTATAGTTTTGAGATTTATTCCTGTACTTGTAGTCTATAACGATGTTACTTGCCAAATTTCATAGTTCTAGGTCAACGGGAAGTACCCTATAGGTTTTGATTCCCTTGAGTGTGTCGAAATATGCGTTTTTTGCTGAATAAACGGTCGTAACTTTTTTCTACGTAAACTTAGCAGTTTAATTATTTTACAACTTCATGGGACCGTAGACCTGAGTATACAGTTCAAATTTCAGCTTGATACCTCCACGCATTCTCGACATAGAAATTCTTGACAGACAGACAGACAGACAGACAGACAGACAGACAGACAGACAGACAGACAAACAGACAGACAGACAGACAGACAGACAGACGGACAACAAAGTGATCTTATAAGGGTTCCGTTTTTTCCTTTTGAGGTACGGAACCCTAAAAAATAATATAAATATTTTCAAACAAAAATATAGGACACGCAGTGGGGGACGCGAATAATTCACGGAAAAGTTTGTGAGTGTTGATATATCTACATATACATTGGTAGAGGTCTACTTTGTGTAGTCTAAGTATGCAATGTGTGGTTTTTCTGTGTATATTTGCCATACCTTTTCAAACATTGTACGTGTGTTGGTGTACCTACCTAGACATCAACACACATACGTACAACTTATACAACAACTAAATAAATAAGACGAGCCTGTTGGTTGAATGGTTAGAAATGGCCTCTTTGACTCCGAGGTTGCGGGTTCGATCCCCGCATAAGACAAATATTTGTGTGCATGAACATGTCTGTTTGTCTTGGTCTGGGTGTTTGCTATGTATTATATGTATGTATTGCCAAAATATGTATTTAAGTTTAATATCTAACTTTGGGGCTAGATGGTGCTGTGTAAATTTGTCTGACAATATTTATTTATCTAATATCGGTTATCTAGTACCCATAGTACAAGCTTTGCTTAGTTTGGGATTAGATGGCAGTGTACGTGTAATTATATATATACATGTATAATTTGTCCAGGAATATATTTTTATTTAACTATGTTCGTAGAAGTCTGCATTGTGTGATCTCTCTGTGCATAAATGCGGTGTTTGTTATGGTTCAACAAACATCTTACTCACACTTCCTTGCCATCAGGCCAGTCGTATGCTCCTTTGTCACCGTAGCGCTATGAAAAAATCTAGTTGGCGAGCATTGAGAGTGTTATTTGGTGTATAAAATAAATTGCTCAAAAAATATTCTTTGATATTTTTCTGTTATCTTTGCATTTTTTTATTTATTAGAAAATAATAAAATGTTATGTGGCAACGAAGGCTGCGGGGCCCACCCTCTAGATGGACTGATGACCTTTAGGGAACGGCCGGAAGCGGCTGGATGCGGAAATCGAAGGATCGCAGATGGTGGAAGGTATAAGGGAAGGCCTATATCCAGCAGTAGATGGGCACAGGCTGATGACGATGATAAGGCCCTCCGGCCGTAGTCGCAACTATTAGTATGTTATATTTGACATGATCTCGAACAGTTATTGTGCGTGCCAGGTGGCGCTACTGCTGCGCACAAAGCGAACATCAATTTAATGTTATTATTACAATATTAAATGCATTTCATATTCAATGTGACGTACACGTTAGGTATCAAGGTGACTGGCACTTATGATTATATGTTTCGTATGAATGAAAAACGCATTATGTATTCTCTTAGTATAAATGATTATTATTGTATTAATGAATACATAACTTATAAAGGCATCTGGAAATAACTCAGCATGTAGATACAATAAATAGCGTTCAAATTTAGTAGATTTTCAACGCAAGGACCATGCTTCCACACAACCCACGCGAACTCCGTATATTTTTTTTTTGTGACTGGGGTGACAAACGAGCGTATGACTTGCCTGATGTTAACCAGTCATCGCAGCTTATGGACGCAAGCTGCGATACCAGAGGCGAAGTCAAGAGAAGAACCCAAGCGTTGGCAACCCTGTAAAGGTCTCTTTACGCCTTTCTTGAAGAACCCCATACTGTTGTTTCCTGGGAAAATCTCTCTTGTATATAATATATACACACAGTACTACACAGCATCATCATTATCATCAAGTCATTTTAGTCTTCACTACAGGAGCACGACCCTCTCTCGTCTGTCTCAGACAGAAGGAGGATTTGGCCTACACTCCCCACGCTGGCCAGACGGGTTGGGGAGGCCAGATCGTTGTTTTATAATGTATTTCCCTTAGTCGCCTTGTACGACATCCACGGGAAGAGACGGAGTGATTCTATTTTAGTCTGCCGGAAACTACACAGCATGCTAAACAGTAATACACGTTATGTACATACAATTGGGGTGCAAGTGGTTCATCAACATCTTTGAACCAAAGCCAACTTCACCTGCACGCGGTGCACCCTGCTGACTGACAAACGAAGCTCTGGCGAAAAGAGAGGTAGGGAGCGTAATTGTAAGCTACCCGACTGGGGAATGTACCTCCACCTCACAGAATACCGCAGCCAAATAACAATTCCCTTGAGGGTTGTTGTGTTCCTGCGAGTGAGTGAGGTCACCAGAAAGGAAGGAGATGCTGCTTTGGCAGCGGGGGTGACGGCGCGCGAGCAATATGTTATATTGCGAGCGTTAATATGGCTACGGTAACTGCTTCACATCAGGCGGGACGTATGCTTGTCTGTCACCCGGCGTAGTATAAAAAAAAAAAAAAAAAAATACAATCACAAATCGACGTAAATTAACCAGTACCAGTTCGTCAATTAGATTGTCGATACAGAACTCAGCAGTATTTGTGAACAATTACAACATGGGAGTCTTCAAGAACAGAGTCTTTATTTCCCTTAAAAGGCTGGCGACGGATCGGCGACCCCTTGGTGTTGATGACCTCCATGGGCGGTGATGATTGCTTCCACCAGGTGACCCACATGTTCGTTTGTCCCACTCTCATATAATAAAAATTTATAATAATATCATTTTGTGAAAAGCATTGGGGAAGGATTAACGGCTGTTTGGCTTTAAGGATATAGGCTGTTAAGGTAGAAGATATGTCTGTGATTTTGAAACGTTCATGGTGGGCATTGACTTATATATTATGCCCGAGTAAAGCCGCGGGCATTGCTAGTTATTATTTATAAATATGGTCTTTAGTTATGCTTTATGATATGGGCACCTTAAATTCTTACGAATTTGGATTTCAGAGAGAGGACTGAAGCGCTGAAACAATGCTGCAATTAATATTTCATTGAGACCTTTCGGTATCCGGAGATTAATTGAGATTGTGTGTAAAATTTAAAGCCTTCACGATACAACGTTTTTTTAATAATAGATTTAAACTGTTTTTCATACCATATAAAATATAATTAACATACAGTACTTCACACATACAATACCATACCAGAGAAGCTCGATGGCGTCGTTGCGCGTGGCAGTTGATCACGCAAGTCAAGCAACGTCAACCGTAGTCTGTCCATGGATGGATATTTCTTTTCGAATTTCCAAAGTTTTCTTATATTATAACACAAAAAAAAACAGCTAAATCGGTACTCATTGTAATAGTGAAGTACCATGAAACACGTGTCAATTTTTTAGATCAATATTAATATAGGTTTTAGAATAATAATAATAATATTTGTTGTTATAGCACCAATGGTTACATTTCAGTCGACAGACGCCCACTACTGAACCAAAAACAGATTTTCATTACGATCGGGTCTACGCTATTTGCATATCCCATGAATATTTCGATTGTCTACTTGTATCTACGGATACCTTAATGCTTGAAGGGAAAAAAGTTAAAGTCTTTAACCAGTGCTCCCTCCCCGCTATGACCTACGATGCAGAGACTTGGATACTGATCGTCGGGCTGGTTCATAAGCTGCACAGCGTATATAGCAGTGGATATATCTATCCATCTGCTATATAGACCTTTCCTAATTAGCTGATAATGATGATGATGGTGATGACTTATACTTAATTAGAGTTTAATAGATGGTTTTATATAGTTTAATGGATGGTTGGCCGTGTGGTTTCCGACAGACTAGAATAGAATCACTCCGTTTCTTCCCGTGGATGTCGTACAAGGCGACTAAGGGAAATAAATACATTATCAAATATCGATCAGGCCTCCCCAACCCGATTGGCCAGCAAGGGGAGTGTAGGCCAAATCCTCCTTCCGTCTAAGACGGACGAGAGAGGGTCGTGCTCCTGTAGTGGAGACTAAAATGACCTGATGATGAATAATGGTTACTGCATTCTACATTATATACCTACTACCAATATAAGTTTAGCAGACCGTTTTAAAGCATTGTAACTGACAAGCAACACGCAGCGAAGCCTTAATAGAGTCTCGTTGTTACTCTAAAATTTACTCAATATATTATTATAATTAATGGTTCAAAGAATTATATACTTTGGAAGACGAAAGTAATACTTTTAATAAATTGAGCTGTCAAATGCAGAATACAAAAAATTAGGTTTTGTAATTTTTAAGCTAGAAGGATTACATACAACTTTTGTATGGAGTACGAGTATTTTTTTTTCATATTAGCTCAGCATATTGGCTCCACTTCGCCTGATGGTAAGCGAAAAGAGGAGCCCCAATCCCTACCAACCAATCCAAGACCTTGATGTCTTGTCAGTTGACGCTGAACCATCCCAGAGATGCGAGCAGTACTCCACGCAGGCCTGTACTTGTCTTATATAAGAGACAAAGCTGGTCCGGCGGGAAGAACCGCCGCACCCTGTTCAGGATCCCGAGTTTCTTGATGCTGTTGAGATGAGGCTCTTAATATTTTCCCTTTGGTTAAGGTTGCAGCGTATATCCATGCCCAGCATATTTAAGCTCTGTCGCAAATTGAGCGAAGTCCTCTGAAGGCTGGGGGTAGGACGGAACGGAGATGTTTTTGTGGTAAACGCGCACACTTGGGTGTATATAGTTGAGTCGAGTGTTACTGTCACGTTTTTCACACAACTGGGTTACTACCGCCTAAGCTGAAGTCGATTGTGGATTAATTTATATCTTCTTAATCTTACCTTAATATATACCGGACAAGCTCGGTGGTCGAATGGTTAGCAATGGCCACCTTGACTCCGAGGTCGCGGGTTCGATTCCCGCACATGACAAACATTTGTGTGCATGAACATGTCTGTTTGTCTTAGTCTGGGTGTTTTCTATGTATCATAAGTATGTATTCACAAAAAAAAAGTATTTACGTATGTTTATCAGTTGTCTAGTACCCATAACACAAGCTTTGCGCTTAATTTGGGACTAGATGGCGCCGTGTAAATTGTCCAGAAATATTTACTTATTTATATAAAAAATTCTCGTGTCAAAATGTTAGTTACCATACTCCTCCGAAACGGCTTGACCGATTTTTATAAAATTTTATATACATATTCAATAGGTCTGAGAATAGGTTGTTATCTATTTTTTATGACAACGTTTGCCGGGTCAGTTAGTATATTAAAAAACTGAATTACTGACCATATTAACATTTCTATTGTAACTTTATGTTGTTTGATAGAACTGTCAGTCATTTGACAGATTGATTGATTGACATTGGGGAAGGCTTATATACAGCAGGGGGTAGATATAGGCTGATGATGATGATGATGATGATGAAGCTATAGAAAGAGGGGCAGGTGAGAAAAAACACTTGTTTCCCTAGGTCTGTCTTTTAAAGTACTTTCTGAAAGTAATTTGAAGTAAACTATAAGGCAATAGTAGAAATCGGTTTCTTTGTCATCTCTGTTCAATAGAAAACTTTCATATTACAAACTTTTCAGACTTCAATAAAAGAGTAACAAAAAAGGTAACAAAATGCACTCAATTTGGAACATTTTGTTACTTTGTTCGTCTATTTCTACCCGACTTTCAAAGAAGGGAGGGTAATGTTTTACAAGCATATGTATGTATATTTCTTTGGGTACGCTCTACATCCTAAACCGTTGGATGGATTTTAATATATATATGGTATATTATTTCAATATATTTACGATATATTATTGTAAAACAAAAATCAGTACTTTTTTTTTTTTGCAGTTGGGTATTTTTATTTTTATTTTGCAATCGGGTATAACTCGCGCGTAGGCACTTTACAAGAGCCATAGAAGCCAAAACTGAGCGAAACAGTAATTCAATTTAAGGCAATGTTAGTCTATGAGGATTGTTGATGATTACTAACTGACAGACATTTTAAAACATTTACGAGTACCTAAGTCTGAGAAGAGACTTTGCGTCTCTTATGTCGTTATTTGACGTGATGCCACGGCATGCTTTTACAGTCACGTCGGTCGCCATCGAAAGAGAATTCGTTCACACACATTAGAACCGAAGTGGTCACGTACTGTGCGGTTCCAGAGAGGTTTTCTCCCACGTAATATATAAAGCTGTGAAATACATTGCCTGTCGAAGTTTTTCCAGGAGCTTACAACTTGAGGGTCTTAAAAAATAGGGTATGGCTCTGTCATGGACATGGTCGTGTGTTATACGTGAATACGATATATGCATTAAAATGGTAGCGCCTCCCACGTAATATATAAAGCTGTGAAATACATTGCTTGTCGAAGTTTTTCCAGGAGCTTACAACTTGAGGGTCTTAAAAAATAGGGTATGGCTCTGTCATGGACATGGTCGTGTGTTATACGTGAATACGATATATGCATTAAAATGGTAGCGCCTCCCACGTAATATATAAAGCTGTGAAATACATTGCTTGTCGAAGTTTTTCCAGGAGCTTACAACTTGAGGGTCTTAAAAAATAGGGTATGGCTCTGTCATGGACATGCTCGTGTGTTATACGTGAATACGATATATGCATTAAAATGGTAGCGCCTCCCACGTAATATATAAAGCTGTGAAATACATTGCTTGTCGAAGTTTTTCCAGGAGCTTACAACTTGAGGGTCTTAAAAAATAGGGTATGGCTCTGTCATGGACATGCTCGTGTGTTATACGTGAATACGATATATGCATTAAAATGGTAGCGCTTCCTCTTCCTCGCACGCGATGTTCCATAGTCCTTACTTAGCGTAATACATTATTTGATCCTTTATCTATCCAGTGATGTAATTGAATTTTAGATGGAGATGATAGATTTGTAGCTGCAACACCAAATTGTATCCCCGATTTTGTTATCATTAGTTTCTATTGTTTTGCCTCCCTATGGGAGCAATTTGAAAGACGCATTCACGTCAAACATATTGTGAACCCTAATAAACTTAGATAAGCAAATATTAGCTAAAAGGTAGATATCGGTCGAACGGTCAATTTGGGGCAAAGATAACCCGCCCTAGATTTTACCTTTAGTGGTTTTAGTACAATGTTATAAATAGCCCTGACCAGACTAGCTTATATTTTATGTAACATTAGTACCCATTTTGTAAGTAAGTATGTACATTATGACTATGCAAGTATGATAATGGAACGGAAAATTTTCCGTTCCGTACGTAAGTTACGATCGACGTTGCTTAACTTGCGTGATAGATTGGATAGACACGCGAAACGATGCTATCGATCTCCTTATCTTACACCCTAGGTACATAGCAAATAATTAGTTAGTAGCGTGCGTAGCGCGTGAGCGATATTACGAGCTTTTACATGCTTATCTGCCACCAAGCGCAGTAAAAAAGCTCCATCAAGCTTTCCGACTGCTGGTTGACAAAGTCCAGTGTAGTCAAGCCGCACGAACCCCACTTAACTTGACGACTGTCTAACGACAACTGTCAAGACCTACGGCTCAACGTGCGGTCGAGATAAATAAATCCATCTAATGACAGGCTACGGTCAACGGTGCTTAACTTGCGTGATAGATTGAACAGACACGCGAAACGACGCCATCGATCTCCTTATCTTACACCCTAGGTACATAGCAAATAATTAGTTAGCATATAACATACAAACAAATCAATAAGCCAACATGGATCGCGTGTTGAATGAACATAAAGCAACGATACACCATCAGATGCTTTCCGTTTGTGTGTTTCATGGGGTCGATTTAGTTATGTGGTGTTATTATATATAATAAATATTGTATGAGTGCCATACAACCCTTACCGGGTTGTATGGCACTCATACAATATTTATTTATTTACATGTCTATTGACCACAAAATCTCGGTTTACAATTTATGGAATCAAAATACTGTACAGTAAAATTATAACCAACTTACAACATTTATTACACACTATATCCGACCATATATACACACATACAAACATAATATTCATACATACATGAATATATATTTATCTACTACTAGCTGCTACCCGCGGCTTCGCCCGCGTGGTTCAGGGAGCTGCCATGGATTTGTGTATATTTATATACACAACCATAGCGCGATTTAGAAATGAGACAGCGCCATGTAATGATCTAGAGAAAGAAGGACAAATGATTATAAACTTATTTTTCCCGTGGGAATAAGATGCTTTTCCGGGATAAAGAGTAGCCTATGTCACTCTCCGGGCCTTAAACTGCCTCCAAAAAAAATCTCTAAAAAATGTCAATCCGTTTGTTACTTTCGACATGATAGAAGGACAAACAAACAAACACACTTTCACATTTATAATATTAGTATGAATATAATAAACATATCAAATACATATTGATGAAGATTACATAACCATACCGTGTGGTTTCCGGCAGACTAGAATAGAATCACTCCGTCTCTTCCCGTGGATGTCGTAGAAGGCGACTAAGGCGACTAAATACATTAGCAAACATCGATCAGGCCTCTCCAACCCGTCTGGCCAGCGTGGGGAGTGTAGGCCAAATCCTCCTTCTGTCTGGGACGGACGAGAGAGGGTCGTGCTCCTGTAGTGGAGACTAAAATGACCTGATGATGATGATCTACTATATAATAAACATATCAAATACATATTGATGAAGATTACATAACCGTGCCGATGTTCAAGCTCGATGTGACCCACTCTATTGTCTCAACTTGCGACACAAAGTAGATACTTGAAAGTAACTCGCGACAAACAAGAGCGACACCATTGCTTGGCAATGCTAAACAAACCACTGCTATGTATAGAGCAACTTTTAATTGCTTCTGACACAAGTTGAGGTGTACACCTCACCTTGTACCTCGTACCTCAAATTGCACAAAACTCTTGAACGCAAGCGACAGAAGCATATCCTATGTTGCAGTTAAAACTGGGCAAAATAACCTTTAACTGCAAAAATCAGACATTAATTTTGACCAACGTCCTTAGTCGAAAACAATTTTGACAATTTTTTGTGCTGAGAAGTGATTTCATCAAACATTTTAATCAAAAGGTTTTGTCTGATTTAAAGTTCATATTGTCAATACCCGAAGTTTAGGCGCTCCTATGTTTGATTCGTCAAATCTCAGGTACTTTACTTACGTCTCCAAAAGAAGTCCATCCTCGCTCGCTTTGCTCGCCCGACTTTTACTAATTTCAAGCATAACCTAACCAATCAACCAAAACCTAACCTCAATAATTAAAACTAATTTTGACTGTATAAGTCAGTTAAAAGTGGTTTTGACCAACACTTTCAGTCTCAAATACTTACGACTGTTTTTTTTGCAGTTAAAAGTCGTGTAAAACTTCGTTTGAGTGGATTCAAAGAGTGTCGTCATTTAGTACATTCTTATTTGTAATTGCATTTTAGAAGGCTGACAAAAAGCAATAAATTTTGCTAAGGTGTTGTTTAGTATGCTATTTAGACGAGCAATAAATTCATTCTATAATGCATTTTATTCTGTCGTGAACACATCTGCTTTTTAATTAAACGTCGTTCCGAAGTGCAGTTTCTGTAAGCTATTTATTCTTCGGCACATTAAACCCATCTAAAATAAGACAAGGAACGTAACTAAGCGGACATTCAAATGTTTTACACACCAATAATGTTTAATCTGGGCCGTAAATGAGAGATTTTTGTTACTTTATGAGTAGTAAACTGGTGTACAGAGCTATTTGCGGGCAGTACGCGGTGGGTAATTAGGAGCGTGTGAAATCGGGTTTATTTTTGTATTTTACCTTTATAGATACCACGTCCGCTGCAAAATAGCTACCTGCCTGATATACGTCGCTTGGAATACATTTATTGGTAACGTTGGCACCCGCGCTGTTAGCGCAACACATCTTCTTGAGTATGTCACACTCAGGAATAGTACAATCCTCAAAGAAATTATGTTGCGGTCTGCAGTGAAATGTAGGTACTTTCACAGACCCAATTGACATGCCCTATTTCTGGTTTGCCTTTTTTATACTACGTCGGGTGGCAGATAAGCATATGGCCACCCCTCCTGATACCACCCCCTTCTGATGCGAACAAAACGGTTACCGTAGAATATAGATTCTTGCAACAAAAAATAGTATCACTCTTCCCTTTGTTCCTCTCTTTTTCCTTTTTACCTAGTGACGTCATTGACTCGCACGAACACAACAACCCTCAAGGGAATTGTTATTAATCTGCGGAATTCTGTGAGGTGGAGGATCTATCTATATTGAGCCTCACTTTAGGACACCAGCTGACAATCATTCCACTGCGATACAGCATCTCACATATTTTTTTATTCCTTTATCAGATAAATTTTCAACTGAGAGGAATCTCAGTTTTCAAATCAGAGTTATCTCAGTTGAAAACTTCTCTGTGAACTTTTTTTTTATATGATCGGACGACCAGCTGACGCATATTCTTGTGACGTGTCAATTTATTACGTATCTCTTTTAGGGTTGTAACGGAGCTTCGCTTCCGCCTCCGTTACTGCGGAAGTTCCACAAGAAATCGTATCTTCGCCTCCGCCTCCGCTTCCGTACATTTTTTGCGGAGTTGTAACGGAGGTTTATTTACGTAATCATAGAACAATAACGCGCGGTAAAAACTATTAGAAGACATCAATTCCAGATTTTGTGTTAATTTTGATTGATTTGAAGGTAATGTTTATTTACGAGTATATGTTTACTTAAGTGATTTGAAATGAAAACTTTGTACTTAGTTTTAATGCACCATAAATTTAATTTTTTTCTACATTCACTTTCACCTTCGCCTCCGCTTCCGTTAACATCCGCATCCGCGGAGGTGATACAGGTCGCCTCCGCATCCGCCCCCGCCTCCGCTAAGTAGGCCTCTGTTACAACCCTAACTCTTTCTACCATACAGTGAGACTAGTCTCTACCGTTGTAGTTTCTACCATTCAGTAGACTAGACTGCTAGTGACATGTCACTCGCATAACTGCTTGTTCATCTATTCTGCTAAGTAGGTATATTAAATTTACACACGTGACTGAGTGAACGGATGATAATTACCACGATTTCTTCTTACCGCAAGCAATGACAAATATTACCTTTTATCGCTATAACCGACATTCATGTGGATGAAGCCGAAAGCCATGCTACTTCCCATGTATTTTATTCCTAAGCGTAGGTACATAATTGATGGTGTAAACGCATCAATGTGTAAAAACATCTTAGCTTGTTTACGATTTATTTATACGGAGTGGCCTGAGTTTGAATGCGGTCCCATGGGCATCCTTAAGTCCCGAAATCCAAAATATTAACTTTAGTTTGTTTTCTCCAAAGTTACTTTAGAACAGCTGATGGGCCTTCCAACGGATTATCACGGGTCTATAATAATCTAGGATTAAATTGGGATTTCTTGCAAAGAATCAGAATTCCTTAGGAAGTGGATTATTTTTAAAGGGCTTAACTCGAAGTTTCGTTAAGGGTGATATTAAAGCGGTTTTCGTTGGATATTTATGGACGATGGTGGACTATATTTTCTGCTTCACGGTGAAAATATATCGTAGGTTCGAAACTTTATGGTCTCTCAATCTCAAAATTGTTACTTTAGTTTAGCGTAAACAAGTGTAAAGTATTGACGGGCTCGGTGGTCTAATGGTTAGCAATGGCCACTTTGACTCTGAGTTCGCGGGTTCGATCCCCGCACAAGGCAAACATTTGTGTACATGAACATGTCTGTTTGTCTTGGTCTGGGCGTTTCTATGTATTATAAGTATGTATTTACAAAAAAAAATGTATTTAAGTACATTTATCAATTGCCTAGTACCCATAACACAAGCTTTGCGCTTAATTTGGAACTAGATAGCGCTGTGTAAATTGTCCAGAAATATTATTATTTATCTAGGTCACGTGTTTAGGCATGACAGATACGAGCTCGTGCAGCTTATAATGATGGAAGGATGAGGGTCGCAGCCTTCTACGACCCTCATGCGACCTCCTTCCAGTTATGGTTATGAAGCATACGGGAGTAGACTGGTTAAGTTAAGACTAGTTAAGCATACATGAGTACTTCTTAACTCTTCCACCTGAGCAAGGACAAAAAGAAGTATGCAGAGCTGCCTGCTAACCTTCTTAATTTGAGAGTCACCCTAAAAAAACAAAGCACATTTGATCGTTGACCTAGAAATCATAGACAAATTAATAGTTTCCATTGAATTCTCACTAGAAAAAGAGTAACATTAAAAGTTATAGTATGTGACAGTTTGATACATTTTTTTGGCAAAACTGGCTATATAGATATGGGTCTATAATTCCCAACTCATTATTTTGTCCTGACTTGAAAGAGGCCATTAGCTATATTTCATTAAATTGGGGAACACGCTCGCATTTATGCACTGATTAAAGATAATACAATAAAAAAACATATATTGACCTCAATATATTAAATATAAAATCTACTTTGCCCATTGCCACTTCAGCTTGCTAATTCGACAGACTAGTCGACAACCTAAGTTCTCCGTCGAATTACCTCGTTCCGTTTCGTAATACGAGTATATATTTATTTTCTCTCTTTATTTTGGCAACAAACAGTCGTATACAGAACAGAGTAAATAACTGTTTTAACTAATATTAACAAACCACCTAATAGTGCCGAAAATAATACATTAAATTATAACAATATATTAAGTTCATGATTCAAGACGCGTATTTTTCAAAATATACCTTGTTAGTAGGATATGATCTACATTTAAGTGCTGTTAAAAATAGATAGAAGCTGTGTATACACATTAAGCTTTTTTGTCTCATTAACGCTACAAAATTATAAAATACTACAAAATACTGTATAATCTTATCAATACAAAACTATAAAATAATATAAAACTTTTTGATAAGTATAACAAAAAGTTTTTTATCTAATCTCATACTGAAATTTACACATTAAAAAACTAAACACAGTATCCTAATGACAGTCTTTACGCACAAGATATCAAAATAAATTTAAAAAGTTATTTTTCGATACAGCTCTTCTATGGACAACTGTATCGTAAAATAACTTTTTTACCATTTCGATATAGCTTCAGCCCTGGATACAGGTATTTTAAACAGGTTACAATGCAAATATATTGCAACTATGCAAATTTTTCTACATAATCTGTGAACGCGGCGCCGCGCGGCGCGTCGCGTATGCGCACTACGCATGCTCGATCTGCAAATGGATTTATAAGTAAGAATAAATTAACTTCATGGTTGTATTTAAAATATTATTATCATATATTTCATGAGATTAGATAAAGTAGTGTATGAAACTGCACATAATTAGGTATTAAAATACTCGTGTGGTCTATTATAACATTCGCCTTTGGCTCATGTTATAAACTCACACTCGTATTTTAATAACCCTTATTATGCAACAGTTTCATAAACTACTATTAATTATAATATATTTAACATAATGTTTATTTTTAATACATCAGCTTCCTAATAAACTTATTTATTAAGACAAATAAGATTCAGTTTAAGATTAGAATGCAAATATCTATAAACCACTGATCCTCTGTTATTACATTTTGTTCATCTATTCTTGGTTTGCATAAACATTTGTAATAAGTAGCGATCTCAACTCGACGTTGAAAAAGTTTATTGAAACTGTTATTTTTATTAAAATCAAGGCCTCAGCTTGTTTTTAGATAAATCATTTTGTAAACACTTGAACCTACTACTCATATTTATTTTTATTCAATAATGTACGATAGAAACGATTAAGGCACTTCATGCGGTAATCATATAGTTTTTAATGTCATAGTGTTGCATGTTGACATTTCTCCACTTGATCTGCCCCCTTACCATCATCTCTTATTGCGATTCAATAACTGAATAGAATGCTTATTCATACCAATGAACAAGCGACTCTATTTCAAATTGCATAGAGTCGCTTATTCATTGGTATGAATAAGCATTCTATTCAGTTATTGAATCACAATAAGAGTTGGTTGGGCACATTAGGGATTGTAAAACAACTCGCAAGTACAGAAACATGGCACGGTTCACGCGACGTCACTATACAAGGTAGTTCTGAAATCACCTATAACTAACTTATGAAAATTGGAAATCAGTAGCACTGACACATAGTAGAAAGACACAAGGTATGTTCTTCCCGTATGTTGCCCAGACTGCGACGCGAATTTGGCTGTCAAAATCTGTCATTTTCCATACAAAATGCATCTGATGACGTAGGCGAGTTCAAATTACGTGACCACATTTTTCGCTAAAGAACAACCACATATCTTTCTACCATGCACTGACATCGGTTGTCATTGTGAGACAGGGCGCGGCGTGATGGCATGTCGGTGCTCTTTCCTGCTACCCGCATGCGGCGATGTAAAAGCGATGATTCTTACCGAAAACGGGTGTCTGAAGAATCTTGAACAGCCCCCCTAACCAAGTGTAATTCGTAGCGTAACGAACGTTAGATAAATCACGTGACATTTGTCGAAATCGAACATTTTAGTATGAGAATTGACAAATGTCACGTGATCTATCTAACGTTCGTTACGCTACGAATTACACTTGGCTAGGGGGGCAGGCCTTTGAGAGAAAACGATTACAGAAAAAGTACTCAATATATTTACGCAAAATAAAATTTTTCAAACTTCCGATAATGTTATTCAAACTTCCGACCAAATAGACTATGCCAGCTATGCAATAGAAGTTTTTAATCCATTATGAAATGGTATTTATTTACGTCCAAAGTTACGGAAAAGCAGGTGTCAAAAACAGATTTTTACCAAACTAATGTGTTTTTAACTCAAACTCAAACTTTAACGAAAAATGAACAACAAGCCTATGTTATGTTGGCACATTAGTCCCATAGATTGCTATATCATTCATATTCTGAATGTACACCATCAAAGAATGAAGTAATTCCATTTCTTTTGTATGTTAAAATTTTTATTTTAACATACAAACAAAGGAATGGATGGGTGGGTTAAAATGAGGGTAAATGTTTGTAAGAAACTCCGTTATTTTCTCTCTTGTGTCACGGTGTTTGTTGTCGCACTCAACCGAAACGGTTCCACCGATTTTTATGGTTTTTTTTTTGACGTGACAACGTCTTATAATTCGATGTAGCCGGCTGCACGCACGAAAAAACATGACTCATGCGGCGTTACCTCGCTCTGAGGCGTTCCATTAAAATTTCTTTTGAAAAATGCAAACATTCCATCAGTATTTTCTTATGACGTTGTCACGTTCAAATATCGTCAGTAAACCGACTTTACAGACAAACGATTTTTTTCAATATATTTAGTAGGTATTAGTCATGAGAAATAAATCTAAATTAAGAGATAAATTGACAAGATTTCTGAAAGATTGTCGTAATTAAGCATTTTGGATTTAGATACGTCTAAATCTTAGACCTAAAATAATTTGGAGTGAATAAATAAATATTTCTGGATAATTTACACAGCGCTACTAGTCCCAAAATAAACGCAAAGCTTGTATTATGGGTACTAGACAACTGATAAATGTACTTAAATACATTTGTTTTTGTAAATACATGCCTATATTACACAGAAAAACCCAGACCAAGACAAACAAACATGTTCATGCACACAAATGTTTGTCTTGTGCGGGGACGGAACCCATGACCTCGGAGTCAAAGTAGCCATTGTAGCCATTCGACCACCGGACTCGTAAATTAATATAAATTTAATATAGAAAAATCTCGGGTCACGTTGTTTGTCATCTCACTCCTTCGAAACGGTTCGACCGATTTTTATGATTTTTAAGCTATTGCATAGCTTCTATCGCGGGCCTTGAGCGCGGGGACCGAATCCAGAAATTCCGTAACGAAAAAACCTCACGCTCCCCACGTCATCGTCTAACGTCGTTTCAGTTCGGCAGTCTTCGACTAGACATCTGCCTGCCTGCCTGCCTGCCTGCCTGCCTGCCTGCCTGCCTGCCTGCCTGCCTGCCTGCCTGCCTGCCTTGCATAGCTTCTATCGCGGGCCTTGAGCGCGTGGACCGAATCCAGAAATTCCGTAACGAAAAAACCTCACGCTCCCCACGTCATCGTCTAACGTCGTTTCAGTTCGGCAGTCTTCGACTAGACATGCGCAAAACAGTACTTTGAAACGTACTGCCATATGGCATGACATATCGTACCGCGTCATATGGCATTATAGCAGTACCCCGAACATGACACATGACACATGATTAGACGTATTGTACGACTCTACGAAACTCGTTTTATTTATTTAATAATAGAAAAATTTGTTTTCTTATCGGTCACCACGCTCAAAAAGTGTAACTTGAATTAATATCAAAGAAAAAGTAATACTGCATGAATAAAATAAATAAATAAAATTATAATTGCATAAGTTGATACAAAATGCTATGCAATAGCTTTACCGCGGCAGTCCCCGAGTGCCACACGTCTTTTTTATTAATATGTATATTGAAGATATGATTAATGAGAAACTGGGTAGATAAGTTTTTAAATTATATAATTTTCACAAAAAAAAATACCGTCTCCAATAATTACTCTACAATCGCACCTCTAAAAAGTTAAAAACACGATATAAAGCTGAATTTTATGATATGAAAAAAAAATTGGACCAATCTGGAAGTATACTCTTTCAAATAAAAAAAAGGTTTTTTTCAAAACGGTTTATAAATAACGGAGTAAAAGTATCAAACAATAATTTTAACAAAAAAAAATCCGACTCCAAAAAAACTCTACATTTATGCATGTAGATATAGGCAGATGATGATGAAAAAAATATGGGACCAATCTGGAAGCATACTCTTTCAAATAAAAAAAAAGTTGTTTCAAATCGGTTTATAAATCACGGAGTAATTTTTGGGATCGGTTAAAAAGTATAAATGAATGAATGAATGAAGACTGAATGAAGTAAGACTATATAGGTAATTACATAACAAGACTTCTGAAAGATTGACGTAATTGAGCATTCCGGAATTAGGCGTATATTAGACCAAGAATAATTTGGAGTGAAAATGGATAGAAAGTATAAGGAAGCTGAAAAGTTTCTGAATTATACGAGTAATATTCAAAACGTTTCAAGGCTGGGTGTTAAATTGCATCGCCGACAGCTCACTATATCATTTCCCCCGTTTATTGTTGCTGTTGGTCGGTGTCCAACTGGTCAGTTAAAATTACAATTTATGATCTGTTGTCTAGTTGCCTGCATTTCAGGTTTTTTGACGTGCATAGTCAGTTTCAGTTTCGGTACTATTGTGTGATTGATTGTTAGTGTTAACATTTGTTACGAGCTTAAACTATTCAAGTCATAGCAATAGAAAGGTAGAAAGATTAATTTTATTTGGCAACAAATGTTTGTTTGTTTGTAGTATCTTTATTGTACATAAAGAACATAATATATATAGATATATTCATAAACAATATCACAATGAATTTCAAGAACATGTACAAAGGCGGACTTAACTTTATAAGAGATCTGTACAAGCCAACCTTCAAGTGTTGGATAAGAGAGATAAAGAGTGGCAAGGGCGTCGAAAAGTCGAAAGCATTTGTGAGAGACAAAAGAAGAAAGTAATATTATCTTTTAAAAAGAAGATGAATAATCTATATATATAAAACAAAGTCGGGTATGGTCGAACACTTAGAACTCGACAACGGCTGGATCGATTTTCATGGTTTTTGATCTGTTCGATTTGTCTCCGTCCCGAATAGCAGAATAACTGTTATTACATTTTTTTTGTGATATTATCTTAATAAAGTATTATGATGATGATGATAATATTTATTTTATATTCATTGTTTTACTTCCATGAAATCATTAATTTTGTTCAGTTAAGTAACACGACATTCATTGACTGTTAGGCGGTACGAAGTTCGCCGGGTCAGTTAGTAATATATAAAAACAATCTTGTCTAACATATTTAATTTCTTTCTATTAACACTTGCATTACTACATATATCGAACGAGCTCGGTGGTAGAATGGTTAGCAATGGCCACTTTGACTCCGAGGTCGCGGGTTCGATTCCCGCACAAGACAAATATTTGTGTGCATGAATATGTCTGTTTGTCTTGGTACCTGGGTGTTTTCTATGTATTATGTGTATGTATTTACAAAAAAAAAGTATTTAAGTATAATATCAGTTATCTAGTACCCATAGTACAAGCTTTGAGCTTAATTTGGGATTAGATGGCGCTGTGTAAATTGTCCAGAAATATTTATTATTTTATTATTACTAACTTTACTTATTACTTACACTTGGGACTAAATAGTCCCAAGTGTAAGTTGGAATGTAAGTGACTCACCACGATCTTTATAGCCAAAGTCAACCTCACATGCAAGTGGTGCACCCGACCGACTAGCGAAAGGTAGGGTACAGCGTATTTGTAAGCGACCCGACTGGGGCAGTACCTCCACCTCAAAGAATACCGCAGCCAAATAACAATTCCCTTGACGATTGTTGTGTTGCTGCGAGTGAGTGAGGCCGTCAAAAATGAAGGAGTTTCTGCGTTGGCAGCGGGGTTGGTATATTTCATGTTGCGAGCTTTAATATGCTACTATAACCGCTTCACAATAAGCTGGCTGTAAAAAAGTATTCACAAGCATAGGTTTTTATAACAACATTAGCTTATAATAACATACATTTTTTTTTTTTTATACAACATCGGGTGGCAGACAAGCATACGGCCCGCCTGATGTGAAGCGGTTGCCGTAGCCATAGTAACGCTCGCAACATAAAATATCGCTCGCGCACCGCCACCCCCGCTGCCAACGCAGCATCTCCTTCCTTTCAGGTGACCTCACTCACTCGCAGGAACACAACAACCCTCAAGGGAATTGTTATTTGGCTGCGGTATTCTGTGAGGTGGAGGTACATTCCCCAGTCGGGTAGCTTACAATTACGCTCCCTACCTCTCTTTTCGCCAGAGCTTCGTTTGTCAGTCAGCAGGGTGCACCGCGTGCAGGTGAAGTTGGCTTTGTTTCAAAGGTGCTAATGAACCACTTACACCCCAAAACATATACGAGTACTATCAGACATAAGGCTACATAGCTTACAGCTTTCTTGAATAACAAACAGACGGACGCGCCCGTCGCGGGAACGTAAACAATGGTATAAAAGCTTTCAGTAATCTCAAACGATATTGTATAGGCTGAAGGTTGTTGGGGACTGGAAATAAGGTGCATGTTGCTTGATGTCTTACTTACAAGCTTTTTGTAGAAGTTCTTTTATAGATTTATTTAAAGAAACTAATTAATAATAGGTCATAATGCACTAATGTTTATGCATGAGCTTTCCAAGCGCTTGGTTGAGGCCACCGGTAGTGCTTCCAAAACCGGTTTTACCGAAATCGAAAACCGGGTAAACCAATTTTCAAAGCCGAGTTTAAGTTTTGTCAAAACCGCTTTAAATTTTTTCGTATTTGCATATATTTTCATTGGAGGAAGAACTACGAGCAGCAATTAATTGTCAATGTCGTTTGACAAAATTGAAAAGGAGCAGAAGTTCGTTCTATTAAATACGGATTGGTAACACGTGAGTGATGGCTCTTAGCGAGCGTCCATAGGCTGCGAAGACTGCTTAACATCTGGCGGGTCCATATGCTTGTTTCCATATTAGTTGTATAAAAAAAATACGCGCATTTTGTGACATTTGGGTTTTTTTTTTGTTATATTAATAATTTTTTGTATAATAAAATTCCAATCAATAAATTTATTGTATACTAAAATTCCAATTTATACGAGCTCGGTGGTCGAATGGTTAGCAATGGCCACTTTGACTCCGAGGTCGCGGGTTCGATCCCCGCACAAGTCAAACATTTGTGTGCATGAACATGTCTGTTTGGCTTGGTCTGGGCGTTTTCTATGTATTATATGTATATATTTACAAAAAAATGTATTTAAGTATTATACCAGTTGTCTAGTACCCATAGTACAAGCTTTTCGCTTAATTTGGGACTAGATGGGGCTGTATAAATTGTCCAGGAATATTTATTTAATACTTTTGTCGCTTTACATCAATGACTCTGAGGCCCTACCGCCGAAGCGGAATCCGATTACAATCGAATTATTTGAATTCGAAAATGAAATTGCTACTTAAATTGTTAGTAATTATGTTTAGGTCAGCTGGTAGAAACCCTAGAGCTCTATCGACTAAGCTGAAGATAGGCAATTTGATCTACGCTACTTTGCGTGCTTCCGCCACCAATTAGTTCATGCAAACTACTGCTGGCCGGCACCCGTATTTTTACCCGGTAGTTTGCATGAACTAATTGGTGGCGGAAGCACGCAAAGTAGTGTAGATCAAATTGCCTGTAAATTTAACTTCCGCAAAATAACACCTGAATCAATTAACTAAGCTGAAGATGTTTGTCAATAATTTTATCCTGAGATCAATTTTTGGAATCAAAATATTCACTCGTAATAGGCTTCGGGTTAGGCGGTAGGGCCCCTGGACAGTAATAGGCTTGTATCTCATTTTTTTTCGATTTGTTATTTAAAGACGTCACAATAATACAAATATTAAATATAGGTGAAATAATTACTTCGATTGCATAAAAACCTCTCGATATATGATAACTTGAAGATCACAATTTTGGGCTATCTCGAAAACGCTCCATACAAAAGGCCACAACGTTATGACGTCACACCGTGCTATTTTATATGCATTAAATCAGAAATTTGTACGACAGCTATGTTAAATATTGCGTTTATGTAGCCAGGGCCGTAACAGAAGTTATAGTATGTTTTATTGTTTCTACAATTTATTTTTTATAATTTCATACATTTAAAATGGACTTTCCCACCAAACTTTGACCGAACATAAAACACGTCGGACATAAGTTATTAAAATTTTAAGATAGCAGATCGTTCTAGTTTTATGTATTTTACGTTACTGATAGAGAGTTTTTATAATTTTGTAACATTGGCAACAAGCCTATTATCAACTGTTTAATATTTTAACCGTTAAACTATGTTACGTAATAATACGGATAGATTTTACAAGACTGTCGACAACAAATTGATTGATCGCCTGTCTCAGGCAGACCAATTTATGCTTATTATTTGGAAATTAATCAATTATGCATAACCTTGTCATTAGTGAGTGTCATTAGCCAATTGGAATAGAAAATTGTTCGATACAGTTAATGTATGTTTGATTATACGTTACTAATAATATAGTTTGATTTATTTGTAATGAGACGAGGCCGAATTGCTCGTCGTCCTTTATTCAACACACAACTGGGATACCGGTCTCCCCTCAATGGGTTCAAGTGGCTCAAGAGGTTTAGACCATACTCCACCACGCTGCTCAACTTTGGGTTGACGGAGGTCAATATTTTCAAGCCGCCTAAAAGCCACTGACTTGACTTAACGACTGACATCTAACGAGAACAGCCGGGACCGACAGCTTAATGTGCCCTCCGAAGCACGGCGACATCAGGATAAATAACCCATCCATGGACAGGCTGCTGTAGACGTTGCTTGACTTGCGGTAATCGTTTAGACTGTCACGCGCAACGACGCCATCGAATTGTTAGCATAGAAATAGGAATAGAGGTTACAATAGCGATTGTAGCTCTTTTCCTACAAAACCGATGTCTTCAATCTAGACCCATAGATTTAGACCATTTCAGATAGATAGATAATATTAATTAATTGATTTAGGTATTATTTTGCCGTAATCATATTTACAGGCAATTTGATATACACTATTTTGCGTGCTTCCGCCACCAAGAAGTTGGTTAGAAGTTAGAAGAGTCATTTGTAGACTGTTGTTCTAACCATCAACATATACAGATCGCCTGATGATGCCTAGCGTAAAGGCGAAACACGTTTTTGCAGAGACAACCACGGCAATCGGAGCGGCGGCAGTCGCACATTTCTCCTGTTTCGGATGTTGGAGATTCGCCGAGATGACCGCAGCAGGTGGAGCGGAGAGTCGACCAACCTATAACACATGCAAAGTAATATGCAGTCTACGCACTATGCGTGCGTAGACGTCAAATGGACTACTGAGAAGCAATTCTCGTAATTAAAATATAGTCAAAATTCAGTTTCGATCCAATCTCGATCTCACAAATGTCACATTTGGTATTCTCGTAACACAATATGTAACTTCAAAATTAAATTTAAGCGTGATTATATCGAAATATGAGTGAAAATTAAACAAACTAGGAATGTTACTTTGCCAACAACAAGAATTGATAATAATTAATTAATGAAATCAAGTACCTATATAATTTTAGTCAATTCACAATTCAATCTCGATTCGGTCAACTTTCAATCTGCGTTCGTAGAAAAAATACGATTGGCCTTGTGTTATTAGTCCTTAACCAGGCACAAACATACGAGCATCCCTGCATACTTGTGAAATGCTTGCCACGCAAACATGCCCCTTCAAGTCCCTAGACTTCTGTGTTCTTTAGCTATCAATGTCTACTTTACCATGAAAGGTCGCGAGTCCGATTCCCGCACAAGTCAAAGATTTGTGTGCATAACGTATTTGTTTGTATTGATCTGAAGGTTTATATAAAAGAAAGAAGTATTTATGACTTTTTTATATGACAAGTGGGCTAACGTGCATGTGGGTCACCTGATGGAATGCAATCACCACCGCCCATAGAGATCAACAACACCAAGGGGTCTCCGATCCCTTGCCAGACAATACTCCTTCCTTTTTGGTCATCTCATTCACTCACACACCATCCCTCATGGAAATTGTTATTTGGCTGCGGTATTCTGTGAGTTGGAGTCTTTCTCAGTCGGGCAGCTTAAAAAATACGCTATACCCTACCTCTATTTTCACCAGAGCCTCGTTTGTCAGTCAGCAGGATGCACCACGTGCTGATGAGATTGGCTTTGGTTCAAAGATGTTTATGAACCACTTATCTAGTACCCATAGTACGAGTTTGGCTTAGATTGGTACTAGATGGCACTATGCAATTTGTGAAGAAAATATTATAACTTTCACATAGAGATTTCATACGGAAATGTTCCGTGTTTATTACGAAAACGTTTTTTCGTATTACCAACGTGGTATATAACCATACTGCATGCCTAATGGAAAGCTTACCATAAACTACCAGAGGCACTCACACGTTGCTGAACATGTAAACAAACCTTTACATACAAAAATATGTAAAGGTATTTTTACATGCTAACAAGTCACATGTAATACTGAATTTGATTTATTTATTACCATGCTATAATAATTTCAGACTGAAATAATTCATGGTTAGTGACGAACACTGAACACGTAATGTATGACTAGTGCTTCCGCCCACGTTCTGGGATGTTACCTATATTCTTCTTCACAGAACAACCCACCTCCATATCAAATTTCACCACAATCGCAAAACACATAATTTCCAAAATTATCCGGAAAAAACAAAAGAATAAAATGTAGGCACTTTCGTAGGATTTTTTTTTAATACTACGTCGGATAAGAGACAAGCATACGGACCGCCTGATGTGAAGCGGTTACCGCAGCCATATTACGCGGCCACCTCCGCTGCCAACGCATTATCTCCTTCCTTTCTGTAGTCATATTAAAGGTTTTTTTTTATATCAGAGGGCAGGAAACGAGCATGTGGGTCATATGGAAAGCAATTACCACCGCCCATGGAGATCAGCAACACCAAACGGTCGCCATCCGTTGCTAGCCTATATTCCTTCCTTTCTTTCTGGTGACCTCACTCACTTGTAGGAACACAACAATCCTCAAGGGAATTGTTATTTGGCTGCGGAATTCTGTGAGATGGAGGAACTTCCCCGGTCGGGCAGCTTAAAAATATGCTATGCCCTACCTTTCTTTTCGCCAGAACCTCGTTTATCAGTCAGCAGGGCACGGGGTGGTTTGGTTGGGTTGGGTTTGGTTCAAAGATGTTAATGAATCATTTACACCCCAAAATTTCACCACAATCGACACATAATTCCAAAATTATCTCGGAAAAAATAAAATGTAAGCAATTTCGTAGTAGTAATAATAAAGTTGTCTTTACTGGGCAGCGTAACCCGCCTCGCTAATTCACTGGTCCGTGAGTGAAACGTATTCATCATCATTATAACCATATATTTATCAGTATAATCATGGTGCGCGTGTTATTTTTTTTATACCACTGAGGTGATAAACAAGCATACGGTCCGCCTGATGGAAAGCAGTTACCGTAGCCTATGGACGCCTGTAACACCAGAATGCGTATTGCCGATCCTGTAAAAACCTCTTTACGCACTTTTTGAAGAGCCCCATGCTGTAGTCTCCCGGGAAAACCTCAACAGGCAGTTCATTCCACAGCTTTGTAGTACGTGGAAGAAAACCTCTCTGGAACCGCACAGTACGTGACCATTTCGGTTCTAATGAGGATGAACTCCCTGTCGATGGCGAGCAGTGCGACTGTTGCAGGAGGCCGTGAGCTCCATGTCAAACAACTCCTCTGAACACAAATTGTACAATCGATAGAACACACAAAGATGTAATTATAAATAAATAATTAAATATTCCTGGACAAATTACACACGGCTAATTAGTCCCAGACTAAGCAAAGTTTGTAATATGGGTATAAGATCTAGATAACTGATATTTTACTTAAATACATTTATTTGTAAATGCATACAAATAACGCACGATTAAATTAAATTTAAATCAGATTATAAAATCTTGGTAATACATAGTTGAATTTTTTTTTATATACTACGTCGGGTGGCAGACAAGCACGCGGTCCGCCTGATGTGAAGCGGTTACTTAAAATATCGCTCGTGCGCCGCCACCCCCGCTGCCAAGCAGCGTCTCCTTCCTCTCTGGTGACCTCACTCACTCTCAGGAACACAACAACCCTCAAGGGAATTGTTATTTGGCTGCGGTATTCTGTGAGGTGGAGGTACATTCTCCAGTCAGGTAGCTTACAATTGCGCTTCCTACCTCTCTTTTCGCCAGAGCTTCGTTTGTCAGTCAGCAGGGTGCACCGCATGCAGCTGAGGTTGCCTTTGGTTCAAATATGTTGATGAACTATTTGTATGTATTATAAAGGAAGGCAAACTCGTTTGTCAGTCATCAGGGTGCACCACGTGCAGGTGAGGTTGGCTTTAGTTCAAAGATGTCGATGAACTACTTACACCCCAAAGCATATTTGTAAGCTGCCCGACTGTGGAAGTACTCCACTTCATAGAATACCGCAGTTAAATAACAATTTCCTTTGTTGTTGTGTTCTTGCTAGTAACAGAGGTCACTAGTAAGGAAGGAGTTAGATAGTCAATTGATTCATCAGGTGTTATTTTGCGGAAGTCAAAATTCAAGGAAGGAGTTGTTGTATCGGCAGCGGGGCACGAAGAATATTTCGTGTTGCCAGCAATAATATGGCTACGGTAACTGCTCCACATCAGGCCATGTGGAGCAGTTACCGTAGCCATATTATTGCCTAGCCATATTATCGGCCTAGATAGACTTGTCTGCCACATAATGTAGTAAAAAAAAAAACGTTAGAATTATGTAAGCGATCGTTAAAAATACATGGTAATTGGCTCTTTTAATTGTCTACCTACGTTTATTACAAAGGTACGTCGTTAAATATAAGTACGTATACAACAATAAAGTTTCTCAGAAACCTCACGCTACCTCGCTGAAGTGTAAGTGGGTCACGAATTTTTCATAATTAACTATTGTGATTAGGATTATTTAAATGTTTTATGATTTCGTTCTTAAATACAAAAGCCGCTGAACGCATTAAAAAAGGGGATTAATTAACTGTGCATTTGATATTTTGAAACTTGGTGACTAGTCGCCGCGCACGCGTGCACAGTTAATTATAAAAGATTTTCCTAAGATAATTTCTAAGTTATTGACTGTATTTGTATTTAATATAACGATATTGGCAATTAAAAAAGTCGGTTTTGAGTTTCTTGCCAGTTCTTCTCAAGAAGCCCCGTCGCCGGAACTGGCACTTAAATTCGCTTTCACATTCAAGATAGTGTGATGAAAGTGAATCTAAGCTCTGCGGATTTAGAGTAGTAATGATTTAGATACATGCTCTTATATTTAATTTGTATGACGTTTCTTAGTGCTTTATAAACTCCAAGGAATAAAGATATTTTGATTTGATTTTATTTGATATTTTTATTGTGTTTTTTTAGAACACAATAAAAATGTCTTAAAAATAAAAAATCCTCTTAAATTCCTTAAGAAAATCAAATGTTATATGAGAGAGGGGCAAAAGAACATGTGGGTCACCTGATGGAAAGCAATCACCCCCACCCATGGAGATCAGCAACACCAAGGGTTCGCCGATCCGTTGTCAACCTATAATCCTTCCTTTTTTTCTGGTGCCTCACTCACTCGCAGGAACACAATAACCCTCAAAGGAATTGTTATTTTGCTGCGGTATTCTGTGAGGTGGAGGTACTTATCCAGTTAAGCAGCTTAAAAATACGCTGTGCCCTACCTCTCTTTTGGCCAGAGCCTCGTTTGTCAGTCATCAGGGTGCATCACGTGCAGGTTGGCTTTGGTTAAAAGATGTTGATGAACCATTTACACCCCAAATAATGTTATAACCTAACTACGAAACGCTATGTTGTAAAGTACGTTAAATGACTTTAGATGTTTTATGTAGGGGTTATCGAAAAGTGCCATTGTGCATAATATTGAATCTGGTTACGTATCCGTCTATGTCAATATTTATGGTACATGCGTAGATAGCAATGTTTATGATAGCTATCGTACCACGCGTGGGATTCGGTTATCTATGACTTTTATAGTAGACTTACCTGCAGGATTTTATAGCATTGTAATAAAAGAGAATACATATAACTATTTTCAAACTTGAGCTATGTGGCTATGGTTTAAGATTCAAGATAGTTATTATATAGACGAGCCCGGTGGTCGAATTGCTAGCTAGACTTTGACTCCGAGGTCGCGGGTTCGATCCCCGCGCCAGACAAATATTTGTGTGCATAAACATGTCTGTCTGTCTTGGTCTGGGTGTTTTCTATATATTATTATGCATTTACAAAAAAAAATGTATTTCAGTATTATATCAGTTCTCCGCCAACCCGCAATTGAGCACCATGGTGGAGTATGCTCTAAACCCCTTCGATTAAGAGGAGACGCGTATACCGTAGGATGATTATAGGTTGATGTCGATTATATTAGTTATCTAGTACCAATAATTCAAGCTTTGCTCAGTTTGGGACTAGATGGCAGTGTGTTATTTATTCATCATCATCAGGTCGTTGTAGTATCCACTACAGGAGCACGACCCTCTCTCGTCCGGTCGGTCTCAGACAGAAGGAGTATTTGGCTTACGCTCCCCACGCTGGCCAAACGTGTTGGTGAGCCCCTATTATTATATTTCCCTTAGTCGCCTTGTACGACATCCACGGGAAGAGACGGAGTGATTCTATTCTAGTCTGCCGGAAACCACACGGCCAATTATTCAGGAATATTATTAGATAGAAGGAATATTATTAGAATATGCTTTATTTGCATAATACAAATTAGAAGGACAGTGAATCAATATTTAGTTATTTATTCAGGAATATTTATTTATTATTATGTAAAGGGTCGCCCCCCCTCAAGATGGTCCGACGACCTCCGACGACCTCCGTCGACAGAAAAAAGTGGCTAGTAGCGGTTGGAAGCGGAAAGCGGAGGATCGCATATGGTGGAAAACATGGGGAACGCCTATATCCAGCAGTGGGTAGATACAGGCTGATAACGATGATGATGATTTTTTTTATATGAGAGGGGGGGGGGGGGGCAAGCGAGCATGTGGGTTACCTGACAAAGCAATCACCACCGCCCATAGAAATCAGCAACACCAAAGGGTCACCGATCCGTTGCCAGCCTTTTGAGGGAAATATTGACTCTGTTCTTGAAGGCCCCCATGTCGTATTTATTATTTATTTACGTATATGAAATATTACGTGTAGTATTTGCTCACCATCCAGCCAGAACCAACCTCTCCGGCAAGTGCTCTTTACACCCCACAATGTCAATTCGTGTTCTCTTTTAACCGACTCCAAAAAAGGAGGAGGTTCTCAATTCGGCTGTATTTCTTTTTATGTTTGTTACTTAATTACTCTGTGATTTATAAATAGATTTGAAATAAACTTTTTTTATTTGAAAGAGTATACTTCCAGATTGGTTTCATAGTTTTTCATCATCATCATCATCATCATCAGCCTGTATCGACATACATAAATATAGTGTAATGTTTGGAATCGGTTTTTTTTGTTAAATTTATTCATACTACGAAGTTGCAATCAAGCATACACCCCTCTTGGTGGAAAGTAGTTACTGTAGCTTTTAGACGTCTGTAATATCAGGGTTATCACACGCGCATTGCCGACGAACGATTCATGAAGAACCTCATGCTATATTCTCTAGGGCAAACCTCGACATACAGTTCTTAAGATCTCAGATGCTTTAAACACATCACACAGTAAGCAGATTTACTAAATATCGCACACGGGTTGTAATTGGTTATTATACAATCTAATGTCCTGGATGTCTATTGATAATGTAGATTAAATATCAGTATTCAAATTCCTAAAACACCAAAAACGTCGAACTGTCGAATCAAATGTCCAATGAACGATTTCGATGATAGAATATGAAAAATTGATGGCTAAAACTGGAAAAAATAAATTGATTTTGTAATGAAAAAACAAATAGTGATAATGATTAACTAATAAGAAATAAATCATTTTATCATTTAAAAGTTCAGTTGAGAATAGACTTATATTCTATGAACGAATTTTAGTAATACGCAGCGCCGCGTGGCAGCCCTTGCGATCGGTTCCACATTCGGCTCAGAGGGGAGTGGCTCGCCTGGTGAGAGCGACAGGGAGTGATCATACTGTACATGGTACTATTACTTATGCAGTGTCTCGCTCTAAATATATCGTGTCTGCTTAGTCATCATCATCATCAGGTCATTTTAGTCTCCACTACAGGAGCACTACCCTCTCTCGTCCGTCACAGACAGGAGGATTTGGCCTACACTCCCCACGCTGGCCAGACGGGTTGGGGAGGCCAGATCGATGTTTAATAATGTATTTCTCTTAGTCGCTTTGTACGACATCTACGGATTTCGACGGACAAGAGACGGAGTGAATCTATTCTTCTTCTTCTCAGCCATTGAAAGTCCACTGCTAGACCTAGGCCTCCCCTCTAGATCTCCAATAAGACCGGTTGAAAGCGGCTTGCATTCAGCGCGATCCTACGGTCTTAGATACTATTCTAGTCTGCCGGAAATCACAAGGCCAAGTCTGCTTAATGTGAAACAATTCAACGTAACTCTACGGTAGGGTCTACGTGCTACGATTGTGCTACGGTGCTCGTAGATGTCGTAGATTATCTCCACAAGTGTCGCCATAATATCGAGTAATTATCGGAGACCGAGCTTTGCTAGGATTACTGCAAGGTTTTTTTTTTATACTACGTCGGGTATCAAACAAACTTACGGCCCGCATGGTGTGATGCGGTTACCGTAGCCATGTATTTGTATAATACTCGCAACATGAATCGCTCGTGTGCTGCCACCTCCGCTGCCAGTGCAGCGACTTCTTCCTTTCTGTTGACCTCACTAATAACGCAGCAACCATCAAGGGAATTGTTATTTGGCTGTGGTACCTATTCTATAAAGTGGTGGCACTTCCCCAGACGGGCAGCTTAAAATTAAGCTGTGCCCTACACCTCTTTTGCCAGAGCCTCGTTAGTAAATCAGTAGGGTGCACTACGTGCAGGTGAGGTTGGCTTTGGCTCAAAGATGGCTGTGAGCTATTTACACCGCTGAAGTTTTTGTCGTCCAGGGTTTGTGTAAATAAAGGGCAATAATAATTTGCGAGTTTTCTCACCAGTACATTTTTTTTTATTCAACTAAGGGTGGAAAAAGGCATACGACGTACTTGATGGTAAGCAGTCTTCGCAGTCTATAGACCCTTACAACACCTTAACGCGTGAGTACACTCGCGCGTTGCCGACCCTATAAAAACCTCTTCACGCCTTTCTCGATAAATCCCATTCTGTAGTCTCTTTGGTCATCTTCGGTAGGTAATTCATTTCGTCCTATACCATTATCTATCAAAAAGCTATTAACTATAGTAATATTATAAAGCTTAAGAGTTTGTTTGTTGGGTTAAATGTGCTAATGTCAGGAACTATTGATTTGAAGTGTTTTTTTTTTTTAGTTTTGAATGTATATTGTTTTAGCGATGAATAGACCGTTTATCGAGGAAGGCTAATATAACAGAGTCATAGTGATTATTTTTATTATTGGCCGTGTGGTTTCCGGCAGACTAGAATATAATCACTCCGTCTCTTCCCTAGGATGTCGTACAAGGCGACTAAGGGAAATACATTATAAAACATCGATCAGGCCTCACAACCTGTCTGGCCAGCGTGTGGAGTGTAGGCCAAATCCTCCTTCTGTTTGGGACTGAAGGGTCGTGCTCCTGTAGTGGAGACTAAAATGACCTGATGATAGTGATTATTTTGAATTAAGTGACCCACATGCTCAAACAGGTGAACAATCCAAATGAACAAAGACGGGGGCACAGCTAGTACTATTAAATCTACTACCATCTGTGCCCGCAATTTAGTTTATTTTTTGGTTTTATATGAGAGGGGGGCAAACGAGCGTATGGTTCACCTGATGAATAGCAATCACCACCGCCCATGACGATCGGCAACACCCAGGGGTCACCAATCCGTTGCCAGCCTATACTCTTTTCTTTCTTTCTGATGACCGCACTCATTCGCAGAAACACAACAGCTCTCAAGGGAAGTGTTATTTGGCTGCGGTAATCTGTGAGGTGGAGATACTTCCCCAGTCGTGAAGCCTAAAAAATACATATGTCCTACCTCTCTTTTCGTCAGAGCCACGTTTGTCAATCGGCAGAGTGCACCACGTGCAGGTGAGATTGGCTTTGGTTCAAAGATGTTGATGAACCTCTTACACCTCAAAATTTGTTTGAAATGTATGATCAAAGCTCTTGTTTTACATCGATTCTCTATTTTTTTATTATTTGCTGAATAATTGAGTTTCAATGGTGTATCATGAGAACGACTTTATTTTCCTGGATAAAAAGTTTAAATAATGATCTGGGAAATAAATTATTATTTTGTAAAATATCATAACTATCAATGAAAATGTATTTATGTTTTTTTTATTAATAAAAGAACATGTCTATTACTTTTTATTAAAAAAAACTTTACTTTTATGGATTAAAAATATATTTCTAATCATTAGTGCTTAGGATAGAAGTATTTTCTGATTAAATAAAATACATTACACAGTATCTGGAGCAGGAGCAAAGAACAGTAAGAATAATACTGTGTTTAACAGTTACCTCAATCACCTATTGGTTAAGCAGCTTTACATCAGGCGGACCACTTATACTTATACACAGATACTGTACACACGTACTTATACTTATCACAGATATTTGTTTGCCATATGAGTTGTATAAAATGGCAAACATACGCAGTCAACGCGTCAATTTGTTTCATAAAAATCGAAAAAAAAAAATTAACACATTTAAAATAAATACCAAAAAGATAACATCAAAAATCATTTCACTTCCTAAATTAATACACACGAAACAATATTTTCACGTCAAAAACGGCTATAAAGGCCATTACACACGTCACTATAACAATAGTGGGAATTGCCTTAAACTTACACACGCAACTAAGTAATTTGCTACACGAACAAACCTGTATCAAACGTTGGGCGGCTTTCACGAGAACCATGTTCCACACGCCAATGCCGCACTGCCGCTGTACGCATTAAAAATTCAGAAAAAAAAACAACAAAAATAAAATACAATATATTTTCACTGACAAACACTCAATCAGCACTAAGTTGTATACAACATTGTTTTTAAATACTAAAAATCACTTTTGAAAATCGAGTTCCATATTTGGGTTTGTATGCCGGCCGCGTGGCGGCGCTACGTCTGCCTTGGGAGGCGATTTTCGCGTCACTGTGTTCCAATGGAACAGCGAGCGCATGCGTCGTTAAATATGTGTGCGTGTATACATAGACACATTTCATTTTGTAATGAACTGAAAGTATGCTCTACATACAATTTCCTACTCTAATCCAATCCCATTGAGTATAAATTCGAATCGATTGAAGCTTAAAGGGTGAGATTTAAGTTCGAAAATTCGCTTTCTCTGTCCCACTTGCGTATTCACATGTATTTGAATTTTAATTGAGCACAACCAAATGGAGTATACTCTATTATAACTGAAACGTAATAATTATATTGTGTCAAGGGCGTCCTGAAAAATTATTGAAGGAAATTTGTTTGAAGTGGCGGGAATCGTGTAATTTTGTAATTATTTTAAATTAAAGAATTCGATGTCAATTTTTAGTTAAGAAAAAGTTATAATGATAAGTTAACGTAAATACTACCTGCAAGACGGTTGTATAGATGAAAATGTTTATTGTACTAATTCCTAATCTTCTAATAAAGGGTTGTAATACCTCTGTTACAAGTATCCAACATCCATTATAGTTTTCATCATTGCGACGAGCTCGGTGGCGTAGCGGTCAATGACGCGGCTTCGACACCAACGCTCGTGGGTTCGATTCCCACATAGGACAAACATTTGTGTGCATAAACATGTCTGTTTGTCTTAATCTGGATGTTTTATATGTATCATAAATATGTATTTACAAAAAAAAAATGTATTTACGTATGTTTATCAGTTGTCTAGTACCCATAACACAAGCTTCGCTTACTTTGGGGCTAGGTGGCGCTGTGTAATTTGTCTGACAATATTTATTTATTATATTTATTTATTGCTTTAAAAAAATGGGAACATAATTCCACTAGACCAATCTCTACAATTTGATATGTCAAGCAGTTTGATCTAGACTACTTTGCTTGCTTCACCACTTAGTTCGCAAACTATTGCCTGCCTGATTTGCCTACCCTGCTAATATAATAGTTACATGCATTGAGGTTTTTTAAATATTCTTAGATATACCGTATAGAAATACACCAAAGTATAAAAATCTTTTTTTTTTTACATAATTTTGTACATATGCCTATATTATATATAGCATAGCCTAAATTATTTTTTATACATAATATTCAAATATTTGAACAGTATTATATAATTACGTTGGCCGTGATCCTCCTTCTGTCTAGGACGGACGAGAGAGGGTCGTGCTCCTGTAGTGGAGAGTAAAATGACCTGATGATGATGATGATATAATTACGTAGGACGACGAAGCGTTGAACGCCCTCCATCTAGATCAGTGTTTCCTAACCTTTTCCGTATAGTTACCCCTAGATCAATATAGGAAACTGTTTTTTACCCCCTCCTTAGATCAGATCTTATGAGTCTGAAGCTGAACTAATGTGTCTTTTATCAGCTTTACACCTACAGAATCTCTGTTTTACCCTTGAGGAGGTAATTACCCCCAGGTTCGGTAACACTGATCTAGATGGTCCAATGACCTTAAGAAAGCAGCTGGAACCTTAAGAATATGTTGGAAACGTTTATATCCAGCTGTGGATAGGCTGATGATGATGATGATTATAAAATTGTTAAGTACATTATATTTTTATAATTATTTTGATTTAAATCTTCATTTCTTTTCCATTGACGAGCTCGGTGGCGTAGCGGTCAATGACGCGGCTTCGACACCAACGCTCGTGGGTTCGATTCCCACATAGGACAAACATTTGTGTGCATGAACATGTCTGTTTGTCTTGGTCTGGGTGTTTTCTATGTATCATAAGTACCTATGACTTTACAAAAAAAAAATGTATGTTTATCAGTTGTCTAGTACCCATAACACAAGCTTCGCTTACTTTGGGCTAGATGGCGCTGTGAAATTTGTCTGACAATATTTATTTATTTATTATTTATTTATTGTGCTGATTTTTCTGAAGTTAATAAATAAATATGATATTTTGTAACTATTCATATTTTATACTAAGAGTAGGTACGTAGTACTACGTTAGTACTATTACTTATACTGTGGGAGTACAATTATTTGTAATGTGCTTGATGTAACACAGTAATCATATAAAGCAGTAAACAAAATTGAATCATTCATTTATGTGAGCGCTTATCTTAAAACGAAGGGTTCTAGTTTAAATTTATGCCACATTTAAACACTGATGCTGTCGCTACTCAATAGACGTCTTAGCTAAGTCAACTCCGCAATGCATTGTGCATCGTAGCTTGCTTAAAATAATGTAGCTGCAACATACCTTTATTGCGAGTGCGTTGATTTAGGACATTTACATAGAATTACATAGGTTTCAGGAGCTCGCCGTATGCTAGTTTAATCGAACACGCAAGTTAAGCAACGTCGGCCTTAGCCTCTCCATGGTTGGGTCTATTTATCTCGAGTTCCTCCGCGCTTAGGAGGTCAAGTTAAGCCGTCGGTCTGGGTTGTTGTCATTATAGATGACAGCCGTTACGCCAACTCAGTAGCCTATAAGTGACTTGAAAAATCATTGATCTCCGCCACCCCGCAGTTGAGCAGTGTGGTGGATTGAAGTTGAATATGATTGAGTACGCTCTAATTTTTTTTCAGTTGAGGGGAGACCCTTATCCCAACAGTGATGTGAATTAGGGTTAATGACGACATAGAATTAATGCACTGTTCTTATTTCTACTATGCTAATAATATGAACATGTGGCGAGAAATTAAATGCTAGAATTCTATAGGGAGCATACCACAGAAAAGAAAAATGTGTTCTGTGGAGCATACAATAGGTTTGGGTAGTTTTTCGGTTAGATTATACTCTATAGGAGCTTCATGAAGCGAGGGTCCGTTAAGTTAGATCGTGTGTAAAGTTGCGTTGTTACGTAGTGTTGTGGTAGTGTCCAGAGTGCTGAGTGCGAGTTTCTTATTCACGGGGCTTCTTTCTTTTTGGCTTCGGTAACCACTTCACATCAGGCGGGCCGTATGCTTGTCTGCCACCCGACGTAGTATAAAAAAAATAAAAAAAGTTCGATAATGTCAACGTAAACAAACCGACCAAATAGATAAGTACTCTCATGTTGTGAATTTATATGACGCGTGTTACATATCAAAGTTATATAGCTTACCCGCTCACATTTCGAAGTGAGCAACCCGGCTAAATTGGATTTGTAACACGCGTCTGGTAAATTCACAACATTAGAGTACTTAACTATTTAATCGGTTTGTTTACGTTGACATTATCGAACGTGAATAAGAAACCCGCACTCAGAACACAGAATGCGAGTATTTTTGGTCATTTTCGAAAACGTTAACATTTACAAGTTGACAAAATTGAAAAAAAAAAATATATTTTGAATTTACCAGACGCGTGTTACATATCCAAATTAGTCGGGTTGTTCACTTCGAAATGTGAGCAAGTAACTAACATAATTTTGATATAAATAAATATAAATATTGTCAGACAAATTACACAGCGCCATCTACGAGTAGCAACAAAGTAAGCGAAGCTTGTGTTATGGGTACTAGGCAACTGATAAACATACGTAAATACATTTTTTTTTGTAAATACACGCTTATGATACATAGAAAACACCCAGACTAAGACAAACAGACATGTTCATGCACACAAATGTTTTTCCTATGTGGGAATCGAACCCACGAGCGTTGTTGTCGAAGCCGCGTCATTGACCGCTACGCCACCGAGCTCGTCTATGATATGTAACACCAGTCTTATAAATTCAGAACATGAGAGTTCTTCTCTATTTGGTTGGTTTGTTTATGATCGAACGCGAACAAAAAACTCACACTAGTGCTTAGTTTCTGAACGAACATTTTTTTTATACTACGACGGGTGGCAGACAAGCATACGGCCCGCCTGATGTGAAACGATTACCGGAGCCATATTAACACTCGCAACATAAAATATCGCTCGCGAGCCGCCACCCCTGCTGCCATCGCAGCATCTCCTTCCTTTCTGGTGACTTCACTCACTCGCTGGAACACAACAGCCCTCAAGGGAACCGTTATTTGGCTGTGGTATTCTGAGTGTGGAGAGTATACATTCCCCAGTCGGGTAGCTTAAAATTACGCTCCCTACCTCTCTTTTCGCCAGAGCTTCGTTTGTCAGTCAGCAGGATGCACCGCGTGCAGGTGAAGTTAGCTTTAGTTCAAAGATGTTGATGAACCACTTTCACCCCAAAATTCGTTCATTTGTGCGTAAATCAGAACAAATATTTTTGTTTAGAGCGAAAGCTTTGGAACAAATGTTATGCACATTCGCTTTATTGATGTGCTCGGTAAATCGAATACAAAAATATTCTGAGATTTTTTATTGTTCACTAGGAACCCGAATGCTCGTTTAGAACACTAACTGAAAACGCAGGATAACGAAATGTGAATTTATTTCACCCATTCATCACAGAATTCCGCAGCCAAATAACAATTCCCTTGAGAGTTGTTGTGTTCCTGCAAGTGAGTGAGGTCACCAGAAAGGAAGGAAGGAGATGCTGCGTTGGCAGCGAGGGTGGCGGTGCGCGAGCGATATTTTATGTTGCGAGCGTTAATATGGCTACGGTAACTGCTTCACATCAGGCGGGCCGTATGCTTGTTTGCCACCCGACGTAGTATACAAAAAAAAAATTATCGAATTCATTTCGTAGAATTTATATAGAATTCCCGGATTGAATACATTTTTGCAAACATACATGAACAAATAGAAAACATGAAACTTTATAATATTTCACAGAGGATGCTAAAGCAATAACGTGTATGTAAATTTGATTTCAAAGATGCACAGTTGAAATATTTTTACAGTAATAATAAGTGATATTCGCTGGCGCTCTGTGTGCATAAAGAAAGCAATTGGAGCAACGAAACGGAATATAGAGCATATGATATAAAAACAGAAAATGATAAGCATTTTAAAATATACCTGCATTTTAAAACAAACCTACCAAGCTATTTTAAAACATTAGTAGCGGCAGCCTTCAACTTGGTTGAACTAAACAATTATTATAATTTATAATAATATGATTTGACAAATTACACAGCGCCATTTAGTCCCAAACTAAGCAAAACTTGTGCTATGGGTATTAGATAGATAACTGATATATACATAAATATATTAATATATTTTTTGTCAATATAAACATTGAAAACACCCAGACGAAGATCAACAGACACAGAAATGTTTGTCATTTGCGGGGATCGCTATATCTAGATTCGACCACCGGGCCCGTCAATTAATCGTCAAATTATTGTGTATTTTGACGACCTCGGTGGTCGAATGGTTAGCAATGGCCACTTTGACTCCGAGGTCGCGGGTTCGATTCCCGCACAAGACAAACATTTGTGTGCATGAACATGTCTGTTTGACTTGGTCTGGGTGTTTTCTATGTATTATAAGTATGTATTGAAAAAAAATGTATTTAAGTACATTTATCAGTTGTCTAGTACCCATAACACAAGCTTCGCTGACTTTGGGGCTAGATGGCGCTGTGTAATTTGTCCAAAAATTGCTCTTTTAAGAGAGTGTTGGTAGCTAAAACACCAGAAAGGAAATTCTCGCAATTAAACTGAAGTCAAAATTCAGTTCCGATCCAGTTTCGATGTCACAAATGTCAAATTTGGTATTCTAGTTGATACGAGAATACCAAATTTGACATTTACCAAGTTTAATTTTTGGTCATATTTCGTTATCATCCCGCTTAAATAATTAGACTTGGAAATTTCATATTATGTTACGAGAATAACAAATTTGACATTTGTGAGATCGAGATTGGATCGGATCGGAACTGAATTTTGACTACATTTTAATTATAAAAATTGCCCGTGTGACAGTTAAAATATTATTTTAAATAAATATTTCAATATCTTTAGTTCTGAATAATTCAAGTAACATTTCATTTGATTTTATTTTGTAATACAAATAGTTTCTTTCACCTGTAAAAGTACATAGTACAAAGTACCTATTATTTCATCTCATAATTTTCATTAGATTGCAATGTAGTTGGATTTGTGAAATGTTTTCTAAACTTACATAAACGTTCTATTTTAAATTAACTCATTCTGTCTGAGTTTATTGCGAATATAACATGAGCAATTACGAATTAATTAGAAAACTAAACAGAAAGTATTAATGTATCTTTGTATTACATGTATTTACAATCAAAAGAATTTAAGTATCTTTTTTTATATGAGGGGGTCCCTATAAAAAAACTTGCATGTGGGGTACTTGATGGAAAATAATACTTCCCCAGTCGGGCTATCTCCCTTTTCGCCAGAGCCTCGTTTGTCAGTCAGCAGGATGCACCAAGTGCAGGGGCCCGGGTACCGCCGAAGTTGAACCCGATTGCCATCGAATATTTTAATTCGAAAAATAAGTCTTACGTTTCAGATATTGACAAGCATCTTCAGCTCAGTCGGTAGAACTCCAGGGCTTCTACTAGCTGAACTAAACACATTAGCCTATTAGGCTATTTTCCAACGTTTAAAAATTGTATAAATTATTTAACAATATCGTAAAATACACAAAACTATAAAGATCTGCAAACTTTCATTCTAATATCTTCAGTCAGACTTTTTTTAGCGTCGATCAAAGTTTGGCGGGAAAGTCCATTTTAAAAGTATGAAATTATTAAAAAATAATATTTCCATTGGAGAAGCAATAAAAAATACTTTAACTTTTATTATGATACTAATTACATAAACGTAATATTTAACATAGCTGTCGTACAAATTTCTGATTTGATGCATACAAAATACAAACCTGTGACGTCATAATTCGGTAGTCTTTTGTATGGAGCGTTTTGGGGTAGTCTAAAAATTGTGATTTTCAAATTACCATATCTCGAGAGATTTTTGTGCTATCGAAGTAATTCTTTCACCTATGGTTATATTATGGAGACGTCCCTACATATCAAACCGAAAAAAATGTTAGTCAAATAGCCTATTACCACCAATCTAAGCTGAAGTTTGATATTTGCAATCAAAAAATCCGGTGGAAATCGGTTTCAGCTTCTGCGGTAGAGCCCCAGGTGAGGTTGGCTTTGATTAAAAAATATTAAATTCAAATTCAAAATATTTTTATTCCTTGGAGTTTATAAAGCACTTAGAAACGTCATACAAATTAAATATAAGAACATGTATAAATCATTACTACTCTAAATCCGCAGAGCTTAGATTCACTTTCATCACACTATCTTGAATGTGAAATTGAATTTAAGTGCCAGTTCCAGCGACGGGGCTTCTTGAGAAGAACTGGCAAGAAACTCAAGGCCGACTCTTTCAATTGCCAATATCGTTACATTAAATACAAATACAATCATTAACATAACATAACAATAGCAATTCATTTCCAAATACTTTTATCATTTATGTAATCTGAGATACAATAGTAAGCCTTTTGACATAGTCTAGTTTTGATATATTTCTTAAATTTACCCATGGATAATTTAAACCCGTCGTTTGGAAGTTTATTGTAGAAGCGTATACATTGACCTGGGAACTAGTTAGAGATTTTATGGAGCCTATTAATATGCATAGCGAGTTTGTTTTTATTTCTTAAATTTAATTGATGGAGATCACTGTTTTTCCTAAATTTGGTTTGATTTTTATAAACGTAAATAAGATTTTCATAAATATATTGAGAATGTAATGTCATAATATTTATCTCTTTAAATTTATTTCTCAGTGTCTCCCTGGGACTCATCATATAAATAGCACGGATAGCTCGTTTCTGGAGCACAAAAATTGAGTCTACATCCGCGGCATTACCCCAAAGCAATAAACCATATGACATAATGCTGTGAAAATAGCTAAAATAAACTAAACGCGCAGTGTCAACATCAGTCAGTTGACGTACTTTCCTTACGGCGTAAGCTGCTGAGCTGAGTCTACCCGATAACGTTTCTATATGTGGGCCCCATTGTAATTTAGAGTCTAATGTTATACCAAGGAAGACAACCTTCTTGACCAATTCCAATTTCTCATTGTCCATCACCACACTGGTTTTTACTTGTTTAACATTTTTTGTAAAAAATCTAACATATTTGGTTTTACTACCATTTAAAAGCAGGTTATTAGCACTAAACCAGTTTACTATTTTTGAAAAAGCATTGTTTACATCGTTAATTTCTGATTGTTGTCTATTTACCTTAAAAACTACAGAAGTGTCATCTGCAAACAATACTATTTCATGATTATTCTTTACAAGATGAGGTAGATCATTAATATACACGAGAAACAGGAAAGGGCCCAAAATAGAGCCTTGTGGCACCCCCATCGCTACAGCTGATCCATGTGATCGCTTTCCATTAACATGTACTTTCTGAACCCTATCACCCAGATAAGAAGTAAGAAGATCAAGAGCGATGCCTCTTATACCATAGTGGTGTAATTTTCTGATTAGAGTTTCATGCTGCACACAATCAAAAGCCCTAGATAAGTCAAAAAACACCCCATAGGCGTCCCGTGACTCCTCCCAAGCCTTATATATACATTCTAGTAATTTTACCCCAGCATCACATGTTGACCGTCCACGAGTGAAACCGAATTGTTTAGTGTGCAGCAGATTATTTTAATTAAAGTATTTAAGTAACTGTGCGAGAATTAGTTTTTCAAAAATTTTACTAAATGTAGGTAGTATTGATATTGGTCTGAAGTTTGTGGGGTAATGTACTACCTGATTTAAACAAAGGAATAATTTTGCTCAATTTCATCAAGTCAGGAAACACATCACAATCAATAACGTAGAGAAGCGTAAGCCAACAATAGCTTTATATATGGACATGACTAAAGCATTTGATACTGTTCATCATGGAAATCTACTCGATAAACTTGAAAAATATGGTGTAAGAGGCAATGCCAATAAACTAATCGAATCGTATTTAAGCAATAGAAGACAAATCACGCATATTAATAGAATTGACCCTAGAACCGGTTTTAACATTAGTTACACGTCAAGGGAAAGGTCAGTATGCTTCGGTGTCCCACAAGGTAGCGTGTTGGGACCACTTTTATTTATTATTTATATAAATGATTTCCCTAATGTTATTAACCATTCTATGACTTTATTTGCTGACGACAGTACTATTTTATTTGATTATGATAATTTTAACGATGTAGAATCTGACATAAATATTTCATTAACATCTCTAATAAATTGGTTGACATTAAATAATTTGACAATTAATTTGACGAAGACACATCTGATGAATTTTAAACAAAGAAATAATTATCCTTTAGATTTTGACATTAATTATTTAGGCAATTCAGTAAAAGAAGTGGATTCTACAAAATTCTTAGGTTTGACAATAGATAATAAGTTGACGTGGAAATACCATATTGATAATTTAATAAAAAAGTTGAATAAATTTTCCTATGTACTGCGTAAATTAAGAAACGTTTCAAATATCAAGACTCTTTTAACAGCCTATCATGGATACGTGGCGGCAAGCCTAAGATACGGCATATTATTCTGGGGTAACACGACCGACAAACAGTGTGTTTTTAAAGCCCAGAAAAGATGTATTAGATCCATGTTCGGCCTAATGCAGGATGACTCCTGTGAGCCTTACTTTCGGCAATATAAAATTCTTACTCTACCATCTATGTATATATATGAGGTTGCAATCTTTATCAGAAAGAACCCACACTATTTTGAATCAAATCCCGTCGGAAGCCGTCGTGAAGGTACTTTAAAATTTGTTAATTCGTGTAAAACTTTACTCAGCAGAATGAGCGTAAATTATATGGCACCGATTATTTATAATAAAATTCCACAGTCTATTAGATCCATTCATGACCATAATAGATTTAAAACTGCACTCAGTGGCTTCCTTGTTGAAAAAACGTACTATGACCTTAGAGTATTTATAAATGATAAATTATCTAGTAAATTATGACAAAATTCTATTATTCGCTGACCTGTATTTTGACATTATCTTATGATTTCATGACATTCTTTATATTTATTGACATTATTTTAATTTAATTCTCATTGTTTTGTTTTCGAATTCAAATTTGATATGCAAATGACTCAGTACCTAATTAATATAATATCTTGAATGATGATTACATTCAAATGTTTATGTTCATATGCCGATAAGGCGAATCATGGTTGTTCCTACTGTTGTATTCATATTTAACACCAATGTATTATTACCCATGTTTATGAACTAATAAATGAATTATGAATTATAATACATCTATTAAATATCACAATTAAGGCGGGAGCAACAATGTCAAATAAAGATTTTATAATATGTACAGAAATGCCCCATAGATCAGCCGTTTTCTTAATATTAAGTGATTTAAATGCCACTTTAAGATCCACCTATTTAATAAACCACTCATACCCTAAATATATTTAGAATTCTACAAATAGTTATTCAATTCTATAAAATTTATTCAATTTTTTAATTCAATCAAATGAAAATTGCAATATTCATTACGTGTATATTGCAGCAATATTGCGACTTGTTGACTTGACTTGTCCAAACAATGAAATTTCAATCTAAACTGTTCCGATTTATTTGTTTACAAACATGTTACGCGGCAATTGGCAATTGACCTGGAATGTGCAATATTTACCAGAGTTATGTCAATAATTTCTTAATTCACAAATTGGATGCAGATATGTAGGATTCGCGTGTGTTGCAGGTATAGATAGGAGCACATTCGTGCATGGAATACGGCACACTACAATACTCTGCTCTGCTCCGCTCCGCTCTGCTCTGCTCTGTTTTGTTCTGTTTTATTTTATTCTATTCCATTCTATTTTATTTTTGGGGTGTAAGTAGTTTATCAACATCTTTGAACCAAAGCCAACTTCACCCGCATGTGGTGCACCCTGCTGACTGACAAACGAAACTCTGGCGAAAAGAGAGGTAGGGAGCGTAATAATTGTAAGCTACCCGACTGGGGAATGTACCTCCACCTCACAGAATACCGCAGCCTAATAACAATTCCCTTCAGGGTTGTTGTGTTCCTGCGAGTGAGTGAGGTCACCAGAAAAGAAAGAGATGCTGCGTTGGCAGCGGGGGTGGCGGCACGCAAGTGATATATTATGTTGCGAGCGTTAATACGGTTACGGTAACCGCTTCACATCAGGCGGGCCGTATGCTTGTCTGCCACCCGACGTAGTATAAAAAAAAAAAAACAGCTGTTACAATTGAACAAATAGCTCAGATTCACAATCCCTATTTATTGAAAAGTAATGATTTCAGTTTATTTGATTTGTGATTGTGATTATGTAATATGTGTGATGTGAACTATAGATCTCGCACCACTTACACCCTGTAAGTGGTGCGAGATCTATAGTTAAAGCCAACCTCACCTACAAGTATGCTGCTGATGGAAAAACAATTTTAAAGACGTCATCATCATCATCAGGTCATTTTGGTCTCCATTACAGGAGCACGACCCTCTCTCGTCCATCTCAGTCCATTAGGGTTCCGTACCTCAAAAGGAAAATCGGATTTGGCCTACACTCCCCACGCTGGCCAGACGGGTTGGGGAGGCCTGATCGATGTTTGACAATGTATTTCCCTTAGTCGCCTTGTACGACATCCACGGGAAGAAACGGAGTGATTCTATTCTAGTCTGCCGGAAACCACACGGCATTTAAAGACGTACTTACGTCAAAATTACTCGTAGCGGTTGGTTGCAGAAGATATATGATGCATATGGTAAAATCATTATGGAAGGTAATATCCAGCAGTGGGTAGATACAGCCTGATAATGATGGTGATGTAAACTACCATCAAACCGACATAAACTGTAACAATACATAGCAGTCCATCAGTATAAAACTTTTGCAGGAACTATGAAACTCGTCTCATGGGCGACGTTAGGAAATATTCGTGCATTTGCATTTTATGGCGTCAACTCGGAAACTACTTACATTCATGTCTAGTATATGGGCATAGTATAAGTAATAGTATTACGTACAGTATGGCCACTAGTTGCAGCTCTCACAATGCGACCTCACCTTCCCTCTGAGTCGAATGTGGAACCGATTCGCAAGGGCTGCCACACGGTGCAGCGTATTACGAAAGTTCGTTTGCATTATATAACCTATTCAAATCAAATCAAATCAAATCAAAATATCTTTATTCCTTGGACTTTATAAAGCACTTAGAAACGTCATACAAATTAAATATAAGAACATGTATAAATCATTACTACTCTAAATCCGCAGAGCTTAGATTCACTTTCACACTATCTTGAATGTGAAAGTGAATTTAAGTGGCAGTTCTGGCGACGCGGCGACGGGGCTTCCTGAGAAGAACTGGCAAGAAACTCAAGGCCGACTCTTTTAATTGCCAATATCGTTACATTAAATACAAATACAATCAATAACATAACATAACAAGAGCAATTCATTTCCAAATACTTTTATCATTTATGTAATCTGAGATAGTGATCTTAAAAGGGTTCCGCCCTTTTAAGATCACTTTGTTGTCCGTCTGTCTGTCAAGACCCTATATGTCTAAAAGGCGTGGACGTATCAAGCTGAAATTTGAACTGTATACTCAGGTCTACGGTCCCATGAAGTTGTAAAAAAATCAAGCTGCTAAGTTTACGTAAAAAAAAGATACGGCCGTTTATTCAGCAAATAACGCATATTTCGACACATTCTCAAGGGTATCAAAAATCATAGGGTACTTCCCGTTGACCTATAACTACGAAATTTGGCAAGTAACATCGTTATAGACTACAAGTATAAGAATAAATCTCCAAACTATACATTTGTAATTAAATCTTAAAAAATAGGGGGTTAGATTCCTGAACCTATAATGATCCCACGTACGGAACCCTCGGTGGGCGAGTCTGACTCGCACTTCTCCGGTTTTTTTTTTGTATGGAGTGCCACGTTGCACATGTCAGCCTCTTTAGAGTTTTAGAGGCTACTAGCTTTTGCCCGCGGCTTCGCTCGCGTGAAATTCGGACATTTTAGATTGTCCAAGCCACGTTTAACACGCAACGCAATCACCTTCATGCAGCACCTTTAAATGTACTAAATACAGATGCAAGAACTTTCCCGATAACTACCACACCCGTCCCGATCCCGCCGCGGCGCCCGCGTTCGCATAAGCACTGATTGACGCCAAATATAAATTAAATAACCTATTAGGATGACTCAAGTCTTATTCCGTCAGCTTAAAAAGGATAAATCACTTTAAAAAAATTACACTGACTTCAAAAATCTCAGGAAACAGGTTGTAGTTATTTTTGACTTGATTTTTTCAATTGGTTTATTTTTTTTAAGCTTTATATATATTTTTTTTATTTATATAATAATGGCTAAGTAGTACGATATGGTGCTTTCTAGATGAAAATACATGAATAACTTAATTAAGAAAACTCAACACTATTGCCTAACTCCTAACCGTTCCTCATAAGCTCAGCAGTGTAACATGATGACTTCCCAATGCAAATTATGTTACTTAATAACATCAAAAAACTCATAATTTACTGTATCCCTGTCCATGCCTATAAATTTCAACCCTATCTCCCGATTTGCCAGGGAGCCCATCGCCAGATCCTGATTTGATTAATATGGGACCACCTGAAGAGTGTACCCTCTCAAACAAATAAGAATTATTGAAATTGCTGTGCAATTGACGGAGAAATCATTGAAACTATATTAAAAAAATGCATACAGTCGAACATAGAACCGCCATATATAAATATATATAAATAAATAACAATAACAGGTAATTTCTGGGACAAAAACTAACTTATATCCTTTCCCAGGACTCAATATATATCTGAACCAAATTTCATCTAAATCGGTCCAGCTATTTAAGCGTGAAGAGGTAATAGACATATACTCTGTCGCATTTATAATATTAGCATGGATTTGCGTTCCGAAAAACCGTAAAAATGACACATATATTGATATGTAGACATTTATTTAAACCTATCGCACCACAATAGGGAATGAACGTCACGTTAGCCACGTTGAATTTTAAAATCGTTATTGGTTTCATAATCAGCGACCCGATAAACCATAAAAACAATACTTATGACGATTTTCTGACTTTTTGACCCCATTTATTCTTTTAGGGGTTGAATTTTGTAAAATCCTGAACCACGTGTTTACTTATTTATCTATTAAGTACTCGTGTAAAATTTAGGATAAAATAGGCCAACTAATCTCGTTTTCCCATACAAACTTTGGACCTCCGTTTAACTCTCTTAGTTGTAAAATTCTTATCCACTATGTTATATTTTCAAATCGATGCCATTTACGTAATTGACGTCCCAGAAAACCATAGAATCAACACCCATATTGATATTATGACATTTCAACCCCATCGCACCCCCACAGGGGTGATTTTATGTCACGTCGTCTATGTTGGATTATAAAATAGTTGTTGTTTTCGTAATTAGCGACCCGATAAACCATAAAAACAATACTTATGAAGATTTTCAGACTTTTTAACCTCATTTTACCCTTTTAGGGATTGAATTTTGAAAAATATTCAAAACACGTGTTTACTCCTTTATCTACATAAGTACTCGTGTAATGTTTCGGATAAAATAGGCCAACTAATCTTGTTTCCCCATACAAACTTTGGACCCCGTTTCACCCCCTTAGGGGATGAATATCCATCAGTGGATAGATACAGGCTGATGATGATGATGACGATGATGTTATATTTTCAAATCGATGCCATTTTCGTAATTGAAGTCCCAGAAAATCATAGAATCAATATCCATATTGATATTATGACATTTCAACCCCAACGCACCCCCCACAGGGGAATGTTATGTCACGTCGGCTGCGTTTGATTAGAAAATAATTGTTATTTCCGTAATCAGCGACCCGATAAACTATAAAAACAATACCCATGACGATTTTCAGACTTTTTCACCCCATTTCACCCCTTTAGGGGTTGAATATTGAAAAATCCTGAAACACGTGTTTACGCTATTTATCTATAGAAGTACTCGTGTAAAGTTTCGGATAAAATAGTCCAACTAATCTCGTTTCCCCTTTGTAACTTTGGACCCCCGCTTCACCCCCTTAGGGGATGAATTTTTAAAAATCCTTTCTTAGTGTACCCCTAGATGTCATAAGGAACCTACGTGCCAAATTTAGAATCTCTAGACCCAGCGGTTTGGGCTGTGCGTTGATATATCATTCATATCAGTCAGTCAGTCAGTCAGTCAGGACTTTGAATTTTATATATATAGCTCTATGAGAGGTATATTTATACCGAGTTACTCCTTGCTTTGGAGAGTCTGGGCTGTTGTCATTTGATAACAGTCCTTAAATCATGTTAGCCTATGGACGAATTGTAAACACAGTCCTTTGCTAACATGCAATTGAGTGCAATACAGTCAATGAGATTATTTGTTAATCTTTATAAATACACTTAAGCTCTAAACAATACATATAATTAAACTATAAAACTAAAGTACCTAAAATTAAATAACACTAAAATAAAACTAACCTAAAACTAAAATAAATGTAAAAAGTTTGGCCCATGTGGCATCGTTCCCAAGATGCTAGCAGCATTACCTCGCTGGATGGCTAAACTGATCCTTTGAATCCTGTCAATGAGATTATATTAGTAATCGGTTTCAGCTTCGGCGGTACCCCGGTATAAAACACTGCTATAGCGTTGTTTCCTTTCGCATGTAGCAGGGAAAAGACAATTTCGTATGATGACGTTTGACATCTACTTTACAGCTATACAACTATATTGTTTTTATCACAGATCTAAGATAGTACTATTACTTATAGTATGCTAAGATGTAGCGTTTTTTTTTTTTTTTTTATACTACGTCGGGTGGCAGGCAATACATACGGCCCGCCTGATATGAACCGGTTGCCGTAGCCATATTAACGCTCGCAACACAAAATATCGCTCGCGCGCCGCCACCCCCGCTGCCAACGCAGCATCTCCTTCCTTTCTGGTGACCTCACTCACTCGCAGGAACACAACAACCCTCAAGGGAATTGTTATTTGGCTGCGGTATTCTGTGAAGTGGAGGTACATTCCCCAGTCGGCTAGCTTACAATTACGCTCCCTACCTCTCTTTTCGCCAGAGCTTCGTTTGTCAGTCAGCAGGGTGCACTACGTGCAGATGAAGTTGACTTTGGTTCAAAGCCAACTTCACCTGGCTTTATGTCTGTGGTTTTAATACTGCTTTAAGATATTGTAGTAGAGGCCCGGGAGTTCCCGAACTAAGGGTGACCATGGCTTGGGATGACACGGAGTTATACTGAAGGCATTGTGAGACCATATGCATAAAACTTTAGCCTCATATTGAGAAGTAAAATGCTTAGAATTGACGATATCGGTAGTCGAATGGCTAGCAATAACCATTTTGACTCCGAGGTCGCGGGTTCGATCCCCGCACAAGACACTCATTTATGCGCATGAACATGTCTGTTTATCTTGGTATGGGTGTTTTTTTGTGTATTATATGTCTGTTTGTTTGTTTGTAGTATCTTTATTGTACATAAAGAATATATCATACACATATCACAATAGAATTTCAAGAACATGTACAAAGGCGGGCTTATCTCTACAAGAGATCTCTACCAGCCAACCTTCAAGTGTTGGATAAGAGAGATAAAGAGTGGCAAGGGCGTCGAAAAGTCGAAAGCATTTGTGAGAGACAAAGAGGAAAGTAATATATATCTTTTGAAAACGAACACGAATATACAAACAAACTAGTAAAATTATATCATTCGATCTATTTTTGCAAATTTCCAAATACTACTTACTAATAATACTTACAATAATTAAATTTATACATAGGTATATACTCATACATATACTACACAATAGTACCTACAAATATAATATATCTAATCTAATAATATACCTATACATAATTATACATACACAATAACATATATCCATAAAATACATTACACTGTTTTCGGATCGCTCAAGGCAACTCGTTTAAGGATTTGATATGTGTTAAATAAATGTATTTAAGTACCTATAATATCTGTTAACTAATACCCGTAGCTTTACTTAGTTTGAGACTAGATAACGCAGTGTATATTCACTAGAAATATTTATTTATTTAGACAAATACAAGGTACCTAATTCTTTTTACAAACTTTTATTTAGTTTTATTAAATTTGACCCAATTTTCAGTGACCATTGATGTGAAATATAGCATACTCGTTTCGTTCTCGTAATAATGCTCAATTTCAATTCAAAGTAGGCCAGAAAATGACGATTTAATATAAAGATATTAATCCCTTTGATGTCGATATTAATTGCTCGATGAATAAAACACAATAAGTAACCTTTTGAATTACCCATTTTATCACCAACTGCTCAATAAAGAGTTGATCGAGTTGTATGAGAGAGTAGAATATCAAGATTTTTTTTTTATACTACGTCGGGTGGAATACGGCCCGCCTGATGTGTCAACATCGTTAATTCAACATCCGGTAATTGTAAGCTACTGGGGAATGTACCTCCACCTCACAGAATACCGCAGCCAAATAACAATTCCCTTGAGGGTTTTTGTGTTCCTGCGAGTGAGTGAGGTCACCAGAAAAGAAGAAGATGCTGCGTTAGCAGCGGGGGTGGCGGCGCGCAAGTGATATAGTATGTTGCGAGCGTTAATACGATTACGGTAACCGCTTCACATCAGGCGGGCCGTATGCTTGTCTGCCACCAGACGTAGTATATATATATATATATATATATATATATATATATATATATATATATATATATATATAAAAGAAACATGTATGTAATTCATCAAAGAACATTTATTTATTATGTTTTATTCTCTTAATCGATTTAAAATCTAATTCAGAGGGTAGATTGTTTAAATATTTACTACCGGGAATATTTACCACCGGTAAATATTACGGCGTGTAATATATCCAGAAATATTTACCGGTGGTGGAAGAACAATGAATTCAAACCCAAGGAGAAAAATAGCCTCATCTGGTATACTGATGGTTCCAAAACTGAAGAAGGTACAGGAGCGGGCATTTTCTCTAAGGACATACAACACAGTCAGAGTATGGGGCAATATGCTACTGTATTTCAAACTGAAATGTATGCCATAACTGCTTGTGCAAAAATTAATCTAGATAATAGGGTCGCAAATCGACACATCTACATTCTCAGCGACAGCCAGGCAGCTCTTATGGCCCTGAGCTCTGACAGGGTGGAATCTAGGCTAGCTCTTGCGGGTATGGATGCCCTTAATAAACTAGGCAGAAATAATCGGGTGGAGTTGGTCTGGGTTCCAGGACACACAGGCGTTGACAATGAGAGGGCTGATGAGTTGGCAAGGGAGGGATCAAGCAAAAACTTTTTGGGACCTGAACCCTTTGTAGGTCTCTCATATGGGACAGTAATTGGAGCTATAAATGGCAGGGCAAAGTCTAGGCATCAGGCTGAATGGAAGGAAAAAAAAAGAGTGGAATGCTACACTCCAAGGAAACAATTGGCGAAGGTACAACGAATTGGTACAGAAATGTACATAAATTTGACAGAAAACGGATGCGTCTCATGCTTGGGGCACTAACGGGCCATTATGCCTGTCAAGGACACCTATACAAAATGAGACGTGTTGATAGCCCAGAGTGCAGAACATCCAAAGGGTCTAAAGAGTCGAATGAAACACTTGATGTGTCAATGTGACGCCCTAGCCGGCAAACGAATGGAAATCCTATAGGAAAGGCATACCCGGACCTGGAGGACTACAGACTCTTCCCAATAAGCGGCATACTGAAGTACATGGAACATGTCTCCAGACAGTCAGGGGAGAGTGTCTAAAGGATTAGGGAGAGCACAAAAGATCCATGAGGGTCGACGTGTCACCGGTGCTTCAGCACTGGACCCACTCTATCCGCTCTTTTGCCCCCCACGTTGAGCCCCCCGCGCCCCCCCCGCGCAAAAACGCGGCGGAACTATGCCCATTTGTTTTTTGTTCCTACCTGCCCGGCGCCGCGGGTGGTCGGGGCCCCATAAAAACGGTCATTGAGACGCAACTTTGTTATTGAGTGCCTACAAGTGGTGTTTTTTACGTTTACTAAGAACAGCACTATACAATGCCGTCTTTTGTTGTTCAACACTCGACTATAGTGTAGAATTACGATGGTCTAAACATTCTCAAGTGGTGTTTCATAGCCCTACTTGTATTCAAAAAAATACCTTATGAACTAAGGCGATAACGTATAGTTTTTTATTTAAAAATACGCTAGGGAGATAAAACCCGATGTTAATAAACAAAAACCTACACTTACCTAAACAAAATAAGTTTTTATAGCACTTGACACCGGCCCGAACATCTGGCGCCGTTAAGGCGAGTCTCTTAAACCCCTTTTTTTATTTTTTTTTCCATTGAGTTTATGATTCTTTGGCCTTAATCCGATAGCTAATATGGCGGAGAAACGAAAAAAACATAAACAAATGGGCCTGAATGTATGACAGATGAGTATTGTTCAATCTGCCCAAAACTGAACGCCAAACTGCAAATGTCGACCGTAGGTCGACACGGGCAATTCAAGCGTTTCAAGGTCGTGACGTCACTTGTCGACCGTAGGTCGACACGGGCAATTCAGCGGCTAAGATAAATAAGATACCGGTGGTAAATATTCTTGGATAAATTACACGCCGCCATCTAGTCCCAAACTACAACTAACAGGTGGTGGTAACTGTCGTCCGGATTACGGAGGAGCTCGAGATAAATAAACCCATCCGTTGACAGGCTACGGCCGACGTTGCTTAACTTGTGTGTTTGATTAGACTGATACGTGCAGCGACGTCATCGAGCTCCTCATCCACGTCCTTGCTGATACTGTCTGTAAAAATTATTAAAAATCGATATGCAAGTTTGTTCTCGAATCCCTAAGGAAAAATGAAAAATAATGTTGTCAATTATCATTTAGGTGTTACCTACACACTGTTGTGTTGTTTGGATAACAAACTTTATACTCAAAATCATATTAAAGATACATTTCTATCGTATTTAGAGGTAGGGCAACGTAAATAAATAAATAAATAAATATATCTGGACAATTTACACAGCGCCATCTAGTCCCAATTTCAGCGCAAAGCTTGTATTATGGGCACTAGACAACTGATAAATGTACTTAAATACATTTTTTTTTAAACGGTTTTATTTAGCTTGACCTGTTTTTTTGTGACATTCTTACAATACATAGAAAATACCCAGACCACGACAAACAGACATGTTCATGCACACAAATGTTTGTCTTGTGCGGGAATCGAACCCGCGACCTCGAAGTTAAAGTGGGCATTGCTAACCATTGGACCACCGAGCACGTCAACTGCGTAACGTAATTATAAGCTGCCTGATTGTGGAAGTACCTCCACCTCATAGAATATTGCAGACAAATAACAATTCCATTGAGGGTTGTTGTGCGCGTGAGGTCACCTCCTGGTGCACGCCGCCACCCCCGCTGCCAACGCCTTCTTTCCTGGTGACCTCACTCACTTGCAGGAATACAACAACCCTCACGGGAACTGTTATTTGGCTGCAGCTTTGTATGAGGTGGCGGTGCTTCCACAGTCGGGCAACTTATTTATACAGAGAGCCGATTTATACCGTTCATCAATCAACAGGGTGTACTACGTGGAGGTGAGGTTGACTTTGGCTCAAAGATGGTGAGCTAATACACCCAAAAATATCCTATTAACAAGAAATTCTTGTATATCCCTACTAATATTATAAAAGTGAGTGTTAGTTTGTATGTTACGCTTTCACACCGAAACTACTGAACCGATCATCATGAAACTTTGTACACATATTCTCAAAGATATTCACTGGGATATATTGCGTTTTTTTATTTAAAAATAACAGTAATCGTGGGCGAAACCGCGGATGAAAGCAAGTATGTAAATAAATACGGCTTTACAATTTTGCAAACATGAGTAAATAAATAAATCATCTAAACATAATTCGCATACAGAATGTGTTTTTGGGATCGCGGCTTTAGACCCACCCTCGTGGGATTACTCTATCTATCCATTGTTTTGTGCAAAACGCACAAAAAAATATTTATTCCAAATTTACAAAGCGAAAAATCTGGAATAATAAAGAGGTGATAGAGGTAGACGTAAATATTACAGAAAAAATGTACTTACAGGTGTTTGAATTTATAGCATTTCTTTTTTTAATACGGGAGAAATCCTTAAAACAAATTTATTTGTGACAATCGCTCAAATAGCCTTATTGCTATACGAGTAGCAATAAGAACAATTATTTACTAAGCAATTTGATCTGCACTGAAACAGAATCTATATATCTGAAACAGAAGAATCGTGCGACTGCCGCCGCCACGACTGCCGTGGTCGTCTCTGTGTCGTGTTTCGCCTCTACGCGAGGCATCCTCAGACGATCTGTCTATGTTGATGGTTAGAACAACAACTGTTGTAGATGTTGATGGTTTGGACAAGTGACAGAAACAGTGACGACCACGCAGTCGGGGTGGCGGCAGTCGAACGTTTCTTCTGTTTCAGATGTTGGAGAGTCGCAAAGACGACCGCAGCAGCTGGAGCGGAGACGACCAAAGCCACAGCAGTCGCATGCATCTACTAACAGTAGTGGGTGGGTGCCGGCCGGTATTAATTTGCCTGAACTAATTGGTGGCGGAAGCACGCAAAGTAGTGTAGATGAAATCAAAATTGTCTGGGAATTTGACTTCCGCAAAATAACATCTGAATCAATTAAATATCTAATTATTTAGTTAATTGATTCAGGTGTTACACCGTTAGTAGTTGCATGCGACAGCAGCTGGAGCGGAGACGACCAAAGCCACGGCAGTCGTATGCATCTACTAACGGTAGTGGGTGAGTGCCGGCCGGCAGTATTTTGCATGAACTAATTTGTGGCAGAAGCACGCAAAGTAGTGTAGATCAAATTGCCATCTAATTATTTACTAACTGAATACCAACCGCGGTATGCGCCTGCTAGCTGATGTGCCAAGAGGTTTGATAGTGTGCACTAACTTAACAATCTATGTACCAGAAATTATTTTCCCATTGGATAACAGTGTAACACAAGTTGATGTAACTGTTAAATATGTATCAAAATAATATATTTGTATTGAACATCTCGTATAGTGTATGCGGGACTATGTTTTTGTCTATGTTTAACTGCACTATGGTAAGATTCAAATAAATGTGTTGTCTATACCGAGCACTTGTAGTTTTAACTGGTTATGGGCCCAGTATTTTGTAATAATTGTGAAAGTTATTGTTTTAACGCGTGAAATGGCTGGAAGTTTTATTGTAAATGTTCCAAAACTCAGGGGTCGTGAAAATTACGACGAGTGGGCATTCGCGGCAGAAAATTTCTTAATTTTGGAAGGCGTCGATATCAACAAGCAAGATTCCGGCGATGAGGGTAAAAAGGCAAAAGCAAAATTGGTGATGACAATAGATTCGTCGTTGTACGTGCACATAAGGAATGAGAAGACTGCTTTGGGTGTATGGAAAAAACTCAAGTTACTATTCGATGATTCGGGTTTCACACGGAAGATCAGCTTGCTAAGAAATTTGATTTCTATTCGCCTCGAGAACAGTGAGTCAATGACGGCTTACGTTACGCAGCTCATCGACACAGCGCAAAAATTAAAAGGTACCGGTTTCAATATAAACGAAGAATGGATCGGTTTATTATTGTTGGCAGGATTACCCGACAAATTCTCGCCTATGATAATGGCGATCGAGCATTCTGGGTTATCAATTTCCGCCGACGTCATTAAAACGAAACTGTTGGATATGAGTGATAATGTTGGCTGCACTGAGTCAGAAAGCGCATTTTTATCAACGAAAGGTTGGCAGCGTCGTAAAGGAAACAAAGTTGGTAGAATTGGAGAAACGTCATCTCGATCTGTCAAAGTGATTAAATGCTATAGATGTAAACAAACCGGTCATTATAAAAACCAATGTCCACAAATTAAAGAAAAACAAGTAAATGCTTTCAGTGCAGTGTTTCTAAATGGCAGTTTTGATAAACATGAATGGTACATCGACTCCGGTGCGAGTAGCCACATGATGATCAGCCAAGAAAACATGAAGAATGCGTCACATAACCTCACTACAAAGGAGATTATAGTTGCAAATAGGACAACTATGCCAGTATTGTGCTCGGGTGATACACAGATCACGACAATTGTGAACAACAAGGAATATGATATTGTTGTTAAGGATGTGTTATGTATTCCCAATGTCACCACAAACCTATTGTCTGTCAGTCAGCTGATTAAGCATGGTAACAAGGTCAGTTTCCATCGTGAATGTTGTTATATCAGAAATCAGCAGAATGAACTGATTGGTATAGCACAGTTAGTGAATGGGGTCTACAAGTTGAACACTAGGTCAGCATGTTTGTTCGCGGCTTCAGCAACAACAACCTCAGATGTGATATGGCACAGAAGACTTGGCCATATTAATAGCAAACATATGAATGACATGAGAAATGGCGCTGTTGAAGGTTTGGAGTTTGATAAAAAATCAGAGATCAGCAAGTTCAATTGTACAGTATGCTGTGAAGGTAAACAAACTAGATTACCATTTCCACATAGCAATCACAGGAGTGAGCATATCCTTGAGAAGATACATGCGGATGTGTGTGGACCAATGGAGACCAAATCAATCGGTTCATCCAGGTACTTTTTGTGGATGACTACAGCAGGATGTCATTTGTCTATTTTTTGCAGAATAAAAGTGAAGTCTACTCCTGTTTTAAAGAGTTCAAAGCCATGGTTGAAAAACAGATGAATTGCAGCATGAAATTGTTACGAACAGACAATGGCACAGAATTTTGTTCAAATGAAATGAGAAATTATTTGAAACAATGTGGCATAATACATCAGAGAACCAAAACCTATACCCCGGAACAAAATGGAATGTGTGAACGATTTAATCGCACAATTGTGGAACGGGCCAGATGCTTGCTCTATGATGCAAAGTTCGAGAAGAAATTTTGGGCAGAAGCAGTTCACACAGCTGTGTATTTGAAAAATAGAACAATAGCCTCAGGGCTTAACAGAAAAACACCATATGAACTTTGGACTGGCTGTAAACCGAATATCAGTCATGTCAGAGTGTTTGGAAGCACTGTTATGGCCCATATCCCTAAAGAAAAAAGGCTTAAGTGGGACAAAAAGGCAGAAAAGCATTATTTAGTTGGATACGATGAAACCGTGAAAGGGTATCGGCTGTATAACCCCAAAACCAATAAGGTTATAACAAGCAGGGATGTCACTATCATTGAGCAGGACAATTCAGAAATGATGCAGGCTGTGATAAATGAAAACAACGAGTCGTCATCTGACAGTGTTAACCAGCTTACAGATTCTGATTGCTCAGACTCTGAACTATCAACTAGTACAGTGATAAGTTGCGATAATGACAGTACCTACATACAAGAAGAATCCAGCATAAATAACAGTTCTTCAGATGAATTTTATGACAGTGTACCAATAAGGGAGTCAAAAAATTTAGAAAATGTAAAACCAGATAAGGATGTAAGAGAAAGAAAAAAGCCTGACAGATTTGGATACAGCAATGTGTGTGTTGAAACAGGTACAGATCCATGTGGAGACCAGTTGATAACATATGAAGAGGCTTTAAATGGTCAAGAATCCAAGGAATGGTGTATAGCTATGCAGGAGGAATTGAAATCATTCGAAGAAAATGAAGCTTGGGAAGTGGTGGACAGGCCAAAGCAAGCTACAGTGGTTAAGTGTAAGTGGGTGTTCAAGAAAAAAGTGGACAGTGATGATAACGTAAGATATCGTGCTCGGTTAGTTGCTAAAGGTTTCACACAGAAAGCAGAAATTGACTATACAGAAACATTCTCCCCAGTGGTCCGTCATTCAACAATAAGACTATTGTTTGCATTGAGTGTTAAGTATAACCTAGATATAACTCACCTAGATGTAACCACAGCATTTTTAAATGGTCATTTAAATGAGGATGTGTACATGTGCTTACCTGAGAATTTTAAATGTCATGATAGGGAGAACAAAGTGTTGAAACTAAAGAGGGCAATCTATGGATTGAAACAATCAGCTAGAGCATGGTATGAGCGTGTAGATGATTGTTTACAATCTTTGGGATATAAAAGGTCAGTGTATGAACCTTGTTTATTTATAAAACAAACTAATACTACCAGAACATATATAGCTTTGTTCGTGGATGACTTTTTTATTTTTTCTGATTGTAAAAGAGAAACTGAATATCTTAAGACTGAATTAAAATCTAAATTTAAATTAAAAGACTTGGGAGATATTAGACAATGCTTAGGTATGAGGGTCAGAAGAAAAATAAATGAGATTTTTGTAGACCAGGAACAATTTGTTGATCATTTGTTGAATAAGTTTAATATGAAAAATTGTAAACCAGTCAGTACACCGATGGAGGTAAATTTAAAGCTTAATAAGGGAGACACTTGTTGTACTCAGTATCCTTACCAGCAATTAATAGGAAGTTAGCTTTATTTATCAATGTTAACCCGTCCTGATATATTTTATTCTGTCTGTTACCTAAGTCAGTTCAATAATAATTATAATGAAATGCATTGGAACCATGTAAAACGTATTTTAAAGTATTTACAAAAAACAAAACATTTTGGTTTAAAATATGTCAAAGATGATTTAGATTTAATTGGTTATGCCGATGCTGATTGGGCATCAGATTGTGTGGACCGTAAGTCTTATACGGGATTTATGTTTAAGATGTCTGGTAGTGTTGTATCATTTGAATGCAAAAAACAATTAACAATAGCTTTGTCTAGTACAGAAGCTGAATATATGGCTTTATGTGAGGCAAGTAAAGAAGCCATTTACTTAATAAACTTGTTATTAGAATTGAATTGCAGAAATGAATCACCTATACTGTTATATAATGATAACCAGAGTGCACAATTGTTAACTAAACATAGTGTAATAGTGTATTCCACAAAAGAAGCAAGCATATTGATGTTAGATATCATTTTGTTAGAACAGCCGTTGAAAATAATTTTATTATAATAGAGTACTTGAATACAAATGATATGCCTGCAGATATATTGACTAAAAGTTTATGTAGCCAAAAACATTATAATTTTGTACAGCTAGGTGTCACTCCATTGTAAAATTGGAATTTGTTCATTATGGTATGTTACAAGTAATTAGTTATTTTTTGTTTGTATGTCAATTATTTTGATAAGGGAGTGTGTTAAATATGTATCAAAATAATATATTTGTATTGAACATCTCGTATAGTGTATGCGGGACTATGTTTTTGTCTATGTTTAACTGCACTATGGTAAGATTCAAATAAATGTGTTGTCTATACCGAGCACTTGTAGTTTTAACTGTAACAAAGAGGAATTTGTTATTCAGATGCACATTTTTTAGAAAAATATGCCGTGGGTGGAATATATTTCATCGCACCAATTTAATACTTTTCATCGAACTCCATAACTATCATATCTTTTCTAGAAATATGAATCAACACTAACAACTCGACGGGCGTATGTTTGCTTTTCAATAAAATATTTATGACTGAATCTTTAATGAAAACGAAATGAATACTTCATTGTACTATTTTTGGTTGTTATTTTATGTTTGTGTTGGCAGAAATCGAAGAGAAGCGTGAGAGTCTTGTCGTTGAGCAGAATCGGGTTTTGGAGGTCCATTGGTATTAAATCAATCAAACAATTCGGGAACCGGCTTCAGCTTAGCCGGTAGGGCCCCCCTACCGGCTATCCCATCGGGTTTTTGGATTGCGAAAATCAAACTTCAGCCACACTCCTTACACTTTATACAAATGTCGCATCGTCAACTACTACATAAACAACGGCACCGCATGCACACACGCTCATTCACGCTCTGCAGAGACAGAGCGTGAATCAGCGTGTGTGCATGCGGTGCCATACAAACTATTCTAGTTTTGTCTCAGAGGAGAGGTGAGGTCGACACGAGAGAGCGGCAGGGAGAGGCCATACTGTACGTAGTACTATTACTTATACTGTGCTTCAGCTTAGATTTATGGTATCTGTGTGTAGCTTAGTTGGTAGAAACTCTCGAGCTTTACCGACTAAGCTGAAGATATTTGTGAATAACTAAAACGTAAGACCTATTTCATGAGTCAATATATTCGAAGGTAATCGGCTTCAGCTTCGGCGGTAGGGGGCCCCTGGTTGTTAGAACCCCATTTCCTAATGAGATCTTTAGTTAATGCGGTTCTAATAACCTGTTTGACCTGGTTGATTTAATGCCAAGAAAACTTCTACATCATCATTATCAATCTATATCTACCCACTGCTGGATATAGGACTTTCCCAATGCCTTCCACCATATGCGATCCTTCGCAATCCGCATCCAACCGATACCTGCCACTTTTTTGATGTCGTCGGTCCTTCTAGAGAGTTTACGCTTCATCACCCCATAGGTGGCCTGCACTCTAGGACTTTCCTCCCCCCGTATGCTATCGCTGACTCGGCAGATGTGGCCAGCCCACTGCCACTTCAACTCGCTGACTTTGACAACTATGTCGAACACTTTGGTTCTCCGTCGAATTTCTTCGTTTCGGATTCAACCACTTAGTGAAACTCAAAGTATTGCCCTCTGCATCACTCGCTGTGCGCTTTTAGTCTGTGAACTTGCCCAACGGTCAGCGTCCAAGTCTCTGCACCGTAGATCATAGCGGGGAGGACGCGTTGATTGAAAACTTCGGTTTTCAAGCATTGGGGTATGCCTGCGGTGAGGATATGAAGCTTCCCAAATGCGAGCAAACTTTTATCAAATTTATATCAAAAACGTTCTCATTTTCCTACCCGCAGTCATCAGGGCATTTCCCTCAGTATGCGAGATGGCCTGAAAGCCTGAATATGTTAGGCACAGATATTCGCTGCAAACTTAACCAACGGCACTACATCGAGAGTCTCATCTCAACAGCTTCCAAAAAAATCTCTTTGCGTACTAAAAAGTTCGGCAACTCGCACCATTAAAAAGGGGAACGCCTTGCCTGCTCATGCGTTTCCTCATTCCTACAACAAGGAATCCTTGAAAATAAGCGTGACCAAACACCCCGCGGGCCAGCATATCAGTGTCAACTGACTTTTGGCTGTTGCTGCTGCAATTTAGGCTCTTCTTTTCGGTTATCGTCAGGCGAAACGGAGTCACTATCACACCCCGGCCACTCCTTACAAATGTCGCCTTGTTCACTATTACCACACCCCGCCACTCCATACAATGTCGCGTCGTTTACTACAACATACGAGTAAACAATGACGTCTGTGCACAGCGGGAATGAGCGTGTGTGCGTGCGGCGCCATACAAACTGTTCCAGATTTGTCTCAGAGGGGAGGTGAGGTCGACACGAGAGAGCGGCAGGGAGTGGCCATACTGTACGTAGTAATATTAATTATGCTCTGCTATTACATAAACAATGACGTCTGTACAGAGCGAAAATGAGCGTGCGACGCCATATAAACTGTTCCAGATTTGTCTAAGATGGGAGGTGAGGTCGATACAAAAGAGCGGCAGAGAGCGGCCATACTGAACATAGTAACTATTACTTATACTGTGCGCTAATCATCATCATCAGGTCATTTTAGTCTCCACTACAGGAGCACGACCCTCTCTCGTCCGTGCAGAGACAGAAGGAGGATTTGGCCTACACTCACCACGCTGGCCAGACGGGTTGGGGAGGCGTGCGCTAATGCTAAGCAAATAATAATATAAAAGAAATAAGCCCAAAGGTCCATAAGTCTGCCTATTGCTTGTTTGTATATGATGGCTCATAATGTGTCTAAATATATAAATGTTGTACAGTCCGTATGTATTCTAACATAAGGCTCAGTCAGTCATTGTGTTCGCTATAATTTCCCCCGGGATCCGCGTATAATTGCGCACGTTTTAAATAATTACGCGCGCACAATAACTTAATGTTGTCATTACTGCATTGCCGGCGTGCGTCTTGTTTACAGTTATAATCTTTTGGCTTTTGTTTTAAAATCAGATTAGGAGATCCGACAAAGCTGAAGAATATAATATCTACTTAAATTTTATTTCGTAGATACAAGGTGGTTACAGAGTACAAGGGTGGGAGTAGGTTATTTATTGGGGTTCCTGGCTCACATTTCGCTTGACTCGCTTCGCTCGTCGCGAAATGTGAGCTAGAAACCACAATAAATATTGTAGAACGCTGCGAATCTACAGCCACGGCTTAAATGTTAAAACTTACCATGTCAAATGCGATTGAACTGGCAACACAATTCGGTAAGTTTTAACATTTAACACTAGAAAGACGTGCAAATCTATCTACCTACAAAGACGGCGAATGATTTCTCCAATTAATTATATCTTTTTTTTTTAAGTGCTAAAAATGGTAACTGCAGTAATAAAATAGAGTATAATGTATGACTAATTATTTAATTTACACACAATTATTAAATTTTAACATTTTCTACATGTTACAAGAGGCGCAAAGTGGCTTTTTGCAAGTGTCGCACGCATACTTTATTAGTTTTATTTTTGCACTTCTGTAATAACATTCTCGCGTTTTCCGGATTTACGTATTTTGAGAAGAAGATCAAGAAGTAGAAGTTGGTGGAGACTCTTCAGGCAAGGATTCGGTTTCAGAGAGTCTCGCTTCGATTTCCATTTGTACGCCAAGTTTACTTGCTAAACTTAGTATGAAATTCCTTAGTTTCATGTTGGTACTTGACATTTTCTTATATAAAATGAAGGAATTTATCCCTGCTATGTCCTGAACATTGAAAAAAATCCTGTACAGGCCACCTTCGAGATGCCGCTTTGATATTTATGATATTTTTTTGCCATCTGGTAAGCCGTACATATAGTACATATAGTACGCCGTACATATAGTAGGTAGTATTATAAAATGTCACAGTTTCTGGCTTTTTTTACATTGTCATGTAACGTGCTAATAATGGATAAGCATATAAATTTATATTCTACCTTCTCATATTAGAAATAAACACTTATCGGATTTAGCCGTCAAATGACTGCCGCCGTCTTTGTCGGTAGGTATATCAAGATTTTAAATAATAAACACAAGAGATGTGAGTTATCTTCATACATAGTTTCACAAAGTCTCAGTACAATGTTAAATGGTTATTGAGTTATTCAACATTTAAATTGAAATTGGGGTCAAATGACCGCTCCCGTCTTTCTAGTGTTAAGCCGTGGCTGTAGATTCGCAGCGTTCTACAATATTTATTGGGGTTTCTAGCTCACATTTTGCGAGGAGCAAGTGGAGAAGCGATACGAGCGAAGCGATACGAGCGAAGCGAGTCAAGCGAAATGTGAGCCAGAAACCCCAATAAATAACCTACTGGTGGGATCTGTGTTGTCTGTAAAGTATATAAAATAGGTCATGGTAATAATCTAATATATAAAATTCTCGTGTAGCGGTGTTTGTTACCAAACTCCTCCGAAACGGCTGGACCGATTTTCATGAAATTTTGTGTGCATATCGGGTAGGTCTGAGAATCGGCCAACATCTATTTTTCATTGTATATGGCAAAAAACGTTTGCCGGGTCGGCTAGTACTCGTATATAATAAAAATAAGACCACTGCAGTCGGGGCGGCAACAGTCAAACGTTTCTTCTGTTTCAGATATTGACTGCACCGAGACGACCGCAGCAGCCACGGTAGTCGCATGCATCTACTAGCAATAGTGAGTGGCCGACAATAGTTTGCATGAACTAATTGGTGGCGGAAACACACAATGTAGGGTAGACCAATGGCCTGTAAATTTGACTTCCGCAAAATAACACCTGAATCAATTAACTATCTAATAAACTAAGTATCCCTACGGAATGGGGGAAAGCCAAAGTAGTCCCTACTTATAAGTCAGGAGCTGAAAATCTGGTTGAAAACTATAGACCAATTTCCATTTTATCTGCTTTGGCGAAAGTCTTTGAATCTTCAATTTGTGAATGCTTACAAAGACATTTGAAACAGTGTTTAACCATGTATCAGCATGGATTTGTTGCATCTAGGTCTACAACTACTAACTTAATCACCCACAATTTTTTTTTCTTCGAGGGTAGGACAAGGACCCACACATACATAAAAAGCTCTGTATGTTTTTTAAATTTAATTTAATATTATAAACAAGTATTTTACCTTATAAATAGTTTACATGATATAGCTAACCTGTGATCTCCGTCGTCAGCTTGTTACATCTTTATTTCCTTTCATATTTTTGGCAAGATCACATTAAACTTAGTACTTCAGTCAAATTCACTACGAAATAATGGATTCACTAAAGCAACTTCAGACGAATATGGATGAGATGACCGAGTTTTTTAAAACTAAGATTGCTTCATTTGAAACAACACTCGAAAGCAGCCAGCCCCAGGATGCATCAATCACCACTCTCACCAGTGAGTTTCACACTTTTAAAACTTTTATTTGGAAGGCAGTGTCCCAACTTAAAAAACAGATGGAGTTGATTCTTCTAACACTGGACAATATGGAGATGAGGTCACGGTCTGCAATGTTACTGCTTCACGGTGTGCCCGAGAAATCCGAGGAGGACTTATGCCACTGTGTTACTGAGTTGTGCCAAAATACACTGATTGTATCCGATGTCACTCCACACGCAATTAATAGCTGCATGCGACTGGGAAGAAACGTAGGAACAGATACACCCCGGCCTATACTCATTCGCTTTGATAACTGTAAAGTCCGTGATCTCGTTTGGCATAGCAAAAAACTCCTTAAAGGTAGTGGGTTCACAGTATCCGAGTTCATGACTAGCACGCGTCATGCTGTTTTCGTAGAAGCTCGTAAAAAGCTGGGAGTGAAAAGTTGTTGGACCAGTGGCGACGGACGAGTTGTTGTTATGACACCTAGTGGAACTAGGCATAAGATTGTTTCCATGAGTGAGCTGCAGTTGCTTCAAAACGAGTGCACACAAGCCACAGGGAAGCTTAACAATTCTGCCACTACTACGAGTTCCAGCGCCACGACACAAGCAGAACAACAAGGGCCGGCAACTCGTCAGCGAAGTACCAGATTGCCCAAATCTCATAAATAAGGTTCGTAGCTGACAGTGATTAACTGTTCGGGTGTTTGTGTTAGATCATTCTTCACAACTTTCTATGTCGTTATCACTGAATTCATTTTCTTGCTGGTACTTATAACCATTGGTTCCCGTACTTTGTTACTTTCAATTATCGGGTAGATCAATTATACAAAAGTAAATTTATACTAGTATACCCCACATAACTTAATAAAAAAATATTCTCTGAATGTACATAAAATAACCAAGCATGATGTTTATTGTATTAAGTTTGTTTTGATGCCTTATGTCATAGTTTCTTAACGAGTAATGTCATTGTCATGTCATGATGTCATTGTGACAAGCACAGAATAAATAAGTTTTTTATTTTTTTTTCATTTTGCAATGGCAGCGAAGCTCAAAAGTGAAGTTCTGTATTTTTAACTGACTGATTCACTTGTTGGTCTTTTTTTTTTCTCTGCTTTTTTTTTTGTATTTTATTTGAAGTATTCAAAGTTTTGATTGTAATATTCCTTTGCCATGTCGTTATTATGTAACAGCTGCCGGCGAATATTTGAGGCCGGATTCAATTGTTATAGTTATTTAATTTAAGTTTATCTAGTAACTTTTTTTTTTCTTTTTTTTTTTTATCTTTTTGGTACTGCAGTTTGAGCTATATTTCACTTATGTCAAGCATATCCTCCGATACCGAAGCCGAGTATCTTTCCTTTTCATCCTCGTCCGAGAGTCTTCACAGTGCATCCAGTGAGCCGCCCAATTTACAATCTTTAGGTCAGAAACTAAATTCACTTTTTTTGTCGCTATCAAAAAACTTCAATGTTGTCCATATTAATGCGCAGAGCATAGCTTCTCATTGTGCTGAACTTTTGGATACTTTCTCATCTAAAGATATACACGCGATACTTATCTCCGAAACTTTCTTGAAACCTACACTCTCATCGAATCTTTATCCCTTGCCTGGTTATCGTCTGATACGGAATGATAGAACTTGCGTTAAAACAGTAGACGGCTCTAGCAGGATGGTGGGCTTTGGCGGGGTAGCGATATATCTTAGAAGTGACATTCCTTGTGACATATTTTCTTTATCTGCCCCAGAATACCAGTCTCCTGAACATTTATTCCTGGAAGTATCTCTCCATCATAGTCGTATCCTTCTAGGTGTATACTACTGTCCTTCACTCCATATTAATTACTTTAATTCCTTGGATTCGCTCTTGGCCGATTTGCGACCGAAGTTCGATCATGTCATTGTAATGGGGGATTTTAATACTTGTTTAATAAAAGATGATTCCCGATCTAAAAAACTCCTATCCCTCCTTTACTCTTTAAATCTTCACAATCTCTCTCTAGATCCTACTCATTTTCCCCATAACAGTTCTCCTTCACTACTAGATCTTATCATCACTTCCTCTCCTGATTTAGTTGCCGCCCACGGTCAATTTAATGCGCCAGGCTTCTCGGCCCACGATCTAATTTTCGCCTCTTTCAAATTACGTCCACCTAAACGAAAGCATAAGACCCTTTTCCTACGCAATCTTGGAGCAATAGATACCAACAAGCTCCGGAATGATTTTGATTGTAGTGACTGGAGTTCAGTTACCTCGGCGTCTGATGTTGACTCCAAGATTGAAGCTTTTAATAAGATCCTGGTGGATATTTTTGATATACATGCACCTCTTAGGGCGATCAGAGTTAAGCACTATCCGGCTCCCTGGCTTACCGCTGAATTGAAGAACTTAATGGCTAAGAGGGACAGGGCTAAAATCAAATTGCGGCATAATCCTTCGGACGATGATCGGGCCAGGTATGTGGATTTACGCAACCGGTGCAGTAGATTGTGTAGAACTGCGAGGCGCAGGTATATCCACTCCTCGATCGAAAATTGCCCACCGAGTAAATTGTGGAAATTTCTTAGGAGTTTAGGTGTAGGTAAGAGTCAAAATAGTATGACTGATCATTTGGATGTCAATGCCATTAATAAACATTTTAGTACATCTCCAGTCTCTATTGATCAAGACATCAAACTGGACACTTTAACACATCTTGCTGATACTCCACTAGCCGACTGTCCTCAATTTGAACTTCCAATTATTACAGCTGCGGACATTGTAAGGATAATCGGCAAAATTAAGTCCAAGGCAATAGGGCTGGATGGTATCTCCCTCAATATGATTGAACTGATTCAGAACGAAATTGCTCACATACTTGCTCATATTTTAAATTTTTCTATCTCTTCTGGAGCTTTTCCTTCTTTGTGGAAACTTACACAGGTTATTCCACTTCCTAAAAAACCCAATCCTTCTTCTTTCTCTCAGTTTAGACCGATTTCTATCCTTCCAATGCTCTCCAAAATCTTAGAGCACTTTGTTCACCAACATCTCTCGAATCATCTGCATCGTTTCGATCTGCTGAGTGAGCATCAATCGGGCTTTCGTAGTGGCCATAGCACCGTTTCAGCCTTAGTCAAAATTACAGAAGATATACGTGATAATATGGATCAGAAATATGTGACAGTCCTGACTCTGCTCGATTTTTCCAGCGCTTTTAACTCTTCGAACTTTAAACCTCTCTCCTACCACTCTCTCTTGGTTTAGCTCGTATCTTAAGGGTAGACGTCAAATGGTAAAGATTGATGAGTGCAGATCGGACTGGTGTGAGTTGAGTGCTGGTGTTCCGCAGGGAGGTGTTCTGTCCCCGCTTCTTTTTTCAATATTTATTAATGGTATTACATCTTCTCTCCTATCTTCCTTTCATTTATACGCAGACGATGTCCAAATCTATACAGCTACCTCACTTTCTGATATTTCTGATGCAATAAGGGTCATAAATACTGACTTGGCAACTATTGCTGAATGGTCTAAGCGTTTCGGTCTCCAAATTAACGCCTCCAAATCACAATGTATCGTTATTGGGAGTCTACATTTTATCGCCAAGTTGGGGTCCATGGTTGTTCCCAGGGTGGTTCTCAATAATACTGTTATACCATTCTCCTCTACGGTAACTAACCTGGGAATAGTTATGGATCAAACGTTGTCCTGGGCTCCTCAGATTAATGAGGTAAGTCGGAAAGTGTTTGCGTCTCTGCATTCATTAAAGCGGTTGCAAAATTTCCTCCCGGTTACTACTAAGGCGATGCTTGCTCGCTCTCTTTTACTTCCTTTGATTGATTACGGCGATGTTGCTTTCTTGGACTGTACTGAAGAGTTACTGGATAAATTGGACCGGATACAAAATCAATGCATACGGTATGTATTTGGATTGAAAAAATTCGACCACATCTCCATGTTCCGTGAGCAACTTGGATGGTTTCCAATCAGAATTCGAAGAAATTTCCACATAACTTCATTTTTGTATAATGTACTTTTCAATCCCTCTGCACCTGGTTACTTGAGAGAGAGATTTCATTTTCGGGACGTGGATAACCGCTTGCGTTCATGTGGACGACTCCTCTTGGACATACCATTCTACAATAATCATATTTACGGCAAATCCTTTTCTATCCTTGCGGCTAAGCTTTGGAACTCCTTACCATGTGATGTAAAAATGTCCTCTTCTGTGGATTCTTTCAAATCGGCTTTAAAAAGATCCTATGATAAAACCTTGAACTGCTAGTATCAACTATATTGAATTCAAATATCACTTAGTGTACCTAATAGGTTAATTTAACTTGTTCTTCGTTTGTAGTCTCATTCCACCCTCGGGATATACATATTTACTGAATCCTCTCAAATATTTAAAGGTTGACTGGAAGAGATCCCTTAGAGGGATAAGTCCGCCTTTGTACTTTTATTCTATGTAAACTTTTATATTATTATTGTTTTATTTAGTACAATAAAGATATTACAAACAAACAAACAAACAAACACCCTTACAGAATTCTTAAAAAATGCTCTGGACAGTAATAGGCAGGTCGATGTACTGTATACGGATTTCAGTAAGGCTTTTGATCGAGTTCCGCATAACATCCTATTGCAAAAACTTTCATCGTACGGTATCTCCGATACATTGTTAAAGTGGATGGCATCCTATTTAAGCAATCGCACATTCTTTGTTGCTGTAAATGGCTTTCAATCGAATTGTCGACGCATTACCTCCGGAATTCCTCAGGGTTCACATCTGGGTCCGGTTTTGTTTAATATGTTTGTTAATGATATTCCAAATTGCTTGAATTTCTCAGAAATTTTCATGTATGCCGACGACTTAAAATTCTGCAGAGTCATTGAAACTGTGGAGAACTCCTATCTCCTACAACGCGACCTCAACGAAGTAATCCACTGGTGTGATGTAAATGGTATGACCTTGAATTATCGGAAGTGTTTTTATGTTCGATTCGCTAGAAAACGTAACTTAATAGTTCATAAATATTACATAGGTAACACAAACATTCAAGAGCTGGAACAAATTCGAGATTTAGGAGTTATATTCGATAACAAACTAACATTTGTACCCCATATGGATGACATATGTAAACGTGCATCAAATATTAAAGGATTACGTAACGCGAAAACTAAAATATTACTGTACAATAGTTTAGTACGTAGCGTTTTGGAGTATGCATCAGTGGTATGGAGACCACACTATGCTACACATTCTCTAAGACTAGAACGCATACAAAAAAGATTCTTATGGCATTTAGCATTTTCCTGTGGTTTACCAAAGAAACAATTTAGATCATATACCAAAAAACTTGCTCATTTCAAAATAACATCTCTTGCTAAACGTAGAACTGTCTCCGACATTGTCTTTGTATCCAAAATTCTTAGCCATAAAATTGACTGCCCCCAATTATTAAGCAAAATTAATTTTCGCGTTCCAATTCGTTATCCTCGTAGCAAAATTACCCCACTTATTCCTCCACTACGTATTTGGTTCAAATTCCCCAATATCAAGAATGTGTAAGCTGGTAAATGAATATAGTGACATCTTGGATATTCACTTTGACTCCCCCAACAGGCTCTTCAAAGTCATAAATGACCACTTAATTGAATAGATTGACTTAGTTGATTGAACTTAAATTTATATATTGTCGTGGATTGGTTTAATTTTGTTTTATTTAATTTAATTTTAATAAATTTCATTTCGATAATTTATTTAATTTTATGCAATTGGTATTTATTACGTAGTAAAGATTTATATTCATTACAGTACAGGATTTAATAATCTTAATAATCTCAATTTTTTGATTTAATTCAATTTAATCTGTAATCTAATCTAATTCATTGTAATTCGCTCGTATAATATGAATAATATTATCTGCTGAACCGAGCAATAATGTGTATCAGATTATCTATATTAAGTAATAATAATAAATTATAGTGCATGATGTATTTACCTATAAGTATTTGTTACATTCGGCTAATATGTAAACATACTATTGTTAATCTATGAAATAATGTATACAAATGTTGGTAAATCAATAAATAAAAAAAAATAAAAAATAAAAAGTATCTTGCCGAACTCGGTGGTCGAATGTGGCTACTCAACTACGGTGGCAGGTTCGATCCCCGCACAAGGGGAAATATTTTGTGTGCTGGAACATGTCTGTTTGTCTCGATCTGGGTGCTTTCTATGTATTATATATATTTACAAAACAAAAATTATAGGTATAATATTATATTGTCCGGTATCTAGTATTCATATTACAAGCTTTGCTTAGTTTAAGAATAGATGGCGTTTTGTAATTTGGCCAGGAATATTATTCAGCAATACTATCAAGTCATGATATGAATTGTCTGTAGAGGTTTTCTCAGGAAACTACAGCATGGGGTTCTTCAAAAAAGGTGTAACGAGCTAGTGATAATCTTGGTGTTGTTAGCGTCCATAGCTGCGGTGACCTTTCCCATCAGGTGGGCCGTATACTTCATTGTTACCTTATTTATTTAAGGCGTATACATATAAGTATATATATAAGGTGGCCAACATTCGAATAATAGGTTATTATAAAACCATTTTTCTCGCTAAATATTAAGCCTACTGATCTGAAAAAAATATATAATATTTTGCAAGATATACACAATAACATGGTTTGATCAGAATTTAAAATAATTTAAGAAACTCATAGAAAAAAATTATTAAAAACCACTATAATTTTAAACATAAAACCATTTATTTTCTACAATATGTATCGAAATCATCTAAAATTTTGTATACTTTTTCATTATATGTAATTACATAACTTGGTTTATTCAGTTATCGAAAAAAAATATTTTTGACTAATCAAGAAAGATAAATCGATTTCGCAGGGTTCGAATTCCCCTCGCTCGTCTAAAATATCAGTGCGGGCCAAGACGTGTTGCTGAACGGACCTACGTTATGTTGCTTGAGACCCCACCCCCGCGCGCCGCTCCATCCCACTGTTCATTGTGCCCTGTCATCGCATTGTTTTTACCCGACTGCGACAGAAGGAGGGTTATGTTTTTCAAGAGTATGTATGTATAATTGTTTGGCACGCTCTGCAGCCTGAATGGCTGGATGGATTTTAGCTTGAGAGGTGTCGTTAGATTCGTATTTGCTGTGAGAGTGACACTAGGTACGTCAAAATAAAAAATAAAATCAAAATGGCGGATTTTTGGCACCAAGTTCAAATGCAAATGCGCGCCACTTGAGGGGTGTCATTAGATATGTATTTACTGTGGAGACAAAAAAGCTTTGATATATGCAATGTCGTGCATAATATATCAAAATAAATAAAACCAAAAAACGTAAAATAAAATCGGTAATTTAAAAAACTAAAAAAACCCGACTGCTTTTTTGTGTAATTTGGAAATGAAAAGCCCTTATAACAATAAAACATGTAGCAGTCGGGACATGTGCTCTAAATTCACTAAGCCTCCATTTCTAGAATGGGTCCCGACTGCTACATGTTTTCTTGTTTTAGGGGTATTTTATTTCCAAATTACACAAAAAAGCAGTCGGGTTTTTTAGTTTTTAAACGGTTTTATTTAGCTTGACCTGTTTGTTTATTTATTTGTTTATATTTTTGGGTTAAATCTAGTAATTGAAATTTGACCCCCTTCCTGTTGACAGATTGATCTGAAATTTGGTACACACCTTTAGTTCTGGTGACAATACAATTAAAAAAAATCTGTTTCATTGTAAATCCAAGATGGCCGCCGCTACAAACTGGCGGCTTACAAATTTTGTCACGACTACCTCAATATGGGTATCAAATGAAAGGGCTTGACTAGTAGAACACAGCTCGTCGCTCGTCGCTCTCATGAATATTATAATAAAATCCAAGATGGCCGTCAACAAAATGGCCGGTTGGCGGTTACATATTTTCTTAATTTTCATTAAGGCTATCAAATTAATACAAGACAAATTTAAAAGTAAAAAAAAATACATAAGTCAAATCTAAACTTAATTGAATGAATAGTACTATGTAATGAAATTATAAACTAAAAACTTGAAAATAAAAATTATGAAAAAAAAAACATTTTTATTTTAAACGGTTTTATTGAAAGTAATGTACTAAAAGCTAAAAAATAATTCTGTAGGTCCGAGGTTTCAGTCATCACACTCCTCTCCCTCATCAGTCTAAGGCATTGATCAGACAAAATAATAAAATCGTTGGGCCCGTGTTTTTATCCAATCAACTCAGTTTACGCTACGCCCAACGATTTTATTATTTTGTCTGATCAATGCCTAGGTATACATTTTGAAAAAAAATATTTTGTAAAATATTTTATTTCAATTTTAATAGGTACTTACTTATACATATTTTTTTATAATTACCTAATATAAATTAAAAGAATATGATTTTATTATCGAAATTCGGGTTCTTATTTCACTACCAAAACATTTTAATAAAAATACCTATGTTTTCATAATTAAAAAAAAACCGGACAAGTGCGAGTCGGACTCGCCCACCGAGGGTTCCGTAGGTACGTAGTATCATTATTAAATTTGATATTTTTCATTATAAATAAGAAATAATGCGTCGAAAAAAATAAATAAAATATATTTTGCAATGTGTACATCAAGCCCTTTCATATGATACCCCATTTGAACTAGTAGTTTCAATTTGAAATTTCGACACCCTATAAAAAATATAGACCCCCTATTTTTTTAGATCTATTTACAAATGTATAGTTTTGAGATTTATTCCTGTACTTGTAGTCTATAACGATGTTACTTGCTAAATTTCATAGTTCTAGGTCAACGGGAAGTACCCTATAGGTTTTGATTCCTTTGAGTGTGTCGAAATACGCGTTTTTTGCTGAATAAACGGCCGTAACTTTTTTCTACGTAAACTTAGCAGTTTGATTTTTTTTTAACTTCATGGGACCGTAGACCTGTGTATACAGTTCAAATTTCAGCTTGATACCTCCACGCATTCTCGACATAGAAATGTTTGACAGACAGACAGACAGACAGACAGACAGACAGACAGACAGACAGACAGACAGACAGACAGACAGACAGACAGACAGACAGACAGACAGACGGACAACAAAGTGATCTTATAAGGGTTCCGTTTTTCCTTTTGAGGTTCGGAACCCTAAAAAAGAAAACAAATGTTTTCACTACATTATGATGAACCACGCGGTAAGTTATTCATGTCCGTTTTTATCTAGCTCTGATCAAATATACCTATATATAAAAAAAAACTGCATTTCTTTGCAATAGATAAGAGTCAGCGCAGCGCCAGCGCCAACGGAAATGGGTAGTTTACGTATTTGCCCACAGTACTAGTAGAGTGTTCAGTACAGAATCCTGACACCTTTACAATCGAAACCCACATTTTAGAATCCCTCTATAAGAATTTAGCTAGGAGGCTTCTGGATTATCTTGCAATAATGCCCTAAGAAGAAATAAGAAATAGATTAGATTATAAGAATAAGTATTTATCAGAAAATTACTCCCTGTCGTATGATCAGAAAGGGATCAAAACGTTTAGAATAGTCAGACGAATGCTAGTCGATAGGTTGTACGTAATACAGATAATGTAGGTTAAGTACTTCTATTTGTCTCTAACCGGCCAGTTCCGCAAAGGTATAAATGTACGAGACAAATTATGACCCAACTGCGCTTTACTATTCATAAAGCGCGCAACGCGATGTTACACTGCGGTGAGGTGCGGGCGGTGCGGGGACCGCGCGCGGGGTACTCGCCAAATGCCCAAGGTCGTTGATGGATGTAATCGCCTTAAACATTGTTGACCATAGAATAAGCGTACAAAAGGCGGAGTTAATGCTAAGAGCATTCTCTACCAGTCAACCTTAGGGAAAAGCAGATAAAACTCGAATGCGATTCACAAAATAATAGTAACAACATACACAGAATAAATACCTATGAAAACATAAAATTATATAAGATATATAGACATATGCTAATTATGCACATATACACAATCATAATTTAACCTTAGTTAGTGGTATAAAAAAAATCGGTTGTCTGTAAAGTCGGTTTACTGACGATAGTTGAACGTGACAACGTCATAAGAAAATACTGATGGAATGTTTGCATTTTTCAAAAGAAAATTTTAATGTAACGCCTCAGAGCGAGGTAACGCCGCATGAGTCATGTTTTTTCGTGCGTGCAGCCGGCTACATCGAATTATAAGACGTCGTCACGTCAAAAATGTATCACCCCACCTCCACTGTCATCGCATCCACTCCTTTATTCCTCTTATGAAATATAATCTTCGCCAACTCGCGGCAAAGAATTTGTATTGGCTTGAATCCAAGCAGATAAAAATAATATTCAAATTGAGCCATCAGTGCGGTAACACTCTTGGCTGCTATAGTCAATGTAGATGTTACAGTCAGTAGCAGAAATCTAGACGTTCCTAAGTTTGACTAATTAAATCTCGGGTACTTCACCTCCCTCTCCAAAGGCAATTCGAACCTCGCTCGCTTCACCCGCTCGGCTTTTGTTGGTCACAGGTTTAACCTACTACCGTCACACCCCGGACACTCCATATGAATGTCGCGTCGTGAACGAACATAAACAATGTCAATCTGTGCAGAGCGTAAATGAGCGTGTGTGCATGCGGTGCCATACAAACTGTTTCAAATTTGTCTCAGAGGGGAGGTGAGGTCGATACGAGAGAGCGGCAGAGAGTGGCTATACTGCTGGTAGTGCTATTACTTAAACTGTGCTAACGGCCTTGATTGGCCGTGTGGTTTCCGGCAGACTAGAATAGAAACACTCCGTCTCTTCTCGTGGATGTCGTACAAGGCGACTAAGGGAAATAGGTACATTATAAAATATCGATCAGGCCTCCCCAACCCGTCTGGCCAGCATGGGGAGTGTAGGCCAAATCCTCCTTCTGTCTAGGACGGAGGAGAGAGGGTCGTGCTCCTGTAGTGGAGACTATAATGACCTGATGATGATGATGATCATCCTTGATTAAAACTTGTGACTACATAAGTCAGTTAAAAGTGGTTTTGACCAACGTCCTTAGTTAAAACTATTTTTGACCAACATTTGCAATTAAAAGAGTTTTGAAATGGAGGACTGGTAAAAACAAGGAGCGCCTGGATTTCCAATGTTGACGATAACATAGATTCTAAAATCTTCTGATCTCCTTTCAATAGAAAGGGTTTGGAGCATACTCCACAATGCAGCTCAACTGCGGGTTGGCGGAGGCCAGTGTTTTCAAGCCGCCTAAAGGCCATTGACTTGGCTTAACGACTGTCATCTTATGACAACAATCGGGGTCTGCAAAGCTCGAGATAAATAAACCATCCATGGACAGGCTACGGTCGACGTTGCTTAACTTGCGTGTTCTATTAGATTCACATGCACAACGATGTCCGCTCCTCTAGAAAGTAGCTCTTAGTAATTTGAGAAAACGGTTCAATTTGAGAAGTCGTTAAGAAAGTGGGCTTCAATTCTACGAATGTGGGTTTTGGCATTTCGACAAAGAGCCTGTAGGCGGAACGTTTCATACTTTGTATGACAATTATGTGAAAATTACATGAAAAGTAAAACATTGTTAGCTTCCAACGTTTACTTAGGACGGCCCACAGTAATAAAAGGTAGCAAAAGTATTGTATAATTTAATGATTACAGTCATTGTAATAAAAAATGGAAATTGCTGCCCACGAATTCACGAACGTGGGTTTTACGAATTTCTGGTACTTGTTATACTACGTCGAGTTGCACACAAGCTTACCTCTCGCCTGATGTATATCCACATAAAATATTTCAAGCAACATAAATAAATACAATAAATCAAATAAATAAATAAATATTGTCAGACAAATTACACAGCGCCATCTAGCCCCAAAGTAAGCGAAGCTTGTGTTATGGGTACATCGGGTAAATCGACAAAAAAAATAATAATTGAACGATGTCATGTTATAAATATTATTGAAAATTTGTCTGAGTATAAATATAATTCTTATTTGTAGACATTTTTTTTTTACAAATAACTAATAATATACAAATAACTTATAAATAAAATACCTACTTAAAAATATAACTTACAATTAAATAACTATAAATAATGAAGCCCCGCCAAATCGTTACCCACTTGAAAAGTGCCCAAAAGGCTGGCAGCATTGCCACGTTGAATGGCAATGCTAATCCTCTGGCCGAGATATTGGCCAGCCCTTTGGTCATGTGATACTTCGATCAATCTTTTTGACAACTGTTGAAACAGTTTATGTGCTGATGGTCCCCACGGACCTAGCGTCTCTACCCCAAACGGCTCAAATATGTAGCTCTGATCCAAGCAACTATATTTTCGCCGTTTGAGGTTTTCAGCAAACGCTGCAGCCGCTGAATTTGGATCTTGACTCGTCCAAGCATGTTTGGCATCCGTTACATGACATATTTCTGGAGTTAAATCAGTACAAATTTTTGTAAAAAGATTTTTAACGCTATGAACGGAAGACAAAAATGCTGGGAGAGCGACACTAGTAATTTTGCGAATTCCTAGGCCTCCGAATCTAATAGGTAGGGAGGCCTGTTCCCATGAACGATCGTCTAAATTAACATTAAGCAGAGCCGAAAGTGTATTTTTAATAATTACGTCCAATTTTTCTGTCAAATCCGGTCGTTTCCAAAAATGGCAGCACCGTAGCACGTACGTAAAATTTGGAACAAAAAGGCAAAAACGCAAGATAGTGAAAGCTATGTGTGTGTTTATATTTGAAAGGCGGTCCGAAACGAACTGAAAATTTTGTATTTTTTCTTCTATAAAAGAAGAAAAGGATTCATTGAAAACAGGTGACCCAAGGAGGCGTAATGTAGATTTAATGTAGAATTAAGATTTTGATATCGGGGGCAATTGCAGCAAAACTCGAAACTATAGCATTTTTTTGTTGACAATTATCCGAAATAAAAAGTTCGCATTTTGCATAATTTATGTTTAGACCTAAAGAGTTTAAATGTTGGATTAAAGCTTTAAAATCATGAAGAACTGTATTACAGTCTCCTCCAAGAGTCCCGTCATCTAAATACCAAACATTAAATTTAGAATTTAGAGCTAGTAAAACCGGATGGATAGCCAAACTAAAAATTGCTGGCCCAAGAGGGTCACCTTGTTGACAACCCACAGAGGAGTACAAAAGATGATTCTTATACATTAATTTTGAATTTTTGTTATAGCATTGCCAAAGGAAATTATAAGTCGAGGGAATTTTGGATTTGACTTCTGTCAACAAGGCGGCCCTATCCACGGAATTAAAAGCATTTTTAATGTCCACCTTCAGCAGCACATCACCCTCCTGGTTGTGGATGAAAGTCCTTGCAGAATGTACAGCGGCCTCGCAGCCACCCTTAGAGCCAAATCCCAACTGTAATGGCTGGAAGTAGCTACCAAGAGTGTCTGCGATGGCACTGCAACAAATCTTAGAAGTAAGACGGCGGTATACCGTACCCACAGCTATAGGACGTATACCGCCGTCTTTCTTTTTTAAAGCGCATAAATTAGCACCATATAGCACATCAGTTACATCGTCACAAACCTTCCCAGACAGCATTAGGTTTACAAGGGCCGTCAGGTTCCCCAGAAGGGACTCGCTGGTATCGCTGGTCTCACCTCCCAACAAATCTTTAAGGTGCTGAGGGGTGAGACCATCTAATCCACCAGCGGAACCACTCCTAAAGGACAAAACGGCCCTGTAAACCTCTTGTGGGCCAATCTGCAACGGCGCATCCGATGTGCCAGGTGGGTCGGGAAAGGTCATTCTTGCTGCCGAAGGTGGATGTTTGTCGTGAAGTGCGGAAAGAGTATCAGGGGTATCTGGGGCGATTCCATCGCTAGAAAAAAGGATTCTGGCTGCGCCTTTAATATCCCCTTCCCCTACCTTAGATTCCACATATTGAAATACATTTTTTTTAATTCTTGTTGAAGCTGAAAGTAAAGGATTTACATTAAGTAATGGGTCAGGTCTATTGCAGTTTTCTTTAATAGAGTTGGTAAGAGATGAATTACAGCACCTTTTATTAATATGTAAAATCCGGTAAGGGAAGGTCAATAAGTGTTCCCAGGCCTCCTGTGTATTTTTCTGAAATGTAAATTTAATTTCTTGTGAAAGTTTCTCTGCCACAGATGTACGAGCTCCTTTTGGGATCCTTTTAATGATAGGTACAGAATGTTTCAGGGATGATATTGTTTCATGAAAGGGCCTAGTTTGTAGGGGGACAGAGGAATCAATTGCAGATGGTATGGTCGAAGGAATATCAGAATCTATAAAAATATTTTTATTTTTGTGAACTATTGTGTATTTTTAATCCTCTATACCCCCTGAAAAATCTTGGCTGGGAACACTGGGCGCACCGAAGGAAACCGTCCAGCGATGAATCGCCGGGCAAGCTATCGAATCGCAACACGTTCACGTCAGCTGCCATGGGCTGGGCACTTATACAAAATGTCTATAAAAAAGGAATATAATATTTAATTAAATATAAAAAAAAGGATACACTATAAATACACCTTAAAAAATATATAATACACATCACCAAGGTCTGGTACTAAAATAACGCGAAAAATAGTATTGTATGGAACCACAGTTATGTTGAAAAATTATCACTTATCACTCACAATCAGACGGCAATTTAAATCTTATTAAGCTCTCCGAAAACTCTTTATGGATAGAGGTAAAGTATTGCTTATTAATATTCTTGGACAATTTATTTGGACTCTGGATTTTCTCGTTATAACTCCATATTACGAGAACGCTTATAATCTGAGGTTTGATGATTCAGTCTTGTTGTATAAGTATTTTCTGGTTTTGTCATTTACATGGTTCCATCACTCCTGCTTGGGTAAGATTATCTGTTTCTCGCAAGATTTACCGATCATGGGTAGGTTTACTCTTCGTTTAGGTATATGAGGATATGAACATTAATTCCTTGAAACTAGGAAATAGTAAATAACTGGCACTGCTTGAGAGGGAGGTAAGTACTTTTAATTAATGCGTAATTAAAAAGTTACACGCATTTTAATAATTCACGTTGTAGTCAGAGAGCCTAACGTAGGCAGAGTAGAATAACACCACCCCATTCACATATGGCTATCGTAAAAAGCAACTAATGTAGTGCTAAAGAACACTTAAAGCATTCGTAGATCAGAAAACAGTATCATGCATTGACAAGCTTTGCCAGACTCTGAAAAAGGAAGGAAATAAAACGTTTACTGTTGCATTTTGTGCATGATATAATTTTGATGCAAGATCTCGGACTATACTTATTATGAGAATTATTAAAATGCGTGTAACTTTTTAATTACGCATTGACCAGTTGTGTTTTATATCCGACAAATTTCGACAAATTCAAGGCAACATCTGGGTGAAATCAGATTTTCGCTAGGTGGTGTAGTTTTTTTGGGCAGTGCCGAAATAAGGCTTATTTCGGCACTGCCACAAAGAAGTACTTATAACTTTTTAACGGGACGTCGACTAATTCTGATACTTGGTGTCTGAATTCGACAAATTGACGACTAATTCTGGAGAAAATCATATCTTCGCTATGTTTTGTAGTTTAATAGATCCCGAGTGGGCTGTGCCGAAATAAGCTTATTTCGGCACTGCCACAAATAAAACCTTATAACTCTTTAACGGGAGACCGACAAATTTTTTGCTTTGGGCGACAAATTTCGACAAATTAACGACTAATTTTTTGTCTAGTTAAAATCAAGATCTGAGACCTGGGCAGTGCCGAAATAAGGCACACCGGCGAATCTTCGCGGCCACATAATGCGCGTATTGCGCGATGTAAAATTTAACGCCGTGTACAAAGGCAAAAAAACAATATGGCCGCCGCGGTTACTCTGTATCAATTTTATGGCAGCAAATAATATTCTTTTACATTTATGTCATCTAAAAAACAAATTAAAAGCAAGAAAAGGGAGAAAAAAAATATATTTACTCCAACCCGCGGGCCGACTGAAGCATACTGAAGTGTAGCCACGCAAGCGAAGTTCATCGCGATAAAACCCTTTGATTTGCGAGAGTTTACCGACAGCGGAGCGATGTGCCTGAAGCTACGCCCGAAGTATCGAAGTAATCGCAAATATTTGGCTACATACATCGCGATAACCCGAATAGTGTGCCTAGGCACTACAGACATTTGGAACACACTCTTGTTAAGAAGCGTTGTGTGAGACTGACCTAGACATAGCTTCATCGGATTGCTCATGCTACGAGCTTGCATTTGTGAAGATAGCGTATATAGGTTTAAATTAGTTTTTTCAAAGATCGCTACTTCATATATATAAATACACGGAAGAGTAAGCAAACTAAAAGAATTGTAGTTTGACTATTGCATTAAAAATATCCGATGATAAGACAGAGCCCTAGATTTAGGTAGGTACATGTGCCTAGCTGCACCTTCATATAGACATCGCGTTAATAAACTGTAGCACGCTTAATTGATTTACTGATTTCCATCAGGCGGGCCGTATTCTTGTTTCCACCTTAGTGGTATAAAAAATGAAATAATACAATGTATATGGAGAGTATGGTAGACCAGTCAATATCTTTTTGTATATGAATACCGCCGCCTCTGCCAATTCACATTTGAGCAGCGTAGCGGATTTTTTTTGAGACAGGGGCAAACGAGCATGTGGATCACCTAATGGATAGCAATCGCCACCGCCTATGGAAATCAGCAACACCGAGGGGTGGCCGATACTCAGTATGTTGATTTCAATGGAAAATGTATTTGATGATCACTCCTCAAGGACATGATCGATCTCAATTTTTTTAGTCGCAAACCTCAAGCATGTCGAGGTCTTTGATTGTGACAAGTTTCATCAAAATCGGTTGAGTGGTTTTGTAGCGTATTCATTTCCCAAAAGTGACTTTTGGCGTATAAGCGTTTCGCTCTATCCACTTAATTAAAAGATTTTTTATACTTTTATTTGTTTGAAATAGCCGTAACCATGTAAATAATACATACATATAGATAATACAGGAAGTTAATTAAAAAAAAATTGAAACCGACTTCAGTTGGCGAGCGCAGCTTCTTGGTGGAATACCACGGGAGACACTGCTGCCCGTCTTCCGGGAGAAAAGTTATTGCGTGTCACAAGATTTAGTCGCCTTGTACGACATCTAGCGTAGAGCAATGGAGTGGCACAATTTTATTCTGCCGGCTACCATAGGGCAAATTTAAGGGTTTCCCTCGATTTTTCTTGGATCCCATCATCAGACCCTGACTTGGTGAATATGGAACCACCTCGCAATTACCCGTTCAAATAAAAAAAAATGAATGTGAACGTGCTTATAAAATTTAAGGGTTTCTCTTGATTTCCCTGGCATCCCATTATCAGATCCTGACTTGGAGAATATGGGACCATCTTGCAACCATAGCCTTTCAAATAAAAAAAGAATTATGAAAATCGGTTCACAATTCGCAAAGATATAGAATAACATACATACAAAAAAATATTCCGTCGATTTGAGAACCTCCTCCTTTTTTGAAGTCGGTTAATAAGGCGGACTTAAGCATTAAGTCCGCCTTTTGTACCAATTCACAGTGGTCATAAAAGTTTTAATAAATAAATACTCTAAGCTAGCTACTTAGAGCTACGGTTTTGAACACGGTTGTTACGGTTTTTGGGGTGTAAGTGGTTCATCAGCACCTTTGAACCAAAGCCAACTTCACCTGCACGCGGTGCACCCTGCTGACTGACAAACGAAGCTCTGGCGAAAAGAGAGGTAGGGAGCGTAATTGTAAGCTACCCGACTGGGGAATGTACCTCCACCTTACAGAATACCGCAGCCAAATAACAATTCCCTTGAGGGTTGTTGTGTTCCTGCGAGTGAGTGAGGTCACCAGAAAGGAAGGAGATGCTGCGTTGGCAGCGGGGGTGGTGGCGCGCGAGCGATATTTTATGTTGCGAGCGTTAATATGGCTACGGCAACCGCTTCACATCAGGCGGGCCATATGCTTGTCTGCCACCCGACGTAGTATAAAAAAAAAAAAAAAAAACATCATTTTTGAAAAGTAAAATATGTTTATTAATTAGTGCAAGCTGAAGTGGCAATGGGCGGGTCACATCTGCCGAGTATATGTATATGTCAGAACACTAAAAAGAAATTTCAAATTAATAATTTTAAATTCATACAAATAATTAATGATAACCTACATAGAAATTACAATTAATAATTTTAACAAAAAAAAAAAACGACTCCTAAATCTACTCTACATTATGGAAAAAATACCCCAATGCTTGAATACTAAAGTCTTCACGGATATGGAAGGCGGAGGATCGAACATGTCAGGCATCGTGGAAGGCATTGGGTAAGTCTTATATCTAACAGTGGGTAGAAAAAAACCTACTCGAAACATTACTCTACATTTTATATACGAGGGTCAAGTAAAAAATAAGGTTCCCACATTTTTTCTGGTGTAACGCATTTTTTATTATAATCGAGGAGTACACCATCTGAAAGCTTGTACTTTAAACTATTTTTCTACATAGTCGCCAGATTTTTCTATACATTTTTGCTGACGAGTTATCCACTTTTGAAAACCCTCTTCGAAGAACTCCGCCGCCAGGCTGTTGAGGAAGTTTGTGACCGCTTCCTGTACCTCTTCGTCCGATCTGAAGCGTTGTCCACCCAAGTGTTGTTTCAATTTTGGAAACAAGTGAAAGTCGCTGGGAGCAACATCAGGGCTGTAGGGGGCTTGTTCAACCACATCCCAGCCGAATTTCTCGATTAAGGCAAGGGTCTTCCGGGAAACATGCGGGCGCGCGTTATCGTGGTGCAGCCTAACGCCTTTGGTCAATCTTCCTCGCCGACGATTTTGACGTGTTGAACGCTGATGCAAGCTTCGCCATACACTTCTTGCAACTGCCTATGAATTTCAATAGGTTTTACCTTTTTTGCGTGTAAAAAACGGATAACTGATCGAATCTCACACCTGGCGGTGACAGCGATTGGGGGCTCCATCTCGGATGGCTGTCAGGCCGGCACTGAGCGTCGTACTGACTTCGTCCGGGTGGGAGAATAAAGCGCGGGAACCAAGGAACACGGCGGTGTTGCCAGATTTCTCATAGCATGTCGCGCGGCGAGTGTACAGCGTTGGGAACCTTTTTTTTTACTTGACCCTCGTATGTAGATACAGGCTGATGATGAAGATGATGAAAAAAATATGGGACCAATCTGGAAGTAGGTATACTCATTCAAATAAAAAAAAAGTTTTTTTCATAATCGGTCTTTAAATCATGAAGTAACTAAATAACAAACATAAAAAAAATACAGCCGAATTGAGAACCTTTTCCTTTTATGGAGTCGGTTAAAAAGTAAAATACGTTTAATAATAAATTGTTGTTAGCTATGAAACGCAATTAATCGCGACTTATCTCTTAATACTCCAGTTTACAGCAGCCATTCGTGAACGAATAATGGGATTTAAACATTGACTTCAAAGGACATCTTTCACGTTATGTCCCTATTCTAAAAGATACGAGATTACTTGGTCGAAATATTTTAAATTTAATTTATTGTTGGGATTATTTCAGTCGAAACGGCCTGTTTAGACATCTGTGTCATTTTCAGGAATATGATATCAAGTATTTGACAGAGAGACCTCTTCTTTTAACCGACTTCAAAAAAGGAGGAGTTTCTCAATTTGGCTGTATTTTTTTTTATTGTTTTTACTTCTTACTCCATCATTTATAAACCGATTTGAAAAAATATTTTTTTTATTTGAAAGAATTGTAGAGAGAATTGTAATTTCTATGTAGGTTAATAGTTATTTATATTATTATGAATTTTAAATTATTAATTTGATATTTCTTTTTAATGTTATGACATATACCTACATATAATGTATATTTTAATTTTAACTAGTTTTATTTAATTTTAACTAATCATAGACATAAATTGATCCACTAAAAAAGCCTGATTTACACATCGAATTAATCTAATAGCACATCAAATCCTACATTTCGAAAACACGCTTTCGGAAACAGGTCGTTTTTTTTTTTTTTATACTACTTTGGGTGGCAGACAAGCATACGGCCCGCCTGATGTGAAGCGGTTACCGTAGCCATATTAACGCTCGCAACATAAAATATCGCTCGCGCGCCGCCACCCACGCTACCAACGCAGCAACGCCTTCCTTTCTTTCTGGTAACCTCACTAACTCGCAGGAACGCAACAACCCTCAAGGGAATTGTTATTTGGCTGCGGTATTCTGTGAGGTGGAGGTAAATTCCCCAGTCGGGTAGCTTACAATTACGCTTCCTACCTCTCTTTTCGCCAGAGCTTCGTTTGTAAGTCAGCGGGGTGCACCGCGTGCAGGTGAAGTTGGCTTTGGTTCAAAGATTATGATGAACCACTTACACCCCTAAAATAAAAGCCATTTGCCAAAAAAGCCAAATTGGCTTCCGGATACAAAGGTCGTAAAAGCCATTTTGGCTTTTTGGCAAAGGGCTTTTACGACCTTTGTATCCGGAAGCGTCGTTGATGTGCAATAAGTATTTTTTGATGTGCAAATTAAATTAGGTTAGGTTAGCAATTAAATGTAATTATTTGATGTTACGTTAAATAGTATTTTAATTTCTAGATACTGAAGTTATAATGTGTTAATTTTCAAATCAAAGGATCATGTAGTCATCCGAAATAAATATTTTTTTTGTTAGGTTTTTCTGCCAGAATGGAATCTTTAACTATCATCATCATCATCAGGTCCATTTTGGTCTCCACTACAAAAGCACGACCCTCTCTCGTCCGTCCTAGACGGAAGGAGGATTTGGCCTACACTCCCCACGCTGGCCAAACGGGTTGGGGACGCTTCTATATCTTTAACTATAGCCTATGATAAAGCTAATCATCAAGCGGATTTATATATCACTACATAGTATAAAACAAAGTCGCTTTCTCTGTCCCTATGTCCCTTTGTATGCTTAAATCTTTGAAACTACGCAACGGATTATGATGCGGTTTTTTTTAATAGATAGAGTGATTCAACTGGAAAGTTTATATGTATAATATATGCATAACATAGTAGAAAAACACTGATAATTTAGAGGTTTCTAATGTGATGTCGTAAATAAACACATTTTTTTGCTCTTTCATTGCAAACGCTGGCTGAACCCAACGAGATAGATCAAAATAATGTAGTACAGTATTGTTCACCTTAAAATGGTCTACAAAAAAGTTCGCGATGGTATATGTCTATCTCTTAGTGGTAACACACAATAACCGTTATTTTATCCTTTGCTTTTTACAAGAAATAATGCCTTATTTACGAAGCGATTTTAAGCAATACAGAATTAATCCTTATCCAATTAAGTACCTTAAATACATTGCGCATTTAATATAGATCAATATGGCCCTTCACAGCATGTAATTTAAATGAATAGTTTAGAAGATATTACACATTTAAAATGCAGGGACATAACGGCTGTGGCGGTACCGGCCGCGGAGCCGGCGGCGTGTGCTTATAACTGGGGAAGGACTGGATAGGACAAAGCGCAAAGACCTTCTGTAGTACATTTAGTATCAGCATTGCACCCGTGCGAAGCCGGGGCGGGTCGCTAGTAAGTGATATAAGAAAAATACATTAACCAGTAAGGTCCATATATTTCGTTCCATTCGTGACAATGATAAATTGTTTCCTTCAGATAAAGTTTAAACAACTAAGTGATTTGCCTTCAAACCGGAATACATGAACGAAGAGTAAACTAGATCTCCATATTTAAATGAGTACTTGTCCAATATTCTCTGGGACCAATACAAATCAGCGATCCTTTTAAATGACCCGCTTGATGGAAGGTCGTAAAATGTCACCGAGGTACTAAAATGAATTGGTGTCTTCACATCGGATTAAAAAGATCTGTTACAGTCAAGAGTAGAATTGAAAAGATAAATTTAAATAACGGTAATGTTGATATTGAAGATTGATAGACAATCATTTAATAATTAATAGATAATAAATAAATAATTATATAAATATTTCTGGACAGTTTACACAGCGCCATCTAGCCCCAAATTAAGCGCAAAGTTGTGTTATGGGTACTAGACAACTGATAAATGTACTTAAATATATATTTTTTTTTCGTAAATACATACTTATATTACATAGAATACACCCAGACCAAGACAAACAGACATGTTCATGTTCATGCACACAAATGTTTGTCTTGTGCGGGAATCGAACCCGCGACCTCGGAGTCAAAGTGGACATTAAATAATAAATAAATATTGTCAGACAAATTACACAGCGCCATCTAGCCCCAAAGTAAGCGAAGCTTGTGTTATAGGTACTAGACAACGGATAAACATACGTAAATACATTTTTTTTTTGTAAATAAATACTTATGATACATAGAAAACACCCAGACTAAGACAAACAGACATGTTCATGCACACAAATGTTTTTCCTATGTGGGAATCGAACCCACGAGCGTTGGTGTCGAAGCCGCGTCATTGACCGCTACGCCACCGAGCTCATCCATATAATTTATAGATATCCATTAATGGCTACAGATATTGTTTTTAGGAAGTCAAATTTATAGGCAGTTTGATTTACAGTACTTTACGTGCTTCCACCACCAGTAGCTCATGAAAATCATTGAGAGCCTCAGAAATGGTCTAATCGAACACGCAAGTTAAGCTATATCGGCCGTAGCCTGTCCATGGATGGGTTTATTTACCTCAAACTTCTCCGTACTTCGGTGTGCACGTTAAGCTGTCGGTCTCAGTTGTATTCATCAGTTAGGTAGGGCATTGCGTATTTTTTAAGCTGCCCGGCTGGGGAAGTACCTCCACCTCACAGAATACCGCAGCCAAATAACAATTCCCTTGAGGGTTGTTGTATTCCTGCGAGTGAGTGAGGTCGCCAGAAAAAAGGAAAGGAAGGAGAATAGGCTGGCAACGGATCGGTAACCCCTTCGTGTTGCTGCTTTCATCATGGGCGGTGGTGATTGCTTTCCATCAGGTGACCCACATGCTCGTTTGCCACCCTCTCATATAAAAAAAAAGATGACAGTCATTATAACTTAAGTCAGTGGCCTTTAGCAGGTAACCCGTAGTTGAGCAGCGTGGTGGAGTATGCTCTAAACCCCTTCAATTGAGGAGAGACCTGTATACCAGCAGTGGGATGAATGAAGGTTGATGAACAAGTTAATTGCCATTTCTGTAGCACCACCTCCATTCTGTCCTCCTTAATCCCCTTCCTGAAGCTACTAATCGAATTTATGTTTATCAACCATCCATTAGTTAGGCGTTTAACTGGATTACGTTTAGTCAAGATTTATTTATTCCGATTCCCTCGTTTAGATTTAATTCAGAGAAGTTTCCGGAAGCCATTCTAATCCGCTTTGTAGTGTTGTCACGAGGACCTACTTTGAATGGTAAATTTTACGTATTTGAAGTTATTCGTGAAAAGGTATCATGGTATGTTACCTATTCGCGGCTAAATGGCTGAACCTATTTGAACGAAATTTGTCATGTATATAGATTATATTTCGAAGAAAGTCATAATCTAACTTTTGGCGCGATACGATCGACATTTACATTAGAAGCTATATAAATAATAGAATAAAAATAAAATCCGATTGTCCTTTAATCTTCTTTATATCTGTGAATCTTTTATCTGGTTTAGGTTTGATTTAATCATCCAATTGCACATAATTAAATTAAGAATAAAAAAATATATTTAAAAATAATAAGGTAATTAAATTATAGGGGTAATTTTTTGTCAAGTTATTAAAATAAAATTATGTATACATGGTAAACTTATTTTTTTAATTAATAAATATATGATCATCATTATAGTTACATATATAATTTTATTTTGATAAATAGAGTAGTGTACGAGTAGTGAACAAAACAAGCAATAAACCACAAAATCACAATAATCAAAAATAAACCACAAACGCAGAGTTATATATAACAAAACAAATAAAATAAGAAATAACAAAATAAAATAAGAAAGTTGCGCAGAAAATTAGAAAATTAAAGAAAAATGAACGACCACATAACCTTTTCTAATGTTACTTTATGGCTTTTGACATAAGTTTCAGTCATTTGACAGATATCGCGAAACCAATCCAATATTCATTGTTAAGAAGACAGGACGTCTGTCGGGTTAACTAGTATACGTAGTAATAAAAAAATAATCGAGAAATTGCTTGTAATATCATGAAGTCTTCTAAAATGCTGGAATGGCTAAAGAGTTCAAAGTCAAAGGAAAATATTATTAGAAATTTTAATAAGTCTTGTAACCTTCACAGAGCAACAAAAAATACAGCAAAAAATAAACTGAAGTAAGCTGTTACTCTACAGAAATTAAACTGAAAAAATAAACTATGAAGCACCGCAGGGAATTTAATAACTAGAAACGTTTTCTCTCCATTTTCTTGCGGATATCAGAAAATTGTTGGTTCCGTATTTTACGTTTAGTGTCTCAGCTGGCAAGTTTTCCTCGGCTATTGTGCTTTTGATTTGAATCTCTTAGTTTTATGTCTTGTTTGTTGAATTGCTTTAACTAGTTTTATTGTTGGTCTGTGTACCGCGGATTTAAAAAGAGTTTTTATGGCTTTTTTAGACATGACGTTTAAGAAAGCCATTTCGACGTTATGTCTAAAAATTTACATATAACCACAGTATAACTAATAGTACTACGTATAGTCTGGCCACTCTTTGTCGCTCTCACGTGTCGACCTAATTTCCCCTTTGAGACAAATCAAGAACAGTTTGTATGGCACCACACGCACACACGCTCATTCGCGCTCTGCACAGACGTCATTATTTATGTAATAGTAAACGACGCGACATTTGTATGGAGTAGCTGGGGTGCGATATAACTGAGATATTTCACCTATAAATGATACTTTTGCTTGGCCGTATGGTTTCCGGCAGACTAGAATAGAATCACTTCGTTTCTTCCCGTGGATGTCGTACAAGGCGACTAAGGGAAATACATTATCAAATATCGTTCAGGCCTCCCCAACCCGTTTGGCCAGCATGGGGAGTGTAGGCCAAATCCTCCTTCCGTCTAGGACGGACGAGAGAGGATCGTGCTCCTGTAGTGGAGACTAAAATGGATCTGATGATGATGATGATGATGAAATGATACTTAGTCCGTGCTTGTGAAAGCACATTAAGCCGTCGTCGGTCCCGGCTGTTGTCATTACAGTTGACAGTCATTAACCACTAACCCGCAGTTGAGCAGCGTGATGAGGTATGCTCTAAATCCTTTCGATTGAGGGGAGATCCGTATCCAGCAGTGGGATGAATGAGGGTTGACGACTACTGAGTCCCGGGCCATTTTTCGTCACGGCAAGACGTTACCGCATATCAAAAACAATTACTGATTTTTAATACCACTAGGGTGGCAAACAGGCATACGATCCTCCTGATGGAAAGTAGTCATCAAAGAATGCATTTAAGGGAACTGATGGTTTAAGGTCAAAATAACAATCCTCTTTTTTGAGTTAGGTATTGTTTTTTTTTTTCAGCATTATTATTTTATGGTTTCTTTCTTCAGATAAAACCTTTATTATAATCAGAACTAATCATCTCCATAAACGTAAAAACTTCGTCACAAAACTTTCCTCATAAATTGATTAATATAACGTTATACCTATTATTAGTTTCATCTAATAATATAAAAAAAAAAAGCTCCTCATCATTATTCAAACTCAAACAGAATTTAGAACAAGAATAAACGATTTTTTTAAACATATAAAATAATAATTTCTAAAATAATTAAAAAGTTATTCAAACTTTCTTTAAAAAAATTCTTAGGGGTTAAAGTAAAAATTATAGATCTACATTTTGTGGCAGCCGACATATTGGATTTAAATTGGCGACATTTAGGTGACCGTACATGGAAACCAAACTTCAGGGTTTACAAAGGAACATTCGACGAGCTACTAAAAGAAGAAGCCTACTTAGAGTCTTTACTATGGACTTTTTGTTCATTCGTCCATTCAGTAGCCTAAACGTATAAAGTAAAAAAAAAACATCAACAGTAAAACAAACGTCACCGAAGAATGTAATATTAAAGTAATAGTCTACGCAACTTTGATAAAATTTTGTTTGTTCAGTTTGCCAAATTTCACTTCCATCGGACACCTACTTCAAAGCTTGTTAAATATCAATTTGGTTTAGTTAGACACCATCCTGAATTAAATAAAAGCTTGTAAAAAATATTCTTTTCAACTCAGATGGAGTTGGACGCTTATGTCAATAATTCACAGCTGTTCCATTTTATATTTAAAGACATTACACATTGAGATAAAATAAATAGATGTCCTTAGTTATTAATGCACTGTCCTTAATCAACCCTAATTAAAATGCTAACTCACAACTGCCTTAATTTTAAACGAATTTAACTTTTTAAACAACTTTACTTTGACAGTTCGTAAAATATGTTTCCGAAAGGCGCCAGACGCATAATAAATTTGATTTATATCTTTAGGCCTAAATATTTAGTGTGTAATATTATTTCCCTAAAAATATTTAATGTGTATTATTATTTACGTAAAAATTTCAATAATGTCTTTGTGATAGTTTTTGTACTATTTTTTTTAGGGTTCAATACCTAAAGGGAGCCGACGGGAAATTATTACTTCTTAGTCCCTTTAAGTAGCACGTTCGTCCGTTTGTTTATCCTTATAAACAGGGATGCATGTTTTGAATAGTATTAAGTAGACATTTTAAATAATGACAAGCCCGGTGGTCGACTGTCTAGCAATGGCCACTTTGACTCCGAGGTCGTGGGTTCGAACCCGGAGAAGACAAATATTTGTGTGCATGAACATCTCTGTTTGTCTTGGTGTTTTCTATGTATCAAGTGTGTGTTTTAAAAAAATGAATTTAAGTAATATTTATCAGTTGTCTAGCTTTGCGCTAAATTTGGGACTAGCGCTGTGTAAATTGTCCAGAAATATAATAGTACATTACGGTACAACTGTGTAATGTTGGTGATTACCGCTGAGGCGCCATTGTGACCTGAGCCTGACCTGAGCGAGGGTCTTAAGAAAGCCGAGGACGGTAATCATCAATACACACGTGTATCATACGACGTTCTTCAACACACTTGTGAAGAAAATAATACTAAAAAACTATACAACGAGTTGTGAAAAAATTTTTGCAATGGCAGGAAAAAATATTTTTTTTTTGTACTTTTTATTACGATCTTTTTTGTATCGATACTTTTTTAAGAACAAAGCAACTCGACCAATAAAATAAAAATAAAAACTTTATAACTCACTAATGAATAATATCAATGAAAAAGTCACAGTTTGATTATAGATGTCATTATGTTCCTAATTGCGGTGAAATGAGAGCCACTTTATGAGCAAGTGTGTTGAAATAGTAGTTTATGAAACTGTTGCATAATAAGGGTTATTAAAATACGAGTGTGAGTTTATAACATGAGCCGAAGGCGAATGTTATAATAGACCACACGAGTATTTTAATACCTAATTATGTGCAGTTTCATACACTACTTTATCTAATCTCATGAAATATATAATAATAATATTTTAAATACAACCATGAAGTTAATTTAACAGCTATAATTCTTACTTATAAATCCATTTGCAGATCGAGCATGCGTAGTGCGCATGCGCGACGCGCCGCGCGGCGCCGCGTTCACAGATTATGTAGAAAAATTTTGCAAAGTTGTAATGTATTTGCATTGCAACCTGTTTAAAATACCTGTATCCAGGGCTGAAGCAGTATCGAAATGGAAAAAAAGTTATTTTTCGATACAGTTGTCCATACGACAACTGTATCGAAAAATAACTTTTTAAATTTATTTTGATAGCTTGTGCGTAAAGACTGTCATTATGATACTGTGTTTAGTTTTTTAATGTGTAAATTTCAGTATGAGATTAGATATATATAATTATAATATTACTGACTGAGATACGAAAGTCTTTATGTAGGAGTTACGTAATAGTAATAATTATTAATTAAAAAATAAAATATTAATAATTATCTGTTTTTTTTTGTGGTAGGTAGCGGTAGGTGATAGATGAATTGACATAAGATAACGACACGTCAACCTCTATCTTCAATGAGCATTTTACCTCGGCATCTAGGAATAAAGAAAGTCATTTGTCTTAAGAAGGATGCAATGAAAACTTAGTTTGTTAGGTCTGCCTTTAAATAGAAATACAAATGGGACAAATTCTTTAAGACGGTCGTAAATCTAAGAGCGGACTGACGACGCTGCAGCTTGCGTGTTCAAATGCAATTAACAAGCACACAGAAGAGGAGCTGCTAACATTTTGTGCCATTTACGGATCCGGATGTATAAATTAATTTAAGTGTAAACTAAATAGGTAAATAAGTAATGAATAAGTAGCTAAATAAATAATAGTAAAAGAGGTGTTCAATGGCGTCGTTGCGTGTGTCAGTCTAATCGATCACGCAAGTTAAGCAACGTCAACCGTAGCCTGTCTATGGATGGGTTTATCTATCTTGAACTCCTCCGTGTTACGAAGTGCATGTTAAGGTCTAGGTTGTTTTCTTTAGACGACAGTCGTTAAGCCAAGTCAGTGGCCTTTGGGCGGCTTGAAAACACTGGTCTTGATCAAGCCGCGGTTGAGCAGTGTGGAGTATGCTCTAAACCCCTTTGATTGAGAGGAGACCCGTATCCCAACTGAGGGATGATTATGTGTTGATGTCAAGTTAAATAAATAAATATAATTCCACGACGATCTCACAAAGGTCTATAATGGTTTTGAATAACAGAAAGAAAGGAGGGAGTTGGTGCGCTTGCAGTGGGAGTGGCGGCGCGCGTTTATGTTGCGAGTGTTAATAAGGCTACGGTAACCGCTTCACATCAAGCGCGCCGTATGTTTGTCTGCCACCCGACGTAGTATAAAAATGACACTATATTACCATCAATAAGCTATGTGACATTGTTCTAAACTTGTATGCATTATTTAATATTATTGTAAAATATACAAAAAATAGTATGATCTATGAATTTTCATTCTAATGTTGACGAGTTGGGTGGTAAAATGGCTCATTGACTCCGAGTTCGCGGGTTCGATCTCGCACAATATAAAGCTTAGCTTAGTTTGGGACTAGATGGTTGGGGCTATGCACAAAAATAGTTAATTATTTTATTTATTTTGTCTTAGGTCCTACTTGTTTCAAGGTTGATCAAAATTCGGTGGAAAAGTCAATTAAAAAAATATGAACTTAACAAAAATATTACTATTGAAGATACAATAGAAAATACTATAATATTTGTTACGACACTAGCTATAACGCGATATTTAACATAAATGGCGTACAAATGTCTGATTTAATGCATACAAAATATTTGCGTGTAACGTCATAACATATTGGCGTTTTGTATGGAGGATTTTATGGGAAAGTCTAAAATTGTGATTTTCAAGTTATCATATCCCGAGAAGTTTTACTAGTATGCTTTATTTTTATGCACGTCTTTTTTTTTTTTTTTTTTTTTTCTTTAAACTACGTCGGGTGGCAGCAAGCATACGGCCCGCCTGATGTGAAGCGGTTACCGTAGCCATATTACCGCTCGCAACATAAAGTATCGCTCGCGCGCCGTCACCCCCGCTGCCAATGCAGCATCTCCTTCCTTTATATAACAAAGCAGCAAAAAATGTCTTATAGCCTAATAAAACAGCTAACCGTTTTATAATTCGGCGGATTGTACAAGTTGCCTGCGACATACACATCAACAAAATGTAAAAGGAAATAAATGCATTTGAAACAATATTTTTTACAAAAAAAAAAAAAACCGACTCCAAACATTACTCTACATTTATATATGTAGATACAGGCTGATGATGATGATGACAAAAATATGAGACCAATCTCGAAGTATACTCTTTGAAATAAAAAAAGTTTTTTTCAAATTATTGATAATGTATTGGTATTAAAAATAAAAAAAGTTTATAAATCACGAAGTAATTTTTTTAAAATGTTTAAGTAACAAACATTAAACAAAAATACAGCCGAATTGAGAACCTCCTTTTATGGAGTCGGTTAAAAAAGAGCGCACTAAAAGAAATTTTGCGATCCAAACGTAAATATAGGTTAGCTTCGATAGTTTTGGCTTTGTGTTGTCGAGCCAGTCACGTGAAAAAGGCTTTGTTTTTAACCGACTTAAAAAAACGAGGTTATAAATTCGACCCGTGTGATAATATTCTCAGAATTAACAAAGTAGCTGTCTGCACGTATCGTAAAAACAATAAGTCGCGTTACAAAAATTATATATTTCATAAATTTTAGGTATAGTCCAACTTAGAGAATGGTGCAAGTTTCATCAAAATCCATGAAGTAGTTTTTGAGATACAGAGTTCGAGTAACTTGTATATATATAATACTAGCTGTCCCGGCGAACTTCGTACCGCCTAACAATCAATGAATGTCGTGGTACATATTAGCTGAACTAAATTTATGATTTTATGGAATTAAAACAATGAATAGTAGAAAATAATAGAGAAGCTCGATGGCGTCATTGCGCGTGTCAGTCTAATTGAACACGCAAGTTAAGCAACGTCGACCGTAGCCTGTACACGGATGGGTCTATTACCTCGAGCTCCTCCGTGATTCGAAAGACACGTTAAGCCGTCGGTCCCGATTGTTATCATTAGCTCATCTTGAGCTCCTCCGTGCTTCGGAAGGCAACCCGCCAACCCGCAGTTGAGCAGCGTGTTGGAGTACGCTCTAAACCCCTTCGGTTGAGGGAAGACCCGTATCCATAAAAACTGAAGATTTCATAAAAATAAAGATTTCCTTATTGTTAATTTAAAAAAAAAAAAGTTTTGTTTTATTTTTTTTAGTTTTGAAATAGATTTTATCATTTTGGTGATTTGTAATTGTCATTTCTTTTGATGTTTACTCTGATTTGATTCTTGCGCTCGAACCCCATGGGAAAAGCGTTTTCACCCCTATCGATTTGACATTTTTAAATTTTCATAACAAATCACAGACAACTTTCGCGACATAAAAGTGACACCAATCGATTTGACGTTTTGATATTTGACAACCAATAAATATCGTAATCCCTTTTTCAACTGACACTTTCATTTGTATGGGAAAATGTTTTTTCTTTTATTTTATTTTTTCGAGAATTTTCCAATGTTTTTAAGAGTTATTCTGCTATTCGGGACGGAAACAAATCCAACAAATCAAAAACCATGGCAATCGGTCCAGCCGTTCTCGAGTTATAAGTGTTGTAACAAACACGACTTTCTTTTATATATATAGATATAATATTTATAATACACAATACCTCTACAACTGACCTTAAAAATAGTTGGCATATTTACTTTGAATTTTTTAAATGAAATTAAAATTTCTCTAATACCTCATTCATCTCTAATACCCCCATCTATTAGATATTTAGTGTAACCAAGCCATCACCTCAAGTTCGTCGGCGTCCATAGTGTGGATACAATGTTTTTAATGTGATTATGGATATAGTGACAATTTTAAACAATTATTGTAAGCTATTGGTAGATTATGTAAAGTATATTGTTATTTTAATTCGCTATTGCGCCATTGATTTATATTGTTTTAAGTGTATATAGTATAAGTACGTTGTAAAATATATAGATTTTAATTATATAGTAAATAAGAGCCTTGTCCACGACAGGGGTGTGCGCTATTTACGAAGTAAGCCGATCTGCGCACACTCAGCGTCTTTACACCGTCGAGTGTGCGCATATTGCGATAGGCTTCGTAATAATAAAAAAAAAAATACCCCCATCTGCTATCACTTACTGGGCAAGTGTGACTGGCCCATTGCCACTACAGCTTGCAAACTCTGAAGGCTATATCGATATTTCATAATACAATTTTTACAATAATAGTGTTAATGAGACAACCTTTTCCACTAAATTTCATTATGACTCACATACTCCTTGCACTGCACGTGTTCATATGCCTCCGTAACATCAGGCAAGTCCTTATTTGTTACTCTCTAAAAATAGATGGCGTTTTTTTGCAACAAACGTAAAGCTTTACGAGCGATAAAGAGTTTTGGCTATCAGCACTAAAAAATTGCCCTGCATTTACATATAACATGTCTGCATGCCTCGGGCATGCAACGGGAAACAAAAAGCTTTCAGACTTTAAGATAAGACTTTTAATGCATGCATACAAAGCGCCAGCAGTAATTGGCCTCTTTGCGGTGCTCATTAGCAGTGTATTTGTTCTTTGTCCAATTGTACTATGTGCTGCATCTAGTTAAATACATTTTTTTTATACTACGTCGGGTGGCAGACAAGCATACGGCCCGCCTGATATGAAGCGATTACCGCAGCCATATTAACGCCACCCCGCTGCCAACGCAGCATCTCCTTTCCTTCTGGTGACCTCACTAACTCGCAGGAACACAACAACCCTCAAGGGAATTGTTATTTGGCTGTGGTATTCTGTGAGGTGGAGATACATTCCCCAGACGGGCAGCTTACAATTACGCTCCCTACTTCTCTTTTCGCCAGAGCTTCGTTCGTCAGTCAGCAGGGTGCACGGCATGCAGGTGAAGTTGGCTTAGGTCCAAAGTTGTTGATGAACGACTTACACCCCATAATGTATGTAGTATGTTTGAGCGAGATCGAACATGTCACGATATAAATAAATAAATAAATATTTCTTGACAGTTTACACAGCGCCATCTAGTCCCAAATTAAGCGCAAAGCTTGTGTTATGGGTACTAGACAACTGATAAATGTACCCTAATACATTTTTTTATTTTTGTAAATACATACTTATAATACATAGAAAACACCCAGACCAAGACAAACAGACATGTTCATGCACACAAATGTTTGTCTTGTACGGGAATCGAACCCGCGACCTCTGAGTCAATGTGGCCATTGCTAACTTTCGACCACCGAGCTGGTCAAATACTATATGTATCGATATATACAAAATATCGATGCATTAATATTTTGTATATATAATTTAAATTTTTGTCTTGTGCGTGAATTGAACCCACGAAATCAAAGTAGCTGTTGTTAACGAGTTAACGTAATATAAGGTGTTTTCAAAGCTAATATAACCTAAGCTCAGTATTTTAATTTCATTGTCTAATTGCTCGGCGCTATCTCAAAGTTCTCCTCTTTTTAGCTGAAAGCTGAAGCTCTTTTTAGCATTGCTGCTAGGTAAGTTATTGGCTACTTTATTGCTGTGTAGTTTTCTAGAAAATGCCAGAAGCGTTTTACAAGAAATTATTTAAGTATTCCCTGTTGAAAGTTAGATCCCTGTGTCACAGTAGACGTGTTGGACAGTATTTTAACTCCAACGCTTTCTACCTACTCTCATCTCAGATTTCACAAGGAGGATTAACTTGCCCTCCACATAATAGCACTGATTTATTGAAGGTCACTGGCATAGTATCCTTGAATTAGTCAATTACATTAGAAGTATAGATGCCCGTAATATCTAGTGTAGAGTATTATGTCGTTCTTTTGAGAGTTATATATATGATTACTAATGACGCACATTCCGCTGCCACCACTGGCTCTGTGAGTCGTTCTTATAACTAGATCAAATTAGGCTGAAAATGGGCAATCAAGGAAAGTAATAAATCATTATAGTTTTGTAATTTGGTAGAGCTTCTGTAATTAGTTCACCTTGAGGTGTCCAGGTGTCCAGATGAACATAATAATAATCCTCAAAAATGGGGAGTACATACTCATAATCCTCAAAAAAGCGAGGGCGTAATGGAGTTTAAAATTTCCTTTTTTCAGTGTTTTGCTCATCATCATCAGACTGCATTTATCTACTGCTGGATATAGGGCATCCCTAATGCTTTCCAGCATATGTTATGCGATTCTCCGCTTTGCCGGCCGTACCCTTGAGGTCTTCGGTTCAACTAGAAATACCTTACTCTTCCCATCTGCTATCACTGACTCGACAGATGCGGCCGGCCCACTGGACGGGAGACTCGCAATCCCGTGATATAACCGGAAGGTTCGCACACGGGGCGCATTAGCTGATAGGTATAGGGTGTGTGCCACTTCAGCTTGCTGACTCTGAGAGCTATGTTGACAATACCAAATTCGCTTAGTTCGTGCAGAGCAAACCTTTTCGAGAACATCGATTTCGAACGCACAGCAGTGCGTTCGAAATCGATGTGCGTTTAATTAATATCACCTCTTATTGCTAACAGAAGACTATTTTTAGTTTAATTCTCGTTCATATTTCGATATAACTAATCACACTTTCATTCAACTGTAACATTTTATATTGTGTAAATACCTTTGTGATATCGAAAATGGTATCGAAGATGGGCCTTAAAAGCTTCATCTAAGCGATGGCCCCGTGGGGACGGGACGACGCAAACGTCGCCCACGAATGAGCGTGAGTCAAGTGAAAATGGCAAACCCCATGAAATGAGGTGTGCCACAGGAGGAGTGAGGGATTATAGGTAGTTGACTGCGACTACCTGGTCTTGGGGGGGTATATGCTAATAAGTATATTAACATACTGTTTTATACGTTTACTGTGCCTATGTTCTGGTAAACGAGGCATCACATGTTGCATCTGATAGCGAGGTAACTAAGTTTGAAGCGCACGTGCATAATGAACCTCGAACAAGCTGCAATTTTCAATACATACTTTGCTATAGTTGCTATAGAATGTAAACTTACTTAAAGCCTTTTTCACTTTACAGGAAATAGATTCACATTGTATTCCATCGTTTTTTTTACCTCGTAGGGTAGCAAAAATCCTCGGAAAAATATGAATATATGACATAATGAGGCGGAGTCTGATGGGCTGGTCAGATCAGTACCACTAATCCACGTTCTATACGACAGCCTGCGGGGCCCTCCATACTGGATCATACAGCCAGCATACAGGAACATAGTAATGGCGTGCAAACGCCATTTTTTTTTTTCATTCGTGACCTATTATGATTCTGCTGCAGAGCAGAATCATAAGAGGTCACGAACCTCATTAGAGGAAAACGACTTGAGGAAGAGGGTCGCAAAGAAACATTTAATCTTTATTTTCTTTAGGAAAGAAACAGCATTTATTACAATAATATAACAATAATAAAAAAAATGCTTCATTGTATGTTACGGCATAAAATACCTACCTCTTTTTTATTTGTATACGTCTGGCAATAAAGGTATATGAGTAAAGGTATGTAAATACCGTTATGCATTATCCCTTATGCCTTAATTCCCGTTGTTATTTTCATAAAAGACCTACCTCCGCTTACTAAGCAAGCTTTAGTATTCCTGTCAATCTTACTCACTCCCAGGAACACAACACCATCTAGAGTATTTTTTTTAAAGATAATACTATAGATAGCCTTCTTCTCATTCTCCAAAACGTCGTTTTGCGCCTCTCTTACGAATTTTCGATCAGGCCACAGAGTTTAACATTTTTTACCCATCCCAAAAAGTACACATCGCCCCTAAAGAAGTTTTCACTTCAAAAAAACTTCTTCTATGCGGTTCTTACCATAACATTACAATGGGCGAGTTCCTTTATCAATCCCAGTTAATTTCAAAGTTATTGTAATATTTGCTTACAACTCGAGTAGCCAATGTTGACTTTAGAAGTTCTAAAACTGGTTTGCGCAAGAGAAAATTACTTGATAACTATATGGGAATAGTTTTAGAAACAGTCAAATAGCCTTAAGACATACCGCTGTTAATGGTAATAGCTATTTCACTCACCTTATTTATTTTTTATATATATAAGAGGGGGCAAACGAGCATATGGGTTACCTGATGGAAAGCAACTACTGCCGCCCATGGAGATCAGCAACACAATGAGGTCGCCGTTGTCAGCCTATACTGCTTCCTTTCTTTACGATGACCTCATTCTCTCGCAGAAATACAACAACCCTCAAGGGAATTGTTATTTGGGTACCTCACTTTTCACCAGAACCTCATTTGTCAGTCAGCAGGCTGCACCACGTGCAGGTGAGTTTGCCTTTGGTTCAAATATGTTGATGAACCACTTACATCCCTCGACTCTCTGATCTAAAACTGCTCGAGATATCATTTTAACTTTAACCAACCGTCGTCAGACTAAGGGCTACTGGCTAACAGTTACGTACACATTACGAGATGGTACACATGCTAAAAATAGAGAGCTATGAAACGCTCTATGCTCGGTATCTTTCTGTGGAATAGAATAAGAAACGATATCATGCACCGCGCCGAAGGACAACGGTCACGGTCATAAGTGAACGTGTCGCATGACTGAAATGGAAATAGGCTGTTTATACTCGTATCTCCCTCGGAGACGATGATAGATGGAGACAGAAAGTCCTGTATTGCCGACTCCGGACAGGATGACGAAACGTAGGCAGGCCAGTAGCCAGACTGGCGAATATCTCCACCTCATAGAACACAACAGCCAAAAAACAATTTGATGTGAGTTTCAAATATTTTTCCATTTGAATCGTATTGTAAGTATATTTTTAACATTTCGTTATGAAAATATTAAAAAATGACATTAACGGCAGCTTTCCAAGCCACTGATTTATATCAAATTACAACGAAATTAAACAAACGGCAAGAGTTTCTACAAAAGTACTTGAAATGAAAATATGTTCTGATGTTGACGCTTCGACGACTCGCAACGGAATGAGAATCGGCACGTGTTCGCGCCGGTTTTTATACTTTTCTGGCTGTCACTCCCAACAATTTAATTAAGTTTGTGATATTAATTCTTCCGGAAAGTTACATGAAAAAATTTGGATTATAAATATAATATAAATAATAAATATTCATAGACAAATCACACTGCCATCAAGTCCCAAACTAAGCAAAGCTTGTACTATGGGTACTAGATAATTGATATAAAACTTACATTTTTTTTTGTAAATTCATACATATAATACAGTTTATGATATAAAAAAGACGGCAGGGCCTTTAAACTATACTTACTGCATTTTTAGCCCCAAAATGTTTATGCCCTAAGGATTATAAGGATAATTAGCCTTAAGTAGCAGTCTGCAGGCCACATAGCATGCAGAACTGACTGCCGACCGGGCAGAAATGTAAGGAATGAGGCGATTTTGTGTTTTCTAAAATTAATGTAGTAAAAAAACAAAAATCCACAGACCCTGCAGTTCCCGCAATCTTCGGAGGCATTGAAAATGAATTTAAGAATAAAACAAATCTTGCGAAAAGAATTTTTTTTTTTTTTTCATTGTCAAAAATATTTTATTTCACGTGCGTAAAGGCACGCCTACAGGACACAATTAATAACCAATTTCACTCGGAGAGGTCTCAATCGACGCGCAATCTTTCTTCGAAGATGTGTTTTTCTCATTTTTTCGATATATGTAATAGTAATTTTTTAATTAATTACTTACTAAAAAGAGATTTTTTTACAATTTCCAAAATTTCTACAAAACTATCCAACCAATTTTCAAAATTCCTTCACTATCGGATCCACAATTAAATTCTGAATCTGTGGACACTTGTTCCATGGCGAAATCTCAATTACCCTCGGAGATATAGCGAAAATAGCTTATTGGCCGAAAAGGATTTGATAGACATTTTCAATGTCAAAAATCATAAAGAAACCTGATCATATTAGTAACAAAATTTACTTCCACAAAATCCCCCCATCTCGTTACAATATCCAAATTCCGTGGTCCTGCATGGGTAAAGCCTTTGTCACGCAAAACCCGTTGTTTCCTTACCATCAATATTTAGTATCGGCTTTGATTGGAGCGTATTCGGGATAGAAATTTAATTACGCACAGCTTTGAACCTTCCATGCGGGTTAGAATACGCCATAAACAATTGAGTAGCGAGAAAAGGTTGACAATTACGAGTTTGTATGTGTCAAAAGAAGTGTTTTAAATGCCCGCACCCTTTTTGAATTTTTGCGTGTTACTGAGAATTTAAATAAAGATACATTTCATCACGAGTATAAAAGGTGTTTTAATGTACTTGTGTGGTTTCTATACCGTATAATGTAATATCATGCATATTTTTATTTATACTACGTCTGGTGGAAGACAAGCATACGGCCCGCCTGATGTGAAGCGGATACCGTACCCATATTAACGCTCGCAACATAAAACATCGCACGCGCACCGCCACTCGTTCCTTTCTGGTGACCTCACTCTCTCGCAGGACAACAACAGCCCTCAAGGGAACCGCTATTTGGCTGCGGTGTTCTGTGAGGTGGAGGTACATTCCCCAGTCGGGTACAATTACGTTCCCTACCTCTCTTTTCGCCAGAGCTTCGTTTGTCAGTCAGCAGGGTGCACCGCGTGCAGGTGAAGTTGGCCTTGGTTCAAAGATGATAAACCACTTACACCCCAAAATAATAAATACTTACTTTATATTTATTTCAAATAGTCAAATAATCGAGAGACGAGCTCGGTGGTCGAATGGTTAACAATAGCCACTTTGGCTCCGAGGTTGCGGGTTCGATCCCCGCACAAGACAAATATTTGTGTGCATGAACATGTCTGTTTGTCTTGGTCTGGGTGTTGTCTTTGTATTTATATGTGTGTATTTACAAAAAACAAAAGAAGCTTTGCTTAGTTTATGACTAGATAGAAGGCCGCGTGATTTGACCAGGAATATTTATTATTTATATTATATTTATAATCCAAATTTTGTCATGTAACTTTCGGGAAAAATTAAAATCACAGACTTATATTCTTACGCTACGATTCAATTGGAAAAATATTTGAAACTGACGGGCATTGGTATTGGTTTGGGCTGTGGTATTGTGTGATGTGGAGGTACTTCGTCAGTCGTGTAGCTTACTAAGTACGCTATGCTCTACCCCTGTTTTTGTCAGACCTTCATTTATCAGTCAGCATTGTGCACCAGGTGCACGTATATAAATACATACATACTACGTCGGGTGGTAGACATGCTTACGGCCCGGCTGTTGTGAAGCGGTAACCGTAGCTATATTAACGCTCGCAACATGAAATATTGCAAGCGCACCGCCACCCCCGCAAGCACAGCCACTCCTGCCTTTCTTTGTGATGATGACCTCACTCACTCGCAGGAACACAATAACCTTCAAGGGAATTGTTATTTGGCTGCGGTATTCTGTGAAATGCAGGAACTTCCGCAGTCGGGCAACTTACAAATACGCTGTATCCTATTTCTCTTATGCCAGAGCCCCTTTCGCTAGTCGACATGGTGCATCACGTGCAGGAGAGGTTGGCTTTGGCTCTATAGATCGTGGTGAGCCACTTACACTAAAAAAATAATAATATACTAACTCACTTGTTCTATTGAATGATAAGGTATGAAATGTTTAGGAGTTAATTAAAAAAAAAAACAAATTCTGTCGATCCGTTTATTTAAACAATAAAATATGAATTACAATAAAAACATGATCACCAACATGACCTTTGTTATTCGACCTTTTTACGAATAAAAGGTGCGACCAGACTGAGCAAACCTCCTCATAGACACGTCAATCGCCTCGCGAAGTCTGAACGCAGCTTTTAACATTGAAAAAAGTTTCGAATAACAATTTCGTGACATTGAAAAACCAATGACAAAATGGTAACATTAGAAAAATATGCTAGACCTAGAATATTTAATATTATACAAATATTTTTTATAAGGAATAATGATAGGTGCAGTAGGGAAATTGAAATTTAAAGACATGCTTTTAGATTTTAATTTTTTTGATTATTTTTTTTTTGATGAATATAATTGTATTGCTTATATTCTTTTATTGTTGACTATGATTCAATCAAACCAAATATCAAGTTGGTTTGCCCTAGTTTCTTAAACGCAGGCCTCACTGCGAGCGGCACGAGGTTCACTTCGTTTCGCTCATGTTAACTAACTTCAGACGGGAGAGATAACGTCAAGGTGCCTACCCCATAGCGTAAATCCGAAATTTCGGTGGAAAATTCTAATTTTTTTAAATTAAATTTACAGGAATTATTTTCATAGTTAATATCATCCAACTTGCCATTTTAAAAATATTTCTAACTAGCTGATCCGAAAGACGTTATCCTGTGTTCTTAACAATAAATATTAAATTCGAATTTCTTTCGCACAATCTGTCAAATGACTGATAGTCCTGTCAAACGACATAAAGTAATACTAGAAAAGTTAATATGCTCGTTCAGTTTTCTAATATTCAGATCAACTTTCTTTTTTTTTCTTTCATAAGAACTTTCTCCTGACAATAACAAATAAAAAAAAAATGAATTAGCAAAATTGTTCCATCCGTATACGCGTGATGCGATGACATACGGAAATAGGCATTAATTTTTATATACATTTTGTAGTGCCTTTAATAAAATAAATGTCAATGTATCTATTATGTTATTTAGTACAATACAATATAGAAGTACAACATTTTAGGCCTTGGTAGATAAAAAGAATCAACATTCATTAACCCAATTGAACGAAATTCGTACCAGAAAAGTTACGAACTATTGCCCGAAACTTGGGATTTTCACTTCGTAATAGAAATTCTGGTACTTCAACTCATAAGTTCGCATTTCTGCTCTGTAGCTCTCGTAGCGAGCGACATGAACGAAGCGAAGCGAACATCGCTTCGATGTAGTGTGGCTTACGCTTAACACTATACACCACAACTACTAAAAATAGGTTATATTTTTACAATACAATTTATTTCATCACATTCAAAATACAGGCCAATTTTTACAGGCTGGTCAAATTCAAGGAGATGATTAAGTTTTTAGTATTAATAATTAATCAATATAAAAACCTAAAAAATTATTAACCATAAACGCGGTATGGCTATTGAAAGATTTCTTGTTTATCTTCGAGATTCATGTTTACTATGTAGGTAGGAGACACGTGAGGTTGCCGCGCATGCGCTGTCTACGCGCTCGCCGCTGTCGCTTCAGTGTAAATGTTATTAACATAGTATACGCTAAAATGACAGATGCACAAAACTAAAGTGATTTTGATGTTTCTTTTATTGTTTCGTGATCAGTAACAGCTACACAATCGACTCTATCAATTTGGCCAGTCTTTAATATTACAACCTGTATAATCATACATTATAATTATAAGTCAAATAATATTTTTCCCAACTGCACTGTTTAGTATAACTTTGAACAGCCATTTTTTATACTATAACCTAAATATTTATACTCTATGTGTTTATCTACAATTTTACCTCGAGTTGGCACATTTGTGGAGAATAAAGTTAAGTTTAAAGATGATATCGAAAATTTTCATCAACTTTAACAAGTATGTTGCCTATATAGCTCACTCTCGTCTATTTTTGCAGCTAAATAGCTGTTATGAAACAATGAACTGTAACAGATCAATTTATATAATATTAATTTTAGTGTCGACATATTAAAAAAATATATAAAATTGAAGACATAAGTTGCTCATCATTATGTTCAGAGTCAAAGCCTCATCTGCACGCGGTGCACCCTACTGCACCGCTACCCTACTGAGGCTCTTGCGTAGTCCGCGCACTAACAGCCACAATGGGACACAATCACGCAATCAGGTAAACGCGAAGCCGTAAGAAAGGATATGTCGAAATAGACTGAAGGAGTGTACCCTTTTCATAAAAGGTTCTAAAAAATTACACATATATACGAATAAGTACACATAAATGTACAAAACCTTGAAAGTATATGTATGAGCCATACACATTTTCAGGACATGTAAACGCTTGGGTATCATTTTGGGGTGTAGCTCGTTACCATATTTGACCCATGGTCACCTGCATGCGGTACACCCTGATGATGGACAAACGAGACTCTAGCGAAAGTAAGGTATCACAAGCGTAATTGTAAGCTGCCCGACTTCGGAAGTATCTCCATTTCTCAGAAGACTGCAGCCACGGCTAGAGAGTCATTTAAGCTGGTATTGTCGAATTTTATGGAAAGCGGCAAGTTAAGAAACAAATGTCTTGCAATGGCACATCCTTCAGGTTCGGGCACACAGGGTAGGCTCTTCTTACAGAGACACAGATCATAGATCGTATATATTTATTAAGTAGATAGATGTAGGTGAAACAAAGTTCACCGGGTCATCTAGTATAAATATATTTTATTATCAAGGTATGCGAAAACTTGAACTTCAAACAGTTAAAAATTCAGCAGCACATTTTTAGTACAAAATTATCTATTGACAACCATATTAATTTGCCTAATGGCTGATTAAAGACATGTTAAAGACTAATTTTTCATTTTCATTAGTCGAAGAGATTGCCTCTGTAGAGTAGCTATGTAAGAATGCGTTTTGGACGATTTTTTTTCAAGAAATAATCATTATTTATTTAAAGTCATTACTACTACCCATCTTTTATATCAGGACATGTGTTTTACTTTTACATATTGACACAGAAATACTATTATATATATCTAGTTTTCATTCTTGAGGAGCTCCAAATAACCACAAGGCTATCCTCTGTTTGCTTCCAGCGAATACTTAAGTATTTCGGACATGTCGCTCGTAGAAACCCTGACAGCTTTGAGAAGCTTAAGGTAGTTGGCAAGGTCGACGGGAAAAGACCACGCGGTCGCTCACCTACCCGTTGGTCAGACCTAGTCAAAACACTAACTGGCCTGCCAATAGCCGAATATTTTAAGACCGCCGAGGACAGGAAAACGTGGAGGAGTATAGTGCACAGAGCGACCAAGACTTCAAACTAGACACGACCTTCAGCAATGAAGAATACGACTAAGAAGAGATATCTAGTTTCAATCATAAAAATAATAATACATAATACAATTTTTTTTGCACTTGATCGTTTTAGATGAATTTATAAAAAAAAAAACAGGGAATGGAATCTTACAATAGTTATATTGAAATGAAAGCACATGTTGTAAGTAAGCTTTTACAAATTCAAAGCTATACCTAAGATTTTTTTTTCAGTTTGTTATTTAAGAACATCATATTAATATAACAGGTGAAAGAATCACGTCGATAGCATAAAAACTTCTGGAGATATTTTAATTTGAAAATCGCAATTTGGACCTTCACGTGGCTTTCGTATTTTGTATGCATATAATCAGAGGGGCAATTCTCGTAATTAAAATATAGTCAAAATTCAGTTTCGATCCAGTCTCGATCTCATAAATGTCACATTTGGTATTCTCGTAACACAATATGTAACTTCAAAATAATATTTAAGCGGGATTGTATCGAAATATGAGTGAAAATTAAACAAACTAAGAATGTTACTTTGCCAACAACAAGAATTGATAATAATTAATTAATTATATCAAGTATATAATTTTAGTAAATTCACAATTCAATCTCGATTCGGTCAAGTTTCAATCTGCGTTTGTAGAAAAATTACGAGAATTGGCCTTCAGAAATTGGTATGACAGCTTTAATAAATATGGCGATTTTGTAGTTAGTGTCGTAACCAAAGTAATAGTACTTTTTATTATTTTTCCATTGATATTTTTTTTTATACTACGGCTACTTGATGTGATGCGGTTACCGTAACCGTATTAACGCTCGCAACATAATATATCACTTGCGCGCCGCCACCCCCGCTGCCAACGCAGCATCCCCTTCTTTTCTGGTGACCTCACACACTCGCAGGAACACAACAACCCTCAAGGGAATTGTTATTTGGTTGCGGTATTATGTGAGGTGCAGGTACATTCTCTACCTCTCTCTCGCCAGAGCTTCGTTTGTCAGTCAGCAGGGTGCACCACGTGCAGGTGAAGTTGGCTTTGGCTCAAAAATATTGATAAACCACTTACACCCCAAAAAATGCGGGCGTAGTTTTGAAGACTGATCAAATTGATAGAGCCGATTGTGCAGCTCACATAGAATATAAAGATGCAAATCATTTGAAAAATGCAGATCGTTCTAGTTTTGTTTGTTTTACGATATTGTTAATACATTACATATATACAATTTAAGAAAATTGTCATCAACCTTAAAATATTGACGGCAAAAGGGTATACCTTTTGCCGTCAATATTTTAAGGTTGATGGGTACATAACAGTTTCAGTATTTTCAGAACAGTTTCATTTAAAAACGTTTACTACCGTGTAATTGCTACCAATCAAGCGAGATCTATGTTTATTTAGCAGCTAGACTGAAACAAGCAAAGAAACTTTAGGTCCGTAAAGGATGAAAAATTGAAACGTTCGAGTTCAATCAAGCTCCCATCATACTCCGCTATAAAAACAGTTTCATATCACAAAGGGAAACGGTCCAACGCAGTTCCGATTCACAAAGGGGAAAATTAAAGCCAGTACTCGCGGAATTTTGAAACGATGCGATCCGCTTACGAAATCTGAACAGATGGGAGTTTCATACAGTTTCATTTCCTCGTTGTTCGAATACGTTATCATGCCGAATAATGCAGGTTTGTTCTCTACTTATTCAAATCATGTGTATTTATGTCATATGTGAAGTATTCATAATCTATTAAAAATTCATTGCAAGTTGCATCCGGAGTAGTATACTATTCAGATTTAGTAGCAACAAGGGAGAATTACCAAGCGTTCAGACGATTTTGCAATTCATATTATTGGAATCGATGTGTTTGGTAACAACTCATTGTTTTAGGTCCCCAATAGTGTTAGAAACTTAAAATCCGTGGTGCACGGCAGTTGAGTTTCACTTGACTAGCCATCTCTTTGGGCTTTTAATGCCTTATTTGCCATATTGCTGTCTCTCACATTGCTAAGAGGGGAAGTCAAATTCCAAAAGCTTCCTACTCCTACTAATTTCTTCTGATTAAATTCGTTGTGAGTTCCGAGGCAGCCATAGTTTTACCCCCGGGACTGCATTTATTTTATTTATAATGTGTGGTGGGCCCCCGCAATCTAATAAAAAAAAATGGTTGTCTGTAAAGTCGGTTTTAAGACGATAATTTTACGTGATAACGTCATAAGAACACATCGGCTGATGGAGTGGAAGAGAGATATGTAGATGCGTCACAAGCCGAACGCTTAGGCCGATCCGATCATGCGTCTCTATAGCTTGTTCCGTGCTCTCGCTTGCACCCTCGGCTCAGGCGGAATGTGACAATGAATCATGTTTTTTCGTGCATGCAGTAGGCGTTTATCGATTTATAAGACACAAAAATTGAAATCTACTTTATTTTTTAAGAATCTGAATAATGCAAGGCGGTTGCGAGAACTTAACAGCATGGATTCTTCCGTAACTATATTATGAATTTCAATTAATAATTAAAGATAATAATTAGGTTATTATTATATTGGATATTTTTAAGTGATACATTGTATAATAACGTAATTAAAGAGCAGAAGCAGCTCGACACATAATATGATAAATGATTAAGATTTTGTACGGGCTTTGAAAAAATCCCTTTATACAAATATAATAATATAAAAACGATATCCAGATGTGCCGATAACTCTATAAAAACGGCAAGAAGTGGCTGTATGTAGAGGATCGCATTTAATATTATAAAGTATTGGGGAAAATAGCAGCAGTGGGTCGATAAAGATTTTTCAACAGCATCATGATAGTGAGATCTAGCAATACGTTAATTATTTAGGGCGGTTTGATAAACATCCCCTTGTTACGTTTTCTTAATTTTGAAATCTTGCATCTGACACTACGGAAATGCTTGCAAAATAACAAGCAATCGATTCCACCAATTGCATTCTCATATTAACTACAGGTTTTCGGCCCAATGCAACGTCAGCGTAATATAAAAATGTGTCAGTAATAATTTGAATACTTTCTGTAACTAAAGTTCAGTACGAGTAATGTCTTTAGCACGGGAAGCGAAAAGCGCAATGAAGCTTGCCTAGTCAAGGATATCGTTTCTAAAAAGTTTATTGTACTTACAAAAATAAACAGAATATAAAGCAAATTAAAATCCAACGTACAGAGGCGGATTTATCGTATAGGGATCTCTTCCGGTCACGTTCACCTGAAAGGATGTTTATTAATTGGCAAGGCAATTTTGAAATATCTAATTTGCCTTACTAAGAAGAATAACTCATAATCGGGGCTAACATCAATTTACAAAACCAAATAATTATCAATTGAGTTCATTCGTTCACCGATAAAAGGGAAGTAAAAGATGGGTAGATGTGATAAAAGCTTCATTAGAATATCATTAACTTAATGGCAAGGTACCTATATAAGCATCTGTATATCTACGTAATTTTAATGAATGTCTTTCTTAGAAATACTACATACAAACATATCACACGTTTAAAAATAAAAAGATAAGTAACTTAAAATTCGTGAATGTTGAGGTTTTCACATAAAACGCATTAGCGCGATGAAAAGAATATGATATCCTCTGTACTATTTTTTTATACCTTGTAAATTTTTAGAAAGACATTCATTAAAAACTTCGTGTTTGCTCAGGACAATTCAGTTGAATTTAACAAGCAATAAGATAGTAAGTACTATTATAACTCATGCGAGAAATAATAGTTAATTCGTTAATTAAATTAAACGGGTCACTCACGTATTTTTGTCGGGAAAGCTGACTAGTTTGTGTAATTAAATATTTTTTTGTAAAATTAAAATAATATTTGAATAAGGAGTATGTAAAGAGCTTGAAGAAACGGGACAGGAATGGTTCGGCATCACGGATTCGAGAGTTAAATCATTACATCTGATTCAAATGGCAAAGAAAAGAGCCTTATTTCCACGAAAAATCCGAGAAGCAATAAAAATCAGTCGACGTCCAAATTTCAATCGTGATACCCCGGTATCACGATTGAAATTTGGACTACCTTACAGAAGACATAGAAGAGGATCGTACCGACACCCCACTACCATGTCGAGTCGAGCGGCGAGAGCGTTAGCGCGCAGTGTTCGTCGCGATAGAGAGAGGGAGTGCACGTCTGGGCTTAATAAAGATTTCCGTATTAGATCGAAACTAGTCGGCTTTGCCGACAAAAATACGCCAGTGACCCATTTAGTTTAATATATTAAGCAATAGGAAGTAGTTTACAATTTGTGTACAATTTAATCACTGTTTCGTCTTTCATTACAAAATATACAAAAATTTGTTTACATAAACTATATACTATGCTACATTTGGTCGAGATGAAGGTTGAAATATCGTATTTTACAATACATTTATTTTATTTAGATCAATAAAAATGTAGATATCTCATTGCTTATGTTAGTTACGAACCACAAAAAACATGCTTCTCAAGGAAACTCGCGTTTTCGCATATGCGCATCACCACTTGTGAGCATAGTTTTCAGTTGTGGATTATTCTAAGCGTAACTATAGTTAAAATAAGTATGTGTTTTTGGTTACAAGTGTTTACTTCGCATGATTTTTTGTGGATTCACTTTTAACATAGACTAAAAACATCTGCCTTTTTATTAGTTTGAGTTATTTTATGGTTGTTTTTTTTTACAATAATTGTGTTTAAGTAATTCTTCGGTGACATTTTTATAGAATAATATTCTAAATTCTGAGTTGACACAAACATTATATTTTTTTATTACAATCATTTACCTAAAATCTAAATTGAGAAAAAGATATTCGATCGAATCATATCTTACAATCCATCCAACATTAAACTAATGGGAGACACATTTCATAATACTAATATTGGGGTTACAAGACTAGAAATTTGTGTAAGTTACCTCTATCTATAAATTCATTAATTGATTTAACAAATTAATAAGAATTATTATTAGGACTATTATCATTTGAACTACTAACTAAACTAGTATCAGCTGTTTTGGCATCTATAACATTAGAATTAATTTCATCTTTCGTGTATGACACGTTGTCTGTACTATAAGCATAATTAACTACATTATGGTTGTCACTTTCATCTACACTATCCTGTAAATCAGAAACCCTATCTATATTTTCACAACTCTTTGCAGAATTTTCAATATTACTATCACGAGCTGAACTGTCAGACACAGACTCTCTCTTTTCAACAATCACGTCTATGCTTGACCTTATACTATCTTCGTCCTTTTTTTCGGTTATAACAGGTAAATCTGGTGGTCGGACTGTCGAGAGGGTGTTGGATAAAAATGATGACTGTAGGTTGTAGCCGGGTAATAACTTTGGTTGTAGTGGTAACATTAGATCTAAGGATCCCGTGGTTGCAGGTCTTGGTTGCAGGGGAGGGGCTGTCATCAGAGGCGGTTGCAATGACGCTAAGGATATGGCTGCTGACTGCGTGTTGATTATTGGACTCTCCACTGTAAGAGATAAGACCAATTTTATATAAGGACTCAGAAATTGTACTTCTAAAGTTAACTAATGATTTGACGTAGATATTCTTTGTGTAGAATTAAAAGAAACGCCATAAAAGGAAAGAAGAAATAAACGTAAAAATGTCCATAACAAAAAAAAAAAATGATTTTTTTACAATCAACCATATGAAGACCGTAACAATTTCAGAAAAACAAAAAGATCTCGCGCTGTACTACGAAAACTATAGTTCATTATGGATCTAAAAAAAATACCTAATATACTCGTAATTGCAAAGTTTTCAATTCTCCTATCAAGTATTATTTGAAGGTTAGGGTCATAACACACATGCTCCTTTTAGCAATCAGCGTTTTTGGAGTTGCATCGATGCTACATCGCGTTCTGACGACTTGCTGCCTTCGAACTCAGTAGTGAAACGCGCGTTTTAGCGATTGGCTCGATGCTGCATTGTGTAATGGTGACTTGTTGCGATTGGTTCTTCTTTTTTATGTTTGAAACATTGACCTACGTTCTGCAAACGTTAAACCTAGGTACTGCGCCTGAGGAGCTCGATGGCGCCGTTGCGCGTATCAGTCTAATTAAACACGCTAGTTAAGTAACGTCGGCCGTAGCCTGTCCATGGATGGGTTTATGTATCTCAATCTCCTTCGTGCTTCGGAAGGCATGTTAAGCCGTCGGTCCCGGCTGTTGTCGTCAAATGGCAGTTGATAAGCAAAGTCAGTGGCCTTTAGGCGGCTTGAAAACACTGGCCTCCGCCAACTCGCAGTTGAGTAGCGTGGTGGAGTATGCTCTAAACCCCTTCGATTGAGGGGAGACCCGTATGTCAGCAGTGGGTTAAATAAGGGTTGACGACGATGACGACGACGACTGCGCCTAGTATCAAAATGAGAGCATCGAGCATACTTAAGTAACTGCGACCGGCCTTCAAAGCTATACGGGGGGGGGGGGGGGGGGGATATAGCATTCATTCGCTGTATTAAGTTATACGATATTAGTAGCTATACAATGTACTCGCACGATTTTACTCTACCTATGTACGTTCTGTTTTAACCATATATGAAAGAAATGAAAACTTTGCCATTATTTTAATTTCAAAACAATTATTAACTAAGATAATATTTGTTGGACATAGGACCATTTGGACCATGTTATGCAGAATAAATCCAACCGACTAACTATGGCACATTGAGGGATATACATAGCGAGAAACTTCAAATTGAGTTTTATATTATTCGCAACAGATTCTAGCAGTTTGATGACATATGCTTCCCAAAACTTGTAATGTATGATATTTTTATTCCTATTAAACTTTAAATAGCTTTATGCTATTTTACAATGATTCAATTTATAGACTGTGATAGTGATGTATGATTTGATTATTGACAAATTTAATATTAAATGATCAATTCTAAATATTTTTAATTAAGCTAAAATTTGTTAAATTTGCATGCTATTTATAACGGCTAAATAGGCAGGTGATTAGTTTCAAATAACATCTGTTTAAATGTTACCCTATTTATTGCAAATAAATTATTTTGAATTTGAATTTATCTTAAAAGTAACAAAATGTCGGTTGGATCCATTCTACATAACACGTTCCATTTTATTACTGGAAGTATTTCGGTCTACAAATGATTGACTGAACGTAACAGCATAGTACAATACGTGTTTAGTGAAGTCTATATTGATAGTAGTATAAAAAAACGACATTGTTAACATAAAGTATTTTATATTAACAATATTTTGATTCTGAGAAAGGTTACATTCTCGTAGCTGGATGAGGTTCTACGTCGTAGCTTTTGCTACGAGGCTACGGCGTAGAAGTGAAATCCAGAAAACATAGCATTTTTACATTTTAATACCAAATAACATTATAAACATTTAAGTTATCTTTACCAATCATGCAACAAAATAATATTAACCTTATTGTAATAAATTTCATTTTTGTTTATTGTATTCAATGTAGCATCATCGAAGTTTAGTCTAACGATTGAATAACAATTATGTGAGTTTTACCAATAGGTGCTCTTGCTTGCAGTGGTTGAGTGGTGGTTGCTGGTGGTCGAAGCAGATTCGGTGGTCCTTGAAGTGCCAGGCTGATCATATTCATTCCGTTGACCCCTGGAATTGTATAGTTATGGGAGTTATTATGAGATTTTTTTTATATGAGACGGGGGCAAATCGAGCATTTAGGTCACCTGATGGAAAGCAATCAGCACCGCCCATGGAGATCAGCAACACCAAGGGGTTGCCGATCCGTTGCCAGTCTTTCTTTCTTACTGGTGACCTCACTCACTCACAGGAAAACAACCCTCAAAAATATTTATTAGGCTGCGGAACTCTGTGAGGAGGAACTTCCCCAGTCGGACAGCTTAAAAAATACGCTATGCCCTACCTCTCTCTCACTCTCTCAGCAGGGTGCACCACTGTGATGATGGAGTTGGCTTTGGTTCAAAGATGTTGATAAAACTGTATGTAAACTTTAAAGGAACTAAAACATGACGTGTTGAGACGGACTAACATTGTGCCGTCTTAATAATACTAGTGAGGTGAAAACGAGGCGAAACTGTAGTAGGCAATTTGAATATCTTGTCGTCTAGTAGGCCCTTAGAACTGCAATTAGTTGCAAAAGCTACGCAGAAAATGCTTCAGTGACGACGGAGGTTGAACGCAGAGAGGATGAGAGGAGCTGACGTACGTCAGCGTCGTCAGCTTAATAGATTCATATAGAGTTGTGTGACTTCCATTCGCATTAAATTTAGAGTAACAACAACTTCATACTATATATTACTTATATTAGTACTTGGATAGCCGAGCTTTGATCGGCGTTTATTAGGAGAAAACGTTTTTTTCTAGAGTTGAGACATGAGTAAGGGTTTATGATGAGTAAGGGTCTACTCTTTATGGTGGGACATATTTATTTATATATGTACATTTCGCTCGTTTTTTTATTTACTTTTTACTGCTGATAATCCAGTACATGATTAAATAAATCATATCAAATTATCTATATTCCTTGGCCTTTATAAAGCTTTTAGAAACGTCATACAAATTAAATATAAGAACATGAATCTAAATCATTACTACTCTAAATCCGCAGAGCTTAGATTCACTTTCATCACACTATCTTGAATGTGAAAGTGAATTTAAGTTTAATTATATAAAAAAGGCGCACTTAATGCAAACGTATTGTCTACCAGTTGGTTATGTATGATTTTGTAGGAGAGGGTACCTTATTTTTTATAATAATATTATAATAGATCAAATAGCGAGGAGGTAGCCAGGAGGTACCATTCATAACAGCTACAGTTAGTGCAAATACTCATACTTGTTATTAACCGACTCCAAAAAAGGAGGAGGTTTTCAATTCGGCTGTATTTTTTTTTAAGTTGTTACTTAATTACTCCGTGATTTATAAAACGATTTGAAAAAAACTTTCTTTATTTGAAAGAGTATACTTACAGATTGCTCCCATATTTTTTTCATCATCATCATCGTCAGCCTGTATCTACCCACTGTTAGGTTTGTTATTTCATTACTCCGTCATTTATAAACCGATTGGTCCCATATATATTTTAATTATCGTATACTTCCAGATTGGTCCCATATATTTTTAATTATCATCACCATCAGCCTGTATCTACGTACATAAATGTAGAATAATGTTTGGAATCGATTTTTTTTTGTTAAAATTATTTATTAAATGAACCGCGAGACTTTTTTACTATTTAATCATATAGGATAGGGTTTCTCTCGCAATAATTCTACAATTACGACCCTCAATAATGAAGAACACGACGCGACGCGAGAGAGACCCTATAGCTTTGAAGCCTTGAACTATTCTTATCCCTGACAATAGTTCCTCATCTGTTACGATCCCTAGCTGCTTGGAAGGCATCGTGCAGCTTGGTGTCCAATGCAGCACGAATGTGGTCAGACCGTCTATTAGGGCAGTGGCAGTGGTTCTTCGAGGTTATGGCCGTCTTTCCTGGCAATGTGACTAAAGAATTCAAGCGCTCTGCGGAGGCGGATATACTTTCCGAACTAATACATCCAATCTGAGAGAACTTGATGTCAAAACTAGGTAGATAGCCTAGTTTTTACACCATTTCCGATACCGTTCAAGGTATCGGATACGAAAAAATATAATAAAGGTCAGCCATGAGGAAATAAATCCGAAATAAGTAGCACCCCGCAATTATTTACTCAGTAGTATTCGGTTTTACAGCGCTGATAACGTAACTATGAAATTGAAAAAAAAAAACAACTGAACTTTTATTTTATACTTTTTTTACCACTAAGGTGACAAACAAGCATACGGTCCGCCTGATGGAAAGCAGTTACCGTAGGCTATGGATGCCAGTCACACCAGAGGCATTACATACGCCTTGCCGATCCTGTAAAAACCTCTTCACGGCCTTTTAGAAGAAACCCGTGCTGTAGTCTCCTGGGAAATCCTCAACAACCAGTTCACATATCTTTATAGTACAAATTTGACAATTTAAATTGACTCATTATTTATTACGCTAATAGTGATCCATGGATGGGTTTATTTATATCGAGTTCCTCCGTGCTTCAGATGGTCCGTTAAGCGTCGGTCCCGATTGTAGTCATTAGACGGTAGTCCTTAAACTTAAGGTGGAGTATGCTCTAAAATCCTTCGATTGAGAGGAGACCCATTTCCCAGCAGTGGGATGAATAAGTGTTGTCGACGACTTAAGTAGGTATATAGGATTAATCTGTAAGGAGCTTCTTTTAGTTTTCTCGAAAACATATCCAAAGTTAGACAGCAGTCTATATACTTGAGTTATGTGATCTAATCAACAAAATTGACACGCAACGCGAGACGATGCCATCTAGCTCCTCAATACTATTTGTTCACGTTTGACTCAAAGTACAGTACGAAATCACAGAGTTAGGAATAATATAATATACGAAATACGTTTTAGCGCCATCTATATTTTTGTTATAAGCTTATTTTCGCGTTCAGAAACTTACCGAATTTATTGCTTCCTGGCGAAAGGTCCTTCATTACTACAGGATGTTTTACTGCATTCACTCGCCGATTGGAGGCGCTAGCATCACGCTTTCTTCGAGGCTGCTCTACAGGTAGCACTCGACGGCGCTTCTTCGGAAGTTTTGACCGTGCCTGTGGATAGATGGCGTTAGTTTAGCTGGCTGTTTCATTTCAATGTATCTATTGTATGAGTATTCTAACGTAACGTAGAGTAACTGGCTGTAACTTGGTTCATGAAACCTTACATATTTGCCAAAAAAAACTAAGCAACAAAATATAATTTGACTTGGGAGATCCCAAACTGTGTGAGCTGACTACATGGTGCAGCACTGCTTTTCCCCTATTTTCTTTTTTTGAGCGAATTGGTTCGTTTCGTTCCGCCTGATGAACAGCGGTCACCTTACAATAGGTACTTAGTCGCAGGATTCAGGACGCATTATGACTCAGCCACAGGAACACAATTTCGGCTGCGGTCATAGGAGGTACTCTCCAGTCAAGCTTTACATATCCTACCTCTCTTTCGCCAGAACCTTGTTAGTTAGTCGCCAGTGTGCACCACTTGGAGAGGTTGGCTTACTTAGACTCTAAAAATGGTGGTGTGAGCCTTACACCCCAAATGTTGTATAAAGTGCACTGTATAATATAGCTGGCCTCGAACAATATAGCTGTAACCGTCGGTTACGCCCTTTTCAATGTTATTTGATTTTGGTGGTGGCCAAGTGTCAATCTGTTACTCCATTTTTTTTAAAATAATATTTCGTAATAACAACTGAGTCATAATTTAAATCCATAACGTTCTGATAATTGGCTATCAACAACTACTACGCTTTTTAAGACATTTTCTACCACGAACTGAGAAATTGTTGAATCAACTTCCCTCGGCAGTATTCCCAATTAAATGCGACACGAGAGCCTTAAAGAATAGTGTCAATTTTCTCGTTAAAAGGCTGGCAATGGATCGGCGATCCCATGGTGTTGTTGGTTTTTCGCCATTGTATTTAAAATATATTTTTTAGCTTCTATTGCTCATATAAAGACTCTATATATTTTTATACAAGTAGTAACATCTATTAGGAGTATTAATAGATAAAGATACATAAAATTGTATATATTAGAATAAGTTTTTTTTAACGACCAAGCTTGCGCTTTATTTTACCTTTCAATTTCTACCACAATTTTGCCTGCATATTTGAAGGTAGGGATTGGATAAAATTCAAACTGTATCAATCTAAATACTATGTATCAAATTTTCTTAACAATGTTTTGTCAAATTTTAACTTGAAAGAAAAAAAAATGTTTTACACATTTGTCAACTTTTAAATTAATAGGGTTAAAATTGAGAAATTTTATAATTTTGTAGTCTCAGAGGCAAATAAAGAATTTTCATTTCATTTCATTTTCATTATTACACTGAGCCATAAGACAGGTCTTATACTCTTTCATAAAGCATCAAAGTCTTTATTTTTTGTGTTATTTGATCGCCTGAGACACTCACAAATAACGTAGCTTTCTATTGGTAAAAGTTTCTGTTGGTAGAAAGTAAGGAGATGCTGCGAAGGCAGCGGGGGTGGCGGCGCGCGAGCGATATTTTATGTTGCTAGCGTCAATATGGCTATGGTAACCGCTTCACATCAGGCCGGCCGTATGGTTGTATGCCACCCGATGTAGTTAGTATAAAGAAAAAAAAGATTTTTCAAAATTGGTTCGGTAGATAACATAGATGACCCCTTACATTCTCACAAACTCACAAACATAACCTTTTTTATAATATTATAAAAAAGGTTATGTTTGTGAGTTTGTGAATATCTATACTTCTATACTAATATTAGTATAGAAGTATAGATATTTTCCTACGTTCTCACAAACTCACAAACATTATATGGAAGTATAGATATTTTCCTATCTTTGTCATTTTTTTTTGTCTACTAGCATATAGGCATATGTAAGTGTGTGTTTATTTTATTAAGAGCTAGGGGTTTCAAGGGTAGGGAGATAGGTACAAAAATGTTTATTTTCGGCGCCCTATTTCTGGTTAAGGATCATTAGCCAACCCTTACCTGTGTGAAAGGACGACAAAACTGTGTTGCCGATATTTTTGTCAATTCATTGCTTTCACTAAATTACTTGATTTGTTTAGGAATGACTCTACAAAATTTTTTTTTTAGGAACGTGATGAAACAGTGGTTAAGTCTTTCAATGAAATGTTCTGTTATTTTCCGTGCAATATATGTATGTATTAGATACGCTGAATATAAGAAGAGTAACATTAGTTCTTTGTGGTATGTAGTCTACGCGGACGAAGTTGCCTTTCTCTTCTCTTTCAATGAAATCTTCTATCATTTTCCATACATTACATGTATGTATTTAAAAAAAATGTATTTAAGTATTATATCAGTTATCTAGTATCTACCCAAAGTACCTAGTACTTTGTTAGGTCTAGATAGCTGTGTGTAAATTTGTCCAGGAATACTACGTTGGATGGTTCAAGTAGTTATCGGAACCATATTAATGCTTGCAACATGAAGTATAGTTAGCGCCACCACATCTGCTCAGTCAAATCGAAAATCCAAATCCAAGCCAAATCAGCAACACCTTCAATTCCTGAGGACTGCAATCCCTCATTAGAATAGAAAAAACATCAAGGGAATTGTGATTTGGATGCGGTATTCTGTGAGATATTTCTTCAGCCGGACAGCTTAAAATACGCTGTCTCCTACCTCTATTTCACTAGAGATTTTTTCGCAAGTCAGCGGGTTACAACACGTGCAGGTGAGTTTGTCTTTGCCATATAAAGATATATAGTTATGTATATACGGAGCCGAGACGTGGACGCTGAGGATGCAGGACCGTCGTAAGATTGATGCATTGGAAATGTGGTGTTGGAGACGCATGCTCAGAATCCCATGGACCGCGCACCGAACCAACGTTTCCATCCTGAAAGAACTCAACATCAAAGAGAGATTATCGTCGACTGTGCAATTACGAATCCTCAAGTTCTTTGGACACATAACCCGCAACGAGGACTCAATGGAACGATTGGTGGTGCAGGGGAAAGTGGAGGGCAGGAGATCACGTGGGCGTTCTCCAACACGATGGACCGATCTGATTAAATCTCTGACGCACTCCACTATCAACGATTGCTCTAGTTTCGCTAAACATAGAACTGCATGGCGGCGAATCGCAAGAACAGCGGTTACACATGAATCGACCGAGTTGTGACCACGACCACTTTGTCAAGAGTGCACGACTAAGAAGAAGTTATGTATATGACTCTATACATATATATAGTCATATAAAATATCTAAAATACTGCAAACAGACTGACATTCTTTTATAAATAAATTTCCTCGCCCCTACGGGTTCGTACGTAAAATGGGACAAACAAGACCCAATCAAATTATCTTAACGCCGTTTCTAGGCAAATTCTTGTAAGGAACTTGTTGGGGTATATCTACTTTATGACGTAACTGTAACATTTTTTTACCCGACGGCAGTCGGGTAGAAAATAAAAATAGAAATGTAGTATGTAGTAGATATAGTGTGATATAAGAGTGTATTCTGTATGAAGCTAAAGGTCACACAGCGAGCTATGGAGAGGGCTATGCTCGGGGTTTTTCTGAGGGATCGAATCCGGGACCAAGAAATTCGATGGAGAATCAAAGCTGTCGACATGGCCTTCAGAGTTTGCAAGCTGAAGTGGCAATGGACCGGTCATGTCTACCGAGTAAGTGATGGCAGATGGGAGAGGAATTAGAGTGAAGTGGCGCCCTCCTTCTAGATGGTCCGATTACCTCAAGAAAGCGGATGGATGCGGAAGGCGAAGGATGGTATTTGGTGGAAAGCATTGGGGAAAGCTTATATCCAGCAGTGGATATATACAGGCTGATAATGATGATGATGAAATATTTGTGCTCCTTGTCTAGGTCTGGGTGTTTTCAGTATAATTCGACCAAATTAAAAAATGGTGAAAGCATTTGCTTAGTTTGGGACTAGATGGCAGTGTGTTATTTGTACGGGAATATTTATTTATTTATTTATAGTGTTTACTCATAGATACAATCTATTAACGTTACATCAAATCAATTTACATGAAATCTGGTTTGAATTTCACCGAAGCGAATCTTGATTGGTTCGCAATCCAATAACGGCTTTGATTTGATGTATTGGGAACTTCGTAACTTAGATGTTATCTTCTATAGCATTACTAGATAAGTTATGATAGCTTGAGTAAAGTTGAAGATAATGGATTTTAATAAATAATGTTCTAGACTAGACAAATGATATCTATGTACGAATTGTTGGATGGAATAGACTTTCTATCTAATATACAGGGCGTCCCACGGGCATGCCACATGGATAGAAAGTATATAAAAAATTGAAGATAGAATATTTTACTGAAAGAAGACATCATTTTATTTTTAATAATAAATATAACTGCATTTCACATATTTTTTGAAATTAGCCTGCCTCAACCGGGAATCGTAGTTATGAATTGTAAAAAAAAAAGTTTTGGTTCAAAGATAAATCACTTACACCCCAAAAAATAAATGACTTTAGAATACTTGACATTTATTTACGCCAGCACTGCGTTACTCGCAGTGATGGCGGACCACACATTTAGTCTTCGCTTGTGCTTTTCATCAAGCCAAGCAAAGCGGAGACATTTTGACCGACCACATTAAAAAAAATGTGAAAGAATGATTTTGATAGCATACAAAATCCTCTAGATAACTATAATAACTAGAAAATCTCAATTTTGAGCAATCTCGAAAACGCTCCAAACAAAAGGCTACCACGTTATGACGTCAATAGGAAGGCTATATAATATTAATTAAATTAGAAATTTGTATGACAGCTATGTTATATATTGGGTTTATGTAGCTTGTGCAACAAACGTTATAGCTAGCTAGCTATTTTTAAAAAAACTAATTTCTTCGTTTTATAATGGACTTTCCCAACAAACCTAGATCAATCATAAAACAACTCGGACATAAGTTATTAAAATACTATCATTACAGATCGTTCTAGTTTTGTGTAATTTTACTATACTTATAAATACCGCCTCGTGGCAGCTCTTGCGATCGGTTCCACATTCGACTGATAGGGGAAGTGAGGTCGCCTTGTGAGAGCGGCAGGGAGTGTTCATTCTGTACTTATACTGTGCTAGTACCTGAACTAGTCGTTCGTCGGGAAATTTACACTCATGACCCACAAAATAACTTTCCATATTCCGCAAGAATATTTTAAATAGAAAATTTTTCAGAAAATGTTTCGTGTTCCGTCGAGTGCTGAAAAATTGTAAATATAGTTCGTATGTGACGCTGAAGCACCTTGTGGCCGAGTTCGTAGAGATCATTAAGTCGCTGCCGTGGGGCATTCTTCAACTAAATATGCAAATTTAAAATGGCACGGAGGTTATTTGAGTTTGCTTTGAAATGCATACCACATGCATTCTTGTTGATTTTAAAACAATAGACAGAATTATGGGAAAAGCGAATGATCCTAAGTATATGGCCAAAATAAAAATATAATTGGGGTGTATGCGGTTCGTCGACATCTTTGACCAAAGCTAACTTCACCTGCAGTCCACCCTGTTGATTGACAAACGAAGCTCTGGCGAAAAGAGAGGTAGGGAGCATAATTGTAAGCTACCATACTGAGGAATGTACCTCCACCTCATAGAATACCGCAGCCAAGTGGCAATGACCTTGAGAGTTGTTTTGTTCCTGGGAGTGAGTGATAAAAATTGATTGACTCACAGAGATTAGCAACACCAAAGGCCGATCCGTTGCCAGCCTATACTCCTTCCTTTCGTTCTTTCCGGTGACCTCATTCACTCGCAGGAACATAACAACCCTCAGGGCAATTGTTATTTGGCTGCGGTATTCTGTTAGGTGGAGTTCATAAACCACTTACACCTCAAAATACAAGATTACATCTTATTCGTCTAACCTAATTTGTTGTCTTTTATCGTCTTTATTACCCCTTTAGAATCTTTGTTTTACCTCCGCGGGGCTAAAACAAAAATTACCCCTGGTACCACTGAACCACTGCTAACAGTTAGAACCATCTTTCAAACTTTATTTAAATGAATCTTCAACATCTTTCCCATCAATCTGCTCATGTTTATGTGCTCTATGCTAATAGTGTGTGATAAAGCAATTTACTGGCTGTTTCCTTGCTAATGAGCTGTGGGAAGCTGCTTTACATGTTTAAAGGCTTTATTGATGTACGTAGGTAATACGTGTCATTTATACATTGTTCAGGAGTGGCAGAGTAAGAGTTCGGTTTTTTATTTAGTTTCACCCGATGTCTGTAATCAAATCTTATTGTTAATTATTGTTTCCTATGGTGTATCCACACATGCCGCCGGTTTTTCCGCCGGCATTGCCGCTGGCTTGCAGACAACCTTGGCGCTGCAGCTGGCTTGCCGTGCGTGCCGCGTAAAGCCGCGAGTGCCGGCGCCCAGGTTCCCGAGTTGGCCGTGGGCCGTGCCGCCGAGCATGTGTGGATAGACCATTAGTTTATATTCGACTATATTGGGCCGTGTGGTTTCCGGCAGACTAGAATAGAATCACTCCGTCTCTTCCTGCGTTCTTAGAATGCTTTATTTTTGACACATCTTCTTTTTTTTACAATTCAGTAGATACTGATGCTTTTGAATATAATCATCATCATCATCAGGTCATTTTAGTCTCCACTACAGGAGCACGACCCTCTCTCGTCCGGCCCAGACAGGAGGATTTGGCCTACACTCCCCACGCTGGCCATACGGGTTGGGGAGGCCTGATCGAAGTTTTATAATGTATTTCCCTTAGTCGCCTTGTACGACATCCACGGGAAGAGACGTAGTGATTCTATTCTAGTCTGCCGGAAACCACAAGGCCAGATGTATTTACTTTAGTGACAAAATAATGTGGTCACGTGACTTAAACTTCGGACGCGATCAGCTGTATTTTCTTTACAAAATGTCAGAATTTCTTTAGAAATTGACAACCAAATTCAAGACGCAGTCTTAGCAACATGCGTGAAGAACATAACTCGTGTTTTTCTGCTATGATCTTTCTCGTCTCAAGCTTGGCGACGAGAGCGAAGCGTTTTGCTCGCAGTGTGGTCTGCACATAAGGTTGTATGGGTGGAATTTTGTTGGTAAAACCCCTTATAACGCTATCATTTGATGTTTCTCCTACATTAGCTTAAACATCTTCTTGTGTTCTTCTGAATAATAATTACAAGAGCTCATGTAGAGGTGCTATTTGGCACGCGGAGTAGCAATATTCCCGACGTAAGTTCACGACATAATGCGGTGAAGAAATTCACGGAATAATTCAACGCCAAACATCGGAAGCGGTAATGAAATAAACCGTTGAAATTCACTCGTTATCTTGTTTTCTACTTACAGCTCGCTTGGATGGAAACATACGGGTTAGTATTGTGATGAGCATGACTGTTTTTTATTATATTTTTAAAGTGGAAACTTCTTTAGGCGCGGTGAGTACTTTATTTTGTGGCTAAAGAATCAGACTGACCCGTCACGCTCGTGTATGTAACGCGTTACATTCGATCGTTAGACAGAAATAAAACACAAAATCGAAAAAAAAAAACGCTACTTATAAATATCAAAAACTGATATACTCTCCAAACTCAACATCTCCAAGCTCGGGTGGGGCTGTGCGATTCATGTTTCTATGACTTATAGTTTTGCAATTATTAAGGTAAGACGATACAGACAAATTCGTTACAGTCCAGTTTTCTGACCTGAATACAGCACATAAGTGCCTAAACGATCGAACCTTTGTAACGAGTTGTTTGTCCCAAGTATACAGCCTACTTAGGGTCAATGTGTAGTACCAACGAGCCCTGCCCCCTTACCACCAACTCTTATTGCGATTCAATAACTGAATAGATTGCTTATTCATACCAATTAATAAGAGTTGGTGGTAAGGGGGCTGATACCCGCATGTATTGGAGTGACTTTAAAAACGTTTCACGTTAAAAACACTACATAAGTTTGACGCCAACATGAGTGAAGCGTAATTTTTATTGATAAATTATTTCATCATCCACTGATAAGACGTAACTTCGTCAGTTAGCGTCTTCGTGATGCCAACCAATCAGTAAATTAAATTTGTAGCCATATGATGCACGTTAGTGATAGTGCATTAAATTATTACACAATAAGAAAGTGTTTCGCCTTAATAGGCACTTAGAAGAGTCAATGGATATTATTCTTAGACTATAATATTTAGAAGTTTATATTAAAGTTAAATTACTTAATAGACAGTAAGCTAAATCGTAATATTTTAAAGTATCATGCTTTATAGAAAAAAAAATGGTTGTCGGTTTACAGACGATAATTTTACGTGATAACGTCATAAGAAAACATCGGCCGATGGAGTGGAAGGGAGACAGCTTTTTCCGCGCTCTCGCTTGCACGCTCGGCTCAATCGGAATGTGACAATGAGTCATGCTTTTTCGTTCATGCAGCTGGCGTTCAATCGATTTATATAAGAAGATATAACATCAAAATAAAATATGACGCACGTCGTATTATAATAATACGTCAACTGCTCGATGCGCTTAATTATTGGCCCTTATGTCCCCATCCAAAAAGAGCAAACACAAAGTATTAGGTGAAAATAAGGAATTCCTTCGTCCCTTATCATGTTTGGATGTCGTAATAGAATACGGTTAATGTGTAATACAACAAAGAAGTTCTAAATGGATCCCCGATATGTCAGACACAACAAAAAAACCGGCCAAGTGCGAGTCGAACACGCGCACGAAGTGTTCTGTACCATTAACACGCAAAAAACGGCAAAAAATCACGTTTATTGTATGGAAGCCCCCCTTGAATATTTGTTTTATTTTAATTTAATTATTTATTTTTAAAGTGAATGTATAACTAAATATTCTGTGAATATTTTAAGCGTATACCTGTTGCCGTTATCAATATCGAGCAAAAATCTCACGTTTGTTGTATGGGAGCCCCCTTAAATATTTATTTTATTCTGTTTTTTAGTATTTGTTGTTATAGCGGCAACATAAAAACATCATCTGTGAAAAATTCAACTGTCTAACTATCACGGTTCATGAGATACAGCCTGGTGACAGACGGACGGACGGACGGACAGCGGAGCCTCAGTAATAGGGTCCCGTTTTACCCTTTGGGTACAGAACCCTAAACAGATAGGCAGAACCGAGCAATATGAATATTTGTTTTTTTATATGAGAGGGGGCAAGCGATCATGTGGGTCACCTGATGGAAAGCAATCACCACCGCCCATAGAAATCAGCAACACCGAGGGGTCACTGATCCGTTACCAGCCTTTTAAGTGAAATATTGACTCTGTTCTTGAAGGCCCCCATATATATTTGGGAATACCGCTGAGGGAAGTTGATTCCACAACTTCACAGTACGTGGTAGATAATGTCTTATAATGAAAATACTATGAATAATAATGTGTTTGAAGACATATTTGTTGGAACCTAAATGGGCGCGTTCACTACGGTTCCAGAGAAGTTTTTTATCTCGGTTGTGGAATGAACTTCTTGGCATGACTTTCCTCGAACACTTTAGTATGGTGTTTTTCAAGGAGGGGTTTTTGCAAGGTTGGCAACAAGTGAGTGATGCCTCTGGTGTCGTAAGTGTCCATAGGCTACTATGAAATAAAGCAGATCGTATGCTTGTTTACCACGCAAGTGGTATAAAAAATATGAGAGGTAGTAATGGGAGGAGAGAGGTGTATGTGGCTCACCAGTTTAAAGCCAAAGCCAACCTCACCTGCACGTGGTGCACCCTGCTGATTGATTAACGAGACTCTGGCAACAGAGGTAGAGTACAGCGTATTTCTAAGCTGTCCAACTTGGGAAGTACCTCCACCTCACAGAATACCGCAGCCAAATAGTAATTGCTTTGACGGTTGTTGTTGATTGGTGAGAAAGTGAGGTCACCAGAAAGGAAGGAGTTGTTGCGTTAGCAGCAGCAATTGCGAGCATTAATTAGGCTATGACCCGTCTGTTGTAAAGCGGTTTACATCAGACGGGCCGTATGCTTGTCTCCGAGCCGACGTAATAATATAAATAAAAAATTTATTGGATGATTTATTCTATATTATGGTTATAGTAAGTGTATAGTTTTCTATTTACATATTTACGAGGACTTGTTGAATAAATTGGCAGAAGAATAGGTTCAATGGTACATAATAGAATTTCTTGGCATAAAACATGTAGGTCGCGACGACATTTCTTGGTGAAATTAAGCAATGCAAATATTTTTTTTTTTTTTTTTTTTTTTTTTTTTTTTTTTTTATGTGAGAGGGGGGCAAACGAGCATGTGGGTCACCTGGTGGAAAGCAATCACCACCGCCCATGGAGACCAGCGACACCAAGGGGTCGCCGATCCGTTGCCAGCCTTTTAAGGAAAATGAAAACTCTGTTCTTGAAGGCACCCATGTCGTAGTTGTTCGGAAATACCGCTGAGGGAAGTTGATTCCACAGTTTCACTGTTCGTGGTATGAAATGTCTTAGGAAACGTACTGTAGTAGATCGCCAATTATCAAGATGATATGGATGGAATTTTAATTTATGGCGAGTTGTACGATAGTGGAATTCAGCGGCAGGTATCAAATCAAACAGCTCATCGGAGCACTCCCCGTGATATAATTTGTATAGAACGCAAAGAGACGCTACATCTCTGCGTGTAGAGAGAGAGTCCAATCGATCCGAGATCATTGGGTCACCGACGATTCGAGCTGCTCTTCGTTGTATGCGGTCAAATGGAGCAAGCAAGTACTGGGGCGCACCGGCCCAGAGATGCGAACAGTACTCCATGTGAGGTCGAACCTGGGCTTTGTATAGTTGAAGGCGGTGTCGGGGTGTAAAATACCGCCTGGCTTTACTAATCACACCAATCTTCCTGGAAGCCAGTTTGGCCTTGCATTCCAAGTGACCGCGAAACTGAACATCACTCGATATGTCGACACCCAAGATGGTAATGCTAGTTCTTACACTAAGGGGAGTACCTTCCAAACTAGGAGCTACGACGAATGGGGACTTTTTAGCGGTAAACGCACAAACCTGTGTCTTGGAGGGATTTAGCTGCACCAAATTCAATCTACCCCAATCCGAGACGTGTCCAAGGGACGTCTCAATCTCAGACACAAGTTTTGTTCGGTACTCATCGACGCAATCCCGAGAAACATTACATTGGCCAGTGTATCTTACGTCCACTGTACTGTCATCCGCATAGCAATGAACATTGTGTATAAGCAGCAAGTCATTGATATGCAGAAGAAACAGCGTGGGGGACAATACACAGCCTTGTGGTACGCCAGCATTCAAGCGTAGTGGGTCCGAGCGTGCTCCGTCAACTACAACTTTGATGCTACGCTCAGATAGAAAACTGGCAATCCATATGCAAAGCTTCTCAGGTAGCCCAAAAGAAGGAAGCTTGGAAAGTAATGCTTTATGCCACACCCGATCAAAAGCTTTTGCTACGTCCAGACTAGCAGCCAATGCCTCGCCCTTGCTTTCCACTGACTCCGCCCAACGGTGAGTCAAGTATACCAGAAGATCACCAGCTGAGCGACCATGGCGGAAACCATATTGGCGATCATTTATCAGCTGGTGATCCTCTAAGTAGGCTACCAGCTGTTTGTTAATGATAGCTTCCATGATTTTGGAAAATATGGAAGTTATCGCAATAGGCCTGTAATTGGACGGATCTGAGCAAGTGCCTTTTTTAGGGATCGGGTGGACTAAAGCCTCCTTCCATGAGCAGGGGACCACGCCAAGTGAGTAGGAGTACCGAAATAGGCGTGTTAAAATCGGAGCCAACTCTGGAGCACATGTTTTTAAAACAATAGGTGGAATGCCATCCGGCCCACTCGACTTATGGATGTCCAGGGAGAAGAGTGCTCTACGGACAGCTCTTTGCGAGAACTTAATGTCTGGCATAGAGCTCTCACACCGTGGGATGGTTGGCGGTGTTGCTCCCTGATCATCGAGAGTCGAGTTAGACGCAAAGAGAAGTCCAAGAAGATCGGCCTTTTCCCTTGCAGTATGGGCCAGTGAGTCATCCACTCGGTGCAATGGTGGAAACGACGACCGACAGAAGTTACCTTGAACAGCCTTGGCGAGCGACCAGAACGCACGAGACCCAGAGGGCAAGCGCACTAATCTCTCGACAATTTTGCTAACGAATTTGGACTTTGCCCTGGCGATGCAGCCCTTAAAGGATCTAGACGCAGCGTTGTAATTCTTCTTAAGGACACCGGTATTTGCATCTCCAGCTGCCTGAGCCTCGGACCAGGCTCGGTAAGAATCCTGCTTATGACGCAACGCGGCTTTGCAAGACCCTCCGAACCATGGTCGAGATTTGCCACCAATGGGCACCGCAGAATTAGGAATAAAAAGTTCCATGCCCTGCAGAACCACATCAGCGACAGCATTAGCACAGGCGCTGGGATCTTCCAGCGAAAAGCAAATCCGCCCCCAAGGGTAGGAGGCCAGGAAACTACGCAGCCCATCCCAATCTGCTGACCTAAAATGCCACACACGACGTGTGCTGGCTGTGCGCGGTCGCCTTTGGCGTGTGAGTGGCACAATACTCTTTATGAGGCAATGATCCGAAGACCCAAGAGGGGCGCCAACAGACACACGATAATTTTCAGGGTGGGAGGTCAGCAGAAGATCCAAAAGGGACGCCATATGCTCCGACACATCCGGCACCCGCGTGGGCGAGGAAACCAGCTGTGTCAGACCATATGCCAAGGCAAAGTCATGGAAAGTTCTTCCAGCATGGTCAGTTGATCTAGACCCTAGCCATTCGACGTGGTGGGCATTAAAATCACCCAGTACCACAATCTCTGCAGAAGGCATCTGCTGGAGTATACTGTCGGTCGTCGTTTGTATGTGCTCCACAAGACGCTCCGTTTCGACATTTCCGCTGTGGGACCTGTAGAGGCACGCGTAAATGCGAGTGCGGTCCTCAAAATCTGCGCGCAGCCACATAATTGACAGGTCCCTCGCTTCAAGACTGCCAAGACGTCGACAACAGATATTCTCCCGAATGTACGCGCAAACACCGGCTCGTGGCACAAAGTGATGTTCCACTTTGTACCCTGGGTAACGCAGATATGAGATGTCAGCAGGGGGGAATATCTGAGTCTCCGTCAAAAAGAGTATGGCCGGCCTAGCCGTCTCTAGATGATGGTGGACAGCATTGATGTTGGAGTTAAGTCCCCTAACGTTACACAGCTCAACGCAGAGCTCAGGGGGAGGTGCCACCACACTCTTCTTGCGTTTGCTCCCGGCAGAAATATAGAGCGGCGTAATGCCCGCCCCAGAATACGTCGGGCGGCCTGAGCAGTGGTGCTCAGGGAGGGATTCTCCGTCACCAGCGGTGACGGTACCCTCCTGGGGTATTGTTCTTTTTACTACCGCTGCCATATTTAGAGTTGGGGTGTTTGGGTTGGGCTCCGGGTTTCAACACTCACCGTACGAAACGCAATAGCGCGAGCTATTACTTCACGCCGGTCTTCTGCGTGAGAGTGGTACTGCCCCGGACGAGCCGGCCCAATTACGAGCTGTATTCATTCAATGTCCAAAACTTGACCGCGATCATGTTCTAGACACTAAACGACTACAGCTTGGCTCTACCACTCAGGAAAAAGGCTACTCGTTTAGCACCACCCAGGGGTCACGTGCAGGGAAACTAGGGTAAAGCCTGCGGACGTGAGTAGCATCAACCCCCAAATAGCCGTTGGATGCTTTCATCTCAAGAAAATTCAGAATTTAAATAAATTTAGAGTGGTTACATACTTCAGCAGTTGAGTACTGAGACAATAAGATAATTTGAATAGCAATTATACTTTCGTTTTATACTAAACGGCCCGTCTAATCTGAAGCGGTTACAGTAGCTATATTAACAGGCAATTGTTATTTGGCTGCGGTATTTTGTGAGGTCGAGGTATTTCCATATTTGAAGAGCTGATAATTACATTGTGCTCTACATCTCTTTTGCTAAAGCCTCGTAGTTAATCTATGTACTACGTGTAGGGAGTCAAAGCAACCGTATTTGAGTCCAAACCCACCTCACCTACACGTGAGTTACTGACGTCCCTAAAGTAGTTTGTAGTAGAAGTTGTTTATTGAAGAGATTTATGTACCTCCACCTCACAGAATACCGCAGCCAAATACCAATTTCCTTGAGGGTTGTTGTGTGAGTGAGGTCACCAGAAAGGAAGGAGTTGCTGCGGTGGCGGCGAGGGTGGCGGCGCACGAGCAATATGTTATGTTGCGAGCGTTATTATGGCTATGGTAACTGCTTCACATCAGGCGGGCCGTATGCTTTTCTGCCACCCGAAGTAGAAATAAAAAAAATAATTGACGAACTTAGCTTCCATGGTTTCACCGTGCGGGTGCCGGGACCATCGTGTGCAGAGAGAGAAACCCCAAACCCCGAGACTTGTGACACGGGTGTAGGTTTAAGGGGGGGGGGGGGGGGGGGGGTATTTATTTAAAATTCTATTTTATTATTATACCAGGCTAAGCGTGATGCAGAGATAAGATATGGCAGATAAGTTGTTAGATGGTTAATTGATTCAGGTGTTATTTTTATTTTGACGAGCCCGGTGGTCGAATGGTTAGCAATGGCTCCTTTGACTCCGAGGTTGTTGGTTCGATTCCCGCACAAGACAAATATTTTTGTGCATGAACATGTCTGTTTCTCTTGGTCTGGGTATTTTCTATGTATTATAATATGTATTTACAATAAAATGTATTTAAGTATTATATCAGTTATCTAGTACTCATAGTACAAGCTTTGCTTAGTTTGGGACTGGGTGGCAATGTGTAATTTGTCCAGGAATATTTATTTATTTTATTTTGCGGAAGTCAAATTTACAGGCAATTTGATTTGCGTGCTTCCTTCACCAATTAGTTCACGCAAATTGAACAACAACCTACAAAAAAAATTTTTGTAAGTTGTTGTTCTACCTAACAACATCTACAAATTGCCTGAGGATGCCTCGCGTAGAAGTCGCGTAGAAGTTTGGGGTGTAAGTGGTTCATCAACATCTTTGAACCAAAGCCAACTTCACCTGCACGCGGTGCACCCTGCTGACTGGCAAACGAAGCTCTGGCGAAAAGAGAGGTAGGGAGCGTAATTGTAAGCTACCCGACTGGGGAATGTACCTCCACCTTACAGAATACCGCAGCCAAATAACGGTTCCCTTGAGAGCTGTTGTGTTCCTGCGAGTGAGTGAGGTCACCAGAAAGGAAGGAGATGCTGCGATGGCAGCGGGGTGGCGGCGCGCGAGCGATATTTTATATTGCGAGCGTTAATATGGCTACGGTAACCGCTTCACATCAGGCGGGCCGTATGCTTGTCTGCAACCCAACATAGTATAAAAAAAAAAAAAAAAAAAACAAAAAAAAAAGTCAAACACGTGTCGCAGAGACGACCACTGCATTCAGGGCGGCAGCAGTCGCATGTTTCTTTTGTTTCAGACAACAACCTATAAAGAACGTTTGTGACAATTGAAAACAACAATCAGAAAAAAAGTTTCGGGGTGTAAGTGGTTCGTCATCATCTTTGAACCAAAACCAACTTCACCTGTGCGCCGTGCACCCTGCTGACTGACAAACGAAGCTCTGGCGAAAAGAATGGTCCCTACCATTCTTTTCGCCAGAGCTTCTTCAGAGCGTAATTGTAAGCTACCCGACTGGGGAATGTACCTCCACCTGACAGAATACCTCAGCCAAATAACCCTTCCCCTCCCTTGAGAGTTGTTGTGTTCCGAGTGAGTGAGGTCACCAGAATTAATATTAATATAGCTAAGGTAACCGCTTCACATCATGCGGGCCTTATGCTTGTTTGCCACCTGACGTAGTATAATAGAAATAACATTATAAACTCTAGTACCGCTACCCCCGCTAGCTATACTTTAAGTTACAAACCGCTATTGGTTACGGTAAGAGCAAGGAATTGATCGGGTCATATGGTGTCTACTACCTAAGGGCCTTATCTTACTAGCGGCTTGCGAGCGATTTCAAAACGGGGCGGGCGCGCAGCTAATGCATTACGGCTGCACAGCGCAGACGTCGCGGACGCTTGGCTGATACGCAACGTTTTCGTCGCGTGTTTCCATCGAATTTACGGTATAATGGATTCCGTCGAAGAAACACTGCTGTTGATTTTTAATTGAGTGTTTCTTTGTAAACCCGCTGCAAACACGCGACGAATACGTTGCATATCCGCCACGCGTCCGCGACGTCCTCGCTGTGCAGCCGCGGCGCGTCCGTAACGCATTCGCTGCGCGCCCTTTCCGCTTTGAAGACGCTCGCAAGCCGCTAGTATGATAAGGCTCTAATGTTGGCTAAAAAATTGATCACTTTAATTTCCACAAAAAGGTCGACCAATTTGTCCCAAAACCGCCGTTGTACCACAAAACATTCATAAAATCATCTTGTCCTGTGATAACGGGACCTGATACTCGGTATCAGTCTTGGGAGTAGGGTCCGGAAAAATACGGTTCCCCAAAGATCGGTACAGACCTTTTTTATCTCAATATTTTATGAATTACAATGAATTATTATAACCTGAGGCTGTACTGAGCGTAAATTGGGTAGATATGAATATTGAGGGAGAACGTACATATTAGTGTCTACATGATAAACTTAAGAATATTCGTAGAACTGAAGGTCGACATAGACATAGCTCTAAGTATCAGGTAGGTTGCAGTGGTATTGGGCAAGATTGGCAAAATGCCAGGCATTAACAATAAATGCCCAATAAGTACCTGTCATCATCATCATCATCATCAGGTCCATTTTAGTCTCCACTACAGGAGCACGACGACTCTCGTCCGTCCTAGACAGAAGAAGGATTTGGCCTACACTCCCCACGCTGGCCAAACGGGTTGGGGAGGCCTGATCGATATTTGATAATGTATTTCCCTTAGTCGCCTTGTACGACATCCACGGGAAGAAACGGAGTGATTCTATTCTAGTCGGCCGGAAAGCACACGGCCAAATGGACCCTATGCCTACAGATAATGCGCCCCTGTGCACCTAACTTCCGGTTATATTACAGGTTTGCGAGTCTCTCATCTAGTAAACCAACCCGACGAGATAACCTTTACCCTCACCGCTCTCGCGCTCAGTAAACCAAGCAAGCACTCAAGCAGATTGGTAACAGGTCTTACTCCCCTTTCCCCTTCAAGCAGGCTACTTGGGCACTCTTAAGTCGAATAATATCATGTATTAATAGAAAGAGTCAGAACGAATGGCGCCTTACAAAAAAAAAAAAGACGTGTGGCACTCGGGGACTGCCGCGGTAAAGCTATTGCATAGCATTTTGTATCAACTTATGCAATTATAATTTTATTTATTTATTTTATTCATGCAGTATTGCTTTTTCTTTGATATTAATTCAAGTTACACTTTTTGAGCGTGGTGACCGATAAGAAAACAAATTTTTCTATTATTAAATAAATAAAACGAGTTTCGTAGAGTCGTACAATACGTCTAATCGCACGCACACAACGCCGTGTCGAAGACTGCCGAACTGAAACGACGTTAGACGATGCACGGCCTTCAAGCCACACCTCCTTGCCCGTCGGAGTGGGGAGCGTGAGGATTTTTCGTTACGGAATTTCTGGATTCGGTCCCCGCGTTCAAGGCCCGCGATAGAAGCTATGCAATAGCTTAAAAAAGATAGGAAAAGTATCCTCCTCCTCCTATCTATTGTCACCAAGACCATTCTGCCATAATATTCATAATATCTGTAGGCTATACATATAGCTAGCACACTGCCATTTCAGCTTGTAGAATCATTAAGCTTGCTTAAACTGCTTAGGATAATAAAAAATCTCTACTTATAAATAAAATTGAAGAGTATGTTCTATTTACTGTTGTATGTTACCTAAATAATGCTTAAACCGATTTTCTCAGGAATGTTGAAGTTTATTCACTATACCTTTTATATTGGAAATATTTGAGTATTCTACATGCCACTGAAAAGAAAACCTTTATTTCAATAAACCACACGGACAAAGTCGCGGGTAACAGCTAGGCTATAATCATCATCATCATAAACCTGTATTTATCCACTGCTGAATTAAGCCTTCCCCAATGTTTTTCACTAAATACGATCCTCCGCCTTTCGCATCCAGCCACTTCCAGCCGCTTTCTTTAGGTCATCAGTCCCTCTAGAAGGAGGGCGTCCAACGCTTCGTCGTCTTACACGCGGCCTCCACTCTAATACGTTCCTCCCCCATCTGCCATCACTTACTCGGCAGATGTGACCGGCTCATTGTCACTTCAGTATGCAAACTCTGAAGGCTATGTCGAACTTTGGTTCTCCTTCGAATTTCTTCGTGCCGGGTTCGACCCCTCAAAGAAACCCTGAGCTTAGCCCTCTCCATCGCTCACAGCGCAACCTTTAGCCTGTGTTCCAGTCCGATGATCCATTTCCAAGGCTCTGCACCATAGATCATTGCAGGGAGTAGGAGATATCGTAATGTTTTATGAAGGTGGGCTAAGTACCTAGAAATATGTAGGTTTTCGTACCTATGAATACCGAGAAGGATTATAGATAAGATATTTTTGCAATATATCATGTTCTTTCTTTCCCATACAATATCTAGACCCAAATCTGTCCGTCCAACAGATATTTTCCTAGAAATTGGCAAACCTAAAGCGTATAATAAACGTGACCTTTTGATGTACGAAATAGGTGCTTCGTCTGTGCAGAGTCACCATCCGTGACGTATTGGTGTTATGAATGAGGGTGAGACTGCCGTCGTGCTAAAAATAATTTGACTGTGGTGCAAGTCACAAGTGATTCTCCACGATCCATAGGCTATGGCAGGTAGGTAGTGCTAATATCCTATTTGTTTTTTGGTTTCGATTCGAACCTTTTGAACCTAGAATTCAAATGTGATAGAAAAATATATGAATACACAAAATTGCATCAATCTATATACATCTCTCTAAATTCAAGGGATTTTAGAGCATTTACCCTAGATACCGATAATTTGTTTGATATTTTTGGCACAAACGCATCTACATTTATTTTATTTATTATAATCTTCCCATTACACACATCATAAATCTACATTTTTATGTAGATAACGTGTTATTAAAAAAAAAAAACTTGAAACAAAATCAAGCTTTCTCATAGGTATTATATTCCGCTATCGCTTATATTTTAGAACATACAAATCGCTAGTCCCAGGTGACACTGCAGCATTGACGCTTCTTTTTATCCGCTAAGGACCGAATACGATGCCATAGGTCGTCATAACAGTGACACTAATAGCATAGCGTTAAGTTATTTATTACACGGTATAAATGAATTATTAAGGTTTGTTTAAGGTGATTTTACTTATACATTGATCCTCGGCACTGACTGTCAGCGCGTGGGCGTAGCTAGTCAGCGCTAATCTGACAGATTAGCGCTGACTAGCTACGCCCGAATATTTGTAGTATCGTGCTGATCAAGGCAAATTACATGCGCAGCAAACCAACCAGGCAAGAGGACCTGTCACGCTATCGCGCCAGGTCTTACTCCCATTTCGCCTGCAAGCGGACAAGTCGGGCACTCTTAAGTCAAGTAAGTAAGTCATGGCGACCGACGCTCGTACCCAAAGTGGTGGTAGGATCCCAAGCCAACACCACTCACCAATCGCCAGAGCTGTACTGCAAAAATGAATCATCAAAATCAGGTTCATTTTAGTCTCCACTACAGGAGCACGACCCTCTCTCGTCCGTCTTAGACGGAAGGAGGATTTGGCCTACACTCCCCACGCTGGACAAACGGGTTGGGGAGGCCTGATCGATATTTGATAATGTATTTCCCTTAGTCGCCTTGTACGACATCCACGGGAAGAAACGGAGTGATTCTATTCTAGTCTGCCGGAAACCACACGGCCATGTTAGGTTATGCAAATATGAATATTCGTGGCTATTATTGATTTTTCACTTTCAAATATCTCAAAAGGAGGTCTCAAAAAATCGGTTTAAAAAAAAAACGAAAGTATCAAGTGCATTTCTCGTATTCTCGTATACAACGAGGTTTGTTGTTACCTCACACATTTTTTAAAAAATACCGACCGTTCTTCTATGCGGAGTTAGCGTGGTCGCGCTCTATTGTCAGAGCACTGTAAGCCCTTTGTGTACTTACATCTCGCCCACAGGCTACATATAGAAAATACATTGAACGTTTTGAATAGTATTATTTTTACACACGTTTTGCATTCACTGTATATTACTGCATGTATACTACTTAAATCTAAAAGCAATTCGAGATTAGTTTAGGGTTAGCCTTACTTACCTCAGGTTTAACTAATCAAACCTAGGAGCGCCTAGATTCGGATATTGACTACAACATTATACAACAAAGACCGATTTTTATGATCTTTGATTTGTCTCCACCCCGAACAGCAGAGTAACTATTTATATATCAGAAAAATGAACGTAAAAAGCTATTATGAAGAAATTGTCAGCAGACGATCCATATGGGAAATCCACAGGAATGAGATGAGAACGGGAAGATTGAGCCAAAGCGTGGGCAGGTCGCTAGTAGTAAATTAAACTTGTGTAAGCTAACTCAATTCTTGCAAAATGTCGCTTTTTCTTTCATTTCTTATTAAATTTTTGCATGGAGCAATAATTCTCATATGAAAATGTTTGTCTTTGGATTTTGAAAGCCCTCTTCTTCGACTTCTTTGATTGCGGTAACCGCTGCACATCAGGTGGACAGTATACTTGTTTACTACCAGATGTAGTATAGAAACCGCAATGCTGAACCTAGCCGGTCTACCGATGGGTTTATTTACCTCGCTATTTATCTTTCCACGCGTACGAAGTCGCGAGCAATGACTAGTATAAAAGTAAACAGTGCGAGCATGATATTAAAAGTTCCTGTATTTGTAATTTCCAAGAAATACCTTCGGTATTTCATAATCCTACACACCCACCCACCATCTTCAAACGAAGCTCGAGAGAAATGTTCATTATAAAGGTTCAAATATATATCAATCAATTGTTAAGCCTACAATATGAAGAGAAATGTTATTACACTGTGAATGACTTTATTGAAGACAAATCTCTAAAATGAATGCATATTTTAATTACTTATTTAATTTCAATTCGATCTAATTTCTCTTCCATTGACATATGTTATTGATTATTTTCTATTATTTTTATTTTTATTATTATTTTGTGATAATTTCTTTTTATGTTTTATTTCATATTTAAGTTTGACATGTTACTAAATTTCGACAACATTGTAATTAGCTGCATAATTATAATAATTAAATATATTTACCATGTGACATTTAGATAATCATAATAATAGACTGACATTATTAATAGTATATTACATACGCATCAATTAATAATATATATATTATAATATATTTTTGCCATGTAATGGCATATCTCTTTTACTATTGTTACTCTATATTAATAATGATCGAAGATTGTTACACAGAAATACTGACTAGTTTGTATTGATAACTATTTTATTGTATAATAGCTAAGTTTACTGTAAACATTTGCATGCTATCAAAGTAGCTAAATAAGAAGAAACTGTGAAAATATAACATGTTGTTAATACCTTATTTAATGCAAATAAATATTCATTCGTTCAATGACAATAGCCAGCACCGCCGGCTTAACGTGCCCTCTGAAGCACGTTTATACCTCGCTCCCTGGCATTTTTTGTGCTGTTTAAAAAAACCTAAATGTTGTTCATGCTTATGAACATTTCTCTTGGTCCTGGGTTAAACAGGTTACCATCGAATTTTTGCTTTGAAAAATAGGTCTTACGTGTTAGCTATTGACAAACATCTTTAGCTTAATCGCTTAGGGTGTCTACCAGCTAAGTTTTTTTTTTATATTACGTTGGGTGGCAGACAAGCACACGGACCGGCTGATGTGAAGCGATTTCCGGATTACCGTAGCCATATTAACGCTCGCAACATAAAATATAGCTCGCGCGCCGCCACCCCCGCTGTAGACGTAATCTTTCGCTTCCTTTCTGGTTATCTCACTCACTCGCAGGAGTACATCAACCCTCAAGGGAATGGTTATTTGGCTGCGAGGAGCAGAGCTCACAGAGCGAGTATTCTGTGAGGTGGAGGTAATTCCCCAGTCGGGTAGCTTACCATTACGCTCCCTCCCTCTCTTTTCGCCAGAGCTTCATTTGTCAGTCAGCAGGGTGCAGCGCGAAGGTGAAGTTGGCTTTGGTTCAAAGATGTTGATGAACCGCTTACACTCCATACAGTTACAGTACATAATTAAAAACTGAAGTTTGATTTTCGCCCTTGGGGTTAGGTCGCCTTGTGAGAGCGGTAGAAAGCAACCATACTGTACGTAGTACCACAGTATAAGTAATAGTACTAACGTACAGTATGGACACTCTCTGCCGCTCTCACTAGTCGACCTCACCTCCCCTATGGAACCGATTTGGAACCGTTCGCAAGGAATGCCACAACGTGCGAATTGACGTCGCTCGTGTTTTATTTTTCATTCAGCAAAATAAAGATGGGAGTGACTTGTGCAGTGGACGGATGTTTCAACACATGGAAATCAAAAAAAGAAATCAATTCGATCCCTTTTTGAAATAAAGTACCTACTGATTTTTTTTATAAATTACCTAAAAAGGTAGCCATAGTTTCATCATAACTAATTCATGTCTGTCAAAGTAGGATACAAGATACAATTAATACGAGATGAGAAAAGGATAGCGTTATAGCAGGTTTATGTCTCAAAGAGCAAGTGAGTGCGCAGACGCGGATATGACATTGCTGTCACTTGAGTTATGGTGGTTTATTGTTAATATTTACAATTTTCTTATTTACATTTCAATGTTTATTGCGCGTGATGTCATGTGTGGTATTAGTTTTAAATTACGTTTGTTCCATGCGAATATGAAAATGAATCAAATCATTACGCATATATATGAATAGTAAAAAGCTACAATTAGTGAGAATGAAATGGTTTGACCATTACAATGAACCGGTGTTCGGAAGGCGAACAATCGATTTAGTGGTGATTAGAAAATATAAAATTTTGGGTAAGGTAGCAATGGCAATTAAACAAGGCGTTTTGTAAATATTGGCTGAAGTCAGAGTAGTGTATTTACTATGTTTTTTTTTCTTCACTATGCCCACCTGATGTGAAGCGGTTACCGTAACCATATTAACGCTCGCAACATTAAATATCGCTCGCGCGCTGCCATCCCCGCTGCCAACGCAGTAACTCCATCCTCTCTGGTGACCTCACTCACTCGCAGGAACACAACAATCCTCAAGGAAATTGTTATTTGACTGCGGTATTCTGTGAGGTGGTGGTACTTCGTCAGTCGGGCTGCTTAAAAAATACGCTATGTCCTACCTCTCTTTTCGTCAGAGCCTCGTCTGTCAGTCAGCAGGGTGTACCCCGTGCAGGTAAGATTGACTTTGGTTCAAAGATGTTGATGAACCACTTACACCCCCTTACATGTCCGACTAATAATTGAATAATGTCAGCCCTAGAGAACGTCACTCAAACATAGACACGTGTACAGAGGTCATTTGGTTACTACAAGCAAAAGCGCCATTTTTGTATGGAGTGGCCGGGGTTTGGTAGTACTGTTACTTAACTACTTTGACGAGTGCTAACCATTCGACCACCGAGTGGTCGAATGGTTATAGCAATGGCCACTTTGACTCCGAGGTCGCGGGTTCGATTCCCGCACAAGACAAACATTTGTGTGCATGAACATGTCTGTTTGTCTTGGTCTGGGTGTTTTCTATGTATTATAAGTATGTATTTACAAAAAAAATGTATGTAAGTACATTTATCAGTTATCTAGTACCCATAACACAAGGTTTGCGCTTAATTTGGGACTAGATGGCGCTGTGTAAATTGTCCAAAAATATTGATTTATTATTTATTAAACTGTGCTTCTAGTCTCATGATGCCTCCATCAACCTGTTACATATTTCTTTACACATATTATCATATTGGACGTAGTATAAATTATTCCGAAATATTGCCGACAAATTATCATTTAGTGTTTACTATCACATTCAACAACATTATTGTTCTATTAATCAAGATTTACTTGTCTGAGAGTAGGATTAAAGTATTATGTCTAGAGGTAATGGGACCCCTACTAATTGGTTTAAGGTTCTGTATAGCAGTGGTTACGTTGCGTCGTTGCGCGTTTTGGTCTAATCGACCACGCAAATGAATAATTAACTAACAAATAAATAATTAACGGTCAATTTTTTTTTACTAATCTGATTGGATGCCCTCAATGCACGCCTCTATATTAAGAGTTCATTATAAGTAATGTACCCCACATTACAAGGTGTAAGGTTTTTCCCTTTAAGCTTTTCTGACCCGCTCGAGTAACGCGCAATATCTCCGCTTGAGCGGAGTAATGTCGATAAGTAACGTCAACTGTGTCCTATCTACCGAGTTTCTCCGTGCCAACTTCCATGATTGTCGGTGCCGGCTTTAAACATCTTTTTGACCATGCCGAACGCCAAACAAGTCTACGATCATCATACGGCAATCCTAAGTCTATCATCATCATCAGGTGATTTTAGTTTCCACTACAGGAGCACGATCCTCTCTCTTCCGTCTCAGACAGGAGGATTTAGCCTACATTCCCCACGCTTGCCAGACGGGTTGGGGAGGCCTAATCGATGTTTTACAATGTATTTCCCTTAGTCACCTTGTACGACATCCACGGGAAGAGACGGAGTGATTCTATTCTAGTCTGCCGGAAACCACACGGCCAAATCTATACATGCTTACAATACAAATAATATCGTTCCTGTGCTGGCACTTAAATTCACTTTCACAGGTAGTGTGATGAAAGTGAATCTAAGCTCTGCGGATTTAGAGTAGTAATGATTTAGATACATGTCTTATATTTAATTTGTATGACGTTTCTAAGTGCTTTGTAAAGTCCAAGGAATAAAGATATTTTGACTTTGACTTTGACTTTGATAAGACTGTTGCTAACGCAGAATTATCTGTGACTCAATAAAATCTTGTCATCATCAACATCATATCAGCCCGTATTTGTCCACTGTTGAACATAGGCCTCGATGGCTTGAGGAGCTCAACGTCGTTGCGCGTGTCAGTCTAATCGATCACGCATGTTAAGCACCATCGACTGGAGCCTGTCTATGGATGGGTTATGTAATCTAATATGGATTGGTTAAGCCGTCGGTCCATTTCAGGTCTAGTTGCTTTCTTTAGAATCCAAGTTAGTTGCCCTTGAGCAGCTTGAAAACACTGGTCTCTACCAACCCGCAGTTGAGCAGCGTGGAGAATGCTCTAAACCCTTTCGATTGAGAGGAGACCCATATACAAACAGTGGGATGATTATGATTTTTGATGTTGATGCCGTGCCGAATATAGGCCTACTCTCTAGAGAGTCACACACCCCGATCCTGAGCGACCTACATCCATCGTCTTGCAGCAGCCTTCTTGAAGTCATCGCTCCATCTAAAAGCCTGTACCCAAACTTATTCATAAAATAATGAGGATCTAAAATCTAAAACGGCAGTAGATAGTCATCATCATCATCATCAGGTCATTTTAGTCTCCACTGCAGGAGCACGACCCTGTCGTCCGTCCGAGATAGAAGGAGGATTTGGCCTACACTCCCCACGCTGGCCAGACGGGTTGGGGAGGCCTGATCGATGTTTGATAATGTATTTCCCTTAGTCGCCTTGTACGACATCCACGGGAAGAGACGGAGTGTTTCTATTCTAGTCTGCCGGAAACCACACGACCAACAGTAGGTAGTGCTAGGCGATATTAATGCGAGTTCTTACTTTTATCACAGTATAAGTAATAGTACTACGTACAGTATGGCCACTCCCTGCTGATCTCTCGTGTCGACCTCACCTTCCCTCTGAGACAAATCTGGAACAGTTTGTATGGTGCCTCACGCACACACGCTCATTCACGCTCTGCACAGACGTCATTGTTAATGAAGTAGTAAACGACGCGACATTTGTATGGAGTAGCCGGGGTGTGTTTTTATCGTCAGTGACAAATGGTAGGGGTGTCGCTAGCCTATTAGACGTCCGTAAATTTAAGAGTGTGGTGCCAAACGCCTTTGATTAAATTCACCTGTCTCAACCAAGCCACCGTGATTTGTTGGCGCCAATACGGATACTAACAATAGATAGAGTCTTCCTTTTTTTTTATTTGCTTTTCAATATAGTGAGGAAATGGCCGAGTGGTTTCCGGCAGACTAGAATAGAATCACTCCGTTTCTTCCCGTGGATGTCGTACAAGGCGACTAAGGGAAATACATTATCAAACATCGATCAGGCCTCCCCAACCCGTCTGGCCAGCGTGGGGAGTGTAGGCCAAATCCTCCTTCTGTCTGGGACGGAAGAGAGAGGGTCGTGTTCCTGTAGTGGAGACTAAAATAACTTGATGTTGATAGTGAGGAAATGTGTTATTGCTCTTACCTACTTTGTTTGGATTTCCGTTCAGCACCTTACTTATGACCATACAAAATATAAATTGTTTTGTAAAGTATTTAAAAAAAAAGTAAAGCTTGTGGAGCAAAATACATAATATTTATATACTTACTATCTAATTGATGATCTAAAAAGAGACTAGAAAGAAATACAGATATTACGAAATGCTAGTGAATAAAAGGAGAAAAGTAATAGGTTTTGAGTCATAAAAAAATGTAAGACGGGTCTAAGTACCCACTAGGCTACAGTGCCAAAATAAAATTTGGGGTGTAAGGAGTTCATCAACATCTTTGAAACAAAGTCAACCTCACTTGCACGTCGTGCACCCTGCTGACTGACAGAAGAGGCTCTGGCGAAAAGAGAGGTAGGGCCTAGCGTATTACTTAAGCTGCCCGACTGGGGAAGTACCTCCATCTCACAGAATACCGCAGCCAAATAACAATTCCCTTGAGGGTTGTTGTGTTCCTGCGAGTGAGTGAGGTCACCAGAAAGGAAGGAGTTGCTGGTTGGCAGCGGGGGTAGCAGGGCGCGAGCGACATTTTATGTTGCGAGCGTTAATATGGCTACGGTAACCGCTTCACATCAGGTGGGCCGTATGCTTGTCTGCCATCCGACGTAGTATAAAAAAAAAAAGAAAAAACAATTACATTTCATAGTTAATTGATTCAAGTGTTATTTTGCGGAAGTCAAATTTATAGGCAATATGATTTACACTACTTTGCGTGCTTCCGCCCCCAATTTCATTTCAGTTCAAGGCGCATATAAGATAACCATACGTAGCGCATGTCGCTATAATGAAGATTTTAAAGACCTTCTTAAATAAGTTCATAGTAATGTTTTTTTTATTAATTTATTTATTTCTATTTTTTTATACTACATCGTGTTGTAGACAAGCATTAAGCCATTGTATTGTATGTTGTAGCTATTTTAACGCTCTCAACAACAACGCCTTTCTTTTGCGTTGGCAGCGGTGGTGGTAACGCACACGCGCCACCACCACCGCTGCCAACGCAAAAGAAAGGCGTTGTCCTTTCTGGTTACTTCACTCACTCGCAGGAATACAAAAACCCTCAAAGGAATTGTTATTTGGCCGCGGTATTCTGTAAGGTGGAGGTACTTCCCCAGTCGAGCAGCTAAAAATACGTTATGTCCTACCTCTTTTAAATGTTTATTTGATTATTAAAGCTACATAACAGCTTGCAAATATTTCTTTGAAGGTGCATACCTCGGCGGTATTCTGTAAGGTGGAGATACTTCCCCAGTCGGGTAGCTTAAAAATACGCTGTACCCTACCTCTCTTTTGCTAGAGCCTACCTAATACCTATGAGAGGTTGAAGTATTAACTTGAAAAGAACTAATTCAAATTATGTTAAGATCTGGTCCAAAGATATACATCTGGCAACGTTGACGACGTTTCGTTTCAGAAGTTTATATGGCGAAAGCACTTATTGCAGCCATCATGAGAACTCTGGCATATTGCCAAGTAGCATAATAGAAAATATATGTTAAACTAATTTGATATTTTCTTGCTATGGGTTACATTTGATTACTGTTTATTACTTTTTAGGGTTCCGTACCTCAAAAGGAAAAACGGAACCCTTATAAGATCACTTTGTTGTCCGTCTGTCTGTATGTCTGTCAAGAATTTCTTTGTCAAGAATGCGTGGAGGTATCAAGCTGAAATTTGAACTGTATACTCAGGTCTACGGTCCCACGAAGTTGTAAAAAAATCAAACTGCTTAGTTTACGTAAAAAAAAGTTACGGCCGTTTATTCAGCAAAAAACCCATATTTCGACACATTCTCAAGGGAATCAAAACCTATAGGGTACTTCCCGTTGACCTAGAACTATGAAATTTGGCAAATAACATCGTTATAGACTACAAGTACAGGAATAAATCTCAAAACTATACATTTGTAAATAGATCTTAAAAAATAGGGGTCTATATTTTTTATAGGGTGTCGAAATTTCAAATTGAAACTACAAGTTCAAATGGGGTATCATATGAAAGGGCTTGATGTACACATTGCAAAATATATTTTATTTATTTTTTTTCGACGCATTATTTCTTATTTATAATGAAAAATATCAAATTTAATAATGATACTACGTACGGAACCCTCGGTGGGCGAGTCCGACTCGCACTTGTCCGGTTTTTTTGTATATATTTCTCGCGTTACCTTCTGAGCAAACTCAATAATAAAAGTAACAATTTGTGAGAATGAAATTACTGAACGTATTTTAATATTTGGCATGCATATATAATTACTAGCTTTTGCCCACGGCATCACTCGCGTGATATTATGACATTTCAACCCCATCGCGCCCCCACAGAGTGATTTTATGTCTCTTTGGCTATGTTGGATTATAAAATAGTAGTTGTTTTCGTAATTAGCGACCAGATAAACCATAAAAACAATACCCATGACGATTTTCAGACTTTTTCATCCCATTTTTCCTCTTTAGGGGTTGAATTTTGAAAAATCATGAAATACGTGTTTACTCATTTATCTATAGAAGTAATCGTGTAAAGTTTCGGATAAAATAGTCCTACAAATCTTGTTTCCCCATACAAACTTTGGACCTGCGTTTCATCAGGGGTAAAATACGAAAAATTATTTTAATTTCGTGTCCACTAAGTTTTCACCCCCATAGGGGATGAATTTTGAAAAATACTTTCTTATGGTGGTACCCTTTGACATCATAAGGATAAGTTCCTAGGGGTGCACTATTTGGAATCGGGCCAAATTTGGAATCTCTAGACCAAGAGGTTTTTCATATGAGATGGGGGCAAACGACCATGTGCTTCACCTGATGGAAAGCAATCACCACCGCCCATGGAGATCAGCAACACCAAGGGGTCGATCCGTTGCCAGCCTATATTTATTCCTTTCTTTCTGGTGACCTCAGTCGCTCGCAGGAATACAACAACCCTCAACGGAATTGTTTTTCGGCTGCGGTATTCTGTGAGGTGGAGGTACTTCCCCTGTCAAGCAGCTTAAAAAATACGTTATGTCCTACCTCTCTCAAATGTTTATTTGATTATTAAAGGTACAAAACAGCTTGTAAATAAGGTTCATTTCTCTTTAGTAATATCTCTATTCAAATTTTAGTTTAATTTACTCATAGCTTAGGCAAAATCAACAAAATCTACCCACATAATTTATAGTCATCGGAGCGTCAAATTGACTCCCAAAACTGCTTCGACGGATATTGTGTATGGGTTTAATATTCCGTTTACTATTAACTAATTACCGTTCGCCTTTGAGGTCGCATTAATCCATTAATCGAACCCAGTAAGGGTAAAAGCTCTATTGAAGCGCAGCGGAGAGGAGCGGAGATGTTTTCTTTGTTCAGTTGACGGGGGTCTACGTACTCCTATTTTACGCAAATTTGAAATCCGCATATTTGTATGCACATAGATTATATATTCAACTAGGTATAAATTCGATACGTAGTCTACATACAATAAACTTATTATTATTAATAAAAAGCTTCCACCCGCGGCTTCGCCCGTGTTTAATTTTTTTGTATAAAATGTATCCTATGTGCTTTCTAGTACCTTTGAAAATATGTATACAAAATTGCATGATGATGGCTTGAGTAGTTTCAGCGTGAAAGCGTAACAAACAAAGACACATTCACATTTACAACATTATAGTAGGGATACTCGTAGAACCTACGTATTATCATCATACTGGGGGGTTGGCGGTTAATATTTCATTTGCCGAGCGTTTATTAGGCTACGGTAACTGCTTCACACAGACAAGGTGGCAGACAAGCATACGTCTCAGCTGCCAACGCAGCAACTCCTTCTTTTCTGGTGAACTCACTCGCTGGCAGGATCACAACAACCCTCAAGGGAATTGTTAATTGGCTGCAGTATTATGTGAATTCTCCAGTCGGGTAGCTCACAAATACGCTGTACTGCACCTCTCTTAAATTCATCGTATTTGCATAATTTTAATTAATTATCCGTGACTAACAAGGTAGTGCTTGCTATTGCATTTCATTTGATTAAGAGCCGTTTGCAGTCTTTTCTTCAGTGGAATTTAGAGATATTCAGTGAGGAAGCAGTTTTTGCGACCAGGTTTTGGGTCGAGGCAATTTGTTTATCACAAAATTTAAACAAAGTAAATTATAAGTTCAGGGCACAAATATTATTGATGCGATTGGATTATTTGATAGCTTGCAGTAACTGGAGAGTAACTCTAAATTACCACTTACACCCCAACTAGCAAGATTTTACTACGACACCGCGGTGAAATTTAATGAAAGCTTGTAAAACATCACTACAAATGTCTGCTAATTATATTATGATATATTTTAATAATAGACATATAACTATGGCGACTATTCATAATTCTATTAATATAGAGCTTAGTTAGTCAGTCTTCCATCTGAGTAGTCGGTTGCCTGACCTATTTCCCTGCAGAATCTAATCAATCAGGGCTCGGCGAGGAAGCACTAAAGTGACTCAATCATCCATTAACCGATTACGTCACTTGATATAGGAATTAGTAAATAAAAAGTCAATAAGTATTTATATTACAATTTTTGTATAATCTATATTATATATATAAAAGCGAAATAGTATAATTAGTGAGTGGTCACTGATTAATCACGAAATCTCAGAAACACATACAAACTTGAAATTTGACAAGTATGTTACTTATAGGGTGTAGACATCCGCTAAGAACGAATTTTACGAAACTCCACCCCTAAGGGGGTAAAACGGGGATTGGAAGCTTGTATATTAATATACTTATATATAAATAATAATAAATAAATATTTCTAGACACTTTACACAGCGCCATCTAGTCCCAAACTAAGCGCAAAGCTTGTGCTATGGGTACTAGACAACTGATAAATAGTATTATTTATTCTTTCTAACTTCATAAATACAATTATTTCTAAGAAACTTAATTAAAAACTAAATTAAAAAAAAAACTTAATATTATCTAAAAAAAGGCCACCGTGGCATTGTACCGAAGATGCTGGCAGCGTTTCCTCATTGTATGGCAATACTAATGCGTTGTGCGAGAAAGCCGCCATACTGATAAATGTACTTAATTACATTTTTATTAGAATACACCCAGACCAAGACTAACAGATATGTTCATGAGCACAAATGTTTGTCTTGTGCGGGGATCGAACCCGCTGATGATGATCTCTCTTTCTCTTTTTTCCTGTAGGTTTCGCAGGCCACATACTGATCATACTTATCACTCTTTTGCCAGAGCGTCTTTTGCTTGTCGGCAGGGTGCACCACGTGTTGAAGTTGGCTTTAGCTCTAAAGATTGTGGTGAATGATTTGGCTTTAATGTAAATAATAAATGTTTCTGGACAATTTACACAGGGCCATCTAGTCCCAAATTAAGCGCAAAGCTTGTGTTATGGGTACTAGACAACTGATAAATGTACTTAAATACATTTTTTCTTTTCTAAATACGTACATAGAAAACACCCAGACCAAGACAAACAAACATGTTCATGCACACAAATGTTTGTCTTGTGCGGGAATCGAACCAGCGACATCGGAGTCAAAGTAGCCATTATTGCTAGCCATTCGACCACCGGGTTTGTCGATATATACAATCGTCGATATAAAATCACCATTGTTCGACACCATATCAAACCTGGGGGCTGACTTTTGAATTTGATTTGATTCTGATTTCGATTTTGATTTGAGTTCGATCTGATTTCAATTCGATTCAAGTTTTGTACTTTTGAACGGAATCGAAATCAAATCGAAATCGAATTTAGGATCGTATTAGCATCAAACGCTGACGTAACTTCCGGCATATGGGCAAAAGTTAGACTGTTTTCGTTGACAATTTCTTGTAAAATAATTTTATCGATTTACCGAAATTAATAATAATTAAATTGTATTAATACGTATTTCTCTAGACTCGAAGAAAATAAGTTCACTTATAGTGCATAAGTCACGTAATAAAAGCCTTTTATATTCGAAAAAAAAATGTACAACACACGGAAAATGTGAATTAAAAACAAACTAATGTCATTTTACGAAATGTCAAAATAAAGTTTCTTTCCCGCGAAATTTTAATTTCTTGTTTGTTTGGTACAAGTGTATATTGAGCTTTTGTAAAAAGGTAATTATTTAGTTATTGTAGTTATGATCTCCATTAAACTTTTAAATTGGGTTATCATCAATGTTAATATTTCAATAAAACATATGTTTTTTTGTAGAAAATGCAACCCACCCAGATACAAATGCAATCTTTGCTGGAATGCTTGGAAACAAATCCAGGAACTTCTAAAGGACATTTGCGCACCGCGATGGGAAAGTAAGAGGCAAAGAGGGAATGGCAGGAGTTCTCCAAGATCTTGAATTCATTAGGATGTGCAGTGAAAAATGTGGCGAGGTGAGCTAAAGTAAGTTCATTTTGTAAAGACTACCATATTTCTCTCCATTCCAAATGGTAGACTAATACAGAATGCAATTACCATATCTTCGTCTATCGTACAGTTGGTTCCCTAAGATAACTGACTAGGATGGTGAAGTGGTCCGTTGTCTTAGGGAACCAACTGTATTAACTGACTTCGGTTAAAATAATCTGCAAGTTTAATGAAATCTATTAAAAGCTTTAAAAGTGTGCGAGGATGGATGAATCCACTAAAATGATTGAATGAAACTTGGCACATAGAATGAATATACTCTGGATTAACATGAAGGATCCTTTTTATCCCAGTAGTGTCAAAAGGTAGCTAATATATATTCATTTTTATTGAACATAATCCTAAGTTAAAGACCGCTTTCCTTTGCAGTTTTGGACAGACAAAAATTATGCTGTAAACTGGCCGAGGAAAGGACTTTCTTCCCACTATAAGCCCAATCGAGGAGCGGATGTTAGCTTTGTTGTGTGGCAGTTGCTTTGCCACTACGTGATATGGGATTTTCTGTCCCTCTTGTTGTAATTCATACTTTTTCAGGTATAATATTTTTTTTATGCATAGGTCTTTTCTCTTCTTTCTTTATCTTTTGATACATTTAAGTTTCTATTTATTAGAGCACCCAGATACAGAAGATATTATTCACCTGTAGTTCCTTTTGAGGAAAACAAAGTGATGGAACTCTTGGAAGGCAGTTTTTTTAAATTTAATACAGTGGAAATAAAAATAAGCAATGTAGCCTGTCCATGGATAGGTATATTGATAGCGAGCTCCTTCGTGCTTCGTAGGGCACATTAAGCTGTCAATCCCGGCTGTTCTTTTAATGATAGTCGTTTCCCCCAGTGTGTGAGTTACCAGGAAGCCTTCCTGGAGGAGGTAGCATGATTATGTTACATGTAAACTAGCATACTTACAACTTTATAGTAATAGTGGTACTATTAATTGATATTTATTTTGTTAACAGATTCTCAGCCTGGTAGTTCACAATGAACTGTCGACCTGTCTACCAAGACCTTTACAACCCTTTGGGTTCACCAATTCTTACATTACTCAGCAACGCATCGACACCATCCCATCCTACAAATATTACTCGACGTCTTCGGCAGCCCAACAGAGCACAGAGACCTGCTAAATAGTCAAGAGAAAGGGCCAGACAAGGGTGTGAGACTGGTAGACATTATACATCAGTGGCCGCTCACATCTGCAAGATGAGTGGGATCGCCTAGTAGATATTGAGGGGAAAATAATAATCGCATGTGCTTAGTGTGTTATGCACTCAAAATAGTGCGACTACAAGGATAAGAAATAGTAATTTGTTTTTAGCATAGTAATTTTGTTAAATAGTATTGATTCTATCAACAACTAAGATGTATGATTGTTAATATGAATATAAATAATGCTATTACAAAAAATATTGATTCTGTTAAAGGGTATATTAAATGAGTTAATAATAAAAACATAACAGTAGTTTGAATATTTATTTATGTATTAAACCCTTTGGTCTGCCATAACGGGTCCATGTATGTGCTCTAGCAAGATTGCCACTTCTTAACTCATCAGTTTATCTCTGCTGCTGGCTCAAACCGCTTGCATGACATATTCTGTGCGACTCCTGTAATTCTTGCCTATGTTCCTCTTGTATCTGCCGTATTTCACTACTTGGTGCAACAATACGACCTTGGTTGCATATATTATGCAACACAGTGCAAGCATTAATAACTTTTTCCACTCGGTCTGGCTTATAATGCTTTACGGTTGTTTCAATAGACATCACCGAGCATTAAGAAGATCGATGGTCCCCTTCACTCTATTACAAGCAGACAAGTAATGCTTTTGTGTGATGCTTTTGGGATCATCATAAATTCTCTTTGTGCATAACCAGAATCACCTGAAATGACGAAATTATTTTTGTTAGTCAGTCAAGTTAAATATTCATTGTAAACTTTCTAGTTTCAGTTGTAGGAATAAAATAAAATTTTATAATGAAGATTATTAAACAAAATACACATTTAATAAGAATTGACTGATAAAAAGTATTTACATATAACACATAAACTCACCAAATAAACACGCCATTTCCTCTTGGTCTGTGACTGCAATAAACTTTTCACTTCATGGTTGTTGATATGTATGAATCATGCGGTGACACCAGCATGATATGTACCTATGCTGATTATATTTAAATCAAAATCACATCTGTAACAAGAAACAAGTTATTAATAAAAAAAAATTAAAACTGATGTTTAACAAATTCTAATCCAAAAGTAAATTCAAAGTCAACTATGCGATTGCCATTTAAAACTCTTAATAGGTTTGTAAGATATTTTTCTTCATGCTGCAATATAAATTCATTGAATTAAGTTTAAGGCTTAACTTTGTCCATGTAAACTGTTTCACATATCTTATTATAAGCCACACAGAAAAAATATACAATCAAATAACAGATGCAGTTAAGATTTGTTTAATAATATTTAGTGACTGTTAGTTTACAAGATAAATTTTATAGCCCAATAAGAGAGTTGCAATACAAAAATAATTACTTACAATTTGAACATTTGGAGACTGGTAATGTTGTTTATTGAAATGCCACTCATCATTTTCTGATGGCCGAACCATAGCTACTTGGGTTCCATCAATACACCTAATAGTTTCTGGCAATTGGTATTTTTCGTAGAACCTGAGGCATAAAGCAAAAAATAAATATAATTACTTAATCTAAAGTGTCATTTTACCAACTACTTTAGAAAACATTATAATTACTTAGTAGAATGAAATCTAATATGTAATAAATCAAAAGGTGTAGAAAAAAATATTCTTATAAATAAAAAAAAAATAGAAAACCCCGTCTAGGTGGGATTTTTCCATTTAAAAAAATATTTATAATATCCTGGCCAGTTGGCCGAAACAATTATTTAAAATAATAATAAGAAAATGTTCTTACTTCAATTGTATTGTTTTCTCAAGTGCCGGGAACCTTAATAATGTTAATATATCAGAATGATTTAGTGCAACCGTAACTTCTCTGGTGCATTTTGAGACAGATTGCAGAGACATAGTAGTGCCATTGCTGCCTGCCTGTGGCTAAAACGATACCTGTAAATAAACAAGAAATATCATGAGAGGTTTTGACTAAATGCTGCTAGATTACATGAAGCTCAAAAATGAGACTATAATGTAAATTACTAGAAAGTTACAAAAACAGAGATTTAGCTATTCTATTCCTTGCTTAAAAGCATGCAGGTACAGATACTATTTTAATACGTATCCTATAGCAAAAGTGCTAAAACTTAACTTACTTTGTACATAATTGATAGATCACTTGATATTTTCGGTCATTGTAAATAAGGCGTCAAGTATCTCACTAGAGTCCAAAAGAGGCTTTTGTTTAATCTGTAATTCTTCACAAATTCACAGTCATCCATCCAGTCCAACACGCTCACATTGTGAGCTATAATCATAGCCTTCCTGCGATGTCGTTTGTCGAGACGACTAGCTTCTTCAATCGAGTACATACTAGCAAATCTTGCCATTTTAATTTTTAACGCTATGTAAATACACTTTACTCAATAAACAAGCGATGTGGTTCTGCAGGGCATGGAACTTTTTATTCCTAATTCTGCGGTGCCCATTGGTGGCAAATCTCGACCATGGTTCGGAGGGTCTTGCAAAGCCGCGTTGCGTCATAAGCAGGATTCTTACCGAGCCTGGTCCGAGGCTCAGGCAGCTGGAGATGCAAATACCGGTGTCCTTAAGAAGAATTACAACGCTGCGTCTAGATCCTTTAAGGGCTGCATCGCCAGGGCAAAGTCCAAATTCGTTAGCAAAATTGGCGAGAGATTAGTGCGCTTGCCCTCTGGGTCTCGTGCGTTCTGGTCGCTCGCCAAGGCTGTTCAAGGTAACTTCTGTCGGTCGTCGTTTCCACCATTGCACCGAGTGGATGACTCACTGGCCCATACTGCAAGGGAAAAGGCCGATCTTCTTGGACTTCTCTTTGCGTCTAACTCGACTCTCGATGATCAGGGAGCAACACCGCCAACCATCCCACGGTGTGAGAGCTCTATGCCAGACATTAAGTTCTCGCAAAGAGCTGTCCGTAGAGCACTCTTCTCCCTGGACATCCATAAGTCGAGTGGGCCGGATGGCATTCCACCTATTGTTTTAAAAACATGTGCTCCAGAGTTGGCTCCGATTTTAACACGCCTATTTCGGTACTCCTACTCACTTGGCGTGGTCCCCTGCTCATGGAAGGAGGCTTTAGTCCACCCGATCCCTAAAAAAGGCACTTGCTCAGATCCGTCCAATTACAGGCCTATTGCGATAACTTCCATATTTTCCAAAATCATGGAAGCTATCATTAACAAACAGCTGGTAGCCTACTTAGAGGATCACCAGCTGATAAATGATCGCCAATATGGTTTCCGCCATGGTCGCTCAGCTGGTGATCTTCTGGTATACTTGACTCACCGTTGGGCGGAGTCAGTGGAAAGCAAGGGCGAGGCATTGGCTGCTAGTCTGGACGTAGCAAAAGCTTTTGATCGGGTGTGGCATAAAGCATTACTTTCCAAGCTTCCTTCTTTTGGGCTACCTGAGAAGCTTTGCATATGGATTGCCAGTTTTCTATCTGAGCGTAGCATCAAAGTTGTAGTTGACGGAGCACGCTCGGACCCACTACGCTTGAATGCTGGCGTACCACAAGGCTGTGTATTGTCCCCCACGCTGTTTCTTCTGCATATCAATGACTTGCTGCTTATACACAATGTTCATTGCTATGCGGATGACAGTACAGTGGACGTAAGATACACTGGCCAATGTAATGTTTCTCGGGATTGCGTCGATGAGTACCGAACAAAACTTGTGTCTGAGATTGAGACGTCCCTTGGACACGTCTCGGATTGGGGTAGATTGAATTTGGTGCAGCTAAATCCCTCCAAGACACAGGTTTGTGCGTTTACCGCTAAAAAGTCCCCATTCGTCGTAGCTCCTAGTTTGGAAGGTACTCCCCTTAGTGTAAGAACTAGCATTACCATCTTGGGTGTCGACATATCGAGTGATGTTCAGTTTCGCGGTCACTTGGAATGCAAGGCCAAACTGGCTTCCAGGAAGATTGGTGTGATTAGTAAAGCCAGGCGGTATTTTACACCCCGACACCGCCTTCAACTATACAAAGCCCAGGTTCGACCTCACATGGAGTACTGTTCGCATCTCTGGGCCGGTGCGCCCCAGTACTTGCTTGCTCCATTTGACCGCATACAACGAAGAGCAGCTCGAATCGTCGGTGACCCAATGATCTCGGATCGATTGGACTCTCTCTCTACACGCAGAGATGTAGCGTCTCTTTGCGTTCTATACAAATTATATCACGGGGAGTGCTCCGATGAGCTGTTTGATTTGATACCTGCCGCTGAATTCCACTATCGTACAACTCGCCATAAATTAAAATTCCATCCATATCATCTTGATAATTGGCGATCTACTACAGTACGTTTCCTAAGACATTTCATACCACGAACAGTGAAACTGTGGAATCAACTTCCCTCAGCGGTATTTCCGAACAACTACGACATGGGTGCCTTCAAGAACAGAGTTTTCATTTTCCTTAAAAGGCTGGCAACGGATCGGCGACCCCTTGGTGTCGCTGGTCTCCATGGGCGGTGGTGATTGCTTTCCACCAGGTGACCCACATGCTCGTTTGCCCCCCTCTCACATAAAAAAAAAAAAAAAAAAAAAAAAAGCGAAAACTTAATAAACTTTGAGAAAACTATGAGAAAATCACACAACACGACACCAACCGCGGAATCGAAAATTTTGACAGATGAATTCGATCTCATTCTCGATTTTGGCGCGATCTCAAACTTCAAAAGTACCATTCAAAAGTGACATTTGAGTTCAAGTCGATCTCATTTCGATTTGATGCTGATTTCAATCTCAAGAGTACCATTTGACATCTATTCGATTCTATTTCGATTGCGTCAAAAGTAACCCTGCTGGTCGCTCATTTGGAAAGAGCACTCGATCGGTAATTGAGAGGTCGTGGGTTCGAATCCCACCTAGCCAACGGGGAGGTGATTTTTTTTAAATACTTTTTATTTAAAATACTTATAATATTCTGGCAAGATGGCCGAAATAGACTAAGTAGTATGAGTATCTGCTTACGCTCGACGCAATGAGCTATAGGCGATAACCACACTCTATAGTTTTTATATACCTACTTAAAGATTCTACCTAAATATTCGGAAGGGTAAGGGTCTGTTCGCACAGACCGGCTCGGAGAGGAGAGCAGATTTTGGTGGCGTTTAAAATAGAGTTTTGGATCATTGGTATAAGGTTCATTTTTTAAATTCACTTCTTTTGTTATATGATAATGCACGAGAGCCGATGTGAATTTTTAAAGTAAACCTTATGCCAATGACACAAAGCTCTATTTTAATTTTAATATTTAATGTTTAAACGCATTCTAAATCTGCTCTCCACTCCGAGCCGGTTTGTTTGAACGGACCCTAAAAGGGTAGTAAGAGTAAAAGGGACAAAGGTAGTATAATTAATAACAGTTATAATTAAAAGCACTTCATTTCATGCAATATGAAGCCAGCGGTCCTGAAATATTAGCCTGCAAACGATTCCCAACACCTGCACTACTGAATATTAATATCTGCTGGTTACTGCTTGACGGAAAATTGTGCACGTTGCTCGTTTAGGAGCCACGAAATCAGCGGTAAGTAGTATTTTTTTTTATACTACGAGGGGTGGTAGACCAGCATACGGCCCGCCTGTTGTGAAGCGGTTACCGTAGCCATATTAACGCTCGCAACATAAAATATCGCTCGAGCACCGCCACCCCCGCTGCCAACGCAGCATTTATTCCTTTCTGGTGATCTCACTAACTCGCAGGAACACAACAACCCTCAAGGGAATTGTTATTAGGCCTACCTCTCTTTTCGCCAGAGCTTCGTTTGTTAGTCAGCAGGGTGCACCGCGTGCAGGTAAAGTTGACTTTGGTTCTAAGATGTTGATGAATCACTTACACCCCTTTAGTATAGCGGATATAATATATAGTATAGCGGAACGTAACGATTATGTATGTTTGAATTTGCAATTATTATTACCACTGGAATTAATTGATTTGATATTGACATTATGATTACGATATTTTGACATTTGACATTATGATAACATTATAACATTGACTATGATTTTTGAAAATAAAAAATGTAACAATTTCTTCAGTTTGATTTTGCATGCCAATTTTTGCTGCGGCACGCTGGTACCTTTCATATTTATACTAAATGGTATGTACTGTGTTTACTAGCAAAAAAAATATTAGTATTTGTATGATTATGTTTGAAATGTGGTGTGCGAGCTCTATTGAATTTGGTTCAATCAAATTTGGTCTTGTTTGGTTCTCGTAAGTACGAATATCTAAATACTGCCATTTGTAATTACTATGGTAAACGTATATTTCCGCCTGCAAAGGAATGAGCACGTGTTTAATGTAATATTTTAATGTGCTCAATTCCATTAAGGGGTTGTTTACATCTCTTAAAAATAATAAGGGGAGCTTAAATCATTTTCACTTTTGAAGTTAAGGGTAAGATGAGCCTAATTCCAAAATTTCATACAAATCGGTTCACAGTAATAAAAATCGGAGCAATAACGCTTCAATGACTGCACTATATGTATGTGTAGTTGGTACACACTTTGCCTGGGTAATCAATGCGGTGCCTGGGGACTATGTACAGTGACATTTATTCATTTAAAACTTAATAAATAATGTACGACAATATTGATTTGTTATCTAAAATGATATTTCATTAGCATTCTTTTATTTTGTGTTTGTGGTACACTTATTTAATTAATTTGTTTTCATATTATCCGAATTAAATTAATTTGGATTTATTATAACGCCTTCACTCCGGCTGATATGTCACATCACTCATCTTTTTTTTTGTCAGAATAATTACTGGTTTTCAAATCGAGTCATAAATGGGGTATCTACATCTTAGTCGTAAAAAGACACAAGAGATTATTATGCAAAGCAAGTTAATTTTATACATAATCTTAATCTGAGTTTATCGCCCATTTTATGGCTCCGCAGTTTATAAACTTCGTAGATAGTAAACCTTACTTGTCTCTACTCCCGAGACTGGATAACTAAATTCTGCTTTAAAACTATGCCCCGACTTACTCATGTTCAAAGTTTGCAAAATATTACGTTATTTACAAACTTATCGACAGATTAATGTTGTTGAATAGATTTTATACTGTTTTATTTTGTACTGTTAAAGTTAAAATAATACTTTTATATAAATTAATAATTGTTGTTTTAAATGCAATTTTCAAATTCTTTATATCAATGTTTACATATATTGTATAATTAGGTATATTATATTAAAAGTTACCAAAAAATCATGCAATAACATTATTGTAATTACAAACAGTTTTTAACAATAGTGGTAATTACAATAAATTTGAATATTTATGCATGCAGTTCTTAAGTCTAATTTATGCGCGAGAGCGATTTTATTTATTTAAATAATTTTATAGCATTTTATGTCTTTAAATAAACGTGGGTCTTTTATCACAACTCTCTAAATGGTGAGTGATTAAGCCAGAAAGTGACTCATTTCTCCATTCAAAGCAATCCAAACCTTGGGCATTAACATCGATTAGACACTTTGCTGGGTTATTACTTTAAATTTTGCTCGCTTATTTGATTTATATGCGTTATTAATAAAGTGGGTAAGTTTAATAATTATATTGCCTAAAGAATACGAGGTTAAATGTCAATTAAAACTTGATATTTATTTATTTCTACAAGTTGTTATTTATGGGTTTAATTGTTTAATAAAAAGGTGGCTATTCATTTGTTTTACCTTTGAATCCGCTGTCACTTATGACATAAGACACAGTTTATAAGAGTTTTCATCGATTTGAATTTAATCAGTGCTTAGCGCTCTACAAACGGAACTAAATTCTTATCTTCAAACTTAACTCGTTCGTAAATTAAGAGTCCGTTAATTAAGAGCTCTTAAAAAGTCTTACCCCTTATGAAGATATCCATCGATATCACTATAGCATTATTATATAAAGAAGGCATTGGGAGTTTGCGAGTCAACTGCATACATTGATTGTAAAATGTATCATAACATTAATTTCACCGAATTTTTAGAAACTGGATTAAAGTAAGACAAGCCATCTCGCTCTACTGCAGTTTTTTTACATATGAGGGGGGGGGGGGGGAGAGAGGACAAACGAGCATGTGGTTCACTTGATGGAAAGTAATCACCACTGCCTATGGAGTATGGAGGAGAATGGAGTTCAGCAACATCAAGGTGTCGCTGATCCGTTGCCAGCCTATACTTCTTCCTTTCTTCATCCTATACCACTAATGCCCCAAATGTTTGATAACAAGTGTTTTTAAGACGCCTAGGGACCATTTAGTTTAATAACTCCAATTTAATGATAATTACCGGGACCGACGCCCTAACGTGACATGCGAAGCACGGAGATTTAATTATATATACCCATCAATGGACATGCTGCGGCCGACTTTGCTTTACTTGAGCAATTAATTAAATTGAGACTACGCACCTCCTAAGTGTTATAAAATGCCTTCGTATTTTATTCACTACGAAACAAAAATTTATTCGAAGTGCATCCCCAGAGACAAGTCTCAAGAACAAACAATTGTACATGCAAGGCACTAACTTTTTTGATTGGATCACTCTACTCGTACTAGACACTGAGATTGTTTTCTAAATAAGAAAATATTACTGTCGCTGGTTCACGTTTTATTTTCAGGCGGGAATGGGCGGGGCGGAGGGGGGGGGGGATCAATAATTGATGGACTGATTGTCATCCGATGATGAGGAGCTCGATGTCGTCCCTGCGCGTGGCAATCTAATCGATCACGCAAGTCAAGCAATGCCGACTGTACCCTGTCTTTGGATGAGTTTATTTCTCTCGAGTTCCTCCGTGCTTCGGAGGGCACGGTAAACTATCGGTCCCGGCTGTTGTCGTAAGATGACAGTCGTTAGGCCAAGTCAGTGGTCTTTAAGCGACTTGGAAACACTGACCTCCGCCAACCCGCAGTTGAGAAGCGTGGTGGAGTATGCTCTAAACCCCTTTGATTGAGGGGAGACCCGTATCCCAGCAGTGGGATGAATATGGGTAGACGGACTCATCTAATCCTGATTTTTTGCAAAAGAGGGGGAGGGGGAGAAGAAGAGACTAGAAATTTAACAACGCAATTGAGAGAAGACTTATGTTATTATATCTCTTATGGATATAATATTTCGGATCTGTTTATGCAGATAGATATGGATATATGAATAATACAAATTTATTCCTCGTTTCTGTTTTAATATCTTTAATCAAAATACTAACTCTTTTCCTAAAATAAAATTTACGTAATACTTATAACAGCTGTCTACGAGTGAAATCCCATTAAAATTGGGCTTGAAGTCTCGAATATAAGCCAGAATCAATAGACAGACGAATAAAAAAACGGGTTACACTCTGGGAGTGCCGGCAGAAGTAAAAACTTGAACATTAACATGTGCATTTTTGAATATTTTGAATCGTATACACATATGACAATATTTATATTACATTAAAAATAACCAGCAGGAGCAGGCATACGTTTTCGCTGCGCTGTAGAAAGAGAGGGGGATATTACTTTCTCTCCTACGCCGTGCCGGCGGTCTACTCTCCCTCAGTCTTACGAATTTACCCATCCCAAAAAGTGCACAACGCCGCTAAAGAAGTTTTCACTAACGCTATTGCGTTATTTAGAGCGCAATATTTTGCGCTCTCGCAAACATACTTCGGGGTCATGTCTTACCCCAACCACTCCAAAGTGTCCACTCGAAAGCCGCGTCGCGTCCTTGCCTATTACATAAACAAACACGTCTGTGCGATGCGTGATTACGCATCTGTGTGTATGTCGAACAAACGTTTCCAGTTTCAGCTTATAGGGGACGTTAGGTGGATACGAGACCGGCAAAGATTGCCTTCCTATACATAAGCCCTAATCACTGTGATCGTGTTGGGGGACCTATATCGTCCCATTAGCTTCAGAGCCCACTAGTCCCACTAGATCATGACCTAAACTTTGAGAAACACTGCCGTAAACTAACCGTCCTGGGATGCTGGGAATGCTTAGGCTACGCAATTACATTTTGATCTGTTTACTTAGGCTTTACTTCTCGGGCACACGTTATTACTTAGGAAACATTGTTTAGTGCAAATAAATACTAACTTGTTTGCTTACCTGTATAAGCAAAGTATATTTTGCTTAGCGAGATATAAGAATAAATGTATGTTAAGCGACGTGGTTTGAAATTTCGCTCTCTAGAAATTTCTAAAATAGTTCACAACATACCATAACGTAGTGGAATGAATGGAAGAGATTTTGCGTAACTGTGTGCGTTTTATCAATTGTACAATGGGGTGTGTTCAGAAGAGTTGTATGGCATTATCCACGGCCTCCTTCTACAGTCGCACCGTTCGCCATTGACTGGGAATTTGTCCTTACACATTGGAGCCTAAGTGATCGTGTATTGAGCGGTTCCAGAGAAGTTTTCTCCCGAGTCTCTTCTGGTCGGCTGCCTTAGATATTATATATATTATTGACCACTCTGTTATACAATTCAGTATGGCAAAGTGCTTAGTTAGGGAACCGACTGTACTATCAAGATGTGGAATGGATTGTCTGTCGAGGTTTACCCAGGAGACTACAGTCCGGGGTTCATTAAAATAGGCGTAAAGAGATTATGCCCCTGGTGTTACGTTACTGGTATCCATAGACGGCGATAACTGCATTCCATCAGGCGGGCGGTATGCTTACAATTTTTAATAAAGTAAAGTAAAGCTAACATACAATTTTGTATAAAGTAAAGATTGACGACGATACAATTTTATGTTAACACCTTCCGTGAAACTGGGTACTCTAACTTGTATGTACGTACCTATATTATATATAAACATCGGACGCGCAGCATGCGCAACCTAGCGAATTTGTTTTTGTTTTTTTTTTCGAAATCCCGAATTGATATCGGAAAACCAAGGTCACTTTACATTACTACTTTTTGATGCTCTACACGAATCCGAAGTCAGAATTTCGAAATTTTGAGTTTCATGGCAACGGACAGACAGAACGACCGGACGATTTTATAAGCTCAATAAATTTCGCTGAAAAAATGATGTGATAAATAATGAATACAAAGGTAGAAAAACACCAAGAGCACTACTACTCGAATATTTTGATTCAAAATATAGGTCTTACGTTTTAGTTATTGACAAACATCTTCAGTTCAGTTGGTAGAGCTCCAAGGTTTTGTTCCAGTTAAGCTAAAGACATGTACCATAAATCAAAGCTAAAGTTTGTTATTCGCAATCAAAAAATTTCTTCAGCTTAGCCGGTAGAGCTCCAGATATGCTAGGATAGGTATATTGTCAAGACTACTGGGTTACGGGGGCCCAGCACACATCCCCACCACTGTGTCTCCAGTGTAGCCAGGATTAACAGCGACCGCCTAAAAAGTCAATGAACAATGAAGTCCATTGCAGTACGTGGGGGTAAAACTACGGCTGCCTTGGAACTCACAACGAATTTGATCAGAAGAATTTAGTAGGAGTAGGAAGCTTTTGGAATTTGACTTCCTTTGAATTTGGAGTCTACTAGGTTGTCAAATTGCATACAAAATACAGCTGATTAGGTTGTAAGTAAAGAACATGCCTGGTGTACAAAGTACAAAACTCGGATTATTGTAAATGGTACCGGTGAAGCTGTTTATTTAAAAAAATAAACTCTAAGACTCATTAATTCCGAACATGCAACCATAGCGCGTATTAATTTAGATTTATTTTCCACTAACGCCATCCGCTATCAATCTTACACACTATCAATATGAATAAAAACAAAAACAAATAGACAATTTTATACTATTAGAAGAAGACCTATTTTATGCGTATCAAGATCTATAATTTACGTGAAATAAAAATCAAATTAAATATATCTTTTATACACCTCGTGTTTTTCTACTATGATGAATAGCATTTTGGGGTGCAAGTGATTCATCAACATCTTTGAACCAAAGCCAACTTCACCACGTGGTGCACCCTGCTGACTGACAAACGAAGCTCTGGCGAAAAGAGAGGTAGGGAGCGTAATAGTAAGCTACCGGACTGGGATGTGTACCTCCACCTCACAGAATACCGAAGGAACGAGTTGCTGCGGTGGCAGCGAGGGTGGCGGCGCACGCGCAATATGTTATGTTGCGAGCGTTAATATGGCTATGGTAACTGCTTCACATCAGGCGGGCCGTATGCTTGTCTGCCACCCGACGTAGTATAAAAAAATAAATCATAAGTTATTAACTTGTTAACCAATAATAAAAAAGAAATCAAATCGTGTTCACGTAGGTAGTTACTATAATTCATATAAAATTCACAACGTGTGTCAAGTTAACTAGATAAACACGCTCTGGGCAAATAAATTCTCTTTAAAATAAAGCAGTGTAGGGATAGCTCGTTAGTCTGTGCAGGTAATTAGCCTGCCTTCACTATTAAGTAAGATTAAAAATAATAATAGAATAGTTAAGTGTATGGCTAAGGTTTATAGTTCGGACAATGTCGCAGCGACAAAGTCCCCAAACCACACCCTGGCCACTCCATACAAAAGTCAGGTCGTGAACCACTACATAAACAACGATGTCTGTGCAGAGCGTGAATGAGCGTGTGTGCGTGCAGCGCTATACAAACTGCAAATCGCTTCATCCGTTCCGGAGCTATGATGCCACGGACAGACAGACAGACAGACACACACACACACACACACAAACACGAAGACACGTCAAACTTATAACACCCCTCTTTTTGCGTCGGGGGTTAAAAATGGAAACATTCACGTCCCCCTTAAGAGGGATTTGAACCCACGATATCAAAAAATAGCGGAATTTCATCTGCAACGATGGACTGCTATGCCTTGTTTAGTAGTGTAAATACTTAATAGGTTGATGACGCCACACTGTGACTCACGCAGAAAAATATAAGATGCAAAAATTCGCCACCAACACAAACCTTCCTGGTAGCTCAGTTGGAAGAACACTCGACTGGTCATCGAGAGGTCGTGGGTTCAAATCCCACCTAGGGGGAGGTGAATTTTTCCATTTTTAAATATGAAGTTCCAGATTTGTCTCAGAAGGAAGGTGAGGTCGACAGAAGAGAGCGACTGGGAGTGGCCATACTGTATGTAGTACTATTACTTATACTGTGCCCATACTGTCGCGTTTCATCATCATCATCAGGTCTTTTTAGTCTCCACTACAGGAGCACGACCCTCTCTCTTCCGTCCCAGACAGAAGGAGGATTTGACCTACACTCCCCATGCTGGCCAGACGGGTTGAGGAGGCCTGATCGATGTTTTATAATGTATTTCCTTTAGTCGCCTTGTACGACATCCACGGGAAGAGACGGAGTGATTCTATTCCAGTCTGCCGGAAACCACACGGTCGCGTTTGTGGGATGCTAATTCAATAGTACGGATAGCCGCTTCACGCGACCACAAAATAGGATTCTTTGTTGTGCAGAAGAATGGCTAAGTAAAAGAGAAAGAAAGAGTATACGCTTATGTTAGACCGAGATAGAGAATGAAACCATTTCTTTCTTTGATAAGACCCCTTATGAACGCACGCCCTTTGTAAATAAAGTTAAATATTACGCCCAGCCCCCTTACCACCATCTCTTATTACGATGCAATAACTGAATAGATTGCTTATTCATACCAATATAAGAGACTCTATTTCAAGTGGAATAGAGTAGCTTATTCATTGGTATGAATAAGCAATCTATTCAATTATTGAATCGCAATAATAGATGGTGGTAAGGGAGCTGACGTTGAAGATATTGCAACAACGCGTCACTACTATAAAGATTTCCAATGTTTATTTGAGAGACGAAACCAATTTAGCGACTTTGTTTCACTAGGACGCCATTGCGACGATGTCGGCCACGTATCAAAACAGTTTATATTGATAGTATGACGGCTAACTTGGGTTCATCAACATCTTTGAACCAAAGCCAACTTCACCTGCACGCGGTGCACCCTGCTGACTGACAAACGAAGCTCTGGTGAAAAGAGAGGTAGGGAGCGTAATTGTAAGCTACCCGACTGGGGAATGTACCTCCACCTCATAGAATACCGCAGCCAAATAACAATCCCCTTGAGGGTTGTTGTGTTCCTGCGAGTGACTTAGGTCACCAGAATGGAAGGAGATGCTGCGTTAGCAGCGGGGATGGCGGCGCGCGAGCGATATTTTATATTGCGAGCGTTAATATTGCTGCGGTAACCGCTTCACATCGGGCGGACCGCATGCTTGTCTGACACCCGACGTAGTAAAAAAAAAATTAAAAAAAACTTACTTGGTGACGGCGTAGCAATGTAGCCAATGGCGTAACTATACCATCAAGGGCCCGTGGCAAATTCATAGAGGGGCCCTCAGAGGATGGGGCCCTCTCTAATAAATCATCTAAGTAACCGACATTAAAGAAGTATTTTGTACATTTTTGGTTAATAACCTATGATTTTAATGAAGAAATATCATAACGTAGGTAGGTACGTTACAATTTTTGTATGTTATATATTATAAATATATAACATACAAAAATTGTATATATTTATAATATATAACATACAAAAATTGTAACTATAAAAGCCTAACTTAAAAAAAATACTATTTTTGTAGTAAGCTTCGAGCTTGGGGCCCCTTTGGTTCAGGGGCCCGTGGCATTTTGACAGCTCTGCCACCCTGTAGTTAAGCCACTGAATGTAGCCAACTTGGACTGGATTAATAACACATTTTTCTAATAATAGACTTTTATGAAATCTGTGCCCACATCTATTCATAAAACAAAAATTGGTAACCTGTAAAGTCGATTTACGGACGCTAAATTTACGTGATAACGTTATAAGAAAACGTCGGCCCATGGAGTGGAACATAGATAGTTAGGATACAAGCCAAACACTTAGGCCGATCGTACCTCTCTATCGCTTGTTCCGCGCTCTCGCTTGCACGCTCGGCTCAGGCTGAATGTGACAACGAGTCATTTTTTGTGTGTGCGGCCGGAGTTCATCGATTTATAAGGCGTTATCACGTCTAAAGTATTACTTTTATTAGTATCTCTTTTTAATCACGGGTCAAGCCCGGTCATTTGATAGGCGTGCGCATGGATATGGATCCAACGCGTAGAGGCCCCTTTGAGAAGTTTGATGTAATGTTGTACGCCCGCCGTATATGTCCAAGATATGTCAATGGAACGACATACCCAGGAGCAGGTCTCGGCAGGCGTTGAGACTATTGCGAAGTGCGATGGAAAATAAATGGGCTATGGAGATGAGATCTGGGTGAACTTAATACCGGGCTATTACAGAAGAGGGACGGATAATTATTAGTATAATTATTGTATACTAAAATAGCATTTTTTTTATTTTACATATCAAACAGAAAGTGTAGCAAATGAAAAGCGATTATTTACAATTCAAACAAGATCTTCTCGTAAGCTCGGAGCGAGTGGAGTGATTGATGTGAAATTGATTGTGGTTGTCCTAAATCTGACGTAATTATGACAAGGTGTTTAATAATTAATCCCAAAGTTGTCGTCCCCGGTAATCTGTTTTATCCGGTATTACTTTGTTACATTAAACAGCTTGTAATATTTAAAATAATCCTTAGGTCTGAGCTTCACTAAAGCGGAGATGTGCGGAGAGGAGATAATGTGTTTTTTAGGGTTCCGTACCTCAAAAGGAAAAACGGAACCCTTATAAGATCACTTTGTTGTCCGTCTGTCTGTCTGTCTGTCTGTCTGTCTATCTGTCAAGACCCTCTATGTCGAGAATGCGTGGAGGTATCAAGCTGAAATTTGAACTGTATACTCAGGTCTACGGCCCCATGAAGGTGTAAAAAAATCAAACTGCTAAGTTTACGTAAAAAAAAGTTACGGCCGTTTATTCAGCTAAAAATGCATATTTCGACACATTCTTAAGGGAATCATAACCTATAGGGACCTAGTTCCCGTTGACCTAGAACTATGAAATTTGGCAAGTAACATCGTTATAGACTACAAGTACAAGAATAAATCTCAAAACTACACATTTGTAATTAAATCTTAAAAAGTAGGGGTCTATATTTTTCGAAATTTCAAATTGAAGCTACTAGTTCAAATGGAGTATCATATGAAAGGGCTTTATGTTCACATTGCAAAATATAGGTACTTTATTTATTTTTTCCGACGCATTATTTCTTATTTATACGTATTATTCCTACGTACGGAACCCGGTGGGCGGCCCGACTCGCACTTGTCCGGTTTTTATAAATAATGGTACGGAACCCTTCGTGCGCGAGTCCGACTCGCACGTATTATTTTTATACTACGTCGGGTGGTAGACAAGCATACGGTCCGTCTGATGTGAAGCGGTTACCGTACCCATATTAAAGCTCGCAATAGAAATTATCGCTCGCACGCCTCCACCCCCGCTGCCAATGCAGTATCTCCTTCATTTCTGGTGACCTCACTGACTCGCAGGAACACAACAACCGTCAAGGGAATTGTTATTTGGCTGCGGTATTCTGTGAGGTGGAGGTACATTCCCCAGTCGGGTAGCTTACAATTGCGCTCCCTACTTCTCTTTTCGCCAGAGCTTCGTTTGTCAGTCAGCAGTGTGTACCGCATACAGGTGAAGTTGGCTTAGCTTCAAAGATGTTGATGAACCACTTACACCCCCTAATATATATAATCTACACACGTTTGCAAAACCAGAAACTCACGTATAAATTAGTATCCCGCTTGTATCCTAGCACGTCAGATTCATGGAACGCAATTACCAATTTTGTTTCAAAATTATAATAATAAAATATTTTTTTTTGTATTAGTAAAAGTATTAGATTTCAATCAGAGCGAAGTTGAACAAAAACACATTAAACGTGGATGAAATACATAACCTATAGGAAATGTATTATGCAAAATACATACGAGTCGTTGGTATTTTTCAGACTCGCGTAATCACGCTCACGTTAACGAATAACTAAAGTAAGTATTATACCACACCCCGGCCACTCCATACAAAACTCGCATCATTTGCTACTACATAAACAATGACGTCTGTGCAGAGCGTGAATGAGCGTGCGGCGTCGTACAAACTGTTCCAGATTTGACTCAGAGGGGAGGTGAGGTCGATACGAAAGAGCGGCAGGGAGTGGCCATACTGTAGTAGATACTATTACTTATACTGTGGTTATACTGAAAAATACTAAAAGTTCTAGATGAGAACCAATATTTTAATATTATGTATTTTAACAATATGAAAAATGGCAGAAATAGTTGCCGAAATTAATTCTGCCATTGAAACAAACAAACAACTTTTGACGTGATAATGTCTTATCGGAAGAATGCCAGCTGCACGCACGAAAAAGCATGACTCATTGTCACGTTCCGCCTGAGCTGAACGTGCAAGCGAAAGCGCGGAACAAGTGACACATCTATCTCTCTTCCACTCCATCGGCCGATGTTTTCTTATGACGTTATCACATAAAATTATCGTCCGTAAATCGACGTTACAGACAACATTTTTTTTTAAACAAATCTTCGTATAAAAAACAACCAAACATTGTAAAAAAATCTACTAAAAAGCGAAAAATATAATTTTGTTTAATTTAGGCCAAGGCCAAACAAGCGTAATTTTGTGAGTTGTGAGTCGCGTAATTGTATGAAACCGACGTGAATAGGCTATTTGACTAACATTTTTTTCGGTTTGATATGTAGGGACGTCTCCATAATATAACCATAGGTGAAAGAATTACTTCGATAGCACAAAAATCTCTCGAGATATGTTAATTTGAAAATCACAATTTTTAGACTGCCCCAAAACGCTCCATACAAAAGACTACCGAATTATGACGTCACAGGTTTGTATTTTGTATGCATCAAATCAGAAATTTGTACGATAGCTATGTTAAATATTACGTTTATGTAATTAGTATCATAATAAAAGTTGTAGCATTTTTTACTCCTTCTCCAATGGAAATATTATTTTTTAATAATTTCATACTTTTAAAATGGACTTTCCCGCCAAACTTTGATCGACGCTAAAAAAAGGCCTGACTGAAGATATTAGAATGGAAGTTTGCAGATCTTTATAGTTTTGTGTATTTTACGATATTGTTAATTTATTTGTACAATTTTTAAACATTGGAAAATAGCCTATTACGCTACTCACAACTCACAAAATTACGCTCACCCTTACCCGTCAATAGTTTTTTTTTTTTGAAGACGTTTTAATGAAATGAAATACCATTTCATTTCATAAAACGTCTCCAAGCTCTGCGGATTTATAGTAGTAATGATTTAGATACATGTTCTTATATTTAATTTGTATGACGTTTCTAAGTGCTTTATAAAGTCCAAGGAATAAAGATATTTTGATTTGATTTGTCACTTCCACAACTGAGACGCATATTCATTTTATCTTGAAAACCGTGAAACGGTTACGCTGAAAAGCATGTTGAAGTAATTAGACATACATACTTAAACACAAATGCTCGAAACGTAATATGTGTAAAAAAGGTGCAAAACACACTCAGTAGAAACGCTTCTCCTGCGAACTTTAATAAATACTGAAGTTAAAGAAATTTCAGCTGAAGTCCTTCCAGACAGTTTCTTGGCTGCAAACACTTACATTACACCCGTCTTGAAAATTACACTGTGGAAACTGTGCGAGATAAAACTCTTTCTGGCGTACTGAAGGTAATTTTCTGTGAAACAGTTTGAACGAGGAGTATTTTTTAATCTTTACATATTACTGGATGACCCGGTAAACGATGTTTTGACATATAAATTTATGGGTTGATCGTAGAAGGGCGAAAATCATAGGCTACGGTAACTGCTTTCCATCAGGCGGGCCGTATGCTTATTTGCCACACTGGTGGTATAAAAAAAAAAGACAAAAAAATTGAAGTTGTATTTGCACACCCCGGCCACTCTATACAAAAGTTACGTCGTTTACTGCTACATAAACAATGGTGTCTGTGCAGCGCTTAAATGAGAGTGTATTCGTGCGGCGCCATACAAACTGTTCCAGATACGTCTCAGAGGGGAGGTGAGGTAGACACGACAGAGCGGCAGGGAGTGGCCATACTGTACTATTACTTAAACTGTGGTTGTATGTATTTTTAATGCCAATTTAAAAAATACATATATAAAAAATTGTACAAAAAAATTAAAAAAAAATGTTAGGGGTGGACAGCCTTTATCACTTAGTGGTCTGAAAAATAGATAGTAGCCGATTCTCAGACCTACTGAATATGTATATAATAAATTTCATAAAAATCGATGAATTTTATATATTAGATGATTTAAGAGAGTTCAAGTTAAAGTTTTAATTAAATACAATAGATAAGTTATTTATGACTGGATCGTTTTAATGAGTGACGCAGAGAGATTTAACTCTATACAATATAATAAAAGCCGGCTCCGGCTTTTTCAGCTATATGATGGATGACTCTGTGAGATTCGCTTTAAATGGACACCTCTCATGCGTGACTTGCCGATACTGACATAGTAGTCTATAAAACAGTAACTCTGTGACAAAAATAGGGTGTGACTGTGTCACTGCGAGTGAGTGAGGTCACCAGAAAAAAAGGAATGAGTTTAAGATGGCAACGGATCGGCGACACCTTGGTGTTGCTGATCTCCATGGGCGGTAGTTGCTTTCCATCAGGTGACCCACATGCTCGTTTGTCCTTTTTCATTTGAAAAAAAATGGGATGTGGCTGTGTGATGGACACGGCCGTGTATAAATAAATAAATATTGTCAGAAAAATTACACAGCGCCATCTAGCCCCAAAGTAAGCGAAGCTAGTGTTATGGGTACTAGACAACTGATAAACATACGTAAATACATTTTTTTTGTAAATACATACATAAGATACATAAAATGTATGTAATGTATATAGTATGTGAATACGTTATATGCACTAAAATTATCTCATAATGGCAGCGCTTCTCCCTCCCCCGCATGCAATGTTCAATAGTCCTTACTTAGCGTAATAAATTATTTGGTCCTTCATCTATCCAGTGGTGTGATTGAATTTTGGATGTTGAGCATAGATTCGAAACTACAACGCTAAACTGTATCCCCCGATTTGTACTCCTCCGAAACGGCTTGACCAATTTTCATGAACTTTATATACGTATATTCGGTAGGTCTGAGAATAGGTTGTTATCTACTTTTTAAGGCAAAACAACGTTTGCAGGGTACCGCTAGTAATAAATAATAAATATACCTAGGCAAATTACACGCGGCCATCTAGTCTCAAACTAAGCAAATCTTGTACTATGGGTATTATAATATTAGGTATTGTATTGTATTATGTATAATGATAATATTGTATGGCTATTTAAAAAAAAGACCTATATTGACAGAGTTTCTTTCGGCATTTCTTCTCGTCAATGGTCATTCCGAAATGCTGGTAGATAAAAAAAATATACCTAATTGTAAAAGACGTGTCTAAGTGCCCGCGAGGGCCCACAGAATAAAGAATTTTGACTTTGACTTTGACTTTGATACCTGATATTATACTTAAATGTTTCTTTTTTTGTAGTTACATACATATGATACATAGAAACCATCCAGACGAAGACAAACAGACATGTTCATGCACACAAATATTTGTCATGTGCGCCATTGCTGGCCATTCGACTACCGGGCTCGTATCATCTACACTACTATTATAAAGAGGAAAGATTTGTATTTTTGTGTGTGTGTTTGTTTGTAATGAATGTACTCAAAAACTACTGTGCCAATTTCAAAAATTCTTTCACCATTGGAAAGCTACATTCATCCTGAGTAACATAGGTTATATTTATTGCTAAAAAAAGATGCACAACGTTAATGTTCAAGTTTTCACTTTTGTCGGTACTCCCGGAGTGCGTTTTTTTATTTAAAACTAGCGGCCCGTGAAGGCTTCGCACGGGTGGACATAACATTTTTTTAATATAACAATATTACCGCTAGTTTTAAATTAAAAAAAAAACGCACTCCGGGAGTTCCGACAAAAGTGATAACTTGAACATTAACGTTGTGCATTTTTAAATATTTTGGAATGGTTAGGGAATAATTTCGTGGAATTGCTATATTTATCAGTGTAAAAAGAAAGTACTATCATTTTATGTGGTAAAATACAATATTAATTTTATTATTGTGCTATCGTACTCAAACATGACAATTTATATTACATTAAAAATAAACAGCAGGAGCAGGCATACATTTTCGCCGCGCGGTAGAAAGAGAGGGGGATTTTAACTCCTCTCCTACGCCACGCCGATGGTCTACTCTCCCTTCGCCTTACGAGTTTTAGATCAGGTCACGTGTCCTGACGCGAGTTTAACATTTGTTACCCATCCCAAAAAGTGCACAACGCCAAAAAAGTCTAAGTACATATTATAACCCATCCCAACAAACATCCGATAAATCATCGACTCCCTACTTAACTTTATATACTAATAAACTGCCCGAGGTCTTAAGCACCGCTAACGTGAGGGTCACACGGGCATCGGAGGCCCAGTTTAATGTACCATTAAAACTTTATCTCTATTTAAATTTGACCACATTGGCACGTTTACATACAGGGGTATATTTGTCCTCACCTTTGGTCAATGATAATCTACAGTAGAAACGCTTATTATCCAAACCGTAAAAGTTGTTATTGTGTTTTATTTTGAAACAAAATTATTGTTTCTCGTGGTTTTGAAATTAAAACAAATAATTGGACAATACATAATTTGTTTAATACATAAAGTTTTTCATCAGCTATGGCAGATGGGGAGGAAAGTCCTAGAGTAGAGGCCACGTATGGGGCGAGGAAGCGTAGGGCGCCGCTCTCTAGATGGATCGACAACCTCAAAAAAGTAGCTGGTAGCGGTTGGATGCTGAAAGCGAACGATCGCATATCGCAGTTAGATGTGGAAAGCATTAGGAAAGGCCTATATCCAATAGTGGGTAGATACATGCTTATAATAATGATTATGGTGATGATAATAAACTTTTTGGTATGTAAGTGGATCTCCACGATCTTGTTGTTTACAAGCTGCATGACTGGGTAAGTAGATACTTCTACCTCACAACCACAGCCAATTAACAATTGGCTGTGGTATTCTTGAGGGTTGTTGTGTTTCTGCAAGTGAGTAAGGTCACCAGAAAGAAAGGAGTTGCTGCGTTGGTAGCGCGGTTGGCAGCGCGCGAACGATATTTCATATTGCGAGCGTTAATATGGCTGCGGTAACCGCTTCACATCAAGCGAGCGGTATGCTTGTCTGCCTCTCGACGTAGTATAAAAAAATCCGGGGCCCATCTAGTGAGCGGTGAGCCACCGCCTGCCGTAAGTAACGGTCGCTAGCGGTAGCTATGGCAGGCGTCCGTCTCTCTTCTGCCCAGTATTTAATCCACCTCGATCATCTTCATAGCCTATTAATTTTCTGACATACATTGCAATAGTTGCAATGCCTGCCGAGACCTGCTCATTGGTATATCCTTCCATTGATATCCTGAAAGCGGGTCATGGCCGGCCTTCAACATTACATCAAACTTCTCAAAGGGGCCCCTACGAGTTGTATCCCGGCGCATACCCTTCAAATGACCGAGCTTGGTCTGCGAACGCATCAGAGATAATAATAGTCAGGTTACAGCTTATTTCTATGTAAAAATTAACTTGCACCTCAACATGCATTCAACAACAATAACTTGAGCAAGTTACGGAAAAGCTACTCCGTAGATAACTTTGTTTAAGATAAAACAAGTTACTATCACAACAGAAGTCTAAAGTTTCAAGACTTTGCAGGAATACGTTGCATGTAAAATTCTGTTTTATTATCAGTAAACGTGTAATATACAACAATGTTTTTTCAACCTTTGGGGCCCCTTTAAAAGTTAAAAATTTCTTGCGACCTCCTCCTCCTTGACTGACTCCCTGACTTTGTTGATATAAAAATTAAGAAGAGAAATGGCTTTCATTGGAAAAATATTTGCTTAAAGAACTCAGTTGATGAAATATTGAACAATAATAAGGCCTGCTTACGTTTTTTTTTTATTGTAGCCTACAAACATTTGCGTTTTTTCTCCCACGATACACCTGGATAGGAAATTGACCAGAGGGGCAATTCTCGTAATTATAATGTAGTCAAAATTCAGTTCCGATCCAGTCTCGATCTCACAAATGTCAAATTTGGTATTCCCATATCACATTATGTAACTTCAAAGTTTAATTTAAGTGGGATTATATCGGAATATGACTGAGAATGAAACGAACTAAGAAATTACTTTGCCAATTAAAAGAATTGATAATAATTAATTAATGAAATCAGGTATATAATTTTAGTCAATTCACAATTTGATCTCGATTCGGTCAACTTTCAATCTGTGATCGTAGAAAAATTACGAGAATTGGCCCTCTGAAGGCTAATTCTCGTAATTATTTTACATCGTAGAATGAAAATTGACCGAATCTAGACTGAAATAAGAATTGATTGAAAATTGTACATTTGATTTCATTAATTAATTGGACCCTATTATGCAGAATAGATCCAACCGCCAAAATAAGCCAAATTAAGAGATATACGTTCCGAGAAACTTCAAATCGAGTTTTATATATTCGCAACAGATTCAAGTAGTTTGATGGCATATGCTTCCCAAAACTTATACAGCGTGATATTTTTATTCCTATTAAACTTTAAATAGCTTTAACTTAAAGATAACGACATGTCGGTTGGATCTATCTGTATGACAGGATCCAATTAATATCAATCCTTATTACAATCACCAAATAATTTCTTAATTTGGTTAATATTTAATCATATTTCAATATAATCACACTACAATAAAGCTTCCAAGCTTCAGATTGTGTTACGAGAATACCAAATGTGACATTTGTCAGACACTGGATCGAGACGGAAGTTTGGCTAAATTTTAATTAGAAGAATTAGCCCTCTGGGCTAATTCCGGATATGGTTATGTAGCCACAGCCAAATAATAATTCTCTTGAGGGTTGTTGTGTTCCTGCGAGTGAGTGAGGACACCAGAAAGGAAGGAGATGCTGCGTTGGTAGCGGGAGGTGGCGGCGCGCGAGCGATAGTTTATGTTGCGAGCGTTAATATGACTACGGTAATCGCTTCACATCATGCGGACGGACCGTTTGCTTGCCTGCCACCCGACGTAGTATAAAAAAAAACAGAACCCTTTCTTCTTTGTCAGTCGGTATAATATAATAAGTAACTAAAATTTCGGTAGGCATATACCGATAACAACTTGTTGATAACGTTCGTTAATCAATCACTTGTCTGTTCCATTCTTTCAGTGCATAGTCGATCAATCATTAGTCTTTTTGGCAGTTGCCGCGTGGTAGATATTGCAATGTGTTATAATAGTATGAGTATCTTATGTCAGCAGCCGCCTTACGTACGCATTGTACAATGGGGTGTCCCATTGTACAATCGGTAGAACATACAAAGGGACGCAAAGTCTCTTCTTAAACGTTTACGTAGACTTAAAGGTTCTGAACCGTCTATCAGTCTGAAATCGTCGACAATCCTCACAGCACGCCTTTGAATTGACTCACAAGGTGCAAGCTGGTATCCAGGCGCTCATACATGACAGCAGTACTCCTTGTGCGGCCGTACATTTACTACAAATATTTGAATACCTTGTAAAAAGACGTTGGCCCACTGAATAATTAACTTAAACCTATGATCTGAACCCAAAAGTGGTAGATAGGATAAATTGCTTTAAAGTCTTTCAAAATGAAAAATCAGGGTAGGCTGTCTTTTGGGTTATAGTGGTTTTGAATGTCTTTAGCGAGCATGTTACTATTTGACCTAAATGTACCATATCCATTGTATCTTAAAAGCCGTGTTTATCAAAAAAATCAACCTCTTCTATCATACCGAGAATCGGCAATGCATTGTCTTTGGCGATAATTAAATTCATTCGTTATATATATAGTTTATTATATAATATAAAAGTAAATAATCTGTACTTTGTGTATTACAAAGTACAGATTATTTACTGCTACTCGCAATCGTCTAAGACCACAACCGACTAGATCAACTGATTAATCAACTCTAAAATATCATACAACAACAACATCAGGAAATATCACATCCTTTATGAAACAATTTTCGCCTTCTTCGTCACTTCTTGCCAACTGAGGTTCAGTCAGTATGTAAATCGATGAACGTGAAAGACCAATATCCATTTGTTCCATTTTGTAATAAGGTCATCAGAAATAATGAATAGGTATTTTAAAATAAGTGTTTCGGTTTCGGTTTAAAAAAAAAAGTATTTACTTATTACATATTATAGCGCTTGTAAAAACTCCACTCTCTTCACGAAGTAACTATATCCAATCCACAATTAAAGTAAATTTTGTTGAAAATTCTTTTAGAATTTTATGCCGGTCCCCAAGGGAAGCCATGACGTATCTATACCTAACTTATCTATCTATATTTGACTTGTTTGCTAAAACCTAACATTTTGTTATACAAAATAGGTTACGGTAAAACTCCCTCGCGGGAATTCTGCGGGTAGAATACTAAGCTTCAAATAGTAAATTGTGGGGTCGCCCTTATTTTACTACCAAATAAATAAATAATGTAGTCAGGTCGTCTCTGATGGCATCGCCTGTCGAATGGTTAGAATTGCATACCGCTACGTTATGGGTGGTACGTCTCGGGTTCGATTCCCGTATTATGACAAATTTATTTATAAAAAAAACTTAAATTACAAATGTTAATAATGAACAACATTAATTAAGACATAACAACAATATAAAATATATAATAATATTTAAATTTGCTATTAATCCACTCAATATTATTTTAATATTATTAAAACTCACGTGAGACATTATAATAAATTAATTAAATAAATTAAAACGGGTCACTCACCACTTTTTCTTTTTTTTTTGTGTCCGGCGCGAGAGACAAAGGGTAGACGTGTCTGGACATTCGCCCTGATGAAGGTCTTCTTTTGAGATCGAAACTAGTCGGCATTCCCGACAAAAAAAAAAAGACGTGAGTGACCCGTTTTAATTATTATTATATTATAAATATTTTATTATAATATTATAATACTACTTAAATATGTATTTTCACATTACAACATTGTTGCTCTGCTATACGTAGTACTATTACTTATACTGTGGCTATACTCAAGCTAAGAAAAGTTAAATATGTCAATTGAAGAACAGTCAAATATTTGTACGTTCATGGTGCACCCTCTCGACTAACAATCGAAGCTCTAATGAAAGAGAGACTGACTGACAATTCGCAGATATATATTTTATAATTTTCTGACTTCACAAAAGCAAATGATGATTCAGCGGGAACGATAACAGGGTTATTGCCGCCTGATTAGTTAAGATAAAAAAAAAACGTTATAATTATTACCCATATCAAGTTATCCGTGTTAAACGGAAGGGTTAACGAGTCGGCCATTATGTAAACAGCATAGAATATTTTTATAGCGGACTCGACACCGGCGCGGTTTTATGATTGATGTGAAAATTGATTGGGGTGCAAAGTCTGCCTTAATTAGACTGTGCTTAATTACCGTTAGAATGTTGTTGATTTTTTGCAATATTTACTAACTGTTCGCTGCGACTTCGTACGCGTGGATTGAAAAAAGTTAGACAGATTAGATAGATAGATAGATTCGTTTATTACAAACTACAGTCACACACATACAAAAATTAAATTAAAAAATAACAAGGAAAGATGTTCTGCTACATAATGTATAAGAATACATTATGTAGCAGAACACATAATAAAAGATGTGTGTGTGTGTGTGTGCTGCAGCAAGCAAATGGCCACAGCTCAGTGCGACTTTTTGCAAGTTATCTCAAAATTCATAAACATTCGTCTCACAGACCGTACAAAACAAATAACGGCTTATAACTTTCAGAGTGAAAGAGATAGAAAGTTCAACTCCTAGGTACCTTCATAGATTGTTTATTAATTAGTATTGCGCCGGTCACAGGCGAGAGCGCACATTAGCAGATTGAGTTACAATGATTAGGTCGTCTGATAGACGAATGTTTATGAATAGTGTGAATATTCGAATACATGATTTATTCCAGAAGTTGAATGTTATTCAGAGTAAATACGAATTATTATTATTCGTTTATAAGATGAAAAGGTAGCTACCTATTTTGTGTAACCTAAGTATACAAATAATGTAATTTTTTGTATTATTTTAGGATGGGCACGTCGTCGTCACTGACCAACCATCCAATAGAGTCACTTTGGTAGTTTTTAAAGTAAAACTTCTATACGCACGCTTGACTTGGGGAGTAAGCTGGCGAATGCGTGAAAAGAACGTTACGCTAAGTGTGATCGGGTAAAGCGAATGAAAGTTTTTTTTTTTTTTTTTACACAGCGCCATCAGCCTTAAAGTAAGCGAAGCTTGTGTTATGGGTACTAGACAACTGATAAACATAAGTAAATACATTTTTTTTTGTAAATACATACCTATTAGGTTGGGGAAAAAGTCTTTTCGTATTTTATATGAAAATTCAAAACATTTTTTAATAAAGTTTATTTACATTTAACTAAAGTATGTAGGTGCCATTTTGTTCGATAACTTTTTGCCATCTTGTAGGTACAGACATGATGCCATTACTATAGAAATTTTGGGACTTCTGTTCAAAAAACCACGACAAGTGGTTTTGGCAGTCTTCTCGTGATGTTAACCTGACATTGCCTAAATAATTCTGAAGAGACTAAAACAGGTGGAAATCAGAAGGTGCAAGGTCAGAACTATACGGCGAATGCATTAACACCTCCCAGTCAAACTCTCTTAATTTTTGCTGAGTGGCTAAAGATGTGTGAGGTCTAGCGTTATCATGATGAAAAATCACACCCCTTCTGTTAATTAATTCCGACCGCTTTCTCTCAACTTTTTGCTTTCATCTCATCAGTTGTTCACAGTAGAGTTCAGAATCGATAGTCCTGCCTGGCGGTAACAGCTCATAATGAATAATGCCCTTCCAATCCCACCATACACACAGCATCACCTTGTTGCGGGTTAACCCGGGTTTTGCCAGAGTCTGTGAAGCCTGACCGGCCTTTGACCACGACCTTTTTCGCACGTTCTTGTCGTACGTGATCCACTTTTCATCACCAGTTATAAGCTTCTTCAAAAACGGTTCGCTTTCATTACGTCGTAGTAAAGAATCGCAAATGAGTACACGGTTCATTAGGTTTCTTTCAGTGAGATCGTGAGGCACCCAAATATCGAGCTTTTTAGTGTACCCAGCTTTTTTCAAATGCGCCAAAACTGTTTTGTGGTCAATTCCTAATTCTTCAGCTACGTCATAACTACTGATATGCCGATCTTGCTCCACTTTTTCAAAAATGGCATCCATTTTATCCGTAACAGGGCGACCAGAGCGACGTGCATCTTTCACATCAAAATTTCCTGATTGAAAACGCTTAAACCAAATTTGTGCTACTCTCACAGACACTGCACTAGGTCCATAAACGTCACAAATTTTTTTCGCAGCTTGCGTTGCATTGTTACCTTTTTTGTAGTAAAATTTTAAAATGAATCGAATTTCTTCAATAGATTCACTCATCTTGACAGTAAAAAAAACAAATGAAAATCACACATTTACCTAATTTGAATTTGGAATTACCTTTTTTAAAATTTAAACTTTTTAAAGATATCAAAACCTGCCAGATACAAATGGTATAACCAAAGAGATTTTATTACAAGTTCATACATACTATAATGCGAAAAGACTTTTCCCCCTACCTATTATGATACATAGAAAACACCCAAACCAAGACAAACAGACATGTTCATGCACACAAATGTTTGTCCTGTGTGGGAATCGAACCCACGAGCGTTGGTGTCGAAGCCGCGTCATTGACCGCTACGCCACCGAGCTCAGTCAAAAAGTTGAGAGGGAGATAGAAGTAGAAGTTTTACTTCAGTCGTGTGGTCTAAATCACACTCGTATTTTTGGAATGCTGAATGCCATATAATTAATTCGTATGTTATAAATGTGTATAAGAAAATAAACAGAAACCAGAAACCTGTGTCTCGACGATCATACGCAAAAGAAGTGTCGCAGAAACTATCTAATGCTTGATTATGCAAGCGCTATGAAATTCCAATTTTCACGCGATGTTAAACTTCTTTTTCAACAACCCCTTGCAATCTCCTGGGAAAACATCGACAGACACTTCACTTCCCAGCTTGATAGTGTGGGAAAGACTTGCCTCTATAAAACCGCATATGCGGTTTTGGCATTTGAGGATGAATTGCCTGCCGTTTTTACAATCTAAATTGCAGAAGTAGGTCGTGGGTATCATGTCTATCAACTCCCCTGAACGCAACCCATTGTACAGTCGGTAGAACACACAATGCAACGCGGTTTTTCATAAACCTATTTTTATACCGTGGCTCATTTTTTCTCTTTTTCATATGAGAGAGGGGCAAAGGAGCATGCGGTTCACCTAATGGAAGGCAATCACCACGTCTCATGGAAATCAGAAACACCAAGGGGTCGCCGATCCGTTGCCAGCCTATACTCTTTCCTTTCTGTCTTTCTTTCTTGTGACCTCACTCACTCGCAGGAACACATCAACCCTCAAAGGAATTGTTATGTTGATTGCGGTATTCTGTGAGGTGGAGGTACTTCCCCAGTCGGGCAGCTTAACTTGCCCTACCTCTCTTTTCGCCAAAGCTTCCTTTGTCAGTCAGCAGTGCGATTGCATGTGAACATGCAGGTGAGAATAAATATTCCAGGACAAATTGCACACGGCCATCTAGTCCCAAACTAAGCAAAGCTTGTACTATGGGTACTAGATAACTGATATAATACTTAAATACATTTTTTTTGTAAACACATACATTATAATACATAGAAAATACCCAGACAAAGACAAACAGACATGTTGATGCACACAAATATTTGTCTTGTGCGGGGATCGAACCCGCGACCTCAGAATCAAAGTGGCCATTGCTAACCATTCGACCACCGGGTTCGCCAAAGATTGGCTTTGGTTCAGATGAATCACTTAAACCCCCAATACCGTCTCTATGCTTAATTGTAGTATTACAATGTTACACAATACTGGTATATTAAAAACAGAACCAATTAAACTCCAAAAACTCATATAATTACAAATTGCCCGTATACCGCTTGGGAGCAAACAGCGCTTTGTGGACTGTTGGTCAATTCGCGGTTTGACCAAAGGACGCGCGGTTGCAATCCTTTACAAACTTTGTCGTTACTGACTTTGGAATTTTGTTCGCATTATTAGCGGCTTTGTAGTTCATTTTGCATTCAAACACCGGTAATAGATTTGGATTTAAAACCTGCATGATGATCTGTTTCTCACGTTGCATTAATATACATTATTAGGTTGTTGGTGAAGAAATTAACGTGCCCTCCGAAGCACGGAAGAGCTCGAGATAAATTAACCCATCCATGGACAGGGTACGACAGACATTGCTTAACTTGCGTGTTCGATTAGACTGACGCGCGTAACGTCACCATCGAGCTCCTAAAGCGACGTAGTTTAATTATTTTTTTTTAATACTACATCGTGTGGCAGACAAGCATACGGCCCGCCTGACGCGAAGCGGTTACCGTAGCCATATTAACGCTCGCAACATAAAACATCGCTCGCGCGCCGCCACCCCCGCTGCCATCGCAGCATCTCCTTCCTTTCTGGTGACCTCACTCACTCGCAGGAACACAACAGCCCTCAAGGGAACCGTTATTTGGCTGCGGTATTATGTGAGGTGGAGGTACATTCCCCAGTCGGGTAGCTTACAATTACGCTCCCTTCCTCTCTTTTCGCCAGAGCTTCGTTTGTCAGTCAGCAGGGTGCACCGCGTGCAGGTGAAGTTGGCTTTGGTTCAAAGATGTTGATGAACCACTTACACCCCAAATAAAATATATTTGGTGGCTAATTAAACAGTAACACAGTATTACATCTATTTTATATTAATTTCATATCTTATAACGTAGGTATATAAAATTACTTCAGGAAACTTCCTCGCCAGACTACATCAAGTAGGATTACTTGAAGTAAGTTTCCCGTTAGTTAATTTAATTTTTGCTGTTAAGTTACCAAGCATCTGGCCTTTACTGCGTTGGCTTCGTTGCTGTCTTCATTATTATATATTTATAACGTTATACTGCAGAAGAAAATGTAAAGAAAATTCTTGTCAGGTGCGGGAAAAATCGGGAAAATGAGTATGTAATTTGGGGATTTCATACTATATTTACCCGACTGTCGAAGGATGGTTATGTTTTTCGAGCGTATGTATGTATGTATGTCTTATTATTTGGCACGCTATACAGCCTAAACCGTTTGACAGATTTCAACATAAGAGGTGTCTTTAGATTCGTCTTAATCACGCGAGTGACATAGGCTATATCAAATATAAAAAAAATCAATATGGCGGCTGTGAGCCGCAAAATTGTCGTTGGAGTAAATTATTTTTTCTTCTAAATATATCGATATGGGTATCAAAATAAAGGATATATTAGTTTTTGCCTGCGGCTTTGCTTGTGTGGAATTTTATTATTGTTGCGCGTGATTAATAAATCTGTAGTCGGGTTTTTCGATATTTTAAATTAACCTAACTTTTCATACAACTAAGTTAGGCAAGCATTCATAATATGACTTGTCTGACTGTAATCAAGCATCGTATCTCATAAACACTAAAAGCATCACTCACGAGCTGTTGCCGAGTCTGGACCCTGACATCTTCACGCATATTTTGAAGAAGTCCCCGGGGCGGTGCGGAGAAATTTTAGTGATTGAAATTGTACCTTATTACCGTCGTTTTATTAAAATATAAAAAAATATAGTCGTAGCCGGCCCGTTCGAGATATTTTGCCGTCACGTACACTGAGACCTTTAGGGTCGGAGTTTAACTCACTGGCACTTAGTGTATGACGCCTAGTAACAAACAAGGTCCTGGAAAAAGTGAGGTAGGGCGTATCGAGGTCGGCTGGTGGAGAACATCTACGCCTTAAAAGTTGCAGCCAAATAACAATGCCCTTGAGAAGGTGTTATTACGAGTGAGTGAGGTCACCAGACGTGAGTAGACGTAGAGTAAGTAGTGCACACTGAAACGTCCGCCCCCCCCGCGCCGATGTAGGCTTAAACGTCCGCGGGATATTTTGTGCCCAAAATACGGACGAACGGCCGCGGACGCGAACGAAAATCGTGATAGCTGGCGTAATACTACAGCTATATTGAAATAAAAAATACCTATGGATAGCTTATAATATACAGAATTAGACTACATTGCCACAAATTGCTATAATTGAAGCTAAAGTGAAAAATAAACAAAGTAAAAGTCAAGTACATCAACATTTTGCTCTAACATTTTTTTTCGAACAAGTTTTTATCAATAAACTTTTCAATTCTATGCAATGAGACTTATATTGAAATAAACTACACTATTTCAGCTTCAAAATGACATATTAATATCTTTCGTAGGTTTACACAGCGTGGAGAAATAAAATAAATAGTATCAGTACTACTCACCAGTCACGGATTCGTCTCCATACAAAAATCACGACGAAACCGGGCGACCGCGATGAAATATCAAATCACTAATCACACATCCGACTATATTTCTGTTAAAAAAGGATTTTTAACAATAAAAAAGGATGTTCACAAGACACTATTACACCTATTTCTTGCTTTTAAATCACTAAAATAGCATATTAATTAATAAAAACAAACAAACACAACACCGCCATTGTTCCGCGCAAGTACTGCGCAGTACCGCGCCCACTTTTCGTGTTCATAGATAAACATGAGTGTTTCGAAACTCATTTATCTAAACACACACACGAAGTACACATCACAACGATTCTTTTGATATATAATAACCGTAGAAAGAAACACTCTAATCAAATAGCTAAAATGCCCGTGTCAACCGCTAGTCGACATGGCGGCGCGCAGAAAACTTGACAAAAATAAACAAAACTTTTGTTTTTTTTTAAATTTTGTACTGCCAGTGTCACTTTTTAAATTTTTGACGTGTAGCCGACTATATTCATCTTATTTTTACTAAAAGTTTCAGGGCTCTGGATAACGCAAAGTGGCAAAAATAAATTTTTGAAATAGGGTCAGCGCGCTGGGATAGTAGACTATCCCAGGACGTTTGAGTGGTAAACAGCGGGGTGCTCAAATTTCTTGTATTGCTAACGTCATGCCACAGTGCACTTTATATCAGAGATGCGCTATATTTCTGTTTGGAATCGGAATAAAAACACCATATAAAAGAAGTAGGGCGTAGCATATTTTTTAAGCTGCCTGACTGGAGAATTACCTCCACCTCACAGAATAGCGCAGCCAAATAACAATTTCTTTGAGGTTTGTTCCGTTCCAACGAGTGAGTGAGGTCACCAGAAATAAAGAAAGGAAGGAGTATAGGCTGGCAATGGATCGGCGACCCCTTGGTGTTGCTGATCTCCATGGGCGGTGATGATTGCTTTCCATCAGGTGACCCACATGCTCGTTTGCCCCCTCTCATGGGGAAAAAGTCTTTTCGTATTTTATATGAAAATTCAAAACATTTTTTAATAAAGTTTATTTACATTTAACTAAAGTATGTAGGTGCCATTTTGTTCGATAACTTTTTGCCATCTTGTAGGTAGAGACATGATCCCATTACTATAGAAATTTTGGGACTTCTGTTCAAAAAACCACGACAAGTGGTTTTGGCAGTCTTCTCGTGATGTTAACCTGACATTGCCTAAAGAATTGTGAAGAGACCGAAACAGGTGGAAATCAGAAGGTGCAGGTTAGGACTATACGGCGGATGCATTAACACCTCCCAGTCAAACTCTCTTAATTTTTGCTGAGTGGCTAAAGATGTGTGAGGTCTAGCGTTATCATGATGAAAAATCACACCCCTTCTGTTAATTAATTCCGGCCGCTTTCTCTCAACTTTTTGCTTTAATCTCATCAGTTGTTCACAGTAGAGTTCAGAATCGATAGTCCTACCTGGCGGTAGCAGCTCATAATGAATAATGCCCTTCCAATCCCACCATACACACAGCATCACCTTGTTGCGGGTTAACCCGGGTTTTGCCAGAGTCTGTGAAGCCTGACCGGCCTTTGACCACGACCTTTTTCGCACGTTCTTGTCGTACGTGATCCACTTTTCATCACCAGTTATAAGCTTCTTCAAAAACGGTTCGCTTTCATTACGTCGTAGTAAAGAATCGCAAATGAGTACACGGTTCATTAGGTTTCTTTCAGTGAGATCGTGAGGCACCCAAGTATCGAGCTTTTTAGTGTACCCAGCTTTTTTCAAATGCGCCAAAACTGTTTTGTGGTCAATTCCTAATTCTTCAGCTACGTCGTAACTACTGATATGCCGATCTTGCTCCACTTTTTCAAAAATGGCATCCATTTTATCCGTAACAGGGCGACCAGAGCGACGTGCATCTTTCACATCAAAATTTCCTGATTGAAAACGCTTAAACCAAATTTGTGCTACTCTCACAGACACTGCACTAGGTCCATAAACGTCACAAATTTTTTTCGCAGCTTGCGTTGCATTTTTATTTTTTTTGTAGCAAAATTTTAAAATGAATCGAATTTCTTCATTAGATTCACTCATCTTGACAGTAAAAAAAACAAATGAAAATCACACATTTACCTAATTTGAATTTGGAATTATCTTTTTTAAAATTTAAACTTTTTAAAGATATCAAAACCTGCCAGATACAAATGGTATAACCAAAGAGATTTTATTACAAGTTCATACATACTATAATGCGAAAAGACTTTTTCCCCTACCTATTATATATATATATATATATATATATTCGTCTTTTATTAATCTGTGTGTAACATCATGCGTCCAATATTCTATGAATGCATCCATCAAAGGGCGCAGCGAACTGCATCAAATTGATGCATCTCCGATATGCAATCCAAACTATACGTATCAAAATAGAAGGGCGCTAGGTTGCTGCCCAGTGGAATACCGTCGAGCGCATACTAAATTTAGTTACATAATTATAATGTCTCATGTTATTAGAGATATGTTTCTTAGTCAAATTGAAATCTGTGTTTATTACACCATCTATTAACAATGATTTCGCCTATGTTTCTGTCACTTACTTATTCCGAAAACGTACAATTTGGTCAATCGTTTTGGTCAAATGTTTGCACTAGTGCCATATCCATTTACGTCTTTTTTTTTTTTTTTTTTTTTTTTATACTACGTCGGGTGGCAGACAAGCATACGGCCCGCCTGATGTGAAGCGGTTACCGTAGCCATATTAACGCTCGCAACATAAAATATCGCTCGCGCGCCGCCACCCCCGCTGCCATCGCAGCATCTCCTTGCTTTCTGGTGACCTCACTCACTCGCAGGAACACAACAGCTCTCAAGGGAACCGTTATTTGGCTGCGGTATTCTGTGAGGTGGAGGTACATTCCCCAGTCGGGTAGCTTACAATTACGCTCCCTACCTCTCTTTTCGCCAGAGCTTCGTTTGTCAGTCAGCAGGGTGCACCGCGTGCAGGTGAAGTTGGCTTTGGTTCAAAGATGTTGATGAACTACTTACACCCCCAACTGAACACGTCTATAAATTATTCACTATTCTATCAATTTGGGATGTTCGATTTGTGAATTGCATTGTACTAAATTGGTTTGCAGTCACGATAATTACTTCTCGATCTTCACACGTATGAACAATATCCATAACTTAATTTGAAAACGTAACTATCATATAACAAAAAAAATATGTGAATTGTATTAGTGGTCTTCGGTTTATGGAATTGAAACCTATTCGATAAATTCATTTCCATGAATCGAATTCCATAAACATTGCTTTTTATTTTGCTTATAAAAGCAAAGCTGCGGTTCACTGTATGACAACGCCTAGCCAAAACCGCTGATCGTGGAGAATGCAAATTTAGTCCCTTCGTATGTAGAAGTGTGAGTGTGAAGTAAGGAACGATTTTTAAAAATTCCTTCGGGTTACCTGGGCATTTAAATCAACCTAAGCTAAGATGGGATTGGTGTGCGATGTTCATTCAGTACAATATAGATATTATGAAGTGTAAGTACCTTACCATCATTTCTAAGCCAAAGTCTAACTCACCTGCACGTGGTGTTGGTGGTTAGTATTAGTAGGCTCTGGAAAAGAGAGGTTAACAATACAACGGTAATCTATGGCACTCTGTATATCTTACGTTACTTCCATAAAAAAAACATGTCATACCATTGGTTCTTTTCGACGGGAAAGAAGAACAAACAAAAAAAAAACTATTGTGGCTTCGCCCGCATAATAATTATTTGAATAAATCTTTTTTATATAAGCACAGTACAAGTAATAGTACTACGTTCAGTATGGCCACTCCCTGCCGTTCTCTCGTATCGATCTCACCTCCCCTCTGAGACAAACCGGGAACAATTTGTATAGCCCCGCATGTACACAATGCTAATTCACGCTATGCACAGACGTCATTGTTTTTGTAGTAGTAACCGACGCGACATTTGTATGGAGTAGCCGTAGTAGTAGGGTGTGGTCTAAGATCATTTTCCGGGATAAAAGTAACCTATGTCTCTCTTTAGACCTTTAACTACCATAGTAAAAAATCGCTTCAATGCATTGGTTCCTTTCGTCGTGAAAGAAAGACAATCAAACAGTTATATCTAATAAATGTCGAGTCGAATATCTCTAATCTAATAGAGACTTGGACAATGACCATTGGACTGGTCCACAGGCTAAGGCTAACAGCGATAGATAGGGCTATACTCGGGGTTTCTCTGAGTTCGAAATATTGTAATTCGACGGAGAACCAAAGTTGTCGACATAGCCTTCAGAGTTTGCAAGCTGAAGTGGCAATGGGCCGGTCAAATCTGGCGAGTAAGTGTTTGCAAAAAGGAAGGTATTATAATGGATGCCGCACGTAGGATAACGAAGCGTTGGACTCCCTCCTTCTAGATGGTCCGATGACCTTAAGAAAGCGAATAGAAGCAGCTGGATGTGGAAAGCGAAGGATCGTATTTGGAAAGCATTGGGGAAGGGTTATATCCAGCAGACTTTGTAGATCTTTTCAGCAGAGAGAGAGATTGGCAAGGTTGACGGCAAACGACCAAGAGGCCGCAGCCCGATGAGATGGTCTGACCAGATCCGCACATCTCTCGACTCAAATCTCCACAGTGCCCTCCACGTTGCGAAAGATTGCAATAGTTGGAGAAAAATTGTTACAAGTCACGACCCTCAGTAATGAGGTATACGACGCGAGGAGGAGGAGGATATCCAGCAGTGGGTAGATATACTCTGATGATGATGATGATCTCTAGTCTACAGAATATAATCTTGTTTTCAAGTACAATACAGCCTCTCGTCTAAATGGGTCTCTCACATTCCGGAACTATATTTAAGCTGCATGCGGGTGACATCCGGCCATTCACGCCTCATAACAAATTCCCTTTGGTTGTTGCGTGAAAAGAAGGCTTGTTAACTGTATGCCAAATAATGAATGTAGCTTTCAGGGTTTCCGTACAAAAGTTTTTTATGAACTTTATATTTATTACCCTACTGTGCTAAAATATGCGTTTGGTCCTTGTTGATGTACAGTATTTATTGTATAAATTAATTATTGTATATTATAGGCCAAAATAGTAAATACATACATGCATACTTATGATACATAGAAAACACACAGACCAAGACAAACAGACATGTTCATGCACACAAATGTTTGTCCTGTGTGGGAATCGAACTCACGAGCGTTGGTGTCGAAGCCGCGTCATTGACCGCTACGCCACCGACGACCACTCATCAAAAAATAGGTAGGGTGAGAATAACTCTAAGTACTTAATTGATTCATCTGTTATTTTGCGAAAGTCAAGTTTACAGGCAAATTCATCTACACTACGATCTAAGTTTGATTTTCGGAAAATAACACCAGAGGTGCAATTCTCGTAATTAAAATGTAGTCAAAATTCAGTTCCGATCCAGTCTCGATCTCACAAATGTCAAATTTGGGATTCTCGTATCACATTATGTCACTTCAATGTTTAATTTAAATGGGATTATATCGGAATACGACTGAGAATTAAACAAACTAAGAATGTTACATTGCCAACTAAAAGAATTGACAATAATTAATCAATAAAGACAAGTATATAATATTAGTCAATTCACAATTCAATCTCCATTCGGTCAACTTTCAATATGCGATTGTAGAAAAATTACGAGAATTGGCCCTCAGAAAGCCAATTCTCGTAATTATTTTACGATCACAGGATGAAAGTTGACCGAATCGAGATTGAATTGTGAATTGAATAAAATATTATACTTGATTTCTTTAACTAATTATTAACAATTCTTATTGTTGGCAGAATAACTTTCTTAATTTGTTTAAATTTCGGTCATATTTCTGTATAATCCCACTTAAATTAAACTTCGAAGTTGAATTTTGTGATACGAGAATACCATATATGACATTTGTAGATCGAGACTGGATCGGAACTAAATTTTGACTACATTTTAATTACGAGAATTGCCCCCCTGAATCAATTAACTAGATTACAATTCCGCTGGCTCCTACCTCTATTGTAGCAGAACCTCGTTAGTCAGTCAGCAGGATGCACCACGTGCAGGTGACGTCACGTACACCCAAAATCACAATGAAGTATAAAAATCACAATAGAGAGATATTAACTTTATTTACTCTGTTTACGAATTATATTTTTTCAATGACAGCGATATAAGTACTTTCTTACGTTCAAAATACTGCAACTATAAAGCTATGATTTTCCTCAAACACGCAGAAACAATAGCCCTCTTTCGTATGAAGTCAAGAGCTCTCGTCCTCTTAAGCAGTGGAGGGTACAAAGAAGCACTTGCACTGTCGCAGTATGTAGGTACTTGGAAAAAAATCATTGTTTTTCTTTTTTTTTCATTCATTCATCATCAAAAAACTATAAAAAGATGACATTCCTTCATCTTTATGCTACGTCGGGTGGCAGACAAGTTTACGGCTCACCTGATGTAAAGCGGTTACCGTAGCCATATTGACGCTCGCAACTTTGCTCGTGCGTTGCCACCTCCGCTGCCAACGCAGCAACACCTTCCATCTTAGTGACTCGATTCTCTTAAAGGTGTTCCTTTGTTGTGTTCAATACCCCTTAAAGGAATTGTTTTTTGACTACGGTATCTGTGTCCGTCTACACCAACACGCAAGTTAATTGAATCTAGATGCTATGTTGCAAGTTAATTAAATCTAAATGCTATTTTTGTAAAAAAAGTAAATCTAATATACGATCACAATATAAATATGCCATTCAAAATGATACATGCTCTGGTTATATTTATGGGAAAAGCACTTACATATCAGGAATCAAAATATTTAACAATTTGCCAGAATATATCAAAATGTTAGAATGTCCTTTGTTTAAAAGAAGACTGAAGGATATGTAGGTGCCTCTATAATTTGGATGAATATTTTAATAGAAATGTATAAATAGCTCTGACTATAAATAAAATATGTATAAAATATATGACGAATTATGATGATATTGTACGTCCGAAGTGGGCAAACTGTTGTGTCTAAATACCTGATTAATACAACCATTGTACACAGTTGACAATTAAGTATTATCTTATCTTGTCTTTTTTTTTTTTTTTTTTATACTACGTCGGGTGGCAGACAAGCATACGGCCCGCCTGATGTGAAGCGGTTACCGTAGCCATATTAACGCTTGCAAAATAAAATATTGCTCGCGCGCCGCCACCCCCGCTGCCATCCCAGCATCTCCTTCCTTTCTTTCTGGTGACCTCACTCACTCGCAGGAACACAACAACCCTCAAGGGAATTGTTATTTGGCTGCGGAATTCTGTGAGGTGGAGGTACATTCCCCAGTCGGGTAGCTTACAATTACGCTCCCTACCTCTCTTTTCGCCAGAGCTTCGTTTGTAAGTCAGCAGGGTGCACCACGTGCAGGTGAAGTCGACTTTCGTTCAAAGATCTTGATGAACCACTTACACCCCAAAATGTCTTAGATTTTGAAAATTTATGATTTAATTACTTATTTGGATAACAAAACAAATTACATTCATTTTTAATACGTGTTACGAGAAGATAAACAGTGTTGGTTTCAAGTGCGTCACATAAGAATACCTTCTAGCGTGTTTATTATTTAAATGCCTTTCAAAATATTTGCAATATCTTCCACGACATTACAGTAAGCTTCAAAATGTCTAAAATATTTCTGAGTTGAATATAAAATTTGTCGCAAAATTTTCAGTCATATTCTTCGGTTACTAAATTTTCGTATAACCCCAAAAATGTTTGTGAAAAGCATAAAGATTATTTGTTCAAATTCGTTAACTTTACGAAATAACTTATTATTTTATGCCAGTGTATTTATTTTGCAAGTGAGTGTTATGCAAATGGGATATAACAACATGAGTGTTTTTTACGATTTTTATCGAGTTTCGAAATAAACAGTACGACTGTTTAATACATGTTATATGCAGTTGTGAGTGTGATGATACGCAGAACTGCCCCCTTACCACCATCTCTTATTGCGATTCAATAATTGAATAGATTGCTTATTCATACCATTGAATAAGCGACGCTATTCCATTTGAAATAGAGTCGCTTATTAAAACTTTATATTTATTAACCTTCTGTGTTAAAATATGGGTTTGGTGCTTGTTGATGTACAGTATTTATTGTATAAATGAATTATTGTATATTTTAGGGCAAAATAGTAAATACATATATGCATACTTATGATACATAGAAAACACACAGACCAAGACAAACAAACATGTCCATGCACACAAATGTTTGTCCTGTGTGGGAATCGAACCCACGAGCGTTGGTGTCGAAGCCGCGTCATTGACCGCTACGCCACCGACGACCACTCGTCAAAAAATAGGTAGGGCGAGCATAACTTTAAGTACTTAATTGATTCATCTGTTATTTTGCGAAAGTCAAGTTTACAGGCAAATTCATCTACACTACGATCTAAGTTTGATTTTCGGAAAATAACACCAGAGGTGCAATTCTCGTAATTAAAATGTAGTCAAAATTCAGTTCCGATCCAGTCTCGATCTCACAAATGTCAAATTTGGGATTCTCGTATCACATTATGTCACTTCAATGTTTAATTTAAGTGGGATTATATCGGAATACGACTGAGAATTAAACAAACTAAGAATGTTACATTGCCAACTAAAAGAATTGACAATAATTAATCAATAAAGACAAGTATATAACATTAGTCAATTCACAATTCAATCTCGATTCGGTCAACTTTCAATATGCGATTGTAGAAAAATTACGAGAATTGGCCCTCAGAAAGCCAATTCTCGTAATTATTTTACGATCACAGGATGAAAGTTGACCGAATCGAGATTTAATTGTTAATTGAATAAAAATATTATACTTGATTTCTTTAACTAATTATTATCAATTCTTATTGTTGGCAGAATAACTTTCTTAATTTGTTTAAATTTCGGTCATATTTCTGTATAATCCCACTTAAATTAAACTTCGAAGTTGAATTTTGTGATACGAGAATACCATATTTGACATTTGTAGATCGAGAATGGATCGGAACTAAATTTTGACTACATTTTAATTACGAGAATTGCCCCTCTGAATCAATTAACTAGCTTACAATTACGCTGGCTCCTACCTCTATTGTAGCAGAACCTCGTTAGTCAGTCAGCAGGATGCACCACGTGCAGGTGACGTCACAGACACCCCAAATCACAATGAAGTATAAATAATCACAATAAAGAGATATTAACTTTATTTACTCTGTTTACGAATTATATTTTTTCAATGACAGCGATATAATTACTTTCTTACGTTCAAAATACTGCAACTAGAAATCTGTGATTTTCCTCAAACACGCAGAAACAATAGCCCTCTTTCGTATGAAGTCAAGAGCTCTCGTCCTCTTAAGCAGTGGAGGGTACAAAGAAGCACTACACTGTCGCGGCATGCTCTTTATATGTACTTGGAAAAAAAACATTGTTTTTAAACTATAAAAAGATGACATTCCTTCATATTTATGCTACGTCGGGTGGCAGACAAGTTTACGGCTCACCTGATGTAAAGCGGTTACCGTAGCCATATTGACGCTCGCAACATCGCTCGTGCGTTGCCACCTCTGCTGCCAACGCAGCAACACCTTCCATCTTAGTGACCGGATTCACTTAAAGGAACACAATACCCCTTAAGGGAATTGTTTTTTGACTACGGTATACTGTGTCCACACGAACGTCTACACGAACATGCAAGTTAATTGAATCTAGATGCTATGTCTTTTTACATTTTGAAATATTATTATTTAATTACTTATTTGGATAACAAAACAAATTACAATCATTTTTAATACATTTTACGAAAAGATAAACAGTTTTGGTTTGAAGTGCGTCACATAAGAATACCTTCTAGCGTGTTTATTATTTAAAGGCCTTTCAAAATATTTGCAATATCTACCACGACATTACAGTAAGCTTCAAAATGTCTAAAATATTTCTGAGTTGAATATAAAATTTGTCGCAAAATCTTCAGTCATATTCTTCGGTGATACTAAAGATTCGTATAACCCCAAAAATGTTTGTGAAAAGCATAAAGATTATTTGTCCAAACTCGTTAACTTTACGAAATAACTTATTATTTTATGCCAGTGTATTTATTTTGCAAGTGTGTGTTATGAAAATGAGTTATAAAAACATGACTGATTTTTACGATTCTTATCGAGTTTCGAAATAAATAGAACGAATGTTTTAATACGTGTTTACATGCAGTTGTGAGTGTCATGATTCGCAGACCTGGGGGCCCTACCGACTAAGCTGAAGCCAATTGCCAATTGGCATTGTTTATGGAATGGTATTCTATTTTACTACATATACTTAGTTGTAATACTATGTATGACCTACTGTGCAGAGACATGGACGCTGGCCATTGGGCTGGTTCACAGACTAAAAGTCGCACAGCGAGCGATGGAGCAATGCTGGGAGTTTCTCTAAGGGATCGAATACGGAACGAAGAAATTCGACGGAGAAGCAAAGTGGTCGACATAGCTCTCAGAGTCAGCGAGTTGAAGTAGCAGTGGGCTGGTCACATCTGCCGAGTCAGCGATGGCAGATGGGAGAGGAAAGTCCTAGAGTAGAGGCCACATATGGGGCGACGAAGCATAGGGCGGTCCCTCTCTAGATGGACCGACGATCTCAAAAAAGTGTCTGGTAGCGGTTGGATGCGGAAAGCAGAGGATCGCATATGGTGGAAAGCATTGGGAAAGGCCTATATCCAGCAGTGGGTAGATACAGGCTGATGATGATGATGATGATGATGACATATAGTTGGGATGTAAGTGGTACACCTTTGAACCAAAGCCAACCTCACCTGCACGTGGTGCGCCATGCTGACTGACAAACGAGGTTCTGGCGAAAAGAGAGGTAGGACATAGCGTATTTTTTAAGCTATCCGACAGACAATTCCCGTGAGGATTATGTTCCTGCGAGTGAGTGAGATCACCAGAAAGAAAGACAGGAAAGAGTACAAGCTGAAAGAAAGAAAGAAAACGTATATAATCTGGAAACGGATCGGAGACCCCTTTGATGTTGCTGATCTCAATGGGCGGTGATTACTTTTTATCAGGTAACCGACATGCTCGTTTGCTCCCTCTAAAAAAAAATCTATATAAAGATAAAACGTGATGATGAAAGCAACGTTCAAAAATTGTGGTTTTGAGTACTGAAAAGTCCATTGGTCAAGTCACTGAAACGTCCATTGTCTCTTCACCCAACAGCCCCAAATCTATCTATGCTGTTATGCATCCTGAATTTAAAGTCTAAAGCTTCCGAGTTTAACTTCAGCTTAAGAAGTGCCGTTTTACTAGATTTCTATAAGGAATGCGAGACGAGGAAGTTTTATATTGGCTTAGCCGATGACTAAAGAAATAAAACACTGGAAGTGAGCAAAGCATGTGCAAACTCTTGAAAATATATAATTGCATAGTGAAATTTGATGATTGAATTATTGAGAAACGGGTTTAACCCTTCGTGTACCAGGTGGGGTATGACATACCCCAGTCGGTAAAAAAAGTAGATTTTAAAACTATAAATATGCGGGATTTCGTCTTCACAGTAGCTGGAGGTGCAATGTTGTTATTCCGTATGCCGTCGGTCTCAGCTGTTGTTCTTAAATGACTGTCGTTAAGCCAAGTCAGTGACCTTTAGGCGGTTTGAAAACACTGGTCTCCGCAAATCCGTATTTGAGCAGCATAGTAGAGTATGCTCTAAACCCCTTTAGCTGCATAGTGTACCTAGATTTAAAAAGTTGTTAATGTCTTTATTAATATAAGTAGTGTGTAAACTAGTGATAATAAGGCAATGTCAAATGTAGACAAATTTAGAAAATAAAATGTATGTGAACTCATTTACCCTAAATAAAGCAAGTAAATTAGTAGCATAGAGGTCAGTCCCAGACCGGTGGTAAAAAAGATGATGTATGAAAGAAAGAACAGTATGAAGAATAAAAGTACGAGAAGCATAAAAGCGAGAACTAGTATGAATGTGTAATAGTAGTAACAAAGTCTCTGTTTGCCCATACAGAGGAACATAGTAAAAAAAAAAAAAAAAAACCCCTTTGATGCTGGTTCCCCAAGCTCGAGACCAAGGAGACCCGTATCCCAGCAGTGGGATGAATAAGGTTTGACGAATACTAAAGTTACTTTCAAATATCGTTTAGGCCTCCCCAACCCGTTTGGCCAGCGTGGGGAGTGTAGGCCAAATCCTTCTTCCGTCTAGGATGGACGAGAGAGGGTCGTGCTCCTGTAGTGGAGACTAAAATGGACCTGATGATGATGAAAGTTACTTACCACTCACATCCTATGTGATATTTTTAAAGCCACGTCCAGTAATCTATACTCGCCACTGAACAGTACTAAAAAGAGATTTGGCAGAGTGGAAATAAGCAGGATTTTAGTGACGGCAGTCTTCAGCGGGGGTTTTTATATAATCGAATTAACTCGAGCGGCTCTGGAACGTATCCAGGCTGATACATACCTACCATGAAATACATATAGAAGGTGTAATTGCCTTCTTTTTTTTTTTTTTTTTTATGTGAGAGGGGGGCAAACGAGCATGTGGGTCACCTGGTGGAAAGCAATCACCACCGCCCATGGAGACCAGCGACACCAAGGGGTCGCCGATCCGTTGCCAGCCTTTTAAGGAAAATGAAAACTCTGTTCTTGAAGGCACCCATGTCGTAGTTGTTCGGAAATACCGCTGAGGGAAGTTGATTCCACAGTTTCACTGTTCGTGGTATGAAATGTCTTAGGAAACGTACTGTAGTAGATCGCCAATTATCAAGATGATATGGATGGAATTTTAATTTATGGCGAGTTGTACGATAGTGGAATTCAGCGGCAGGTATCAAATCAAACAGCTCATCGGAGCACTCCCCGTGATATAATTTGTATAGAACGCAAAGAGACGCTACATCTCTGCGTGTAGAGAGAGAGTCCAATCGATCCGAGATCATTGGGTCACCGACGATTCGAGCTGCTCTTCGTTGTATGCGGTCAAATGGAGCAAGCAAGTACTGGGGCGCACCGGCCCAGAGATGCGAACAGTACTCCATGTGAGGTCGAACCTGGGCTTTGTATAGTTGAAGGCGGTGTCGGGGTGTAAAATACCGCCTGGCTTTACTAATCACACCAATCTTCCTGGAAGCCAGTTTGGCCTTGCATTCCAAGTGACCGCGAAACTGAACATCACTCGATATGTCGACACCCAAGATGGTAATGCTAGTTCTTACACTAAGGGGAGTACCTTCCAAACTAGGAGCTACGACGAATGGGGACTTTTTAGCGGTAAACGCACAAACCTGTGTCTTGGAGGGATTTAGCTGCACCAAATTCAATCTACCCCAATCCGAGACGTGTCCAAGGGACGTCTCAATCTCAGACACAAGTTTTGTTCGGTACTCATCGACGCAATCCCGAGAAACATTACATTGGCCAGTGTATCTTACGTCCACTGTACTGTCATCCGCATAGCAATGAACATTGTGTATAAGCAGCAAGTCATTGATATGCAGAAGAAACAGCGTGGGGGACAATACACAGCCTTGTGGTACGCCAGCATTCAAGCGTAGTGGGTCCGAGCGTGCTCCGTCAACTACAACTTTGATGCTACGCTCAGATAGAAAACTGGCAATCCATATGCAAAGCTTCTCAGGTAGCCCAAAAGAAGGAAGCTTCGATTGAAGTCAACACATTTTTAACTTACGTCCAATAAGTTAAAAAATATTCTGGTATTAAGTCGATAATCAAATATAAACAAATATTTCTAGACAATTTACACAGCGCCATCTAGTCCCAAACTAAGCGCAAAGCTTGTATTATGAGTATGAAAACTGATAAATGTACTTAAATACATTTTTTTTTTGTAAATACTATATTTAAAACACCCAGATCAAGACAAACAGACATGTTCATGCACATAAATATTTGTCTTGTGCGCGGATCGAACCGACGACCACGTTATTTAGCGCTTTTAAGTATTTCGATATACTACTAAAATGGCAAACAAGTACATGCCGCCTGATCGAACTCCAGGGTCATCAACTCCGACTCTGTAAAAACCTCTTCACGCCCTTTTTTGGAGAACTTGATGCTGTAATCTTATGAAAATATTAATTTTTCATTTGAATGAAAACTTGTACTGAAAATAGGTACCAACTATTTGTGATTAGATTTTTTTTTTGCTGACTTAGATCTCTCTTTCACATAGCACGGAGGACGGATGACCGATGGGGTCGAAAGGTTCTCGAGTGTAGACCACGTACCGGCAAGCGCAGCGTAGGACGACCTCCCACAGGGTGGACAGACGACCTCATTAAGACCGTAGGATCGCGCTGGATGCAAGCCGCTTCCAACCGGTCTTATTGGAGATCTAGAGGAGAGGCCTATGTCCAGCAGTGGACTTTCAATGGCTGAGATGATGATGATGATGATCTCTCTTTCTCTTTTTTCCTGTAGGTTTCGCGGGCCACATAATGATCATACTTATCACCCTTTTGCCAGAGCGTCTTTTGCTTGGCAGGGTGCACCACGTGTTGAAGTTGGCTTTGGCTCTAAAGATTGTGATGAATGATTTGTCTTTAATGTAAATACACATTGAGAGTTATAAAATAACGGTTTTTTTTGTCCATACTTTATCATATATTCCCATAAATATGAAATAAGTAGTGTTGATTGTGAGATATGCCTTTAATACTCGTACTAACGATAATTCAGTAATTTCTTCAACTGATTGCCGTTTCTTGTGGACAGGAGGGTTGAGTTTGAGAGTGAAGGCAGAGGAGGAGACGCTCTTTCATTGCTCAAAAAGTCAGTATTTGTGATTCAGCGGGGAAACGCAGCCAGTGTTCTTGCCTCCATGCCGCATGGGGCCGATATTTTTGAGACATAGTTATTTTTTTATCGTCTTATTTTTAAGTAATTTTAAGATCAGCTTATTTTTATTTACTTTAGTTTAGTTTTTACTTTGTTATTATATAGTGATCATAAATAAAGTAAAAATATATTCTAACGAGACGACAGGGACGAACTTCTTAGCTTCCATGGATTCACCGTGCGGGTGCCGGGTCCATCGTGTGGCAGAGAGAGAAACCCCAAGTAGATCTCGAGACTTGTGACACGGGTGTAGGTTTAAGGGGCCCCCTTTCCGACGTACATCAACACTCACCTTCACTACTTACTAAAATTTAAAAAACACAGGAAAACAATAAAAGTAAAGGTGAAAAACTTGACTTTTCCATAAAAAAACCTAAAGAGAGAAAAATATTTATACAAAGTCATTTTACCCTCTTCCAAAAACTTCCTACCGGAAAATAAAAGGGGCGTACATCAAAGCAATAAAGTTACTAATTACAAAGGCACCTACTTTTGAATGAAATAACTTAGATAAAGTTTTCATTATAATATCAATTCGGATCGTTTTGGGAACGGTAATTAATCTTATTGACGGAAAACTTTCCTTTCTAATTGGAATGGAAGGAAAGCTCGGGTAAAATAAACAAATTATAACAGTAACTACAGTTTGAGGGCTCGTTGGATGAATTAAACCCACCAAAAAATGATGCAGAATAAATCTATACTAATATTATAAAGCTAAAAAGTTTGCTTGTTTGGTTGAACGCGCTATTCTCAGGAACTACTGGTTCGATTTGAAAAATCTTTTAGTGTTGGATAACCCATAGTGTTGGCTATAGTCTTTATAACATTACTCTACAATCAATATGAGTGGAGCACGAATAAATTTGTTGCAAAAACGGGGGAATAAAATCCTTTTTAGAGTTTCCGTTGCGTGCGCTGCAAAAACAGTCATCTATGACGGAATTATTCACCTTGAAAAAACCCAAAAAAACAGCCCGCGATGGTATATGTCTAACTTTTCATATTGGCTCACTATAACCTTTTTAATTGTATTGCTACACTTCACACTCAATCCTCCTTGTCTCTCACGCAGACGAAGTTACGTGGGTCAGCTAGTTCATACTATTCACATAAATATAAAAACAGAATCGTTAAATAAACCCAAAATTCCCAAAACAGATATTAATTACATCCAGACAAGTCATATCAAACAAACAAATCAAAGGCAACTCGGAATTTAATTACCTAACATTCCTTAATAAAGCAAGTACGTTTAAATGTTTTTGTTAAGAAGACACTGAGGATGTTAAAGTTAAAAGTAAATATTTGCCAAATGTTAAGCAGGTAGTTCCATTTCTTAATTCTTAATCAATATCTAATAAATCAATCATAGGTAAAGAAAATATGTCTCTGAAATCAATGTTTCAATAATAAAATAAAAAAAACAGCATAACAATTGATGATAGTCGAATGAACATAATAGAAAAAATGTCTTCCTATATAATGCCAATGCTATGTGATATCAATTTTGATTGACAGAGCCGTAAATATATAGGTCTGTCAATCAAAATGAACCACAAAAAAAAAACTATTAATAATAAAACCATTACTATCTTTGAAGGAGTAACTTATTATTATTTAGTATCCTCATCTAGAACTAGTTCCAATACTTAGTAGTTTAGTACCTACCAAATTGTAGTCTTCTTTTTCCTACATTCATTTGCTATATATAAAATTTGAAAATGAAATAAAATATATATACAGAATAAGCCATAACTAAAAACAATATAAAATTGTTACGATTATGTATATGACAAGAGCTTTAGAATATGTATGTATGTATGTATGTATGTTATAATGTTAAAGTACGCACAGGCCACGCAGCGAGAGCTGAGGCAAACACAGTACTCACACAGACAAATTTTGGACTCATTTCAATGTGTAAAAGTGAGAAAGGAAGTACTTTACGTTTTACATTACTAAGATTAAATTCGCTGTAAGTCGTAAGTTTATGTTCGCTGTGCGACCTACCTTTGATATCAAAGGAATAACATGATTGATCTTATTACATCAGAGATAGAAGATTAGTTTATTACACAAATAATAATAATTGAAATCTGAACATAAAAACCTACATGAGGCAACTTGACCGCATAATTATGGTCCGATGTGAACGTCTCACGAAAGACGAAGATCAGAGTAGGTCATGCTTTGGTGCTCTCCTTCCTACTCTATGGAGCAGAAACGTGAACATTAAGAAAAGCCGATCGTTTGCGCATTGATGCATTTGTGATGTGGTATTGGAGGAAAATGCTCTGTATACCTTGGACAACACGCAGAACTAATGCATAGATACTTGAGGACTTAAAGTTCTCTGCAAGAGTTGCTACCACCTGTTTCCGCAGCATCGTCGAATATTTTGGCCATATTAGAGATTGACAGGAAAAGGGGAGACAACCTCGAAAAATTATTAATAACTAGCAAACTGGAGGGGAAGCGACCAAGGGTCAGATGCGTTGATCAGATCAGGTTCGATCCACGCTCAACACCACTATATGCGTGGCCCTTCACGCTGCAGCAGAAAGAATCAAATGCCGTAATATTGTCCGCACGAGGATCATAAGAGGTCACGGCCGACCGACCGACGACGATCATCAGAGAATAAAATGACTTGAGGAACAGGAGGTACAGAAAAAACAGTTCTGGTTCTAAAAGGCTAGCATGTTGTCTTGTATTTCTGACCCAATTTAAACCACCTTAGTGAGAAAAAATTCAAAAATCCTTTCCTAATTTACGTTCACTTAAATTTAATATTCACACCATTAAAGTTTCTCGGAAAAGCAGTAAAGACTACACTACTGCGCTTCGTCTTTCCATGATGAATGGTGTCTTAAAAGATTACGCACTGTTCAAGGTAATGTATTTGGTCCCAAGCTCAGGTTTCAAGATGTTTAAGTTTAATTACGAGTTAGCGTGTTGTATAAACAGACACTCAGCGTCCAAAATTTGTCTCAATTAAATGTAAATTGCGATAAGGCATCTTTATTAACAGTAGCTGTGTCTTTAACAGATGAAGTGGCGATATATATATGTTATAGTCAATATCTAGGCGCTTCTAGGTTTGACTAGTTGAATCTTAGATACCGCATCTCCCTTTCCAAAAGCATGTCGAGGTTAGGTTAGATTAGTGTTTTTAAAAGTGTTGGTCGTAACCTCATGGGGGTCCCCATGGATCTACAAGGGGGTCGCGTAAGGTCGCGACGTTGAAATTTTTTTTTTAATTAATAAAACGTTAATTTCGGAACGTAATCGACATCTATTTTAGACTTATTTCATTATAATATCGTTTATTCGATTTTTTTGTATTTTAATAAATTATAAATCCGATACTTAACTATGAAAATAAATAAAACTGTACGGATTTGATATTTGTAATATAATAAAATACATACAGGTTAGGAACTTTGGAGGGTAGGGGTTCGCAAGATATTGTTACATACCTTATTATGTAAAAATGTTTTCTCTCCACGAAAAAGTTTGAAAAACACTGGATTAAATTGAGCTTGCGATCAACAAAAGCCGAGAGAGCGAGGCTCGACTTGCTATTGGAGAAGGTACCCTTTAATTTAACTTGTATAATTTGGGGGTATAGTGGCCACGGTAACCGCAGCACATCAGGTGGGCCGTATGCTTGTCTGCCTTCCGACGTGGTATAAAGGATGTAACTGGTTAGGGGTTCTAGTTCCCTGCTTTTATACAATGTTCTATGTCACTCAAAAATAATAAACTTCACATTATTATAAGGATAAATCGCGAAATGATAGACTTTCGACTAAATTTTAAGTTTAATAATTCGACAGCTACAGCTGTCCTTACGTTTGACCTCACTCACACCATCAACAAATTGTAGGGAAGTCTAATGAAATCAAACAAGCTTTGATGAACACTCTTGCTGAACTTCGAATAGTAATTAAATTAATGCAACGCCTTTACGACAACACGGTTTTCCAACATTTACTTTCGGAATACCGTTTTGTCGTATATTTATCCTTATATTTACCTAAAAATCTATGTAATGTCTTTAAAACTTTGTATGCTTGTAAAAGCATATTTACATATCTAATGAACACCTTCCATGTACACATACATGTTAACAAATAAATATATATTTAGATTTATTGTAAAGGACGTTTGAGTTAAAAAAAAGTATAGCGTTTCAAAGTTATATTATGACATTATTATTTATATAGGAAAAGTATTATTGCTGCTACATATAAAAATAATAATAATTTGAGCTATTTGGTTCGTTTTTAAAGGTACATTATAATCATAATGTTATAATAAAGCACTTGTACTATTCCACGTTATTATATTTAATATTACCGACCGGTTTCGCCGCTAATATTAAATATAATAACGTTCAATAGTACAAGTGCTTTATTATAACATTATGATAATAATGTTCCACCAAGTGCCAACAATCAACAGTATCAACTTTGTACATTATAATATATCAATGGAAGTTTTTTGTAACTTACAGTTTATGTTGCGATAATAGGGGCCGTCGAAATATCGAATTTGGTATCCACTCTAGAAGTCGCCTTGTACGACATCTACGGGAAGAAACGGAGTGATTCTATTCTAGTCTGCCGGAAACCGCACGGTAATTTATATTTATTACATGTATTTAAAAAAAACGTATTTAAGTACATATTTCAGTTGGCTAGTACCCATAACTATAAGCTTTGAATTTAATTCAGGACTAGGTGGCGCTGTGTAAATGGTCCAGAAATATTTATTTATTACTATAAAAGTGGCCACTTCACTGCCACTTTAGCGTGCTGACTCTGAGATCTATATCGACACGAGATTAGTATTGATGCACATACCATCTATACTGTCATGGATATACATTGCAAGTATACAAAATGTATTTTTGAAGTAAAACAACAGAAAGTCAATGAAACTCATGAAAAAGTAAAAAAATACAAGCTACGTGAATGAATAGGAAACAAAAGTATTTTCTGTACTAGTCTTTGTTCTATTGTTCGAAAAGGTACAGTCAGTGGACTTCCCATTTCGATCTCAAATGTAAAATTTATGAATACCCGTGAAGTAACTAGATCTATAGCCATGATTTATTTTGTAGTGTTTCGAGTTGCAATAACGATGTCGGAAGCGGTAAGCTGGCGATGGCATATCGATTCGTTTGGTATGTATTTTCTTAGGGTGAATTATAGTAATATATATTGTTTGTGAAACTTTATAAATATTAAATATTATTATTAAACTCCATTGATGGAGAGATCAATGCTTGGAGTTTCTCTAAGGCAGTGTTTTTCAAAGTGTAGGTCGCAACCTCATGGGGGTCTCCAAGCCTCTATAAGGGAGTCGCGGAAGGTCGCGAAGTTGTAAAAAAAACGTTCATAAAGATATTTCATTATATTTGTTTTATTTATTGTATTTAATTAACGATTCTTAATTATGAAAATGAATAAAAATATACTGATATAAAATTTCTAATAAAATAAAATACCTACATAAACTTTATACTATATAATAGGTTATTTGGAGGGTAGGGGCTCGCAAAATATTTTTACATACTAAGGGGGTCGCGCCATGAAAACGTTTGAAAAACACTGCTCTAAGGGATCGAATCCGGGACGAAGAAATTCGACGGAGAACCGAAGTGGTTGACATAACTCACATAACTCTCAGAGTCAGTTAGTTGAAGTAGCAGCGGGCTGCCCACATCTGCTGAGGCAGCGATGACAGGCGGGGAGGAAAATCCTAGAGTGGAGGCCACGTACGGGACGACGAAGCGTAGGGCGCCTCCGATGGACCGACGACCTCAAAAAAGTAGCGGTTTGATGCGGAAAGCTAAAGATCGCATATGGTGGAAAGCATTGGGAAAGGCTTATATCCAGCAGTGGGTAGATACAGGCTGATAATGATGATGACATATTACCTAATTTAGGGTGTAAATGCCTCACCATCATCTATGAGCCAAAGCCAACTTCGCCTGTACATAACACACCCTGCTCGAATAACGAGGCTCTGGTGAAAGACAGGCTATTGCACAGCGTAATTTTAAGCTGCCCGACTGAAGGAAGACCTCACAGGATACACTTTTCGAGAAAGTGTGTTGAAAGGTTATTACAAAATCGCAAACTTCTGATAAACAAATAAATAAATCGCCATTTACATTTTTTTCCTGTAAAATCTTTATGTATGTATTGTCTATAAAAAAAATTAAAGCTCGCTTTATAATATCACCATAAATAATATGACTGCTTCATCCCTCTTAAATCATGGAGATACGAATACGATAGACCGCATTTGTTTGTTCGTTCCGCAGAGACGCCTCGGGCGAGATCGATGGGTGCGTGTTTGAAAGCAAAGCCGGATTTGAGCCAAATATATTTACTCGTATTCTTTTGTAGCTCTGTGAAATTTGGATCCCCACTTGACTGAATTGTTTGTCAAACAAAAGTTTTGTATTGAAGTACCCTTACGCACGATCTACGATGTTTGTTAAATGCAAATAATGAATACGAGTACTATTTATACTTATAATTTATATTTATTTTTATATAAAGACATGCCAATGACAAGTACTATTTATATTATATATATATTTATTTATACTTATATATTTATTTAAACTTTATTTACCACAATTTAAGGGTACATAGGCGGTCTTAATGCTAATAACGTTCTCTACCAGACAACCTTTGGGAAGAGCAGATATACACGAATGCGGCATACAAAAATAAATTAACAACGATATTATAAAGTACAACAGAAAATATACATACATACACATTACATAAAGGCCAAAATATATAATACATATAAAACTATATACATACTAATTTAAGGAACTTTACTGGAACACTTGTACTGAAACGTAATAGACAGATAGTTTAGGAACCGAAAATAGGTGTTAATGTAGCATAAATCGTTTATAAAAAAATCCACAGGACAGGCTACGCCTAGTGTGGGAGATTAGAAATAGCATCATGTGCTGTAAAATATTTCTGACAATAAAGTATTATTATTATATATAAACATACATATACATTTGAATCAGAAGATAATTCATAGTTTTGGCAAATTGTCCTAAAGTTAACCATGAACTTTCTTTTTGAAATTTAATTTATTCGCGATTCTTCTGATGCTATCGGATAGCGCATTCCAGAGTCGATACTTATTACGAGTAGAGAGAGATACTTATTCAAATTTTATCTTCAAGTTAATGTGTAAGTGGCTCAACACATAGAGCCTAAGTTATATTCGCCTGCACGTGTTGTACCCTGCCGACAAGCTAACGAGGCTCAAGCAAAAGAAAGGTAACACATGAATGTAACAGAAGACCACAAGAAAAAACAATTCCTTTAAGGTGTTCCTGTGAGTGAGTGAGCTTAGCTGACGTAAGGTCGCTGCGCCAAACGAGTAAGTAAGATAATATTCCTGGACAAATTAGACACTGCCAACTAGTCCCAAACTAAGCAAAGCTTGTACTATGGGATCAAATCCGGAACGGAGAAAATCGACGAAGAATCAAAGTGGTCGACATAGCTCTCAGAGTCAGCAAGCTGAAGTTTCAGTGGGCTGGCCACATCTGCCAAGTCAGCTATAGCAGATAAGGGAGGAAAGACGACCTCGAAAAGGTAGCTGATAGCGGTTGGATGCGGAAAGCGGAGGCTCGCATATGGTGGAAATCATTGGGAAAGGCCTATATCTAGTGGCTAGATACAGGCTGATAATGATGAATGATGAAAGAGATTTTTGCAAATATTTCTGAACGTACTGTACTTTGATTTAAAGTTAAATATGCGATAACTACTCTCAGAGATACTTTTGTTGCGAAAAATTTAAGTCTCAGATTATCTCATTTAGTATTTTCACGACCTTATGAAAACTGGAACGTGTAAGCCTGTGAGGCAAACCATTTCGTAATGTCTTGTGAAAATAAGAATCATTTCTCAGGAAGATAAATGAATCATTTTTCATTTAAACATTCTATCTTTCACGCTGAAATGTGCGAGAATGTCAAGATTTCTCGAGATGGAAGGTTCAAGATATTTTAGTATGTAAAACATGAAATTTACAGATGTTAAAATTAGATTCTTATGCCTTTGAATTCACAATGGCGTCAAAGAATTCAGTAAAGGCTACATAGTCATGGCTACAGTTGCAATAGGCTATTTTCCAATGTTTAAAAATTGTATAAATTATTTAACAATATCGTAAAATACAGAAAACTATAAAGATCTGCAAACTTTCATTCTAATATCTTCAGTCAGACTTTTTTTAGCGTCGATCAAAGTTTGGCGGGAAAGTCCATTTTAAAAGTATGAAATTATTAAAAAATAATATTTCCATTGGAGAAGCAATAAAAAATGCTATAACTTTTATTATGATACTAATCACATAAACGTAATATTTAACATAGCTGTCGTACAAATTTCTGATTTGATGCATACAAAATACAAACATGTGACGTCACGAATTCGGTAGTCTTTTGTATGGAGCGTTTTGGGGCAGTCTAAAAATTGTGATTTTCAAATTACTATATCTCGAGAGATTTTTGTGCTATCGAAGTAATTCTTTCACCTATGGTTATATTATAGAGACGTCCCTACATATCAAAACGAAAGAAATGTTAGTCAAATAATCTATTATAATCTATATATATAATCAAATATCACGCGTGAACAACTGGACCGATTTCGTCATTTCTGTTTATGTTGTATTTATTATTGTCAGGAGAAGGTTTTTATGAAAGAAAAATAAGAAAGTTGCGCGGAAAATTAAAAAAAAAAATAAGAAAATTTAATTTTCTAATGTACCTTTATTATGTAGATTATTTACATACAAAAAATATGAATATGCTATAATAACAAAATAATACGACAACACAAAATAACACAACAGTCAACCCCAACCCCGGCAATCACAAACACAATCGCTTTGTTAAAAATAAACTTTTTGCCAGATTTCATAAGGATGATTTTTCTGAATAGAAATATTCATCATTTTAGGGGACCATTTTATTCGTCGTTAAGTCATAAATTTTTATCCGATAAAGACATTAGGCCCCGGCGTAAGAAGGAAATCGTCAATTCAAACCAGCAATCGATTTGATGCTACGGCTCTCGGTCTATAGTCGTAGGCTTTATTGACCGTGAACGGCGACAGGCGTAAAGTTTATAAAGATATTTTTATTCTGTATGCTTGGTCAGCGTTTGAATGCAGTGTATATTCTTATTGGTTTTGCATTTAAGAGAGAGAGAATACGTTTATATATTGTAAACTGAACGACGAATAAACCAAATGTAAACCTATTCAGACGTTTGCATCATCTCCCTCTCACACCACCTTTTACATGGCGACCCTGCCAGGAGAGCATGCTACTCTTAAATGCTATACCTATAAATACATATTAGAACATAGTGTATTACACTACAATAAATTTGTTTTTTTTTTCCAACTTAACAATTTACCCTTAAATATCGCAGAATATTGGCAATATAGTATTTATGTTAGCTTCTGTCTCTGGCTTCGCCACGAACACATTGTCACAGTGGGGTAAAAGTGTCCAATAAGTTAATACCGAATACTCCGAAATGATACTGAATGGATATTTTTCCGTACTTCTATCCATCCTTTGGCGTATAATATTTGTACTATATTATTTGGTGGATCTCGGTTTCACTGAAAAACACACACAGATGATACTTACTAGATGATATTAACAACAATAATCTATAAATATTTAAAAAAATCATCGTCTCCCCATCTAGGCGGGGGAGACGACTTTTTCCATTTTTTAAAATATTTATAACATCCTGGCAAGCTGGCCGAAATCAACTATTTAAAAATAATAAACAAAACATCTACTTAATAAAAATTCTAATATTAAATCATCTAATAAAATCTAAATCAAATAAAGAAGGCCTTCGCAGGCACCTCCTCAAGTTAACTCATGCATTGAATTGAATAACTAATGCTTAATTAAATGTTGTTGTTAAACACAAACAACTAGAATTTTATTTACATTTACATAAAAACATGAATATCCCCAATACTTTTATCGTAGTCAATAAGACCGCAGCCCAGTCATTTGTTTTACGGATAGTCGACAATGCGGTAACGGAAAAACTTTCTTTTATTCTCGACTCCTGAAAACATTCAGGGGATCTGATAGAATAGCGTCAAATTGTTGCAATGTCATCTTGATTCAGTTCGAAAACAAAGTAAAAGCGACCATTTTATGGTGCTTATACTGGGGATGTTAAAAATATTCGTATTCTCCTGCGTATGATTTGGATAATTTTCATTTGCAATCGCATCAAGTGAGTAAGGAATTTTTTGCGGTAATTCGTTAAGAGTGTTTTCGTTAATAAATAAATTTTCATAATTTATTGTTTAATGATCATCATCATCAGCCTGTATCTACCCGCTGCTAGGTATACCCTGGCTTCTCCAATCCTTTTAACAAAATACCCTTTTAAGGTATACCCTTTTATCGGACTATCTAGAAGGAGGGAGTCCGACTTCATTATCCTACGCGCAAACTCCATTCTAATACCTTCCTCACCCATCTGCCATCACCTACTCGACAGATGTGACCGGCCCATTGCCACTTCAGCTTACAACCTCTGAGGGCTATGTCGAAAACTTTGGTTCTCCGTCGAATTTATTCGTTCCTTATTCGATCCTACAGAGCAACCTGGAGCATAACCCTCTCGATTGCTCGCTGCGCGATCTTTAGCCGGTGGACCACCATACCGCCGAAGATGAAGCCGATTGCCACCGAATAACTTGATTCGAAACATAGGTCTTACGTTTAAGCTATTACTTACACTATAAGCCAAACACCTTCAGCTTAGTCAGTAGAGCTCCATCGTTCCTACCAGCTAAGTTAAACACAAGTAGCATAAATCTAAGTTAAAGTTTTTTTTTTTTTTTTTTTTTCACACAAATTACACAGCGCCATCTAGCCCCAAAGTAAGCGAAGCTTGTGTTATGGGTACTAGACAACTGATAAACATACGTAAATACACTTTTTTTTTGTAAATACATACTTATGATACATAGAAAACACCCAGACCAAGACAAACAGACATGTTCATGCACACAAAAGTTTACTTTTCGCAATCAAAAAATCCGATGGTAATCGACTTCAGCTTCGGCAGTAGGGTCCCAGACTGGGCAATCGGTTTTGCTGTTGAGTTATTGCATGTAACTGAGTAACTGGAAGATTCCTGATGATAATTATTTTCGCCATGCCCCATATTGGGTATAGCCAGCAATAGTGATGTATTTCTATTAGGCCAATTAATTAGTTATTAAAAAAAACGTGAATAAACATTATTTCCCATTCTATTGACGTACAAATACTATATGACGACTTTTTTTTCCAATCTATTGAACAAATTAAATTATTGACAAGATGAATCATCTCGGTTCCACGGTTTTTTTTACGCTCCATATTTTTTGAAGTGAAAACTTCTTTAGCGGCGTAACTCGCGTCAGGACACGTGACCTGATCGAAAATTCGTAAGACGGAACGGACGGAAGTAATGTCCCCCTCTCTTTCTACCGCGCGATGAAAATGTATGCCTGCTCCTGCTATTTATTTTTAATGTAATATACATTGTCATATTTGTGTACGATAGCGCAATAAATGAATATTGTATTTTACCACATAAATGATAATACTTTTATGCTGATAAATAAAGCAATTCGTGCGAAATGACTCCCTAACCATTCCAAAGTATTCAAAAATGCACAACGTTAATGTTTAGGTTTTCACTTCTGCCGGCACTCCCAGAGTGTAACCCGTTTTTTTTTTATTTAGAAAACTGATAATACCTACAAATAATCTTGTAACTGTAATCCTGTGATTGTAAGGTAAATTGCAGGAAATAATACCTGTAGAGTATAGTCATCATCATCATCATTATCAACCTGTATCTACCCACTGCTGGAAATAGGCCTTCATCAATGCTTTCCACGAAATACGAACATACTTTCACATCCAGTTGTTTTCTTGAAGTCATTGGATCATCTAGAAGGATCGCTTTGTCGTCCCATGCACGGCCTCCACTTCCATACATTTCTCTGCCATCACTGACTCGGCAGACGTGGGCGGCCCATTGCCACTTCAGCTTACAAACTCTGATGGCTTATTCGACAACTTTGGTTCTCCAACGAATTTCTTCATTCCGGATTATTTCGTGTCGGAGCGGCGATCACTTACACGAACAGCTAATGTAGGGACAGGTGCATGTGCAGTATAAAGTTTGCCATAAAATCTCTCCACCTCCAATAAGATCTATTGCATCGAAAACACGATTCGACCATCCTCTAGCTTAAGCTTCGACAGGTAAGCCTTTTTAGAAAGCCGAGAAGACTTTTAGCCCTTTATTGTGCGCTATCACATCTTCAATGCGTTTATTGAAGACCCGATAGTCCCGTTGTATCAGCCTTCCAATATACTTATTTATAGACGGAGTAACATTGTATGAAATTTATAAATTATAAAAAAAAACTATGGGGGTTAATAAACAATCATGTGACACAGTTGTGTGCAATCATTCAATCTTCATTGCGAAAACATTTCAACAAGAAGCCCAAACAACAGTTTTTTGATTTCCCTCGAATGGAGCTATAAGTGTTGTTATACTGATAAATAAAGCAATTCGTGCGAAATCATTTCCTAACCATTCCAAAATATACAACGTTAATGTTCAAGTTTTCACTTCTACCGGCACTCCCGGAGTGCAACCCGTTGTTTATTTTTTATACTACGTCGGGTGGCAAACAAGCAATTATGTAAAGTAGTTACCATGTAAACGCTAGTAATATTAAATATCGCTCGCACGCCGCCACCCTCATTGTCAACGCAGCAATTCCTTCCTACTTGGTGACCTCACTCACTGGCAGAAATATAACAGTCCTCAAGAGAATTGATATTTCAAATCCTGGCAAGGCTGCGGTCTTCTGTGACGTGAAGGTACTTCCCCCGTCCGGCACCTTACGGGTTTTTACTTTACAGCAGTTGAGTATATATTTTATTTAATAATTTATTTCGATAAATATTTCATACATTCGTCGTCAACCCTTACTTATCCCACTACTGGGATACGGGTCTCCCCTCAAATAAAGGGGTTTAGAGCATACTCCACCACGCTGCTCAACTGCGGGGTGGCGGAGGCCAGTGTTTTCAATCCGCCTAAAGGCCACTGATGTAGCAGGTGGCAAACCACCTGCTACACTCCAAAGGGTGTGATTAGTTCATCAAGGACATCTTTGAACCAAAGCCAACCTCATCTGTACGTGCTGCATCACGCTGACTGACAAACGAGTCTCTAGCGAAAAGACAGGTAGGGTGTATTTTTCAAGCTATCAGACAGGGGAAGTACCTCCACCTGACAGAATACCGCAGCCAAATAATAATTTCCTTGTGGCTTCTGTTTCTGGGAGAGAGTGAGATCACCAGAGAGAAAGAAAGGAAGGAGTATACTGGCAACGGATCGGCGACCTTGGTGTTGCTGATTTCCATGGGTGGTGGTGATTACTTTCCATTAAGTGACCCACCCAAATGCCTCTCTCTCATATCAATAAAATCATGTACGGCCTGTAAGGAAAACAAGAAATTATACTAAAGAAAAATATTATTGTTCAGGCAAAAAAGGAATTATTAAAAAAATACATAAGAATATTTTATTGTTTACTTATTTATCTTACGGCTATTAACTCAATAATACAGGTTTCCTTTCACAATGGGTAATTTAATATTCAGAGAACCAGTCAGATAAATAAAATTCTACGATGAACGTAAATCAATAAGAACAGCTCACTCATTGATACATATTTTATGGATCTCTATTCTAATTCTTTTGTTTTTTTTTTTTTTTAATGGCACGGACTGCACCAAAGCGAAGACAAGTAGAAAGGAGATGTGTACGTACATTTGACATTGCATGCAGCGTCAACGGGACGGGGGCGTACCACACATTCCAATCACTGTGTCTCCTGTGTAGCCAGGATTAACAGAGGCAGCCACCAAAATAGGCAGTGGACAGTGAAGACAATGACAAAAGAAGAAAGAACGAATGAAGAATGAAGCATGCAGCGTCAAGCGAAATACAGCGAGATGTGTTATGCATGGAAATACATCTGCTCTTCGCTCGTCTCCGTTTTCGTGTAGTCCGAGCCTAAGTCGCCCGGCAAATAAACATATGGATAGACTAATGCCAAGGTGTTAGCGTAGTCCAGGGATTCTCAAACATTTTATGTCCTGATCCGGGTATAAATTGTGGTTTACTATCAGTGAACCACTGATTGAAAATTCGTTTTCTCCTAATAAAACGCTGAGAAAAGCTCCGTGATCCAGACACGTAGAATTAAACATTTTGAGCTACTATGTCATCTAAAGTCACTACTAATGTGGACATTTTTTATTTAATGTAATATGTAACAACATTAAGTCCTCTGTACACGTGTCGTACCTGCCTGGATTGTATCATATATATAGATTATGTAGCAACAAACTACTAAATGTAAACTTACTATTGTAACTATGTAAATGCCTGCCAACAGTGAGAACATAACGTGGGTTTAATTGACCATTACATGGCCACGTTCCCTTGTCAAGCGAACACCTTAAACATAGGTATAATTCAACTTAGAAATTAGGCCAACATTAAATTCACATTTAGGTACATACCCCACGCAATTATATGCTTATGTAGTCGATTAGTTAGCAGTTACCAATGTTTTGTTGTCTTATTCACTCCTATTTTAAATGTATTCGAAAAAGTATTTATCAAAACACTCGCAATTTTTTTTTATTAATATTAATAAATTTAAATATATTGGCCCTGGATACAAGTTCTTTACAGCCGTTAGAATAGGCGTTAATTTGGAAACGCAATATCAATTTAACCTCGTATTCCGAAACTAACTGGAGTAAAGTCATCATCATCATCATCATCATCTCAGCCATTGCAAGTCCACTGCTGGACATAGGCCTCCCCTCTAGATCTCCAATAAGACCGGTTGGAAGCGGCTTGCATCCAGCGCGATCCTCCGGTCTTAATGAGGTCGTCTGTCCACCTCGTGGGTGGACGTCCTACGCTGCGCTTGCCGGTACGTGGTCTCCACTCGAGAACCTTTCGACCCCATCGGTCATCCGTCCTCCGTGCTATGTGCCCTGCCCACTGCCACTTCAACTTGCTAATCCGCTGGGCTATGTCGGTAACCTTGGTTCTTCTACGGATCTCCTCATTTCTGATTCGATCTCGCAGAGAGACTCCGAGCATAGCCCTCTCCATAGCTCGTTGGGCTACTTTGAGCTTGTCTATAAGGCCCATAGTGAGGGACCACGTTTCAGTGCCGTAAGTCATCACTGGTAACACACATTGGTCGAAGACTTTCGACTTGAGGCACTGCGGTATGTCGGACGAGAAGACATCACGCAATTTTCCGAACGCTGCCCAGCCGAGTTGGATTCGGCGACTGACCTCTTTCTTGAAGTTGGACCTACCTAACTGGACTACTTGTCCTAGGTAGACGTACGAGTCAACAACTTCAAGAACCGAGCTCTCAACAGATATTGGAGTGGGTACAACATGGGCATTACACATTACCTTCGTCTTGTCCATGTTCATTTTAAGACCCACTTGTTGAGAAACTCGATTGAGGCCTTCGAGCATCGTGCTGATATCTTCCATCGAATTTGCCATGACTACGATATCGTCGGCAAACCGAAGGTGAGTGATGTATTCGCCGTTAACATTGATGCCGAATCCTTTCCATTCCAGGAGCTTGAAGGCGTTCTCCAAAGTGGCCGTAAACAGTTTCGGAGATATCACGTCTCCCTGTCTTACGCCTCTTTTCAAAGGGATCGCCTTCGAGCTCTGTTCCTGTACTCGGACCGACATAGTGGCGTTAGTATACAAACACTTCAACACTTCGATATACCGATAGTCAATACGGCATCGCTGGAGAGACTCAAACACAGCCCATGTCTCGACCGAATCAAAGGCTTTCTCATAGTCCACAAACGCTAAGCAAAGTGGCAAGTTATACTCTTCGGTCTTCTGTATAACCTGCCGCAGCGTGTGGATGTGGTCTATGGTACTGAAGCCTCTTCGGAAACCGGCTTGTTCGGAAGGCTGGAAGTCATCAAGCCTGCGCTCGAGACGGTTCGTAATGACCCTTGAAAACAGCTTATAAACATGGCTCAGAAGCGAGATGGGTCTATAGTTCTTTAATAAGGTATTGTCGCCTTTCTTAAAGAACAGCACCACCACGCCCTTGTTCCATGCTTCAGGCGTTATGCCCTCGAGGACGACGGTGTTAAAGAGCTTCTGAAGGACTTTTAGTACCGGTGTTCCACCCGCTTTCAGAAGCTCTGACGTGATTCCGTCATCACCCGGCGCCTTGTTGTTTTTAAGCTGATTCAGGGCCATTCTAATCTCGTACAGGCTGATGTCCGGGATATCCTCGGTGAAGTGTCGGGTCAGCTTGGCTCTTGGGTCTTTGGCCGCGCTGTTAGCAGGCTTGGCAACGGAAGCGTATAACTGTCCATAGAACCTTTCGATCTCCTCCAATACCTCGGCCTTGGCCGACGCTATACTGCCATCTTCTCTCTTCAGCTTGGTCAATTGGCTTTGCCCTATAGACAGATTCCTTGCAAACACTTTGGAGCCTTTGTTCCGCTCTATCGTCTCTTTAATATATTTCCTATTAAAGAGACGTATATCGTGCCGCAAGGATTTCGAGATCTGTCTATTGAGCAGCCTGTATGACTGCGCGTCATAGGAAGACTGCAGTCTCAGCGAGCGTCGTTCAGCCATGAGGTTTAGAGTGTGATCGGAAAGTTTCTGAGGTCTATTTGAACGGCGGGGTCTAAAGAACTTAGAACCTACCGTTTGAACAGTTTCTACGAGCCTGTTGTTAATCTCGTCCACTGATGCTAAGTTCTCCAGGCAATCAAAGCGATTAGAGAGTTCGAGCTGAAAGTTCTCGGGGTTTTGGATATCGACACGAGTAGGTCGGAGCGTGGACTTCACCAAGCGGGACCTTTCGAGTTTAACGTTAATATTCAATGTGCCTCTTACCATCCTGTGATCGCTACCGGTTTTCACCCTGTGGATCACGGAGACATCATTGAATATTCGTTTCTCGCTGGTCATGATGAAATCGATCTCATTTCTCGTGGAACCATCGGGACTTATCCAGGTCCATTTCCTGTGAGGCGGCTTCTGGAAGAAAGAGTTCATCATGAAGAGTCCCTCCTTCTCCAGAAAGTCGGCCAGCCTCTGTCCCCTAGGGTTCCGTTGTCCATATCCAAATTGCCCCACTCTCAACTCATCATCGCTTTTCTTGCCCAACTTAGCGTTGAAGTCCCCCATAACAACGGTGAAGTGGGTCTTGGTCGTATGTATGGCTCGACTTACGTCCTCATACATAGACTCCACTTCATCATCTGGGCGTGACGAGGTCGGTGCGTATACCTGAATGACCTTCATCGAATATCTCTCAGATATTCTGAGTATTAGGTATATAACCCTGCTCGACACGCTTTCGATGGTAATAACGTTGTTAATAAGGGCCTTGTGGACGAGAAATCCGACACCACCTTGGGACTGTTGGTCACCTTCCCGGTAGAAGAGGAGATTGCCGGATTGTAGGGTTATCGTGTCCTCTCCCTCTCTACGGACTTCGGACAACCCCACAATATCCCATCGCATCCATCTCAACTCTTCCTCCAGCTCAACAATCTTCTCGTCAGTCCTCATCGTGCGTACGTTGTGTGTTACCAGGGCCAGTCGTCTGTTGGGGTGGTAGCCGGGTCTCTGCCGGGGATTCTTAGCACCCCCTGCTCCGTCGTTTCCCTGGCCGCTACCGGAGCCAGGACTAGCGGAGCTGCCGGGGACTGGGGGCCTGGTCCTATTTAGAGTTTTCATTAGGGGGGGATTTGCCCATAATCGCCACGCTGGGCAGGCGTGGTGGCGATCGCAGAAACGTACCTTCGCGACAGGGATGCTGCTGCCCATCCCTGCCCTGTGCCATTTGAGCTACGTTTGTTTTGGATGGTTATACCGCCATCAGTCAGTTCCGTTGTACCTCAGTCGGTTCCTACGACACCTGGTACTAGAGGGAGGTACTATTCTACTCTGCCGGTACCCCACGGCCAATGGAGTAAAGTTACTGCGGAGAATTTCCAACACGTCGTAGAACATTTAGAGCTACGACGTAGCTCGTCCGTAGCACGTATTTGCCTACTACGTAGACGTGGAGAATATTAGTTTATACATTTGAGTGACTTGCAATGCTGTTAAGATTGCCTATGCTTATGAACCATACGTATATTAGCTGCAATATTACTAGTATCTGTTATGGCTAAAGATGGGCAAAATGCCGAGCATTTACGATAAATACAATAATATCAGGTATCAGAGTCGGTTATTTAAAGTTTAAAGGGACGGGGGCCCACCACACATTCCCACCACTGTATCTCCTGTGTAGCCAGGATTAACAGCGGCGACCGCCAAAAAAGGCAATGAACAATGAAGTCCATTGCAGTCCCAGGGGTAAAACTACGGCTGCCTTGAAACTCACAACGAATTTAATCAGAAGAAATTAGTAGGAGTAGGAAGCTTTTGGAATTTGACTTCCCCTCTTAGCAACGTGAGAGACAGCAATATGGAAAATAAGGCATTAAAAGTCTAAAGAGATGGATAGTCAAGTGAAGCTCAACTGCCGTGCACTACGAGTTTTAAGTTTCTAACACTATTGGGGACCTAAAACATTGTGTTGTTACCTAACACATCGATTCCAATAATATTAATTGCAAAATCGTCTGAACGCTTGGTAATTCTCCCTTGTTGCTGAATAGTATACTACCCCGGATGCAACTTGCAATGAACTCAACATGTCATCCCGCTCTCGCTGCCAAAGATCACACTCCCAGAGAATATGGTATGCTGTTTGATCGAATTCAGAATTAGCAGTAGAACATTCGCATATGGGCGACGGCACTAATATAAACGAAAAGAGTTTAGCCTTAAAATTGCCATGTCCAGTTAAGAATTGCGCAACGGGGTGGTCGACTTCTAACCACTTTTTCATTAATCTATCTCTTACCGATTGAAAGAACAGACAGACAGAACAGAGTCGGTTATATATAAAAAAAAAGAATAAACACCAGACACAACTGATAATTGTGTAGTCAAATTAACCGATACCATGATTATTCATACACACACAACCAATTAACAAAAAGGACTCAAACTAGCGAGCACGCAGCACGTCCATTAAGCACGACGTCTAAAGTGGCAATTTCCGAATCGGTCCTCGGCAATCGTTTTTATAGCCGACGAGCAGGATGGGGCATTCGTCATCAGGCGTGTACGTCAGCTTTGGTGACGATCTCCAACAATACAATACAATACTTTATTACACCAAAAGCAGTAAAAAATAATAACAAAATATTAAGTACAAAAGACGGTCTTATCGCTTAGCGATCTCTTCCAGGCAACCTTGACAAGAAATAAAGGTAGATGGCGCAGCATATACTATATAGGTACTTAATAAAATAATATCATCATAATCAGGTCATTTTAGTCTCCACTACAGGAGCACGACCCACTCTTGTCCTAGACGGAAGGAGGATTTGGCCTACACTCCCCACGCTGGCCAAACGGGTTGGGGAGGACTGATCGAGGTTTGGTAATGTATTTCCCTTAGTCGCCTTGTACGACATCCACGGGAAGAAACGGAGTGATTCTTTTCTAGTCTGCCGGAAAACACACGGCTTTGCCGTTTATCTATGTATGCTTTTTTTATTCTATTAAATGCTCTATAGCCTAAACCCTTTGAAGAATATCATCTTATGAGATGTCATAGAGATAGGCGTTTTTTGAAGTGAAAACTTCCTTAGCGGCGTTGTGCACTTTTTGGGATGAGTAAAAAATGTTAAACACGCATCAGGATCACGTGTCCTGATCGAAAATTAGTAAGACAAAGCTGCGAAACTACAAAATTCAGCTTTAAGCAAAGACGAAATTCGAAATGACATTTAGTCTCTCTGCTTTATCTTAGCTGCGAGACTACAAAATCCAACTTTAAGCAAAGACGATTCGATTGAGATTACTTTTTTTTTACTACGTCGGGTGGCAGACAAGCATACGGCCCGCCTGATGTGAAGCGGTTACCGTATATTAACGCTTGCTTTATGTTTTTGTATGATAGAGGAGGTCGGGCCAGCGTGGGGAGTGTAGGCTTTGGCCTACACTCTCCACGCTGGCCCGACCTCCTCCTTCCTCCTTCTGTCTGGGATGGACGAGAGGGTCGTGCTCCTGTAGTGGAGACTAAAATGACCTGATGATGATGATGACATAGATAAATATGCTCGAAAAACATTACCCTTCGTGGACAGTCGGTTAAAAGAGGAAGCTCAGAAGCCGACGCAATACGTTTTATTTATATTAAGTAAAATGCTTTGATTGTTTATCCGTAATTTTATCGAAATTAAAGACTATAATTTTTCTTGTTTCTTTATTTTACATTCTCTTTGTTCTTCAAAACATTTCCTGTTTTTCTTTGTTATTCTTCATTGTTAATTAAATGAAAAAAATATTTCATAACCTTGTTTTTTTTAGAATTTATTAACTAGCTTATGTCCGCATTTTCATACGTGCGTATTCCGGTATCCTGTAGGAGTTTTAAAAAATCCTTTTACGCCTACGTCCACGTCTACGTATCTATTCCATACCATTCATCCGAATTTATATAGTTTTTTTTATATACTACGTCGGGTCGCAGACAAGCATACGGATGTGAAGCGGTTACCGTAGCCACATTTACGCTCGCAACATAAAATATCGCTCGCGTGCCGCCACCTCTACTGCCAACGCAGCATCTCCTTCCTTTCTGGTGACCTCACTCACTCGCAGGAACACAACAACCATCAAGGGAATTGTTATTTGGCTGTGGTATTCTGTGAGGTGGAGGTACATTCCCCGGTCGGGTAGCTTACAATTACGCTCCCTACCTCTCTTTTCGCCAGAGCTTCGTTTGTCAGTCGGTAGGGTGCATCGCGTGCTGGTGAAGTTGGTTTTGGTTCAAAGATGTTGATGAACCACTTACACCACATATGATGATATGACGTCGAAGGAGAAAAATAGTCGTTTGTCTTTAACCCGCGTCTTTTTATGTCGAATAAAAATTTAAAGTCAAACTTAAAAATTAACAGTCACTATTCTTGATAGATTACCAAACTGATATTGAATATATTTTTTATACGACGATGGTTGCCAAATAAACGTAGGTCTCGCCTGATGTAATGAGGTTATCGTTTTCAAATAGAATAGACGTTCGCAATACAAGCAGAATTACTCCCACGCTGGCACCCCCGCTCCGCATCAAACACAATTCTTACATCCATATCTGTATTAAATACTACACCTAAATAACAGTATAAAACATCACTAGATATTTTAAAATAAACTCTCCCGCCTGTCTGTTCGAACGCGATGGACTCACAATCTATCCACTACTGGATGTAAGCCTTTGCCCAATGCTTTCCACCAAATATGATTCTCCGCCTTCCACATTCAGCCGCTTTCAGGGGCTTTCTTAACATCATCGGACCATCTAGAAAAAGGGCGCCCAACGCTTCGTCTACGCGTGGAATCTACTCTAATAACTTTCTCCCCTATGCCATCACTTACTCGGCAGATGTTACCGGCACATTGCCACTTCAGCCTGCAAACTCTGAAGGCTATGTCGACAACTTTGGTTCTCCGTCGAATTTCTTGGTTGCGGATTCGGTCCCTCAAGGAAACATCGAGCATAGTCCTCCCCATCGTTCGCTGCGCGGACTTTAGCCTGTGGACCAGTCCGATGGCCAGTATCCAAGCCTCTGCACAATAGGTCATTGCAGGAGGATGCACTGGTTGAAGACTTTAACCTTCTGTATCTGTACAGTAGGTGGAATAATGTATAGGTATGTAGGATGGTAACACTGTGCGAGTGAGAGATGATGATGATGTTTGGACAGACGAATGAAAGGGACGTAAGAGAGTAGGAATGAAGATGGCGGAAAGTGTAAGACGAAAGACGGGTGTGATTTAAAGTAAGAAGTCGAATAAATTAGAAAAAGTATAAAAAAGTGTCTGATTTCGAACCCCAACGCTCCACAAAATTGGGGGCTCGTCCGGGATATAATAAAAATTAACTTTCGTGGACGTTGGCTGGTTGGAAATCACACGGCGACGGCACGGCGACACGTAGTTGGTGAATTCGGTAATGAACAAACGCAAATTCGGTGCAATTGAATCTGACGACACGAAGACGACGACGAATAAAACGAACGACGGCATGACGGACAGCGGAAATTCATCTAAAACCGAGCAGCAGCAGTTGGTGCATGTTTCACAGCCGAACCTAGTGTACGTGGAAGAAGCTATACCGAAGTACTCAGGTACGGATGCCACTTATACAGTTACAAAATGGGCGCAAGAGGTAGAAGACAATGCTGAATTATTTGGTCTAACACCGCTACAAACACTACTTGTAGCGAGGCGATCCCTAACCTCTACAGCGGCGGCGTGGCTCCGCACAGAAAAAACTTTTAAAAGCTATGAGGAGCTCAAAAGCGCATTATCTAAAGAGTTTCCCGACACGATTAACGCAAAACAGATTCACGAAATACTCAGTAGCAGAAAAAAACGTAAGAACGAAAGTTGTTATGAATATATGCTCGAGATGAAGGCTTTAGCGAAGCGAGGTAAAATACCTGACTATGTGGCAATAGAGTATATAATTGAGGGAATAATAGACGACGAAAGTAACAAATTATTGTTATACGGAGTGACGACGTACGGCGACCTGAAAGAAAAGTTTAAACTTTACGAAGCCTACAAGTTAAAATCAAAATGTGTGGCGAGCGGCAGTGCTAGCAATAACGTGAGAAAGCAAGCTATGCGTTGTTATAATTGTGGAAAGCCGAACCACCGTTCTATAGAATGTCCGAATAAAGCAGATGGCCTGAAATGTTTTAAGTGTAATGAGTTTGGGCATATTTCATTGAGTTGCAAGCAAAATGGCGGCTACGTAAGTAAAAATAGCTACGCAAATGCATCAAGACATGTGAACGATAATAGTCGAAACCGAAGGCAACCGATGCAATCCGAAGAGCGGCGAGCGACGCAGAGTTACCAACATTGCAGCGATGCACAGACTGCGAAACGCGCGATGTTCGGACTACAGCCGAACTTCACTTTGGATTCGATGCGAGATAGTCATTCATTCGGTCACTCGCAGGAGGACTGCGACGTTGGCAGCATTGACAACGAATGGCGACGGCGAACGATTGAACGTGTGAATGGAGTGAATGAAGCTCTCAAATGTGACATTTCCGGACCGACTGTGAATGTAAACAATCAATTACGAAGTTATGAAAATGGAAAACCGTTGATTTCGATACGTTTAGACGATTTTTCTACAAAAGCATTATTAGACACAGGAAGCGACATCAATTTAATCGATGAGTACTGTTACAACGAGTTAAAAACATACAAAAAGTGCGATGAAAACATGACATTAACGGGACTTGGTTTATGTGAAGTGAAATCCTTAGGAAAATGTGTTATACCAGTTACGATCGACGGGAAGATTAGTAATGTAACATTCCATGTTATTTCGAACGGCACTATGCCTTACCGTGTTATTCTAGGACAAGAGTTTTTGTTAGGTTATACAGTCATTTTCAAAGGAGGGTTGTTTCAACTGATAGACAAAGAGGATGAATGGTTGAAGAAGTTAGATTGTGTGGCATGTTCTAATTTTGTTGTAGGTCAAAATTGCAGTACTACTTTGCAGAAGGAGCTTATGGAGTGTGTGGAAACCTATCGACCGGCTCAGACGAAGGAATCCCCGATCGAATTAAAGATTATTCTTAAGGATGACATACCGGTGACACATCGCCCGCGACGATTATCGTTAAAGGAACAGGAAATAGTAGAAAATCAGGTAACTGAGTGGTTAGAGAACGAAATTATACGGGTGAGTTATCCTGAATATTCTAGCCCTTTAGTATTGGTTAAAAAGAAAGACGGATCAGTTAGAGTATGCGTAGATTACAGAGATATTAACAAAAAGATGGTTAAAGATGAATATCCACTACCGATAATTGAAGATTTGATAGATAAATTGAGAGACGCGAAATTTTTTAGTGTATTAGACTTACAGAACGGATTTTTTCATTTAAGGGTCAATGAACAGTCAATTAAGTACACAGCCTTTGTGACACATCATGGACAGTTTGAATTTCTTAGAGCACCGTTTGGTTTATCAATTTGCCCTAAGTATTTCACTAGATTTATCACAATTATCTTCCGAGAACTAGTGACGCAGGTTAATGACGCAGGTAATGTTAACTTTTATTGACGACTTGATTATTTATGCAGAAGACGAACAGCAGGCTTTACAAAGATTAAAGAGTGTACTAAAAGTCGCATCTGATTATGACTTACAGATTAATTGGAAGAAGGCAAACCTAGTATGTCAGAGCGTGGAATACCTTGGACACCTGGTTGAGGATGGAGAGGTGCGGCCTTCACCAGATAAAACTGACGCTGTGGTGAGATATCCAGAACCCAGAACAGTCAAGCAGTTGCATAGCTTTGTAGGTTTGACCTCATATTTTAGGAAATATATTCCAAATTACGCAATCATAGCAAAGCCACTTACAGATTTGTTAAGGAAAGATGTCAATTTTATTTTTGAAACTGAGCAAAAGATAGCATTTAACTATTTAAAGCAGAAGTTAGCGAGTAGTCCAGTTTTATCATTATTTAATCCAAGATTTCACACAGAGATGCATACCGACGCCTCTAGCGTGACGTACTCAGCTATACTTTTACAGAAGAATGAGAATGGGGAGTTACACCCTGTTTACTACATGAGCTCCGTCTGCTCATGTAGTAAACAGGGTCTGCTCATGTAACAAACAACAACAACCGAAGCAGAGAGCAAATACAGCAGTTATGAATTGGAAGCCTTAGCAATTATACAAGGTGTTAAAAAATTCCACCATTACCTATATGGAATTAAATTTAAAATAGTAACAGATTGTCAAGCATTCCAGATGACTTTAAGAAAAAAGGATTTGACACCGCGAGTAGCAAGGTGGGTTCTTTTACTTGATCAGTATGAATATGAGATCGAGCATAGACCTGGCAGCAGAATGCAGCACACAGACGCACTAAGCCGAAATCCCTATACTGCACTAGTGGTAAATTTACATGATGAAATAGGAAGAGCACAGGACCTAGATGAAGGGATAAAGGCTATAAAGGACATACTGCAGGAGAAATCTTATGCTGACTATACATTGGAGAGCGGTTTGTTATATAAAGGTTTAGAAAAACAGTTGGTAATACCCAGGAGTATGGAAATTGAGATTATTCGCAGAGTTCATGACCGAGGGCACTTTTCAAAAAGAAAGATGATGGAGTTAATCGGTAAGGATTATCTTATTAAAAACTTAAACAGGAAAATAGATGACTTTTTAGTGACGTGCATACCATGTTTGTTAGCGACGAGAAAGGAAGGACGGCAGGAAGGATTTTTGAATTGCATAGATAAACGTGATTTACCCCTACATACTATACATTGTGATCATATAGGACCGTTGACGCAGACTAGGAAACAGTATAATTATATTCTGACAGTTGTGGATGGATTTTCGAAGTTTGTGTGGATATTCCCCACAAAAGGAACGACTACTATAGAAACGCTGAATAAGCTCAAAGTTCATCAGCAGACTTTTGGTAACCCATCCCGTATTATTACAGATCGTGGAACATCCTTTACGAGTAACGACTTCAAGGAATACTGTGAGAAAGAGCATATTGAACACGTGACCATAACCACTGGTATCCCACGTGGCAATGGGCAAGTCGAGCGCATTCATAGAATCATAATTTCAATACTAACCAAACTTTGTATTGCAGATCAGTCGCAGTGGTACGAGTATAAACATGTTAGCCGTTTACAACAGGTGTTAAATTGCACTTTCCAGCGAAGCATTAATACAACACCATTCGAGTTAATGATTGGTACCAAGATGAGAATGAAGGACGATATTGAGATTCATAAGTTATTAAACCAGGAGAACGTTGAAGATTACATACATCAGCGTGAAGATTTACGACGTACAGCCAAGGAGTATATAGGTAAAATTCAAGAGGAGAATATCAGAAATTATAACAGGAAGCGCAAAGAAAGTATAAAGTATAAGGAAGGGGATAGAGTAGCAATTAAACGTACTCAGTTCGGGACAGGACTGAAGCTAAAAGAAAAATTTTTAGGGCCCTACATGGTGACGAAAGTTAAACGCAATGATCGCTATGACGTAGTGAAGATGGATATTTCTAGGGAAGGTCCCACTAACACCTCAAGTTCAGCAGATTACATGAAACCATGGCCTGAATTCACAGATGAATTGGAGATGTGAGTAGTTTTAGTGTAAATCTTTATTTTTCCAGTAGCCACGACGACCTCTCCTTTGCGAATCACTGTGTAGCTTATCAGAGCCTATGTAACGAAAAATAATATTATGTTTACTTAGCATATTTAAATTAGGATAATTTAAAATGGGAGATAGGTGTTTAAATAAAACAAATTTTGTAGAACGTTATAATATTGTATTTATAGTCGTATTAGTAGTTCAGTATTGCAAAACTGTACTTAACATGTTACAGATTGTTTTTGCTGTGGAAGTCTACCTAATTTCTCTTGTATTATGTAATATGTAAATTATGGAATGATGGTCTAAGCAGTACGATGCAGTAAGTTTCTATTGTAATCAATACATATAATAAAATCGTAACTGGCCGCTGTCTGTACATTGAAGATATATAAAAAAAAACTAATATAGGGGGCTTTATGAACGCAATAGAACCCAAAACAATGATTTTTAGAATTTTTGTCTGTTTGTCTGTTTGTCGGTTTGTCTGTTTATCTGTTTGTCCGTACGTTTGTGCACGCTAATCTCAGAAACGGCTTAACCTATTTGAATAGGGTTTTCACTAATGCGTTAAGGTTTGCTCAACTTAACATTTAGTGTTTGTTTCATTTCAATCGGTTCATAAATAGAAAAGTTATATCAATCTAAAGAATCACATATAAAATGGTACAAAATAACCAACCAATTGAATTGACTGAAACTTTTCAGTTGAATTAACTGAAACTTTATGAAGGTATTATGTTATCATCGTTAAAGTAAATAATACAATGAGACAGATGCTTAGAGGTCGTAGCGCTAACGCAAGTTAAGCAACCCCTGTCGTGGTTCCAACTAGGATGGGTGACCACAATTGGCACAAAAAATATATCAATTGGCTTAGTAATAACTCTGTGTGCAGAAATGGAAGACATATAAGAAAATCTATTATAGGGGGGCTTTATGAAGGCAATAGAACCCAAAACAATGATTTTTAGAATTTTTGTCTGTTTGTCTGTTTCTCTGTACGTTTGTGCACGCTAATCTTAGAAACGTCTTAACCAATTTGAACGTAGTTTTCACTAATGCATTACGGTTTGCTCTACATAACATTTAGTGTTTGATTCATTTCATAAATAAAAAAGTTCTATCAATCTAAAGAATCTATATACATAAAATTCAAAGTCCTGACTGACTGATATATCAACGCACAGCCCAAACCGCTGGGTCTAGAGATTCCACATTTGGCACGTAGGTTCCTTATGACGTCTAGGGGTACACTAAGAAATGTTTTTTCAAAATTCATCCCCTAAGGGGATGAAACTGGGGTTCAAAGTTCAAAACTGGGGAGACAAGATTAGTTGGACTATTTTATCCGAAACTTTTCAAAAGTACTTCTATAGATAAATGAGTAAATACGTGTTTCAGGATTTTTCAGTATTCAACCCCTACAGGGGTAAAGTGGAGTGAAAAAGTCTAAAAATCGTCATGGGTATTGTTTTTATGGTTTATTGGGTCGCTGGTTACGAAAAAACAACTAAATTATAATCAAACGTAGCCGACGTGACATAAAATCACCCCTATGGGGGTGCAATGGGGTTGAAATGTCATAATATGAATATGGGTGTTGATGCCATGGTTTTCTGGGACGTCAATTCTGAAAATGGCATCGATTTGAAAATATAACATAGTGTATACGAAATTACTTAAAAGGTTTTTTTATTAATTTTATTCCTAAGAGGGTAAAACGGAGGTCCAAAGTTTGTATGGGGAAACGAGATTAGTTGGACTATTTTATATATTACCTTAAAATTTACACGAGTACTTCTATAGGTAGTGAGTAAACACGTGTTTTAGTATTTTTCCAAAATTCAACCCCAAAAAGGGTAAAATGGGGCCAAAAAGTCTGAAAATTAACATGGGTATAGTTTTTATGGTTTATCGGGTCGCTGATTACGAAAACAACAACGATTTTAAAATTCAACGTGGCTAACGTAACCATCATCCCCTTTTGGGGTACGATGGGGTCGATATGTCTAAAACGGGGTGAAAAAGTCTGAAAATCGTCATGGGTATTGTTTTTATAGTTTATCGGGTCGCTAATTACGAAAAAGAACAAATATTTTATAATCCAACATAGCCGACGTGACATAAAATCACCCCTGTGGAGATGCGATGGGGTTGATATGTCATAATATCAATATAGGTGTTGATTCTATGGTTGCCTGGGACGTCAATTACGAAAATGGCATCGATTTGAAAATATGACACAGTGGATACGAAATTACTTTAAATGATCTTTCAAATTTTACCCCTAAGAGGGTGAAACGGAGGTCAAAAGTTTGTATGGGGCAACGAGATTAGTTGGACTATTTTATCGTAAACTTTACACGAGTACTTCTATAGATAAATGAGTAAACATGTATTACCCCAAATTTCACGCGAGCGAAGCCGCGGGCGAAAGCTAGTTAAAAATAAGTTAGTTACTACTAGATATTATAATGTGAGTTATTATGATTATGAGTTACGAATGAGTTATGTATGCGTGAAGACGAGTTGTAATGCAAGGATGATTTGATTTGATGATGTGTGTTTGGTCGAGGACAACCAAATTGCAGGATGGCCGAGTGTAGGATGGTAACACTGTGCGAGTGAGAGATGATGATGATGTTTGGACAGACGAATGAAAGGGACGTAAGAGAGTAGGAATGAAGATGGCGGAAAGTGTAAGACGAAAGACGGGTGTGATTTAAAGTAAGAAGTCGAATAAATTAGAAAAAGTATAAAAAAGTGTCTGATTTCGAACCCCAACGCCCCACAGGTATATAGTTCATTAAGATTTTTAGAAATTCGAAGCTGAAATATGACGGTGAATGTTAAAGATATTAGACACATCATACCGACTGCTTTGTTCTGTTCTTTGTTCTTGTGAAGCTTTATTGGCGGATACCGAATGAATCAATTGAATTCAGCCATGCGAAGCCGGGACGGGTTGCTAGTATGTATGCGATCCATCTATTCTAATACTATACATGCGAAAGTGTGTCTGTCTGTTTGTTACTTTTCCCGACTAAAGGACTGAACCAATTTGAAATGGACTTAGACTATATCCCGAGGAAGAACAAAGGCTGCCTTTTGGTATGCTACGAGTGACATTCGAAGACGCGGGCGGAAGCTAGTAGTATATATATCTACGGAGAACATTTTATATATAGATGGGTCCTAGATTAACATCACCGCAGTAAACGTTGGCTACAAAACGCTTACTCAATAGCTACTCATTCATACATGCATTACGCAAAGGAAGAAAAAGTACGTGAACACAGAGAAAGGCATTTTATTTACAACTTTTCAATAATTGTTTTTTGACTAGCGTTAACGTCATGCCACGACGGTAATTGGCATAAGACTGAGTAAATGACGGGCAATTACCTTGCTTTCTTCTCTTCTTACCAGAATGGAAGCAGATAGATCGCATCTATAGCAAAAAACATTTCAGTATACAATTCCATTTATTCACCACACCATTATTGCTTCGAAATAACGGTGTGGTGAATCTTTAAGTTAAGAAAACATCGCCTAAGGACATAATAGTGCTGGACCTTTTAGTCTAGGTAATAACAAAATCCAGGTCGTCGAGTTCCAGCGGCTAAAATTTAACCTGAAATCTGCAATATTCAGTGACGATGAAATATTTAAGTCCATTCTCACGCCACAAAATTCTTAGTGGCATTTTGTGAGATCCAATTTGCAAGACGGATTCTGAGAATTTGCAGGTAATTTTACAGCTGTTTGAGGATGAAAAAGTTCTTTTCAGTTTCATTGTTTCCTTTGAATTCGGTCTGATTAAAGCTTTACAGAATAAACAAAGGATCGGTTTAAATGGTAAAAGGCGCCTTTCAGGTAAAATATATTTCAAAAAACTAAATGATCCGCTCTGGCTTTGTCTGGCGGTTTTTTTTTTTTTTTTTTTTGGGACGGGGGCCCACCACACATTCCCACCACTGTATCTCCTGTAGATACTTATACATACTTTCTCCTTTATAGATACAGATTACGCATTACTGCCTGGCCGGTTATTGCGAACACATTAAAATTAATGAAAATAAATTTCAAGTATTTTAGATAAAATTAAAATTTGACTCATAGAAGATAAATTTCCAAACAGCCTTACTTCGCCTCTATGGGTATACGAAGACCAAAGCAGTTTTTAGGAACAGTGAAATAGTGCTGAACCCGTGAAATCTTTATTTAACATCGACGCTAATCCCAAAAACTATTACATTAAACAGATATTGATGAAAACGAATTCAAAAATTACTTCTCTTACAAAGTTGTACTTTTAAGTGTAAAAAAATTAAGAAAAAAAATGATAATGCCATTTAGGGACAAAGCACAGAATAAGTGATAGTACTAGCGTATTCTCGCGCGAGGCTCTGCCAAAAGAGAGGTACAGTACAGCGTATTTGTAAGCTGCCCGACTGGGGAAGTACCTCCACCTCACAGAATACCGCAGCCAAATAACAATTCCCTTGAGGGTTGTTCGACCCCATAGGTCATCCGTCCTCCGTGCTATGTGCCCTGCCCACTGCCACTTCAACTTGCTAATCCGCTGGGCTACGTCGGTAACCTTGGTTCTTCTACGGATCTCCTCATTTCTGATTCGATCTCGCAGAGAGACTCCGAGCATAGCCCTCTCCATAGCTCGTTGGGCTACTTTGAGCTTGTTCATAAAAGTTCTCGAGTGGAGACCACGTACCGGCAAGCGCAGCGTAGGACGTCCACCCACAAGGTGGACAGACGACCTCATTAAGACCGTGGGATCGCGCTGGATGCAAGCCGCTTCCAACCGGACTTATTGGAGATCTAGAGGGGAGGCCTATGTCCAGCAGTGGACTTTCAATGGCTGAGATGATGATGATGATGATGATGATTGAGGGTTGTTGTATTCCTGCGAGAGAGTGAGTGAGGTCACCTGAAAGAAAGGGTGTTGCTGCGCTGGCAGCGGGGGTGGAAGCGCGCGAGCGATATTTCATGTTGCGAATGTTAACATGGCTACGAACCGCTTTACATCATGCGGGCCGTATGCTTGTCTGCCTGCCGACTTACTATAAAAAAGAAAATAATTTGTAATTTTTAATACCATCTGGATTTGATTTTTTTTTTTGCATTTAATACCTCAAATCTGAAGATGTTCTTTTATATCATATTATTATGATCCCATTAGAAGCCGAAACGGCAGGTAAAACCGCGGCACGGTAAGTAAGAGTTCCACAATTTTATTTTCCAAATAAAAAATGCGTGTTTTTGGCTAAATATACATAATTTACGTAGAAAATGCTAAGTCACTACATAGTATAAAACAAAGTCGCTTTCTCTGTCCCTATGTCCCTTTGTATGTTTAAATCTTTGAAACTACGCAACGGATTATGATGCGGTTTTTTTTAATAGATAGACTGATTCAACTGGAAAGTTTATATGTATAATATATGCATAACATAGTAGAAATACACTAATAATTTAGAGGTTTCTAATGTGATGTCGTAAATAAACACATTTTTTTGCTCTTTTATTGCAAACGCTGGCTGAACCCAACGAGATAGATCAAAATAATGTAGTACAGTATTGTTCACCTTAAAATGGTCTACAAAAAAGTTCACGATGGTAAATGTCTATCTCTTAGTGGTAACACACAATAACCGTTATTTTATCCTTTGCTTTTTACAAGAAATAATGCCTTATTTACGAAGCGATTTTAAGCAATACAGAATTAATCCTTATCCAATTAAGTACCTTAAATACATTGCGCATTTAATATAGATCAATATGGCCCTTCACAGCATGTAATTTAAATGAATAGTTTAGAAGATATTACACATTTAAAATGCAGGGACATAACGGCTGTGGCGGTACCGGCCGCGGAGCCGGCGGCGTGTGCCTATAACTGGGGAAGGACTGGATAGGACAAAGCGCAAAGACCTTCTGTAGTACATTTAGTATCAGCATTGCACCCGTGCGAAGCCGGGGCGGGTCGCTAGTAATATATATAATGACTAGCTGGCCCGGCGAACTTCGTATCGCCCATAAATATTTTTAAGTTAATTTTTCCGATGAATTATCTTTCAAGTTGATGATGAGGTGTCTCTCAAATTGGATCAAACTGAACACACTGTGCAAAATTTTATTAAAATCGGTCCAGTAGTTTAGGATTCCATTGCGGACAAACAATGTGACACGAAATGTTTTTATATTAAGACAATATATTAGATGTCTTTAAAAAAAATATATATATAAAAAATACTGAACGCTGTGTATATCCTTTTGGTCCCTTGTGAAAAAAATCTCTGCTGGGATCTTTCACTGTATCTCATAAAGGTCAAAGAAATGTACAGCATAAAAAAATCTGCTGCTGTAAAATGGTTGGGCCATAAAATGCGGGGAGAAACGTGGGACTCACAACCGATGTTCATGTAGGAGTCGGTTTAAATACCACACAAGACAAATATCACACTAAAGTAATTATTATGCCAGTTTATATTGCTCTAGGCGAAATACGTGGGCTACATCTGTGTAGGAACAATATGGAATTTATTTAATTACTATGTGAAATGTGAAATGTACTTTTTACTTGCTATTTCTTTTAGGAAAATATTAAATTGATCTACAATGTTGAGTTAGTGGTTCATGAACATCTTTGAACCAAAGCCAACTTCACCTGCACGCGGTGCACCCTGCTGACTGACAAACGAAGCACTGGCGAAAAGAGAGGTAGGGAGCGTAATTGTAAGCTACCCGACTGGGAAATGTACCTCCACCTCACAGAATACCGCAGCCAAATAACAATTCCCTTGAGGGTTGTTGTGTACCTGCGAGTGAGTGAGGTCACCAGAAACGAAGGATATGCTGCGTTGGCAGCGGGGGTGGCGGCGCGTGAGCGATATTTTATGATGCGAGCGTTAATATGGCTACGGTAACCGTTTCACATCAGGCGGGTCGTATGCTTGTAAGCCACCCAACGTAGTATAAAAAAAAATACAAAAAAAAGCTTGATTTATGTGCAAAATAGGTTAGGTTAGGTGTGCAATGTATTTATTTGATGTTACGTTAAATAGTACCCTTTCTTTTAATTAAGAATTAACCTGGACAGCTCACTGGATCAATGCATCAATACTTGAAGAAATTACTAGGCCGGATCCTAGCCCACGGGGCCGAAATCGAGGTTGAGTGGAGCGAGTAGATTCGCTGAGTATATGTTCTCCAGTGATTTCAATGGAAAATGTATTTGATGATCATTCCTCAAGGACATGATCGATCTCATTTTTTTTTCTCCACAAACCTCAAGCATTTCGAGGTCTTTAATTATGATATGTTTCATCAAAATCGGCTCTGTGTTTTTGGGGCCTATTCTATTCCAAATGTGACTTTTCGGCGTATATCAGCTCCACTCAAAAATCCACTCGAGACTCTCCACCACATCTCCGCAGAGTTTTCGAATACTTTGGCCATATTACTCGGAGAAGCGGAGACAACCTTGGGAAACTATTAATAACCGGCAAGGTTGAGGAAATACGATCGAGAGGGCAGAGTTCAATGCATTGGTCCGTACAAATTCGATCTACACTCGACACCACTGCGAGGCTAACCATACCGCAACAGACAGACATAAATGGCGTAATATTGTCCGTACGAGAATCATGAGTGGTCACGACCCTCATCAACGAGGAAGACAACTCCAGCAGGATGCTTATTATGGCACTTAAGTAGTTTTTTTCCAACCGAGCGAACCAAGCTAGATTTTAAAACCGAGTGAAAGCAAAAAAAAAGTTTTTGTACACTGGTCTGTAAGTGTTGGGATCATCATCAGGTCATTCATTACAGTCTCCACTACAGGAGCACGACCCTCTCTCGACCGTCCCAGACAGAAGGAGGATTTGGCCTACACTCCCCATGCTGGCCAGACCTGGTTGGACAGGTCTGATCGATGTCTTATAGTGTAGTTTCCGGCAGTCTAGAATAGAATCACTCCGTTTCTTCCCGTGGATGTCGTACAAGGCGACTAAGGGAAATACATTATCAAATATCGATCAGGCCTCCCCAACCAGTTTGGCCAGCAATTTGGCCAAATCTTCCTTCCGTCTAGGACGGACGAGAGAGGGTCGTGCTCCTGTAGTGGAGACTATAATGGACCTGATGATGATGATGATGATGATATATGTACAAACCTATTTTGACGTGATAATGTCTTATTCATCGATCAACGCCGGCTGCACGCACGAAAAAGCATGACTCATTGTCATGTTCTGCCTGAGCCGAACGTGCAAGCGAGAGCAAGCATAGCTTGTGATGCATCTATCTCTCTCTCTTCCACTCCCGGTCGATGTTTTCATGACGTTATCACGTAAAATTATCGTCCGTAAACCGACTTTACACACAACCAATTTTTTTCAGTTCAATATTTTGTGTTCAAGCAAAAAAAAACCCTGTGATTGCATAATCTCGAATTAAATAATAGAAAAATAGTAAATGATTTTTCATAAAATGGTATGACAAATTGTTTTTAGAGCTACGCCATTATACGTGGTGAAATTGCTTGTTTCCTGGCCGCACTATATAACATATTGCCAATTACAGGTCCCTGCTTTGAACAAGATTTTGAATTAAGATTAAATAAAATGTATGGTTAGGTTACGAAAGAGGTACAATGGACATAATTCAAGGTATTTACACTAATCTTCCGGCGTTTGTTATGCGGCCAAGTAATGTTTGTTTGTAGAGATTTAGAAGATTACGTGACCTAAGTACTAATAGTACCTACGTAGGTCACGTAATCTTCTAAATCTCTGTAAATAAGCCCCATTAAATATTTATTTTATTCTGTTTTTTAGTATTTGTTGTTATAACGGCAACAGAAATACGTCACCTTTGAAAATTTCAACTGTCTAACTATCACGGTTCATGAGATATAGCCTGGTGACAGACTGACGAACGGACGGACGGAAGGAAGGACGGACGCACGGACGGACGGACAGCAAAGCCTTCATAATAGGGTTCCTTTTTACCCTTTGGGTACGGAACCCTAAAAAGCAGCACCAACCTCCACATTAATACAGTATTTTAATTTTTTTTAAGTACCAATAAAATTAATTGTCCTAAATTTATTCCTGAATTTTAATAAGAGAGTCCTTGAAATTAGGCTTGATAATCTAGGGGTCCGCGGACCGAGAAAGGCTAAGAAAAGCTATACTAGATCAACCGGCCAAGTGCGAGTCGAGCGGGCAAAGTTTTTTTTTGTGAGGGGGCAAACGAATATGTGGGTCACCTGGTGGAAATCAATTATCACCGCCCATGGAGAACAGCATCACCGAGGGATCGCCGCTCCGTAGTCAGCCTTTTAAGGCAAATAAAGACTCGTTCATGAAGGCTCCCATATCGGTAATTGTTAGGAAAAACCGCTAAGGCAAGTTGGACAGTTTCACCATTCGTGGTATAAAATATCTTCCGAAACATACTGTAGCAGATTGCCAATTATCAAGATGTGTTGTCAAGTCTTCTATTTAGCTTAACGACTGTCATCTAATGACAACTACTGGGACCGACGGCTTAACGTACCCTTCGAAGTATGGAGGAGCTCGAGAAAAATAAACCCACCTGCCCACCAATCCACACCCGCCTGATGTGAAGCGGTTATCGTAGCCATATTAACGCTCGCAACATTAAATAACGCTCGCGCGCAGCCACCCCCGCTGCCATCACAGCATCTCCTTCCTTTCTGGTGACCTCACTCACTCGCTGGAACACAACAGCCCTCAAGGAAACCGTTATTTGGCTGCGGTATTCTGTGAGGTGGAGGTACATTCCCCAGTCGGGAAGCTTACAATTACGCTCCCTACCTCTCTTTTCGCCAGAGCTTCGTTTGTCTGTCAGCAGGGTGCACCGCGTGCAGGTGAAGTTGGCTTTGGTTCAAAGATGTTGCTAAACCACTTACACCCCAAATCGCTTGTTTTGTATTCACTATAACTCACAACTCACAATTGATAGCGCAATGATTGCTGATATAAAAGTTTCACATTAATCAACGGCCCTGTGCACGGACACAGCCCTACCCGATTTTTTAAATGCTATAATGATTCAACTATAAAGCAAAATATGTTGTTCAATGAGACAGCTAGCCGTTTAATTGAATTGCAATTTTAACCAGTTGGCTGCGAAATAACACCCTTACACGAAAAAGTGTGCAACTTATTAAGAAATTTTTAATTTTGTGAACTAATTTCATACAGAATATAGCTACTATATAACTTTATCATATTTTATGGCAAGTAAAGTAAAATGAGATTATAAAATAGCAGGCAATGAACCGAGAAATGCGATGGACCGGCGAACGTAACAGCAGCTTTGGAATATTTTAATACATATATATTTCAGCAGCATAGTCGCTATCATACGTACGTTTTCTCATGAAATTTTATGAAAATAAATGCGATTAACATATTATTAGGTTACTAGAAGAATTAACATATCAGTTTACTAGGTTACAGCAAAAATATATTTTCATGTAGTTTTGGGTGGCTCGCTACGATCTTTAGAGCCATGAGCCAATCTCACCAGCACGTGGTGCACCCTGCTGATTGACTAACGAGGCTCTGACAAAAGAAAGGTAGCGTACAGCGTATTTGTAAGCTGCCCGACTGGGGAAAGTACCTCCACCTCACAGAAATCCGCAGCCAAATAACAATTCCCTTGAGGGTTGTTGTGTTCCTGCGAGTGAGTGATGTCACCAGAAAGGAAGGAGTTGCTGCGAGCGGGGGTGGCAGCGCGCGAGCGATATTTCATGTTGCGAGCGTTCATATGGCTACAGTAACCGCTTTACATCAGGTGGACCGTATGCTTGTCTGCCACCCGACGTGGTACAAAAAACAAATTATAATAATTATAAAATTATTTATATTAAAATAACATGATGCTCACGGCCGTGGAGTTGAGAAGCTCGTAGGCGTAACGACGCCTACGAGCTTCATCACTTAGAATGGCACGCGCAACCTAAGTGATCACGCAAGTTAAGCAACGTCGACCGTAGCCTGTCTATGGATGGGTTCATTTATCTTGAATTCCGTGCTATGAAGGACACGTTAAGCCGTCCATGAAATCTCGCAGCGCCACGGCCTCAGTGACTATGATCTTTTTGCTCACGTAGATTTTTTCATATTATATAGGTGACAAATAAGCATACGATCTGCAAGATGGTAAGCAGATATCGCAGCCAATACACGTGGATAAGATTTAAAATAATTTGCCGCAAAAATAGCCCTTTCTGGCCGCTGCTCTTTCAGCGAGAAATGACCCTACCGATGAAAGCGAATTCATTAGAACCCTAAAAAAACACAAGGTAATTAAATAGAACAATTGTAACCCATACATTATCCTGTATCCTATCCGGAAAAAGATGGGTTGCTTGTTATAAGACAATGTTTCCATTGTATTTCCATATTTGTTGATAGAAAAAATATTTATACAAGCTTTTAAATAATTTTTGCTTTAAATTTTTAATTTTATATTTATAATTGACAATCCCGACGGTCGAATGGCTCACCATGTCCACTTTGACTCCGGAGTCACGCGCACAAGACAATTATTGCGATTCAATAACTGAATAGACTGCTTATTCATACTAATGAATAAGCGACTCTATTCCATTTGAAATAGAGTCGCTTATTCTTTGGTATGGATAAGCATTCCATTTAGTTATTCCATTTGAAATAGAGTCGCTTATTCATTGGTATGAATAAGCATTCTATTCAGTTATTGAATCGCAATAAGAGATGGCGGTAAGGGGGCTGTTTGTCTTGGTCTGAGTGTTTTCTATGTATTAAATGTAGGTATTTACAAAAAAAAAAAAAAATGATATATCAATGGTTCCTCAACATCTTTGAACCAAAGCCAAATTCACCTGCACGCGGTGCACCCTGTTGAGTGACAAACAAAGCCTTGGCGAAAAGAGAGGTAGGGAGCGTAATTGTAAGCTGTCCGACTGGGGAATGTACCTCCACCTCACAGATTACCGCGGCCAAATAACAATTCCCTTGAGGGTTGTTGTGTTCCTGCGAGTAAGTGAGGTCACCAGGAAGGAAGTAGATGCTGTGTTGGCGGCGGGGGTGGCGGCGCGCGAGGAATATTTTATGTTTCGAGCGTTAATATGGCTACGGTAACCGCTCCACATCAGGCTGACCGTATGCTTGTCTGCCACACGTTATTTTTTATCCTTTTTCAGAGCTTTTTTTCACAGTAGTCTTTCTCCAAATGTAGAAATTGGGGCTATATGTATGACCCTCTATTAGAATTGTTTCATTTAACCCTTTTCAAGTAGTTCGTTCATCAGTTATGTTAGCCATAGTGCAAGCATAGTGCAAGCACAGAGAACATGGTGTGCTGATTGATCGAATTCATGATTAGCAGCAGAACATTGGCATAAGGGCAACGGCACTAGCACAAATAGTGGACCAGTGGGGATCGATTTATCCCAGTTTCGGAATCAACCTATATTAATATTATAAAGCTGAAGAGTTTGTTTGTTTGTTTGGTTGAACGCACTAATCTCAGGAACTACTCATCTGAATTAAATAATTCTTTTAGTGTTAGATAACCTATAGTTCAAGGAAGGCTATAGGCTATATAACATTACGCTAACCAATAGGAGCGGAGCACCAATGAAAAATGTTGCACCAATGAAAAATGGGAAAAATATGTCTTTTGAGGGCTTTCGTTGCGTGCGCTGCGTAAACAGTTGAAGTTACGCAAAAATCATGTATGATAGAAATGTTCCTCTTTAAAAGTTCTAGAAAAAGTCTGCGATAGCATATGTCTATCTTTTAAGATTGACTCACTATAACCTTTTTTTATGGTAATCAAATTTCTTGGCAATTAATGGATTATTTGCAAACAAATTTGAAAGCAGGTATAAAATTTGTAGGTACCTACATAAATTATTCACCATAAGTTTTTTTTTCATTATACGGTTATGTTAAGTACTTGATTTCCTATGGTCTTACCACGATAACTGATATTGACGCAGTCGAAGTCGCAGGCAACAGCCAGTGTTTTATATAAAAAAAACCGGACAAGTGCGAGTCGGACTCGCCCACCAAGGGTTCCGTAGGTACGTAGTATCATTATTAAATTTGATATTTTTCATTATAAATAAGAAATAATGCGTCGAAAAAAAATAAATAAAATATATTTTGCAATGTGTACATCAAGCCCTTTCATATGATACCCCATTTGAACTAGTAGTTTCAATTTGAAATTTCGACACCCTATAAAAAATATAGACCCCCTATTTTTTTAGATCTATTTACAAATGTATAGTTTTGAGATTTATTCCTGTACTTGTAGTCTATAACGATGTTACTTGCCAAATTTCATAGTTCTAGGTCAACGGGAAGTACCCTATAGGTTTTGATTCCTTTGAGTGTGTCGAAATATGCGTTTTTTGCTGAATAAACGGCCGTAACTTTTTTCTACGTAAACTTAGCAGTTTGATTTTTTTTTAACTTCATGGGACCGTAGACCTGTGTATACAGTTCAAATTTCAGCTTGATACCTCCACGCATTCTCGACATAGAAATGTTTGACAGACAGACAGACAGACAGACAGACAGACAGACAGACAGACAGACAGACAGACAGACAGACAGACAGACAGACAGACAGACAGACAGACAGACAGACAGACAGACAGACAGACAGACAGACAGACGGACAACAAAGTGATCTTATAAGGGTTCCGTTTTTCCTTTTGAGGTTCGGAACCCTAAAAAACGATTTCTCTTAACAAAGAAATTGTTTACCATACCCAACGTTCCAGGTAACCTTTTGTTAGACGAGAAACGAAAAAGAAAGTTTAAATTGGGCGAACAACTTCGACACAATGAGGCGCAATCCATTTTATGGGATGATATTAAGGGAATCGATATCAACTGCTTTCTTTGTGATAAGTTACCTGTACGTAGAAACCTAAAACTCTGCATTGATTTTTAGGGTTCCATACCTCCAAATGAAAAAGCGGAACCCTTATAGGATCCCTTCGTTGTCAGTCCGTCTGTCAAGACCCTTTTTCTTAGGAACACTTAGAGGTAACAAGTTGAAATTAATATCACATACTATATATATAGGTCTGCAATGTCTTAAAGCAGTGAAAAAATCAAGCTTCTAAATCGACGCAATCAGAAGATACGGTCGTTTATGTTCCATTTACATCGCATACTTTGACATTCGCAAAGGGATTTTTTTTTTAAATATTTATAATATTCTTGCAAGTCGACCGAAACAACAATTTAAATAAAAATTCGCAAAGGGAATCAAAACTTATAGGGTACTTCCTATTGACCTCATCAAATTTGGCAAGTATCATGAAATTTGGCAAGAAGCAATGTCATGCAACACAAAGTAAAGGAAAAAATCCGAAAATGGTAAATTAGTAGTATTTAAAAAAAAATGTTGAATGTAGCTGCACATCCTATAAGTTTGTACGGAACCCTGGCTGCGCGAGTCTGACTCGCACTTTACCGGCTTTTATTTCATACTACGTCCAGTGGCAAGTAAGCAGGTCCGCTAGTACAACATAAAGTGCCGTTGCCGCGCCTCCACCACAGCTATCCTCGCAGCCTCTTCCTCCCTCATGACTTCACTCACCAGCAGAGATGTAAAGTAGTTCACCATCATCTTTCACCCAAAGCCAATCGCATACATCAATTTGTTTTATATAAGAGGGGGCAAACGAGCATGTGGGTCACCTGATGGAAAGCAATTACCACCGCCCATGGAGATCAGCAACACCAAGGGGTCGCCGGTCCGTTGCCAGCCTATACTTCTTTCTTTCACTCGCAGGAACACAAAAACCTGTGAGGTGGAGGTATTTCCCCAGTCCAGCAGCTTAAAAAATACATGCTACCTCTCTTTTCGCCAGAGCTTCGTTTATCAGTCAGCAGGGTGCGCCACGTGCATGTGAGGTTTTGGTTCAAAGATGTTGATAAACCACTTACACCTCAACCCTGAACACCCGGTGCACCCTGCTAACAATGCTCTAATAGAAGAGAAGTAGGACAAAGCGTAATTATAAGCTTCCCGACTGTTGTTGCAAGCGTTTACATGGCTGCAGTAACCGCTTCACATCAGGCGGGCGATATGCTTGTTTGCGTACTGACGTAGTAGTAATCGCTTATCATTCATCGGCATGGACGCGTAGTATGCGTAGTGCTTCTTCCATTCTCCAAGCACAAATTTGTTACCCTAAGCCTGCCTTGAAACGATTGCTCTCAGCAATAAGGCCGCCTTGTTGTATTATATTCAAGTCTGTAATAATTTATTGAGTCACTGTACCTTTTTCCTTGAGTTTCTTGCCAGTTCTTCTCAAGGAGGCCCGTCGCCGGAACTGGCACTTAAATTCACTTTCACATTCAAGATAGTGTGATGAAAGTGAATCTAAGTTCGGCTAGAGTAGAAATGGTTTAGATACATGTTCTTATATTTAATTTGTATGACGTTTCTAAGTGCTTTATAAAGTCCAAGGAATAAAGATATTTTGATTTGATTTGATTTGTACTTTAAATTTCTATTATGCAAATAAAGTATATTCTATCTATCTATAATCCGTTGTAGTATTAAAATTCTGTGAATTTAAGAATATCATAAATTATAAAACCTTTTAACGAAACTCACATACGGAAGGTACAGTCAACATGGCAGATACCAACATGTCAAAATGAATTAGCATATCATTTACATACAAAATTGGTGATATCATTTCAGAGTTTATTCTGTATGTAAACTGACTGACAATGCTTTTAAATTTGAACAAACGGAAGTTAATGCGTTCAGCCCCCTTACCAACATCTCTTATTGCGATTCAATAACTAATAGTTAAACTGAATAGAATGCTTATTCATACCAATGAATAAGCGACTTATTCATTACTTAGACTTATTTATTGGTATGAATTAAGGTAGGTTAAGGTAGAGCTCTAGGGTTTCTACCAACTGAGCTAAACACAATTAGCAACAATCTAGGCAGTAGTTTTATTACAGTATTCAAAAATTCCGATGGACATCGCCTTCAGCTTCGGCGGTAGGGGCTGGTACAATAAAATAAAAAAATAAAAAAACATTTGTGGAATTCGAAAACGGCACTCTTTGGAAACATGTTACTTTTTAATTTGCGAGACTGCCATTTGTATTTTTTCATAGTGGCGACCTTTCGAAGCGACTCTATTTCAAATGGAATAGAGTCGCTTATTCATTGGTATGAGTCAAAGTCAATGTCAAAGTCAAAATATCTTTATTCCTTGGACTAAAAACACTTAGAAACGTCATACAAATTAAATATAAGAACATGTATCTAAATCATTACTACTCTAAATCCGCAGAGCTTAGATTCACTTTCATCACACTATCTGTGAAAGTGAATTTAAGTGCCAGTTCCAGCGACGGGGCTTCTTGAGAAGAACTGGCAAGAAACTCAATGCCGAAATGAACTGAATCAGTCAAACTTAATAGAATGCTTATTCATACCAATGAAAAAGCGACTCTATTTCAAATAGAATAGAGTTATTGAATCGCAATAAGAGATGGTGGTAAGGGGGCAGGTATATCGTCGTCAATCCTTACTCATCCCACTTCTGGGATATGGGTCTCCTCATCAATTGAAAGGGTTTAGAGCTGACTCCACCACTCTGCTCAACTGTGTGTTTGGTACGAGTAAATGCTAGTGTTTTCAAGGCGCCTAAAGGCAGTAGCCTTGACTTGCCTTTATTGGGGTGTAATTGGTTCATCAACATCTTTGAACCAAAGCCAACCTCACCTGCACGCGGTGCACCCTGCTGACAGACAAACGAGGCCCTGGCGAAAAGAGTGGTAGGGCATAGCGTATATTAAAGCTGCTAATAATATGGCTACAGTAACCGCTTCACCTCAAGCGGGCCGTATGCTTGTCTGCCACCCGACATAGTATAAAAAAAAAAAACCCGCACTGAGCATTGAGGAGAAACACCGGCAAGGTTGTATAAAATTGAGTAACAAATATGACTTTAATTACGAAACCTCCAGCGTATCAGTAATCCCTGAAACGCATTGTGATGGAAACAAATAACAATTAGCCATGCAATTTATGGAAGACTGGGAAATATAACGTAATTGTTTGTAAACACCACCATTTAGAAGATGAACAGTGGTTATAAATTGTATTATTCGACATTTTCTGTGCAATTTTCCAAGTGCTTACCTCAGTTATCCTACATTTTAATCACTACTAGGTATTTGAAAGTTACTTTTGGCATACCCCGCGTATGCGCGGGTATGTATACTTTTCAGGTCAGTCCATATAGCTTCAGTGGTTCTACCAGCTAAGCTAACCTGTACTTTTTTTTTTTTATACTTCGACGGGTGGCAGACAAGCATACGGCCCGCCTGATGTGAAGCGGTTACCGTAGCCATATTAACGCTCGCAACATAAAATATTGCTCGCGCGCCGCCATCCCCGCTGAAAACGCAACATCTCCTTCCTTTCTTTCTGGTGACCTCACTCACTCGCAGGAACACAACAACCCTCAAGGGAATTGTTATTTGGCTGCGGTATTCTGTGAGGTGAAGGTACATTCTCCAGTCGGGTAGCTTACAATTACGCTCCTTACCTCTCTTTTCGCCAGAGCTTCGTTTGTCAGTTAGCAGGGTGCACCACGTGCAGGTGAAGTTGGCTTTGGTTCAAAGATCTTGATGAACCACTTACACCCCATTACTTACCATAAATCTAAGCTGAAGTTTGATATTCGCAATAAAAAAATCCAATGGTAATCGGCTTCAGATTCGGCCCTTAGGATCAGTAGTACCATTGACTAGTACCATTGATGGTACAAGTGACCCAACTTTGTATCTCTAGTACCATTAAAGAAAAGTCAAGATATTCCCCGTGATAACTGATGGTCGGCGGTAAGGGCTGGTACAATAAAATAAAATAATGAAAAAACAATTGTGGAATTCGAAAACGGCACTCTTTGGAAACATTTTACTTTTTAATTTGCGAGACTGCCATTTGTATTTTTTCATAGTGGCGACCTTTCGAAAATTGTGTGTAGAGGTTCTTGGCCAATCGGGCAGCTTAGAAATATGCTGTACCTTGCCTCTGTTTTGCCAGGGCCTATTTCGTTACATACATACACATGATGCACCCTGCCTACTAATGAAATAATACCTCCACCTCACAGAATACCGCAGCCAAATAACAATTCCCTTGAGGGTTGTTGTGTTCCTGCGAGTGAGTGAGGTACAAAAAAAATGTATTTAAGTATTATATCAGTTATCTATTACCCATAGTACAAGCTTTGCTTAGTTTGGGACTGGATGGCAGTGTGTAATTTGTCCAAGAATATTATATTTACTTATTTATTTATTTTTGTATGCATATCTTGTCTTACTTATCAGCATCCAGATACTTTCAGTTTGCCTTCAGTATATAAAAAAATCAAATTAATTCTTGTCTATATCAACAAATAAAAACGACAATATTTTTTTTTTATATATAGCACAGCATATTGGCTCCACTTCGCCTGATGGTAAGCGAAAAGAGGAGCCCCAATCGCAACGGCAACGGACAAGAGACCTTGATGTCTTGTCAGTTGACGCTGCCATGCTGGCCCAGATATAATATATAACAGAATATTGTAAAAGGTAATTATGCCTTGTAATATATAAAAACAGTAAAACATGAACCTCATTTAAAATTAATACCCGTTTGTACTCGAAGAAAGCAAGGTCGTAAAAATGCTCATAAAAATAAAATTGTTCAATCTTGTGTAAAATCAGATTTGTATCTATAAAAAAAAAACATACAGCCACTTTGTGTTAGAGAGTTTTCAAACTGAAATGTTGGTTCAAATTGTAGTACTACGTTAGTACTATTACTTATACTGTGGTACTACATCTCCGATAATATATAGCCAATTTACATATCTTCTTAGATACTCGTATGTCACACCCCACTCCGTACATAATTATAACAAAAAAAAAATAACTGACTCCAAACATTACATTACATTTATGTAAGTAGATACAGGCTGACGATGCTGATGATGATGAAAAAAATATGGGACCAATCTGGAAGTAAATACACATCCAAATAAAAAAAAGGTTTTTTCTTATTGCACGATAGCGTGCCGCCACCTCCGCTGCCAGCGCAACTTCTTCCATTCTGATGACCTCACTCACTCGCAGGATCACAACAACCGTCAAAGCAATTGCTATTGGGCTGTGGAGGTACTTCCAAAGTCGGACAGTTTATACTTACGCTGCCTTACCTCTCTTTACACCAGAGCCTCGTGAGTGAATCAGCAGGGTGCACCACGTGCAGGTAAGGTTGGCTTAGGTTATAATAAAACCGGCCAAGTGCGAGTCGAACTCGCGCACGAAGGGTTCCGTACCATTATCTATAATAACGGCAAAAAAATCACGTTTGTTGTATGGGAGCCCCCCTTAAATACTTGTTTTATTTTTATTTGATTATTTATTTTTAAAGTGAATAAATAACTAAATATTATGTGAGTATTTCAAGCGTCTACCTATTGCCGTTATCAATTGCGAGCAAAAACGAGCAAAAATACCGGCCAAGTGCGAGTCGGACTCGCGCACGAAGGGTTCCCTACCATTATCTATAAAAACGGCAAAAAAAAACACGTTTGTTGTATGAGAGCCCCCCTTAAATATTTGTTTTCTTTTTATTTAATTATTTATTTTTAAAGTGAATATATAACTAAATATTATGAGAGTATTTCAAACGTCTACCTATTGCCGTTATCAATTGCGAGCAAAAACGAGCAAATAAAATTACGTTTGTTGTATGGGAGCTCCCTTAAATATTTATTTTATTCCATTTTTTAGTATTTGTTGTTATAGCGGCAACAAAAATACATCATCTGTGAAAATGTGAACAGTCTAACTATCACGGTTCATGAGATACAGCCTGGTGACAGACGGACGGACGGACGGACGGACGGATAGCGGAGCCTTAGTAATAGGGTTCCTTTCCACCCTTTGGGTACGGAACCCTAAAAATCACGTTTGTTGTATGGGAGCCCCCTTAAATATTTATTTTATTCTGTGTTTTAGTATTTGTTGTTATAGCGGCAACAGAAATACATCATCTGTGAAAATTTCAACTGTCTAACTATCACGGTTCATGAGATACAGCCTGGTGACAGACGGACGGACGGACAGCGGAGCCTTAGTAATAGGGTTCCTTTGTTCCCTTTGGGTACGGAACCCTAAAAATGATGGTGACCCTCTTAAATCCAAAATGTTGAGGGAGCGTTGTCATATCTTGGCTTACTATATTATTGAAACGGCTTCCACATTTTCTGTTCCACAATTCCACTTCAAATTGGCCCTACACGTCTGGGAAAGAACTGGCAAGAATCCAAGCGACTCAATAATAACGTGTTTAATTATTAATAATACTAATATAATAATAGTTGACGTGGTATTATAATAACTATTGGTCGCCCAGTGGTCTAAATTCGAGCGTAATTACTTTAAATTATGACTTAAACAGTAAACAATATAATATATAAATATAATATAAATAAATATAAAAATTTCTGGACAATTTACACAGCGCCATCTAGTCCCAAATTAAGCGCAAAACTTGTGTTATGGGTACTAGACAACTGATAAATGTACTTAAATATATATATTTTTTTAGTAAATGCATACTTATAATACATATAAAGCACCCAGACCAAGACAAACAGACATGTTAATGCACACAAATGTTTGTCTTGTGCGGGAATCGAACCCGCGGCCTCGGAGTCAAAGTGGCCATTGCTAACCATTCGACCACCGAGCTCAATATAGCGAGTCAAATAAAAGAGTATAAATAAATAAAAGAGCATATAATGCGTGTGTGTATCAAATACATGGTACTGTGTTTAAGATTTTGTTTTTTTTTATTTAATATATTTATATGCATAATAAAAAAAATATAGTATTCTGCATTCCTATATGTAAAAGGATATTTTAGGTGTAAATTATAAGTGTGCGAAATTTCATACTCGTAAAAATTTTCATAAAAAGGGGTACAAAGTTTTTGCTTCACGTATTAATATATAGATTTCTAATGTTGGCGACTGGCTGGATATAATCTTTTTATAAATAATATTATTTTGTAATTTGACATATTGTTTAATTTGTTTTTGGCCCGAGACCGCTCGGCCAGGTAGGTAACTATAGCGCGCAAGTATATGGAGTGACGGAGGCCTGGTTACGGTTTCTATGTCATCATTGTGTCTGCTCCATTTGTTCTAACAAGTAATATCATATCGTATTAAACTCGTTCTTTAATTGTACATATATCTACGTGTTTCCATTCCTTCATCATTCAGTCCTCTACTCCTTAATAACTAACTTATATGTATATCACTTACCTGCGTGTGTGAATAAAACATTGAGAAGTTTGACACTATGACAGGAACCGGAAGAGCTATCGTTAGTACACCCGCCAGAGCGCAGAGGGCGCCGACGAACATGCCCAGGTACGTCTTCGGCGCCATATCTCCGTAACCCACTGTGGTCATGGTAACAATCGCCCACCATAGCCCGAGCGGGATGGATTTGAACTGATTGTCAGGATTGTCCTGAAAAAAGAAAGTCGAATTAGAATCTGAAAAAATAACTTTCACTGATGAAAACGTGTGTTTTGACATTATCTATTTTTTTTATTATTCTACGTTGGGTAGTAGATGAGCATGCGGCTCGCCTGATATGAAGCGGTTACCGTAGCCATATAAACCGCTGCCAACGCAGCAACTCCTTCCTTTCTAGTAACTTCACTCACTCGCAGGAAAACAACAACCATTAAGGGAATTGTTATTTCCTTGCGGTCTTCTGTGAGGTGGAGGTACTTCCACAGTCCGCCATCTTACAATTACGCTCGCCATACCTCTCTTTCGCCAGAGCCTCATTAGTTAGTTAGCAGGGTGCACCACGTGCACGTGAGGTTGGCTTTGGCTGAAAGATGAATAGAGAGCCACATACACCCCAAAATTTTCCATATTATGTGTTATATTTTAAAACGGTTTATAAAGAATAGTAGTAAAGTTTATGACCGTCAGAAACTGGAGCGCGTGTATAATTTGTGTTCATGACATTAGGGGCGATTTGCCATAATCACCACGCTTGGCAGGCGAGTTGGCGCGATTGATTTTTGCGGCATGCGTTGCGGAAGTTGCACGCGGCAAGAGCAACCCGTTAGCTATGTCATTTTTTTTTTCTGTGCGCATCCACGTAATTGATAGGTCTCTAGCTTCAAGACTACCAAGACGTCGACAACAGACATCCTTCCGAACGTACTCGTACGTGCAAACACCGGCTCGTGGCACAAAGTGATGTTCTAGTTTGTACCCTTGGTTGCGCAACTTACGAAATGTCATCAGGGTGGAATATCTGAGTTTTTGTCAAAATAAAACGTAGTTGGCTTAGCTATCTCTAGATGGAGGTGAACAGCAGTGATATTGGAGTTAAGTCCCCTAACATTACAAAGCTCTACGAAGAGCTCAGGAGGAAGTGCCACCATACCTGTCTTACGTTTGCTCCCGGCAGAAATACAGAGCGGCGGGCCCGCCCCAGAATACGCCGGAAATCCTGAGCAATGGTGCACAAGGAGGGATTCTTTGTCATCGACGGTGACGGTGCTCTCCTGGAGTATTATATTTTCTATTATCGCTGTCATATCTAGGGTTGGGGTCGTTGGATTGGGCTCCGGGTCTCAACACTCACCGTACGAAACGCAATAGCAAGCTATTACTTCACGCCGGTCTTCTGCGAGAGAGTGGTACTATCCCGAACGAACCGGCCCAATTACGAGCTGCAATCATTCAATGTCCAAAACTTGAACGCGATCATGTTCTGGTCAGTAAATGACTACAAGCTGGGCTCTACCACTTCAGAAAAAAAGCTACTCGATTAGCACCACCCGGGGGTCACGTGCAGGGAAACTAGGAAAGCCTGCGGACGTGAGTAGCATCAACCCTCAACCAACTAACCCTGAACAATGTCACGAAGTGATAACATTTTTTTCAGCATTCGTTATACGCTCCGTGAAACGCATTGCTTGTGTGCCACCTGAATAAAAAAATCCTCCCTATATGACACGTATGAAAACACACACGTATTTTCATCCATAATTAATCCAAAAGTTAATCATAAAAAATTTAATTAGTCCATTGCTGGCCGTGGATGGAACTTTATTAATTGTTCCGCAACCGCGCTCCGTTACATAGCGCAGATGAAATTTTTCAATTAATATTTTTTTAATTTTGTTCTTGAACATAGATATGTATTGTAACTCTCCTGCTTTAGAGGAAATTATGTTGTTTTTCTTTTATTTCAGAACGTATTTATAGTACGTAGTAACGTATGTATAGACGGCTATTTTACATACTTCATTATTTATTATATTAACCAATCTCTAACTATGGAAATAAATAAAAATGTACGGATTTGATATTTGTAATTTAATAAAATACATACAGATTAGGTAATTAGTGTAAGAGGATAGGGCGTCGCGAAAAATATATAAACAAACAAACAAGATCTTGTGTGGAAAATGCAATTATATTTAACAGATTTTTCTGCTATTTCAAAAGATCTTCTCGACTACCCAGACAAAATTTTACAGAACAGCAATGCGAGTCCGACAAAATTATGTCTGCTGCGTCAAGCATTTCCAGGCTTACTTATAAAATGGCTTCAGGCCGAACTAAAACCTTTTCTCGGTCAAGAAAATAAAATATATGAGGTTGGCAGAGGGCGATTTATAGAAATATAAAATTTTATGGCTTCCTTGTACAGGCTCGCCGGGACAATAACTTGATGTGCGAGACACGTACAGCGTTTGTAAATTACGATTGCGTCGTGCCAAAAATACTGTTATTAAAATTTTACCAAAAAAAAAAACAACTCATAATGTTTTAATAAAGCACTTGTACTGTTCCACGATATTATATTTAATATTACTGACACCAAACACAAATGCCTTAGCGGCGAAACAATTATTTATATTATCTATCCAAACAGCTTAGTGAAGTCACTATAGGAAGGAATTACCTATATAAAATGTAATTGAAATATTATAATAACAACTAAGTAGTTGTTATTATAATATTTCAATTACATTTTATATAGGTAATTCCTGTACAACAGTTAATTTTTGATGTAAACATTGCTATAATTTTCCCCAATATTCTTTTTTTTATTTTAACAAAAATTAGGTTTTTTTGCAAATATTTTTTTTTACATTTTAAAATGCCCAAAAGATCAAGATCTCAACTTTCTAGAAATAGTTCCCAAGTGAGGGCATCAAAAATACGCCGAATGGAGAATCTTCATCAGAAACTGAAAATCGTCTTGCAAGTCAGAGAGAATTTTTGATTTTTTTGTTAAATACCCATGCGAAGCCGGGTCGGGCCGCTAGTATTAAATATAATAACGTGGAACAGTACAAGTGCTTTATTAAAACATTATGATAATAATGTTCCACCAAGTGCCAACAATCAAAAGTTTAACTTTCTAAAAACCAACTCGAAAATCTACTCTATGTTATGGAAAAAATACCCCAATGCTTGAAGAATATTGAAGTCTTCATGGATGCGGAAGGCAGAGTATCGTATTTAGTGGAAGGCATTGGGGAAAGCTTATATCTAACAGTGGGTAGATACAGGCTGATGGTGATGATGATGATGATGAAAATAAAATGGTACCAATCTAGAAGCATACTCTTTTAAATAAAATAAAAGAAATCAAATCGGTTTATAAATGCCGGAGTAATGTAGTAACATTTAAAAAATGTACAAACATTAAAAAAAAATACAGCCGAATTGAGAACCTCCTCCTTTTTTGGAATCGATTAAAAAGAGTAAATTTACGTGAAAAAATATGCCAGACACTGTCTTTCTTTTCTTTTAAGTCTACTCCTTCTGATGATAGTGGGAACTACCGGCACTAAGAAAGGTCTACTAATCCAAGATCCCAGAGCCGCCAGACGTCACTTATTTTCTGATGTTATAATGCACATGATTGATAGTGTTAGGGTGTACTATGATCGTATGACTACCTGCTACCTTGACCTGGTGGCCACTTTCCAGGTATCAGGTAATCAAGTTACGTAAAAACACTAGGTATTCATCTCGTCTAAATTCTGATAGCTAATTTTTACATATATGCTACACTATAAATTTATATCAAAAACCAGTAATCAATACTCCCAGACAAAATAAGTGACGTCTGGAGGTCCTGATCTACCTCTATACTCTCTGGCGACATAAACTAGCTACTTTACATAGATAGGTCCAACTATAGAAATAGGATTAGAGGTTACAAAGTGACCGCTGCTCTTTTTTTACAAAACCGATGTCGAAATAGCACGCGCTTCCTGAATTTAATGAAGTATACAGTACCTTGTTGGTACATACTCAGGCGTAAAAAGAGCTACTGCTCGGACAAGGTTATGGAAGTGATGAGACATCCCGCACTGTGACTATTCATGAATCACGGGGACTTACATCCGAGTTGGTAATCGTCAGATCATTGACAAAAAACCTTCAGTTGCAATGCTGACTTCCTCATGCAGTGGTACTGGTTTCGGGCACAATAAGGACGAACCCTAATATCAAAGCAAGAAAAAGGTACAGGTACTTTTTTTGTAAAGTTTTAGTACTAATGTAGTAGTAAATAGAAGGAGCAGTTGTTATGCAGCTCCGACAAACGAGACAACTAAATGTTCCAACTGGCGGTGGCGGTGGTAGTGGAGTCAACACCCATTCGCAAGGTCAGGTGCTGGAACACTTAGCAGTGGTTTCGCTGCCACCTCTGAGACTATTATTGCTAATCGAACGCACAACCTTCGTGTCGACAGACTTCGATAAACTTAAAGGTCTGTGCGTACATAACGGGAACTCGCAAGGGACGAGCCCGGCACGTCAAGTGGATAACGACCTAAACGGACAATAAGGTATTTTTTCTAAATATTATAAATTATATATAAATAATATTCTAAATATTTTATTCCACCACGCCTCGTTCCCGACCCGTCCAGGACTGGGCGTGATCAAAATATTGTGATTGAAAAAATACCTTATTACCTGGTCATTATCAATTTGACGTGCGGATCTCCTCCCATCAGTGTTCCCGTTGTGTGTGCTGAGATATTTAAATAATGTGGACGCGTGTCGCAAATTATGTAAACCGAATGAACAAGACTATCTCCTCGAACGACATACTAATCATCACTGGGGACTGGGGAGGACGAATAAAGCAAAATTAAATATCGAGCGAAATAGTCTCTGAAATATATCACCTATTGAAAACACGCCTTAATGCTCGCGTTCGTATTTTACGGTAGCGTTCTGATGTAACGTATGAGGCTCCATCGCTACGACTCCCGTGGTGCCTGCTCTTTGAAGCTGCTCAGAATGCGATGGAGAGGGGCTGCGGTGGTACGGCGCGCGGCGCGGCATATATAATTACAATTAATTGTAATTACGTTAATCTAAGAAGAAAATTAAATATGTTTGGTATTTTAATTACTGGAAATTGTATTTGTCTTATCATGTCATAAATAAAATATAAGCCAAAATTCGTTGTAAATAATTAAAACTCAGTAATCGGTGTAAGTACTTTTTAACATGACATAATAATTTCATTCATGATCTAACTAAATATGAAGACTAGTTTCCACCGCTTGCGACGCAAGACCCATTATGCACTTAGTTCACTCGCAAGATTCTTTGTGCTCGCTCAATTGAATGCCAGGATACCTACTAAGGTTAAAACCATAAGCCCTCATGGATTAGAGGGAAAAGAAAATCCACTGTCAGATAACACAGGCTCGTGTTTAGGGTTCATTGGCGAAAACAACAATAAATTAAATTATTTGTTAATTAATGACCGATGCTTATACACTACTCCCTAGACTTCCACGACAATATTTTTGGACTGTTTGAATTCATCAGCTCCATGCGACTAAATGTCATGCTCATGTCGTGGACGACTTTTGACTGAAATTATTTTATAATTATAATGTTACTAGCTGTGCCCGCGACTTCGTCCGCGTGGAATAGTGTCTTTGGGCAGCATTTTTAAATATTTCGGCTAATTATTTTACAAATAAGACACATACGTATTAATACTTATATGAGTTGCAGTGTGCCATCTAGTGCTTATATAGCTCTTTTGTGGAACATTGTACATTCATCCCAACCAACAGCTTACACTGCTGCAACTTTCTTCCGCGCTCACTGCTTTTGCTAATGTTACATACCGGCATGTCCTCATCAGCTAAGTTCAATGGTAGTTTTAGAACCGAGTGCGCTATACCCCTATAACTATTTTGCTTTTAACCGTAAACACAGAAAACAAAACTTCTTATTATGAAAATAACTTATTTAAGTATTTTATTTAATTGTATAAAAACCTATTTAAAAAAATATTATAAACCCAAATGAATTAAATTTAACTAATTTTATTGACCCAAATAAACAAAATCTCTATACTAAGTATAACTTTTTACACTTGTACTTAAGAACTTGTTTTTATGAACCATTTGTAACCGATTCCTAGAAATCCCTTTCGGATATTGCGACTTCTGACTGAGTCGGCATGCAAAGGCATAAAGACTCATTCATAAAACTATTAAGCTTTCTTATCTTTTGTTTACATTCACAGATGGTCAAATGCTTTGTTTGTACAATGCCAGTTTCTCATTTTGTAATGACTGCGTAAATGTTATCTACATCAGGATAGCACTAATATTTTGTCTCTTGTCGCAAACTTATAAAACATTCACTTATACTTTACATATTTCCATACAAACTTTCATCCCCTATTCCCTATTGTTATTTTACCCCCGTGTGGGTAAAACTTTTACAAACTTTGAATGTCATATTTATTTATATCGAATCAACAGCCTAAAAAATAAGTTTCAGCTTCTAGCTCTAAAAATAACGATACTTCCATACAACCTTTCACCCCCCCTTTTAACCCCTTACAACCCTTTTTTTGCATTAAAAAGTAGCCTATGTCCTTCCTCAGGCTCTAAGCTATCTGTGTACCAAATTTCATTTAAATCGGTTCAGTAGTTTTGCCGTGAAAGCAGGACAGACAGACAGACAGACAGACAGACAGACAGAGTTACTTTCGCATTTATAATATTAGTAAGCTTATATAGCTCTTTTGTGGAACATTGTACATTCATCCCAACCAACAGCTTACACTGCTGCAACTTTCTTCCGCGCTCACTGCTTTTGCTAATGTTACATACCGGCATGTCCTCATCAGCTAAGTTCAATGGTAGTTTTAGAACCGAGTGCGCTATACCCCTATAACTATTTTGCTTTTAACCGTAAACACAGAAAACAAAACTTCTTATTATGAAAATAACTTATTTAAGTATTTTATTTAATTGTATAAAAACCTATTTAAAAAAATATTATAAACCCAAATGAATTAAATTTAACTAATTTTATTGACCCAAATAAACAAAATCTCTATACTAAGTATAACTTTTTACACTTGTACTTAAGAACTTGTTTTTATGAACCATTTGTAACCGATTCCTAGAAATCCCTTTCGGATATTGCGACTTCTGACTGAGTCGGCATGCAAAGGCATAAAGACTCATTCATAAAACTATTAAGCTTTCTTATCTTTTGTTTACATTCACAGATGGTCAAATGCTTTGTTTGTACAATGCCAGTTTCTCATTTTGTAATGACTGCGTAAATGTTATCTACATCAGGATAGCACTAATATTTTGTCTCTTGTCGCAAACTTATAAAACATTCACTTATACTTTACATATTTCCATACAAACTTTCATCCCCTATTCCCTATTGTTATTTTACCCCCGTGTGGGTAAAACTTTTACAAACTTTGAATGTCATATTTATTTATATCGAATCAACAGCCTAAAAAATAAGTTTCAAGCTTCTAGCTCTAAAAATAACGATACTTCCATACAACCTTTCACCCCCCCTTTTAACCCCTTACAACCCTTTTTTTGCATTAAAAAGTAGCCTATGTCCTTCCTCAGGCTCTAAGCTATCTGTGTACCAAATTTCATTTAAATCGGTTCAGTAGTTTTGCCGTGAAAGCAGGACAGACAGACAGACAGACAGACAGACAGACAGAGTTACTTTCGCATTTATAATATTAGTAAGCTTATATAGCTCTTTTGTGGAACATTGTACATTCATCCCAACCAACAGCTTACACTGCTGCAACTTTCTTCCGCGCTCACTGCTTTTGCTAATGTTACATACCGGCATGTCCTCATCAGCTAAGTTCAATGGTAGTTTTAGAACCGAGTGCGCTATACCCCTATAACTATTTTGCTTTTAACCGTAAACACAGAAAACAAAACTTCTTATTATGAAAATAACTTATTTAAGTATTTTATTTAATTGTATAAAAACCTATTTAAAAAAATATTATAAACCCAAATGAATTAAATTTAACTAATTTTATTGACCCAAATAAACAAAATCTCTATACTAAGTATAACTTTTTACACTTGTACTTAAGAACTTGTTTTTATGAACCATTTGTAACCGATTCCTAGAAATCCCTTTCGGATATTGCGACTTCTGACTGAGTCGGCATGCAAAGGCATAAAGACTCATGCATAAAACTATTAAGCTTTCTTATCTTTTGTTTACATTCACAGATGGTCAAATGCTTTGTTTGTACAATGCCAGTTTCTCATTTTGTAATGACTGCGTAAATGTTATCTACATCAGGATAGCACTAATATTTTGTCTCTTGTCGCAAACTTATAAAACATTCACTTATACTTTACATATTTCCATACAAACTTTCATCCCCTATTCCCTATTGTTATTTTACCCCCGTGTGGGTAAAACTTTTACAAACTTTGAATGTCATATTTATTTATATCGAATCAACAGCCTAAAAAATAAGTTTCAAGCTTCTAGCTCTAAAAATAACGATACTTCCATACAACCTTTCACCCCCCCTTTTAACCCCTTACAACCCTTTTTTTGCATTAAAAAGTAGCCTATGTCCTTCCTCAGGCTCTAAGCTATCTGTGTACCAAATTTCATTTAAATCGGTTCAGTAGTTTTGCCGTGAAAGCAGGACAGACAGACAGACAGACAGACAGACAGAGTTACTTTCGCATTTATAATATTAGTAAGGATAAGGATAAGGATAAGGATATATATTATAGTAAGGATAATAAAGCACTTACTGCTTTATTATAACATTATACTTACTGTTCCACGTTATTTTACTGTTGTTAATATCGCGGAATAGTACAGGTGCTCTATTAGAACATTATGATAATAATGTTCCACCAAGTGCCAACAATCAACAGTATCAACAAGCCAGGAAAGCATACGGTCGGCATAATGTAAAGCAATTAACGCTTGCAATACAAGGAGCACTACCTACTCGTGATCCCTCCGATGCCAACTCACACAACAAGAACATAACAGTCCTCAAGGTTTTTTTGTTACTTGCTGCGGTCCCCCGTGAGACGGAGGCACCTTTTTAACTTAACCCGGCATGACCTACATTACTTTAGCCAGTAAAGACTAAAAATAACTTATCTTTCTAACAGGCAGCGACTTTACTCCTCGACGAGGACCCAACGACGGGGAGTTTCGCAGCAGGAACTACGGGTCCGGCTGTTTAGATCAGGGTACATCGGGGACTGACAAGCCCATAATTTGCCAGACGTGGGTCCGGAATCAAGGTGGCTTTATGAGCGTGATACTGTCACTCACGTACATGTGGTTTAAATACAGAGGTTGAGCATGTTCGTCGGCTTTCCCGGCTGAGCTACTTCGCGCGTAGCGTGGGTGGCTGCTGGCCTAGGCGAAAGGGACACCCTCGAGGCTTGGACCATCCTCAGCGCGACTGGCTTTCCCAAGCCGGCTGCTTAGTTCCAGTACTTGCCTGTTTAATAAGCGGAAGAAAGGCGATTACTTCCGACACCCCATCACACTACCGTAGGTTAGTGGTAGACGTTCTCCAGGCATCGAGAAGTGAGCTTGCCTCCTTCTTGCTTTTACCTTCGGTATCTGTCATGGACATCAGGTTGCCAGCTATCTGGCACCCAAGTGGGGATATAATTATACTAGGCATACAGAGTACGTCGATAAGTGAGCGCGCGATCCTCTTTAGGGAAATGCACCTTACATCTTCGGTACCTATCATGGAGATTGAGGATGATTGAGTAGTGATAGTAGAGCCCCGATGCTTGGGAAACCGAACGTCGGTCGCTAAGAGCTACTTGACGAGTGCCTAAACAGTCTGCTTGCAGACGAAAGGGGATTAAGAGCCTGCCAAGTGCCTGGTTGGTTTACTGAGCGCGATAGCGGGGCGGGTAAAGGTCCTCTTGTCTGGTTGGTTTACAGGGTTTACCCACAATACTGTGATACGACTCTAAGGTTGGTGCACAGGGGAACATTAGCTGTGTCGTTTTCTTCCTGACTACGGAGCCTGTAGTAGTCTTAAGCACGGAGGTGCTTTTTGCGGTATACGCTGCGGAAGTCGCATTGCGATTAACGCGCATAGTGCACATTCATCATCATCAGATCATTTTAGTATCCACTACAGGAGCACGAACCTCTCTCGTCCGTCCTAGACGGAAGGAGGATTTGGCCTGTGTATAGTGCGCATTAATTACATTTATATATAAAGCAATTAACGTACATTGATTTTTATATGTGACACAGTGGCAATCGCAGCATGAGAGGGGATAAAATATTACGTGCCAATGGCAATGCGTCTTCAGCTGCGTATGCCGCAAAAAGCAACCGCGCGCTTTACAAAGCTTTAACAATTAACATAACATTCATACCAGTGCGCTCGGTGTAACGTAAATATAAATATATGTTAAATTTACACTTAAGATGGTACTCAGTTTCATTTTAAAGCATTACTAATTCAAATACATAGCTATTTCTTGCAGTGTACATGCAGTTGGCAGAACAGCTGAAGAGAACCGTGAAACATTTTGTACCAACGTGAAGTTCACACTTGACCGATTTTCGTAAGGTCACGTAGAGTATTACTCGGAGTGTTAAACATGCCGGCTGCATAGCAGTTTTGTGGTCGAAATTGTACTGTATTGGGACACAAAATTAGACTTTTTTGTGTTTCGTGGCTTTTAGAAATGAGGTGGCAAACGAGCACGAGTCGGTCTGAGGTAGAAGCGGGAATAAGTTGAGACTGATATTGAATGTATTAACTAGGTTTTGCCTCCCTTATGTACACTCTGGCCACTCCATACTAAAATTACTACATACAAAGACCACATCTGTATACGTGCAAATGTGTGTGCAGGGATGACTTAGAGTTGACTAGGTACATAACAAAGTAGGCACCTCGCGCTGTGACGTAAACCATTATACTTTAAATATTGTAAGTAATATTCATAAAATGAATATCTTTAACCGTTTATTTTGAATAATTGTTAGGATTAGATGCAGTTACGTTAACGTAGTACATTAAATGTTTCACGCGGGTTATAATTAGGAATTCTATTAACAATGAGAAATAAATATCAACATTCAATTTCCAAAAAAAAAATCTAAAACACCCAACTGTCGAATCAACGATTCCGTTGATACAATAATTATGTAAAATTATTTGTTATAACTGGAAATAATAAATTGATTTTCTAAAGAAAAAGAAATATGTCAATAATAATGCTTATACGCTATATTTATTATTTCCGAAACCTCGGTAGTCAATTAACAGAGTGGGCACCGCAAGCAGGTGAGGCCGGCTTTAGCTCAAACGATGGTGAGCCACACCAAACGGAACCCACTTCCCTACGGAACCCTAAAAGCAGATTGATTGCTTCTCTTCAAACAATTTACGTCTCACTTAGATCAATTATTATTTTTTCATTTGCGTGAAAAGCGTGAAGATTTTTCGCTCTCTCTTTATGGACATCCAATTAGTTCGTTTTCAGTCCTGAATTTCAGGAACTCGAATAAACATGTTTTAAATTAACAGCGGGCAATTTATATGGAATTCAGTAGGATACAGTTTGTAAATTTAAAAAGTCTAAAACGAAAGCCTTTTTTTTATTGTAAGGTTTCGAATTACTTTTTAAATTTACACATAAAAACGAATAAGGATTATACATATACATATATGTGTGATAAATTGGCAAAAGACATGTTGTAGTGTTTTTCAAATCTTTAAATTTATAATAACTGAACGTATGCTTGTTTGTCACTTTGGTATTAAAAAAAAAATTTAACTACCAGTGTCATTATTTTCTGTTTTATGTTTTATTCAAACTACCTGTCACATTTGTTAATGTTTTCACTTGATAGGTGTCATTAATATATAACTAAAGGCAGCTTTAAAACTGAATAAGTGTGACGATCCCGGTACTCGAATGACTAACCATGTCCACCTTGACTCCGGAGTCGCGCACTAGACAAATATCCATTTGTGTGCATGAACATGTCAGTTTGTCTTGGTCTGGGTGTTTTCTATATATTATAATGTTAGTATTTACGAAAAAAAAAAAGTATAATATCACAAGCATGTACATAGTACAAGCTTTATTTAGTTTGGGACTAGATGGCAATGTGTAATTCGTCCAAAAAAAAATATATTTATTTATTTATTTATAAATTGCGGTGACCCTTAGTTAAATAACGGGTCGCAGTTGGCAGATAGCGATACGTACTACAGTTATTAGGATAGCTGCAAATATAGGGAAACCTTAATCTGCGATCCCGGACCGAAGTGATAGGGTTACCAGGATGTGGGCGGAATGTCTTGTGCCACAGGCATCTCTATGAAAACTCGCACACATCTAGCCAACAAATAAGAACTTTTTTCTAGCAGGGCAGCAGCCGTCCATCTTTTGTGCGAGCGGATCACAAGTAAAGGAGTACGGTTGAAATAAGAAAATATCTACAAGCGACGACAGTATCTACCGGTTGTAGTGCTGCCATCACCCACGTGTCGTGGCTGACGTGGTAATAAATGTTAAAACCCTTCTATATCAAATGCCAAAACAAAAACAACTATCTACCCGAGCAGCGCTCCTACCCTCCCTGGACAAGGAGCAGGGGTGCGACAAGAAACCCCTGGGAGATAAACTATCTACCCCGAGTTCCCAGCGCTCCTTCTCTCCCAGGACAAGGAACAAGAAATCCCTGGGAGATGATCAACTACAACAAATACTACATATTATTCCAGACGTTACTATCAAACGATCGCTACGTGGAACTAGAAACCGAACTCAAATTAATAAAGTGGGACGTGCTTGGGCTCTGCGAGGTGCATAGGAATGGAGAAGAACTATTTACCCTCTAATAATTATTGACTTCAATTTACAGTTTTCACTACAACGAGAGTGAATTCAGGAGCCAAAGTGGAGTTGGGTTCCTAATCAAGAAAGTTCTAAAAACAACATCATGGAAATTGGCTGCGTATCCAACAGAGTAGCGTATTTGAAATCAATACCTTCAGTCAAATATTCACTGACGGTCATTCAGGTATACGCTCCTATCAGTAGTCAAAAATACACTAGTGAATACGATAAGCCAACGTGATATGCCATTGTCATTTTAATATAATAGTGGGAGATTTCAGTGCACGGGTGGGCTCTAGGCGCCATATGTGGCCAGCCCTCTGCCACTTCAACTTGCTGCCTCTGAGAGCTATGTCGACCACTTTGGTTGTCCGTCGAATTTCTTTGTTCCAGATTGGATACTTTTGAGAAACCCCATTGATGATGAGCATTGCTCTCTTCGTCGCTAATAAATAAATATTCCTGGACAAATTACACACTGCCATTTAGTTCCAAACTAAGCAAAGCTTCTACTAAAACTATGGGTACTCGATAACTGATAGTACACTTAAATACTTCTTTTTCTAAATACATACATATAATACTGCACACCAATGTTTGTCTTGTGCGGGGATCGTACCCGTGACATCGTAATCAAAGTGGCCATTGCTAGCTATTATATCACTGAGAAAATGAACCATACGGATTCATAATACAAGTTGTATATGATTTGATATAATATTATAAAGTGCTGTATAATTTGACAAGAAAAAAAAAATAGATCTCGCAGAAAAAAAATTATAAGTCAGCGCCAATGCAACGCAAGGACAGGCAATTAACACTACTGACAGCCAATTAACACGACGCATTCAGTTTCACGGCTGAATTTCCGCGACTCCAATAAACACGTCTGGCTTAATTCCGTTACGCAGAATTTACATAGATATTGATGGTGAAACGAATTGATGTTTTGACGGTTTCGCATTCGATTTGATATTTTTAACGAGATGGGAGCTCACCCACCATATCCCTGTGTGTCTCCTGTATAGCCAGCAGAATAAACAGCGACGATCACTAAAAAGGCAAAGAACAATGAACTCCATTACGTTCCCGGAGATAAAACTGCGGCTTTGACTGATTGAACTCACAACGAATTTAATTAGAAGAAATTAGTAGGAGTTAATGGAGATGTTTGATATTTTTTCTGACACCAGATGTCGCTAGGTAGGCGTCGGGTCCAGATTGTCAAATTGTACTGAATTTTTTGACATTGAGACTTCAAGACGACAAGACAACACAAGACGTCAACAAGAATTTGACAAGACGCTTTGAATTGACAGATGATTGAACCCTACGCTACAGTGCTGCCAAAATCTTGAAATTACTTGGTAGATGGAGAGAAATAACATACCATGTTTCACAGGAGACGTTTTTATTGCTAGTAAAATGATAGACAATTTTTATAAGACTCTACTGTCAATATTCAAATTGAGAATTTAACTCAGGTGTGCCCGCAGTGACAGCAAGTAGATTGCAACACCCCCCCGCAATGTGGGCACCCTGTATATAAACAAAAAAGCATCAAAACATTAACCTATACACTAAACAATACACTGTACACTCAAACACAAAAGAAAAATATACACCTGACACTAACTATCCACACCTTATAACTACTACCTACATATAAAAATAAACATGATAAAAAAAAAGCTCTGTACATTACTAGCCTAACCTAAACCTAGTAAATTTGCACATTTGTCGTGCTTAATTTTCGGCAAAGGTTTGGTGAGTATGTCGGCTATCATGTATTGTGTAGGTATGTAGTGTAGTTTTATGTTGTGATGTGTGAGTGTATCTCGAATGAAGTGGTGTCTGATGTCAATGTGTTTTGTGCGTGCATGGTATGTGTTATTGTGGGCTAGTTTTAATGAGCTTTGATTGTCTGTGTGAATGTCAATGGGGTCAGAAATGGAAAAAACTTCATTAATGAGCGACCGGAGGTATATGGCCTCCTTGCAAGCATCAGCGAGAGCCATGTACTCGGCCTCTGTGGTTGAGAGCGCGACAGTCCGCTGCTTGCGAGCTTCCCAAGATATTGGTGAACTGCTCATTAGGAAGACAAATCCTGTGTATGAACGTCGGTCCACAAGATTGTTTCCATAATCCGCATCGACATAACCAATAGGGCAAAACTGGGCAGTGGGACGGAAAGACAGTTTAAGGATTTTGGTACCTTTTAAGTACCTAAGGACACGCTTAGCGGCCTTCCAGTGTACCCCCCCGTAATGTGCATTGAACTGAGATAGGTATGAGACGGCATGGGCTATGTCCGGTCTCGTACATATCGCAATGTACATTAGTCAGCCGATGAGCTCTTGGTACGGGACATCTTCATTTTCATCCTCTTTGTTTGGTAGTTCCAGTATTAGGCCAGGTTCTAAAGGTGTCGTGACTGTAATTGCATCTATCATGCCAAATTTATTTAAAAGTTTTACTATATAATTAGTCTGGTCAAGAGTGATGACGTCACGACTTTGTTTTATATTCATGCCAAGACAGTCTTTACATATACCAAGATCTTTGACAATGAAGGCCTCTTTAAGTGCAACTTTGAACTGATCCTTCATACTGTCATTGGTGCTAACAATGAAAAAATCGTCAACAAATACAGCAACGATAAGAAGATCGTTACCTTCTCGTCTATAATATAGACAATGTTCGTTGGCCGTCTGTTTTAGTGAGAGCTTTTGCATAGCTTTACACACTTTAACATTCCACTGACGTGGAGCTTGCTTTAGCCCATAGAGTGCCTTTTTAAGAAGACAAACTTTTCCTTTTGCGTCGGTAGAAAAACCCTCAGGTTGTTCCATGAAGATCTCCTCCTCTAGATCGCCATTTAGGAAAGCAGTTTCGACATCTAAATGTTCTACTGTCAAACCGCGGTAAGCAGCGAATGCGAATAAAAGTCGCACAGAGGACAATCTAGCGACAGGAGAAAATGTTTCACCGTAATCCACTCCGGCGACTTGAGTGAAACCTTTCGCAACTAGTCTGGCCTTGTACTTTGTGATATTGCCACTGGTGTCTTTTTTAATTTTGAAGACCCACTTGCACTTGGTAGTTTTTCTACCAGGCCGGTCAACGAGAATCCACGTTTCATGCTTCTGAAGAGAGTCAAATTCAGCCTTCATAGCTTCAAGCCACTTCTCCTTTTGTGGATGATCCATGACTTCCCTATAGGTTTCCGGTTCATGATCTGAAGTAACGTAGAGCTTTTCCTCATATCTCTGAGGTGGATGTCTATCTCTCATTGGATATCTCCTTTGAGAGTTAGTTTCAGACTCTACATGTTCAGACTCAGAAACATTCGGAGAAGCCGCAGGAGTTATATATTCATCTGCATCTGGCAGATATGTTGCAGGTGACGTGTCCAACGTCGCAGATGACTTATCTGGGTGTGGCAAAGGAAGCTGATTGGTTGGAACTGACTGAAGCGGAACTGATTCGTCGTCCAAGGGTATATAAACTTGTTGTTGTGGCTGAAAAAATGGTAATTCACTGTTTGAATGTTCCGGGTTAGACATAGATGTAGGCATTTTGTTTTCTAAGAAAACGACATCTCTCGCAATTATTATTTTGCGAGGATTATTGGGATCAACAAGCCGGTATCCTTTAGTCTCAGTCGAATAACCTACGAAGATACAGGTTTGAGTTTTAGAGTCCAGTTTGGTGCGTTTTTCTTTTGGTACCAAAACATGAGCTTCACAACCAAATACCTTTAGATGAGAGAGATCAATTTTCTTTCCCGTCCAAACTACTTCAGGAACATTGTTCCGTAGAGCTTGTGTAGGCATACGGTTCTTTAGATAGATTGCCGTATTTACAGCTTCGCCCCAATACGCTAAAGAGAGTTTAGAGTCTTTCAGCATGGATCTAGCTTTCTCTATGATAGTCCGGTTGGCGCGTTCTGAGACACCATTCTGTTGAGGAGTGTACGCAACCGTAGTCTGATGAATAATACCATTCTCCTTCAGAAAAGTACTCATATCTTTGTTGACATATTCGCCTCCGTTATCAGTACGTAAAACTTTCATACGTTCGCCAGTCTGATTCTCCACTAAGTGCTTAAACTCTACAAACTTACTAAAAACATCTGATTTTGATTTTAATAAATATCCAAAAGTTTTGCGACTAAAGTCGTCTGTAAATGTTAGCAAATATAGGGCTCCGCCCCACGAGTGTGTGCTCATAGGCCCACAAAGATCCGAATGAATTATTTCAAGAACCTTACTCGATTTACTAACAGAACTTTTGAATGGTTTTCTAGTTAGTTTTCCTTGTAAGCAAGGAACACATTTATCCATAAACTTACCATTGAAGTCAATACCTATGCATTTATTTTTTAAAATTTGCATAGAGTTGGCATTCAGATGGCCAAGACGTCTATGCCAAAGTGCCGCAGACTCTTTTGTCGGTGTGTAAAATACACTAGATTTGTCTATATCTAGTCTGTACATACCTTTATAGAGTGATGCTTTAGCTATGACTTTTCTTGGCATATGATTTGTCAAAGTGATTGACGCGCCTGACGATGTAAACAAAACATCGTAACCATTTTGCACTATTTTACTAACAGACAGTAAATTTGTGGCAAGTCCGGGAATATATAAAACGTCGTTGATTTTATGCACACAATTAGAAATATTAATACTAACAGTACCTCTGCCCTGACTGAGTATGTGGTCCTTATTCGCGACAGTTACAGGTATGATGTGGGGTGAGATACTCTCAAACCAATCTTTCCTATTGCTCATGTGTGAGCTTGCACCGGAATCTAAGAACCAATCTTGTGAACCTGTGGATGAAGGGTTAGTTAAACAAGATGAAAGTGTAAATTCTGTTGTATTATGAGAATAAACCTTTGCCGAAACTTTCTTGTTTTTATTCTTACAATCCCCAACTAAATGCCCTAACTTTTTACAATATATACAGAACGATTTTTTCTTCTGTTTGGTTATTAGAGCCGAAGTTGACGGTTCATCGTGTCTTTGGGTAGTTGTAGTGTGTACACGAGAATCTTCTTTAAGAAGCGCTGACACTATATTTTCCGACGTGATCTTGGAGTTAGAATGTTCAAGAGTCATGACGAGTGGCTGGTACTTCTCGGGTAGGCCAGCTAACATTATAATTCCTAGGAACTCGTCTTCTACTCCTGCTCCTATTGCAAGTAGCTCTTGCTGTGTAGCTAATGAAGCGTTCACATATTCTTGGATATTGCCATGAAATTTGTTTGTCAGTAGCTTTTTCATCAGCTGAAGTCTCCTAATTAGACCGCTGTCGGCGTATGCCTTCTTGAGACAATTTAACGTGTCGTATGCAGTTTTTGCAGATCGTATTACCGGGTATATCGACTCGTCACATGTTAAGCATATTTTTGCTCGCGCTTTGCAATCTTTCCTCCTAGCCTCTGGGTCGTTAATGTCAACCGGTTCTTTAGTGACATCCCATAGGTCTAAATCGGTCAGAAAACATTCTAATGCGAATATCCATGTGCCGTAGTTGCGTCCATTTAATTTACTAATGGAAATACCTTGTGGTACCTGTGATGTTTGTGCCGGCTTCGTTGCCGATGGAGTAATATTATTTTCCATAGCACTTTTTCACTACTGTTACTTCTTCTACCTTCGTTACTAGAAGCGCAGGCCCATAACCTCTTGAAATTACTTGGTAGATGGAGAGAAATAACATACCATGTTTCACAGGAGACGTTTTTATTGCTAGTAAAATGATAGACAATTTTTATAAGACTCTACTGTCAATATTCAAATTGAGAATTTAACTCAGGTGTGCCCGCAGTGACAGCAAGTAGATTGCAACACAAAAGACCCTCATTAAGAAATTAGTAAGCTTTAGAGTTTGGCTTCTCCTTGGCAATGTCAGAAATGTCAGAGAGAGCAATATGACAAAAGACACTAAAAGCCTTGAAAGAGATAACAGCTCAACTGTCTTGCACAACTGATGATAACGAATTCCTTCACGGCCTTACATAGGTTCACCCACGCATGGCACGCACGAAGGAGTGTCGATCAAAGGATGGAGAAGAGTGGAGGTGGTGCGCCAACGGACGGCAGCGGAGCAGAAGGGGGAGAGGGCACAAATGGGACTAAGGATGTAGATTAAATAATTTTTAGAGAGTCAAAAATTGCCCGCGGCACAAAAGAGCCTTAGAGCAACGGTGCTGCGCGCATTTCTCGCGATTCGGTTCATATGTCCGTGAGGACTGTGGAGCCACGGGAGGTGGTGGGTTTGATGATAAAAAATACATTATTGAGGACTAACACATTGATTCCAGTATTATGAATTAAAAATCGATTTGTGATTACATTGTTTTTTGTTTTTGATTAAATGGTGAAACAAATGCGTCCCCTTACAGTAACCAATTTATCTGACATGAATTTATCTGATTATTATTATAATTAAGTTTGTTGTAGTAGTTAGTAGTACTTTGGGGTGTAAGTGGTTCATCAACATCTCTGAACCAAAGCCAACTTCACCTGCACACGGTACAACCTGTAGACTGACTAATGAAGCTCTGGCGAAAAGAGAGGTAGGGAGCATAATTGTAAGCTACCCGGCTGGGGAATGTACCTCCCCCTGTTAATGTGGCTGCGGTGACCGCATCAGGCGGGCCATATGCTTTTCTGCCTATAAATACAATTTAATTTTCCAATATTGTGCTTATACATTTGCATTGGAATTTATACAACTTGCAAAACAATTGTTAACTCTGACCTCGTATTTCCAATAAAGGCTATGCAAACAGGACAAGCTAAATAAAACCGTTTAAAATATATAATTTAATCCTTTGTGTCTGCACATCATCATCATCATCAGTTTGCATATATTGGCTGTTGGATATAGGCCTTGGGGTAGCCATATCAACGCATGAAACATGAAATTACGCCGCGCGCCGCCAGCTCCGTTGGTGACCTCAGTCACTCGCAGGAATACAATACAACAACCCTCAAAGGAATTGTTATTTTGCTGCCGTATTCTACGAGGTTGAGGTAATTCCCTAGTCGGGCAGCTTAAAATTACGCTGTGCCATGCCTATACAGAGCCTCGTTAGTCAATCGGCATCTATTAATCGTTTTTTTTTTTTTTATTATTATTATATTATATAAAAGATCCTCTTTCGCTAGTCGACGGGATGCATCACATGCAGGCGAAGTTGGCTTTCACTCTAAAGATCATGGTAAGCCACTTACACCCAAAAAGTATGTACTTCAATGTATTCGTAGTCAACTCTTATTCGTTCCACTGTTGAATATGGGTCTCCCATCCATCACTCTGCTTAACTGCGGTTTGGCGGAGGTCAGTATTTTCAAGCCGTCTAAAGGCGACTGACTTGACTTAACGACTGTCATCTAATGACAACAGCCGGGAGTGACGGCTTAACGTGCCCTCAGAAGCACCACGAGCTCGAGTAAATAAACCCATCCATGGACAGTCTACGGTCGACGTTGCTGAACTTGTGTGTTCGCGTAGACACGCGTAACGACGCCATCAAGATCCATCGAGCAACTTCGATGTATGCACGAGTATATAGTATTTTATAACAATACCAAACTTTTTCTCTATTTCTGTTGGAATTTAGTTAAAACTATGCTCACTTTGTTCTCAAAGGTAACTATGGCTAAACTTTAGTAATTCGAAAAGCAACTGCAAATTCAAAATAATTCCCTTTACAATGCACCGCTTGCATCCCAAATTACTTTGAGCAAATGCAAATGTGTACTTAAACTTCTCATAATAAATTACTCTGTCGTAATAACTTACTTATTAATTTGTGTTTCAATTTGTAATCTAACTTAACATGGAGACAATTAAAATCCCTGGATAAATAAATAAATTAATATCCCTGAACATACAGCTATTTAACTCCTAAACTAACCAAAGCGTGTATGGGTATTAGATAACTGATATTGTACTTTAATTCATTTTTTTGTAAATACATAGGAGACACCAAGACCAAGCCAAACAGACATGTTCATGCACATAAATATTTCTCTTGTGCGGGGATCGAACCCCCGAGTTAAAGTGTCCATTGCTAGCCATTCGACCACCGAGGTTGTGAATTATCTAAATGTGTGTGATTATTTCTATGTCCGTATATAGAAAGGAAGCAGACAGCGCCTATCTACCAAAACTTAGGCGTGAAGTCAGGACAAACGGAGGGCAATAATTTTAACAAAAAAAACGGACTCCAAACATTACTCTACATTAATGTATGTAGAAACAGGCTGCTGATGATGATGATGATGATGAAAAATATATGGGACGAATCTGGAAGTATACTCTTTCAAAAATAAAAAAAGTTTTTTTCAAATCGGTTTTTATATCACGGAGTAATTAAGTAACAACTATAAAAAACAGCCGAATTGAGATCTCCTTTTTTGGAATCGGTTAAAAAGGCACTGCCCTCCGTGTGCGTTGCGAGTAGGTATAGGATTCGCTTTGCACTATCGTTCGTGGTCAATTTGACCGGCCCGGCCCACCCCGCTGTGTGTTTCGCGCCTTATCGTAATCGGTTTGCGCGGGTAATCGGCCGGCAGAGATCTGAGATATTCGGCGCTTCTCGGTGCTGGCTCGGCACACACATTGTAACTCGGCACTCAGGGAGTAGTGCCGAGTTTCAATGTGATTAGTAGAGTAGAGATTAGATAGGATTATATAGGTTTGGGGTGTAAGTGATTCATCATCATCTTTGAACCAAAACCAACTTCACCTGCACGCGGTGCACCCTGCTGACTAACAAACGAAGCTCTGGCGAAAAGAGAGGTAGGGAGCGTAATTGTAAGCTACCCGACTGGGGAATGTACCTCCACCTCACAGAATACCGCAGCCAAATAACGGTTCCCTTGAGGGCTGTTGTGTTCCTGCGAGTGAGTGAGGTCACCAGAAAGGATCCTTCCTTTCTGGTGATGCTCCGATGGCAGCGGGGGTGGCGGCGCGCGAGCGATATTTTATGTTGCGAGCGTTAATATGGCTACGGTAACCGCTTCACATCAGGCGGGCCGTATGCTTGTCTGCCACCCGACGTAGTCTAAAGATAGATTAGTAGAGTAGATCGACGCAGGCTGCCTGCTTTCTTTATGAATACGGACTATGTGTATAATATTATTATATTATTGACGAGCTCGGTGGTCGAATGGTTAGTAATGGCCACTTCGACTCCGAGGTCGCGGATTCGATTCCCGCACAAGACAAACATTTGCGTGCATGAACATGTCTGTTTGTCTTGGTCTGGGTGTTTTATATGTATTAAGAGTATGTATTTACAAAAAAAAATGTATTTATTTAAGTACATCTAACAGTTATCTAGTACCCATAACACAAGCTTTGCGCTTAATTTGGGACTAGATGGCGCTGTGTAAATTCTCCAGAAATATTTATTTAATTAGCATATGTTTATGTATCGTATGTAATTTTGTGGTTTCATAAGTTTTTATTATGTGTATGTTCATTACTGTTATTTTGTGAGCCGCATTCCAGTTTTTCTGCTTTTCTCAAATGTTGACTGCTAGAGAATACTCTTAGCATTCAGTCCACCATTTATACACTTATTCTAGTCGTATAAATAACAATTTTAAAGAAGCTTTCATTAGTATACGCGTACTTTATACTGCTTTTTGCATTGCTTGCTTGCAAAAGAAATGCTTGGTATTTCTCTAAGGGATCGAATCCGGAACGAAGAATTTAACGGAGAACTAAAGTGATCGACAAAGCTCTCAGGGTGAGCCAGTGCAAAGCAAGGCACTGGGCTGATCACATCTGCCGTGTTAGCGATGATAGATAGGCAGGAAAATCCTAGAGTGGAGAACACGTATGGGGCGACGAAGAGTAGGGTGCCCCCTCATTAGATGGACCGCGACCTCAAAAAAAGTGGCTTAGAGTGGTTGAATGCGGAAAGCGGAGGATCGCATATGGTGAAAAGTATTGGGAAAAGCCAAGGTACGGCCGTGCCGTTTTTTGCTCGACTTGGCGGGGGCACTGCCGTGCCCCCAGATATCCAGCAGTGGGTAGATACAGGCTGATAATGATGATGATACGCGTACTTTTGTCATTCGGCTATATGACTTTGAAATACCCCCATAACACTATTAAAACCAGTGAATACTTTAAAATACAAATATATTCCAAAGTGCTCAGCATTTGCATCATTTGGCTGTCTTTTACTTAGCAATATTCGTCGAGCTAACGTCTACATTTACATTCATGAACAAATATATTGTACTTTTATATCCCAATTCTACATTTATTATTGTTCATTTATTTCTAAAAGCCTTTATCTTATATGAATAAAAATAAATCCCTATTTCCCTTGTTTCATTACGCGTGAACGGCTGTACCGATTTCACTATTTCTTTTTTGTTCTGTTTGGTATTGTCACGAGAAAGTTCCTATGAAATAAAAAAAATAAGAAAGTATTAACTTTTTTGTTCTGTTTGGTATTGTCACGAGAAAGTTCCTATGAAATAAAAAAAATAAGAAAGTATTAACTTTTTTGTTCTGTTTGGTATTGTCACGAGAAAGTTCCTATGAAATAAAAAAAATAAGAAAGTATTAACTTTTTTGTTCTGTTTGGTATTGTCACGAGAAAGTTCCTATGAAATAAAAAAAATAAGAAAGTATTAACTTTTTTGTTCTGTTTGGTATTGTCACGAGAAAGTTCCTATGAAATAAAAAAAATAAGAAAGTATTAACTTTTTTGTTCTGTTTGGTATTGTCACGAGAAAGTTCCTATGAAATAAAAAAAATAAGAAAGTATTAACTTTTTTGTTCTGTTTGGTATTGTCACGAGAAAGTTCCTATGAAATAAAAAAAATAAGAAAGTATTAACTTTTTTATTGTAACTTTATGTCGTTTGACAGAACTGTCAGTAAATTATTATTATTTAAATAGTTGTCTTGGCCAACTTGCCACATAAATATTTTTTGAAAAATGGAAAAATTCGCCTGCCCCCCCTAGGTGGGATTTGAAATCCCATTTCAAATCCCACCTAGGGGGGGCAGGCGAATTTTTCCATTTTTCAAAAAATATAGAACTGTCAGTAATTTGATACATTGCGTTAAACCAACTCGTGTTAAGAAGACAGGACAAGCTCTGTCTGGTCAGCTACTTTATTATATGGTCATATAACTAAACACGATTTCAGGACAGTTTTGTAAGTCTTGTACTAATAATGTAAGGAGGGTACGAGTGTGTAGGTCACATGATGGAACATAATCAATAGCGGTCATAGAAATCAGTTAAAATAAGGGGTCGCTGATCTGATGATTTTCATATCGACCAAATGCTCAGGTAAAATAAATGGTATATCACCACTTTTTTGGATTGTCGCCCACCTGATGGAAAGCAGTACCGTAGTGTACAGATGCCTGCTACACCAGTGGCATCTCATGGGCGTTGCCAATATTGTAAAACGCTCTTTATGAAGAACTCCATGCTGTAGTCTCCTGGAAAAACCTCGACAGGCAGTTTATTCCACAGCATGTTAGTAAGTACGAGAAAATCTCTCTGGAACCGCACAGTACATGACGCCTTCGGCTCTAATGTGTGATGATGAATTCTCGGTCGATGGCAATCGGTGCGACTGTAGAAGAATGCCTTGAGCATCATGTCAAACAACTCCTACGAACACATCTTCGAGCGAAAGTTAACCTCACCTGCACGTGGTGCACTGTGCTAATTGGCTAACGAGGCTCAGGCCAAAGAGAAGCAAGACACGGTGTTATGGTCGAGACCTCACAGAATACCACAGCAAAATAACAATTTCCATGAGGGTTGTTGTGTTCCTGCGAGTGAGCGAGGTTGCCAGAATGGATTGAGTTGCTGTGTTGGCAGCGGGGGTGGCAGAGCTCGAGCGATAAATCATGTTAAGATCGTTTATATATACGCAGGAACACAACTTACACCCCTAACTTTTTTGTTTCTAAAAGATTGATTGTCGAGTGGTGTAGATACACCACTCGACAAAAATCAAAAATCTTTTAGTAGATTTTTGATTTTTGTCGAGTGAGTGAGGTCACCAGAAAAGAAGGAGATGGCAGCGGGGGTGGCGGCGCGCAAGTGATATAATTATGTTGCGAGCGTTAATACGGTTACGGTAACCGCTTCACAACAGGCGCGCCGTATGCTTGTCTGCCACCGACGTATAATAAATAAAAAAAAACAAATATATATATATATACTGACCTGAGACTTCTCAGCATAATAGACGAGACTGGCGAATATCACAATACCGAGCACCAAGAAAAACACTAAAAGCGTCAACTCCTTAGCAGAAGCCTTGAAAGTATGCACTAATATCTTCAACCCAGGGCTGTGTCTTGTCAACTTGAACAGCCTTAGAATTTTTATAATGGAGATAAACTCCAGTATATCAGCTTTGTCCACATACTGTTTCACTATAGTTAATTCTACTAATACGTCCATATAGAAACTTAATGTTGCTATCACATCTATAATGTTCACTGGGGATCTGATGAATTCTATTATATTTGGTGTTACCTGTAACAAATAAAAACTAATGTTAATTAATGTTGACAACCCTATATTTATAGTCTGGAATAAGATAATGAGTAGTGTTAAAAACATTGGAAAAATCACAAAAAAATAAAATAATAGAAAAAACATTTTCCCATATAAATAGTGTCAGTTGAAAAAAGAATTACATAATAGGTAGGGGAAAAAGTCTTTTCGCATTATAGTATGTATGAACTTGTAATAAAATCTCTTTGGTTATACCATTTGTATCTGAAAGGTTTAGATATCTTTAAAAAGTTTAAATTTTAAAAAAGATAATTCCAAATTCAAATTAGATAAATGTGTGACTTTCATTTGTTTTTTTTACTGTCAAGATGAGTGAATTTAATGAAGAAATTCGATACATTTTAAAATTTTACTACAAAAAAGGTAAAAATGCAACGCAAGCTGCGAAAAAATTTGTGACGTTTATGGACCTAGTGCAGTGTCTGTGAGAGTGGCACAAATTTGGTTTAGGCGTTTTCAATCCGGAAATTTTGATGTCAAAGATGCACGTCGCTCTGGTTGCCCTGTTACGGATAAAATGGATGCCATTTTTGAAAAAGTGGAACAAGATCGGCATATCAGTAGTTACGACGTAGCTGAAGAACTAGGAATTGACCACAAAACAGTTTTGGCGCATAAAAAGGTCGTGGTCAAAGGCCGGCCAGGCTTCACAGACTCTGGCGAAACCCGGGTTAACCCGCAACAAGGTGATGCTGTGTGTATGGTGGTATTGGAAGGACATTATTCATTATGAGCTGTTACCGCCAGGCAGGACTATCGATTCTGAACTCTACTGTGAACAACTGATGAGATTGAAGCAAAAACTTGAGAGAAAGCGGCCGGAATTAATTAACAGAAGGGGAAATTTTTCATCATGATAACGCTAGACCTCACACATCTTTAGCCACTCAGCAAAAATTAAGAGAGTTCGACTGGGAGGTGTTAATGCATCCGCCGTATAGTCCTGACCTTGCACCTTCCGATTTCCACCTGTTTCAGTCTCTTCAGCATTCTTTAGGTAATGTCAGGTTAACATCACGAGAAGACTGCCAAAACCACTTATCGCGGTTTTTTGAACAGAAGTCCCAAAATTTCTATAGTAATGGGATCATGTCTATACCTACAAGATGGCAAAAAGTTATCGAACAAAATGGCACCTACATACTTTAGTTAAATGTAAATAAACTTTATTAAAAAATGTTTTGAATTTTCATATAAAATACGAAAAGACTTTTTCCCCAACCTAATATTTATTGGTTGTCATAATATTTATGCGTGCGTTCAGAAATTTATAACAAGCTCCTTAAATATAGAACTAATAACGAATGAACAAATGTCTTAATTTAAAAACATAGGACGCGCAGCATGCGCCACAATAGCGAAATTTTTTTTTTTTTTTTTTTTTAATCCTGGATTGATATCCGAAAACCAAGGTCACTTTACATTACTACTTTTGGATGCTTTATACGAATTCGAAGTCAGAATTTTGAAATTTTGAGTTTCATAGCAACGGACAGACAGAACGACCGGACGACTTCATAAGAATTTGGCTGAAAATGTTAAATCGATTGGTCTCACTTTTACGTCGGGAAAGTCGTCTGTGATTTGTTTTGAAAATTGTTTTGTGGAGAAATTGATTGGTTGTCAATTTGTAATTTTATATTATTATTTTTTTGTGTATATATTTATTTTATATTAATTTGTTCCATAAACTCATAAATTTAGTTCAGCTAATAAGTAACACGACATTCACCAACTATTAGGCGGTAGGAAGTTCACCGGGTCAGTTAGTAGTTAGTTAGTTTATATATTATAGCGAAGCACTAAATATTCTAACTTTGTAATTAATCTACATACGAAACGAGACCATTGAATATTCATTTATTAATGCCCTAAATTGCTCATTAGCGATTGCATAAAATTGCTTTTATCCTAAAATGGACTAGTAATTTTAACTTTAATTAATTTTATATATGATATGATTGCATAAGTTTTGTAAAAAGCTGTCATTATATCTTCGTTTTAGGTATTTAAAAAGTGTTTAGTTATTTTGTTTTTGCCGTGGAAGTAGATACTTTCTGAGAATGATAGAAAAAAGTCGGTTAAAAATATGTTAACTAGTAGATTCGTAATTCATACAATTTTAACGCACATACACATCTGGTGTTATATAATGCGTATACACTCGTTGATAGACGGATATGTTATTTTTTTTATATAAAGTCAAACAAGGACGAGATCGGTGGTCGAATGGTTAGCAATGGCCACTATGACGCCGAGGTAGCGGGTTCGATCCCCGCACAAGACAAATATGTGTGTGATGAACATGTCTGTTTGTCTTGGTCTGGGTCTGTTTTCTATATATTATAATGTATGTTTACAAAAAAAATGTTTCTAAGTATTATATCAATTATCTAGTACCCATAGCACAAGCTTCGTTTGGGACTAGATGGCCGTGTGTAATTTGTCCATGAATATTTTTTTTTAGGGATACGTCCCGCCTGAAGTACAGTGGTTACCGTAGCCATAAAGAAGCTTACAAGGAAGATATCAAATTTAAACTATGACTAAATGGGTATGTGAACACAGTTCTAAAATTATAAAAACTCTCTATCAGTAACGTAAAATACATACATAAAACTGGAACGATCTGAGATCTTAAGATTTAACTTATCTTAAGATGTAACTTATGTCCGACGTGTTTTATGGTCAATCTAAGTTTGGTGGGAAAGTCCATTTTAAAAGTATGAAATTATAAAAAATAATTATTACAGCTGTCGTACAAATTTCTGTTTTAATGTATATAAAATAGCGTATTGTGACGTCATAATATTGTAGATTTTTGTATGGAGCGTTTTCGGGATAGTCCAAAATTATCTTTAGTTTATCATATCTCGAGAAGCATTTATGCTATCGAAGTAATTCTTTCACCTATCATTGATTATATTATTGTGATGTCTTTAATAAACAAATCGAAAAAAATGGTTCACAAGCCTATTTTATTTAAATAACCTGTCGTGACTCGTCAATTCTTAAAAATCTATATATTTGCAACGCTCGGCTAATTAATAATTAAATTATTCGCAATTATTACGTTCACGCCTGAAATGCCCGGAATTATTTGCTGAAACCAAAAATCTTGCTTCCAGCGCGTTTGGCAAACAGACTGGCCAATTATTGGACCTTCGGACCTTTTTAGGGTTACATAGGATAAAGTTGGGTGTTTTTAACAAATTCGCTTGATTTTTAACGACCTTTGGGTAAGGAAATTCCATTGTACAGCATGGGGTTCTTCAAAAAGGGCGTGAAGAGGTTTTTATAGGGTCGGCAACGCGCGTGTGATACCCCTGGTGTTACAGGCGTTCATAGGCTACGATAACTGCTTTCCATCAGACGGGCCGTATGCTTGTTTGTACTTGTTTGCACTTTAGTGGTATAAAAAAAAATTGTCTGTCAATGTAGTCATAATAAAAGATTGAAAGATGCTCAGTATGCACAATTAACTAAGAGGCGAAGAAAGTCGTGTTAAACGATTTATGGCAATAATTTTGACAAAAATTGGGGGAAGATACAAAATATAATATTAATAATACAAATTCTTTTGGTATTACCTATTATATAAAAAAAAAACTTCGGAGAAAGCGCAGCACACCTCTCGACACCCCTGAGTCACTCACTCCGGTGTTGCCCCTGGCCAATTTCCTGACATTTCGGGGATCCATCTATTTAGTTAGTGGCAAGCCACCACTTAGCTAGCAAAAGTAGCAGCTATGTTAGGCATCCGTCTCTCTTCTGTAATAGCTTGCTATTTAGTTCATCCAGATTCAACTCCATAGCCCATTTATTTTCTATCACACAATGCAGTAGTCTCAACGCCTCTACGCGTTAGATCCATATCCTCGCACAAGCCTATCAAATGACCGGGCTTGACCCGTGGTAACAAACAGCTACACAATAATAAAACAAATCAAGATATACGTATATTGGAGACAGGATATTTTTTCAGTATTGTGTGTCTGTATGTACGATATTTCATGTTGCGAACGTTAATACCTGAAAGACGTTAGTCGCATTTTAAAACCGAGTGTTAGCAGATATTCCAGGTCCAATGTCTCGTAAAACTAGGATTAAAAACGTGTTACTTATACCAACGAGATTCGAATTTAAAACAAAGATTAGTAAGGCGTACGCCTTACATTAGCGTCTTATTTAACCGCTATCAGCATTTAAAAAAGATGTTATGTATGTTATGTGTGTTATCTGTTATGAAGTACACACGCTTCGCTTACTTTGGGGCTAGATGGCGCTGTGTAATTTGTCTGACAATATTTAATTTAATTTAAATATTTCACGAACTACTCAGTTTATAGCAATCTCGTAGTACTAAAATTTATAGAGGAGTTCATAATCTAGCCCCTGAAGTTTTTACAGATACCTCGGACGAAAAAGTATCATTAAAATCGGTTTACCTAGAAAACTTACTGAGCTAAATAATATTAAAAAAAACAATTGAATTCAAACTGTCAATCTCCCTCTTTTTTTTTGAAGTCGAATAAAATAATAATTCCATTTGTGTTTTTTTTTTATAGTTTTCAATTAATATCTCATAAGTCCAAGTATTTTCATTAGTCATAATAAAAAATAAAACTAAGACTTGTATTTGCGCCCGATTCTTGCCTCTGTTGATCGCTTACTTTAATTTTGCTCACAAGGTTGCACATATATTATACTACAAAACCCTCTTAAACAGCAACATAAAATATCTATGTTTGATTTAAAATACAAAAAACCACATCTAATTAACATATATGTAAATATTGATTTTTCCTGACATGGATAACCAAGTAAATGCATTTCAAATATTGGACGATTTCGAAATTGCTAAATCCCTCTTGGTCGAACCACATGACTTCCCCAACCATGTAAGTACAATGCATAAATCAGACCTCACTATAATATCCCAGAACATACGCAGTGTTTATAATAACATTGATGACTTCCAGCTTTCATTAACTAATTTTAAGCATAATCCTGATGTAATAATTCTGAGCGAGTGTAGACTTAACGATAATAAACCAACACCTATCATTCCCAATTTTAATTATTATCAAACAACGAATCATATTAATCAATGCGACGGCGTGGTCGCTTATATAAAAAACTCACATAGCTTTAACGTTAAAGAGATAAATCTGGTTCACGCGTCATGTCTGCAAATAAACACTTATAATTTCACTATACTCGGTATATACCGCTCTCCATCTAACAACAATGCCGAATCATTTATTGACTCCCTCAATTTCCACTTAGACACAATTAAATCATGTAAGAATATAATTATAACTGGTGACATAAATATTAATATTATAGACAAAATTCTTGAAAACCATTACCAGCGTGCTAATAAGTTGAATTACCTTAATATGCTTGCTATACACGGTTTGCTTCCTGGCCACACATTGCCAACTAGAAATGATAGCTGCTTGGATCATTTTATATTAAAAATAGATAAAAATAAAACGTCTGCTTCTATTTATGTACTAAATAGTACTATCACTGATCATAAAATGATTTTTCTTAAATTAACTAATGTTACGAACAGTAATAATTACTCCAAAACTAAAACAATTATTAACTATGACGGAGCTTTAACCGATTTAAAAAATAGCGACATTATTAATTTACTTTCTTATAATGATCCTCAATTATTAACTGAACACCTGACTAGTAAATTACAACAGATCTTACTAAATCATACAAGTACTAAATTAGTACCATGTAATAAACGTATTAGCAAACCATGGATCACTCTGGGTATTTTGAAGTGTATTAGAAATAGAAATAGTATGCAGCAAAAATTGCGCAATGACCCTGATAATATAACGTTAAAAATAACTTACAGGCGCTATCGCAATTTCTGTAACAACCTTATAAAAAAGTTAAAAAGAAATTACGAGAGGAACCTGTTAGATAAAAATAAAAACAATACCAAAAACCTTTGGAAGACCATAAATAATATAACATACCGTAATAAAATAAATCATAACTCAGAATTATTACATATTAAATCTAGTCCTAACGATTCACTTAATTTTGTAAATAATTACTTCGCAAATGTTGGGAAAAATCTAGCTGAGGAAATCAACTCCGGGACGTCAGTTCAGCATAACATCTTCACTGATTCTCCTTATGATACCCTACTTTCGTCCTTTGTTCTTATGGATACTGATCCTGACGAGGTATATACTACTTTGATGAACCTCAAATCTGATAGTGCCCCAGGCTGGGATAATATTCCAACTCACTTCCTCAAGATGGCCCACGAACTGGTTGTGCCCATTATCTCTCATCTAATTAACCTTTGTTTTAAAACTGGAATATTTCCTTCTGCTTTAAAAAGAGCTGTAATTACTCCTGTGTATAAGAGTGGCGACAGAGGCGATGTATCTAATTATAGACCTATTTCTGTTCTTCCTGCTGTATCAAAAATTCTTGAGAAAGTATTAAACAGTCGATTAACATCATATTTAAGTAACTTCAACATATTATCAAAATTTCAATATGGTTTTAGACAAGGTCTCTCAACAGAAGACGCTACTTCGGCCTTATCTTCCCTGATAATAGATAAAGTTGATAAAGGTAATAAATGTATTACAGTTTTCCTTGATATAAAAAAAGCATTCGATACCGTCTCTGTTGCCATTCTTTTACGCAGGATTGAAGCTATAGGAATCAGAGGAATACCTCTTAATTTATTCTCAGATTACCTACATGACAGGGCGCAGTGCGTCCGCATTGGAAATCATATTAGTGACATCTCCAGCATTACTTACGGGGTCCCACAGGGAAGCGTACTCGGCCCAACCCTCTTCTTAATATACATCAACAGTCTTTGCAACATGACAGTCACTGGAGGGAACATTTTTTCCTATGCAGATGACACTGCTGTGGTTTTTTCTGGACTATCTTGGCAAGAGGTGCGTACTAATGCAGAACAGGGTCTAGCCATTATATCAAACTGGTTACGTTCAAATTTATTAACCCTAAATGCTGAAAAAACCAGTTATATAGCATTTACAAATTATATTAGAGCACAACCAGGTAACGACTTTAAAATCAAACTGTGTACTTGTAATCCTAATTGTCATACAACTAACTGTACATGCTATGTTATTGGTAATGTAACCCACACCAAGTATTTAGGTATCCTTATTGATCAACGGCTGTCCTGGCATGCGCATATAGAACTTGTCATGAGTAGGATACGTAAACTAATTTGGACCTTTAAACAACTTCGATATGTTGCTCAAAAACAACTACTTAATCAAATATATGAATCTTTGGCGCAATCCTTATTAACTTATTGCATTCCAATATGGGGCGGTGCTACCAAAACTAAATTTTTAGAATTGGAGCGGGCACAAAGATCTTTATTAAAAGTCATGTACTTCAAGCCTTACAGATTTTCTACTGAAAATCTATATAACCTGTGTGATCTTCTTACAGTAAGAAAATTATACATACTACACACTATTTTAAAAATACATAGAACTCTAAAATTTGACATACATAAATTGAGCGGTAGAAGAAAGTATATGATAGCACCTTTAATTACAGTCAAAACTACATTCGCCAAAAGGCAATTCACCTACCAGTCTGCCTATCTTTATAATGAAATCAACAAATACATAAATATATATCCCTTAACAACATACAAAGCCAAATTAGTATTGAAAAACTGGCTAAAGACAAAGTCTTATGATGAGATTGAATCCATATTGCAGAGAGGAGTATTCTCGCACTCCCGGCTGAGGCTGGGAGTATGACAATATTTTTCTTTTATTGCTTTGTTTGTTTGCGTTTTTAGGCAAATGGCACATAAGCACCAACATTGTTCTATAGATACTCTATAGATATATTATACATATACATACTAAGTTATACTAGTTATAGCGTATATACATTCATCTCGTCATGTAGTAATGAAGCTGTTCATACCTGTTCTACCTCTTCCATACATACGCCCCCTTCCATACACATACATACACACACACACACACACACACACACACACACACACACACGCGCGCGCGCGCGCATACACACACATACATACACACACACGCGCTATATTATATCGTCAGTGGGAGTCACTAAATGTCGGTATAAACTGGTCATTTTAGTGGCTCCCGATCTCAAGATTACCTATTAATCGTAGAGCTGGCAAATATACATACACATCATATACAAATATATACGACGACACACACATATCACTAAACACACTTCTGAGTACCTACCAAGCACACAGAACACATAATAATTAATTAATTGTTTGTTATTTTTATTTAACATAAATACCTATTGTTACGGAGGAGTGGCTTCTTCCAATACAGGTGTTTTCACACTTAACGGAAGGAATCAACCTTCAATATGTCAAACAAATATGTTGTTACAGAAATAAATATATTTTGATTTTTTTTTTTTTGATTTGATTTTGTATTTTAAACAATCAAATTCGCTCAAGGCTCCCCACTGTCAATAAGGCCAGCAATTTACCCTGGACATAAGCCAAAGTTTTCAATTAATATCTCATAAGTCCAAGTATTTTCATTAGTCATAATAAAAAATAAAACTAAGACTTGTATTTTAAACAATCAAATTCGCTCAAGGCTCCCCACTGTCAATAAGGCCAGCAATTTACCCTGGACATAAGCCAAATGTACGAGACCCGAGCTCAAACTTCATTGAAACATTTGGCTCTGTACTCAAAACTTTAACATTTTGCAGTCTGGGTTTTAATAAATCGCACAGTTGTTTTTTCAATTTAAACGACAAAGAATTTGTTAATTCTCTATGTCGAAGCTCTCGAAGTTTGACAGAAAATATTTAAGGGGCCAGATCGTGAAAACTGTGAAAAGAGTGTTACGATTTTTCATATTTAACCTATTTAGATATGATTGATATCAATGATAATTTGTATATATTACAATCAAAGACCAAAAAATATTGTATGATTATATTAAACTCTTAAAATCTAATAGTTGTTTTATAATAAAGGTCAACAAACGCACAAAATTGAGAAAAAATGCAAAAACATGCCTTCGTATTTTTCAGATTTAACCCAATAAATCAACACAAATTGATAAAAAGAAACACTTTTTGAACACTGAAGAAACCAATAAATATAACATATACTTTTTTTTTGTACCTTTACAAACAAAGACTTCCTCTTTTAAAGCCCTAAAATCTAGATATGTTTTACGTAAATTCTCCATAGAAAAATGTATGAAAAATGACGCACATTCCGATATTACGAATTAGTACCCAGCGTCGCCACTAATTCGCCAGTGTGTTTTTATATGTCAAGGTGACACCACGCGCGTCGGATGCTCCAGCATAATTACGTGTTGTGAATTTGTGTTTTTTGTGAAAAACTGTAAGTATAACTAATTTACCAATATAATGAATGTATATAAATCGTAAAAAATACAAAGAATGAATTAGATACTTTGTTGAGTAGGTTATTTTATGAACCTTGTAAAATATGTATCAATTCAGGCTTGAAACATGATTTCAACATGCTATAGCCAATATCATAAACGTATCTAGTCGGTAATCGAGGGTTTTTTTCGCAGGACTGATTGAATTTGAATTTGCCAGGGAAAAGAAAGTTTAGTACGCATTATAAAAATATGAAAGCCAAAAGATCTCGGAAAAAATGTAAGTTCCTTCCTACTTATTTATTTATCTGCCTACTTTACTACGTCTTGTCCTAAATACCTACCTAGAAAAAAATTACGAGATTTCTGTGAAAGTGTCATGTAAAAATCCTAGTTTTATTTGTGTGCTTATCCTGTCTAAGTAGTAATAATAATATAATTTATTTTCATTTGAACAGGGTACATTACAAAGCTAATACAATACCTATGTCATATGATTTAGATCGCTTGATTCAGACATATACAATAGCATGTAAATATTGGTTTGTATTATAAGTAATAAAGTCAATTTCTACCTAGTATTCGTTTTCATGTTCATCATTATTGTCTAAATATCAGATTGTGGAAGTAGGTATGTTTCATAACAGAAATAGCACGGGCACGCGGCTTTGTCGACATACTTACCGCCAAAGAGACGCGACGCGCCTAGGGTCTGGTGTTGTACAAAAATTACAAAATAATTATAAAGTGGATAATAATGATGAATAATATTTCCAGTATTGAAAATAAAGAAAACCTTCAGGCCGAGACTCCAAGCAACACTGCTATGCTTAGACTACACACTATAGACGTAAGTTGTTATACGTAATTCTTGTAGACTTATTACATAAATAAACAAACTACCTTGGGGTGTAAGTGGTTCATCAAGATCTTTAAACCAAAGCCAAATTCACCTGCATGCGGTACACCCTGCTGACTGACAAACGAAGCTCTGGCGAAAAGAGAGGTAGGGAGCGTAATTGTAAGCTACCCGACTGGGGAATGTACCTCCACCTCACAGAATACCGCAGCCAAATAACGGTTTCCTTGAGGGCTGTTGTCTTCCTGCGAGTGAGTGAGGTCACCAGAAAGGAAGGAGATGCTGCATTGGCAGCGGGGGTGGCGGCGCGCGAGCAATATTTTATGTAGCCAGCGTTAATATGGCTACGGTAAACGCTTCACATCAGGCGGGCCGTATGCTTGTCTGCCACCCGACGTAGTATAAAAAAAAAAAAATACCTAGTTAGTGATAGACGAAGACAAAATCTCAGTAGGGTGAAGTCTTCTAGTATCGGCCTCCTCCTAATATCGGCCTTTGCGAGAAAATGGAATATAGGGTAAGTGCTCCATTGAATGAAAACTTAAGGGCATTCCAAACTTTGAAAATTACAGCCAGCTACTTATGAGATCCTAACCAAAAAATATTTTATTTTATTATGTTCACAATTTATTCATGATTGATACAGTATACATATTTTAGCAAAAATGCTGATAGTTATTGAGATAATCTGCATTTTATACAAATATGCATTGCATACTATCAGCATTGAACACACAAATCACCAGAGAATGAACAAAAAAATCCAGTGAATAAACCTTTTGAAACCCATTGAATGAACTACCACTTTTATATATCAGTTCTATATATAAATTATTATGTAAGAGTTTATTTTGGGTAATTGTTATTGTAAATATATATATTTTTTTATTATATTAAATAGACGATATGATTACTATTATAATTGCGTGTTACTTGATATTTTATAACCTAAAGAGAACTATCTAACATTTTTTTTATACCACTAAGGTGGAAAACAAGCATACGGTCCGCCTGATGGAAAGCAGTTACCGCAGCCTATGGACGCCTGTAACACCGGAGGCATCACATGCGCGTTGCCGACCCTGTAAAAACCTCTTCAAGCCCTTTTAGAAGAACCCCATGCTGTAGTCTCCTGGGAAAACCTCAACAGGCAATTCATTCCACAGCTTGATAGTACGTGGAAGAAAACTTCTCTGGAACCGCACAGTACGTGACCATTTCGGTTCTAAAGTGTGAGGATGAATTCCCTGTCGATGGCGAGCGGTGCGACTGTAGAAGGAAGCCGTGGGCATCATGTCAAACAACTCCTCTGAACACACCCCATTGTACAAACGGTAGAACACACAAAGGGACGCAAAATCTCTTCTCAGACTTAAAGGTTCTAAACCGTCTGTCAGTTTGGGATCGTCAACAATCCTCACAGCACGCCTTTGAATCGAGTCACAGGGTGCAAGCTGGTATCTAGGCGCTCCCGCCCATAGATGGCAATAGTACTCCATATGCGGCCGAACTTGAGCTTTGTATAAGTCTTTGCCGCGGGTTGAAGTAATGTTTCGCCCTGTTGAGCACACCTAGTTTCTTCGATGCCAGCTTGACCTTCCCCTCCAGATGACATCGAAACTGGACGTCGCTGGAGATGTCAACTCCTAGAATACCAATACTATTGGCGATGGTGAGGGGTGTGTTTTCGAAGTGTGGAGCCACAGCAAATGGGGTTTTCTTAGCGGTGAACGCGCAGACTTGTGTCTTAGAGGGGTTAAATCGCACTAAGTTCTGTCGCCCCCAGTCGGACACTCTACTTAGTGTGCTCTCAATTTGCGACACAAGTTGTTCGCGGCTCTCCTCCACCAAAGAACGAGGGATATTTGCGCGGCCCGTGTAATAAGTGTCCCCGGTGCTGTCGTCCGCATAACAATGAATGCTGTCATTATACAACATATCATTAACATGCAGCAGAAACAGCGTCGGGGACAATACAGAACCCTGCGGGACGCCAGCATTGATGTCCATGCTATCGGAGCAACTGCCATCTGCAACGGCTCTAATGCTTCTGCTGGACAAGAAGCTAGCAACCCATTCGCATAGCCCCTCGGGCAGACCGTAAGGCTAAGATGCCAAATGCTTAAAACATAATATTAATACTGGATTATTATTATAAAATATTTAATATTATTATTCATCACTTCCATGTTAGATTCTCCTTTCTCTTCTAAACTATTATATTTCTATAATAGAAGATTGGTTCTATATGTCATCATTATTTATTAATTTCTTTTTAGCTTGCATTTTGCTGTCTTTCCATGGTCGTTTTAGCTGAAAGGCACTTCTATGTGGAGATCTTTATTTATTTTATTTAATCAGTTCACTCCGTCTGGTTTTCGTCCTGGGCACAGTACTATTACTGCACTTCTAAAAGTTACTGAAGATATCAGGCTAGGTATGGAGGATAAACTGGTAATAATAAAAGAACACCTCGTTCGAATATTGGTCAAAAAATTGACAACCGTTTATAAAAGTTGTGTACAAAAAATTAGCCAACTGCATTAAGGCTAAGATGCCAAATGCTTAAAACTGTGTGTTCATTGACTAGATTTTCTTCAATTTCGTGATCCAATTATCGAACACCCCTATAATTTATTTATGATAATTAAAATTTATGCAATCTGCTTTTTGTAAGATAAAACAGTTCTTTTTACATCCTACTATCAAATTTTGTTAACACTATCACACTTATAGTGTCTACAAAGTGAATATCAAAACACGAAGTCTCAGCAATGCCCTAAATTCTGCTCCATACAATCAAAAATACGACAGAATACTTTCATTTTAGGCGGTCGCGATTTTGAAACTATAGGTCACAGGCAAATACCTGTGTGTTCAGTTGACGTAATATAATGTTTCGATTGAGAAAAAAATACTGGCTTGAGTAGAAAAGCTTAGATTTCTTATTATATTGAAAAAAGTGTGTTTTGTTCATTCACTGGTGGGTGTTAATTCACTGGAGCACTTACCCTAACTATTAAAATAACCCTAAAATTATAATAGTTTTTATTCAAAAAGCGACTCTATATGCGAATAATCCATATTTTGGTGCGGGTGCTTCAATATTTGAACGTTCAGTTGGCAATAGAGCACGCGCCGGTACCGACTTGTGTCGTTTAGTGGCAGTGGCGAGTCAAATCCCGGTTGCGAGCGCATTGAGTTAGTTAGTATTTAAATGGAATTAAACATACCTATGGTATTTTATATTGTTTTTTATTGAAGAAAAACCAAGGTTTTTACATTTACTTGTCTTTTTTATGAAATAATCGCAGGGTCGAGGTTAGGGATCTTTATTTATTGATAAATCCCAATATCGGCCACCCGGCCGACATTAGGAAAATGCATGAAAACGCTAAACAACATGTTTAGCTATTTTTTATGTTAACAGGAATATCAATAAGGTTAAAAATGAAACAACAGCTTTTTTTATTAAAATTATTGTCCTGAACCGACTTTACAAACAACCAGTTTTTATTACGTTTATTTATATAAAACGTTCAAGATTTTGATCTAGTGTTATGTGTTTCAAAGATGTATTCTAAGGGAGTTCTTAGCTATGTTTGAAGAAATTTGGCCCATTCTTTTTTAATTATTTTTTATAAAACAAAATAAAGCCATTATCTTTCTTTACAGGAACTAGTTATTGAAAACAGTCAAGAGGGAAAGGTGGATGAAGTGGAAGTTGGGCGTAGAGTAATAGATATTTCTTTTTTTTATAAAGCTCTTCAGGCCATAGGGGACCACGGTCCAATGGATTGTAAGTTAAGTTACCTCAGTATAATAGGTGAAGTAAAAGTTGGTCTGGACTCAAAACTCTTCATGAAATGTAGTATGTGTAGTATGAAGTTTACTGTGTGTTTGGTTGAAAAGAAAGAAGATAGCATGGAAGTGAATCATCAAATTGTATCTGGTATCATATCATCTGGTGGGAGCTACTCTCAGTTAAAAACATTAACTGCCGCAGTAACCGTTACCAATCATGTCACCTTCATTATACAATGAAATTAATAATACGGTTTGCGATTGGTGGGAAAAGACAGCAACACATTCCATGGCAGAAGCTGTCAAGGAAGAAGCAGAGTACGCAGTCTATAGGTAGTGTTGATAAAAATGGTACACCATTAATATCTGTTGCTGTTGACGGTTGTTGGAGGAAGAGATCTTATGGTAAGAATTTTTCCGCCTTATCCGGCGCAGCTGCGATAATTGGCATTAAAACTAATAAAGTATTGTTTTTTGGAGTTAAAAATAAATACTGCGTAGTCTGTGCACGAGCCGCAAAGAACAACAGTCAGCCCCCGGAACACCATTGTTTCAAGAATTATTCAGGATCATCTACCGGGATGGAATCGACCATAATAGTTGAGGGGTTTAAACGTTCCATTGTTGATCACGGTGTAATTTATAATAAATTTGTAGCAGACGGCGATTCTAGTACTTATAAAAAAATATTAGATTCGCGTCCGTACGATAATTTAATAGTAGAGAAAATTGAATGCAAAAATCATCTTTTACGAAACTACTGCAATAGCTTGGAGAAACTGTCAAAAGACACTAAGTATCCTTGCGAATTGCGGAAATTCCTAAAAGAAAGGTATTTGCGTTTAAGAACGGGTGTAAAATGCGCGATTAAATATTGGGCGGATCAAAATCAGTCACTCGAAGAAAAAATAAAAAATCTTAGTGAAGATATCCTAAATGGTCCACAACACGTATTTGGTAATCACCAACATTGCAAGGAGTATTTCTGTAGACCTGATACTCGTCGAATAGAACCTGTTGGATTACTTCCAACAATTGTTGGATGCGGATTAATGGACGCGGTAGAAATTTTAAGTAAAAGACTGTCATATCATTCTAGAAGTTTAATTCATAATTGCACAAGTAATATAGTTGAAAGTTTTAACGGAGTAATTGCCAAATTAGTTGGGGGTAAGCGTGTAAATTATTCTTCCCGTGGTTCTTATGCGGGCTGATGCGCAGCTGCTGTTGTGTCTTTTAATACGGGATCGATTCATAGTAAAACTCATGAAGTCATATTTAAATGTAGTCCGATTCCTTTGATCGCGAAAGTGGAAAATTGTAATCGTAGAAACCGTTTAATTGCTAAACCTAAATTAAGATTGAAAAAAAGCCACAACACTGTATCGAAAGACGCTCACTATGGACCAAACTGCGAAAAACCTGATCTGAGTCCAGAATTATATGAGAAAGCCAAGCCATCTTTTTTAGCCGATTTAAAGTTGTCTTGTGCTGAAAGAGAGGAGCTTGAAAGGTCGACCCATTTGCAAAGAAGTAGTGCTGAGTGGATGAGTACAAGGAGAAAATTACTAACCTCATCATCATTCGGGGAAGTTTGTAAAAAACGAGAGAGCACAAGTTGTGCTGCTTTTGTTGGTAAAATCGTTTATGGTAGTAATATCTTCAGTTTGCTTGCTGTACGGTACGGTATCGAAAACGAAGAAACCGAAATTAGACAGTTAGAAATTCAAAAGAATATTCGTATACAAGGTTGCGGTTTGTTCGTCGACGATCAATATGAATTTCTTGGTAATACACCAGATGGCATTTATGCAAACGGTTTAATTGAAATTAAGTGCCCACATTCTTTAGCTGGCATGACTCTTGATGAAGCAATGGCCAAACATACCTTTTGGGCAAGGCTTCCAAGAGTTATGTCATAAATAAAAATCATAACTGGTATTTCCAAATTCAGGGACAGGTACATATTACTAAAAGAAACGTTTGCATGCTTGGCATCTGGTTTGGTGCTACTGTACCTATGAAAGTTTATATTTTAGAAAAGGACGACAAATTTTGGAAGAAGAAAATGGAGATGAAATTAGTTAGGTTTTATTACGATTGCCTACATCCAGAATTAGTTGATCCTCGGCAGTCACGAAGCATGCCCATTCGTGACGCGCCCAGTATCATAGAGGCTATGAAAGAGAGGAAAGAAAGAGCTTTACGTGTTTTGAAAGAGAAGAACGCCTAATGGTTTTGAAAGAGACTGAGGTAACTTAACTATCCAGCCGGTCGATTCACGTAACCACGCCAGTCCAAAAGTCGTTTTAACTTAGAAACTTAGAAATCGCCTTTTGGTTTTCTGTTTTAAACGCACTTACTTATCTAGTCTTGGATTGTCATAAATCTTTCAATAGCTCAATTACTATACAATTCCTATACGATTTTGAAGAGTTACCTGGTGTAAAGAATCATCAAAATTGTTTCAAAAATACAGCGAATTGAGAATCTTCTTCTTTTTTTAAGTCGGTTAAAAGGGCTTAATTTGCAAAAAACGAAGTGACATTTTTAAGTCCCTACGCTACGGTTTTTATTACGTGAATCGGGCAGCTGGTACTCATTCTGATAAGTTTTGCAATAGCAATTGATTTTATCATCAAATTAGCAGAAATCAAAATTTGATCAGTAATCGTTAAAATGAAAAAACATTAGAATTTTGAACTCATATTTTGTTATTGTTTACTTACTTTTAATTAGTATATTAATAATTTATAAACTTGTGTTTCATTTATTTTTGTACAACCCTAGCACGCTTTTTAGATGGCGACTCATATTTGTTATTGTTTACTTACTTTTAATTATATGAATCATTTTTATACTTTCGTATACTAGCGTAGCAAAAGTTATTAACTCAAAAATTACAAGCAAAAAAAGTTGACATGGCCGATAATTGGTGCCACCACCCTATTTGAGTTTACGCAATAGGCACATTTCCTTGCGTAGAGATATACACTAGCGAGGAAAGCTCGATGTTATTTCGACCGTACTTCCTACTGAATTTGCAATTATTTTGTTGAATGAATATTTTACGAAATAAGAATAAACTTTGGTAGGAAAATTACAAATAAATACATAGTTGGAATTTTTGGTAAGTAGAATACAAAAAGGTCAGTCCAGACCTGCTCTTGATTGTTTAATATAAATAGAAAAACATAAAAATTGTGTCTCAACTACTCTTATTAATCTAGTAATTAATATTTATTATCATTTTGTAACGAAAAACTAGTCTTAGAATATTTTACACTCGTCGTTTATTTCCAATAATTCAACATTTTTGTTATGCTGTAAATATTCAACTTCAATAACAATTGGAACGTTTGTCGCAAAACATTTTGACAATCGCGCTGTCTTTGGGTCATTCACCCGCCCCGTCGGTTGTTTCAGTAAACAGTAGCGCTGCGGTCGCTCGAAACCGACGTCGCGCCTAGACAATCTGGGCCCTTAATACTCTCGGGCAATAATTTATCTAAAATTGGGCAAAGTAGATGCTTTGACAAGTTTAAAAGTAATTTTTGACGAGCTCGGTGGCGTAGCGGTCAATGACGCGGCTTCGACACCAACACTCGTGGGTTCGATTCCCACATAGGACAAACATTTGTGTGCATGAACATGTCTGTTAGTCTGGGTGTTTTCTATGTATCATAAGTATGTACAAAAAAACATCTAAGTATGTTTATCAGTTGTCTAGTACCCATAATACAAGCTTCGCTTACTTTGGGGCTAGATGGCGCTGTGTAATTTGTCTGACAATATTTATTTATTTATTAATTACGTAATTAAATGGCAAGATGGCATATATTCTTTGACATGGCTTAGCTGAGGGGAGAAAATAACTCATCATCAGGTATCAAATGCAATTTTGCATGTACATGAGACAACTCAGTTGGCAGGTACGGTATAAAAGTATTCAATTTCCCTCAGCGGAACAGTTACTACATGGGAGCCTTCAAAAATAGAGTCTTTATTTCCCTTAAAAAGCTGGCAGCGGATCGGCGACCCCTTGGTGTTGCTGATCTCCATGGACAGTGGTGATTGCTTTCCACCAGAATCCAATAGCCCCCTCTTATATTAAAAAATAGTACTACAGAACGGTATAACCACACCCTGCCACTCTCTCGTACAGTACAGGTAATTAATAATTGAAAAAACTAGGCCCAGGCTAATAAATTGGCCCCAACCCCCCAGTAGGGGCCCTACTGCCTGAGTTGAAAACGATCCCCATCTAATTGTTTCAGTACGAAAAAGTCTCTGACTTTGTGAATATGGAACCACCTCGCAATCATACCTATTCAAATAAAAAAACAGAATTTGACCACACCTGCTTATAAAATTTAAGGGTTTCCCTTGATTTCCCTGGGATCCCATCATCAGATCCTGACTTGGTGAATATGGGACCACCTTGCAATCATACCCTTTCAAATAAAAAAAAAATGAACATCGGTTCACATTTCGCCAAGATATTCAATAACATACATACAAAAAAAAACAGTCGAATTGAGAACCTCTTCCTTTTTTAAAGTCTGTTAAAAATAAACATGAGGTTAGGTTAAAGCACACCCCGGCCCCTCCATACAAATAACGCGTCGTTCACTATTACATAAATAATAACGTCTGTACAGAGCGAGAATGAGCATGTGTGCGTGCGGCGCCATACAAACTGTTCCAGATTTGTCTCAAAGGGGAGGTGAGGTCGAGAGAGCGGCAGGGACTGTCAATACTGCTGTCCATGCTGTACGTAGTACAATTACTTATACTGTGATTAAAGGTAATTTAGCTTAGCTGGTGGACACTCTAGAACTATACCGACTAAGCTGAAAAATTTTGTAATTTTTCTGCCACGGCGCATTTCTGTAGTAAAATTCCCAGTGAAATATTAAATTTACCGTTAAATCAGTTTAAGACGGATATTAAACGCTGTTTACTAGCTGAAGAGTATTAATGAATTAATGAATATTTAAGCGATAAGGACGCATGGGCTAAATCAATCCAAGACACTCGAAAGTAATTCTTTTTTTATATACTATACTACGTCGGGTGGCAGACAAGCATACGGCCTGCGTGATGTGAAGTGGTTACCGTAGCCATATTAACGCTCGCAACATAACATATCGCTTGCGCGCCGCCACCATCTCTTTCCTTTCTGGTGACCTCACTAACTCGCCGACACAGCATCTTCTTCATTTCAGGTCACTCACTCGCAGGAACACAACGACCCTTAAGGAATTGTTATTTGGCTGCGGTATTCTATGAGGTGGAGGTACATTCCCCAGTTGGGTAGCTTACAATTACGCTCCCTACCTCTCTTTTCGCCAGAGCTTCGTTTGTCAGTCAGCAGGGTGCACCGCGTGCAGGTGAAGTTGGCTTTGGTTCAAAGATGTTGCTGAACCACTTACACCCCAAATTCTGTTTATATTCAGTTACTATAGCTGCATATTATTTGTATAAGAATTACCATATTAATTTATTAGTATTTATAAAAATAAATATTACGTTATTTGTTGACCTTATGCTAATTTGCTGACTTTGAAATTTCATGACAATTAATCACATATGTATTTCCTCATTCATACATTATGGGATCCTTCAAGCGAAGCGTGAAGAAGCATCTTGTAGGCCAGCATGGCAGCGTCAACTGACAAGACATCAAGGTGTCTTGTCCGTTGCCGATGGGATTGGAGCTCCTCTTTTCGCTTACCATCAGGCGAGGCGGAGCCAATATGCTCAGCTAATATAAAAAAAATCACAAAGATATTCAATGCTAATATTTTTGTTGTTTATTTATAAATAGCTGATCCGACAGACGTTGTCCTGTCTTTTTAACTATGAATATTGAATTGGTTTCCCGCTATCTGTCAAATGACTGATATTTCTGTCAAACGACATAAAGTTACATTAGAAACGTTAATGTGGTCGTTCAGTTTTCTTAAATTTTCTAATTTTCCGCGCATCTTTTTTATTTTTAGGGTTCCGTACATCAAAAGGAAAAACGGAACCCTTATAAGATCACTTTGTTGTCCGTCTGTCTGTCTGTCTGTCAAGAATTTCTATGTCGAGAATGCGTGGAGGTATCAAGCTGAATTTTGAACTGTATACTCAGGTCTACGATCCCATGAAGTTGTAAAATAATCAAACTGCTAAGTTTACGTAGAAAAAAGTTACGGCCGTTTATTCAGCAAAAAACGCATATTTCGACACACTCAAGGGAATCAAAACCTATAGGGTACTTCCCGTTGACCTAGAACTATGGAATTTGGAAAGTAACATCGTTATAGACTACAAGTACAGCAATAAATCTCAAAACTATACATTTGTAAATAGATCTTAAAAAATAGGGGGCCTATAGTTTTTATAGGGTGTCGAAATTTCAAATTGAAACTACTAGTTCAAATGGGGTATCATATGAAAGGGCTTGATGTACACATTGCAAAATATATTTTATTTATTTTTTTCGACGTATTATTTCTTATTTATAATGAAAATATCAAATTTAATAATGATACTACGTACATACGGAACCCTCGGTGGGCGAGTCGGACTCGCACTTGTCCGGTTTTTTTTCTTTGATAAGAGCCTTATTATGACCTAGCAAACACAATAAAAAAAGAATTATCGATATTGATCCAGCCGTTCATGCATGATGCCGTCACCAAGGAAAATAGGGATTCATTTATATATCCCTATTTTCCTTGGTGACGGCATCAAATTATATATATAATAATATGTAAAATGTAATATATATATATATATATATATATTACATCCTCTTCTTAAAATCACTTATATTATTAATTATCAAAAATTGTAATTCAGATATGAGAAAGTGCCTGAGGAGGCCTATTGTTAGAATAAAAGTTTGAGTATCAGAATGAGTCGCTAAGTTAAACTTAAAACCTATTTTCGGAATGGAAATACTCGATTTGAATCCGCTTCAGCTTCAGGTATGGCCCTAGTTCCGTATGTTCAATACATTGAATTCGTAATAGCAACTGAAATGGTTCGCCCAAATATAGTTAAATATTTAGGCCATTTCAGTGGCATTTTAGTGACGTAGGTATTGTTCTCCCAGTTGCATTGTGGAATGATCAAATAACAGGTTAAATAACTATTTTTATACAAAACTAGCTGTCCCGGCGAACTTCGTACCGCCTAACTATCAATGAATGTCGTGGTACATATTAGCTGAACTAAATTTATGATTTTATGGAATTAAAACAATGAATAGTAGAAAATAATAGAGAAGCTCGATGGCGTCATTGCGCGTGTCAGTCTAATTGAACACGCAAGTTAAGCAACGTCGACCGTAGCCCGTACACGGATGGGTTTATATTACCTCGAGCTCCTCCGTGATTCGAAAGACACGTTAAGCCGTCGGTCCCGGTTGTTATCATTAGCTCATCTTGAGCTCCTCCGTGCTTCGGAAGGCACGTTAAGCCGTCGGTCCCGGTTGTTATCATTAGCTCATCTTGAGCTCCTCCGTGCTTCGGAAGGCACGTTAAGCCATCGGTCCCGGTTGTTATCATTAGCTCATCTTGAGCTCCTCCGTGCTTCGGAAGGCACGTTAAGCCGTCGGTCCCGGTTGTTATCATTAGCTCATCTTGAGCTCCTCCGTGCTTCGGAAGGCACGTTAAGCCGTCGGTCCCGGTTGTTATCATTAGCTCATCTTGAGCTCCTCCGTGCTTCGGAAGGCACGTTAAGCCGTCGGTCCCGGTTGTTATCATTAGCTCATCTTGAGCTCCTCCGTGCTTCGGAAGGCACGTTAAGCCGTCGGTCCCGGTTGTTATCATTAGCTCATCTTGAGCTCCTCCGTGCTTCGGAAGGCACGTTAAGCTGTCGGTCCCGGTTGTTATCATTTAATGACAGTCGTTAAGTTAAGTCAGTGGCCTTTAGGCGGTTCGAAAACACTGGCCTCCGCCAACCCGCAGTTGAGCAGCGTGTTGGAGTACGCTCTAAACCCCTTCGGTTGAGGGAAGTCCCGTATCCATAAAAACTGAAGATTTCATAAAAATAAAGATTTCCTTATTGTTAATTTAAAAAAAAAAAAAGTTTTGTTTTATTTTTTTTAGTTTTGAAATAGGTTTTATCATTTTGGTGATTTGTAATTGTCATTTCTTTTGATGTTTACTCTGATTTGATTCTTGCGCTCGAACCCCATGGGAAAAGCGTTTTCACCCGTATCGATTTGACATTTTTAAATTTTCATAACAAATCACAGACAACTTTCGCGACATAAAAGTGACACCAATCGATTTGACGTTTTGATATTTGACAACCAATAAATATCGTAATCCCTTTTTCAACTGACACTTTCATTTGTGTGGGAAAATGTTTTATTTTATTTTTTCGTTTCGTTTAAATGTTTTATTTTATTTTTTCGTTCTTTTATTTTATTTTTTCGAGAATTTTCCAATGTTTTTAAGAGTTATTCTGCTATTCGGGACGGAAACAAATCCAACAAATCAAAAACCATGGCAATCGGTCCAGCCGTTCTCGAGTTATAAGTGTTGTAACAAACACGACTTTCTTTTATATATAGATTTGGCAACTGTATTACTTGTTCTTTTTTTCGACGATGATTTTGCCAATGTCGAGGTTGAGAAAGGCACGTACCTAAAAGTGTCTATTGATCAATTGTATGACTTGGTTTGTAGCAGATGGCTGTTGTCATTGGATGACAGACGTCAAGCCAAGGCAGAGGTCCTTGTGAAAACATTGGCCACAGTTTGTGGGAACAGCATGTGGGAGTACCCTAAACCCTAGCGGTTAAGAGGAGATCTGTATCCGAGCAGTAGGATGATTATGGGTTAATCAGGTTGATGTAAATAGACAACAGGTATCAGGTATTAGAAATACACTAGGTACGCTCTTTCTGTGACAAGTATATTGCCAAGATGACATCACGAGTTTGGTTGCCAAACTCCATACAAAATACAGATTATGATGTAGGCATCGGTAATCAGTCATATCTGTCAGTAAAAGACTTACTTGCTCCAATTGACCGCATACTATAAAGAGCAGTTCGAATCGTCGGTGTCCCAATGATCTTTGATCGCCTGAACTCGATCTCTGCACGTAGAGATGTTGCATCTCATTGCGTTCTATTTAATACTCGTACCTGCCGCTGAGTCCCACTATCGTAGAACTTGCCATAAATTAAAATTCCGTCCATATCATGTTTATAATTGGACATCTTCCACTGTAAGCTTTTTAAGACATTTTCTAGCCTGAACAGTGAAGTTGTGGAATCAACTTCCCTCAGCAGTATTTTCAAAGAAATACATTAGTCTTCAAGAACAGAGGCAATTTTCCCCACAAAAGGCAGGCAACGCATCGGCGGCCCCATGGTTTAGCTGGTTTCTATGGGTTGTCGTAATTAATTTCCATCAGAAAGATCATGTTCGCTTCCCCCAACCTCAAATAAAAAAAAGAATATACCTATTCTTCCGCCAGTTAAAATCGAAATATATAAAAATTTCGTGTCACGTTGTTGGTCCACGATGGAATCCTAAACTACTGAACCGATTTTAATAAAATTTTGCACAGTGTGTGCAGTTTAATAAATAGGATAGTTTATAACTCATCGGAAAAATTAACGTAAAAATATTTAAAGGCGATACGAAGTTCGCCTGGCCAGTTAGTTGTATTATAAGAAAAGAAGTGTACTTCCCAATCCTAAATGAAAACAACAATAAATTCAGCCAAACGATAACAGCTACTAACATAAATTACTTCATACTATCGTAATGTACTCAAACACATGGCGAAGCTATTAACAAGGCTTATTGGCTAGCAAAGCCTCGCCTCGTTACATGAATACATAATTGAAACTGCAAACTGACTGCAGAAATGTATTGTTCTAGATAACTAGCTCATTTCAGCAGACAACTGTTTTATTACACGTTTTTGTTCAATGTCACTATCTGTAATCTATCTTCTGGTCATTAGAGTCAGGGAAGCAGTGGGATGGGAGGTAGGAAGGTGATATGTCAAGCTGTCAATAATTTGACTACACTACACGCTACAGCAGCAACAGCAGCAGCGAGCGATGGAGAGGGCTATGCTCGGGGTTTCTCTGCGGGATCGAATCCGGAACGAAGAAATTGGACGGAGAACCAAAGTTGTCACATAGCCTTCAGAGTTTGCAAGCTGAAGTGGCAATGGGTCGGTCACATCTGCCGAGTAAGTGATGGCAGATGGGGGAGGAAGGTATCAGAGTGCAGGCCGCGCGTAGGACGACGAAGTGTTGGGTGCCCGCCTTCTATATGGTCCTATTACCTTAACAAAGCGGCTGGGAGCGGCTGGAAGGCTTATATCCAGTGGGTAGATACAGGCTGATGTTGATGATGGTGGCACGCTACAGACAATGTTTATTTTTTCTTATACTACGTCAGGTGGCAGACAAGCATACGGTCCGCCTGATGTGAAGCGGCTACCGTAGCTTTATTAACTCTCGCAACATAAACTATCGCTCGCGCGCCACCACCCCCGCTGTCAACGCAGCTTCTCCTTCTTTTCTGGTGACCTCACTTGCTGGAGAGTGAGGTCACCAGTGGAGGTACATTCCCCCAGTCGGGTAGCTTACAAATGTCCAATTATTGGACAATGTCTGTAGCGTCTAGTAGGTACCTATCTGTGCCACACATTGTGCCATCCGGTGCCATCGGTCTGTTCGGTATGGATAGTTCCCCATAACAGGAACTATCCCTATACGTCCTGGATAGCATGACGGCCCTGGAAGCAGGGATTTTTTAAAGGTACATACCTTGTTCAACGATACCCGTGTCGGCACCTGTTGGCTGTCGCAGAATACCGGCGCTGTGTGTATTTACACAGCATTAATGCCGACCGATGGCCAAATTAACATCGTGATAATGTACATTATGTTTGAAACGTTATATGTTATTGTGTATTCTATCATTATTGTCATATACTCACAATATGTGTGAGGTTAATAAACATATTTAATGAACACATTTTTTTTATTTAATTTCACCGCGGTATGTAATCTTTCTTGCAAGTTAAATATGACCCATGTCCCAATATACGATTGAGATTAAATTTGGAACACTCGTTTGGTTCTCGTAGTAATGCACAACTACCTAAATACTGTCCTTTTAATATTTACTAGCTTCCACCGGCGGCTTCGCCTGTGTTTAATTTTCTTAATAAAAAGTATCCTATGTCCTTCCTAATACCTTTGAGAATATGTGTACAAAGTTTCATGATGATCGGTCGACTAGTTTCGTCGTGTTAGCGTAACAAACAAACTCACATTCACATTTATCATATTAGTATGGATATTTTATAATGGCGATTGATAATTTACATTAAACCTTATGTTCAAATAAAAGGGTTTGATAAGAGAAATACGGTAAGCAAACTCTTTAGTTCCTTTTTGCCAATAATTATTAAGAGCTGATTTATTTTTTTATTATTAGCAATATTTTGACTTCCATTAAATAACACTTGATACAATAACCGATTTTTTATTCGTATTATTTAATAGGTATTTAAAAAAAAAGTTTAGTATAGATTTCTTAGTAACGAGACCGAAAAATAAATTTCGCAAATCATGACCGGTTCACTAAAAATAAAATAATCGCAACATCTGCACATATAAATGACAGTTCTGGAGCAAAATGTACTTGTTTAGATTAGTCTACTTTAAACTAAATATTTTATTGACGTGGCTAAAGCAGAAATTTCGCGCCAAACAAAAATAAAATGGTCACAATATCTGACTTGCCAAATATAGTTTCCATTTTCAAATGAACTGTCATCTGGTGCAAAACGTGCTTGTTTGGATTAAACTTATTTTAGAAATTTCAGAAAACGTGAAAAGTGCCCTTATGCCCTTCGGAACAGCGTCTTTTGTATGGTAGTCGGTGACATGATTGGGTTTCTGCAGGCCAAACACAGATGGGGTGTTAAGCTCGGGATTATTATTAGCTCGCTGGATACGTCTGTTGGAAATGGCTATATGGCAACAGCCTGCTGCCGAAGACTATGAGCACAGCATAGAAATACCAGTGTATTTATTCATTTAATTCAACATTGCATTACATATGGGACTTAATTAAATTAAATTAATTAAATCAGATACATATGCACCTTGTCAGGCATCGCAATGGTCGAGAGAGAGGTTAACACTACGATTTTAGGTATTCAGCGACCGAGTAGAAGGGTTTCCCTAATAAATGTTTTTTAAGAGAATTATAGAAAATCTTATCATTTGTTTCGTCTTTCATATATTTGGGCAGTATGTTATACACCCGCACAGACATGGGGTAGGGCCCAGAGCTATGTATTTTTAGCTTAGATGTTATTTGCATCAAATTGTTAGGTCTCCGTGATTGGTAATGGCGCGGCACGTCATTTACGGTACGATAAAAACTCTGATTTTTTCTTACAAATTTGCACAGTTCCATTATATATATATTTGGCAGTGTCAATACTTTTAAATTACAAAAGTGTTGTCTACAACTCTCTCGCTGTTTGATGTTGGTCAGTATTCGGATGCATTTCTTCTGCAGCACTAGCAGATCGTGGGCTTCTATGCTGTCTTGTGTTGTATTGTGCTATGAGTGACGAGTTTGGTTTTTGAAAGCTGTGATTTTCCATACAAAATATATGTGATGACGCAGCCAAGTATAATACATGTAACGATATCTATCGGTATAGTATATCCATGGTACAAAAACACAAGGTATGGTGCCTACATGGCTATAATCACTAATGAACACGTTAACTACTTAGCATTCAAAATTCATTATTCATCTATATGGTATACACACGGCTCAAGTTTTGTTCGATTATAACCTGAGGGTTATTGTTTCAATAACTCAGGAAAGCGTACATTATGTACATATAATATTCTCTACGCAATCCATTGAACCACTCGAGACTGTCGTCTATAGAATTTGGAAGGTGAGAGAAGCGTAGCTTATTATTATAGTATTATAGGTTATAGTTGGCAAACATCAAAAGCGAGTCACTTGCTGATGTGGTGACGCGTTTCTATTGACTAATAATTAATTTACATATATTTTTTATGCCACTAAGGTGCAAACAAACATATGGCAAGCTTGATGGGAAGTAGTTAGCCTAAGAAAGACTGTAACACCAGCATCCTGTGAAAATCTCTTCACGCCGTTTTTGAAGAACCCCATGCTGTGTAGTCCTGAGAAAACCTCGACAGGCAGTTCTGTCCACAGCTTGATAGTACGCAGGAGAAAAGTTCTCTGGAACCGCACAGTACGTGACCACTTAGGCACCAATGTGTGAGGATGAATTCTCTATTGATAGTGAGCGGTGCAATTGTAGAAGGAAGCCGTGAACATTACTTATTTTAAACAACTCCGCTGAATACACCCCATTGTTCAATCGATAAAACGCCTGATGTCTGGAATGTAATGTCGGGTTAACGGACCTCGACGATCACTTACACGAGCAACTAATGTAGGGATAGGCGCATGTGCAGCATAGAGCTTACCATAAAATCACTCTATCTCTGCTAAGATCTCTCTCTGCGAAAAGACTACGCGGCCGTCCTCTAGTTTGAGACCCTAAAAATAAGCTTTTTCCAGAAGGCCGAGAAAAGACTTTTATAGCCCTTTGTTGCGGACTATCACAACAAACATGTAGGTAATCGTAATATTTTTTGGGCCCACCACACATTCCCACCACTGTGTCTCCTGTGTAGCCAGGATTAACAGCGGCGACCGGCAAAAAAGGCAATGAACAGAGAAGTCCATTGCAATCCCGGAGGTACAACTACGGCTGCCTTGGAACTCACAACGAATTGAATCAGAAGAAATTAGTAAGAGTAAGAAGCTTTTGAAATTTGACTCTGAGGTAATCGTTATATCTACACACTAAAATAAACAAAACTTACAACATATATTATATCCTATATATACATAAATACATCTAATATATAAAATTCTCGTGTCACAGTTTTCGTTGCCATACTCCTCCGAAACGGCTTGACCGATTTTGATGAAATTTTTTGTGCTTATCCGGTATCTATGAGAATCGGCCAACATCTATTTTTCATCCCCCTAAATGTTAGGGGTAGTCCACCCCTAAATTTTTTTTATTTATATGGCAAAACAACGTTTGCCGGGTCAGCTAGTATTTATATAACACTATCTGACCCGACAGACGTCCTGTCTTCTTAACAATGAATCGAATCTATTGAATTTGAATTGGTTTCGCGCAATCTGTCAAATGACTGACAGTTTTGTGACTGATAGTTAATAATGGTCATTCAGCTTTTTTTTTATTTTTTATTTATTTATTAAATAGAACCAAACAGTCAATTAATTAATAATAATAAACAGTCAATTTATTAATTTACTTTTACATAATTATATAGTTTTTATCTTACAGACCAGAGTATTCTTAAATTTTCAAATTTTACGCGCAAATTTCTTATTTTTTTCTGTCCTAAGACCTTCTCCTGACAATAACAAATACCCCACAGCATAAATAAAAAAATATTAAGTTAATAAAAAAAAATTAAGGTGAAAATGGTATATGTAACATCTTTAAACCAAAGCCAACTTCACCTGCACGCGGTGCACCCTGCTGAATGACAAACGAAGCTCTGGTGCGTAATTGTAAGCTACCCGACTGGGAAATGTACCTCCACCTCACAGGATACCGCAGCCAAACAACAATTCCCTTGAGGGTTGTTGTGTTCCTGCGAGTGAGTGAGATCACCAGAAAGGAAGGAGATGCTGCGTTGGCAGCTGGGGTGGTGGCGCGCGAGCAATATTTTATGTTCTGAGCGTTATATGGGTACGGTAACCGTTTCACATCAGGCGGGCCATATGCTTGTCTGCCACCCGAAGTAGTATAAAAAAAAAGAAATAGCGAAACTAGTCCAGCCGTTCACGTGTGATGCCGAGACACAAAAAAATAGGGATTCATTTAATAGGGATTCATTTATTACAGTTGGCCGTGTGGTTTCCGGCAGATTAGAATAGAATCACTCCGTCTCTTCCCGTAGATGTCGTACAAGGCGACTAACGGAAATACATTATGAAACATCGATCAGGCCTCCCCAACCCGTCTGGCCAGCGTGGGGAGTGTAGGCCAAATCCTTCTTCTGTCTGGGACGGACGAGAGAGGGTCGTGCTACTGTAGTGGAGACTGAAGTGACCTGATGATGATGATGATGATGATGATGAGATACAGTAAATAAATGTACTTCGATCATGAAAACAACGATGAAAGGTTCTATAACAATTCAGATACTATTGTTAGCAGAGTTTATTATTATAGTCCAGCCAGCAACGTGCCCAGTTCAATAACGCAAATATTTGCAGTCGTCCAACGGCGCACATCAAATATTTTGATGTGAAATGAACGGTTTATTGAAGTGCATTCTACTTTATGAAATAAATTGTATTGCTTTTATATTTCCTGTTTAATTATTTAGTACAGTTTGAATAATTGGAACTCTATTGGTGTTTTCTTCTTTTTGTTTGATGTTAGGCGGATGTTCATCATCATCATCATCACCATCATCATCATCAGCCTGTATCTACCCACTGTTGGATATAGGCCTTTCCCAATGCTTTCCACCATATGCGATCCTCCGCTTTCCGCATCCAACCGCTACCAGCCACTTTTTTGAGATCGTCGGTCTATCTAGAGAGGGGGCGCCCTACGTACGCTTCGTCGCCACCTACGTGGCCTCCACTCTGGAACTTTCCTCCCCCATCTGCCATCGCTGAATCGGCAGATGTGGCCAGCCCACCGCCACTTCAACTCGCTGACTCTGAGAGCTATGTTGATGAGGCGGATGTTGTCTTTATTAAAATAATATTAGCAGTATCCTAATTCCGGTATCGCTAAATAAATGTAGATTGTGTAGGGGTGTAAGTGATTCATCAACATCTTTGAATCAAAGTCAACTTTACCAGCACACGGTGCACGCTGCTGACTGACAAATGAAGCTCTGGCAAAAAGAGAGGTAGGGAGCGTAATCGTAAGCTACCCGACTGGGGAATGTACCTCCACCTCACAGAACACCGCAGCGAAATAACAATTCCATTGAGGATTGTTGTGTTCCTGCGAGTGAGTGAGGTTACCAGGAAGGAAGGAGATGCTGCGATGGCAGCGGGGGTGGCGGCGCTCGAGAGATATTTTATATTGCGAGCGTTAATATGGCTACGGTAAGCGCTTCACATTAGGCGGGCCGTATGCATGTCTGCCACCCGACGTAGTATAAAAAAAATTGTAAATGGAATGGAACAGACTATTGTAATTAGATGACAGTCTATAAATATAAATTAAGTAATTGGCATTGACAGTCTATAAATTAAATAATTTAAATAATTTCTCCGACTGAACTGAACGCCACCGCGCCTTATAGCTGCGGCACCCATCATGGAAATTAGGAACTGATGGTAAGTCCAAGAACACTATGAGCTACTCGACTTAAGAGTACACAAGTAGTCTGCTTGCAAATGAAAGGATAGTAAGTAAGTACCTTCTTCCGAACTGATTGAGTGCCTAGGGGTGGTTTACTGAGCGCGATACCGAGGAGGGTTAAGGTTGCCTGTTTGGTTTACTCGGTGAGAGACTCGCTACCCTGTGATATGATCAGTTGGCCGGTTGGTGCTGGAGGCACATTAGCTGGGCCAAGGTCGATAAACCTCCTCGTGTGCTCGGGACTGTTGTGGGCTTATTTATCTTGCTGGATACGTCCAGTGAGAACGACATGTTAGCGACAGCCTGCGCCTATTTATTTTAAAGGATGCCACTTGTATCTGTTCTTTCAATCGGTAAGAGATAGATTAAAGAAAAAGTGGTTAGAAGTCGACCACCCCGTTGCGCATTTTTTAACTGGACATGGCAATTTTAAAGCTAAACTCTTTTCGTTTAAATTAGTGCCGTCGCCCATAGGCGAATGTTCTACTGCTAATTCTGAATTCGATCAAACAGCACACCATGTTCTCTGGGAGTGTGATCTTTGGCAGCGGGAGCGGGATGACATGTTGAATTCATTGCAAGTTGCATCCGGGGTAGTATACTATTCAGATTTGGTAGCAACAAGGGAGAATTACCAAGCGTTCAGACGATTTTGCAATTCATATTATTGGAATCGATGTGTTAGGTAACAACTCAATGTTTTAGGTCCCAAATAGTGTTAGAAACTTAAAATCCGTGGTGCACGGCACTTGAGCTTCACTTGACTAGCCATCTCTTTAGGCTTTTAATGCCTTATTTGCCATATTGCTGTCTCTCACATTGCTAAGAGGGGAAGTCAAATTCCAAAAGCTTCCTACTCCTACTAATTTCTTCTGATTAAATTCGTTGTGAGTTCCAAGGCAGCCGTAGTTTTACCCCTGGGACTGCAATGGACTTCATTGTTCATTGCCTTTTTTGGCAGTCGCCGCTGTTAATCCTGGCTACACAGGAGATACAGTGGTGGGAATGTGTGGTGGGCCCCCGCTATGACTAGCCATGTGAATAGAAAGTAAAGTAAAGGATGTTCTGTACTACGATGAGGTGATGTCGAAAATTGTTATATAGTAAATCTGTCTACTCTACAGGCCAGCATATACCATGCTCAAGATCTCGACGCTTGGGAGATATGACGACGGCTGCAGCCCTGGCAATCATGCGCTCAAAGTTAAAGCAGTTACCGTAGCCATATAACTTGCACGCCGCCACCCCCGCTGCCATCACAGCATCTCCTTCCCTTCTGGTGACCTCCCTCGCTCGCAGGAACACAACAACCCACAAGGGAATTGTTATTTGGCTGCGGTATTCTGTAAGGTGGAGGTACATTCCCCAGTCGGGTAGCATACAATTACGCTCCCTACCTCTCTTTTCGCTAGAGCTTCGTTTGTCAGTCAGCAGGATGTACCGCTTGCAGGTGAAGTTGGCTTTGGTTCAAAGATAAACCACTTACACTTCTAAAGCATATTTTCTCTCCAGAGCATACACTTTATCAAGATACTCAGTTCAAACAGGGCAAAACCGAGATCAGAAGCTAGTCTAGAACAATCCTACTATAAAATTAGAAAGTGTTGATGTGCAGTAAACATAATAGAGATATTATTGATTAACGATGAATTGAATCTAGTTTGCTACTAAATACAGCAATAACTCGAGCCTGTTCAGAACAGCTGTAACCGCAATCATTATTAACAGCAAACTAACCATATCAAAGTAGTTATAAACTGTGAAACTATACTGTCATTATTGTACAGAATTTACCTAACTACTGCTAACGTTTAATCGTGGTCTAAGCACGTTTTCAGCTCCCAAACATGTACGTTGGTTCTTAAGCCGCATTTTCACTAGGCGACATGTCGCAGATACTTATCGCTCGACATTCACGTAGTTGTCTCTGCAAAAGTTCTGGGACAATGTCCCGCGATATATGACTCGTTTACATTGGCTAGTCGTGATCAGTATGTCGCCCGAGGAAGTAGTGTTGTTCAGTGCAGCTTTCATTTTCAAAACACAAAGCGACACACGTTTTCACCACATAAAGCCTGTCCGGCGACTGTCGAGGGACATGAAAGTCGCGCGAGTCGACGCACGCAGAGCATCGACTAGCGACAAGTTGCGCGACCCGTAAATGTCCCAAGCGACGTCGGGCGACGTCGGGCGACATCGCTCGGGACTCGTAAATTTCGTGTCGAGCGACAGAGTCGCACGACAAATGTCCCCTAATGAAAATGCGGCTTTAGTCTTCTTCGTTGAAAATCACTCTATAGATTTCTTGTCGTAGTAATCTCCGGCCATAGGCGTGGTTAGTAAGTGAGACGGCTTCTTCCCAAGTCTTCACTGAAGACTTGTCAGCTCTCAACAACAAAGCAGCTAATCTTGTCAAAAGCTTAAGCATAACTTAGGGCAATCTTTTCGTCGATGTCGATGCAATCTTTGCAAATGCCTCCTGTGTCCAAGAAGTCCGAGAGGACCGGGGTGATACCGGGTCCAGTCAGCAAAATACTTGTAATATATTTGGCTTAATTAAATAAATATTGTCAGACAAATTACACAGCGCCATCTAGCCCCAAAGTAAGCGAAGCTTGTGTTATGGGTACTAGACAAATGATAAACATACGTAAATACATTTTTTTTTGTATATACATTCTTATGATACATATAAAACACCCAGACCAAAGTGGGAATCGAACCCACGTGCGTTGGTGTCGAAACCGCGTAATTGACCGCTACGCCACCGATATTTGCACAACATCACCATCCTTAATTTATTACAGCGGAATCTCATCATTTTTTTGTATGCATCTGGAGAAACAAATAAATGTAATATCTATTTTACACGAATATATATTAGCAGCTGGGGTCAGTTTCAAGATAATAGCGCATTGGGAATTCCAGGCGTCTCCTTACGGGTCCAAATTTCCATATTAATATCGCGCTTCAGCACCTACAACGTAGTAATTAAACTACCTCCCTTGCAGAGGTTGACCTGGGAGATTGGTGCAAGTTATAAACCCTAGAGACTTCTTGTATTCCGGCGAGTGAGTGTAGTTACTGGACGGGAGGACTCTTTACCTGACCTCGCGTTAGAAGCGCGAGGTCAGGTAAAGAGGTTAACGTTGTTTATAATCGCTTTACATGATAATATAATAGATTTGGGATGTGAGCGGTTTGTCAAGATCTTTGAACTAAAGCCAACTTCACCTGCACGTGGTGCACCCTGCTGACTGACAAACGAAACTCTGGCGACAAGAGAGGTAGGGAGCGTAATTGTAGGCTACCCGACTGGGGAATGTACCTCCACCTCACAGAATGCCGCAGCCAAATAACAATTCCCTTGAGGGTTGTTGTGTTCCTGCGAGTGAGTGAGGTCACCAAAAAGAGAAAGGAAGGAGATGCTGCGATAACAGCGGGGGTGACGGAGCGCGAGCGATGTTTTATGTTGCGAGCGTTAATATGGCTACGGTCGCCGCTTCACATCTGCCACCCGACGTATTACTATATTAAAAAAAAAACAGGGACCCTACCGCCGAAGCTGAAGCCGCTTAACATCGGATTATTTGATTGCGATAATCAAACTTCTACTTAGATTTATGTTACTTGTACCTTAGCTGGTAGAAACAATGAAGATCTACAGACTAAAGGTTTTTTGCAATAACTTAAACGTAAGACCTATTTTTCGAATCAATATATTCGGTGGTAATCGGCTTCTGCTTCGGCGGTAGGACCACAGATAGATTTTAAGTGTTAGATACATAAAATCCGCGGTGCACGGTAATTGAGCGTCACTTGACTAGCCGTCCCTTTAGGCTTTTAATGCCTTAAAAAAAAGTTGAAAAAAGCACTTGGTGGAACATTATTATCATAATGTTATATAAAAACACTTGTACTCTACAAAACATATGTTTTGTAGAAACACAAATACCATCTGTTTACTTTGATAATGCCTTAGCGGCGAAACCGGTTGGTAAACTTAAATATAATTAAGTGGAACAGTACAAGCATAGTACAAGTGTTTTATTATAACAGATAATAATGTTCCAAATAAAATAAAAAAAGTAAGCATTCAGATTATCAATAATTAAGTAGAACAGTACAAGTGTTTTATTATAACATTATGATTTTAATGCCTTATTGCCATATTGCTGTCACTCACCAAGCTCACATTGCCAAGAGGGGAAGTCAAATTCCAAAAGCTTCTTACTCCTACTAATTTCTTCTGATTAAATTCGTTGTGAGTTCTAAGGCAGCCGTAGTTTTACCCTCGGGATTGCAATGAACTTCACTGTTCATTGCCTTTTTTGGCAGTCGCCGCTGTAAATGATGGGTCCCGTCCCGTTAAAAAAAAGGATAGGGGAAATGATTAGTTTCAATTTCGGATGGGTCTCTCTCCCCCCAGCGGTTCAGTTGTTAGCTAGCTAACATTGATATTAGTAAACACATGGCATTATCAATCTAAATATCAACCGAACTTTTATTTGTATTTTTAAGGCAAATGACGCTAAATAAACTAACATTTACTAAGGTGTCTACAATGGCGAAAAATCTATCTAGAGATCTAGCTAGATGCGCTAAATATAGATGTTATATATTGCAAACAGTTTGACAAATCCATGGCATTATGGGCTATAGCTGGTTTAGCGGTTAGCGGATAGCTTGCGGGTAGCGGATAGTGGATTCTACAAATTGTAAAAAAAAAAATACGTGTGGCACTCGGAGACTGCCGCTGTAAAGCTATGCATAGCATTTTTTAGTTAGGTTTTATTTTCGTTACGGAATTTCTTGATTCGGTCGCCGCGCTTAAAGTTCGCGATAAAAGCTATTTTTAACCGACTTCATATTAAATTAAAATTTTATGCCGTCGTATGTATTTTTTATTAAATTAAAATTTTATCCTAAAATTAGTAATAATATCAAAAATAATGATGTCAAAATCGAATGTCAAAAATAATAATAGCGAAAAAGTTCATAAAAAGTCTTTAGTTATTCACCAACATCGAATAAAGTTACAAAAAGAGTAATAGCAACATCGAGGCGCGAACGTAGAAACGATAGTTCAAACTGGTCACACATTTACAACTGCGCCATTGACTCGATAATACTCACTGGCGAAATACGAGTATGTATTGTATAAGGAAATTCTCGATTCGGTCGCCGCGCTCAAAGCCCGCGATAAAAGCTATGCAATAGCTTAAAAGCATTACTCGTCCATAATTATAATTGCCGTACATGGAAAATAAAATGATTTCTTTTTAATTGAGCCACACAATCTTCCTCAGTGAATGAAATTTGAAAACTAGTCCGGCTTATGATTTGAATTGCATTTAATATGAATATTTTGTCAACGGCAGCCATAGTGTTGTTGTTGTAAAGTCTTTATTGTACAAAAGATAATAGTGCTGGGAGTCAAACTTAAACTTTAAGTAACTAGCGACCCGCCCTGGCTTCGCCTGTGTGTATTATACATACCTTCTGAAAGACATTCTATAAATAATACTGATTTTCAACATCCGTGGCGTGGTTTAGATGGAGTTAGAGGATGACAATTAGACAGACAGACACGGGGTCACGATTCATGGAGTATATCACTACATAGTATAAAACAAAGTCGCTTTCTCTGTCCCTATGTCCCTTTGTATGCTTAAATCTTTGAAACTACGCAACGGATTATGATGCGGTTTTTTTTAATAGATAGAGTGATTCAACTGGAAAGTTTATATGTATAATATATGCATAACATAGTAGAAAAACACTGATAATTTAGAGGTTTCTAATGTGATGTCGTAAATAAACACATTTTTTTGCTCTTTCATTGCAAACGCTGGCTGAACCCAAAGAGATAGATCAAAATAATGTAGTACAGTATTGTTCACCTTAAAATGGTCTACAAAAAAGTTCGCGATGGTATATGTCTATCTCTTAGTGGTAACACACAATAACCGTTATTTTATCCTTTGCTTTTTACAAGAAATAATGCCTTATTTACGAAGCGATTTTAAGCAATACAGAATTAATCCTTATCCAATTAAGTACCTTAAATACATTGCGCATTTAATATAGATCAATATGGCCCTTCACAGCATGTAATTTAAATGAATAGTTTAGAAGATATTACACATTTAAAATGCAGGGACATAACGGCTGTGGCGGTACCGGCCGCGGAGCCGGCGGCGTGTGCCTATAACTGGGGAAGGACTGGATAGGACAAAGCGCAAAGACCTTCTGTAGTACATTTAGTATCAGCATTGCACCCGTGCGAAGCCGGGGCGGGTCGCTAGTAATATATATTTTATTAAGCAGTGGCTGACCACGATCATTAGAGCCAAAGCCAACTTCGCCTGTACGTGGTGCACCCTGCGATAGAGATTAGCGATAGAGGCTCTGGTAAAAGAGAGGTAGGGCTCACCGTATTAGTAAGCTTCCCGACTGGGGAAATATATGCACCTCACAGAATGTCGCAGCCAAATAACAATTCCATTGAAGGTTCTTCTGTTCCTGCGAGTGAGTAAGGTCACCAGAAAGAAAGGAGCTGCTGCGTTGAAAGCGGGGGTGGCGACGCGCGAGCGATATTTCATGTTGCGAAACTTACACCTAAAAATAGATACAGGCTGGTGATGATGCTGAATACTATGTTAAGGCTTTTTGGTTATTTAAGAAAATATATATAAAAAGAAGCTTTGCTCCAGCAAGCTTACAAGCTTCTTCGTTAAGATAAGTACTCCGCACTAGCTTTTGTTCTTAATTCGTTATAATCCAGGGAAAGACAACGGATTTGTTTCGCCCAATTAAATCTCTAGAACTAAATTTTACGAAAAGTAAACGCAAAATTTTTCGCGAATGTCCAAATAAAGGAGTGGCTGTGAGCAGAAACTCCGACGGCGCATTGGCATGGCCAAAACCACTATGACTCAGCTCACCAAGATCTGGAAGGATTAAAGCATCAAAAGGAGGACCAAGATTTACATTGTCTGTGCACATTGATCTCATATTCTTTTACAGGTCCGAGAGTTGGACTCTGAGTGCAGTGGATAGGAAGCGGGTATGCCTTTGAGATCTGGTGCTAGCGAAGAATGCTTTGCATCACTTGAATCGCTCCTCGCACCAACCTTACAATCCTGAAGGAATTCAAGGTCAACACGTAGCTGCGCCTCTCGGCTGTGTACTTCCACAAGATATTTTATAAAAATGTAGTACTGTCAAGGGAATAGTTAGTTGGCTGTTCTCCTTTGCTAGAGTCTCTTTCGCTGGACGGCAGGGTGCATCACGTACAGGCGTGGTTGACTTTGTCTCTAAAGATCGTAACGAGCCATTTACACCCCAATTTTGTTTAGTAATTTGTTTGTAATTTTATTGTAATAATCATTCTTAGTCATAAACAAATAAATATTCCTCGAGAAATTATACATCGCCATCATCATGGAAGGAGATGCTGCGATGGCAGCGGGGGTGGCGGCGCGCGAGCGATATTTTATGTTGCGAGCGTTAATATGGCTACGGTAACCGCTTCACATCAGGCGGGCCGTATGCTTGTCTGCCACCCGACGTAGTATAAATAAAAAAAAAATCTAGTCCTAAACTAAGCAAAGGATATACTATAGGTACTATATACCTAAAAATGTACTTTTCAATACAATATTTTTAAATACATGCATACAATACATAGAAAACACAAAGAACAAGACAGACAGACATGTTCATGCACACAAATGTTAGTCTTGTCTTGCTCCGGCGAGGATTGAATATAATAAAATGAAATTGAATTAGATTAGACTTAATTAAATTGACTAAAATTGAATTAAATTAAGCTGTATTAAATTAAATTAAATTGTGTTAAATTGATCAAATTAAATTAATTTCAATGTACTAACGTAGATTATAAGGTTCCAATGTTACTAACCTATTATGGACTACTTTATTGGTCTGAAATAAATATTATTTTTTTTATTTTTTATTTTTATTGAAATCGAGCTATCCATTTGACTACCGAGCTCGCCTTGTAAGTGTTCATTTTACGTAAAACGTAACGTTTAAAGTACATATTGCTTACATAAAACGAGGTTACAATAGGTTACTAAATAGTAACATGTAAAATTTTAGGAACGCACATTGGAAAATAAACTTTTATTACAAAAACGAAATTTACGTAAATATAATAAAAGTTTGTCTCTAATCTTTTTACACAATCCTAAAACTACGTAAGAAAACATAAAGGAAATAAATCTACGGAACTCGATTACGTGCTTCAGTTAATTCTTCCTACTAATTGCGTGTCCCCAAATTAGGGACCTAATCTTTTCTGTGATAATTTGGAAGAGGGCGCTGCTGTGGCTGATGACCAAACTTGCTAACAAATCACTTTTGTTTTTGTTAGACATTAGGACCTCCTTTTCAGGGAGGAAGGAAGGTCGTAATCAACAAAAATCTATAAATAGATTTTTTATACAGGAGAGATTAGTATACGGCCCACCTGAAGCGGTTACCGTACCCTTGAGTTTCTTGCCAGTTCTTCTCAAGAAGCCCCGTCGCCGGAACTGGCACTTAAATTCACTTTCACAGATAGTGTGATGAAAGTGCATCTAAGCTCTGCGGATTTAAGTAGATAGTAATGATTTAGATACATGTCTTATATTTAATTTGTATGACGTTTCTAAGTGCTTTATAAAGTCCAAGGAATAAAGATATTTTGACTTTGACTTTGACTTTGTACCATTGCTCGCGGGCCGCCACCCCTGTGCCAATTGCAACAACTCCTTCCTTTCTGATGATTCAAGATTCAAGATTTTATTTTTTGCCAATAAGTAAGTACATCAGATCTTATAATAGGAAGTACAGTTCAACTTAGCACCTTTTTCAGGTATTGCAAATGATGACAGCAGCTAGTCATACTCTATAGATTATCTCATTACAAAATATAAAATGTCAATAACTCATTACAAATTCAATGTCATTATCTCATTACAATTTAATTGACATTATCACACATGACAGATGACCTCACCCACTCTTAATAACCCTCAAGGGAATTGTTATTTCGCTGCGGTATTCTATGATGTGGAGGTCTAAAGTCGGGCAGCTTACAAAATACGCTATGCCCTACTCACTTTTCGCCAGAGCCGCGAGTAACACTCGTGAACAGAAAGTCAATTGTTGACTAATAGCGAAGTATTTATTTTCACATCGACGAAAATATCTCAAAAACTACTTCAAAAATGAACTTAAAAGTTTTATTTGCGATTTTTGCATAATGTCAAGAGTTAGATATAGCGTCACAAAAATAAAAATAAAATACATTGCGCTCTAAGTCGGTACATAGCCCTTGCTGGCTTCTTTCGCTAGCTCAATTACAGGTAACGCAGCGAGTGTTGATGCGAACACAGTATTCACACAGAGGCAATTGAAGCGCCTTGTTATGTGCTCAAGTGAGATGGAAAGCAGTTTCTAACTAAGCTACGAAACTTGTCGGCTTTGCGATAAAAAAAATATACGCGAAGTGTTTAATTTAATTAGTTAATTCACTTTTTAGGGTTCCGAACCTCAAAAGGAAAAACGGAACCCTTATAAGATCACTTTGTTGTCCGTCTGTCTGTCTGTCTGTCTGTCTGTCTGTCTGTCTGTCTGTCTGTCTGTCTGTCTGTCAAGAATTTCTATGTCGAGAATGCGTGGAGGTATCAAGCTGAAATTTGAACTGTATACTCAGGTCTACGGTCCCTTGAGGTAAAAAAAAAATCAAACTGCTAAGTTTACGTAGAAAAAAGTTACGGCCGTTTACTCAGCAAAAAACGCATATTTCGACACACTCAAGGGAATCAAAACCTATAGGGTACTTCCCGTTGACCTAGAACTATGAAATTTGGCAAGTAACATCGTTATAGACTACAAGTACAGGAATAAATCTCAAAACTATACATTTGTAAATAGATCTTAAAAAATAGGGGGTCTATATTTTTTATAGGGTATCGAAAGGAGACAATTTTTTTTGGGCCCACAAAATTCAAGCGTATATCTATCGCATTATATACAAAAAAAGTATTCGTTTTATTATGAAGACAGACGATTAACAAACATAAAGTCTAACCGATTTCTATTCAATTATTAAAAAAGTAATGATTTGATTTATCTCGTTTTCCGATTTATCCGACCATTATTACGCGTTCCATTTTTGTAAATAGGATGTGTAACGTCGAGCTTAGAATATTGTTATTATTTTGAAATGAAACCACCTATGCTACACCTTCTCAGTTGCAAGGAATTTAGAAGATCTTTTTTTGAAGTTACTTGTTATAGAATTAACCAGAGATTACAATTAAAATCTTTTGATATATTCTGCAAACATTAAACCTTTACCACCGGCCGTGAAATGGAACGCAGATTCTTTGGTGCAACTTGGAAGAGTGTTGCCATTCACTAATGTCGCGCAATGCAGATTAGGACCGAATAACATTAATCGAATAATGTTAAAAATCGATAATCGATAATTGGTTTATAAGACAAAAAAAGAAAATTGAAGTAATAATTATGTACAGCATCAACCAACGAAGGTGGCTACCACCAAGTGAGATAGTCGTGTTCGTTCCATCCTGGGATAAGTTGTGATTATTATTTAACGGCATATTGTTCAAAATGTCAAATTGACATCCAAACCATTTGACAGTAAATCCCATAGCCAGAAAGTGTTACTTGGCTTGGATAATCCCATCATGGGAGAAAGACTTACATAACCTTATTATGGGTTGTTCCGAATGTGAAATAAAATCATCTAGATATGATGATTGCAGTAGAACGCGGGAAGTTTAAGATCCGGATAGTTTAAAGCGAATATGACATTGACGCGCGTTTTAACAGACCACGTCAGATTGAAAGCTGTTGTGGATGAAGATTTTTGAAGGCTCACATCCGCAGATGCAGATGTGGATTTAAAGATTTTTTTTAAAGTAACTTTACTAGTACAATATATCTAATAATAATATATATTTTTTAATACTACTATTACGAGTTTACTATTATAACTAGATTACTAGTTGACTCGACACGTTCTCTCCAAGGCATGTGCCTAAAAATAGACCGACTTGGCTCATCTTTGTCCAACTTGGCCAAACTTAAACTTGAATGTACTTGGCTTGCCTATGCTACATCTACATCCGCATGAACATGGACATTAATTATTGCGGATATGGATGCAGATATCCAAATCGATGTGGAAGCTCCCCAATTGAGAATGCGGATGTGAATATTCTCAACATTCTTAATGACAAGAGCTCGTCAATGTCAAATTGACATCAATCAGCTAAGTTTTCGGCACAGGTCCAGATATTTTCGTTGATTAACATTATAATTTTAATTGAACATTCACTGAGACAAACTATGACTAACTTACGCGCCGTCGTGTAATGTCAAAATGGGCTCGAGACTATCCATGAAATATTTCACGGTAGGGTTTTAATAATAAATAAAAAAGCTAAGGTGTACATTTGCTATATGATTTATCTACATGTAAAAGTGATTAATATGTTTATATGTGGTATAACATAATTACATCATAAATATCAATGCACTTGATTTTGAAATATAAATCGATAAATGATAATCGATTGTGAAAATCACTTCTGGTAACACTGATACCGATGTCATGGCATCGTAGTCATCGTACCCTACGTACACACTATAATTACATAAATCCGTTGCGTTTGTAACTGTGTCTTCTTCCGTAAAAGTGTTTTTTGGTTTTTCTGTAGCGTTGAGATACGATTTTGGTATTCTTTCCACATTCAGATTACTTCAACATCGAGTAATCGTCAAGTTATATTTTACTGGACATTTCTTGCAGTGATCTTAGTTTTGAATATTCTCAAAATCTGCAATGATTGCTGCGAATGCACATAACCGATGCGTTAATTGTGCAGTAAGATTGCAACGCAATATACGAAAACAATTGTTGTCTGAAATATCTGCGAATATTCGTCAACTTACAAGTTCATGGATAGCTTGTGAGGTGAGTGTTTCCTTTTTGGCATAAGATATCGCAATTTATGTAATAATTATGTAGGTACCTAACTAAAGGAATGCACGATTAATGTCGTAATAGCACCTTAACATGTTCACTTTTTATTTTTCAGTTGATTCCACAAGATTCAATTTGTGGAAATTGTCATTTGATATTGCAAGAGTGTGAGCAAACTGGTCGTTCAATTAGAAGATTTGGGTATAACAAATATTTGCATTCCTTGTGGCTGTTCAATATTAAGAGCTCGTCAAACACATGCTGTGCCAAATGACTGCAGAAAGGAGTATTATTTTGGTGTGGATACCTTCACACCAGGCACATCAGGTAATAAAATATAAGTTATATTTGGACCATGTATGTGACAAAAGATAACTAAATGATTGTTTTTATAACAAAAACCTTTTAACCTAATATTATAATGTTTGAGTTTGGATATAGGAGGTAATCTTGAAAATTATTAATTTGATTTAAAAAATTCTTTCATCAGTAAAAGCTACGTTATCACTCAGTGACTTAAGGCTATATTTTAGAGGAGCTTGATGTCATCGCTGTGCGTGTCACTCTAGTAAAGTAACGTCGACCGTAGCCTGTCTTTGGATGGGTTTGTTTGTCTCGAGTTTCTCCGTGCTTTGGAGGGCACGTTAAGCCGTCTGTTCAGGCTGTTTTTATTAGATGACAGTCGTCAAGCCAAGTCAGTGGCCTTTGGGTGGCTTGAAAACACTGGCCTCCGCCAACCTGAAGTTGAGCAGTGTGGTGGGGTATGCTCTTATACCGCTTCGATTGAAAGGGTGACCCGTATCCTGGCAGTGGAATGAATATGGGATGATGTGGTGGTGGAAGCCGAGGAGCGTCACTAGTTTCTAATATTTGTAATCCTGCAAGAAAACTTCATTATTATTTATTACAATTTATTACTTTTGTATATTTTAGGTTCAACATTTGGAACGAGTGTGCATGGCTTGCTGGTTGAAAGCTATCCGAACGGTACAAAGACAAGAACAACAAGATTATAGAAGAGATGTGGAAGAGCCTCCATTAGTTGTTGACAATATCATTAACATCCCCCCACCACCTCCCATGCCAGCGCCTCCAGTGGCGAATACAAAATTGAAGTATATCGAGACCCTATTGAACTTGAGCCAAATTACTATCTCGTTCGGGGTAGGATACAATCACGGCACACAAGTAGAAAAAATACTTATGTAAAAATTAATACAGATCCACCTGTTGCCAATACTCTTGTGGTTCTAGATGAATACTGCTGCAACTGTTTAGTAGACAGATGTACTGTTGGGTGCTGTGCACATGTGATGTGTACATTTTTGAGTTGGGCACGGCATCAGGATAGTGTTGAACCACCTGCATCTTTTTTAGATGATGTTTTATTAATAAGAGACGATTTTGATGATGTTAATGATGAGGATTAAATGTTTATATAAATGATAAATCATGTATTTTTCCTGGCCCTAATCTCCAGCATAGTACACTAAGACCTCATCAAGCTTGACACTGCAGTTTAACTATAGTTCCTACTATGTGTAGCATAAGAATGGTAAAAACATCAACGGGCTTGATCAGTTCTTAGCTGTATTTATCTACCCCTCTTATTTTGCTAATAATTCTAACGCACAAACAAAGAATATGTACACTATGTTGAGTGCTAAGCAAGTATACGGCCCGTTTGATGAAAAGCGATTACCGTAGCCCATAGCATACCATGCAATTTATGCAGTATCGCCCGCGTGCTGGCACTGCCGCTGCTAATGCAGCATGTTTACACCTATATATTTTTACTATGTCGGGTGCTAAGCAAGTATACGGCCCGTTTGATGAAAAGCGATTACCGTAGCCCATAGTGTGCAATATAAGCAGTATCGCCCGCGCGCTGGCACTGTCGCTGCTAATGCAGCATCTTCCTCACGTGCAGGAACAAGCCATTCTCAAGTGTATTGTTATTTGGCTGCGGGCGGTATTATGTGAAGGAAGGTTTTTCCCCAGTCGGGCTCGATTCTCGAATGGCTCGATATGACCTGTCTACTTCGCCAAAGCCTCGTTTGATTATCTGTAAGGCACCACGCACAAGTTACGTTGGCTTTGGCACTGAAAATGAAGATAAAAATAATAGTACTTGAACCCCATTCCCATGGGATTAAAGTACAGACTTAGTTCGTCATTTTTTATTTAGATTAGGTAGGTACATAACCTCAAATATTTTAATTTCGTATTTCACGTAAATCCGGTTAAATAAGTTAAAGATAAGAATACCACTGTAATCTATGAAGTTTAAGGAACAAAATGACGTAAGTTTCATTCGTATACATTAATATTGGGTAGGGGCCCAAGCTCCATACAAAAAAAAATTGTCTCCTTTCAAATTGAAACTACTAGTTCAAATGAGGTATCTTATGAAAGGGCTTGATGTACACATTGCAAAATATATTTTATTTATTTTTTTCCACGCATTATTTCTTATTTATAATGGAAAATATCAAATTTAATAATGATACTACGTACCTACGGAACCCTCGGTGGGCGAGTACGACTCGCACTTGTCCGGTTTTTATCTCACTTGTACACTGAAATAGTCTCGCTACGCGACATGTAACACTTACTTCAATAAGTCAATCAACCGAGCTCGTCAATGTGCGAAGAATGTGGGTAATATATACAGGTGATATTAAAGTTACATAGTTTACCATATTCTGCTATATGTCACGTCACGTAGTGCAAAAATTGTGTAAGTATAAATAAGTAAAATATGTATAAGTATAATCATCTTCAGTGAATCATGGAAACTCGCTTATTTTACTTTATTTTTCTCAAATAAAATGAATAAGCATTTTCGAAGATGGAAGAATATACGGGCGCATTATTAGATAACCCGTAGGGATGGCCGCACCGGAAAAGACCGCAAATTGGGTGTGCTGCGGGCCATTAGAGTGTCAGATTTTTGTCAACACAATTGGCAAGTATGCAAAGTATAAATACAGAGTGGTGATGGTACTTTAGGCAACGTTTCCACTAGAGATATGTGAGTAAGCTGAAGGATGCGAAGATGCGTAGCGATCTTGTGAAGCAATGCACAAGCACACCCTAGCCACTCTATACAAATGTCGCGGCATACATAAACAAGGTCGTCTGTGCAGCTCGTGAATGAGCCTGTGTGTGGGCGGATTACAAACTGTTCTAGATTTATCTCCGAGAGGAGTTGAGGTTGATACGAGAGAGTGGCAGGGAATGGCTATACTGTAACTATTACTTACACTATGGTGCAGGTGAGCGGTGCAAGATGCGCAAGGGGCTCTTTTCAAAGATGTGAGCAGGAGGCCATGGGGTGTAAGTGGTTCATCAAGATCTTTGAACAAAAGCCAACTTCACCTGCACGTGGTGCACTCTGCTGACTGACAAACGAAGCTCTGGCGAAAAGAGAGGTAGGGAGCGTAATTGTAAGCTACCCGACTGGGGAAGGTACCTCCCAGTCAGGCAGCTTGTGTTTGCCAGAGCCTCGTCAGTGAATGAGCTGGACAAAGCCAGCCTTTAATATAAAACGAGACATTGACAGTTCAGTGAAACAATTTTTACCCGACTGCGACAGAAGTAGGGTTATGTTTTTCGAGAGTATGTATGTAAAATTGTTTGGCACGCTCTGCAGCCTGAACGGCTGGATGGATTTTAGCTTGAGAGGTGTCGTTAGATTCGTATTTAATGTTAGAGTGACATAGGCTACAACAAATATAAAAAAAATCAATATGGCGGCTGTGAGCTGCAAAATTGTCGTTGCAGTATTTTTTTTTTCTTTTAAATATACGATATGGGTATCAAAATAAAGGTCTCGATGACCTGATTTCAAATATATATATTTGACATATTAGTTTTTGCCTGCGGCTTTACTTGTATGGAATTATATTGTTGTTACGCGTGATTAATAAATCTGTTGTAGGTGCAGTCGGGTTTTTGATTTTTTTAATTAACTTATAACTTGTTATAAAAGCATTTGTATAAAGAATACGCAACATTTCAAATGAACACTCAAATTTCTCAAAACATTCAAAATTTCAGAGGAAAATAGCTAAACACACACAAAAACGTAGTCAATTCAATTATGTTCTTTTCCTTTGAAAACTGTCGCTATGAGATTTTGAGAATAAGGTTGAAAATATGTAGCACAAAATTTACAAGCTCCCCGAAACATCGGCTATCTACTTTCATGCGAGGATGCCGTCCGCTCGGTCACAGTATATAAAATGGCCAGTAATTTAATTGCCTAGTAAATTTCAAAGTCACAGTCAAAATTATTTATGGCATAACTAAGTGTACAGAGGATCTATCGCGCGGGACTATCTGCTTACATCGTGCGAGAAGTATTTCGTCATATAAATATGGAAACTTATTTATACTTAAGTAATTTTTTATCGCAATTTTTAGTCGTCCTTTGTTATTTATCATGATTTACCTTTAAATGAATTATCATTAACTTTTTTTTATACTACTAAGGTGAAAAACAAGCATACGGTCTGCATGATGGAAAGCAGTTAACGTAGCCTATGGACGCATCACATGCGCGTTGCCGACCCTGTAAAAACATCTTCACGCCGTTTTTGAAGAACTGGATCCTGTAGACTCCTGGAAAAACCTCAACAAGCAGTTCATTCCACGGCTTGATAGTACGTGGTAGAAAAAATATCTGGAACCGCACAGTACGTGACCACTTAGGTTCTAATGTTTGAGAATGAATTCCTTGTCAATGGTGAGCGGTGCGATAGTAGAAGGTGGCCATGGTCATCATGTCAAATAACTCCTCTGAACACACCCCATTGTACAATCGGTAGAACACACAAGCACTCCCTCACATCGCGCCTCTGAATCGAGTCACAACCTGCTAGCTGGTATTTAGATGTTCCCTTAATAAATGTAATGTGAAATTAATTTTTTGTAAGCAATTAACGCAAAGGCACCAACCTAATCGAAATTTCATATGACGTGTTACTATTCACTTTAATATACTGTGTCTCCAGTTCCAATGTTTTTCTTTTTACTCCCGACGGAGTCTCGTTATATCAGATTGTACCATGTTTTCTGTATGACACGAGTTTTGTGCTGTAATAATATTAAAATACGTAACAGAGTTCGTTACAGAAAATCTACAGTCTAAAATAAACTATAATGTTTCATTTTCCTTTTAGCCGAAAATGGAAATGTTATAAATTGTCGTCGGTGGGACAACTTTCGTAGTTAAAATTTAGTTCCAATCGTTGTGTTCCTGCGAGTGAGTGAGGTCACCAGAAAGAAAGGAAGGAGTATAGACTGGCAACGGATCGACAACCTCTTAGTGTTGCTGATTTCCATGGGCGGTGGTGATTGCTTTCTCATAAAAAATCCAATTTCGATCTCGCAGATTTCACATTTTTTTACTATTTTTATATCACATATATGTCACATTTCACATTTGATGAACATCAATTTAGTATTTATCGATGCATAAATAATGCATAACATAAAAAGTACGCCGATCTGAAAACTGAAGAAATACCAAAATATTTTTAATAAAACAAGCTTTTATTAAATAATTAATGATTAAACGAACTTACCTGTAAGTGAAGTTCTATCATAATTATACGAGCGCCGAGTCCGAATAGATTAGTATTTACACAATGTAGTATCGCATACGTACCACCACTCAGCACTAAGTTTAGAGATGTAGTTTTATAGCTTTATTTTTAAAAAAATTCTTTGCGGGTAGACTAACCTGATTTCTGACCGACATCGTACCCGTTTCTCATTTAGTTTAGAGACTCTATAATCTCAAGTAAACCCCTCATTGATGTATGCCCGAACTATCCGTATAAATCGGGGAGCGTGATTATATAAGTACTATATCAACGGGAGGGCGGGACTTACTAATCTATTCGGACTCGGCGCTCGTATAATTATGATAGAACTTCACTTACAGGTAAGTTCGTTTAATCATTAATTATACTCGCGCCTCGTCCTCTAGATTAGTATTTACACAATGTAGATTTTGAGAGTTAACGCGGGAATATCATCAATGAATAACCAATATCTATATAAACAGAAATTATTTTATTAATTAAATAACAAAGTATATTAATTTATAAATGTGTTATTAAAATATATTTACTTCTAAATAATAACCTGGACGTCAACTATTCTTATAATAGTTGTGTCAGATATCCACTTTACATATCGCTACAAACTTTGTACGGTATATATATAATCTAACTATTGTCATTTATTTAAAACATGAAAATTAACGTAATTAAGTCAGGTTACCTACCCTCGTATAACAATCATTATAATTTAAACAAATACAGATCGTGCTAAAGCTAAATCATCGCTATCAGAGGTAATTGGTCTCTGGTAGAAGCGAGCAAATGTCTGAGACTGTCCGCTCCAACCGGCAGTGTTGCGTATAGTATCAACACTGACACCGAACGCACGCGCGCGCGATTTCGCGGCGTGTCGCGTGCTGTGCGCGCTGAACACGCTCGTGTCGACCCCGCATTCGCTCAGGGTGCGCTTTAACCAGCGACTGAGTGTCTGAGTGCCTACATTATTGTGTGGCTTTTTTATTCCGATGAACAAATAGTCGGAATTCCTTATACTTTCGGTTCTGTCCAGATAGCATCTTAAAGTCTGGACATACTGTTGGTCGTTCGTCGAAAACAGGTATGTGGTATATTGGTTGCTTGCCCGAGGGTCGTGATGTTTATAAGAGCTCTGGGATCTTAATTATGATGCGATCTGAAGAAACCTGGATGTTATTAACATTAATTTTGGATAGAGTTTGAACTCTTTGCGCTGTTGCAAGAGCCAATAACATTACACTTTTGAGCGTTACATTTTCAAAAGATATTTCATTGTTGGGATACCATGAACTCAGGTGGTTTACAACAGGGTTAGTGTCCCATGTTAAATTATATTTTGGTTGGGTTGGTCGTAACCGAAAAACACCCTTAAGGAATCTTAACAGCCTATCGTCTTTGCCTAATGATGGTCCTAATAGTAAAGATAGTGCTGATCTGCATGAATTCAAGGTTCAATATTGACATCCTTCATTATAAAGTTTCGTGAGGAAATAAAGAATATTTGGTACAGAAGCATCATAAATGTCAATTGATTTATTTTTACAATGTGTCCACCATTTTTTCAAATAACTGTCATACTGCTTGTATGAGCTGTCTGACGACAATGCCAACATTATGTCCAGATACGATGATGGTATGCTCCGTCTTAACAACGCGCACCGAAATAATTTTCCTGCCACCAGGGTAATTAATTGTCTTATGTATTTGACGGGAGCTGGAAAGAGATAATAATGCATCGTTATAAGATGGAAATGTTATCATTTCAGAAATAAGCAGGGACCTAAACGACGGATACCAAGGCTTTGTTGGCCAAAATGGTACATCTACTATGCCTTGAGCATTGTCTATTAATATAACGGAAAAAGGAAGAATCAAAGGCATAAGAATTTAATCCACTCCAGGAAACTGTGAAAGCATCTATCGCTACGGCATCTGGATCTCTATGCCAGGAGATGTATGATGCACATTGTTGTTAACACGGCTTGCAAAAACATAGATACTTGGAGTACCAAAAATGTTGATTAAAATGTCGAAAGCCCAATTTGCTAGCCACTCACTCTCTATCAGGGTGGCACCTTCGCGACTCATAATCGGCAATAGAGTTGTCCCTAGATCTGATGTATGATGCGAATATGAATAACCTTCTGTTCTCACACCATTCCCAAATTACCTGGGACATTTGGGTTAGGTGCGGGTACTGTTTTCCGCCCATCCTATTTATATAGGCGATGGCAGTGGAGTTGTCGATCCTCAATAATATTTGACAGTTAGATAGGTAGCGCGCAAATATCTTTAGAGCAATAAAAGCGGCAAGAAGTTCTAAATAATTTATATGCTTTTGTCTTTCATCGATTGACCACTGGCCACTTGCAGTTTCACCATTACAGGCGGCCCCCCACCCCGTAGTTGAGGCGTCAGAATACACCTCTCTATGATAATCAATGTATCGAATACGATGCGTTGAATGATCTATCCTTTCAAGCCACCATAAAATATCAGGGTGAAGAGAATTGGGTACATTCATATATCTATTATAGTCGTCGTTATTCCTAAGGTTAAGATATTTGCACCTTTCCATTTCTTTAGTGTGTAGCCAGCCATAATCGATGGCTGGACATGTAGAAACCAGTAAACCTAACAATTGTGCAAAATCTCTAATCTTGCATCGTTTAACATGTAAGAAATGTTCCAAATGTGCTCTGATACGTTGTCTTTTTTCGTTAAATATATAATAAGCCTATGAGAGTCTAATATCATTCCCAGGAATTTACATGACGTTGATGCTAGAAAAAATCTTTTTTCTTCGTTTATAATAAAACCGAGTGAAATTAATAATCTTTTAGTTAAGTCAATGTTTGTCATACAATCTTGATAATTATTACCAAATAAAAGCCAGTCATCCAGATAAAGTGTAGAAACCAACCCTGCGGCACGCAGAACTTTAGCTATAGGTTTCGTTATCTTAGTGAATACATAAGGTGCAGTGTTAAGACCAAATGGCAGAACATTGAACTCGTACATTTTATCTTCAAATATAAACCGGAGGTATTTTCTGAAATATTCATGAATTTTGACTAAAAAATATGCATCTTTGAGGTCAAGTGTAGCCATATAACAATCTAGTGTGATTAATTTTATTGCAGTTCTCCGATTTTCTAAATTTAAAGTGGTCAGTTTGTATGAATTCGTTTAAATTCTTTAAGTTTAATATGAACCGTTTCTTGCCATTCGGTTTTGACACCAGACAAATATTAGATACAAATTGCCCCTTACAAGGCTGGGATTCCGAGATAGCAACAATTTCTGATAAATTGTTAATGGCCTCGATAAAGTGAGCTTTTTCGGTATCTGAGTGAACACGTTTCGATGGCAATGTGTGTTGTACAACAGGGCGCGAAAAAATAATTTTGTAACCATCTATCCAAGATAGAATGGTGCGATCACTAATAATGACTATGAGGGATCATTGTTCATAAAATGACGTTAATCGGCCAGCGTACTTAACTGTTAGTACCGGCGGCGCTGTGGCGGCGGGGGATGGCCCCGGGGCTGATGCGATGGCTTCGATGTGTGCGCGGGCAGCGGTGGGTGAGGATGCGTCGTATGGTAGCGCGGCTCCAGGTCGCTTGGGGCGGGTGAGGCGGGGGCGCCGGCCCCGGCACCCTGCGTGCCTCAGCCGGCGCTCTGCGGTTTAAAGGCATGGGCTTCTGTCCTGCCGTGTTGTAACGTCTCAGAACAGTCGACTTTACTTGCTCAGGTTTTAACTCTGCGCTGGATTTGTTCACTGCTTTGGCAGATTTTAAGGTTTCCGAAAGGTCTTGACCGAAAAAGAACGAATCGATTTTTGTATTTTTAAGATGTTCCTTCATGTCGCTCTTAAGTGCGAACAGAATAAAGTCACTGAATCTGCATGCTGTATGTCGCATAATATTCTGTTAACATCCATATTTCTGAACGTTACTCGTACTAGGATCCTCGCCTAGGATTTCCAGCACATCATTATCCAAACAAATATTCTCTTGAGCAACAATGTTCTCTTCAGAAGGGGTAGGGATAGAATAACTAGGTCCTGGTTGTGGTGACGATATTATTGTTATAGGGTCTGGTTGAACTTCAGAGACGGGTATATCAGTCTGGTTATTATCGATGGTCTTTTCAGGTAATTCAATTAGCCAATCACTCGGTCATAATGTACTGAAAACCATCAATATGATTTTCTTAACGCAGACGCAAAAATGATACATATTTATTTTATAAAAATCGGTTGTCTGTAAAGTCGGTTTACTGACGATAGTTGAACGTGACAACGTCGTAAGAAAATACTGATGGAATGTTTGCATTTTTCAAAATATTTTTTTTATGGAACGCCTTAGAGCGAGGTAACGCCGCATGAGTCATATTTTTTCGGCTCCATCGAATTATAAGACGTTGTCACGTCAAAAATTAAAAACGAGGTTAGCCTGTATTTATGTGCGTCGACCACTCAGGTTGCATAATCACATGACGTCAATACGCCAAAAAGGAAAATATAATGCTTTAGATCCCGAGAGGAATGCACGCCAACTGTATTCACTCGTATGTGCGTCGAGACAGCCCCAATGACTGCTCAGGTTGCACGATTATGTGACGTAAATACGCCAAAAAACTAATAATGAGGTTAGCCTGTATTTATGTGCGTCGAGACAGCCCCGACCACTCAGGTAGCACAATCACATGACGTCAATACGCCAAAAAGGAAAATATAATGCTTTAGATCCCGAGAGGAATGCACGCCAACTGTATTCACTGTATGTGTATGTGCGTCGAGACAGCCCCAATGACTGCTCAGGTTGCACGATTATGTGACGTAAATACGCCTAAAAACTAATAATAATGCGTTAGGTTAAAATACTTCGGAGGTAACGCCAACTGTATTTTTATGCTGCGAGACAGCCCCAATGACTGCTCAGTTTGCACACAATACGGCGTCAATTCAAAATAAGTAATAAAAAATGTAGGTAAATACCTGCGCCATAATCCGTAAGAGGTAAAACCTCTTCCATATCTGGCGAAGTATCGGAATTGACACTGTTTATACGTTTACTTAATTTTCTTTCAAATTTTTTATTTTTATTTTTTATTTTTCGTTGTATACGATCCACATCTTCTTCATTTGATTGCTTACGCATTTTTATTAATAAAATACACTGAAGATAACTGTATAACTTTGAAACACGAAATAAAACGGAAGAGGTGTTGAGTGGTTGCACTAAATTGCGAATGAGAAACGGGTACGATGTCGGTCAGAAATCAGGTTAGTCTACCCGCAAAGAATTTTTTTAAAAATAAAGCTATAAAACTACATCTCTAAACTTAGTGCTGAGTGGTGGTACGTATGCGATACTACATTGTGTAAATACTAATCTAGAGGACGAGGCGCGAGTATAATTATTATTTTAATGACTGAGTTCAGCCAACTTGTTAGATTATTAGGTATGCCAAAATACTTTTAGATGCCTAAAAACCAGTCCCTTGGAATGAAAATTAAATTTTATAAGAAATCAGTACAAACTTGTAAAAATCGTATACTAAATTCAAAATATGACATTATTGTCTAATACAAAAAACAAGATTTGAATATAAAAAATATGTTAGTAATTTGAAAATTACGGTAACAACGTTGACAGTCTTAGTAACGCAGTAGTTCTTCGTACTAAATACCGTTGTCCTTGAGCACGTGTCTGAATTATACTGAACAATTTCTCATAATATTTCCTAGATGACGTTCAATCTTAAATACCACTATAAAAATGTCAGCTTTGGACCTTATTACAATGCTAATAGATTTTTTTTACATAAAACATTTAATGAAATAAAGAATAATTTAATCGGTGTCCCCAACAAAGAATAAAACCGTAACTACCTTGCGTTGCTGTATGAAAATAAACCTTAAAGTGAATGTATTACGTTTTCTTGCATTTCAATCGGTTCGACTTGTTGTAAGTCCTTTAAAAAATGATAACAACTGCGCGGGGGGAGTACGTTAGCCGGATCAGTCGCGTCACAGTCGCTGAGAGAGTTGCGTGTATTTATTATGTGGCCGCTGAGTTACCGCTGTCGAAAGGTACGTACGGACGATGTATACATTATAATTATTTTCATACGCAGTTAGTTAAGTATTGGATCGGTCAATGTTAAAATATCTGAATTTTCTTATTTTATTTTGTGACAGTTTACAAGATAGTCGAATATTTACAACTGCGTAACTGCTACACTTCGTTACTGAAAAAAGTAACGCAGTAGTTACATCGGAAACACAGTTGTTTTTAACGTTATTAATACGTTATTACAACCGAAATACCCATATATTGTATCTTTTTTCTCAGAAAGAAGTTTCTGCACTAAATGGCGTTGACGAACGCAGAAAAACAACGTCGCTACAGACTAAATTTTAAACTAGACCCTGCAAAAAATGCTGAAGCCTAAAGAAACTATCTTGAAAGGTACCACGCAAATAAAAAACATGTGAAAGACATAACAAAGCGTGAACAAAGAAGTGCAAAGCTTAAATGGAAGAATGCTAATTAGAAACTACGAGAACGTCAAAAGATTGCTCAACAAATTATGGACATTACACCGCCGTCCAGCCCACGGCCAGGAACTCCAAAACTGGAGTTCCTGGCCGTTCCTGGCCTTGTGACCATCATGAAATGACCAGACCTCGATGAAACCATCGAGGTCTGGTCAAATTCGAAGATATCGATCTGAAAAAATAAGAAATTGCAGGAAGAACTGCAAAAGATGAAAAGGAGGTGTAGTAAAAATACAAAAAGAGATACCAAAGAGCTAAAACTTCAATCAAAGACACGAAACAAGTAAATTAACTGAACTGAAATAAGTATTCAACGTTATCTAATTGAAAACGTTTATCTTACAAAGATATATCGTCGGCTCCGGAGAACAAAATGATAATGGCTATAATCATAGTTTTAATGTTATGGCATATTCGATACCCTGACGTAATAATGCATCTCCATATTTTTTTTCCGATTTTTTCTATGATTATTTCAAAAGTTACAAAATGTTATTATTTTATTCAACGATTTTTTTGATATAACAATTTACACGAATAAAACAATATTATATTCTTAGCAATTTTTTTTTTCTTAACTATGAATAATATCTGTAGTTAACATACTATTCTCGTAAATAATAGTTACCGCCGCAATGATAACCGTATTTGTCATTTTATTCTCGTTCAAAAACATCTAAGCGCGTTTGCTAATGCATTCTTAGCCTACAACGCTGTTAGGTGTGAAACTACGAAGTGTGTTGTTGTTTCTCTCTGCTAAGTGTGTTGTTGTTTCTTTCTTCTACGTTGACAGATATTTTAACTACAGTAGATGATGGCGATATTACCTTAACTGCCTGTCAAACTCTCGATATAAACTACAGACCTGAAACTTTTACTGCAAGTGAGGGCGAAGGTTCTACAAGTGTAGGCGAAGGTTCTGCAAATGTAGGCGAAGGTTCCACAAGTGTCGGCGAAGGTTCTGCAAGTGTAGGCGAAGGTTCGTCATCATTTACTACTACTAAAAAAACAAAACTGCTAACACGAAAACGGATTCGAAACGAACAAGAACGTCAAGTCAATTGAAAAACTCGGGAGAAAGTGATGCAGATCCAAAAAAATATATGAAAAAAAAAAGATAAAAGGAGGATGTAAATGTACGAAAAAATGTGAGGAGAAATTTACATCAGAACAAAGGGAAGATATATTGCAGAGGTATTATAGATTAGGACATATTGAGCGGCAATGGCAATTCATTATTAATCATTCGACAGTTGAAAAAGTTAAGAGAATCAAGTTAGATCGAAAAAATAATCGCACTCAAACGATCAAATACTATTTTGATTTATGTAACGAGAAAGTACAAGTATGTAGGCTTTTTTTTATGAACACTTTAAGTATTTCCAGTCAGACAATTCATACCGCATTGGAAAAGAACAATAGCGAAGCATTAGAAGATCTACGAGATGTTCATCACAACCGACCTCGCAAAATGCTTATTAACACAGAAGAAAGCATTGTCAATCACATCAACTTATTCCCAGCAGTCGATGCTTCGACTGCTGGGAATAAGTTGATGTGTACGAAAAGAGTCTAACAAAAAGTATCTTTCATTACTCAACATATCGAAAATGTATCGCCTTTACAAGATCTGGTTTGCACAGGGCAGTTATGATTTCCCGATGGCTACAAAACGCCAGTATGAGACAATTTTTAATACAAGATTATTACAAGATTATTCCTTCTATAAGCCAAAAAAGGATCAGTGCTCTAAATGCACTCTTTACCGCCAAGCTGATTCTACTATCCAAGAAAATTTATAAGAAAAGTACGATCAACATCTACGAAATAAAGAAAGAGTTCGGCAAATAAAAAAAGATGAAAAGGAGTCTTGTGATCCATCGAAAACTACTATAGCGATATTCGATTTGGAAAAAGTTTTAAATATACCTCAATCTGCTGTTGGAGTATTCCACTACAAGAGAAAGTATCCTATTTATAATTTCACCATATTTGACGCCACTCAACGCAAAGGTCGTTGCTACCTTTGGCAAGCGCAGATTGCCAAAAGGGGAGCCATTGAAATAGGAAGTTGTTTATGGCAATTTTTAAATACAGAAAAACAGAGAGGCATTCGAAACACATCTTTATATTCTGACGGCTGCGCAGGACAAAATAAGAATAGATTTATATTCAGTCTATACATGTTTGCTGCCAAAAAACTCCAAATGAATATCACTCACAGATTTTTCGAGACTGGTCATGGTCAAAGTGAGGGTGACTCGATGCACTCTAATATAGAACGCGAAATGAAAAACCAAGTTGTGTACACTCCAGATCAAATATACGCAATTATTACCAATGCCAAAGTAAACGGTGAAAAGTACATTATTAAAGAAATGCTACAACAAGATTTTTACAACATAAAGGAATTACTCGACGATAAAAACTGGAGTCATGATGGCGATGGTAAAAAGATAATGTGGTCTAAAATAATGGAAGTCAATGTAACCTGTTCCGAACCATCCATATTGCGGTTTAAATACGATTTTGATTCTGATTATTCTGTACTTAATACTGAGCGGCAACAAAGATTCAAACGGGGTACTAGGCATGCAGCTTTAAATTCATCTAATTCTAGTGGCAGTCTTGATTTAAAGAATGTATACACGGAGACTTTGCCAATCAGCAAAGCCCTACATTCTGATCTCTTCTCTCTCTTCTCTGTCTTTGTAAATCAAATGACATTCCAACCTATTATCATGCATTCTATGAATGTTTAAAATATGCTGATGAGGTAGAAGGATCAAATTATGATAACTGTGCTGATGAAGATTGATCAAGATTTTTGTTGTTTTTTTTATTTTTATTTATTTTTTGAAGTTAGAATGATTAAAATGACAGACTGATTAATATAGGTTGATTTATTCGGGAGCTATTATTGTATTATGTTTCGATGATTTAAGCCTAGAGAACAACGTTTTTTATAGGTAGACCATTTAAAAAATAACCAATAATTGTTAAGTTTAAGTTTTATTTTCATAAAAACTTTTTGTTATTATTTTTAGTAGTTTCAATTTTGTTGCCAAAATAAATAAAGTTTAATTATCTTAAAATAGTTTAATTTTCATACCCATAAAAATAATATAAGTTACTCTTATCGTAAATTCATAAGTGAATATTTTCAAGAAAAAAATGATAATATAACTTTATTGACATCGTTGGAAAGTTCGTATATTGTAGAATATGATGACAAATATACTTTATGATATTTTTATTAACGAGTCTTAAATTAGAATAAAATTATAAGTGCACATTAACAAAACTAGTTAATCATAAAATTTCGTCTAATATGCAATTCATCAAAATATCTTAATTTCTGTTTCATAATATACAATATTTACTAATTAAAATGATAACTCAAAAAATTAGCTATCATTAAAGACAACTCCCAAGTTTCTCCCTTGGAACCAAGAGGAGTAAACTCAGTTTATATGTTTTTTGCCTCTCCTGTAAAGTTGTGTTTTTGCATTTATCATTTTATTCTCCGGAGCCGTCGATATGACGGTGTCTATGTTTTAGGAAAAGTGTATTCTGTTAAGGACAAACATAACACTTACCTAGGTGTTGTTAAAAGTGAAGTTGATGAAGAAGGAGACGTCAAAATTATGTTTTCAAAACAATGGATAATACTGGCAAAAGATTCAAAGCAGTAGAGACTGACATTTCTTACGAACCTTACGAAAACATCGCAGAAATTGTACCTAACCCCAAAATTGTCGTGAAAGGTAAAAGGGTATACTTTAATTAAACTTTTATTAAACGAACTTTTTTGAAAACTATGACTAAATCGAAAGTATCACATTAGTTTATAAGGTTGATTTTCTAATATTCATTGGTTCTAATATTAAGTGGTAAAAGTTATAAAAAGTAATATTTTGTTTATTTTTGTTTTGCTTTGTTTTCTTTGATGTTATTTGACATACTTTATTTTATGTCAAGTCATAAAGAGTTAAATTTATTTTGTTTTATCATTATACTGAGATTTCTATATAAAGTACAAGTATTTTATATAAGAAAATACTACTGTGTTACTAGGCTTACTACTGCGTTACTTTTGTGTCCCTCTGATTTTTATTGTATTTTCAATAATACATAGGATTCTAATTATTAAAAATGCCTCAAATTCATACGTACGTGTTATTCATCAAAAGAAGAATATTATGTCATCAATTAGAATTAATTTAAAGTTTTTTTTTGCCATTAATGGAAAAGTTTAAGTTTTAAAATTCAACATTGGTAACGCAGTAATCTAGATTAATAAGAATATTCTGTGAAACTGATTATTTCTGTGATTTAATTTTATAGGAGGTTAACATTAGCTTTACAGTTCAAAACTGACTTATCAGTGAGTCTCTATGTACAATATTAATAATAATAAAAAAATTGTAAAAAAGTAACGCAGTTGTTTAATTTTTCGACACCTTGATATATTATATGCCACAAATATAGTTAAATCATTAAAACTAACGCTGCAGAGGTAGGTATATTATAAACCGAACTACAACATATCTAATCTCCATAAAAAAATAAGAAAATAATTATATTAATTTAAAATAAAAAAATGAAAATCGTATTCTCGGATTATGCATTAAAAAGTATTTTGGCCCATATATAGTTTCAAAATGGAAAGTGACCACTTCTCAATTCTTTTTTTTAACAACTAATAAATATTAATGTATGTAAATACGTGTATTTTTAAAACTGAAAAATTCAAGTTCCCCGTCTTAGTGGGACTTGAACCCACGACCTCTCGATTATCGGTTGAGTGTTCTTTCCAACTGAGCTACCAGGGTGGTTTGTAATGATGACAAATTAGGCGGGGGAGGTGAATTTTTCCATTTTTTTCATGAGGTCGGCAACGCGCGTGTGATGACAGTGGTGTTACAGGCGTTCATGGGCTACGGTAACGCTTTCTACCAGGACCGGCCGTATGCTTTTTTCCACTTTAGTGGTATAAAAAAAGAAAAAAAAATATTTATAATATTCTGGCAAGTTGGCAGAAATAAATCAACTATTTAAATAATTATTATTTATAATAGTTGTAAATTTAAAAAAAAAAAACAGATTCGACAACGAAACATCGCAACGCACTAATGAGGCATCGGACTTAAGTAACGTCGAAAGCCCCGAACCTATACGGAATATCCAATCCAAAATACATATCGCACGAGCTATTTCAAACAGCGTGAAAGGTATCCAAGCTTCATTACATATTAACCGTCCAAGTTACGAGAGTTCTCGAGTTGAAGTGAACTAATACAATGTAGAGGGTTGTGTAAACTGTGAGCTTTGGCTTAGTTTAGTTTTAACAAGCTGTTTTAGACTGTTTATGGTTTAGGAGCTGTTTGTGAGTATGAACAGTGCTTTTTTATTGCTGTTGGACATTTTAGGTTAGTGAAAATGGCGTATTTGAATGACGAAGAAGGGTTATGTATTTCAAGTATCATCATCATCAGGTCCATTTTTAGTCTCCACTACAGGAGCACGACCCTCTCTCGTCCGTCCTAGACGGAAGGAGGATTTGGCCTACACTCCCCACGCTGCGCTGGCCAAACGGGTTGGGGAGGCCTGATCGATATTTGATAATGTATTTCCCTTAGTCGCTTTGTACGACATCCACGGGAAGAAACGGAGTGATTCTATTCTAGTCTGCCGGAAACCACACGGCCAAGTATATGTATATTTTTTACGCTCTACGCCTCTTGACGGATTTCAACATATCGACTTTAGATTCTTCTCAGCTTTGAGATTGCCATAGAGTATTTTAATATAATGTACACAAACATAAATAGAGAATAAAAATGAAAAAAAAAAAATTGATAGAATTTTAGTTGGTTTTTATTTTTTATTTTCGTTAATAATTTCGATCTCTAAGCTAATTATACGGTAGTTGGTTTATATAATGCGGGTTGTATGCATGTTTGGCACCCGGCATAATAATAGTAAAAAAAAAACATTGTTGGATTTAAAATCGACTCAGGAAACTAATCGATTGTTAGTTAGGGCGTAATCGAGCTTGTTGGTTGGCAACACTCGTTTCGCCGGCGCGCGTCTTCAGGTGGCGCGCGCGCGTAGTCGCTAATAGTCTCTCGCAGCCGCTGTATAGACTCGAATCGTTCTGGAAAACGTTATCTGGAAATAATAAGACGGCTTCCGGAAAAGCCTCGCAGCACATACGAGAATTATCGCGGCCTGGAGTTCGCGTCATAACTTCTGGAACCGCGCTGGACCGCGGATAGACGTCGGGACGCGTCGAAAGTTTGGATAGTGTTAACAATGAGTGATTGATCGCTGGGCGACCTCGGAACACTGAACTGTTCAACTGGTGAACGTATTCCTATTATTATTATACTAAATGTATTCCTGTCCTTAAACCCTTATTCCTGTCTGCGTGAGCCCGTCTGGATTACGGTGAACCCGCGTCGGGAATCGGGTGAGTTTAGATTAAGTGTTAATTTAAGATTTTTGAGATTAAGTAATAATTTTTATAGTTGTTGGTGGCGGACATATTTACTCAACAAACATATTCATGTTTTTTTTTTAATATACCGTAGAGTGAAAACCTCGTATGTAATTTTGTGTTTATGCTAATTGAGTTAATGCTTTTAGAGGTTTTCCGTCACAAAATGAAATCAAATAAGAATTTAACAAAAATGTGTACGTATGTATTTTCATTTTATTTCATATCCCGTACAGTCATGGACGTCCTGGTAGCCCGGTACCGTATGTATCATATATTACGATAGTGGTGGTAGTCAGAATTTTTCAATCAAAGGAAATCTCTAAATTTTCCAGACACCAATTTCATTTCATTATCTGGTAAATTTCACCTCATAATAATGATCTGGTAAACTTCACAAAATAATAAAATTCACCTCCGCCGGCTTATTTGTCACCATCACAAACCTTCCCGGTAGCTCAGTTGGAAAGAGCGCTCAACCAGTAACCGAGAGGTCGTGAGTTCAAGTCCCACCTAGATGGAAGACGTGAATTTTCCATTTGAAAAATATTCATATTCTTTTATTAGTTGTTTAAAAAAATGAGACGTGGTCTTTCACTGCGGGCCGTAATGGAGAAACTTAAGGTTCTAGAATACAGTACAGAATTTTTCAATCAAAGAAAATCTCAAAATTTTTCAGACACCAATTTCATTTCATTATCGGGTAGGTACGAGTAGATGTGACATTTTATTCAACAGAGCCTATTTTATTGTCGAAAGAACATTAACATATTTTAGCTTGACGTCACTGAAACACGTTACCCGAATCCATAATACTGAGAGCTGTAAGTTCATTTTCTAAAAGTGTTTTTTTTTTTATACTACGACGGGTGGCAGATAAGCATATGGCCCGCCTGATGTGAAGCGGTTACCGTAGCCATATTAACGCTCGCGAGATAAATAATCGCTCGCGCGCCGCCACCCCCGCTGCGAACGCAGCATCTCCTTCCTTTCTGGTGACCTCACTCACTCGCAGGAACACAACAACTCTAAAGGGAATCGTTATTTGGCTGCGGTATTCTGTGAGGTGGAGGTACATTCCCCAGTCGGGTAGCTTACAATTACGCTCCCTACCTCTCTTTTCGCCAGAGCTTCGTTTGTCAGTCAGCAGGGTGCACCGCGTGCAGATGAAGTTGGCTTTGGTTCAAAGATGTTGATGAACCTCTTACACCCCAAAATGTTCAAGGGTATTTGCTGAATAATCTTTCCTGACACTAATCATCATTGACTTAAGATTTCTTTTTAATTTCTGTATATTATGACGTCGTTAGCGCGGCTTCACTTTTAGATTTCGATTCTCAGATCTTTAAACTTTGACAAAAAATACTCACTAAATACATTAGTATTGCGATTAAAACATTCTATTTATAGTATGAAAATATTACATAGTATAAAAAAAAAAGAAAATAATAGCATGAGCCACTAAAAAATTACTATATCTTTATTGCAAAGTTAGTATATTTGACGCCCAGTTTTGTTATTTTAGTTGGTCGGTTTATTACAACCTTAAAAAAATAGGTACCTACCATTTTTATACCACATCAAGTGTCAGTAACAAGCAAATAATAAGCATACGACCCGCTTGACAACACCATTCTAGGTCTCTAGGAAATTGTTATTTTGCTGCGGTCTTCTGTAAAGTACATCCCTAGACGGGCAGCTAAAATGACGTTGACTTATTCGGGGGGTTTGTGTAGCAACTTTTTTTTGTTGTATACTAAACCACCAAATGGCCAGTGTAGTTACATACTGACTAAAACCTCAACATTTCCTTCGTTCCGTCAAATGACTTGCAGGAAATGTGGAACCTCAACTTCTGCGACTCGTCGGCAGTAGTGCCTAAGGAATCTGATCCTGGCAATCCGAGATTCTACCAGTCACGCATCGGGAGACTTACGGGACGCCTAAACCAAGGATTATCTTTATCCAGGTTTTCTTATTCAACAGCATGGCGCTGATAAAACCGGCACTACAGATGTCTGCAGACCTTTTACACTCTATTTTAACTCCAATTACGAGCTTTGATATTATTTTCCTCTTTCTTTTATTTTTCTCTTTTAGAGAATGCGGCATCTAGCCTGCATTGTCCGAGGATACGAACTGACAAATTCTTTCTCTGTATTTTTCTGACGGAGCGATTCGAGCAAAGGGCGAGGAAGTAAATTGTGTTCCTTTGTGATATAAAGGACCATTTTAATACGTCGTATTCCTATATGTTGCTGCCAGTCTGTATATAAGTACATTGATTCTTTGTGTTGGGATTTGTCATATCTATACACCTAATACATTATCCATTAATACATAAATATTAAATAATCATGAAGGACGGCACGCTTGATTACTGTCAGGTGTATCATCTACGTGGGAATTCCTCAGACATGTAACTTCCGGTTATTCTCATCTTGCTGACGGCGAGTACTTAGTACCAAGTAGCCATGATTATCAATCATAAACTTGCCTTGAATAATGATCTTTTGGTCTCCGAGGTACCTACTACAGGTATACCGAAAGCTGTACTCGAAAATGACCATGCCACATTATACTGGGATGGCTCTATTATCACTGACAGGACTACTGAAGCCAATAAACCTGACATCGTGATAATAGATCGATTAACGCGTTAAGCGGTCATTGTTGATGTTAGCGACATCGTTGATGTCGCTAACCCACATGACGATAATCTTGTGAAAGCTGAAAAAGATAAATCATTTAAGTATCTTTATTTAGCTCATGAGATTACGTGAGACGTGGATTCAACAGCGATTCTTCTGATAGTTGTGACGGTCAATGGCTTAATCGCCAAAAGCTTCGACCTTTATGTTAAGAAGCTCGCGTTGGGAGCTGGATCGGGGGCCAGATACAGAAAGCTGTCCTCCTTTGCACGGCACGTATTGTGAGGTTTCTTTATTTTTGACCTTAACCACTTATGGTTTGGATTTTGTTCCCGCTGTCAGGGCAATTTTGTTTTATATATTTTTTAATGTATTTTTTTATATTCTATTTATTTTTATAACTCCTGCATCAGAACCTGTCTTCTTAGAAAAGCTGGACAAGTGACATATCCAAGCTCAAATCGAAAGCTAATATTGGACTTACTAGTGATTTTAATATAAATACTCTGAAACCAGGAATCATCACCAAAAGATTAAAAGAAGTTTGTCTTAATTATAATCTGCAAATGCATATTAACGTCATGTCATGAGTAACATTCAATTTGCAACAGCTACCGTATTACCTCTCCATCTCTCGGATCATGACACAGCGCAATTATTAAGTATTCCTAGACAAAACAAAAATAGTATCCTGAAATCATATTTCACAAAAAAGACTACAGTTTAGGTAATATACTGAAATTTAAAGAGTGTCTGAAAAGTCTTTCGTGGTCGGAAATATTTCTAGAGAGTGACCTAAAACGAAAAACTGTGTTGTTTTACAATTTATGTTTTCCTAAAATTCGAGTAAAAATAACAGTAATAATAGAAAACGAACGTGGATAACGAAAGGTATAAAAAATAGTTGTAAAACTAAAAGATGTTTACGTTTTATATACTATAAAAATAAAACGGTAATAAATAGAAATAAATATTTAAGGTATTCTAATATCTTAATAAAATGCATATTTAAGGTTAAAAATACAGTCCAATGTAAAGAAAATTAAGTATAGTTAAAATAAATGCAAAGCAACTAGGTCAGTTATAAAGAATGAAATTTCTAATTCTAATACAGACAACAATATTACGTCACTCAAGATAGATAATAAAAATGTCACAGATCCAATATCTATTGCTACTGCATTTAATGACTATTTCATTGCATTCATTAATAAATCAGAGTCTAAACCAGATGTGCCCAGCCCACTGCCACTTCAGCTTACTGTAGACAACTTGAAGAAACCCCAAGAATTGTTTTCTCTGTCGGTCGCTGTGCGACTTTTAGTCTGTGAACCAGCTCAACGGTCAGTGTCCAATTCTCTGCACCGGTCATAGTTTTTGTTTTTTTTATACTACGCCGAGTGGCAGACAATCATACGGCCCGCTTGATGTGTGAGACGCAGTGATTAAAAACTTTGGTCTTCAGGCATTGGGGTATATCTGCGATGCGATGAGGATGTGCCGAAGTTTTCTAAATATAATATTATTTATAGGAATATAAATAACATTTAATATATACAAATTAGAAAACATGCAATGGATTAATTTATGTTCTGAAGGTCAATTATCGTAATTAGAATGACGTAGAATGACATTTGATCGAATCAAGATTGAAATGTGAATTGACTAAAAATAAACACTTGATTCCATTAATTAATTATTAACAATTATTATTGTTGGCAAAATAACATTCTTAGTTTGTTTAATTTTCGATCATATTTCAATATAATCTCGTTTAATTTTGACTTCGAAGTTTCATATTGTGATACGAGAATAACAAATTTGACTTTTGTGACATCGAGACTGGATCGGAACTGAATTTTGACTACACTTTAATTATGAGAACTTCCCCTTTGTTATTGTACTATAAATATGTCAGTTTGTCCTTGTTTCAAGATCTTTTTTTTTTTTATGCTACGTCGGGTGGCAGACAAGCATACGGCCCGCCTGATGAGAAGCGGTTACCGTAGCCATATTAACGCTCGCAGCATAAAATATCGCTCGCACGCCGCCACCCCCGCTGCTATCACAGCATCTCCTTCCTTTCTGGTGACCTCACTCACTCGCAGGAACACAACAGCCCTCAAGGGAACCGTTATTTGGCTGCGGTATTCTGTGAGGTGGAGGTACATTCCCCAGTCGGGTAGCTTACAATTACGCTCACTACCTCTCTTTTCGCCAGAGCTTCGTTTGTTAGTCAGCAGGGTGCACCGCATGCAGTTGAAGTTGGCTTTGGTTCAAAGATGTTGATGAATCACTTACACCCTAAAATCTGCATGTATGTTTTAGAAAATAAATATCTTGTAAACAAATTACTAGTGACTTTCCCAAATAAAAAATACTTGCTTTTTGCAAATAGCATCAAAATTACAAAGCATTGTCAGAGCGACCGTCAAATTGAGCTTGAACATTCTTACGGAACAATGGACGCAAGTAAAGGGTAGTTACCCTTGTAATCGAGTTCTTTCTGTAGCAAGCAACTGTTGGCAAACATAGGGGACATTTTCTGTTAGGAGAAAAAAGTACGAATTTCTTATTTTAGTGAAAATCGTAGTCTTAATGTTTTTTTGTGTTGCATTCATTATATAGAATGCATTAATCTTTTGATAATGGAAACCTATCTATACAAAGCAATAACTAAAGAGTCACCCTGTACAAAATATGAAAAAAAATCTGTAGTTTTCTCCTAAACAGTTTTCCTCTAAATGATACACTTGAGCTCCGTAACTTCCAAAAAGAGTAGGATCGTAATGAAATTTACTAGCAATAGCAACATTGATTTTTTTCATACAAAAAGTTTGGGGTGTAAGCGGTTCATCAACATCTTTGAACCAAAGCCAACTTCACCTGCACGCGGTGCACCCTGCTGACTGACAAACGAAGCTCTGGCGAAAAGAGAGGTAGGGAGCGTAATTGTAAGCTACCCGACTGGGGAATGCACCTCCACCTCACAGAATACCGCAGCGAAATAACGGTTCCCTTGAGGGCTGTTGTGTTCCTGCGAGTGAGTGAGGTCACCAAAAAAAGGAGATGCTGCGATGGCAGCGGCGGTGACGGCGCTCGAGCGATATTTTATGTTGCGAGCGTTAGTATGGCTACGGTAACCGCTTCAGATCAGGCGGGCCGTATGCTTGTCTGCCACCCGACAAAAAAAAATATAAAATATACAAAATTGCACCAACGTTACCATGAAAACTTTTCTTACGATAAAAGAATAATTTATAAGCTGAGAGGCAGTACCTACGCTTTACAGAATACCGCAGTGACATAAGTTGATATGGCTACGGTAATTACTTCACATCAGGCGGGACGCTTGCTTCTTTGCTACCTGACGTACTATAGAAAGTGACGCCCTTGTCTTCTATTGTCTGCTCTGTTTAAATTCCCTGTAGTTCCTTAGGCTCCTTTCATACAGACCGTCTAGGGGAGGAGAGCAGATATTCGTCGCGTTTAAAATAGAGTTTTAGATCATTGGCATAAGGTCTATTTTTTAAATTAATATAGGCTAGCGAGAATCCTCATATAATAAAAGAAGTGAATTTTAAAAATAAACCTTATGCCAATGATCCAAAAGTCTACTTTAAACGCGACCAAAATCTGCTGTCCTCTCCGAGTCGATCTGTGTGAACCTTACTGTCCCCTTTAATTTTATCACCCTATAAATAAAACCGAAAACATAAACACAAATTTTAATTTAGTAGAAGATTAAAATGATTACTGTATTTTTATATATTATTAATAATAATAAATTATATAATCTGTTACAGGCGGACCAACTGCCCCGATTTTAATTAAAATTTTAACTTTTAATTAAACTTGGCAAGTTGCACGGGCGATTAAAAAAATATTTGGCAGCGTTGCTGTAGCTCGTGAGGTTATTAAAATTCACGTGTGGCAAGTTATTTTATTAAGTTTTGCTTTATACCGTTGGACATCACCATATTGTAAGTACTACTACGTATAGTATGGCATCTCCCTGCCGCTTTGTCGTATCTACTTCACCTCCCCTCTGTAACGAATGTGAAACTGTTTGTAAGACGCCGCATTTTTTGGTGTGCTTTTATGGGGTTAGAAGCTTTAGGACTACTTCTCAATAAGACTAGATGCAGGTATGACTAAATCGCTTTATGACTAAGTCTGGATATGTAGTAGTTAACGACGCGTTATTTGTATAGTAGCCGGGGTGTGACATCATTATTGTATGTATTCGTGGAATCATGGAAACTTCTGATAAAACCCGTGATACAACCGCCATACCAAAGATTTAGTAAGTATCGAGAGCAAGAAAGAGAGAAAAAGAGACAACAGTTTAAAATATTATTATTTAACACTTGGAATGCCTAGTAGGGTCTGAGGAACCCATCCCTGTACAAACAAGCCGATAACTTTCAAAATTTAAATTTTCGCACGTTGCGCTTGTGAGTAGCTTCGGAGAATAGACTAGGCGTAGGCGCGCTTCCCCTTCCGCAGTCCGGAGCGCTCTCCCGTTCGTGAAAATTGTATTTATATGAGAGATCGTGGAAATTGTATGTCTATAGAGCAGTAATTTTGTATTGTAGTGCCTGCTCTTAAAACTATTTTTTCTCCAAAGTGTAAGGAATTTATAAGTGCCTTTAAATAATTTAAGTCTGATTTTGATCTCTTATGAATAAGTAAGATTTTTATTAGATGTAAGAAGTCTATTTTTTGTTATCATAACTAAGAAGTATTTTTGTTTGATTATAAAAGACTGAAAGTCGTTTATTATTATTTTTTTGTTTGATTTATAATAAATATTGTAATTAAAATTGTAGTAAAAAATATTGTAATTAATATATCGTATTAATTCCAGTTTTTATATTTCTTAAATTACAAATTACTAAATTTATTATCAATTGAGGCATTTTTAAAATAGTAAAAATGCTTATCTATTCATTTCATATAATCTGACACGTTAAGGCGCTTTTCTTGATACTGTAATATTTAAATAAATCTATCAAGTGCATGAGATATCAAATTTAATTTTTAAAAACAAACCTCAATTGCCCTGCTATTTTTAAGTGAACCTGCTTTATAAATAAATAAAATAAATATTTCTGGACAAGCGCCATCTAGTTAAAAATTAAGCGAAAAGCTTAAATGTACCTACTAGGGAACTGAGAAATGTACTTTAATTTTTTTTATACATACATACATATTTTGTATAATTTGTGTACATATAGAACACCAAGACCAAAACAAACAGACATGTTCATACACACAAACGTTTTTCCTTATGCGGGGATCGATCCCGATACCTCGGAGTCAAAGAAGCCAATGTTAGCCATTCGACAACCGAGCTCGTGAAATAAAACTTTATACATTTTCCCTGCTAGTATTTATTATGAGAATATTCCCACTAACCGAATTTTTGTGCAAGAAACATGAATGATCGCTGGAATTCAGTACAATACCTGCATGTAATATGTTTCCCCATAATTCCCCCTGTCGCCGTGATCAGACTGCAAAGATAAGCTTAGATAACGAGTTGGTTAGACATCGCAAGCCAAGCGTGTTATAGATGTGTTAGTTGTAGATGTTGATCATTTGAACAGTAACCTATAAATGTCACATAGATCTATGGCATTGCCGTCTTGGTTTTGTTGTGCAATTCATTGCCACTAAAAATCGTTGCTAAAATATCGCTCGTTATTGTTGAAAACGAAAGTTGTCAGCAAGTAGCGCATTATTTTATAATCTATTTATAAATAAATGAATTGGCCGTGTGGTTTCCGGCAGACTAGAATAGAATCACTCCGTCTCTTCCCGTGGTTGTCGTACAAGGCGACTAAGGGGAATACATTATCAAACATCGATCAGGCCTCCCCAACCCGTCTGGCCAGCGTGGGGAGTGTAGGCCAAATCCTCCTTCTGTTTGGGACGGAAGAGAGAGGGTCGTGCTCCTGTAGTGGAGATTAGAATGACCTGATGATGACGATGATGATGATGAAATAAATGAATCCCTATTTCTCTTGGTCACGGCATCACGAGTGAACGGCTGGACCGGTTTCGCTATTTCTTTTTATGTTGTACTTTTAATTGTTAGGAGAAGGTTGTTATGAGAAAAAAGATTTTATTTTATATTTATATTTATAAAGATTTTATAAAGAAAATTTATTTTCTGCTCAACCTTTGAGCAGAAAATAAAAATAAACTGAACCACCATATTAACTTTTATAATGTAACTTTATGGTCTTTGAGAGAACTGTCGGTTATTTGACAGCGTGCGCGAAACCAATTTAAATTCAATATTTATAGTTAGGAAGCTTAATTAATACTTTAGAAAGACAGGACAACGTCTGTCGGGGCAGCTAGCTATATTATAAGTATTCATACTTTTAAGAATATATATGTAAATAAATACTTAACTGTTTGTTGCCATAAATAAATAAAAAAAACATATTTTATCTCTAGACTAAGAAATCGAATGACTCTTTATTATTTTCTTGATGGATTATAAAGAGCACAATTTACTTGAGCTACAATTTTTAATGGTGGCTATTGCATAAACCCTTTTAAATGCGGCAAGGAAGCCTTCTCGTTGAAAGCCATGGAGTTAATAGTATGCACGTTTGAAAGCATTAAACGCGAGCATTAATTCACTGTAGCACAGCTGACTCATGACGATTAAAAGGGTTTTGTTAATTTTATTTTATATCACACCGGGTGCCAAACAAGCATACAGCCAGTCATTACGTTGTGTAAACATCATTAAAACGTGCGCGTCACCTTATCTAACTTAAAAAAACCCGGCCAAGTCGGACTCGCGCACGAAGGGTTCCGTACCATTATTTATAAAAACGGCAAAAATATCACATATTTTTGTAGGGGAGTCCCCCTTAAGTATTTGTTTTATTTTTATTTAATTATTTATTTTTAAAGTGAATATATCAATCATGTGAGTATTTCAAACGTCTACCTATTGCCGTTATCAATTGCGAGCAAAAACGAGCAATAAATCACGTTTGTTGTATGGGAGCCCCCTTGAATATTTATTTTATTCTATTTTTTAGTATTTGTTGTTATAGCGGCAATAGATATACATTATCTGTGAAAATTTCAACTGTTTACCTATCACGGTTCATGAGATACAGCCTGGTGACAGACGGACGGACGGACGGACAGCGGAGCCTTAGTAATAGGGTTCCTTTTTACCCTTTGGGTACGGAACCCTAAAAATGTCACATGTTATTTTTATATTTTATGCTGACGCCTGGCGCTATAATATATTTTTTTAACCAATATTGTTTTTTTCCCGCCTCATGCTTATTGATACTTGCGCCAGTTAATTCACGGTACCGGAGCCCTACCACCGAAGAAACGCCGATTACCATAGGTTTTGATTGCGAAAATCAAACTTTAACTTAGATTAATGTTAATTCTGTTAAGTTTAGCTGGTAAAAACTATAGAGCTCTATCAACTAAGCTGAGGATGTTTAAATCTTCAGCTTAGATCAATAACTTAAACCTGAGATATATATTTGCGATCAAAAATCCGATGGTAATCGGCTTCAATTTCGGCGATAGGTCCCCAGCCCCCCTAGCCAAGTGTAATTCGTAGCGTAACGTTATCTTACGTTCGTTACGCGATTTTGACAAATGTCACGTGATCTATCTAGCGTTCGTTACGCTATGAATTACACTTGGCTAGGGGAGCTGGGGGCTCGCCAAATGGCAGTTTGCGAAGTAGAAAAGCGTAGCGATCGCTAATTTGAACTGTGGAGCCCATACTAAAATGTTCGAATTGACATATGTCACGTGATCAATCTAACGTTCGTTACGCTACGAATTACACTTGGCAGGGGGGGCTGAGAGGCTAGCCAAATGGCAGTTTGCGAAGTAGAAAAGCGTAGCGATCGCTAATTTGAACTGTGGAGCTCATACTAAAATGTTCGAATTGACAAATGTCACGAGATCCATCTGACGTTCGTTACGCTACGAATTACACTTGGTTAGGGGGCAAGTCGCGTCATGTAAAAAGAACGATGGAAGAAAGCAGAGGCGGTGTGTTTGTGCATGTGCACACTCGACTCGTGCATTAAATTACTAGGTCTATTGTGTTATTTTTGAACAAACCTTTCGCTAGCGGCTTCGTATATTTGTTATTGGTTATGTACATCCCACCTCATACCACCAAATAGACCTATAAATCGCCTAATGCGCAGCTTGACCGCCAGTGTTCTTTTTACGTAACGCGACCTTTATAGATTAACTTAATTTTATATTCTGCTGGACTGTTACTTTATTTTACGTTTTATGTACTTATTTAATTTATTTTAACTTTATTGACTATAATAATATGGGACAAAAGACGGACTTAATGCTAAGAGTATTCTCTGACAGTCAACCTTTGAGTACTTTTTTGTGTTGGTTAGTAGTCTTTATTATACTACTAAAGTGAACAACAAGCATACGGCCCGCCTGATCAAAAACAGTCACAGTAACCTTTAAACACCTAAAATACCAGAGGCATCACAGGCAGATTGCCGATCCTATAAAAAACTCTTCACGCCTGATAGTCTCCTGGGAAAACCTCAACGGGCAGTTTATTTCGCATATTGATAGTACATGGAAAACTTCTCTGGAAACGCACAGTACATGACCACTTCGGTTCTATTAAGTGAGGATGAATTCTCTGTCGATGGCGAGCGGTGCAACTGTAGAAGGAGCCCGTGAGCATCATGTCAATTAACTCCTTTGATCACACGCCATTATACAACCGGTAGACCACACAAAGGTACGCAAAATCTCTTCTCGGACTCAAAGGTTCTAAACCGCCCGTCAGTTTGGATTCATCAACAACCATCGCAGCGCGCCTCTGAATCGAGTCACAAGGTGCAAGCTGGTATTATCAATACAAATAATAAAATCGTAACTGGCCGCTGTCTGTACTTTGAAGATATATAAAAAAAACTAATATAGGGGGGCTTTATGAACGCAATAGAACCCAAAACAATGATTTTTAGAATTTTTGTCTGTTTGTCGGTTTGTCTGTTTGTCTGTTGGTCTGTTTGTCCATACGTTTGTGCACGCTAATCTCAGAAACGGCTTAACCTATTTGAAACGGTTTTCACTAATGCGTTAAGGTTTGCTCAACTTAACATTTAGTGTTTGTTTCATTTCAATCGGTTCATAAATAAAAAAGTTATATCAATCTAAAGAATCACATAAGTATAAAATGGTACAAAATATCCAATCAATTGAATTGACTGAAACTTTATGAAAGTATTATGTTATCATCGTTAAAGTAAATAATACAATGAGAGAGATGCTTAGAGGTCGTAGCGCTAACGCAAGTTAAGCAACCCCTGTCGTGGTTCCAACTAGGATGGGTGACCACAATTGGCACAAAAAATATATCAATTGGTTTAGTAATAACTCTGTGTGCAGAAATGGAAGATATATAAGAAAATCTATTACAGGGGGGCTTTATGAACGCAATAGAACCCAAAACAATGATTTTTAGAATTTTTGTCTGTTAGTCTGTACGTTTGTGCACGCTAATCTTAGAAACATCTTAACCTATTTGAACGCAGTTTTCACTAATCCGTTACGGTTTGCTCTACATAACATTTAGTGTTTGTTTCATTTCAATCGGTTCATAAATAAAAAAGTTCTATCAATCTAAAGAATCTATATACATAAAATTCAAAGTCCTGACTGACTGACTTTTTTTTTTTTTTATACTACGTCGGGTGGCAGACAAGCATACGGCCCGCCTGATGTGAAGCGGCTATCGTAGCCATATTAACGCCTGCAACATAAAATACTGCTCGCGCGCCGCCACCCCCGCTGCCAACGCAGCATCTCCTTCCTTTCTTTCTGGTGACCTCACTCACCCGCAGGAACACAACAACCTTCAAGGGGATTGTTATTTGGCTGCGGTATTCTGCGAGGTGGAGGTACATTCCCCAGTCGGGTAGCTTACAATTACGCTCCCTACCTCTCTTTTCGCCAGAGCTTCGTTTGTCAGTCAGCAGGGTGCACCACGTGCAGGTGATGTTGGCTTTGGTTCAAAGATCTTGATGAACCACTTACACCCCAAAACTGATTGACTGATATATCAACGCACAGCCCAAATCGCTGGGTCTAGAGATTCCAAATTTGGCACGTAGGTTCCTTATGACGTCTAGAGGTACACTAAGAAATGATTTTTCGAAATTCATCCGTTATGGGGATGAAACTGGGATTCAAAATTTGTATGGGGAGACAAGATTAGTTGGACTATTTTATCCGAAACTTTTCAAAAGTACTTCTATAGATAAATGAGTAAATACGTGTTTCAGGATTTTTCAATATTCAACCCCTAAAGGGGTAAAGTGGGGTGAAAAAGACTAAAAATCGTCATGGGTATTATTTTATATAGTTTATCGGGTCGCTGATTAGGAAAACAACAACGATTTTAAAATTAAAGGTGGGTAACTACCCCAATAGGGGAGGATTGTCAAGAATCATCCCTGGGAAGCGATGGGGTTGAAATTTATAAAATGGGATGAAAAAGTCTGAATATCTTCATGGGTATTATTTTTATGGTTTATTGGGTCGCTGGTTACGAAAAAACAACTAAATTATAATCAAACGTAGCCGACGTGACATAAAATCAATGGTGCAATGGGGTTGAAATGTAATAATATTAATATGGGTGTTGATGCCATGGTTTTCTGGGACGTCAATTCTGAAAATGGCATCGATTTGAAAATATAACATAGTGTACACGAAATTAATTAAAAGGTTTTTTTATTAATTTTATTCCTAAGAGGGTGAAACGGAGGTCCAAAGTTTGTATGGGGAAACGAGATTAGTTGGACTATTTTACCTTAAAATTTACACGAGTACTTCTATAGATAAATGAGTAAACACGTGTTTTAGTATTTTTCCAAAATTCAACCCCAAGAAGGGTAAAATGGGGCCAAAAAGTCTGAAAATTGACATGGGTATAGTTTTTATGGTTTATCGGGTCTCTGATTACGAAAACAACAACGATTTTAAAATTCAACGTGGCTAACGCAACCATCATCCCCTTTTGGAGTACGATGGGGTCGACATGTCTAAAATGGGGTGAAAAAGTCTGAAAATCGTCATGGGTATTGTTTTTATAGTTAATCGGGTCGCTAATTACGAAAAAGAACAAATATTTTATAATCCAACATAGCCGACGTGACATAAGATCACCCCTGTGGAGATGCGATGGGGTTGAAATGTCATAATATCAATATGGGTGTTGATTCTATGGATGCCTGGGACGTCAATTACGAAAATAGCATCGATTTGAAAATAAAACACAGTGGACACGAAATTACTTCAAATGATTTTTCAAATTTTACCTCTAAGAGGGTGAAACGGAGGTCAAAAGTTTGTATGGGGCAACGAGATTTGTTGGACTATTTTATCCTAAACTTTACACGAGTACTTCTATAGATAAATTAGTAAACATGTATTACCCCAAATTTCACGCGAGCGAAGCCGCGGGCGAAAGCTAGTTAATAAATAAAGCGCTATCTAACCATGTCTAAAGTCTGAGATCTTCCCATATTATTCCCCATGTCGCCGTGATCAAACTACAAAGATAAGTTCCATTACCGCACCCCACTCTAAAGAAATGAGCCGCGAATTCCGGTCATTAGGCCGGCGGGGAGAAGGATTACGTGTCTTTCTTTTATTACCGTCCGCACACTTTGATCATGTGGATGTATCTAACTTTCTACTATTTTTTTTTTATTAGTTCAGCATATTGGCTCAGCTTCGCCTGATAGTAAGCGAAAAGCGGAGCCCTAATTGCATCGGCAACGGACAAGTGACCTTGATGTCTTGTCAGTTGACGTTGCCACATTGGCCTAGAAGATGCTTCTTCACGCTTCGCTTCAAGGATCCTATATTGTAAATATTTTTTGGGGTGTTTAAAACTACAAACTTTACGTCTCTTGAATCCGAAAACACGTCGGTTTAATTGTACTTATTTCTAATATTGAGGTCTACTGATGCCTGGCGTTTTTTTGATACTACTTCGAGTACCAGACAAGCATACAACCCGCCTGATGTGAAGCGGTTTCCGCAGCCATATTAACGCTTACAATATGAAATATTTAAACGCTATCAACGCAGCATCTCCTTCCTGTCTGGTGACCTCGCTCACTCGCAGGAACATAACAACCCTCAAGATTATATGTATTTACAAAAAAAATGTATTAAAGTATAGTATCAGTTATCTAATACCCATAATACAAGCTTTGCTTAGTTTGGGACTAGATGGCAGTGTGTAATTTGTCCAGGAATATTTATTTAATATTTATGTATTATTATTATTTACTTGGGTCCTAAAGATGGTGATACCACAAGATTATTTACTTATTACCAAAGTAACTACTTGAAATAATATCCAAACAAACAAATCGATTATGTATTCCGAAATAGCTCATTGTTACATAAACTAGGTCAAAGCTAACAGCTTGCATAACCATAGTATTGTAGAAGTTTGCTACCAGACGGGAACTCTCGTAACGTGGACGGTTATACGTAATTATACGTAATGAAGCCATAATGACACGAACCTTTCAAGCTGTTGAATTTAACTTGTTATGGTTAGGTGATACTGTATAAAAATAACCTAATGCATAAGGCAATTGTTTCGATACGGTGGAGTGTAAGTGGTTCATCAATATCTTTGAACAAAAGCCAACTTCACCTGCACGCTTACAGTTACTCTCCCTAACTCTGCAACCACTGGGGAATGTACCTCCACCTCACAGAATACCGCAGCCAAATAACAATTCCCTTGAGGGTTGTTAGATTCTTGCAAGCGAGTGAGGTCACCAGACATGAGATGAGGTCACCAGACATGAGATGAGGTCACCAGACATCATGAGTGCCAGCAAATGTACAAAAGTATTTTTTCTCACTCAGTGACCTAAAAAATAAACCGCATTTTCGTGAGAGAAATAAGCTGTTAAATGATGTATCAGGGGCAGCCATTATTTTTCTTTTATATGCAAAAAGACGATGAAGAAGAAAAGACGACATCTTTAACAGTCAATAAAGAGAAAAATGTTCATAATAGAGCTCTAACAAATTGTCAAGTCATATAAACGGAATAATATAAGGGATATGAGTCATTTAATATGTTTATGTTGATATTATGACTGAAATGGTACAGTCTGCCACATGCTCAATTTATGAATAATACTTACAGGTCGTGTGGTTTCCGGCAGACAAGAATAGAATCACTGCGTTTCATCCCGTGGATGTCGTACAAGGCGACTAAGGGAAATACATTATCAAATATCGATGAGGCCTCCCCAACCCGTTTGGCCAGCGTGGGGAGTGTAAGCCAAATACTCCATCCATCTAGGACGGACGAGAGAGGTTCGTGTCGTGCCCCTGTAGTGGAGACTAAAATGGACCTGATGATGATGATGATGATGATGACTTACAGGTCGCACAATAAAATTTGAGACAAACATAGTACTCGTTGACAACCCTTATTCTACCCACTGCTGGGAAACGGGCCTCTCCTCAATCGAAGGGGAACGTTACTTAACTGCGGGTGCCAACCCGCAGTTAAGCAAGGAGGCTAGTGCTTTCAGCCCCCTTACCACCATCTCTTATCGCGATTCAATAATTGAATAAATTGCTTATTCATACCATGGAATGAGCGACTCTATTCCATTTGAAATAGAGTCGCTTATTCATTGGTATGAATAAGCAATTGGTATGAATAATCATTTGAAATCAAGTCGCTTATTCATTGGTATGAATAAGCAATCTATTCAATTATTGAATCGCAATCAGAGATGGTGGTAAGGGGGCTAGCCGCCTAAAGGACTTGGTTTAACGACTGTCATTTATTGTACAACAGCTGGGACCGACGGCTTAACGCGCCCTCCGAACCTCAGAGGAATTCGAGATAAGTAATACATCCATTGGCCGTGTGGTTTCCGGCAGACTAGAATAGAATCACACCGTTTCATCCCGTGGATGTCGTACAAGGCGACTAAGGGAAATACATTATTAAATATTGATGAGGCCTCCCCAACCCGTCTGGCCAGCGTGGGTAGTGTAGGCCAAATCCTCCTTCCGTCTAGGACGGACGAGAGAGGGTCGTGCTCCTGTAGTGGAGACTAAAAAGGACCTGATGATGATGATGATGATGACAGACAGGTCGCACAATAAAATTTGAGACAAACATAGTACTCGTCGACAATTCTTATTCTACCCACTGCTGGGAAACGGCCCTCTCCTCAATCGAAGGGGAACGTTGCTTAACTGCGGGTTGGCGGAGGCTAGTGCTTTCAGGCAGCCTACAGGACTTTTTGATTTTTTTTTCATTGTATTTATAGTTTAGAAATTCCTCTAATAAAGTACAATAATCGATTTTTTGTGCTAAATATGTTTTAGTTTATTTATATAAATAAACAGCTTCTGGCTAGCTTCCGTTTCTAGCTCTTATACTATTCTATTATGGTGAATTCAACTTTATTTTGCCAGTTTTGTTCATTAAATAGCTACCTTACTTTATTTATCAACTTTATACTCGAGAGAAATATTACAGTTTCTCCGAAAAGAAATTGCTATCCACCAAGACTGTCATATTAATAATTAAGATATTCTACGTCAGATACAAACTCCCCAAGTCACTACTCATTTCTCCACGTCACATTCAGATGTGTAAATAATAAAAACGTTTTTATTGGAGTGTTCCGGCATCTGCGTCAAATAGAGTGACATATGTCGGCGATATCGCTCGGAGACGTCGTATTGTTGCGTGTTTCTCGTAAACTCGCATATTGCTGTTTGGAAGGTAATGTGAGAGCAAATTTGTAATAAATGTTGATGTAGTCGGCAAATAATTGCCGTTGAAAGCGCTCGAATGTCGACCTTTTTGGCAAAAGATACAGGTTATTTTGTTCTACTAACAAAATCCTTACTAATTGTATGTTATAATAATAAATACTCCTGGAAGTGTTAAAGGGCATAACGCCGCGAGTAACTTCGGAGAAAGCGCTGCACACCTCTCGACACCCCTGAGCCACTCACACCGGTGTTGCCCCCGGCCGAGTTCCTGGCATTTCGGGGGCCCATATAGTGAGAGGCAAGCCACCGTCTGCCGCAAATAACTAGCAATAGAAGCAGTTATGGCAGGCGTCCGTCCCTCTTCAGTAATAACTCGGTATTAAGTTCACACAGATCTCATCTCCATAACCCATTTATTTTCCATCCTGCCTGCCAAGACCTGCTCATGAGTATATCTTTCCATTGATAAACATTACAACATTACATCAAACTTCTCAAAAGGGCTTTTACGCATTGGATCTATATCCCCGCGCACGCCTGGGACCGAGCTTGACCCGTGAATTAAGAGAAATATTCGTGAGCAAATTACACACCGCCATCTAGTCCCAAACTATGCAAAGCTTAAGTATTATGTCAATTATCTAGTACTCATAGTATGAGTCTTAGATAACTGAAATGATACTTACGAGTATTATTTTTTTTGTAAATACATACATATACATACAAAACACCCAGACCAAGACAAACAGATAAGTTCATGCACACAAATACTTGTCTTGTTTGGATATACTTGGATCGAACCTGCGACCTCGGAGTCAAAGTGTTCATTGCCAACCATTTGACCATCGAGCTCGTTAATGTCACAATTTTATTAGGTATTATTGAAATAATTGCCAATCACAATCAATAATCACATGGGGAAACCCTTACAAGTCAGGTGTGTATAACGTCGGGTGGCAGACAAGCTTTAGGCCCGCCTGATGTGTAGCGGTAACCGTAGCTATATTAACGCTAGCAACATGAACTATCACTCCCGCTACGCCACTCCGCCGCCGCAACTCTTTTATTTCTGGTGACCTCACACACTCACACTTGCAGGAACAAAACAACCGTCAAGGAATTGTTATTTGTCTGCGGTATTCTATGCGGTAGAGATTGTATATAGGTGTGTTGTACCCTACCTCTCTTTAGATAATTCGTTATTTTAATGAAATGCAGTGTACGAGCTGGAAGTACGGGGACGTGGGTCCACCACACACCACACCACTGTGTTTCATGTGTAGTCAGGAATAACAGTGGTGATCACCAGAAAAGGTAGTGAACAATGAAGCCCATTGCAGTCCAGGGGTTAAACTACGGCTGCCTTTGGAATTCATGACCGATTTAATCAGAATAAATTATAATATTATTAAAACTCACGTGAGACATTATACTAAATTAATTAGATAAATTAAACGGGTCACTCACGTCTTTTTGTCGGAAAAGCCGACTAGTTTCGGTGGAGAGAGCGCCCATGTTTCTAGCTTTTGTGAAGGGTGTCACAGATAAAATAGCAAAAATGATACGCCGAAAATTTCTTATCAAAACCAGATTTCGGCCTGTGACACGCTTGAGACAATGGGTGCGGTCTCCAAAGGATAGTGACCCGCTGGGGACACCAGGTGTTTACGTGATACCTTGTGACTGTGGCAGCAGCTACGTGGGGGAAACAGGACGCAATGTAGCGACAAGACTCTCAGAACATATTAGGAGCTTAAAAAACCTGGACAGAAATGGTTCGGCGATCACGGAACACGTACTGGATTCGGGCGTCTCTCATTACATCCGATTCGATAAGGCTAAGCAACCACCTTAGTGGTTGCAAAGGAAAAGTTCTTTGTTCCACGTAAAATCCGCGAAGCTATCGAAATTAGTCGACGTCCGAATTTCAACCGTGATACCGGATGGGTATTGCCAACGGCCTGGAAACCAGTGCTCCAGTGTGATTCTAAAGAGAGTCACGATACAGTCGCCAATGCTGATACTGTCAGTTTTTACCACCACATGGTAAGCGCACTAGACGATCACGCGCCCGGAGAAATAGAAGAATTGGATCCACCGGCTGCCACTACGTCATCGTCGAAGGTACCGCTCCACCAATCAACGCACCAACCCCCCACCACCCTTTCCAGTCGTGCGGCGCGCGCATTGGCGCGCAGTGTCCGGCGCGAGAGACAAAGGGTGGACGTGTCTGGACATTCGCCCTGAAGAAGGTCTCCTTTTGAGATCGAAACTAGTCGGCTTTCCCGACAAAAAGACGTGAGTGACCCGTTTAATTTATCTAATTAATTCAGAATAAATTAGTAGAAGAAGGTTTTGGAATTTGACTTCCCCTCTTAGCAATCTGAGCTGGAGGTTATGGGACGAGGGCCCATCACACTTTCCCACCACTGTGTCTCTCGTGTAGCCAAGATTAACAGCGGCGACCACAAAAAAGACAATGAACAATGAGGTGCATTGCAGTCCAGGAGTTAAACTACGGCTGCCTTAGAACTCATAAAATGTAATCAGAAGAATACAGTAGGAGTAACAAGCTTTTGGAAATTGTCTTCCCCTATTAGCAATGTGAGAGACAGCAATATGGAAAATTAGGCATTAAAAGCCTAAAGAGATGGCTAGTCAAGTGAAGCTCGACGTAGTATAAAAAAAAAAAAAAAAAAAAAAAAAAGCTCAACTGCCGTGCACCACGGATTTTAAGTATCTAACACTATTGGGGCCCTAAAACATTAAATTGTTACCTAACACATCCATTCCAATAATATGAATTGCAAAGTCGTCTGAACGCTCGCTAATTCTTCCTTGTTGCTACCAAATCAGAATAGTATGCTACTCCGGATGCGATATGCAACGAATTCAACATGTTGTCCCTCTCATGACCTGGAGGTAGTCAATAACCCTCTAAACCGACTTAGAAGGTGACTTGTCAATAGCCCAGAATGCAGAACATGCAAGGAATCTTACGAGACCATAAAGTATGAAGAATGTGTCAATGTGATGCCCTAGCTGGCAAACGAATGGCAATCCTAGGAAAGGCATACCCAGACCTGGAGGACTACAGGTTCTTCTCAATTAAAGATGTACTAAAGTACATGGAATATGTCTCTAAACACTCAGGGGACAGTTACTAAAGAATAGGGAGTGCACAAAAGATCCGACAGGGTCGACGTGCCACCGGTGCTGCAGCGCTGGACCCATTTCAAGATAAGATAAGATAAGATAGAAGGTAAAAGTTAGATATGGTATCAAAAGAACATGAAAGTGAGATTCCATTGCCAATAAATAGAGATGGGCAAAATGCCGGACATTTACGATACTAGGCATTTACTGGGCATTTGCCCATCTCTACTAACAAATCGTTCCTCCTCTCTATTGCGTTCGCTCGACTTTGACCCACCCATTAAAAACTTCGACTTCACTTCCTTCGAACCAACTATCAATATTAATCATGACTTTAATTCAAGACAGTTAATTAGATTCTTCGTGAACGTCCTCGGACTGGCCCCAAATGGACTATAAAGCCAGCTACCCCATAAAACGGTGCCGATAAAAGTAATTTTTAAGTAAGTCGACCATTTAATCTAAGTCCATTAAGGACAAAGGCATATTGTCTCGATTTTAAGTCATTTTAGTGTTATTGCTATGGGATGATTTATGATAATGAGATAACTTAAAAGTTTTGACGTGATAACGTTTTATAAATCGATGATCGCCGGCTGCACGCACAAAAAAGCATAACTCATTGTCACGTTCCGCCTGAGCCAAGCGTGCAAGCGAGAGCGCGGAACAAGCGATAGAGAGGCCGATGTTTACTTATGACGTTATCACGCAAAATTCTCGTCCGTAAACCAACTTTTCAGATAACCAATTTTTTTTTAAGTATTATATGTTTCATCAGCATCATATCAGCCCGTATTCTTCCACTACTGAAGATAGGTCCCTCTTCTAGAGAGCCACACGCCCCGATCCTGAGCAAATGCCTCCATTAACACCCTAAAACTTTCTTGAGATCGTCGCTCCATCTAGTGAGGAATCGTCCCACACTGCGTCCGCCAACACGAGGTCACCACTCGAGACACTTCTTTCCCCAACCGATGTCTGTTCTACGAGCTATGTGGTTGGCCTACTGCCACTTAAGCTCGCTTATCCATTGAGCTATGTCGGTTGTTCCGCAGCGGATATCATCATTGCGGATCCTGTCACGCAGAGAGGCCCCAAGCATAACTCTTCTCCATCGCTCGCTGAGCAACTTTGAGCTTCCCCATACGGCCCGCAGGTGGAAGACCATGACTCATATATATTATATATTTATATATGAGAGGGGGCAAACGAGCATGTGGGTCACCTGATGGAAAACAACCACCACGGCCCATGGAGATCAGTAAAACCAAGGAGTCACCGATTCGTTGCTAGCCTATAATCCTTCCTTTCTTTCTGGTGACCTCATTCACTCGCAGGAACACAGCAACCCTCAAGGGAATTATTATTTGGTTGCAGTATGCTGTGAGGTGGAGGTATTTCCCCGGTCGGGCAGCTTACAAATACGCTGTACCCTATCTCTCTTTTGCCAGCCTCTTTCGTTAGTCAACAGAGTGCACCACGTACAGGTGGGATTAGATTTAGTTTTAAAAAACATGATGAGGACAATACAAATTTAATAAAATCTGTTGCAAAAGTTTACAAGGTGCAAAGAACAAAGTTTAATCGATTCATTCATAACCGCTCTTTTGCCCCCCACGTTGAGCCCCCCGCGCCCCCCCCCCCCCCGCGCAAAAACGCGGCGGAACGATGCCCATTTGTTTTTTGTTCCTACCTGCCCAGCGCCGCGGGTGGTCGGGGCCCCATAAAAACGGTCATTGAGACGCAACTTTGTTATTGAGTGCCTACAAGTGGTGTTTTTTACGTTTACTAAGAACAGCACTATACAATGCCGTCTTTTGTTGTTCAACACTCGACTATAGTGTAGAATTACGATGGTCTAAACATTCTCAAGTGGTGTTTCATAGCCCTACTTGTATTCAAAAAAATACCTTATGAACTAAGGCGATAACGTATAGTTTTTTATTTAAAAATACGCTAGGGAGATAAAACCCGATGTTAATAAACAAAAACCTACACTTACCTAAACAAAATAAGTTTTTATAGCACTTGACACCGGCCCGAACATCTGGCGCCGTTAAGGCGAGTCTCTTAAACCCCTTTTTTTATTTTTTTTTCCATTGAGTTTATGATTCTTTGGCCTTAATCCGATAGCTAATATGGCGGAGAAACGAAAAAAACATAAACAAATGGGCCTGAATGTATGACAGATGAGTATTGTTCAATCTGCCCAAAACTGAACGCCAAACTGCAAATGTCGACGGTAGGTCGACACGGGCAATTCAAGCGTTTCAAGGTCGTGACGTCACTTGTCGACCGTAGGTCGACACGGGCAATTCAGCGGATACTAAAGTTTACGATACAGTGATAAAATTGTTCCAAAATTTTATAATCTTTTACGTCTCTCAAACGACTTTCCCATTCACTGGTTAACTGTTAATCCGGGTAATCCGCAGGGTTAACGAGTTTCGTATCCACAAACAAACAATCACGTGAAACCGAATTACATAGTTAGCGTACGGATCCCAACACACACGAGCATTAAGTCAATCTCGGCTTGTTAAAAACGGGTCAGACATGCCACAGAATAAATTTGCAGTTAACCAACTAACTGAATTAAATATGTCAAAATAATTTGATTTTGGTCATTTATGTATATTTATTGATAGCTATTACCGTGTGGTAATATTATGAGCGGTCAATATTTTAAAGAAACTTTTTTCTATATGAATAAGGTGTGTTTCCGTTATAAAAGGTAACCAATGTCACTACCCAGGCCTTAAACTATCCTAGTAAAACAATTAAGTCAATCAATTGGTTCCTTTCAACGTAAAATAAGGACACATATAATAATAAAATAAACATAGTTTCGCAGTCATAATAATAGTATGGATTGCCAAGTGAGGTGCAATGGATTGCCAAAGTGTTCTTCAACAACATATCGAGATATTAAATTATTAAATTGTGGATGTTAATTTTGTTAAATTAAAATGCAAACGGAAATGTATTAATGTAAATATATATATATACAAAACTCGCACAAGGGACTTATTAAAAAATAAAATATAGTGTAATATGAACAAAGTCAAAACGGTTTTTTCGGTATTTAAATATCAATGACATTCGCTGAACAGGGACATCGTAATTTGCAATTGTGCGCGTGAAATTGAAGACTCGATCATTTACATATATTGATCATATTCAAATACCGAAACGTCATGGTTTGTGGGTTTGAAGGATGACTGTGCTAGTAGTTGGGATCATATAACTAACAAAATATTGAAAAAATTCAAACATATTCTAATACCGCCGCTAACTCATATTTTCCAAAAATGCTTATCTGAAGGAATTTTTCCTAAATGTCTGAAAAAAGCCCTCGTCGTTCCTGTATACAAGTCTGGCAACAAAACCGATGTTACTAATTACAGACCGATTTCTTTACTACCCTCGATATCTAAGATATTAGAAAAAATTATAAACAAGAGACTGGTAGATTACTTAGAAAAACAGTCAATTTTGTCGAAAACACAATTCGGTTTTAGGCCTAAACTATCAACTGCCGATGCAGTGCATCAACTGACTGACTTCATAGTGCAGGAACTAGACAAGGGTAACCAGACGATAGGAGTTTTCCTTGACCTTTCCAAAGCCTTTGACACAGTTTCCATTCCTATCCTATTAAACAAGCTGGAAGCGATAGGTATAAGAGGTACTCAATATAAGTTACTGGCAAACTATTTAGATGAGCGAACCCAGTGTGTGAAGATAGGCAATGTCGTCAGCGATGATCTGAGAAATACTTCTTTCGGTATCCCGCAGGGAAGCAGTTTATCATCTTCCCTGTTCTTAATATATATTAATGACCTCTGCAATCTTCAATTAGTCGGAGGAAAAATCATATCATACGCTGACGACACCGCGCTACTATTTTCGGCAAATACCGAAAATGAGGTCTTTGAATACGCACAACGAGGCTTCAATATTGTAAATGTCTGGCTACAGCAAAACCTACTTACATTAAATGCTGAGAAGTCAAACTTTATTAAATTCTCTATGCGCAATACAAATTCGGCTTCGCCAACATTGTATGCCCATCAATGTAAAAACCCCGAAGATGATCTGTGCCAGTGTCCCTGTATAACTAAAACAAGTTACATAAAGTATCTGGGTATTATAATTGATGAAACTTTTACTTTCAGACATCATATCGAGGCTCTATATAGTAGAATGCGCAAGTTAATATTTATTTTCAAAAAACTCCGTTCCATTGCAGATTATAAATTAATCAAACAAGTTTACTTTGCCCTATGCCAGTCAATAGTAACGTATTGTATCACGTCATGGGGCGGAGCAGCTAAAACGGCTATGCTAAAAATCGAGCGAGCCCAGAGAGCAATATTAAAAGTGTCAACCTTCCGCTCATTTCTCTATCCTACACACCTCTTATATCAATCCTGCAACGTATTAACAGTTCGTCAATTATTCATATTAAACATAGTACTGAAACAACACACTGCACTACCATACCGCACTGAAATCACTAACAAACGACGTAAAGACATTGTTTGCACTCAACATACTGCTACGTATCGGGCCTTCTCATCCAGGTTCTTTTTGTTTCTTGGACCACTACTTTATAATAGAATAAATGCAAAGTGTTATATATATCCTCTGACCTACAGAAATTGTAAAAAGAATCTCCAGCAGGCCCTACAAAGCATGTCTTATGAAGATACGGAGGAATTATTAAGAGCATTGGTTTAACATCGTTGTAGGTATTATATATAATAGACTAGCGTACCTAATAGATTTAAGTTCATCAGAGTACTGATGCCTTTAACAATATTTTATACAATCTGTACTTAGTTTAGAATAGTAATGTGATTATTTAAGGTAAATTATTTAAGAACTATTACGCCTGAAACACAGGAATATTCCTAGTTCAGGCACATGGCAAATTACTCCATTATGTTAATTTAGACTTAAGTTTTTGTTACTTATGTTTTTAGGGTTCCGAACCTCAAAAGGAAAAACGGAACCCTTATAAGATCACTTTGTTGTCCGTCTGTCTGTCTGTCTGTCTGTCTGTCTGTCTGTCTGTCTGTCTGTCTGTCTGTCTGTCAAGAATTTCTATGTCGAGAATGCGTGGAGGTATCAAGCTGAAATTTGAACTGTATACTCAGGTCTACGGTCCCTTGAGGTAAAAAAAAAATCAAACTGCTAAGTTTACGTAGAAAAAAGTTACGGCCGTTTACTCAGCAAAAAACGCATATTTCGACACACTCAAGGGAATCAAAACCTATAGGGTACTTCCCGTTGACCTAGAACTATGAAATTTGGCAAGTAACATCGTTATAGACTACAAGTACAGGAATAAATCTCAAAACTATACATTTGTAAATAGATCTTAAAAAATAGGGGGTCTATATTTTTTATAGGGTATCGAAAGGAGACAATTTTTTTTGGGCCCACAAAATTCAAGCGTATATCTATCGCATTATATACAAAAAAAGTATTCGTTTTATTATGAAGACAGACGATTAACAAACATAAAGTCTAACCGATTTCTATTCAATTATTAAAAAAGTAATGATTTGATTTATCTCGTTTTCCGATTTATCCGACCATTATTACGCGTTCCATTTTTGTAAATAGGATGTGTAACGTCGAGCTTAGAATATTGTTATTATTTTGAAATGAAACCACCTATGCTACACCTTCTCAGTTGCAAGGAATTTAGAAGATCTTTTTTTGAAGTTACTTGTTATAGAATTAACCAGAGATTACAATTAAAATCTTTTGATATATTCTGCAAACATTAAACCTTTACCACCGGCCGTGAAATGGAACGCAGATTCTTTGGTGCAACTTGGAAGAGTGTTGCCATTCACTAATGTCGCGCAATGCAGATTAGGACCGAATAACATTAATCGAATAATGTTAAAAATCGATAATCGATAATTGGTTTATAAGACAAAAAAAGAAAATTGAAGTAATAATTATGTACAGCATCAACCAACGAAGGTGGCTACCACCAAGTGAGATAGTCGTGTTCGTTCCATCCTGGGATAAGTTGTGATTATTATTTAACGGCATATTGTTCAAAATGTCAAATTGACATCCAAACCATTTGACAGTAAATCCCATAGCCAGAAAGTGTTACTTGGCTTGGATAATCCCATCATGGGAGAAAGACTTACATAACCTTATTATGGGTTGTTCCGAATGTGAAATAAAATCATCTAGATATGATGATTGCAGTAGAACGCGGGAAGTTTAAGATCCGGATAGTTTAAAGCGAATATGACATTGACGCGCGTTTTAACAGACCACGTCAGATTGAAAGCTGTTGTGGATGAAGATTTTTGAAGGCTCACATCCGCAGATGCAGATGTGGATTTAAAGATTTTTTTTAAAGTAACTTTACTAGTACAATATATCTAATAATAATATATATTTTTTAATACTACTATTACGAGTTTACTATTATAACTAGATTACTAGTTGACTCGACACGTTCTCTCCAAGGCATGTGCCTAAAAATAGACCGACTTGGCTCATCTTTGTCCAACTTGGCCAAACTTAAACTTGAATGTACTTGGCTTGCCTATGCTACATCTACATCCGCATGAACATGGACATTAATTATTGCGGATATGGATGCAGATATCCAAATCGATGTGGAAGCTCCCCAATTGAGAATGCGGATGTGAATATTCTCAACATTCTTAATGACAAGAGCTCGTCAATGTCAAATTGACATCAATCAGCTAAGTTTTCGGCACAGGTCCAGATATTTTCGTTGATTAACATTATAATTTTAATTGAACATTCACTGAGACAAACTATGACTAACTTACGCGCCGTCGTGTAATGTCAAAATGGGCTCGAGACTATCCATGAAATATTTCACGGTAGGGTTTTAATAATAAATAAAAAAGCTAAGGTGTACATTTGCTATATGATTTATCTACATGTAAAAGTGATTAATATGTTTATATGTGGTATAACATAATTACATCATAAATATCAATGCACTTGATTTTGAAATATAAATCGATAAATGATAATCGATTGTGAAAATCACTTCTGGTAACACTGATACCGATGTCATGGCATCGTAGTCATCGTACCCTACGTACACACTATAATTACATAAATCCGTTGCGTTTGTAACTGTGTCTTCTTCCGTAAAAGTGTTTTTTGGTTTTTCTGTAGCGTTGAGATACGATTTTGGTATTCTTTCCACATTCAGATTACTTCAACATCGAGTAATCGTCAAGTTATATTTTACTGGACATTTCTTGCAGTGATCTTAGTTTTGAATATTCTCAAAATCTGCAATGATTGCTGCGAATGCACATAACCGATGCGTTAATTGTGCAGTAAGATTGCAACGCAATATACGAAAACAATTGTTGTCTGAAATATCTGCGAATATTCGTCAACTTACAAGTTCATGGATAGCTTGTGAGGTGAGTGTTTCCTTTTTGGCATAAGATATCGCAATTTATGTAATAATTATGTAGGTACCTAACTAAAGGAATGCACGATTAATGTCGTAATAGCACCTTAACATGTTCACTTTTTATTTTTCAGTTGATTCCACAAGATTCAATTTGTGGAAATTGTCATTTGATATTGCAAGAGTGTGAGCAAACTGGTCGTTCAATTAGAAGATTTGGGTATAACAAATATTTGCATTCCTTGTGGCTGTTCAATATTAAGAGCTCGTCAAACACATGCTGTGCCAAATGACTGCAGAAAGGAGTATTATTTTGGTGTGGATACCTTCACACCAGGCACATCAGGTAATAAAATATAAGTTATATTTGGACCATGTATGTGACAAAAGATAACTAAATGATTGTTTTTATAACAAAAACCTTTTAACCTAATATTATAATGTTTGAGTTTGGATATAGGAGGTAATCTTGAAAATTATTAATTTGATTTAAAAAATTCTTTCATCAGTAAAAGCTACGTTATCACTCAGTGACTTAAGGCTATATTTTAGAGGAGCTTGATGTCATCGCTGTGCGTGTCACTCTAGTAAAGTAACGTCGACCGTAGCCTGTCTTTGGATGGGTTTGTTTGTCTCGAGTTTCTCCGTGCTTTGGAGGGCACGTTAAGCCGTCTGTTCAGGCTGTTTTTATTAGATGACAGTCGTCAAGCCAAGTCAGTGGCCTTTGGGTGGCTTGAAAACACTGGCCTCCGCCAACCTGAAGTTGAGCAGTGTGGTGGGGTATGCTCTTATACCGCTTCGATTGAAAGGGTGACCCGTATCCTGGCAGTGGAATGAATATGGGATGATGTGGTGGTGGAAGCCGAGGAGCGTCACTAGTTTCTAATATTTGTAATCCTGCAAGAAAACTTCATTATTATTTATTACAATTTATTACTTTTGTATATTTTAGGTTCAACATTTGGAACGAGTGTGCATGGCTTGCTGGTTGAAAGCTATCCGAACGGTACAAAGACAAGAACAACAAGATTATAGAAGAGATGTGGAAGAGCCTCCATTAGTTGTTGACAATATCATTAACATCCCCCCACCACCTCCCATGCCAGCGCCTCCAGTGGCGAATACAAAATTGAAGTATATCGAGACCCTATTGAACTTGAGCCAAATTACTATCTCGTTCGGGGTAGGATACAATCACGGCACACAAGTAGAAAAAATACTTATGTAAAAATTAATACAGATCCACCTGTTGCCAATACTCTTGTGGTTCTAGATGAATACTGCTGCAACTGTTTAGTAGACAGATGTACTGTTGGGTGCTGTGCACATGTGATGTGTACATTTTTGAGTTGGGCACGGCATCAGGATAGTGTTGAACCACCTGCATCTTTTTTAGATGATGTTTTATTAATAAGAGACGATTTTGATGATGTTAATGATGAGGATTAAATGTTTATATAAATGATAAATCATGTATTTTTCCTGGCCCTAATCTCCAGCATAGTACACTAAGACCTCATCAAGCTTGACACTGCAGTTTAACTATAGTTCCTACTATGTGTAGCATAAGAATGGTAAAAACATCAACGGGCTTGATCAGTTCTTAGCTGTATTTATCTACCCCTCTTATTTTGCTAATAATTCTAACGCACAAACAAAGAATATGTACACTATGTTGAGTGCTAAGCAAGTATACGGCCCGTTTGATGAAAAGCGATTACCGTAGCCCATAGCATACCATGCAATTTATGCAGTATCGCCCGCGTGCTGGCACTGCCGCTGCTAATGCAGCATGTTTACACCTATATATTTTTACTATGTCGGGTGCTAAGCAAGTATACGGCCCGTTTGATGAAAAGCGATTACCGTAGCCCATAGTGTGCAATATAAGCAGTATCGCCCGCGCGCTGGCACTGTCGCTGCTAATGCAGCATCTTCCTCACGTGCAGGAACAAGCCATTCTCAAGTGTATTGTTATTTGGCTGCGGGCGGTATTATGTGAAGGAAGGTTTTTCCCCAGTCGGGCTCGATTCTCGAATGGCTCGATATGACCTGTCTACTTCGCCAAAGCCTCGTTTGATTATCTGTAAGGCACCACGCACAAGTTACGTTGGCTTTGGCACTGAAAATGAAGATAAAAATAATAGTACTTGAACCCCATTCCCATGGGATTAAAGTACAGACTTAGTTCGTCATTTTTTATTTAGATTAGGTAGGTACATAACCTCAAATATTTTAATTTCGTATTTCACGTAAATCCGGTTAAATAAGTTAAAGATAAGAATACCACTGTAATCTATGAAGTTTAAGGAACAAAATGACGTAAGTTTCATTCGTATACATTAATATTGGGTAGGGGCCCAAGCTCCATACAAAAAAAAATTGTCTCCTTTCAAATTGAAACTACTAGTTCAAATGAGGTATCTTATGAAAGGGCTTGATGTACACATTGCAAAATATATTTTATTTATTTTTTTCCACGCATTATTTCTTATTTATAATGGAAAATATCAAATTTAATAATGATACTACGTACCTACGGAACCCTCGGTGGGCGAGTACGACTCGCACTTGTCCGGTTTTTATTTCAATAAAGATTTATTTATTTAAGATTTAATTAATTTAGGTATATTTATTATTCCCCTTGTCACTTACCATTACAATCTCTTATCTCTGTATCACCCTAAGGTTGTCTGGTAGAGAATGCTTGTATGGCATTAAGTCCGCCTTTTGTACCCTTAATTTATTCTGTGGTCAATAAAGTTTAAAATAAAAATAAAAATGTCTACGAGATTCCGGAATATGCGTGCACAAACACGCGTGCATAAGCTCATATCTATAATCTACAAGAACTTCTGACCCATAGTTTCTTCTAAACATTGCTCACATTCCAAAGTCAGAATTCCCCTCGCGATAAACTCGTTCTTTGCAACTCCGAAACCCCATCAATTACACTTCCCTTGTCTCTTAACAAATAGCTGGTATTATAAAAACATTTTCGCTACATTTTGAGCGCCAAGCCTCTCTACAACAATGCCTTAACTTCGCTTTAATTAATTTTTAATTGCTTGTTGCAAACACCGCATTATTGCCACCCTATTGTTTTTCATAACCCAAAGCATTTGACAGTTTTCATGAAAATTCTCGCCATTATATTGAAAGGTTGCAAATATTTACACAAGTTTAGATTGAAAAATTTTAACTAGCGAGTTACTGTCCTCTTGCTGTATTTTGATATTTACTGAATCTATTTTTGACAAATGTGAATAAGAAGAATTTGAATCGATACAAGTAAAATGCACTTCTTACGCACGCCGTTCGGGGCGAGACCGCGCAATCCAGATACGGTTCAATTCATCATCATCAGGTCATTTTAGTCTACACTACAGGAGCATGATTCTCTCTCGTCCGTTCTAGACAGAAGGAGGATTTGGCCTACACTCCCCACGCTGGCCAGACGGTTTGGGGAGGACGGTCCAATTACGAACGTGATATCCACCAATTATCCAAGTAGGTATACAATCTAACCAGATAGATTCTAAGATTCACTAAACGTATTCGGCGTATTGAGGCGATACAAAAAACCAAAACGCACGCCTATGGCGTAACCATGTTTGATTTCACAACGGAAATTGATTTCACAACTACGCCGTTCGTGATATAAAATATCTTCAGGAGCGTACTGAGGTGTGAAAATTTTAAACGGAATAACATAAATATAGCTTTTAAAACTATCACCACATTATGATATATCAATCAAAATATATGTATATATACAAAAAAAACTTACCACAAATCGCACCAGCAGCTCTATCGTGAACCACACATTGCAGACCAACTCGATATAGAAGAAGAATACGTGTGGCTGTCCGTTATCCAATCTGGTCTCAACTATTGCTGTTATATTCTCTTCTATGGAGAAGTTCAGAGTAGGCGGGGCCCTGGTAGTTGCCACTCGAAGGTCTGGGTGTGTCTTCAGGCAGAATGAGAGGACTGATACGCAGATGAAGAAGACGGATAAAGCTGATATCACCTGTGGAAGAGAGAGAGAAGTAATTAGACTACTCAAAAATCCGAGGTTTTCTTAGTAGACTGCCCCATAGAGTTCTTCAAAAAAAGTGCTATTTTCAAAACCTCGTCAACAGTTATGTTGACTTTTAAATGGACGCGCGATAGCTGGGAAAAATAGAATTAACTTTATTGACTACTGTGTTTTTTTATATGAGATGGGGGTTGGCAAACGAGCATATGGGTCACTTGGTGAAAAGCCATCACCACTGGCCATGGAGATCAGCAACACCAAGGGGTCGCCGATCCGTTGCCAGCGTATATTCCTTCCTTTCTTACTTACTTTCTGGTGACCTCAGTCACTCTCAGGAACACAACAACCCTCAAGGACAGTACCCACAGATAGCTTAAAAAATATGCTATACCTACATCTCTTTTCGCTAGAGCCTCGTTTTACGCATCTCACGATGCGTAAATTTATGCCAAATTAGGCAATGTATGAAAACAATATTTTAATTACCAAAATAAACTCAATTCCATGAGTAATTTAAATAAATCTCTCATCAGCAGTTAATTAATTGCATTTTAAATCCGTTGTCCGTATTTAAATGTATCCGAACAAAATTCTACCTAAATGGGAAGTAAATTAAGTTCTTTTTCTGTTTCTTTTGTTCTAATGATCCGCACCGCCAAGGGACCTCTCCATCAGCCTGTTTTAGAAAGAATCGCAAACACGTATGTTGTGAATTGAGTTAAAAGGTTTTTTGTGGCGAAAAAAATATATTTGTGCATTGTGCTTTTTCAGCGGCTTCGATTTTTTTGTTTCACGCCAGAAGCCATACTCAAATATATACATATAGTACGCCTGATGTAAAGCAGTTACCGTAGCCATGCTAATGCTCTCATACTTAGAACAGGAATTATTATACCTACCGAGGTTTTCCCAGTAGACTACAACATGATATTCTTCAAGAAAGCGTGAATGGATTTTTACAGGGCATGGCAGGGCGTGACATTTCTGGTTTTGCGAGTGTCCATAGGTTGCCATGACTGCTTACCATCAGGTAGGTCGTATGATTGTTGATCACCTTAAAATACGTTGTACCTAACCTATATATATATACTCTTTTGCCAAAGCCTAGTTACAATATTTAACAGGATGCACCCCATGGTGCTAAATGCCGATGATAATTTTTGATTATACTAAAAAACTTTCACATTCAAGATAGTGTGTTGAAAGTGAATCTAAGCTCTGCGGATTTAGAGTAGTAATGATTTATACATGTTCTTATATTTAATTTGTATGACGTTTCTAAGTGCTTTATAAAGTCCAAGGAATAAAGATATTTTGATTTTGAATTTTTTTTTTAATTAGTAAGAACTAAGTCGGCTTCTCTCTATATTTATAAGTGTTTATTTCATAATATTTTTTTAATCGAATATGTTGAAATTATATATTAACCCAAATTAAATTATATATTAATTCTATATAATTAAATTTACCCCGACGGAATATGCACTTTACCACACAAAAAAAAATTCAAAAATCTATACATATAAAATTCAAAGTCCTGACTGACTGACCGATATATCAACGCACAGCCCAAACCGCTGGGTCTAGAGATTCCAAATTTGGCACGTAGGTTCCCTATGACGTGTAGGGTACACTAAGAAAGGATTTTTCATACTTCATCCCCTAATGGTGAAACGGGGGTCCAAAGTTTGTATGGGGAAACAAGATTAGTTAGACTATTTTATTCGAAACTTTACATGAGTACTTCTATAGATAAATTAATAAACACGTGTTTCAGGATTTTTCAAAAATCAACCCCTAAAAGGGTAAAATGGGGTCAAAAAGTCTGAAAATCGTCATGGGTATTGTTTTTATGGTTTATCGGGTCGCTGATTACGAAAACAACAACGATTTTAAAATTCAACGTGGCTAATGTGACCATCACTCCCTATTGGGGTGCGATGGGATTGAAATATAAAATGGAGTCAAAAAATCTGAAAATCGTCATGGGTATTGTTTTTATAGATCGGGTCGCTGTTACGAAAAAAAAACAACTATTTTATAATCCGACGTGACATAAAATCATATCTGTGTGGGTGCGATGGGGGTTGAAATGTCATAATATCAATATGGGTGTCATTTCTATGGTTTTCTGGACGTCAATTACGACAATGGCATCTATTTGAAAATATTACATAGTGGACACAAAATTAGTTAAAAGGACTTTTCAAATTTTACCCCTAAAAGGGTAAAAGGGTGAAACGTGGATCCAAAATTTGTATGGGGAAACGAGACTAGTTGGACTATTTTATCCTAAATTTTACACGAGTACTTCTATAGATAAATGAGTAAACACCTATTTCAGGATTTTTCAAAATTTAAGCCCTAAAAGGGTAAAATGGGGCCAAAAAGTTTGAAAATCGTCATGGGTATTGTTTTTATGGTTTATCGGGTCGCTGATTACGAAAACAATAACGATTTTGAAATTCAACGTGGCTAACGTGATCATCATCCCCCATTGGGGTGCGATGGGATTAAAGCGTCTAAAACGGGGTAAAAAGGTCTGAAAATCGTCTGGTTTATCGGGTCACTGATTACGAAAAAAACAACTGTTTTATATTCAAACGTAGCCGACGTGACATAAAATAACCCCTGTGTGGGTGCAATGGGGTTGAAATGTCATAATATCAATATGGGTGTTGATTCTGTCATTTCTATGGTTTTCTGGGACGTCAGTTACAAAAATAGCATTGAATTGAAAATGTAACATAGTCGACATGAAATTACTTAAAAAGATTTTCGAATTTTACCCCAAAGAGGGTGAAATAGATGTCCAAAATTTGTATGTGAAAACAAGATTAATTGGACTATATTATCCTAAACGTTACACGAGTACTTCTGTAGATAAAAGTGTAAACACGTATTTAAGGATTTTTCAAAATTCATCCCATAAAAGGGTAAAATGGGGTCAAAAAGTCTGAAAATCGACATGAGTATTGTTTATAAAGACCATGTATGGTTTATCGGGTCGCTGATTACGACCTAATAAACCATAATGTACCATCAAGGATATTCGTAGTAGAAAACACGTTTTTGCCCGGATTTCACGCGAGCGAAGCCGCAGGCGAAAGCTAGTCTTAGTATAAACTCCGTTCGACTAATCATATAACATACAAAAAAAACAGTCCACTTAAAACGACCTCATTTTTTTAATTGGTTAAAAAAATAATCTAAATACAGTAATGATTACATCGTGGTTTACATAATGAAAAAAAAAAATACTCAACAGCCAGCAACAGTTACAAAAAAGGTTTTTTTCATAAATAATTGATACGAAGCAAATATTTGTCCCGCCTTCTGTATAGATGAAAGTAAATGTATTAAGATGGCATCATATTTACACAACAAATAGATCTTCATATACTTCCTCAAATATATTTTTTCTATGAATCTTGATGTCGAATAATATCCGTTAAAAGTTAACAAAACTGAGAGTGTAAACAAATTAAGAATAACAGCGATATTGTAACATGTATTGAATGAAAAGGAAAATAAATAATTCTTTTTTCTGTGTAATTTCGTTACAAAAGGAAAATAAATAATTCTTTTTTCTGTGTAATTTCGTTACAAAAGGAAAATAAATAATTCTTATTTCTGTGTCATTTCGTTACAAAGGGAATGAACACACAGGAAGGGATTTGCTTGTATTTTCTCGAATAACATACATGTATGAGCAGGAAACATGTATGACCAATAATTTTATTGTCACTGAGCCTCCAAAATGCCGTGGCCGTGGAGCCGTGGGAAAATTCGGGCTCGGAATACGAAACGATAGGGGCGATCGTTTCATACAGTTTGCAGCCGAAAACAGCCTTGTGATAGCAAACAGCCAATTCCAACACCATCCGAGACGGCTGTATACGTGGACATCACCGGACGGCAACCACCGCAACCAAATTGATTACATCTTGGTTCGATCTCGGTGGAAAACATCGGTTCAGAATGCCCATACACTTCCTGGAGCGGACTGTGGGTCGGATCACCAGCTTTTGGTTATCAAGCTGAAACTTAAACTAACAGCAGCTAGAATTCCTGACAAACAAAAGATCTATTCAGTCAAAAATAGCATGAAGTTCAAGGAAGCTGTGGAGCAAAATTGGGAAAAATGGTCTAGTGCTAATTACGATGAAGAAACACCTGATGAATTGTGGAATAGAGCAGTGAACCTCATCAAAATCGCAGAATCACAGTCAAGACCACCACCACCATCCGATGGAGTACATAAACGTCAGAGCTGGATGACTGACGATACCCTTAAACTCATCAAAGAGAGGCGGGATGTGAAAGCGAAGGGCGCGGAGGTTCAGGACTTAAACAGGCTCTCAGCCCAGATTCAGAGACAATGCCGACGAGACCACAATGCCTATCTCCATAAGATATGTGAAGATATCGATCGACACGCAAATAAACACGAGTCTAGAGATTTGTACCATAAACTTCGCATCATTACAAAATCACTGTCATCGAAAACATGGGCCATCGAAGACTCTAGTGGCAATATAGTGACAGAATTGGATAAAATCTCAGAGACTTGGAAAGGTTATTGTCAGTCCCTATTTGAAGATCCACAATCCAATAACTTTCCCAGCACGGAGCCTGAGAGTGAGGAACTGGAGCCCCCCATACTTATACGAGAGGTTGAAGCCGCTATAAACCACCTCAAAAACGGAAAAGCTACGGGCAGAGATGCGATTCCAATCGAAACCATACGAGCCCTGGGAGAACGCGGCTCCCAAATTATACACACCATCTGTAATAAGATATGGAAAACCGGAGTATGGCCGGGTGAATGGACTCATACAGTCTTCACCCCGTTACACAAAAAGGGGTCAACTAAGAAATGTAACAACTACCGCCTTATTGCACTTATATCACATTCTAGCAAGATCTTGTTACATATTCTAAATGAAAGGCTTAAAGCTTATCTGTCTAAGGAGATTGCTCCGGAGCAGGCTGGTTTTGTAAGGGGGAAGGGCACTCGAGAGCAAATACTCATTGTTCGTCAAATTGTCGAGAAGGCTCGAGAATTCAACAAGCCAACTTATATCTGCTTTGTTGACTTCTCCAAAGCGTTTGATTCGGTGAAATGGCCAAAACTCTGGAATACGCTGTTAGAAATGGGGACACCAAAACACCTAGTTCACCTTATTAGACGTTTGTATGAAGAAGGAACAGCCTCGGTACGGACAGATGACATTTTGTCGAATAACTTCCACCCCAGTGCCGGTGTCCGCCAAGGATGCATAATATCACCGCTCTTGTTTAATATATACACAGAACTTATAATGAGAATAACTTTGGAGGATTGGACAGACGGTGTAGCAGTTGGTGGATACAGGATTGCAAACCTGCGGTATGCCGACGACACCACCTTGTTTGCAACTAGCAAATGTCATATGGAAGAACTACTTCTCAGAATGGAACGCGTAAGCCTAGAGTTCGGACTAAAGATCAATCGTACTAAGACCAAAATGATGATCGTGGATCGCGCCAACAGTAACATGCCAGAAGTAACACAGATCGCAAACTGTGAAGTGGTCCAGTCCTATATATACCTTGGCTCTCTTGTAATGAACAGCGGTGGCTGCGTGGATGAAGTAAAGAGACGTATGGCTATAGCTAGAAGCGCAATGGATAAGCTGAAAAAAATATGGAAGAGCAGGAACACAACTAAAGCCACTAAGACCCGGCTCGTTAGAACATTAGTATTCCCCATATTTTTATACGCTGCAGAGACGTGGACTTTACGCGAAGTGGAAAAGAAGAAGATAGACGCTTTAGAGATGTGGTGCTGGAGACGAATGCTCGGAGTATCGTGGACCGAACATCGCACAAATGTCTCCATACTTCAACAACTCGGCATCAAGCAGCGACTATCTGCTCTAGTACAATCGCGTATACTAAAATTCTTCGGCCACGTCTTAAGACGCGAAGGTGACTCCATCGAACGCCTGGTGGTTCAGGGTAGAGTCGAGGGTACAAGACCCCGCGGCAGATCTCCCATGCGGTGGACCGACCAGATAAAATCTGCCGTGGGCGGCCCACTGCATGAGTGCACCAGAAGTGCCTCAAATCGGACGAGATGGCGAGATATTGTGAAGCGAATAATTACAACCCCGAATCCTCACTCATGACGACCACGACCGCTCTGTCAAGAGCGTAACGAAGAAGAAGAAGAAGAGAGCCTCCAACCAATTGGTGTTGCTGGTGCACATGCGCATCTTTAGACTTTTCCATATTTGTCAATATTTGTTTGTATTTGTTTAATTATGTGTATTTTCTCTAGCTTAAGTAAAAAGTGTAACAGCAAACCAATAAAATTATCTATCTATCTTTCTAATTTTTATTTATTAAAAAAAAAATCATGGATGAATTACACATTGCTATCTAGTCCCATACTAAGCACAGCTTGTACTATGGGTACTAGATAACTTATATTATACTTAAATACCTACATTTTTTTTTCAAATACATATATATCTATCTATACCTATAAAAGAGAAATTATATATGTTCCGTATAGACTCCGAAACGGCTGGACCGATTTCAACGAAATTTTCAGACAATCTTTAGATTGACCCAGCGGATAATCCTGCACCCCTGGACTACGCGGGCGAAGCCGCGGGTAACTCCTAGTAATACATAGAAAACACCCAGACCAAGACAAACATACATATTCATGCACACATTTTTTTGTCTTGTGCGGAGATCGAACCCGTGGACAAAGTGGCCATGGTTAGCAATTCGACCTCTCTCTGCGTCAGCTCGGCGACTAGAAGCAACATAGTATTTTTTAGTACACTATTTTTTGTAACTAGAATATAATTTAATGTTAACAAAAAAAAACATTAAATGAAACAAATGAAAGATCATCTATGTAGAAACAGTTCGCCCGCGTTAGTTAGGATGTCTCCCCAGCCTTGGGGGGACACCAGTACCGTAGAAGTCCTGATGGCCCTCCGAGGGGGGCCGTCAGGGGAGACAAGAGTCCAAAGGGAGTTTTTTAACGCATGTGGGTACACATGCGTTAAATAACTAACTAACGTGCGTTGGGCGAACTGTTTCTACATAGATAACTACAAGAAAATTTAATTTGCTAAATAATAATTATAAGTGTGTTAAAATTATTAAGACCACTATTTAGTTACAATGGCTCACTATTTAGTTACAGGTGTACTTTGATATACCCCAATGATTGAAGACTAAAATGTTCAATCAGTGCGTCCTCCCCGACCGTTATGACCTACGGTACAGAATTGCTTTGCGGCTGGCTCACAGACTAAAAGTCGTACAGCGAGCGATGGAGAGAGCAATGCTTGGAGTTTCTCTAAGGGATCGAATCCGGAACGAAGAAATTCAACGGAGAACCAAAGTGGTAGACATAGCTCTCAGAGTCAGCGAGTTTAAGTGGCGCTGGGCTAGCCACATCTGCCGAGTCAGCGATAGCAGATGGGGGAGGAAAGTCCTAGAGTTGAGGCCACGTATGGGGCGACGAATCGTAAGGCGCCCTCTCTCTAGATAGACCGACGATCTCAAAATGTGGCTGGTAGCGGTTGGATGCATAAAAAGGAGGATCGCATATGGTGGAAAGCATTGGGAAAGGCCTATATCCAACAGTGGGTAGATACAGGCTGATGATGATGATGTACTTTGATAGCGACAAAATAATAACTTATTAATTTTTTTAATAAACATGAACTGACTTAAATGAAATGTATACAAACTTATTGATATATTTAGTCTACACCTTTTATTTATATCCTCACCACCATCTTAAGAGCCTAAACCAACCTCACCTGCACGTGGTGCAAGTTGATGACTTCACTCAAGTGAAGGTCACTGACGAGGCTCTGGCACAAAGTTGCGTTAGCAGCAGGGCTGTCAACGCTCGAGCAATACTCCTATTGGTACGGCTATATATCAACGGTAACCGCTATAAATCAGATGCGCCGCACGATTGATAGGCCCCTTTTTAGGATTTTTTTTATTAGACGCCTAATAAAAAAATATCAAATCCATACTAATGTGTCCTTCTTTCACATCGAAAGTAGCAAACGGATTGACATGTTTTTTTTTTGGGATGGTTTAAGGCCTGTAGAGTGACATAGGCTACGGCTGCATAGGATCTCGGAAAAACATCTTATTCCCACGAGAAAAAACAAAATTTATAATCATTTGTCCTTCTTTCACGTCAAAAGGAACCTAAGTATGGACATGATTTTTTTAATGGGGATAGTTTATGGTCTGGAGAGTGACATAGGCTAATTTTTATCCAGGAAAAACATTTTATTTCCACGGAACAAAATAATTCGATCCCCGCAGAGGGCAGACATTTATGTGGTGAACATTTTTTTTTGTCTTGAGTGTGGGCGTTCCATCCATCATATTATAAGTGTTAAAGTAAATAAATTCGTTTGTTTGTTAATTCTTCACGCCTTAACTATGCAGCCGATCAATATTAAAATTTGTACATATTGGTACTACTTTTTATCCCACGAAGTAAAAAGATTACAACAAAAGAAAAATATACACAAATCAATGGCAGCTCCCCTAGACCACGCGGGCGAAGCCGCGGGTAACAGCTAGTTAATAAATAACAACTCAAATTTTAATTTTAATTCTTTTAAATAGGTATTTTATCTTGTTGCCCTCGTGTTCTGCAAAAAAAGAACATTTTTCCAAATCCATATTCATGTCAAAACCAACCGTGTTAGACATAGTCCTCATAAAAGAACCCTTTTCACTTGTGACGGCGGGCAGGTATGTTTTTTAATTTCCCACAAATACCTGGTTTTGCGGCAGAAGCCTATGTCATCAATCATCACATTATACCGTAGGCGACACATCTGTTTATTGTTCAAGTTATAAGATGAAGCGGACTAAGTAAAATTTTACGCAGGTAAAGCTATATTATTAAAATTATATTAATAAAACACCATATATCTACTATATAAAAATAAGTCGGGTTTTCCTTCCTGACGCTATAACTCCAGAACGCACGAACCGATTTCCACGGTTTTGCATTCGTTGGAAAGGTCTCGGGCTCCGTGAGGTTTATAGCAAAGAAAATTCTGGAAAAATTTGAAAAGAAAAGCGGGAAAATCTTCTTTCACATACAGCGCCATCTCTAAGGAAATGGATGGAAACGAAAAGATTGAGCCACAGCGAAGCGTGGTCGGGCCGCTAGTTTTCTATAATAACAAGTCCGCAAACGTTGTTTCGCCATTTAAATTATTTCTAGTGAACTTCTGGGTAGGGACACCCTAATCACCTATCGGAATGAAATATACTTTGCGACCTATTCTGATATCTAGCAGTCGAGGAAGAAAACCTCGTTAAAAAATAACCCTTGGTGTCGGCATGCCGTATGTCTCCCGGTGCGCCACTAATCGAGGAGGGGGAGAAACTCGGGTTCCCCAGGAGGAGAGTCCCTAGGGACAATCGTCGGCGGGATCGTGGAGGTTATGCTATCGCAGTTCCCGTGGCCTCGCCAATGGCGGAGAGAAGGAGATCGTGGGGTTTTAGTCGGTATGGCTGCCACTGGTCATGGCAGCAGAGTCCGACATAACCACGCTTGGGCAGCGTGGTATCCTTAACGGATTTCCCCAGGTAGAAAAAAAAAAGAAAAGATTAGGTGGTTAGGTTAGGCTTGGCACTTGGTGCGCGGTGCTAAGGCCGGAAAACCACCTCGTGTGCTCGGGTCTGTTGTTGGCTCGTTTGTCTTGATTGATATCCAGTGAGAACAACGCGTAGCAACAGCCTGAGCATGGTGTGGCATGGTGTACCCTGGGCAACAACGGTCAGTAACATATGTTCGCGGAGATCTTGCTGAGCGTTGGCCAATATTCTGGTAGAGAAGGAAAGCGTGGACACCACGTCCCCGCTTTTAGACGTCTGCGCCATCAGTCTCTCTAAGTTACCAGAAATCACGTTGTGGCGCAAAGTGGAGAATCGCTTCTCAGTGTAGGGAGGCGTGAACTGGGTTAGATAATGTGAACTCTGAAACTTTTTTTCTAATTTAACGGACCTAGCCCGATATTGTGCAGATTACCGTGTTAATATGCACTCTAACTTGTTAACGAAAAAATTTATATAAGATTACATTAGCGGAAAAATATATGTAAGATATACCACGACAATCGTTTCTATAAGGGCCTATTACATAAGGAGGTTTTCGAACAGTCTGTCGTGGTGTCATCTCTCTAGTATTAATGAGGGGTGAGTGTTGTATTGTCTATCGTAGTGTCTTCTACACTACGATATAATAATGTTAGTGTCTTCTACACTACGATAGATAGTCTAAATACCTAGTGTAATTTTTTTTTCTAGCATTTTTATTATTCTTTTTCTAGCATTTTTGAAAATGGGTGTAAGTGGTTCATCAACATCTTTGATTCAAAGCCAACTTCACCTGCACGCGGTGCACCCTGCTGACTGACAAACGAAGCTCTGGCGAAAAGAGAGGTAGGGAGCGTAACTGTAGGCTACCCGACTGGGGTATGTACCTCCACCTCACATAATACCGCAGCCAAATAACAATTCGCTTGAGGGTTGTTGTATTCCTGCGAGTGAGTGAGGTCACCAGAAAGGAAGGAGATGCTGCGTTGGTAGCGGGGGTGACGGCTCGCGAGCGATATTGTTAATGTTCCGAGCGTTAATATGGCTACGGTAACCGCGGGCAGTATGCTTGTCTGCCACTTGACATAGTATAAAAACAAACGTTTGTCTACTCGCTGCCTCTTGTAACTTACATTCGTTGTACAACTACGATTTGTCACAGTATTGTGACGTGCAAATATTTAGTGAAATCCCCGCGAAGCGCTTCGATTTCCAGCTGCGACGGTAAATATCACAGATTACTGCTGATGATTTATCTAACAATAAAAATGTTTTATCTCCCCCGAACCTCTTGGGATAGCTGAGGAAAATGGTCGGATGAAATTATATAGGTACTCGTAAATCTCTATCGTTTTAGCGTTTTGATTAAAATATACTTGATGTTCTTTTCGTAGGTAATATTTCTGATATTTTGATAGATAAAAACTTTAAACTGTAGTTGTTAATAAGCATGCAGGTATTTGTTTTATACTACGACGACAGACGGTACAAGCATACGGCCCGTCCGATGTGAAGCGGTTACTGTAGTCATATAAACTCTCGCAACATGAAATATCGCTGGCGTGCCACCCCCGCTACCCGCGCAGAAACTTCTTCCTTCCTGGTGACCTCACTCACTCGCAAGAACACAACAACCCTCAAAAGAATTATTATTTGACAGCGGTATTCTGTAAGGTACTTATAACCCCGGTCAGGCAGCTTAAAATTACGCTGTCCTCCCTCTCTTTGTGCCAGAGTCTCGTCAGTAAATCAGCAGGATGCACCATGTACAGGTAAGGTTGATTTTGGTTCAAAAAAAAAAGATGTTTGTGAACCACATACTCCCCAAAAAAGCAACAAAAATGTATAATATCTCCACTCAATCGAAGGGGTATAGAGCATACTCCACGGCGCTGCTCAATTGCGGGCTGGCGGAGGCCAGTGTTTTAAGCCGACCGGCCCTGAGACCACTGATATAACTTCATGACTGTCATCTAATGACAACAGCGAGAACGGACAGCCAAATTAATTGGCGGCAAGAACTAATTGGTGGCGGAAACACGGAAAGTAGTGTAGATAAAATTGCCTGTAAATTTGACTTCCGCAAAATAACACCCGAATCAATTAATATCTAATGATAGCATTGGAAAAGGCCTACATCCAGCAGTGGCTATATACAGGCTGATAATGAAAATGATGAATGAATTGTTTACGTAGAAATATGTGCCTCTCGACACAACAGGAACTTCCATACGTGCTTATCGAACTGTGAGTGAAAGATAACTCATATTGTATTCTATTTAGATCATCCCGAATATATTTCAAGTAATGGTTTTTATAGTTACGTAAATAAATCACATACATTATTTATTACAATATGAAAAGCAGACTTTTCATATTGTAATAAATAATGTATGTGATTTTTTTATTAACGTAAACGCTAATAGAATCTAATGATAAATTTATGGGATTGACGTTATCCAACGAAATGTCACGTAATTCAGCGAAACGAACTTATAAATTGGTAGACAAATGGCATTAATCTTTTTTTAATCGTTAAGTATTATATTTATTTATTCATTTATTTGACATAAGCTATATTATAAAAAAACTAGAGAAACTAAAATTACATATAAATAACTAAAAATTAAAATCTAAGATTAATAATTAAATTGAAAACATAAATATTACATAATAATATACACCGAAAAAAATATCATTACCTAAATTAAATATTGCGACAATTTTCGGGGATTGTGGCCAAAAGGCTGGCCGCATTTCCTCGCCGTATATCTATGGAAATATTTTGACCCAGATATTGGCCAGCCCTTTGGTCACCCAAATAATAATAATAAATATTTTTTTTAATATATGTGTATTTTATCTTATAACAATTTGACCGACGAGATAAATTTACTAATTGGATAATTTTTAAATCGCGTCTCGACTTGAATTCTGGGCACTGGTTTTACACTGTCAAAGAATACAGTGATCATAAATAAGGGCCTAGGCAGACATTCCACTTTTAGCAACAGCGATCATATCAGGTAAAATAAAGAAAAGATAAAATAAAGGAATTTTATCCAGCTGTTCTAAAATTTATTCAAGTTCAAAATGTTTTTTTTACTTTGGTAGATATAACTACTAAAGTTAAAAAATGGGGTGTAGCTGTATCATAGACAAGGGCGTGTGTTGTACGTGAATACGTGTTATATTCACTAAAATTATCACAAAATGGGAGCGCTTCTCCCTCCCCCGCACGCGATGTTCAATAGTCCTTACCTAGCGTAATAAATTCTTTGATCCTTCATCTATCCAGTGGTGTGATTGAATTCTGAATGTAGAGCTTCGAAAGAGAGCTTTAAAAGAGAGCTTTGAAAGAGAGTATAGAAACTATAACGCCAAACTGTATCCCTCAAATTTGTTATCATTAGTTTTTTTAGTTTCCTCCTAGGGTAGCAAATGTAAAAACATATCCTCGTCAAAAAAAATATAATCTATAAATATAAAATTCTAAGTCCTGACTGACTGACTGATATATCAACGCACAGCCCAAACCGCTGGGTGTAGAGATTCGAAATTTGGCACGTAGGTTCCTTATGACGTCTAGGAGTACACTAAGAAAGGATTTTTCAAAATTCATCCCCTAAGGGGGTGAAACGGGGGTCCAAAGTTTGTATGGGGAAACGAGATTAGTTGGACTATTTTATCCGAAACTTTACAGGAGTACTTCTATAGATAAATGAGTAAACATATGTTTCAGGATTTTTCAAAATTCAATCCTTAAAGCGGTAAAATGGGGTGAAAAAGTTTGAAAATCGTCATGGGTATTGTTTTTATGGTTTATCGGGTCACTGATTATGAAAACAACAACTATTTTATGATCTAACATAGCCGACGTGACTTAAAATCACCCCTGTGGGGATGCGATGGGGTTGAAATATATAAAAGAAGAAACTGAGTGACTTACTGATATTTATCAACGCACAGCCCAAACTGCTGGGTCTAGAGATTCCAAATTTGGCACGTAGGTTCCTTATGATATCTAGAGGTGCACTAAGAAAGGATTTTTCAAAATTCATCCCCTAAGGGGGTGAAACGGGGGTCCAAACTTTGTATGGTGAAACAAGATTAGTTGGACTATTTTATCCGAAACTTTACACGAGTACTTCTATAGATAAATGAGTAAACATATGTTTCAGGATTTTTCAAAATTCAATCCCTAAAGCGGTAAAATGGGGTGAAAAAGTTTGAAAATCGTCATGGGTATTGTTTTTATGGTTTATCGGGTCACTGATTATGAAAACAACAACTATTTTATGATCTAACATAGCCGACGTGACTTAAAATCACCCCTGTGGGGATGCGATGGGGTTGAAATATATAAAAGAAGAAACTGAGTGACTTACTGAGTGATATATATCAACGCACAGCCCAAACTGCTGGCCTAGAGATTCCAAATTTGGCACGTAGGTTCCTTATGATGTCTAGAGGTGCACTAAGAAAGGATTTTTCAAAATTCATCCCCTAAGGGGGTGAAACGGGGGTCCAAACTTTGTATGGTGAAACAAGATTAGTTGGACTATTTTATCCGAAACTTTACACGAGTACTTCTATAGATAAATGAGTAAACATATGTTTCAGGATTTTTCAAAATCGTCATGGGTATTGTTTTTATGGTTTATCGGGTCTCTGATTACGAAAACAACAACTATTTTATAATTCAACTTAGCCGACATGACATAAAATCACTCCTGTGGGGGTGCGGTGGGGTTAAAATGTCATAATATCAATATGAGTGTTGATTCTATGGTTTTCTGGGACGTCAGTTACAAAAATGGCATCGATTTGAAAATATCACCCCCTAAAAAGGCAAAATGGGGTCAAAAAGTCTGGAAATCGACATCGAATATTATAAATGCGACAGAACCTCTTACCTCTTCACGCTTACATCGCTGGACCGATTTAGATGACATTTTGTTGTGAGTTATCTTGAGTCCTAGGAAAGGACATACCTAAGATAGTTTTTATCACAGAAATTACCTATTATTGTACATTTCAATGCCATCGCATCCCCTATTGGGGTGCGATGGCATTGAAATGTCTAAAATGTTGTGAAAAAGTCTGAAAATCGTCATAGGTATTGTTTTTATGGTATATCGGGTCGCTGATTACGAAAAAAAAACAACTATTTAATAATCCAACATAGCCGACGTGACAACTCTGTGGGGGTGTAATGGTGTTGAAATGTCATAATATTATCAATATGGGTGTTGATTCTATGGTTTTCTGGGACGTTAATTACGACAATGGCATCGATTTGAAAATATAACGTAGTGGGCACGAATTAATTAAAAAGATTTTTCAAATTTTACCTCTAAGAGGGTGAAACCTAAGTTTGTATGGGAAAGCGAGATTTGTTGGACTATTTTATCCTAAGTTTTACACGAGTGCTTCTATTGATTAATGAGTGTTTGCCCCGAATGTCACGCGAGCGAAGCCGCGGGCGAAAGCTAGTTGTGAATAAAATCCTAATAATTTAAACGAATGAAACAAACAGATAAAACTTTTAAGTCATTTGTAAATCTAAATAAAAGAAGAAAACACACTTCTTGAATATTACAAAATGCTTCTCTTTGGAGCATCGTAAAAACCATCTGTTCGAGTCAAAACTCCTGTTGTCGCCATTAAACCGTTCCGAGCCGGTCGTTATGACGTTTTTTAAGAAAAAAATCCAGTAATGGTTAAACCGTTGGGAAGGGTTTATTCTGAACGTGATCTAACCTCAAGCATTAAATTGCATTCTGAAGTTTTAGACACCATTCTTTAATATTGTTTTTATACTACGTCGTGTGGCAGACAAGCACACAGCCCGCCTGATGTGAAGCGGCTACCGTAGACATATTATTGCTCGCAAGATAAAATATCGCTCGGACACCGCCCACCCCCGCTCCTCACTCGCAGGAACACAACAACCCTCAAGGGAATTGTTATTTGGTTGCGGTATTCTATGAGGTGGAGGCACATGGGAATGTACCTCCACCTCACAGAATACCGCAGCCAAAAACAAATGCAGAATTGGGGACGCTCCCTACCTCTCTTTTCGCCAGAACTTCGTTTGACAGTCAGCAGGGTGCACCGCGTGCAGGTGAAGTTGGCTTTGGTTCAAAGATGTCGATGAACCTCTTACACCCTAGATTTAAGCCGCGTTTTCACTATCCTGCCGACCGAATATTTTGTTTTGAGCAAAATATGTGTTCGTTCGGCCAATGGTCGCTCAAAACAGAATTGGCGGAGATTTACCCACAGAAAATAATATGCTATGATTATATAAAGTGTCGGAAAATGAAAAGTAAGATGTTTACTATTTCTCGAAATGTGCAATTCTCGAATTAGTAAACTTTAGAAAGTGTTCTTTTAAATAGAATTGTATATTTTAGGAAATGGTCAATTTTAGATTATGTAGTCATTTCTAGAGGCGGTATTAGGCGACCAAAGGAACCGTGCGTTTACCTGACGTGGTATAAAAAAGATGTAGGTAATCCATAATGTATTTAAGTAAATCTTCTTACCTAGAGTCTACGGGTAGGGCGTTTTATCTAGTCCTTGACTGAGTTGTTTCAAACTTATGGTCTAATAATCAGTAGGTACCTACTCTGAACCTTCATAATGACTTCATAATTCACTCGCAAAAACACGACCCTAGGGGATAGTTACAAATTAAAATATGCCTGAACAATTTACATAGCGTTTACAATCCATCTAGGCCCAAACCACAGTATAAGTAATAGTACCACCACAAACTAAGCAAACTTTATTTGTACTACTATGGCCGTGTGGTTTCCGGCAAACTAGAATAGAATCACTCCGTCTCTTCCCGTAGATGTCGTACAAGGCGACTAAGGAAAATACATTACCAAACATCGATCATGGGCCCTACCGCCGAAGCTGAAGCCGATTACCATCGGCAGTTTTGAATATGAAAATGAAACTACTGCTTAGATTGTTGCTAATTATGTTTAGCTTAGCATGCACAAACCCTACAACTCTACCGACTAAGCTGAAGATGTTTGTCAATAACTTAACCCTAAGACCAATTTTCGGAATAAAAAAAAAACGATAGTAATCGGTTTCAGCTTTGGCGGTAGGGCCACAGGCCTCCCCAACCAGTCTGGCTGGCCAGACGGGTTGGGGAGTGTAGGAAAATCCTCCTTCTGTCTGGGACAGACGAGAGATGGTCGTGCTTCTATAGTGGAGACTAAAATGACCTGATGATGACGATGATGATTTGTACTATGGCACCAATAAAACAGCTAAGCAGTTCTTTCGTCGATATAACACACTGTTATCTAGTCCCAATCTAAGCAAAGCTTGTACTATGGGTACTACATAACTGATAATTATGCCTACATTTTTTTTAAATACATACATTATAATACATAGAAAACCCCAGACTAAGACAAACAGACATGTTCATTCACACAAATGTTTGACTTCCATACGTGCTTATCGAACTGTGAGTGAAAGATAACTCATATTGTATTCTATTTAGATCATCCCGAATATATTTCAAGTAATGGTTTTTATAGTTACGTAAATAAATCACATACATTATTTATTACAATATGAAAAGCAGACTTTTCATATTGTAATAAATAATGTATGTGATTTTTTTATTAACGTAAACGCTAATAGAATCTAATGATAAATTTATGGGATTGACGTTATCCAACGAAATGTCACGTAATTCAGCGAAACGAACTTATAAATTGGTAGACAAATGGCATTAATCTTTTTTTAATCGTTAAGTATTATATTTATTTATTCATTTATTTGACATAAGCTATATTATAAAAAAACTAGAGAAACTAAAATTACATATAAATAACTAAAAATTAAAATCTAAGATTAATAATTAAATTGAAAACATAAATATTACATAATAATATACACCGAAAAAAATATCATTACCTAAATTAAATATTGCGACAATTTTCGGGGATTGTGGCCAAAAGGCTGGCCGCATTTCCTCGCCGTATATCTATGGAAATATTTTGACCCAGATATTGGCCAGCCCTTTGGTCACCCAAATAATAATAATAAATATTTTTTTTAATATATGTGTATTTTATCTTATAACAATTTGACCGACGAGATAAATTTACTAATTGGATAATTTTTAAATCGCGTCTCGACTTGAATTCTGGGCACTGGTTTTACACTGTCAAAGAATACAGTGATCATAAATAAGGGCCTAGGCAGACATTCCACTTTTAGCAACAGCGATCATATCAGGTAAAATAAAGAAAAGATAAAATAAAGGAATTTTATCCAGCTGTTCTAAAATTTATTCAAGTTCAAAATGTTTTTTTTACTTTGGTAGATATAACTACTAAAGTTAAAAAATGGGGTGTAGCTGTATCATAGACAAGGGCGTGTGTTGTACGTGAATACGTGTTATATTCACTAAAATTATCACAAAATGGGAGCGCTTCTCCCTCCCCCGCACGCGATGTTCAATAGTCCTTACCTAGCGTAATAAATTCTTTGATCCTTCATCTATCCAGTGGTGTGATTGAATTCTGAATGTAGAGCTTCGAAAGAGAGCTTTAAAAGAGAGCTTTGAAAGAGAGTATAGAAACTATAACGCCAAACTGTATCCCTCAAATTTGTTATCATTAGTTTTTTTAGTTTCCTCCTAGGGTAGCAAATGTAAAAACATATCCTCGTCAAAAAAAATATAATCTATAAATATAAAATTCTAAGTCCTGACTGACTGACTGATATATCAACGCACAGCCCAAACCGCTGGGTGTAGAGATTCGAAATTTGGCACGTAGGTTCCTTATGACGTCTAGGAGTACACTAAGAAAGGATTTTTCAAAATTCATCCCCTAAGGGGGTGAAACGGGGGTCCAAAGTTTGTATGGGGAAACGAGATTAGTTGGACTATTTTATCCGAAACTTTACAGGAGTACTTCTATAGATAAATGAGTAAACATATGTTTCAGGATTTTTCAAAATTCAATCCTTAAAGCGGTAAAATGGGGTGAAAAAGTTTGAAAATCGTCATGGGTATTGTTTTTATGGTTTATCGGGTCACTGATTATGAAAACAACAACTATTTTATGATCTAACATAGCCGACGTGACTTAAAATCACCCCTGTGGGGATGCGATGGGGTTGAAATATATAAAAGAAGAAACTGAGTGACTTACTGATATTTATCAACGCACAGCCCAAACTGCTGGGTCTAGAGATTCCAAATTTGGCACGTAGGTTCCTTATGATATCTAGAGGTGCACTAAGAAAGGATTTTTCAAAATTCATCCCCTAAGGGGGTGAAACGGGGGTCCAAACTTTGTATGGTGAAACAAGATTAGTTGGACTATTTTATCCGAAACTTTACACGAGTACTTCTATAGATAAATGAGTAAACATATGTTTCAGGATTTTTCAAAATTCAATCCCTAAAGCGGTAAAATGGGGTGAAAAAGTTTGAAAATCGTCATGGGTATTGTTTTTATGGTTTATCGGGTCACTGATTATGAAAACAACAACTATTTTATGATCTAACATAGCCGACGTGACTTAAAATCACCCCTGTGGGGATGCGATGGGGTTGAAATATATAAAAGAAGAAACTGAGTGACTTACTGAGTGATATATATCAACGCACAGCCCAAACTGCTGGCCTAGAGATTCCAAATTTGGCACGTAGGTTCCTTATGATGTCTAGAGGTGCACTAAGAAAGGATTTTTCAAAATTCATCCCCTAAGGGGGTGAAACGGGGGTCCAAACTTTGTATGGTGAAACAAGATTAGTTGGACTATTTTATCCGAAACTTTACACGAGTACTTCTATAGATAAATGAGTAAACATATGTTTCAGGATTTTTCAAAATCGTCATGGGTATTGTTTTTATGGTTTATCGGGTCTCTGATTACGAAAACAACAACTATTTTATAATTCAACTTAGCCGACATGACATAAAATCACTCCTGTGGGGGTGCGGTGGGGTTAAAATGTCATAATATCAATATGAGTGTTGATTCTATGGTTTTCTGGGACGTCAGTTACAAAAATGGCATCGATTTGAAAATATCACCCCCTAAAAAGGCAAAATGGGGTCAAAAAGTCTGGAAATCGACATCGAATATTATAAATGCGACAGAACCTCTTACCTCTTCACGCTTACATCGCTGGACCGATTTAGATGACATTTTGTTGTGAGTTATCTTGAGTCCTAGGAAAGGACATACCTAAGATAGTTTTTATCACAGAAATTACCTATTATTGTACATTTCAATGCCATCGCATCCCCTATTGGGGTGCGATGGCATTGAAATGTCTAAAATGTTGTGAAAAAGTCTGAAAATCGTCATAGGTATTGTTTTTATGGTATATCGGGTCGCTGATTACGAAAAAAAAACAACTATTTAATAATCCAACATAGCCGACGTGACAACTCTGTGGGGGTGTAATGGTGTTGAAATGTCATAATATTATCAATATGGGTGTTGATTCTATGGTTTTCTGGGACGTTAATTACGACAATGGCATCGATTTGAAAATATAACGTAGTGGGCACGAATTAATTAAAAAGATTTTTCAAATTTTACCTCTAAGAGGGTGAAACCTAAGTTTGTATGGGAAAGCGAGATTTGTTGGACTATTTTATCCTAAGTTTTACACGAGTGCTTCTATTGATTAATGAGTGTTTGCCCCGAATGTCACGCGAGCGAAGCCGCGGGCGAAAGCTAGTTGTGAATAAAATCCTAATAATTTAAACGAATGAAACAAACAGATAAAACTTTTAAGTCATTTGTAAATCTAAATAAAAGAAGAAAACACACTTCTTGAATATTACAAAATGCTTCTCTTTGGAGCATCGTAAAAACCATCTGTTCGAGTCAAAACTCCTGTTGTCGCCATTAAACCGTTCCGAGCCGGTCGTTATGACGTTTTTTAAGAAAAAAATCCAGTAATGGTTAAACCGTTGGGAAGGGTTTATTCTGAACGTGATCTAACCTCAAGCATTAAATTGCATTCTGAAGTTTTAGACACCATTCTTTAATATTGTTTTTATACTACGTCGTGTGGCAGACAAGCACACAGCCCGCCTGATGTGAAGCGGCTACCGTAGACATATTATTGCTCGCAAGATAAAATATCGCTCGGACACCGCCCACCCCCGCTCCTCACTCGCAGGAACACAACAACCCTCAAGGGAATTGTTATTTGGTTGCGGTATTCTATGAGGTGGAGGCACATGGGAATGTACCTCCACCTCACAGAATACCGCAGCCAAAAACAAATGCAGAATTGGGGACGCTCCCTACCTCTCTTTTCGCCAGAACTTCGTTTGACAGTCAGCAGGGTGCACCGCGTGCAGGTGAAGTTGGCTTTGGTTCAAAGATGTCGATGAACCTCTTACACCCTAGATTTAAGCCGCGTTTTCACTATCCTGCCGACCGAATATTTTGTTTTGAGCAAAATATGTGTTCGTTCGGCCAATGGTCGCTCAAAACAGAATTGGCGGAGATTTACCCACAGAAAATAATATGCTATGATTATATAAAGTGTCGGAAAATGAAAAGTAAGATGTTTACTATTTCTCGAAATGTGCAATTCTCGAATTAGTAAACTTTAGAAAGTGTTCTTTTAAATAGAATTGTATATTTTAGGAAATGGTCAATTTTAGATTATGTAGTCATTTCTAGAGGCGGTATTAGGCGACCAAAGGAACCGTGCGTTTACCTGACGTGGTATAAAAAAGATGTAGGTAATCCATAATGTATTTAAGTAAATCTTCTTACCTAGAGTCTACGGGTAGGGCGTTTTATCTAGTCCTTGACTGAGTTGTTTCAAACTTATGGTCTAATAATCAGTAGGTACCTACTCTGAACCTTCATAATGACTTCATAATTCACTCGCAAAAACACGACCCTAGGGGATAGTTACAAATTAAAATATGCCTGAACAATTTACATAGCGTTTACAATCCATCTAGGCCCAAACCACAGTATAAGTAATAGTACCACCACAAACTAAGCAAACTTTATTTGTACTACTATGGCCGTGTGGTTTCCGGCAAACTAGAATAGAATCACTCCGTCTCTTCCCGTAGATGTCGTACAAGGCGACTAAGGAAAATACATTACCAAACATCGATCATGGGCCCTACCGCCGAAGCTGAAGCCGATTACCATCGGCAGTTTTGAATATGAAAATGAAACTACTGCTTAGATTGTTGCTAATTATGTTTAGCTTAGCATGCACAAACCCTACAACTCTACCGACTAAGCTGAAGATGTTTGTCAATAACTTAACCCTAAGACCAATTTTCGGAATAAAAAAAAAACGATAGTAATCGGTTTCAGCTTTGGCGGTAGGGCCACAGGCCTCCCCAACCAGTCTGGCTGGCCAGACGGGTTGGGGAGTGTAGGAAAATCCTCCTTCTGTCTGGGACAGACGAGAGATGGTCGTGCTTCTATAGTGGAGACTAAAATGACCTGATGATGACGATGATGATTTGTACTATGGCACCAATAAAACAGCTAAGCAGTTCTTTCGTCGATATAACACACTGTTATCTAGTCCCAATCTAAGCAAAGCTTGTACTATGGGTACTACATAACTGATAATTATGCCTACATTTTTTTTAAATACATACATTATAATACATAGAAAACCCCAGACTAAGACAAACAGACATGTTCATTCACACAAATGTTTGTCTTGTGCTGGGATCTAACTCGATTTAACCCTTCGGAGTCAAAGTGACAATTGCTGGTTAGCAATGGTCACTTCACTCACTCACAAGAACACAACAACGAATGGTTATTCGACCATCGAGCTCGTCAAAGAATATGAAAATTCTGTAATTTTTTATAATGACAACCGATTAAAAATTTTAATCGCTACAGCTGTTCATCTTTAAGCTTAGAGATTAAATTATTATAATTAATTTTCGTAGGACTTAATCTCTTTAAATATTTTTTTCACAGTGCAGCAACTCGGATAATTTTTAAACGATAATGGTTCGTCTGATGGTAAGGGTTTATCCTAAGTATGATATATTATGACCACTTAGGCAGGGTCCCACTGAGCGTAGCGATAAAACTGCGCTTTTTGAAGTAGGTCGAAAGACAATTCGGCAATTACGTAACGAGTACATTTTAATGGCTGTTTTTTTATATTTTTCTTTATAGTATATCAGGTGGCAGATAAGTATACGGCTCGTCTGATGTGAAGCGGTTACCACATGAACGCTCGCAGTATAAAATATAGCTTGCGCACCGGCACCGCAGCTGCCAACGCAGCAATTCCTTCTTTCCTGATGACCTTACTCACTCGCAGGAATTCAACAACCCTCAAGGGAATTGTAATTTGGCTGAGGTATTCTGTGGAGGTACTTCCGCGGTGGGGCAGCTTACGAAATATGCAATGCCGTACCTCTTTTTTCGCCAGATCCTCGTTTATCTAACAGCAGGATGCACCGTACGGGGTGACTCTAGGATTTTCCACCTCCATTTGTCATGGCTGATTCGGCGGATGTACTGCCCTACTGCCACTTAAACTTGAGACTTTATGCCGACAACTCTGGTTCATTTTGTAGGTTGTTGTTCTAACTATCAACATCTACAGATCGCCTGAGGATGCCTTGCGTAGAGGCGAAACACGTATCGCAGAGACGACCACGGCAGTCGGGGCGGCAGCAGTCACATGTTTCTTTTGTTTCAGATGTTGGAGGTTCGCCGAGACGACCGCAGCAGTTGGAGCAGAGACGACCAAAGCAGCCACGGCAGTCGCAAGCATCTGCTAACGGTAGTGGGTGGGTACCGGTCAGCAGTAATTTGAATGAACTAATTGGTGGCGGAAGCACGTAAAGTAGTGTAGATCAAACGGCGTGTAAATTTGACTTCCGCAAAATAACACATGAGTCAATTAACTATCTACTCTGGTTCGTCAAATTTCCTCGTTCCAGATTCGGTCCCTAAGAGAAACCCCGCGCATAGCTGTCTCCAGCATTCGCTGACCTTTAGCTTAATAAACCAAAGCCAACTTCACTTCACACCCTGCTGACTGACAAACGAAGCTCTGACGAGAAGAGAGGTAGGGAGCGTAATTGTAAGCTACCCGACTGGGGAATGTACCTCCACCTCACAGAATACCGCAGCCAAATAACAATTTTCTTGAGGATTCCTGTGTTCCTGTTAGTGAGTGAGGACACCAGAAAGGAAGGAGATGCTGCGTTAGCGATTTTGCGAGGGTTAATATGGCTACGGTATCCGCTACACATCAGGCGAGCCGTATGCTTGGCTGCCACCAGACGTAGTATAAAAAAGTCATTTGAACAAAGTAACAAGAATTTAATACTTGGCAAGGGCTAGTCGTCTGATATATTACAGGCTTGCACTTTGCCGGGATTGTACAAAGTGGCTTGTATGTGTGGCATTCAAACAGCGCTTTTCGAAATTAGTTACATGTCTATTTGTCTTTGTTCTGGGCTTTTTCTATGTATTACATGTATATATTTGAAAAAAAAAAAATGTATTTAAGTATTATACCAGTTGTCTAGTACAAGCTTTTCGCTTAATTTGGGACTAGATGGCGCTGTGTTAATTGCCCAGGAATATCTATTTATTTATTTATGTTATTAATAAACACCTGTACTGTTTCACGTAATTAAATTTATTATGTGAGCTGAAGCTTGTGTAGTGTAAATGAGTATTAGTGTAAAGTAAATAAGTAAATATTCCTGGACAAATTACACACTGCCATCTAGTCCCAAACTAAGCAAATCTAATCCTATAACTTAAACACTATAAAACAAAAACTTTTTTTGTAAATACATACATACAATACATGGAAAACACCCAGACCAAGACAAACATGACATGAAAAGACATGTTAATGCCCAGAAATATTTGTCTTATGTGGGGATCGAACGCGCGACCTGAGAGTCAAAGTAGTCATTCGACCACCGAACTTGTCAAATATTGAATAATTATCAACATGAGACACGTTTTTTTTTATACTACTTTGGGTGGCAGACAAGCATACGGCCCGCCTGATGTGAAGCGGTTACCGTAGCCATATTAACGCTCGCAACATAAAATATCGCTCGCGCGCCGCCACCCCCGCTGCCATCTCAGCATCTCCTTCCTTTCTGGTGACCTCACTCACTCGCAGGAATACAACAGCCCTCAAGGGAACCGTTATTTGGCTGCGGTATTCTGTGAGGTGGAGGTACATTCCCCAGTCGGGTAGCTTACAATTACGCTCCCTACCTCTCTTTTCGCCAGAGCTTCGTTTGTCAGTCAGCAGGGTGCACCGCGTGCAGGTGAAGTTGGCTTTGGTTCAAAGATGTTGATGAACCACTTACACCCCAAAACTCTTTAGAAAAACAAAAATTAAAACAATGCAGTGTTTTAATAAAAAAAAAACATGGGTTGCACTCCGGGAGCGCCGGTAGAAGTGAAAACTTGAACAGTAACGTTGTGCATTTTTGAATATTTTGAAATGGTTAGGAAATAATTTCGCACGAATTACTTTATTTATCAGCATAAAAGTACTATCATTTATGTGATAAAATATAATATTCATTTATTACTCTATCGTACACAAACATGACAATTTATACTACATTAAAAATAAACAACAAGAGCATGCATACATTTTCCGCCCGGCGAAAATGTATGCATGCTCTTGCTGTTTATTTTTAATGTAGTATAAATAGTAATAATATCCGCTTCCTCTCCTACGCCGCGCCGGCGGTCAACGCTCCCGCCATCTTACGAATTTACTGATCGAATTTACAGAGGCCTGATCGGCCACGTGTCCTGACGCGAGTTTAACATTTTTTACCCATCCCAAAAAGTGCGTAACGCCGCTAAAGAAGTTTTCACTTCAAAAAATCAATTCGGCTTCGAAACAAAACATTAAATAATAAAAAAATACTTGTATATATTGATAGTCACACAAATGGAAATTGATAGGCAGCATTTTAGCGGCCCGTGTCGGACTGAGCAAATGAACAGCTTGATTAATAGGTGTTTCCACTAAAACACCAGAGGAATACTCGTAGATTGTACTCTGTAATTTGCTACTGAGTAAAAACCAGTGACATTTGTCATGTCTATAGTAATTGTATATTATATATCTGTCATATAATACAATTCCCTTGAGGGTTGTTGTGTTCCTGTGAGTGAGTGAGGTCACCAAAAAGAAAGGAAGGATCGTAGGTTGGCAACAGATCGGCGGCCCCCTTGGAATTGCTGATCTCCATGGGCGGTGGTGATTGCTTTCCATCTGGTGACCCTAAAGCTCATCAGCCTGATTGGAGTGTAATAAAATAAAAGTGACTCCTAAATGTTGACCACGACCACTATGGCAACAGCCGGCTAGTAAGAAAAATAGTTAAAATCCGTGGTGCCCGGCAGTTGGGCTTCAGCTAGCCATCTCTTTAGGCTTTTAATGCCTTATTAGCCATATCGCTGTCTCTCACATTACTAATAGGGGAAGTCAAATTCCAAAAGCTTCTTACTTCTACTAATTTCTGTTGATTAAATTCGTTATGAGTTCTAAAGCAGCAGTAGTCCCCAGAACTAAAAATGCAAAAGAAAGAAGAAGCAAAATAAGAATGCAAAAATACATAAATATATAAATAACGGTGGCAAATGAGTGAACTCCCACTGAATTAACTCAGCGCTAAACTTTCCGGCTAGACTGCCATCTATCAAGTCGGCTAACTGACAATAAATCTCAAATAGAATTAATTAACTCGAATCAGCTTCAGTAAATTGAGTCCAAAACACAGGCTTTGATCCCACATACCAACAGAACCTACAGATCGCTTGTTTTTAGGGTTCCGTACCCAAAGGGTAAAAAGGGACCCTATTACTAAGGCTCCGCTGTTCGTCCGTCCGTCCGTCTGTCACCAGGCTGTATCTCATGAACCGTGATAGTTAGACAGTTGAAATTTTCACAGATGATGTATTTCTGTTGCCGCTATAACAACAAATACTAAAAAATAGAATAAAATAAATATTTAAGGGGACTCCCATACAACAAACGTGATTTTTTGCTCGCAATTGATAACGGCAATAGGTAGACATTTGAAATAAATATTATTTAATTGTATATTCACTTTAAAAATAAAAAATAAATCAATAAAAATAAAACAAATATTTAAGGGGGCTCCCATACAACAAACGTATTTTGCTCGATATTTATAACGGCAATATGTAGACGCTTCGAGGCCTGATCGGCCACGTGTCCTGACGCGAGTTTAACATTTTTTACCCATCCCAAAAAGTGCGTAACGCCGCTAAAGAAGTTTTCACTTCAAAAAATCAATTCGGCTTCGAAACAAAACATTAAATAATAAAAAAATACTTGTATATATTGATAGTCACACAAATGGAAATTGATAGGCAGCATTTTAGCGGCCCGTGTCGGACTGAGCAAATGAACAGCTTGATTAATAGGTGTTTCCACTAAAACACCAGAGGAATACTCGTAGATTGTACTCTGTAATTTGCTACTGAGTAAAAACCAGTGACATTTGTCATGTCTATAGTAATTGTATATTATATATCTGTCATATAATACAATTCCCTTGAGGGTTGTTGTGTTCCTGTGAGTGAGTGAGGTCACCAAAAAGAAAGGAAGGATCGTAGGTTGGCAACAGATCGGCGGCCCCCTTGGAATTGCTGATCTCCATGGGCGGTGGTGATTGCTTTCCATCTGGTGACCCTAAAGCTCATCAGCCTGATTGGAGTGTAATAAAATAAAAGTGACTCCTAAATGTTGACCACGACCACTATGGCAACAGCCGGCTAGTAAGAAAAATAGTTAAAATCCGTGGTGCCCGGCAGTTGGGCTTCAGCTAGCCATCTCTTTAGGCTTTTAATGCCTTATTAGCCATATCGCTGTCTCTCACATTACTAATAGGGGAAGTCAAATTCCAAAAGCTTCTTACTTCTACTAATTTCTGTTGATTAAATTCGTTATGAGTTCTAAAGCAGCAGTAGTCCCCAGAACTAAAAATGCAAAAGAAAGAAGAAGCAAAATAAGAATGCAAAAATACATAAATATATAAATAACGGTGGCAAATGAGTGAACTCCCACTGAATTAACTCAGCGCTAAACTTTCCGGCTAGACTGCCATCTATCAAGTCGGCTAACTGACAATAAATCTCAAATAGAATTAATTAACTCGAATCAGCTTCAGTAAATTGAGTCCAAAACACAGGCTTTGATCCCACATACCAACAGAACCTACAGATCGCTTGTTTTTAGGGTTCCGTACCCAAAGGGTAAAAAGGGACCCTATTACTAAGGCTCCGCTGTTCGTCCGTCCGTCCGTCTGTCACCAGGCTGTATCTCATGAACCGTGATAGTTAGACAGTTGAAATTTTCACAGATGATGTATTTCTGTTGCCGCTATAACAACAAATACTAAAAAATAGAATAAAATAAATATTTAAGGGGACTCCCATACAACAAACGTGATTTTTTGCTCGCAATTGATAACGGCAATAGGTAGACATTTGAAATAAATATTATTTAATTGTATATTCACTTTAAAAATAAAAAATAAATCAATAAAAATAAAACAAATATTTAAGGGGGCTCCCATACAACCAACGTGATTTTTTTTGCCATTTTTAGGGTTCCGAACCTCAAAAGGAAAAACGGAACCCTTATAAGATCACTTTGTTGTCCGTCTGTCTGTCTGTCTGTCTGTCTGTCTGTCTGTCTGTCTGTCTGTCTGTCTGTCAAGAATTTCTATGTCGAGAATGCGTGGAGGTATCAAGCTGAAATTTGAACTGTATACTCAGGTCTACGGTCCCATGAAGTGAAAAAAAAATCAAACTGCTAAGTTTACGTAGAAAAAAGTTACGGCCGTTTATTCAGCAAAAAACGCATATTTCGACACACTCAAGGGAATCAAAACCTATAGGGTACTTCCCGTTGACCTAGAACTATGAAATTTGGCAAGTAACATCGTTATAGACTACAAGTACAGGAATAAATCTCAAAACTATACATTTGTAAATAGATCTTAAAAAATAGGGGGTCTATATTTTTTATAGGGTGTCGAAATTTCAAATTGAAACTACTAGTTCAAATGGGGTATCATATGAAAGGGCTTGATGTACACATTGCAAAATATATTTTATTTATTTTTTTCGACGCTTTATTTCTTATTTATAATGAAAAATATCAAATTTAATAATGATACTACGTACCTACGGAACCCTCGGTGGGCGAGTCCGACTCGCACTTGTCCGGTTTTTATAGATAATAATGGTACGGAACCCTTCCTGCGCGAGTCCGACTCGCACGTGGCCGGTTTTTTTATGTATTTCAGCGGGATACGACTACGGTAACCATAAAGGCGTTATTCATATAAGGCGAGCCGTATGTTTGTCTGCCACTCGACGTAGTATAAAAAATACCGGCCAAGTGCGAGTCGAACTCGCGCACGAAGGGTTCCGTACCATTATCTATAAAAAAAGGCGAAAAAAAATCATGGCTGTTGTATGGGAGCCCCATAAACACTTGTTTTACTTTAATTTAATTATTTATTTTTAAAATGAATATATAACTAAATAATTATTCTGTAAATATTGAAAGCGTCTACATATTGCCGTTATAAATATCGAGCAAAATACGTTTGTTGTATGGGAGCCCCCCTTAAATATTTATTTTATTCTGTTTTTAAGTATTTGTTCTTGTAGCGGCTACAGAAATATATCATCTGTGAAAATTTCAACTGTCTATCACGGTTCATCAGATACAGCCCGGTGACAGACGGACCGACAGCAGAGTCTCAGTAAGTTTACCAAAGTATAAGTAATACATACAGTTTGGCTACTCCCTGCCACTCTATGTCGACCTCACCTCCCCTCTGAGACAAATTCGGGACAGCCCCCTTACCACCATCTCTTATGGCGATTCAATAATTGAATAGATTGCTTATTCATACCAAAGAATAAGCGACTCTATTCATTTGAAATAGAGTCGCTTATTCACTGGTATGAATAAGCATTCTACTTGAATTAGCAGTTTGTATAGCGCCGGACGCACACACGCTCATTCACAGACGTCATTGTTTATGTAGTAGTAAACGACGCGACGTTTGTAGGGAGTGGCCAGGGTGTGATTTACCATTTGGGTACGGAACCCTAAAATACGGTAGGTATTACAAAATTGAACGAGGTATTTGAATTTAATTTTCGTTTTCATTAAATGCCAATATTGGCAGTTAGAGCTCAAACGAACTGGGCCACCGCGACCACAGCGACCAACCAGTTACGATCCTATTTGCGGTCATGTCCTGCATGCTATTTAATATAACATAATGCGAGTTGTCACATTAGGCTACATGACATTTTTTTTTAACAAACTTTTATTAGGTCGATCTTGATCTATATGTAACTAACTATGTAATGGAATCCAAGGTAACTAATTTAACCATCTTCCAAGGATCGTAGCGTAATGAAAATTGGCAGTTGCATGTAGTTCTGATGACAATACAATAATATGGTACTCTCGAACTGATCTGATGATGGAGCCGGAAGATATGAACTGGAACTTCATGATGGAACATCGTATCATAGCTGTTTTTGGATATCTTATAAAAGTCTAATGACTTTGACCACGATTAGGTTTCAAGGTCTGATGATGAAGCCGGAAGATAGGCACTGACAGTCGGGTAGCTTACAATTACGCTCCCTACCTCTCTTTTCGCCAGAGCTTCGTTTGTCAGTCAGCAGGGTGCACCGCGTGCAGGTGAAGTTGGCTTTGGTTCAAAGATGTTGATGAACCACTTTCACCCAAAATTACTTAATAGGTAGATGGCGCCACACTGCGACTTCACAGCAGTAAATAATTAAATGCAAAAATTCATAAACATTTCTGGTAGCTTAGTTATAAAGAGCATTCGACCGGTAATCGTGAGGTCGTGGGTTCATATCCCACGTAGGCGAGGAGGTGAATTTTTTATTTATTAAATTCTTGAAAATCGCCATTTTTAACTTTAAGGTTTTTAGATTAGTTTCAGTTTAATTTATTTTATCAACACACCAGAACGTAATAAACGAAACGCACAAAAAATATCGCCCTTTTAAAATGGACTTTTAACTTTCGTCGACCGTAAAACAAGTCGGACGTAAGTTATTAAAAGCAAAAATCTGCAGATCGTTCTAGTTTTATGTATTTTAGGATACTGAATGATAAATATTATTCATAATTTTGGAACAATATCAAGTGTTTATTGCCTCGGCCACTCTCTAAGTCGCAGGCTTAAGTTTGAGCAGTCTCGGTCTAAGCTCAACAAAGCCATCAACTTTCTCACCCGAAAAACAGTAGAAAGTAACATAAAATCTTACCTTTTACTGTAACAAATCTAGTCTACAGGGAAATAAATGGTTTCAGCTGAAAACCGGAATTGATTTACATGAAAAATGTTACAAAGGTTAAAGTGTAGGCCATCATCAATTTATGGGTGTAAGTGGTTCATCAAGATCTTTAAACAAAAGCCAACTTCACCTGCACGTGGTGCACCCTGCTGACTGACAAACGAAGCTCTGGCGAAAAGAGAGGTAGAGAGCGTAATTGTAAGCTACCCGACTGGGGAATGTACCTCCACCTCACAGAATACCACAGCCAAATAACAAATCCCTTGAGGGTTGTTGTGTTCCTGCGAGTGAGTGAGGTCACCAGAAAGGAAGGAGATGCTGCGTTGGCAGCGGGGGTGGCGGCGCGCGAGCGATATTTTATGTTGCGAGTGTTAATATGGCTACGGTAACCGCTTCAAATCAGGCGGGCTGTATGCTTGTCTGCCACCCGAAGTGGTATAAAAAAAAAAAACAATCTTATTCGGACACTATCACTCAGATGTACGGCTTAGTTATAATAATATTAATTATTCATATTTCAATATTCATTATCTAATGATAATGATAATGAATATTGAAAGTTAAGATGATGTTGATGGTAATTCAACATCAACATCATCATAACGTCATCGGACCATCTGGAAGGATGGCGTCTGACGCCTCGTCATTCTACTCACGGCTTTCACTCTAATTCTACTATCACTTTCTCCCCCATCTGCCATTACTTACTCGGTAGATGTGATCAGCCCATTGCCACTTCAGTTTGCAAACTCTGAAGGCTATGTCGACAATTTTAGTTCTCCATCGAATTTCTTCGTCCCGGATTCGATCTCATATAAAATAAAAAAATGGGATGTGCCTGTGTCATAGACAAGGCTGTGTGTTGTACGTGAATATGTTATATGCACTAAAATTATCTCAAAATGGCAGCGCTTCCCGCTCCCCCACAATGTTGCATAGTCCTTACTTAGCGTAATAGATTCTTTGATCCTTCATTTATCCAGTAGTGTGATTGAATTTTTGATGGAGATGATAGATATGTAGCTGCAATACCAAACTGTATCCCTAGATTTTGTTATCATTCGTTTTTTTAGGGTTCCGTACCTCAAAAGGAAAAACGGAACCCTTATAAGATCGCTTTGTTGTCCGTCTGTCTGTCAGTCTGTCTCTCAAGACCCTCTATGTCGAGAATGCGTGGAGGTATCAAGCTGAAATTTGAACTGTGTACTCAGGTCTACGGTCCCATGAAGTTGTAAAAAAATCAAACTGCTAAGTTTAGGTAAAAAAAAGATACGACCGTTTATTCAGCACAAAACGCTTATTTCGACACATTCTCAAGGGAATCAAAACCTATAGGGTACTTACCGTTGACCTAGAACTATAAAATTTGGCAAGTAATATCGTTATAGACTCCAAATACAATAATAAATCTCAAAACTATACATTTATAATTAAATCTTATTCATACATTTTTTATAGAGGGTCGAAATTTCAAATTGAAGCTACTAGTTCATATGGGGTATCATATGAAAGGGCTTGATGTGCACATTGCGAAATATATATTATTTATTTTTTCCGACGCATTATTTCTTATTTATAATGAAAAATATCTAATTTATAATGATCCTACGTACGGAACCCTCGGTGGGCGAGTCCGACTCGCACTTGTCCGGTCATTTATTTTAATTTGCCTCCCTATGGAAGCATTTTTAAAGATGTATTTCATTTGATTAAAGATGTGTAAAAGAAATGAGGGCTGTACTTTTATTATGTATTTTTATTTGGCACCCGGTATTCTATAAAAAAGAAGATAAACCAGGTATTGAAATTCTAATTCAATGACATCAAACAAATCTAGTCAAGCCAATGCATAAAATCTTATGAACTACCTACAACATACAGCCCTGCAATAAAATTACCATAGCTATCGCATTAGTAACTACACATTAGAATCTATGTCAGTATTCCCATGCAAACTTCCATAAAATGTAGACTAGGTATATTAGAAGATTTAAACGCAGAGGCGTAACTGAGAAAACTGAAATTTCAAGCGACTGAACACTAAAATTTTCATTGAATTTTTTATTTATTCGGTTTATATCGTATTATATTTTTATTTAGAAAACCAACAGCTTACATACTTACAAAGTTACAATAGGCTAGATGACAATGATCAAAAATTATAAAAAAATATTTATCAGTATCGTAATATGTATATACAAAACTAGAACGATTTGCGATCTTGAAATTTTAATAAGTTATGTCCGACTTGTTTTATGGTCGATCAAAGTTTGGTGGGAAAGTCCAATTTAAAAGAATGAAATTATATAAAAAAAATATTAACTTTGGAAAAACAATCAAAAATACTATAACTTTTGTTACGACGCTGAGCTACATAAACGCAGTATTTAACATAGCTGTCGTACAAACGTTTCTGTTTTAACGTATAGAAAATACCTAAGTGTGACGTCATAATTCAGTAGCCTTTTGTATGGAGCGTTTTCGGGAAATTCCAATATTGTGATTTTCAAGTTTTCATATCACGAGAAGTTTTTAAGCTATCGAAGTAATTCTTTCACTTATAGTTATATTATAATGACGTCCTTACATAACACATCGAAAGAAAAAATAATCGTCCAGTCAATAGGCTAGACGTTGATAATAACCAATAGGCCTAATAAGGCATAAAGCATTACTAAAACGATAGGTTTTCATATTATAATATTAATCTACTACAATAGAATATTATTATGACATTAAAAGCATCTCTACATCACCCTAAGGTTGACTGGTAGAGAATGCTTGTATATCATTAAGCCCGGCTGTGTACAATTTTGTGCACGAAGTTTAAATAAATAAAAGCTTATAACGTTTAGCGTAGTCGGCAGAGCATAAATAATATCATCCAATTTCGTCAAGAAATACTATGGCCAGTCAACAATTGCAATCGAATGAAATAAATAAATCAAATTTTAGAATAGTTTAGAGGTGATCGCTTTTCGTTCCCTTCTTCCACTTAGGTAACTAAACTTTCATAACCAGTTACAAGAGAAGAATTATTTTTCGCTGTTAGTCCGTAGAGCTCCAGAGTCACTGACAGCTAAAGCTAAACAACCAATAATCCAAGTCGAAGTTTGATTTTTGCATTCAAAAGTCCGATGGGAATCGGGTCCAGCTTAGCTGGTAGTATCCCAGATCAAAGAGTATCGAAGAGTATATAGAATATAAGTAACTAGCTTTCGCCCGCGGCTTCGCTAGCGTGAAATTCGGGCATTTTAGATTATCCAAGACAAGTCTAACACGCAACGGAACCACCTTCATTTAGCACCTTTAATTGTACTATGAAAAGTTATAAGTTATAAGTACGGATGTAAGAACTTTCCCGATAACTACTACATCCGTCCCGCTCCCGACGCGCCGCCCCCGATCTCATAAGCACTGATTGACGCGAAATACAAATTTAAAAACCTATTAGGATAACACAAGTCTTATTCCATCAGTTTAAAAAGGATAAATCAAACTTTATTTATTTATTTATTTATTCAATAATTGCATTACATGTGTTACTGATTACATAGGTACTGATTATATAATATTACACAGCGCATACATACATATATAGTACATAAAGTATCAATGTAGGCACGGGTATGAAAAATGCGATAAGGTGTTTTATTAATATAAATACATACCTACTTATAATACATAGAAAACACCCAGACCAAGTCAAACAGATATGTTTATGCACAAAAATGCGTGTGCGGGTATCGAACCCTCGCCCTCGGAATCAAGGTAGCCATTGCTAGCCATTCGACCACCGGTCTCGTCAATATTATTTTAAATAACTATTATTTCAGTTACACTATTAACAACTGCTATTATCACTACGCGCAAATTCTTATCACGCATAGAAAATTACTGCTTTAAATGATAAAGCAGTAATTTTGTTATATACCATAAATTTTGTTATTTTTAAATTAGTTTAAATAATGAATTAAACTAATTTCAAAATAACAAAATATATGGAGCATAATTATGCTTATGCTCGGTCCAATGAGCTATGGTCGATGTGCGCACTCTATGTATAGTTTTTTATAAAATACTAAATGATTTTTAAATATAGGCAGTTAATTATTGGATACTAATACTACAACTTTACAGGCAATTAAATCTACACTACTTTGCGTGCTTCCGCTGACACGCGTAAGCACAATAATTAGTGTGGATCAAATTGTCTATTTAATTAATATAGACAAAGTAGGTTACCACAATTCTATATATTTGATCTAGCTACGCCTACTTAATTATGGTCATAAAGTTACATAGCAATTTATCGACACGTCAAGAAAGTTGGAAAAACTTAATATGCTCTAAGTAACTAATTTTGGAAGATCTCAGTTGAATGCTGCTTCTCGATCCGTGGGTTGGAGATACATTTTGATAAAACGAAAATTATGTACAACGACTTCATCATCCATTGCCAGGTTATTGTAGAGAATGCAGCTAATTTAAGAGGGAGCGTAATTGTAAGCTACCCCACTGGGGAAGGTACTCCACCTCACAGAATACCGCAGCCAAATAACAATTCCCTTGAGGGCTGCTGTGTTCCTGCGAGTGAGTGAGGTCACCAGAAAGAAAGGAAGGAGATGCTGCGTTGGCAGCGGGATAGTGGTTAAGGGCTACGTCTACTTGGGACAGGCCTGGCTGACTTGGGACAGGACAGGCTGGGCCGGGGTAATTGTAACATAGAGTTCGATAGACGTGTTTGACTGACCTGGGCAGCTTTTCGAAAGCTTCGGCACATCCTCATCGCAGATATATCCCACTGCTTGAAGACCAAAGTATTCAATCAGTGCGTCCTCCCGCTATGACCTATGGTGCAGAGATCTGGATGCTGATCGGTGGGCTGGTTTACAGACTAAAAATCGTACAGCGAGCAATTGATAGAGCAATGCTTGGAGTTTATGTAAGGGAAGCGAATCCGGAACGAAGAAATTCAAAGGAGAACCAAAGTGGTTGACATTGCTCTTAGAGTCAGCAAGTTGAAGTGGCAGTGGGCTGGTCACATCTGCTGAGTGAGCGATGGCGGATAAGGGAGGCAAGTTCTAGAGTGGAGGCCGGGTATGGGGCGACGAAGCATAGAGCGCCTCCTCTCTATATGGGCCGATGACTTCAAAAAGTGGCTGGTAGTGGTTTGATGCGAAAAGCGGAGATTCGCTTATGGTGGAAAGCATTGCGAAAGGCAAAATCCCTGTGGGTGGATATAGACTGAGAGATCAAATCCAGCGCGGATCCAGCACTTATCGATTGTTTTATAAACTGTAGAAACTTGAATAAGAAGATATATTAGGTTGGGGAAAAAGTCTTTTCGTATTTTATATGAAAATTCAAAACATTTTTTAATAAAGTTTATTTACATTTACTAAAGTATGTAGGTGCCATTATGTTCGATAACTTTTTGTCATCTTGTAGGTAGAGACATGATCCCATTACTATAGAAATCTTGGGACTTCTGTTCAAAAAACCGCGACAAGTGGTTTTGGCAGTCTTCTCGTGATGTTAACCTGACATTGCCTAAACAATTCTTAAGAGACCGAAACAGGTGGAAATCAGAAGGTGCAAGGGCAGGACTATACGGCGGATGCATTAACACCTCCCAGTCAAACTCTCTTAATTTTTGCTGAGTGGCTAAAAATGTGTGAGGTCTAGCGTTATCATGATGAAAAATCACACCCCTTCTATTAATTAATTCCGGCCGCTTTCTCTCAACTTTTTGCTTTAATCTCATCAGTTGTTCACAGTAGAGTTCAGAATCTATAGTCCTGCCTGGCGGTAACAGCTCATAATGAATATCTTCCCTTCCAATTCCACCATACACACAGCATCACCTTGTTGCGGGTTAACCCGGATTTCGCCAGAGTCTGTGAAGCCTGGCCGGCCTTTGTCCACGACCTTTTTATGCGCCAAAACTGTTATGTGGTCAATTCCTAGTTCTTCAGCTACGTCGTAACTACTGATATGCCGATCTTGCTCCACTTTTTCAGAAATGGCATCCATTTTATCCGTAACAGGGCGAACAGAGCGACGTGCATCTTTGACATCAAAATTTCCGGATTGAAAACGCTTAAACCAAATTTGTGCTACTCTCACAGACACTGCACTAGGTCCATAAACGTCACAAATTTTTTTCGCAGCTTGCGTTGAATTTTTACCTTTTTTGTAGTAAAATGTTAAAATGTATCGAATTTCTTCATTAGATTCACTCATCTTGACAGTAAAAAAAACAAATGAAAATCACACATTTACCTAATTTGAATTTGGAATTATCTTTTTTAAAATTTAAACTTTTTAAAGATATCAAAACCTGCTAGATACAAATGGTATAACCAAAGAGATTTTATTACAAGTTCATACATACTATAATGCGAAAAGACTTTTTCCCCTACCTATTAAGTATATTATAATACCTTTCCATTATATATAATATAATACCTTTCAATTATTATGGTAATCATGATTAATTTACTCAGATTCGGACGAAAGTCATCTAAAGTAGAAATCAGACCAAAAAGTAGGTGGTGTGGCGTAGAGCACATGTCACACACACAAGGGCGACAGTATGGCAACGTTATTTGCTTCTATTCGGAGTAACTATAGAGCATGAGGAACAAAACAGCAACGTAAAATTTTGTGTCGTTTAAGTGTGAAAAAAAAAGTTAGTTACTTGTTTTCAGTTAACTGCGGGTCCGTATGCGGGATTCTGGATTCAGGCCCAAAATTGTGTTGGATCCAGCTGGATTGCTGGTTTACGGATCCAGCATTGCAATCCCTAGTCAGACTCCTGTGATTATTGCGTATGTATTGAATTAATTAGATTATTCCTATATATATACACAGTATGTAAATTGATTATCACTCAATAGAAATGCGTCACCACGTAGGCTAATGATGTGCCTTTGATGTTCGCCAATTAGCAAATTGGGGGGAGTGACGCATCGATGTATATGATTAGTAGATTTAGGAATATAAACAATGGGCACTTGCAATAGGGTAGAAATTTATTTAACTCAATAAACGAAATGATTTCCTAATTAACCGCTCCAAACAAAAACCTTGTAAGTGGGTGTACATTGAAACAGAATACATTAAAGGTACAACGTTTGGGCTCATTAGAATAGTCTCAATGAATAGATTTTATACTGTAAAAACCAGAGAATTTGTAAAAAAAAATTAATAACATTTTTTTTATTTTTACAGGAAATTTGATCTCGGCTACATTGCTTCCGCCATCAGTTAGTTAGTTCATACAAATTACTGCCGGCCGGCACCCACCCCCTACCGATAGTATATACCTGCAGAAATTTGCATGAAAAATTCTGTCATATTTAATTCAATAGGGCGACTGCCACAACATGGCGAAATTTTGTGTCAAATGCCACAAAAAAAATGGCTGCGCTATTAAAAATGCCAGAATTTAGTTTATCATGCATTATCACGCGAACTCAATGAGTGTATCAAAATACAGATTAAAATGACATTTCAAAGTGTGACAAATTTAATAAAACAAAGTTATCAGCTGTCATACTTTTGATTTTGTTTTATAACAAGCTTTCATTTAGTTTCACGCAATGATGTTATAAATAATATGGATATGCCACAAGCGACAACAACGTACACCCAATAAGTGCCCCAATTGTCTTACCTCGTTTTTAGTTCACATAATATAACGAGCTCGGTGGTCGAATGGTCAACAATGGCCACTTTGACTACGAGGTCGTGGGTTCGATTCCTGCACAAGACAAACATTTGTGTGCATGAACATGTCTGTTTGTCTTGGTCTGGGTGTTTTCTATGTATTATAAGTATGTACATATTTATTTACAAAAAATAATAAACGTATTTAAGTACACTTATCAGTTGTCTAGTACCCATAACACAAGCTTTGCGCTTAATTTGGGACCAGATGGCGCTGTGTAAAAATGTCCAGTAATATTTATTTATATTTATATTTATTTATATAAACAAGCCGACGTAACTGACGGTTCGGACATTTTTTTTTTAATAATACAAAGGACAGTATTGTATGCAGTACACATAATTCTAGATAGAAATACCTTTGTGAGAGTCTGGTATCCGTACTATCTTGCCATGTATTACGTTTGCCAGGCTCTCGCTCCGCGAACTGAATAGTGTGTAGATATTTTATAAAATGATATTTTGTGAAAATCTAAAACCTAAAATCAGCTCAAGCATGCGCGATTCAAATAGATAGAGATTAAAATGAAGTTTTCTGCTTGACGAAAATGCAACTCTTATAATGATAATGTAAATAAAGCCCATGTAATCACATATCACACGAAAGTACACAATAATATTCATTGTTAACGCATATATTAAGTTAATTTCATTTTTTTATAAGAAAAAAGACGCCATTACGCTGTTTACGCACTCAGCAATAGATAGCAAGTAATTAAAAGTGCTGAGATGAAATAATACTGTTTCTCACAAGCGATTTGATAATTTTCTGACACAATTTAGTATGGATATGCCATATCTATAGTATTTATAACATTTTTCACCGCGGCGTCTGTAATCTTTAATGCAAGTTAAATTTGATTTTTACGAAGTGTTTTTTTTTTATTATTGATCGAATGTTTTTAATCTAGTGTGTCAAACGAGTGAGTTCTTCAAATAGAGTTTCGAAAAGGTTTTTTTTTGTTTGTACAATATTTTTGTATGTACTTATATGCTCAAATTTTGATGAAAGTTGGTGGATGGTAGGAAATGTTTTGGTGTGTAATTGACTTACCATAATCTTTTTAACCAAAGCCAACCTGTGTGTGGTGCACCCTGTCGACTTTCAAAAGCGACTCTGGTGAAAGAGAGGTATAGCGTATTTGTAAGCTGCCCATCTGGGAAAGTACGTCCACCTGACAGAATACCGCAGCCAAAAAACTATTTATTTGAGGGTATTCCAGCGACTGAGTAACATCACCAGGAAGGAAGGAGTCGAGGATTTACTGCATTGGCAGCGGGCGAGGCGGCGCGCGAGCGATAGAGCGTGTCATACGGGTACGTAGCAATACATAGCCATATTATGAATAAGGCATAGGCGGGCTGTATGCTTGTATGCCACCCAACGTAGCATAAAAAATATATCGTTGGGATTTTCTTAGGAGACCACACCACAGGGTTCTTTGAAAAGGATGTGAAGAGATTTTTGTAGGGTCGACAACGCGCGAGTATTGTCACTGGCGGTGCACGCATCCAAAGGCTGCGGGTAGTGTATTCCATCAGGAGGACCATGTGCTTGTTTGCTACCTTAGAGGTATGTACAAACACAAAAATTTAATTCATGGCCATAATATTTCTAATGAAGTTAAATACTTTAAATTTGTAATATGAAAATAAAGCATATTCTAATTCTAACTATCCACAGGATATTTTCTGTATGCTAACTAAATTATTTCTGTAGTTTCTATAATGCAAATAAAACATATTCTATCTAATATAAACCTAATGCTGTCTGGAAAGGTTTGTGACGGTGTAACTGATGTGCTATATGGTGCTAATTTATGTGCTTTAAAAAAGAAAGACGGCGGTATACGTCCTATAGCTGTAGGTACGGTATACCGCCGTCTTACTTCTAAGATTTGTTGCAGTGCCATCGCGGACACTCTTGGTAGCTACTTCCAGCCATTACAGTTGGGATTTGGCTCTAAGGGTGGCTGCGAGGCCGCTGTACATTCTGCAAGAACTTTCATCCACAACCAGGAGGGTGATGTGCTGCTGAAGGTGGACATTAAAAATGCTTTTAATTCCGTGGATAGGGCCGCCTTGTTGACAGAAGTCAAATCCAAAATTCCCTCGACTTATAATTTCCTTTGGCAATGCTATAACAAAAATTCAAAATTAATGTATAAGAATCATCTTTTGTACTCCTCTGTGGGTTGTCAACAAGGTGACCCTCTTGGGCCAGCAATTTTTAGTTTGGCTATCCATCCGGTTTTACTGGCTCTAAATTCTAAATTTAATGTTTGGTATTTAGATGACGGGACTCTTGGAGGAGACTGTAATACAGTTCTTCATGATTTTAAAGCTTTAATCCAACATTTAAAATCTTTAGGTCTAAACATAAATTATGCAAAATGCGAACTTTTTATTTCGGATAATTGTCAACAAAAAAATGCAATAGTTTCGAGTTTTGCTGCAATTGCACCCGATATCAAAATCTTAAATAAATCTACATTACGCCTCCTTGGGTCACCTGTTTTCGATGAATCCTTTTCTTCTTTTATAGAAGAAAAAATACAAAATTTTCAGTTCGTTTCGGACCGCCTTTCAAATATAAACACACACATAGCTTTCACTATCTTGCGTTTTTGCCTTTTTGTTCCAAATTTTACGTACGTGCTACGGTGCTGCCATTTTTGGAAACGACCGGATTTGACAGAAAAATTGGACGTAATTATTAAAAATACACTTTCGGCTCTGCTTAATGTTAATTTAGACGATCGTTCATGGGAACAGGCCTCCCTACCTATTAGATTCGGAGGCCTAGGAATTCGCAAAATTACTAGTGTCGCTCTCCCAGCATTTTTGTCTTCCGTTCATAGCGTTAAAAATCTTTTTAGAAAAATTTGTAATGATTTTACACCAGAAATATGCCATGTAACGGATGCCAAACATGCTTGGACGAGTCAAGATCCAAATTCAAAATTTCCAGATTGTCCATCATCACAGAGACAGTGGGACGAGCCGCTTTGCAGACTGTTACGAAATAACCTTTTACAAACATGTAGCAATTCTGCAGAGCGTGCCCGTCTCCTGGCTGTAGCGGAATGGGAGTCTGGATTATGGCTACAAGCATTACCATCTCCTAATTTAGGAACTCTGTTGGATCGCGATACCTTCCGTCTAGCGGTGTGTCTGCGTTTGGGCACTTATATAAACGCCCCGCATCGTTGCCCCTGTGGTGATACTGTCGATCAACTTGGTCACCACGGACTTTCGTGTCTCAAAAGTGCAGGCCGCATACCACGCCACGCTAGCCTTAATAATATCATCCACCGGGCTCTTGCCAGCATCCGTACACCCGCGGTTTTAGAACCGAACGGGCTTGCACGTGATGATGGGAAGAGACCGGATGGAATGACACTTGTGGCCTGGAGGTTGGGGCGACCTTTGGTGTGGGACGCTACCTGCGTCGACACCCTTGCGCCGTCTCATCTTCGGGTCACTGAAGTTAGGGCTGGTGCGGCTGCAGCGTTTGCTGAAAACCTCAAACGGCGAAAATATAGTTGCTTGGATCAGAGCTACATATTTGAGCCGTTTGGGGTAGAGATGCTAGGTCCGTGGGGACCATCAGCACATAAACTGTTTCAACAGTTGTCAAAAAGATTGATCGAAGTATCACATGACCAAAGGGCTGGCCAATATCTCGGCCAGAGGATTAGCATTGCCATTCAACGTGGCAATGCTGCCAGCCTTTTGGGCACTTTTCAAGTGGGTAACGAATTGGCGGGGCTTCATTATTTATAGTTATTTATTTCTAAGTTATATTTAAGTAGGTATTTTATTTATAAGTTATTTGTATATTATTAAATGTTCTATCTAATTATCTATTTAGATACAAATCTAACAAATAATGTATTGCCAATGCCATCAAATCTTAACCAAGCTTAAAATATATCCTAGGATAAATTCCCAGAGAAAATATGAGGAAAATCGCCATTTTTCCAACAGAACTCTTAGTCGATGGTGACAAATATTGCTAAAAACATTTTTCTTCGCTTTGTGACAATATTCTTGTTTTTTCTCCGGACAATTCGTAATAAGATGTGTATTGTATCTTAAGAACTTTTATTTCTTTTGTATAATGTAAATAGCCTTCTTGATAATACTCAGTATTCTTCGTATTTTCTTTGAAAAGAGATAAATGACAAGCATCATCTTTTATGTATTTATTCGTAACTAGGTACTTAAACTTTTCTTTCTGTGAATTTATTTTCAATTTATGTACCGCACATTGATAAATTTAAATAGTCTACCAAACTGTTATACATTTTGTCGCCATTGCGACTTTCCGACGCAGATGCCCACCTCCCGTATTTCTGTCTCATCTGCGTATCTTCAGCGTCGAACCGACAACCACTAGAGAAAGAAGGTTCTTGAGTGGCGACCCCGTGCTGACGTGGGCCGAAAAAAAAAGATGAAGAATATGATTGAAAAATGGTACACTCATACTAAATTGCATCAGGAAAGATTCCCGTCGCCTGGGAGATCTATACTGTCGCTATCCTTATCATCTCGGCGCTTTAATCTACTTGCTATCTCTTTTCCTCGCTGAATACATAAACGACGCAAAAGATTCTTTTTAATAAACGGTTTTATTTAGCTTGACCTGTTTGTTTATTTATTTATTTGTTCGTTTATATTTTTGGGTCAAATCTAGTAATTGAAATTTGACCCCTTCCTGTTGACAGATTGATCTGAAATTTGGTACACACCTTTAGTTCTGGTGACAATACAATTAAAAAAATTCTGCTTCATTGTAAATCCAAGATGGCCGCCGCTACAAAAAGGTGGTTTACAAATTTTGTCACGACTACCTCAATATGGGTATCAAATGAAAGGGCTTAACTAGTAGAACATAGTTCACATGAAAAAAAATGAAAATCCAAGATGGCCGCCGCTACAAAATGGTGGTTTACACATTTTGTCACGACTACCACTATATGGATATCAAATGAAATAGCTTGACTGTAGAACACAGCTCACGATGAATATTATAATAAAATCCAAGATGGCCGTCAACAAAATCGCCGGTTGGCGGTTTTCACAATATATATACATAATTTTCACAATTTTCATTATGGGTATCAAATTAATACAAGACAAATTTAAAAATAAAAAAAAAATGACAAAAGTCAAATCTAAACTTAATTGAATGAGAAGTACTAAGTAATGAAATTATAAACTAAAAACTTGAAAATAAAAATTAAAAAAAAAATCATTTTTAATTTAAACGGTTTTATTGAAAGTAATGTACTAAAAGCTAAAAGTAATTCGGTAGGTCGGAGGTTTCAGTCATCACACCCCTCTTCCTCATCAGTCTAAGGCATTGATCAGACAAAAAAATAAAATCGTTGGGCCCGTGTTTCTATCCAATCAACTCAGTTTAAGCTACGCACATTACTTTCAATAAAACCGTTTAAATTAAAAATGTTTTTTTCATAATTTTTATTTTCTTGCAAAAATAAGAAATTAATTTGAAATAGGTACTAACATCAAATAATTATTTTGTACTTTAGTGTGATATGTGATCCATTGGGCTTTATTCACTTTAACAACATAAACTGTGCATTTGCGTAATACAGAAGACGGTATTTTTGTCTATTTCAGTCAATTGTCATAAACGTCAGTTTCGTCGGCACGACTTGTGCGAACTGATTGTGAGGTGAGACAATTGGGTCACTTTTCGGGTGTACGTTTTTGACACTTACAGGATGTCTATAGTATTTATAACATTATTGATATTCAGATGAATCTTTAATAAACTTGGTGTCAATTCCAGTCTCATTACCACGTTACATTAGACAAGATATGTTTGATGTTCATGCAGTTTTGGAACATATATGTTTAAAGAAAGTAGCCCATAGCAAGATTTCCAGACCAAGTCATATTACTATACAAGATTCTATATAAAAAGCAAAACTTACCTTTGCTGGTGGTGAACTAGATGGTTCATCAAATAATGCCCAGACTTTTGGTTTGAGTCGCTGCCACACGCCCAATTCTCCCGCAAGGTATGCCTCCTCATACCCGAAGAGCCTCGCAATTTCTTCCTCTGAGGGTTTCTCGCTGTCAATGTCCAGTTTATCCAGGATTGCCAAGGTATTCTGTAACAAAATTAGTTTTGGTAAAGATGGTAAAATGTACTAAGATGCTTAGAAAGATAAAGACACAACAAACGGGACGGGGCCCACCGTACATTACACCACTGTGTCTACTATGTAGCCAGGATTAACAGCGGCGACCGCCAAAGCAATGAACAGTGAAGTCCATTGCAGTTCCGGGGGTAAAACTACAGCTGCGTTGGAACTCACAAAGAATTTAATCAGAAGAAAGTACTATGAGTGAGAAGCTTTTGGAATTTAACTTCCCCTCTTATCAATGTGAGAGACAACAATATTGCAAACAAGACACAACTAATCGATGAAATTCCAAAAACTATAATCGCCGATGCTAATAGCATGTCCGTTATGGCCGTCATCATTTTAACTTGTTAATTACCGGCCACATGGTAGAGCCATGGTACAGCCAAATTAGTCGAGAAAGCGATGTATCAAACCGGAACTGTGCAATATGAACAAAGCTGATGCCACTGTTGAAGTGGACTACTGTTCCTCATAAAATAATACCGATTTGAAAATCGGTCAACTGGCCGGTAACTGCTCGCTGAAATATTCAAAAAACTCTAAAAGCGTTCGTGTTTCCAATATTCGCGATTTATTACCTTAGAGGGAACGAGAAATAGTCTGGACAGTAAATGATGTGAATAAAATAAAAGAGAAAATAAAGACGTTGGTATTAGGAATATTAAGAGAACTTTAATATTATCCAACATTTTGTATGTAGATAAAATAAAGGTTAATCATCCCTATAATAAGTACCTGGAATGACCAAGTGGAAGGCTACGGCATAACCGCTCCTCGTTACTCTAGTGGTATATGGGCATCCGAGGTACCAATTAAGTGATGACGTATGACGTGCGGTGCAGACTGCACGTTAAGCTTCAGCCCTGGTGATATTCGATGACATTAAATAAGCCAAGACAGTGGCCTATGGGTGGCTTGATAGCACTGGCCAATCCGCAGTAATTTTTTTTTATATATGAGAGGGAGGGAATTGAGCATTTGGGTCACCTGATCGAAAGCAAGCACCCTCGCCCACGAAGACCAGTAGCACCAAGGTATGGCCGAACTAATGCCATCCTATACTCCTTCCTTTCTTTTTTCTGGTGATCTCACTCACCAGGAACACAACAGTTGAGCAGGGGGATGGAGTACAGTCTAAACCGCCTTCGCCTACAATCGGGGAGACCGTTATCCCAATAACTAGATGAAAATAGATGTATGCAGTACAATAAAGAGCATTGTATTATGTAGTTCAGTGTTTTTCAATCTATTTGAATACAGGACCCCTTTACGAGAAAAAAAAGGTTTCTGGCAAACCCCCTCTTCCCTCACCCTCCCTCCTCCTCCTGGTCCTCCTCTAAGCTTTAACAATTCATTTGGATATGAAAGATTTAAAAACCGGCCAAGTGCGAGTTGGACTCGCACACGAAGGGTTCCGTACCATTATTTATAAATACGGCAAAAAAAATCAAGTTTGTTGTTTGGGGGCTCCCATACAACAACGTGATTTTTTTGCCGTTTTTATTAAAATATTTATTTATTGTTAAAGTGAATATATAACTAAATATTATGTGAGTATTTCAAGCGTCTACCTATTACCGTTATCAATTGCGAGCAAAAACGAGCAAAAAAAATCAAGTTTATTGTATGGGAGCCCCATTAAATATTTATTTTATTCTGTTTTTTAGTATTTGCTGTTATAGCGGCAACAGAAATACATCATCTGTGTAAATTTAAACTGTCTAACTATCACGGTTCATGAGATACAGCCTGGTGACAGACGGACGGACGGACGGACGGACGGACAGCAGAGCCTTAGTAATAGGGTTCCTTTTTACTCTTTGGATACGGAACCCTAAAAATTTATAGTGCCATTTGTTTTCGATTTTGTTGACATAAAAATTAAGAAGAGAAATAGGCTTCCATTGGAAAAAGATTTGCTTAAAGACGATTGAGTTGATGAATTATTGAACAATAATCATGTTTGCTTATGTTTTGTTATTGAAGCGTATCACCTATAAACATTTGCGGTATTCCGCCGCGACCCCCCGAATATAACTTGGCGAACCCCCTGAGGGTCGCGACCCACAGTTTGAAAATCACTGATGTAGTTTATTGTCACATCATACTCACAGTTTTCTCTCTATCTTCACACACATTAGGCACCCCTTGCTGTATAATCTTGCGTTCAAAAGTACTAAAGAGAACATCCTCTTAAAGAACTCGGTTGTGAGTATGACTTGTAATCGTGTTTACTTTAAGACTCGAATTGAGTTAATGTATTATTCACGAGTGGGATAACTCTGCTACAGGATGTACAAAGTTTTGAATTTATTGCAGAAAGGGTGGCTGTTATGTTAGGAGGGAAAAATACAGTACTTATTCTATTACTTAGTCACTTTGGCTGGAACGATAACAAGAAAGTAAAAAGTAACTGCGTTGGCAGCGGGGGAGGTAGCATGCCAGCCATATTTCATGTTGCGAGCGTTAATATGTCTAATGTAACCGTTTCACATCAGGCCCGCTTGATGTGAAACGGTTTTGTCTATCACCCAACGTAGTATAAAAAAAATATTGTGTTCCGGTCATCAAGCCCTTTCATTAGATACTCATATCATAGCAGTTCATGTGGAGATTATAAATTACCATTTTGTGCTGGCCGGCATGCTGGATATTCATATAATCTCACGAGAACCCAATGAAGAAAATGAAGGAGCCAAAATTCAGCGCAATCGGACACTAGAAAGTGAATCAAATTTTACTTGCATGCTTTGATTACTGATACCACGGTGAAACTAAATAAAAACTAATAAAAAGTATATTAGTACCTCGAAAGTACTTGGACATTTAGTACTCCAAAAGGGAAGCGGTGTACCGCTGTCACCCGAAACCGAATGCATTGTTTTGTCAAAGCTATATCTGATTCACTATAGGCTCAGTTTCATTGTTCGATAATTCAGTCGATACAAAGAATACGGGAACTCCCCGCAAGATTGCAGACGTCTAGTAAAATTATATACATAACTTGACCGATATAGCTTGGGGGTATTCCCGCGAGTGTATTGCCCTATGGCATGCGTAAAATAGAAACTCTCCCGCAATCCGCATGCGTACTGCGTCAACTCATGAAAGCGGTTCCCGATGTGGCCCCTATGGCATGCGGGAAATAGAAACTTTCCAGCATTCCTCATGCGGACTGCATCAACTCATGAAAGTAGTTCTCGATGTGGACCCTATGGCACGCGGGACATGGCTCACGACGATCTTTAGAGCCAAAGCCATCCTCACCTGCACATATACCTCCTGCAGACTAGCGAAAGAGGCTCTGGTAAGAGAGAGATAGGTTACAGCGTATTTGTAAGCTACCCGTTTGGTGAAGCACCTCCACTTCACAGAAGACCGCAACCAAAAAACAATTCCTTTAAGGGTTGTTATATTCTTGGGACAGAGTGAGGTCACTAGAAAGGAAGGAGTTGCTGCGTTGGCAGCGGGGGTAACGGCTCACGTTTCACATCAGGCGGGCCTTGGGCGGTATGCTTGTCTTCCACCCGACGTAGTACAGACAAAAAGTGTCTAAAAAGTTCCAACATTCATTTAGTTTAACAGCATTAACTTGCATTACGATTTGCGAATATTTTCTCCCCTCCAAATCTACAAACAAGAATAAAATAAAGCAATATTCCAATAGAATATCGAAATAAACCATCTTGTTAATCAAATTGGCTGTGGAAAGGTATTCGAGGACGATAGCCAGTAACACTCAGATCTCTTTATACAAAATTCAATTGGGTTGTTTATTTTGGGCGGTCCGTTTTAGGTCTAAATCGATGTGGCGGAGTGCATTTACCCAGGTGGCACTAAGTGCATTTAAGGCTACCTAAATGTATTCTAAAATTATCTCGCTGTTGGTGGAATTATTCATTGAATGTATTAGACTTTGTTATTTTAAAGATTTATCTTTATCCGCACTAGGGTTTGTGATAGAGTTTTATACAAGTCATCATCATGATCTTCATTCAGCCTGATATCGTCCACTGCTGAGTATAGGCCTCTTCTCTAGAGAGCCATACGCCCTGATCCTGACCGTCTAATACGGTCGCCACTCGAAAACCTTTTTTCCCTAATTGTTGTCTAGTTCCAAACTAAGCAGATGTTAAATATATGTCTATTTTTTTGTAAATACATGCGTATAATTCATAAACCTACAAGTGCCTCCCGGGTGGTTCTAAAGGTGTGACCAAATTAGCTGGTAGGAGGGATTTTTTCCCAACTGGGTCGGGAATTCTCGCCTTTCCCCGCCAACCATCTTTAAGATTGAAAGGCAAGTCTGACACTACTGCTGGACAAACTGCGATTGACTGCGTTACTACTATTTTGCTGTGCTGCGTGAAATTAACGCTACTTCAGAGTTGACGGCCCTATGTTTGTAGTAGACTATGCTTTCGCTAATACCTTTGGCAGCAGAAGTGCTAATGATAAACGCTTTACTTCATGCGGTACATTGATTGTTTGACATCTGGATTGGTATGAAATAAATATAATTTTGGATACAGACATATTTTCGACGTCAAAAATGTCGGGAACAGATACAAGCTTACTTTTACCCAGGTTAATCGCTATTGGTATATATACGTATTTACCTAAATCCATGTATTAAAAAATATAACAGATGCCTCAGAGCTATTACAATTTATAGACACCACAAACGGGATTTTAATTTTAACGAGAGAGATCAATAGACGTAGGCTTTGTGCGTAGCATGATAAGGGGATCACGTCATCGCTTGATACGAACAATTCAAGTGGTTGTCGAGCTTTGACCAATGGACAGTTGGCAGTCAATATTTCTAAGCTTGTGACCTATTCAATGATCATATTGGATATTGTTTATATAGATTATTAAGAAACTATTTCTAAATGAACAATACGTTCTTTAAAATTAAATTTAGTTTTAAGGATTAATCTTTAAAATTAAAAACACTAATTAAGGTATAAGTCGCTCCTCACTCTTTCTCGCTCATCTCTCACGCAAATATGTAATGGTTATTGAAATATCGAAATTGATGAAAACAAACCAGAGTTCTGTGCATTCAGCACTACAACTCGGGTATGTCTAGAATCGATTATAACTTCTAGTTAATGTACGAATTTTTCGTATATTTTTTTATTTTAAGTTTTAATGTTTTATAGTTCAAATAATAAAATTTTATTTATTGAGAAAATATCATTTTATTCATCAAGTAAATATATTATTCGCTAAGAAATAATTTCATTTGCTAGATGCAAAACTGTTTGTTTAATGAAAGATTCTTCCAAACATACAGTGACAATGAATGTCATTAAATTGTATGATTCAAATGTATGAGCAAGCTTAGATAGATCCTAGTCTAGCCTAGTGAGAAGCCTAGTGGATCAATCACCTTAAGACAATCTTCCTTTGCTATTGTCACCAAAAATCCTCTAACTCGGTAGTAACCAATACCCACAGAATTGGAAGTAGTATCTATTATGTCGCACTCCGCGAGTTAACGATCTGTCACCCGTTGTCGAGATCCCGTGTCTCAGATAACGAGATGGGGATTGAAACCTCAGTTATTTATGGTATAGATAACAATGCCCGTTGTCTATGAATCTGCAATTTTCAAACATCTTGCTTATGTTATGTTACTCGTATACTAGTTTGCGACCGCGAATTTTTACGGAAAATATTAAATTGATCCATAAAAAGCTCCTAATTTGCACATCAAATTCATCTGATCGCACATCAAATCCTGCATTTGATGTGCAATAAGTATTCTTTGATGTGCAAAATAGATTATGTTAGGTTTGCAATGTATTTATTTGATGTTGCGTTAAATAGTTGACGAGCTCGGTGGTCGAATGGTTAACAATGTCCACTTTCGACTCCGAGGTCGCGGGTTCGATTCCCGCACAAGACAAACATTTGTGTGCATGAACATGTCTGTTTGTCTTGGTCTGCGCGTTTTCTATGTATTATAAGTATGTATTTACAAAAATAAATGTATTTAAGTACATTTATCAGTTATCTAGTACCCATAACACAAGCTTTGCGCTTAATTTGGGACTAGATGGCGCTGTGTAAATTATCCAGAAATATTTATTTATTTATTTATAGTATCCAATTATTAAGCGCGTATCAAGTTATCTTGAAGTTTCGACGTGATAACGTCTTATAAATCGATAAAAGCATGGCTCACTGTCAAGTTCCGCCTGAGCCGAGCGTGCAAGTGCGACCGCGGAACGAGTGATAGAGAGCGACGATCGACCTAAGCGTTCGGCTTGTGACGCATCTATCTCTCTTCGACTCCATTGGCTGTTATTTTCTTATGACGTTATCACGTTTTGAAGTGGTTTATCAACATCTTTGAACCAAAGCCAACTTCACCTGCACGTGGTGCACCCTGCTGACTGACAAACGAAGCTCTGGCGAAAAGAGAGGTAAGGAGCGTAATTGTAAGCTACCCGACAGGGGAATGTACCTCCATCTCACAGAATACCGCAGCCAAATAACAATTCCCTTGAGGGTAGTTGTGTTCCTGCGAGTGAGTGAGGTCACCAGAAAAGAAGGAGATGCAGTGGTGGATTTTTTTTATTTCTTTTATTTTTATACCACGTCGGGTATAAAAATACAAACAAACAGACAGACAAGCATACGGCTCGCCTGATGTGAAGCGGTTACCGTAGCCATATTAACGCTCGCAACATAAAATATCGGTCGCGCGCCGCCACCCCCGCTGCCATCGCAGCATCTCCTTCCTTTCTATTGACCTCACTCACTCGCAGGAACACAACAGCCCTCAAGGGAAATGTCATTTGGCTGCGGTATTCTGTGAGGTGGAGGTACATTCCCCATTCGGGTAGCTTACAATTACGCTCCCTAGCTCTCTTTTCGCCAGAGCTTCGTTTGTTAGTCAGCAGGGTACACCGCGTGCAGGTGAAGTTGGCTTAGGTTCAAAGATGTTGATGAACCACTTATTAATGCAACAGGCGGGCCCTATGCTTGTCTGACTTAGTATAAAAAAAAACTACGTCATAAAAGACAATTTTATTCCAAACAAATGATATAACGGATAAAAACATTCAGCAAGTGCGTTCGTTCATCAATCTCCATTCCCGAATGCTTTGTAATCCATTGTGAGTTTTCTTTGATACCAAAAAATACCATCCGAGTAATAAGCAGACGACGTAAAAGCCTATTAAGAAGATGGCCGTTTTAAAAATGCATTAAACGGCCTTAAGATTATCGTTAGGGGTGACACCTGCCTATTTTTATGAAAGTCCATTAAAAAACCTGATGGAGCAATAGCTATTTCTCACCTAATTTGGAAGAGCTCAGAAAATTGGCGTAAATTTAATTATCTCGATTTTTTGTGTTATTTTTCGGAGCAAGTTCTTTGCTTGCTCGGAAGAATACCACAAAAAATCGAGATAATTTAATGTAAAAACACAACTAAGGTAACAAATAAGCATATGACGTGCCTGATGGTAAGCAGTCATCGCAGCTTATGTATTCTTCAGAGCGAATTCTTCAGAAAGCCGCTGACAGTGGGGGGAGGGGGGGGGGGGGCTTTAGTTTTCTATGTTTGGAAATATCCTATTTTCTATACAACTAAGGTAGAAAGACACGCACATGACCTCCCTGATGATGGATGCTCGCAGCAGAAGTATCACTAACGCGTTGCCGACCTTATTACGCCTTTCTTGAAGAACTCCGTGGTGTTGGGAAAACGCCGACAGGTAATTTATTCCTCCATCTGGGGCGGCCCTGCCGACGACGCTTAAGCCGATTACCATCTAATGTGTTATTGGGGTATATAATAATAATAGTTCTTAAGTTAATTTATTGACAAACATCTTCAGCTTAGAGAGCTTTGGTAGAACTCCGTGGTTACTGCCAGCTAAGGAACAACTGTATTGGCTATGTGCGAAGTAAATGGTGGGCACCGTCTAACGATCTCAGCGCACGCCAATATGTACTAAACTCGAAAAGATTGAGTTGTAAATGAGCCACAGAGAATACCTTACGTTTAAACTTGTTTTACAGGGTGTTAATGTCACAGATGTTTGACGAATTATGTCGGCTCGTATTAAGTAACAGTCAGAGTTACTTAATACGAATCATTTCTTCTACGTTTCGTATGTTGTGCTAATACTGTTTTTTTGCCCTTTATTGTTTGACGCTTAAAACTTATATTATATTGAATGCTTTGGAAACCGATTTTTATGATATTATCCATTTTTTTTATTGTCATAAAATAAGATGACACACCATTTATCTCAAATATCGTCAATTTTTATATTATTATCACAATAAACAAAAAACTATTTCGGTCATTATTTGACATATCCGCTATAGTTGCCAACGCTAGGCGTCGCTATTTTCGCGCACATAGCTAAAACAAAAAACAAAAAAAAACAAGTAAACACAAGTACCATATACTAATCTGAGTTGGAATTTTATTTTCGCTACTAAAAAATCCGATGGGAATTGGCTTCAGCTTAGCCGGAAAAATCCCGTTCATCTTATATACGAGTACATATAGATCGTTGTCGTATAGAGATAGATCGTCGCATGGAACAATGAAACATATTCCTTCAGTGTGTGAAGATATGCAATGAAAATCGTCAAAAATATCTATAGATTACCCTACACACAACTCTAGTCATCAACATCATCACCATTATCAGCCTGTATCTACCCATTGCTGGATATAGGCCTTTACCAATGCTTTCCACCATATGCGATCCTCCGCTTTCCGCATCCAACCACTACCAGCCACCTTTTTGAAATCGTCGGTCCATCTAGAGAGGGGACGCCCTACGCTTTGTCGCCCCATACACGTGGCCTCCAATCTAGGTATACATGGGGCACACTAAAAGTTTTGCACTTCTAGCTAATCGGAACTATTTTAATTTGGAATGTTATATTTTTTGAAACGACTTGGAACCTTCTTAGTAATACAAAAAAAATTGGCGGGAAATCATTTGTCAATTGTTTTTTATCACTAATCAAAGTTCTACGTACGCAACGAAAATGGAATTAAGTCGAAAAGATTTTAGAACGATGATTTTTTATGATTTTAAAAGTTCTCTCTCTCCGCAAGACTGTGCCGCTCGTCTTCAAAATGCTTTTGGGAGAGAAGCACCTTGTTTAAGCACCGTGAGGCGATGGTTTGCTGAATTTGAGAGAGGTCGGGTTTCTTTACATGACGAATTTCGTGAAGGGCAGCCTTCAACTGCCGTCAACGAAAATAATGTGGCTACTGTTAAGCGGCTAATTGAAGCAAACCCGCAGATTACCTATGAGACAATTCAAGGACTATTGGGGATTGGTATGAGCCAAATTCAGAAAAAATTACACGAAGAATTAAAAGTTCGGAAACTTTGTTGTCGTTGGATCTCTCATGAACTGACAGCGGAGCAGAAGCGGGCTCGCGTGGAATGGTGCTCACAGATGCTACTGAAGTACGTCCACGGACATTCTAATGCTGTTTATGACATTGTCACAGGAGACGAAACGTGGATTTATTGTTTTGAACCCGAAAAAAAACAGCAATCTTGTGAATGGGTGTTTGGAAATGAGAACAGGCCAACAAAAGTGAGGCAGGCGAGAAACGTTGGTACAAAAATGATCGCGAGAGAGCCTCCAAGTATCGCTCTCTCCATCGCTCGCTGTGCGACTTTTAGTCTGTGAACCAGCCCAACGATCAGCGTCCAAGAATCTGCACCGTAGGTCATAGCGGGAAGGACGCACTGATCGAATACTTTGGTTTTCAAGCATTGGGATATACCTGCGGTGAGGATGTGCCGCAGCTTCCCAAAACCCGCCCTGCCCAGTCGAATGCGTCTATCAATCTCTTTGTTGAAATTACCCCAGCCCAGCTGTGTGGCCTGTCCGAGGGAGACGTAGTCTTTAACCACTTCAACAACTGCATTCACTACGGTAACCAGGCTTGGGATGATGAGATCGTTGTATATAACTTTCGGTTTATCAAATTTCATTCCCAACCTTACTGATCGAGACACAGAATAAAATAACATAATAAAAGCAACCCTAGTATAAAATTAAAATTAATTCCCAATACAAAATTTTCACAAATTCTTTTTTTGTATTTAATATGTCTTTTAGTTCTCGTAAAGTTTAAAATTTCCTAGTAACTTAATGATTTTCCTTTCGTAAATTTTACAACTAATTATATCATATTTTTTTTAATCTACTTTCCTTTTTCTTAAACAAATTCTGTTCAAAATCTGCGTAGCCCAGTTGAAGACTATCGATCTTTTTGTTAAAATTTATCTTATCTTAGAGTAGGTCCAGTGCTGCAGTACAAGTTACACGTCGACCCTCATGGATCTTTTGTGCTTTCTCTAAACATTTAGTCACTCTCCCCTGACTGTCTGGAGACATGTTCAATGTAGGTATCTTAGTATGCTGCTTATTGGGAAGAGCCAAGTCCGTGTATTGCGATTTCCATTCATTTGCCGGCTTGAGCGTCACATTGACATATCAAGTGTTTCATGGTCTCATTCCTTTGTTGAAATTACCCTGATATAGTAAGTACGTAGAGAAAAGCGTACGTAATAAAAGCGAACCGGAGCACAGGCTAAATATGATTACACCGAGATGCAGACAAAATCGGATATTAAGTAAAGTACTTTCCTCGTATTCCGGAGACGAAATCTCTATATTATGTACGTTATCTTGTCAATGGTAAAAATAATTGTATTTTATGTTAATACCATATTTTTATATATCGTTGCGATGTCAAAAAAAATAATTGTGAGTCTCTTACTTTAGCGAAAAACAATGTATATACAAGTACTAGGCACAGAATAAATCATAGTACTTACTTACTATTAGCAAGTTTAAAATCAGGCAATATTTAATATAAATTATATTTGTAAAATAATAAAAGCAGTACACTTAGATTATTAGTTGAGACTTACGAAAAAGTTTACTGTCAAAGTTTTAAAATAAAGCATTGATTTACAGTAGATTTTCATAAAAGTTATCTTCGAGGATAACTTTGTCAGATTTTTTAAGTTTATTGTTGACTAGACTAGACCCATCTAAAATAAAACCATAATGGCGGTACCTACCAATGACAGTTGCCAACTCCTGTAGATACAAGTCCCAAGAAATAACAAAAGTCGCTAAAACCGATGTTTTACAGATTTATTACCATATGGGCCATAATACCTATAAGCTGCTCCTATCTGACGACTTTCTCGTTAAATCTTTCTCTTGTCGCTAATACTTAAATGAAAAAATCGTCACTTCGGTCCTGACGCGAACGCGAAATGGTTCGGCGTGACGCGATAACAACAAACAGTCGGCACCTAGTGAAGTGTCCTATATGACCAAAAGTACGAAAAACGCAGGGATTGCGTTCGCTTGCTGTTGCTAGAGTTCGCTTGTTTTTTGCACCGCTTCGAATTGAAATGACATGTCACCGCTTCAGAATCGCTTCGGAATTAGACATTGTCTGTAGCGTCACAGTCACAGCTCGGTTGTCGAATGGTTAGCAATGGCCACTTTGACTCCGAGGTCGCGGGTTCGATTCCCGCACAAGACAAACATTTGTGTACATGAACATGTCTATTTGTCTTAGTCTGTGTGTTTTCTGTGTATTTACAAAAAAAATTGTATTTAAGTACATGTATCAGTTGTCTAGTGCCCATAACACAAGCTTTGGGCTTAATTTGGGACTAGATGGCGCTGTGTAAATTGTCGAGAAATATTTATTATTATTATATTTATTTAATAGTACTATAGACGGACGCAGTGTATGGCACAGACACTACACGCGTAGTGTCTGTGCCATACATACATACACTGTGGCATCCGGTGCCGTCGGTCTGTTCGGTATGTGTTATAGAAAACTGTCCCCATTATACATGCTTGATATAATTATACGTGATAGCCCTGGATGCAGGATTTTTTTCGTTCGACGATGCCCGTGTCGGCACCTGTTGGCTGTCGCAGAATACCGGAGCTGTGTGTATCACACAGCATTAATGGGCAAATTAACATCTCTATTGCGTTTGAAATGTTATATGTTATTGTGTATTGGTTCAATTATTGTCTCATATTGTGATGTTAATAATCATTTTCTTTCCTTTCTTCTTGGCATTAACGTTGATCCGCTTGCGTGGCCTCAGGGATGGCTGTCCGGGGGAATATTGTGGCTCGTAGATTTGCAAAATGTACCGCAGATGTAAAGGTTACACTATTTAAGGCATATATATTGCCAATCTTTCTACACCTGCAATCTATGGGTAGGCTATACTCAGCGGGCACTCAGTGCCCGTCATGTCCAATATAACAACATATTTAGAATACTGTTGGGCTGCCGAAGTACTGTAGTGCCCCGGGCATGGTTGCAGTGGGCACCAATGGCTTTCACACCATTATAAGAAAAAGGGTCGCTTCACTGCTGCAATGAGTCCGAACCAGCACCAACGGCATTCTAAATGTGCTTGCGGACAGGGTAGACTGTCCAGTGGTGAGACATTGCATCGGAATTCACGTGAGAAATGCGTGAACTGTCCAGTGTACTACCAGTACTACTAACATAGGTTAAGCATTACTAACAACTATGGATTGTACAATTTTCCGAAATAAACATTTATTTATTTATTATTTATTTATTTTATTTATTTATTTAAAACTTTATTGACCATAGAATAAGGGTACAAAAGGCGGACTTAATGCTAAGAGCATTCTCTACCAGTCAACCTTTGGGCAAAGCAGATAAAACTCGAATGCGGTTCACAATATAATAGTAACAACATACACAGAATAAATACCTATGAAAACATAAAATTATATATGATACATAGACATATACTAATTATACACATATACACAATCATACACATATACACAATCATACACATATACACAACTATACACATATACGTAATCATACACATATACATAATCATACACATATACATAATCATACACATATACATAATCATACACATATACATGATTATACACGGAAACGCATAGAAAGAAAAGCAGTAACTAGGACAATGATGATTAATGCTTGGATAAATTCTCAAGTAAATAAGCTTGAACATTCTTTTTGAAAGTGAACTTACTGGAAGATTCTCTAATGGAATCAGGTAACGTATTCCATAAACGCGATGATTGTAAAGTAAAGGAGTCAGACATGAAGCCAGAACGAAAAAGTGGAGTATAGAGCACAAGAGAGTTGTTAGAACGGAGTTCGCGATCATGGGTGTCTCGGAGATACTGAAACTTACATTTTAAGTATTCAGGAGAAAGAGGGTTAAAAAGAATGGAGAAAAGAGTGCAGAGTAACCTCTGTTGTCTACGCTGGCGGATAGGAAGCCATCTAAGTTGGGATCGATACTGCGATATATGATCAAATTTTCGAAGGCAAAAGATGAAGCGGATAGCATTATTGATAAGCCGGTCCAACTTATTGAGAAGGTCTTCATTCAAATCAGGATAACAGACATCAGCATAATCAATGAGCGGAAAAATAAGAGATATGACCAGTGTGACCTTAGTATAGATAGGTAGAAAATTCCTAAACCGATTAAGAAATCGTAACGTAGAAGTAACTGCACGGCTAACTTCCGCAATTTGTGTTGTCCAGCTCAACGTAGAGTCAATGTGGAGACCAAGGTTTTTGACACTAAGACTTAACGGAATGACTGAATTATCAAACAAGATAGGCGATAAATTATCAGTATCAATGTTAGCAACCTGCTTAGAACTACCCACTAAGATAGCCTGACATTTTACAGGATTTACTGGTACCCCAAAATCTTTAGACCAAGAGCTAATGATATTCAAGTCAGTATTCAGCTGTGCAATCGCCGTATTTACTTGCTCTACAGGTGTTTGAACGTAAATTTGTAAATCATCAGCGTACAAATGGTAAGAGCAACTAAGCAAGAAAGACAAGAAATTTATAAATATCGAAAATAATAAGGGTGACAAAATCCCACCCTGGGGTACGCCAGCAGTGAGATCATTCCAGTCAGATAGGTCACGACCGACACGCACAGCCTGCTGACGACCACGAAGATAAGAGGTAAACCAGTCCAGAGTGAGGGATGAGAAATTCAGCGACTCGAGGATAGCAAGGAGAATGTCGTGATCAACCATGTTAAACGCGTTGGAAAAATCAATAAGCACAATAATGGTGACCAGCCTGTTCTCCATGCCCATTCTGATATCCTCGGTGACTTTAAGAAGGGCAGTAGTTGTACTGTGTCCAGGACGAAAGCCAGATTGAAATGGAGTGAGAAGAGAGTTCGAGTGAACAAAAGAAGATAATTGCTTATGTGCAGCAGCCTCTAAGATTTTGGAAAGGAAAGGTAAAATAAAAATGGGTGGTGGTAATATTATCATAGATACCTATGTCTTTAAAACCGAATCGACAGACTTGCCGAACGAAAACGTGTTTTCACGTAAAAGCTAACAAAGGAAAGGTCAACCAACTACCTAGACGCGTGTTGTCTATGTGAGAACAAAACAAGATAATCGAAGCCGTCAGAAGTACACCCGGATCCGGGCCGGGTACATAAACAACGGATCACCATTCCATTATCCGGGCTTACGTCGGACCCAGTTTGTCCTGCAAACACGCCCGGTTATAATTTCTATCACGAATTTTAATAAAAATCGGGCTTTGTTTTTGGTTAAAAAAATGTGATTTTTTTTAATTACACATTCCATTGATTATAATATTTTTTGACGTGATAACGTTTTATAAATAGATTAACGCCTGAACGTCCGAAAAAGCATGACTAATTGTCACGTTCCGTCTGAGCCGAGAGTGCAAGCGCGGAACAAGCGATACAGAGGCACGATCAGCCCCCTTACCACCATCTCTTATTGCGATTCAATAACTGAATAGAATGCTTTTTCATACTTTCATACCAATGAATAAGCGACTCTATTTCAAATGGAATAGAGTCGCTTATTCATTGGAATGAATAACCAATCTATTCAATTATTGAACCGCAATAAGAGATGGTGGTAAGGGGTCTGCCTATGTTTCTTATGACGTTAGACATATCAACGCATCAACGCTTATAGTCATATCAACGCTCGCATACAAAATGCCACCCCCACTGCTAACGCAGTAACCCCTTCCTTTCTGGTGACCTCACTCACTCGCAGGAACACAACAACTCTCGAGGGAATTGCTATTTGGCTGCGGTATTCTGTTCGGTGGAGGTACATCCCTAGACTCTTCCTTAACTCTCTTTTGACAGAGCCTCTTCCGCTAGTCGCCAGGGTGTACTCCACGCGCAGATGAGATTTTGTCTAAAGATCGTAGTGAACTACCTACATCCCAAACTTATTTTTCCCTCCGGCTATAAATTCGTCATCATCATTATTACATTGACGAGCTCGGTGGCGTAGCGGTCGATGACGCGGCTTCGACACCAACGCTCGTGGGTTCGATTCTCATATAGGACAAACATTTGTGTGCATGAACATATCTGTTTGTCTTAGTCTGGGTGTTTTCTATGTATTATAAGTATGTATTTACGAAAAAAAAATGTATTTATGTTTATCAGTTGTCTGGTACCCATAACACAAGCTTCGCTTACTTTGGGGCTAGATGGCTCTGTGTAATTTGTCTGACAATATTTATTTATTTATTTATTTATTTATTAACCCGTATCTACTGCTTGATAAAGGTCTAGGACATAGGCATGTGTGGGAGTGGAGTGTGTCTTCGTCGACGCTTCGTCGCACCGCGCGTCCTTCACTCTAGAACAGAGGTTCCCAATTTTTTTCTGCAATGGAACTATAATTGATTATACTTTTCCTAGCGGAACCTTAGCAACTGTAATTATTATACAGGGCCTAGTATTTTTTTTTTTTTGGACGAATGTTTTGTTAATTTTGGACGGATCGCGGAACCGTTGTGGCCCTTCCACGGGACTCCAGGGTTCCGCGGACCACCTTTCGGGAAACCTTGCTCTAGAACTTCCTCCCCCCCATCTGCAATCGCTAACTCAGCATATATGGCCGGCCCGCTGCCACTTCAACTTGGTGATTTTGAGAGCTATGTCGACGACTTTGGCTCACAGCCGAATTTCTTAGTTTCTAAACGAAGAAATTCGGCTATAAATTACGAGAAACCAAATACCACAACAAAACTACTACAAAACTTTTATCTTTTATTAGCTAATTTTATACCTATATCCGTTTATACTCAACGAGTAGCCGAATAACTATGTGCTCCAATGATTTTCTTTCACAGTCCCTATTTGCTGAACCGTAAAACTAATCCTAAGCATGAAATCGAAAGACGTTCTCCTGAAACATGAGTAGTCATTAATTTATTCAGCGTGAACATACCTTTGACTACTCGCGCATAAAATAATCTTACAGCATGTTCATGTTACATGAAATGAAATTTATTCTGTCATTTGGCCCTTGTGGGTACTTAATTAATAATAATCTTATTTTTTAGGGTTCCGTACCCAAAGGGTAAAACGGACTCTATTACTGAGACTTCGCTGTCCGTCCGTCCGTCTGTCACCTGACTGTATCTCATGAACCGTGATAGTCACACAGTTTTCACAGATGATGTATTTCTGTTGCCGCTATAACAACAAATAATAAAAAACAGAATAAAATAAATCTTTAAGGGAGCTCCCATACAACAAACGTGATTTTTTTGCTCGTTTTTGCTTGATATTGATAACGGCAACAGGTAGACGCTTGAAATATTTCTGGACAATTTACACAGCGCCATCTAGTCCCAAATTAAGCGCAAAGCTTGTGTTGTGGGTTCTAGACAAGCCCTTCCTTTCTTATGACTTCACTCACTCGTCGGCATATGCCACTTCACCTTGATGAGAGATATGATCCAGAGGCGAACTGATAAATGTACTTAAATACATTTTTTTGTAAATACATACTTATATTACATAGAAAACACCCAGACCAAGACAAACAGACATGTTCATGCACACAAATGTTTGACTTGTGCGGGAATCAAAATGGCCATTGCTAATCATTCGACCACCGAGCGCGTCAATTATAATATATAACGAAATATTCTGTGAATATTTAGTTATATATTCAGTTTAAAAATAGGTAAATAATTAAATTAAAATAAATAAATATTTAAGGGCCCCCCATACAACAAACGTGATTTTTTTTGCCGTTTTTATAGATAATGGGACGGAACCCTTCGTGCGCGAGTCCGAATCACACTTAGCCAGATTTTTTGTCATTATGTCTATCTAAATACTAGCATTTCGGTATTGACCATTGGCGAAGAAGAAATGCGTGAAATAAACTTGTCAATGGGTCTTTTTTTTTTAAATAATCAGATCAACAACAGTTACAACGTAGTTTTTTTTTTTTAATTCACCTGCCCCCCTAGGTGGGATTTGAACCCACGACCTCTCGATGACCGGTCGAGTGCTCTTCCAACTGAGCTATCAGGAAGGTTTGTGTTGCTGACGAATTTTTGCATCTTACATTGTACTGCGTGAGTCACAGTGTGGCGTCATCAACCTATTAAGTAATTACACTACTATACAAGGCATAGCAGTCCATCGTTGCAGATGAAATTCAGCTATTTTTTGATAACACCAAACTAATTAAATTTAAATAGTCGTCTTGGCCAACTTGCCAGATATATATTATCTGGCAAGTTGGCCAAGACAACTATTTAAATAATAATAATACAATGTAGTTTGTTATACAATATTATGTATGTCAAATAATTACATCTCATATTGCATATATGTATACACAGTACTATGCATGCTACACAGTAATACACATTATGTGTGTATTATGTACTTGTAAACACATCGACGCACAATAAGCAGTACGTCGATTAGGTTCATCATCATCATCATCATCAGCCTGTATCTACCCACTGCTGGATATAAGCCTTCCCTAATGCCTTCCACCAGATACGATCCTCCGCCTTCCGCATCCAGCCGCTCCCAGCCGCTTTCTTAAGGTCGTCGGACCATCTAGAAGGAGGGCGCCCAACACTTCGTCGTCCTATGCGCGGCCTCCACTCTAATACCTTCCTCCCCCATCTGCCATCACTTACTCGGCAGATGTGACCGGCCCATTGCCACTTCAGCTTACAAACTCTGAAGGCTATGTCGACAACTTTGGTTCTCCGTCGAATTTCTTCATTCCGGATTCGATCCCGCAGAGAAACTCCGAGCATAGCCCTCTCCATCGCTCGCTGCGCGACCTTTAGCCTGTGGACCAGTCCGATGGTCAGTGTCCAAGTCTCTGCACCATATGTCATTGCAGGGAGGACGCACTGGTTGAAGACTTTTGTCTTCAAGCACTGGGGTATCTGCGCGGCGAAGATGTGACGAAGCTTTCCAAAAGCTGCCCAGCCCAGTCGAATGCGTCTATCGATCTCTTTGTTGAAATTACCCCGGCCAAGCTGTATAGAATGACCGAGGTAGACATAGTCATTAACCACTTCAATAGCTGCATTCTCTACGATAACCGGGCTAGGGATGACAAAATCGTTGTACATGACTTTCGTCTTGTCGAAATTCATCCCCAGCCCCACACGTCGAGATGCAGCATTGAGATCGACCAACATACGACCGAGATCCTCCAGCGATTCAGCCATTATGACCACGTCGTCGGCGAACCGAAGGTGTGAGATGTACTCGCCATTCACATTGACGCCCCGTTTTTTCCAGTCCAGCGTCTTAAATACGTCTTCCAGAGCAGCGGTGAATAGTTTTGGGGAAATGACATCTCCTTGACGTACTCCCCGCTGCATCTGGATAGGCTTAGACTGCTGGTCCTGGACGCGGACAGTCGTTGTCGCAGAGCTATATAACCATCTCAGCACCTCGATATAGCGGTGGTCGACTTGGCAACGCTGTAAGGATTCCAGAACAGACCAAGTTTCGATGGAGTCGAAGGCTTTCTCGTAGTCCACAAAAGCTACACAGAACGGCAAATTGTACTCTGTGGTTTTCTGCACAATCTGCCGCAATGTATATATGTGGTCCACGGTACTGTAGCCTTTACGAAACCCAGCCTGTTCCGGTGGCTGGTAGTCATCAAGCCTTCGAGCGAGACGATTTGTGATAACCCTTGAAAACAGCTTATACACGTGGGTCAGGAGTGAGATCGGTCTATAATTCTTCAATAAGGTTTTGTCACCTTTCTTGAAGAATAAGACGACCAAACTCCTGGTCCACGCGACTGGTGCGGCCCCTTTGTGAATGACGGAATCAAACAGACGTTGTAGTTCCTTTAGAACCGGAGTTCCTCCAGCTTTCAACAGTTCTGTTGTGATTCCGTCCTCACCGGGAGCCTTACCATTTTTCAGCTGTTCAAGGGCTATCCTAATCTCACCCATGCTGATGTCTGGAATGTCTTCGGTTTCGTGTCGGGTTAGCGGGGCCCGGCGATCACTTACACGAGCATGTGCAGCATAGAGTTTGCCATAGAATCTCTCCACCTCTGCGAAGATCTCTGACTTAGAAGACACGACTCGGCCATCCTCTAGCTTGAGCTTCGACAGATAAGCCCTTTCAGAAGGCTGAGAAAAGACTTTCAGCCCTTTGTTGCGCGCTATCACGTCCTCAACTTGTTTAGCACTGAAGACGCGATAGTCCCGCCGTATCAGCCTTCTGATCCGCTTATTTAAAGCAACATATTCTGTCGAAGCTCTAACAGATGCTGTTGCCTCTCGTCTCTTCTGCATAAGAGCCAGAGTTTCGCTAGAGAGCTTGGCGTCTCGAACTCTATGCTGCCGCCCAAAGTATTTGCTGCCGACTTCGTGTAGTGTTGCCCCTATTCTGTCTGATGCCTCGTCCATGTCCGCAGTGGTTTCCAACGAATTGAATCGGTTTTGAATTTCCAGTTGGAACTTCTCCGAAGTTTCAGTGATTTGGGGAAGAGTTGGACGCAGATTCGACTTCATCATACGATTAGGTTGTCGATACAGAACTCTGCGGTTGACACTGAAGTTTTGCCTAACATTTTTGTCATACATGTAGTCGTCAGTTCTATAATAAGCATTGTTATATAAGTATACTTTATCAAAGATTTGAATTGCTTTTCAGGTAAATCAAGGACTGCCTTTGGCAATTTATTATAAAACCGTATACGATTTAATAGAAAAGAATGAGAATTGTAAAACGTGATTTAATTCCATAAACTTAGGAGCAAGTTTTGTATACGATAACAAATACTTTGGGCATTGTCAAATGGGAAATCAAAACCGCTGTCACTATCTAAAGCCTTCATTCACAGAACCCGATCCGTCCCGTCCTTTACGATCATAGAATGCGTCTTCTGAACTGAGGGACTACCGCCTAAGCTTGAGGCGATAACGATAGGATTTTTTTATTGCGAAAATCAAACTTCTGACTCTCAGGTAGTGGAATGAATTACCTACCGAGGTTTTCCCAAGAGCTATGGGGGTTCTTCAAAAAAGGCGTGAAGAGACCTTTCAGAGTCAGCAACGCGTGAGTGATACCTTTGGTTGGTATTGCGAGCGTCCATAGGTTGCGATAATTGCTTATTTCCCTTAGATATAAAAAAAAATACAAATAATAAAAGCGTGTTGCAAAAATAATGGATTATTTACTAAAGGAACGATTTTAAAGCCGTGAACGTTTTTTGCATCCAGAGCGGAGCGTAGGATTCTAGAAAGGAATCCCGAGCACGAAGGCGGACTATATTTTTTATTTTTTATAAACATTTTTTTTAATTTACCCAACTTGCAGTTATGTGTTATACAGCCTGGAGGCCTACCGCCTAAGCTGAGGCCGATTCCCAGGTGAATTTTTGATTGCAAAAATAAAACTCCAGAATAGACTAGTGGCAATTGTGTTTAAATTAGCTGGCAGAAACACTAAGACCTATTTTTGGGAATCAAAATATGCAATGGGAATCGTCTTCAGCTTCGGCGGTAGGGGCCCCTATTCTGTTAATAGACAACTTATTCATACAACGTTCGTGAATTATCTATTTGGTGATTGGAACTTTTACTAACAATATCCACATTCCTAATTCAAATCACTTTTAATCCCTAGGTAGTAAAACTCTATTTTAGTCCCTGTTAACGTAGCTCCTTTCGAATAGATGTGATAAAAAAATATTTTAGACGTGGGTATAATTTCTATCACGAATTTTAATAAAAATTGGGTTTTGTATGAGGTTAAAAAAATGTTTGATTTTTTTTTTTAATTACACATTCCACTGGTTTTAATATTTTTTGACATGATAACGTCTTATAAATGGGCGAGCGAGCAGCCGTGCTTGCTCGAAAAAGCATGACTCATAGTCACGTTCTGCCTTAGCCGAGGGTGCAAGTGAGAGCGCGGAACAAGCGATAGAGAGCCACGAACGGCCTAAAAATTCAATTTGTGACGCATCTATCTCTCTTCCACTCCATCGGCCGATGTTTTCTTATGATGTTATTACGTAAACTTATCATCCATAAACCGACTTTATAGGCAACCAATTTTTTGTTTATTTCTTTACATGATATTTTATTATTTCCACAGATAAAAGGCGAATGCGCAATGTGCCAAATACATAGCTAGTTTATATTGCATGCAGTTAAACCCATCTGATACTACACTTATTGTTACTACCGCAGGTAGCAATCCTGATACGTCCGACCCTTTCCATTAATGTGTAAAACACCTTTATAAAGTAGCAAATCGTCCAATTGTCGAGGGATCTCTTTAAAGGCATTAAACGGTGAATCAAATTACAAGCTCAGCGACTTTTATCTTAAATAAACTGTAATTAAAATTTATGTATAATACTTATAGGTAATAAGTAATAACTTTTAAACTTTTGCATTGCATGTTTTTTTTATGAGTGGGGGGGGGGGGGGGGGGGCAATCGAGCTTGTGGGTCACCTGGTGGAAAGCTATCACCACCGCCCATGAAGATCAGCACCATCAAGGATTCCCCGATTCGTTGCCAGCCTTTTCAGGGAAATAATTACAATATAAGAGCCTTCAAGAACAGAGTCTCTGTTCTTGAAGGCTCTTATATTGTAATTATTCAGAAATACCGCTGAGGGAAGTTGATTTCACAGCTTCACCGTTCGTTGTTTAAAATGTCTTAGGAACTGTACTGTAGTAGACGACAATTATCAATATGATATGGATGGAATTTTAATTTATGTCGAGTTGAACGATAGTGGAACTCAGCGGCAGGTATCAAATCAATCAGCTAATCCGAGAAATCCGATGAAAATAACAACGGAAATTAACGCGATCATGCATATTTTCATACCTTTATTATTGCCTGATGTTTCGTACAGGGGCCCTACCGCCTAATCTGAAGCCGATTGCCATCGGGTTTTTTGATAGCGAGTTCTATTAAAATCTCTTCTGTTAAACACTAGTCGTACCTATAGCAAAAGAATAAAACACGTATTTTGGCATCATACTATCGCCCAATTTCTCTCGGTACAATAGCTGGAAAGGTACTTGAACGTTTGGTCTGAGGCTGTACCAAACGTTCAAACACCTTTTCAACTATAATACCGACTTACTGAAATGTTTGAAAATCGATGACGCACAGTTTGGTTTCCGTCCTAGTGTCTCCACGGACTCCGCTATACTAAGCCTAAGACACACTGTCAATTATTACCGATCGCGTAAAACATTCGTGTATGCATGTTTTTTTGGACCTGCGTCGTGACATGGTGAATTATGATATTTTCTGGGGCAAACTACTAGGATCAGGACTAACGGATAGTGTGATAGATATAATAAGTACGGTAACCAAATTATGTGAAATGGAGCGACGCGACATCTAATCAGCCCCCCTAGCCAAGTGTAATTCGTAGCGTAACGAACGTTAGATAGATCACGTGACATTTGCCAATTCTCATACTACAACGTTCGATTTTGACTTTTAGTTTGCGGTGTTCGTCAAGGTGGGCTAACGTCTCATGATCTTTTCAACCTCTATATTAATAACTTGATCGAGGAGATTAGGAGAATTGACATTAGTTCTGTTGTCACCTGAGTGGCATAGTGGCATCTGTGTGAATAGTATAAGCTATGCCGATGACATGGTGCTCCTCGGCACCTCCATCAAAGGCTTAAGGAAGCTGCTTTCAGCATGTGAGAATTGTGCTAATTCTCCCAGTCTGAAATATAGTATAGCAAAGACCTAAGCAGTAACTTTTAGATTTGAGGACCCGGAAAACGTACCCGAGTTAAAATAGGCTATTTGACCAACATTATTTTTCGGTTTGATATGTAGGGACAGGGACATCTCAATAATATAACCATAGGTGAAAGAATTACTCCGATAGCACAAAAATCTCTCGAGATACGTTAATTCAATTTTGTTAAATTAATTCAGTTAAATCACAATTTTGGACTTACCTGAAAACGCTCCATACAAAAGGCTAATAATTATGACGTCACAAGTTTGTATTTTGTATGCATCAAATCAGAAATTTGTACAACAGCTATGTTAAATATTACGTTTATGTAATTAGTATCATAATAAAAGTTATAGTATTTTTTTTTTTTGCTTCTCCAATGGAAATATTATTTTTTAATAATTTCATACTTTTAAAATGGACTTTTTCGCCCAACTTTGAACGACCCTGAAATAAGTCCTGACCCTGAAATAAAGAATGAAAGTTTGCAGATCTTTTTAGTTGTGTGTATTTTACGATATTGTTAAATAATTTATAAAAATTTTGAACATTGTCAAATAGCCTATTGTATGGTTCAGTGATTGACGTTGTACCAGACTTTAAATATCTTGGACATATCCTAACATATCCTAACTTGAATGACGACAGGGACATCGAAAGAGAACGTCGTGAGCTGTTCGGTGTAACATGATCGCACGCAGATTTGGTTGACTTGAAAGTGGGGTAAAAAGGACATTGTTTAATGCGTACTGCTTATGCTTCTACACTTGCCAACTCTGGGTAAATTTTAAACGTAATACCTATATGGAATGCTTTGAGAGTACAGTATAATAATGTCTTTCGTGGCCTCATGCGCCTGCTATGATACTGCTGTGCCTCAGGCATGTTTGCTGAAGCGAGAGTGCGTGACTTCTTCGCTAGACGCTAGCGTCTAACTTCTAGAAGTTAGGACTCGAATTGCTTCTTTCTGGGAAAAGATTCGTTGTTCTCAGAATGTGGTACTGAGCGCTGTATATAAGAACTTAGATAGCCCCATACAGACGCTGGCGTTTAATTCACCACAGCGAGAACAAAAAATTAAATTAAATAAATATGTTATTTTTAACAGACTCCAAAAAAGGAGGAGGTTCTCAATTCGGTAGTATTTTTTTTTTTTTTTATTTAATGTTTGTTATTTCCTCCAGCATTATTAAACCGATTTGAAAAAAACTTTTTTTATTTGAAAAAGAATATAATAAGTCGGCCCCAGTATAATTTTTAATCATAAAATTCAGTTCTGATAGTGTTTTTAACTTTTTAGTGGTGTATAAGATAATTTATGGAGACGGTTTTTTTTTTGTAAAAATTTTATGTTGATTGTAAATTACATTGTCTAATTGCATATTTGACTACATTTACATTTTATATTTCTATTTTATTTTATAATAGGTATATAAGCTTATTTTTATTTAATGCTATTGACATTGTAATTTAATTTTAATTTATTTCTTTGAACGAGTTTTATCGTTAAAATCATAAGTTTTTATGGGTGTAGGCATGAAAATAAAGATATATTATTATTATGTATCTCTCTTAACTCACGGGTCAGGCCCGGTCATTTGATAGGCATGCGCGGGGATATGGATCCAACGCGTAGAGGCCCCTTTGAGAAGTTTGATGTAATGTTGTACGCCCGCCGTGACCCGCTCCAGGATATGTCAATGGAACGACATACCCATGAGCAGGTCTCGGCAGGCGTTGAGACTATTGCGAAGTGTGATGGAAAATAAATGGGCTATAGAGATGAGATCTGGGTGAACTTAATTCCGGGCTATTACAGAAGAGGGACGGACGCCTGCCATAACTGCTTTTATTGTTAGTTATTTGCGGCAGGCGGTGGCTTGCCACTCACTAGATGGGCCCCCGAAATGCCAGGAAAACGACCGGGGGCAACACCGGTGTGAGTGACTCAGGGATGTCGAAAGGTGTGCTGCGCTTTCTCCGAAGTTACTCGCGGCGTGATGCCCTTTAACACTTCCACCCTTGGAGCATATAGCTCTAGCGGCTCCTCTCTGGACGGCCAATGAAGGCAAGCCAGAGCTGAGAGTCCTGCGGGCCTTCTTGTGTTTACACTCCGACCGATGAAGACACGCCGGAGACGAAGGCCCTGACCGACTCTCTGGAGACTCGGGTCCGTGGTGTCGCTACTCACACAACAGCTCGCCACACAAGCTGCCCTGCGGACTTATTATTATTATTATGTATCTCTCTTAATTCACGGGTCCAGCCCGGTCATTTGATAGGCATACGCGGGGATATAGATCCAACACGTAGAGGCCCCTTTGAGAAGTTTGATGTAATGTTGTACGCCCGCCGTGACCCGCTCCAGGATATATCAATGGAACGATATACCCATGAGCAGGACTCGGCAGGCGTTGAGACTATTGCGAAGTGTGATGGAAAATAAATGGGCTATGGAGATGAGATCTGGGTGAACTTAATACCGGGCTATTACAGAAGAGGGACGGATTATTATTATCATTATAAATATATGTAATAAACATCTTCAATTTAATCGGTGGCAAATGCCAAGTTGTCATTAGTTTAGTATAATGTTTTTGCCTGATGCAGCAGCTCCTATTATCCTGTTGACCCCTCTCGCTCACATGATCACAGCAATCCTCAAGATAATCGTTATTTGGCTTTGGTATTCTGTGAGGTGGATGTACTTCCCCAGTCAGGCAACTAATAATTTACGCTGTGCCCTACCTCAACGGATCGGCGACCGCTTGGTGTTGCTGATCACCATTGGCGGTGTTGATTGTTTTCCATCAGGTAACCCACATGCTGGTTTGCCCCCCTCTATATGAGAGGGGGGCAAACCAGCATGTGGATTACCTTAAAAAAGATAGTAATGAGCCAGTTACACCCCGCTTTTATATTAGTACATAGATTGGTATGCTAATAATTAAATAAGCAATGTCACGGACATAGCATAGTATACGAGAGTTGCCGGTAACACCATCTGTTGCCTTGCTGGTCCGTTCATTTAGATCACTAAGCCTTTCGTCCCTCAATACATCCAATATAACTTGATCTTCCCACCCCTCCTTATTAATACGAAACATGGAGTCCTGCAGGGTAATATAAAGATATTTGAAAGATCTCCTAAAACTGGTTCTTTTACAAAATGTCCCGTATGTGCAGAAAGGGTAACAATTTTATATGTTAGCTATCGGCGCGCTAAAAGGATTGGATTTGTCCCATTAGATATATTTTTCCATTTGTGCTTTGAATATTAGTTATATGTATACATATTGATTTCCATTTATAGTGTTTGTATGGACTTTTGTATAGGTAGTATGTTACGTGAGCAGCCCGTACTGAATATGCTGATCCGAAATCGCAAATGAACAATTAATTATTGCATTATATTTTTGTACCGAAGTAAACCGTTTCCGTAGGATCGCGCTGGATGCAAGCCGCTTCAAACCGGTCTTATTGGAGATCTAGAGGGGAGGCCTATGTCCAGCAGTGGACTTCCAATGGCTGAGATGATGATGATGAAACCACTGAGGCCGCGGCACGTGTAGGCGCCGACCGCTACACCGCGGCCCGGAATAGTCCTCACTTATACTCCATACTTCGGAATAGTCACTTCTTAGCATATAAGTTTTCTATGTAATTCTTTTTGTAGTAATAAATTTGTTATAAAGATTTTCGTTTTTTTTTGGGACCTTCGGCAGCAGAGCTCGTAAGTGGCGCAGTTGGTCGGAGTATGGTAACTAACAAATTGTGACACGAGAATTTTATATATTAAATTATACAAGGAAACGCAAGAGAAAAACAGTTAATAGGACAATGATGATTATAGCTTAGATAAATTCTCAAGTAAATAAACTTGATCATTATTTTTGAAAGTGAACTTACTCAGAGAATCTCTGATGGCATCAGGTAACGTGTTGCAGAGACGCGATGCTTGCAATTCAAAGGAGTCTGACATAAAGCGAGAACGAAAAAGTGGAGTATAGAGTCCAAGAGTTGTTAGAACGGTGTTCGCGATCTTTTTTTTTTGTTTTTTTTTATACTACGTCAGGTGGCAGACAAGCATACGGCCCGCCTGATGTGAAGCGGTTACCGTAGCCATATTAACGCTGGCAATATAAAATATCGCTCGCGTGCCGCCACCCCCGCTGCCAATGCAGCATCTTCTTCCTTTCTGGTGACCTCACTCACTCGCAGGAACACAATAACCCTCAAGGGAATTGTTATTTGTGCTGTATTTGTCTGCGGTATTCTGTGAGGTGGAGGTACATTCCCCAGTCGTGTAGCTTACAATTACGCTCCCTAGCACTCTTTACGTCAGAGCTTCGTTTGTCAGTCAGCAGGGTGCACCGCGTGCAGGTGAAGATGGCTTTGGTTCAAAGATGTTGATGAACCACATACACCCCAAAACAATCTTGGGTGTCTGTCTTCAATCAAAGGCTTCTGCTTTACAAAGGACAATTACGGCCGCATATGGAGTATTGTTGTCACCGAAGCTTGCACCTTATGATTCATAATGGAGCTGTGAGGATTGTTGACGTTTTCAAACTTGTCAGACGGTTTAGAACCATTTAGTCTAAGAAGAGCCTTTGCGGTCCTTTGTGTGTTCTACCGATTCTACAATGGGATGTGTTCAGAGGAGTTGTTTGACATGATGTCCACGGCCTCACTAGCAACACTCGCCGTCTCTGCGAATTCATCCCCACAATGTTAAAACCGATGTGGTTATGTTGTGAAATGAACTGCCTGTCGAGGTTTTCTTAGAAGACTACAATATAGAGTTATTGTTGGTTTTTACAGGGTCGGCAACACGCATGCCTCTGATGTTACAGGCATCCATAGACTACAGTAACTGCTATCCATCAGGCGGGCCGAATGCTTGTGGTATAAAAAAACACAATGTGTGTGAACGTAATTCATATATTTGTCATCATACTCTATCTGCTGCATACTAACTGCATACGAATATGAACAAAACCGCTAGGCATTCCCTAGTTTATAATAAATAGTTTAAGCGGCTTTGATATGCAGGCCTCATTAGTATGCAGTTCGTTCCCTGGAAATTGCATACTAATCCCGTGATAATGATCTACTAACGAGGCTTGTATTTACATTTAAATAAGGTGCATTTTGCATTTATTTAAATTCTGACATGATATATAGACTTTGTTTTTAGGTAATATATTAATTCGTATCATCATCATCAGGTCATTTTAGTCTCCACTACAGGAGCACGCCCCTTTCTCGTCTGTCCCAGACAGAAAAAGGATTTGGCCTACACTCCCCACGCTGCCAAACGGGTTAGAGAGGCCTGATCGATGTTTGGTAATGTATTTCCCTTAGTCGCCTTGTACGACATCCACGACAAGAGACGGACTGATTCTATTCTAGTCTGCCGGAAACCACACGGCATAATTCGTATATCTAATATAAATCATATAAAAATAAGAACAATACATAATTATTTCTCTTAAACAAGCTTTTGTTAATTGTTAATAAAATAAAACCGGCTAAGTGCGAGTCGGACTCGTCCACAAAAGGTTCCGTATCATTATCTATAAAAACAGCAAAAAAAAAAAAATCACGTTGTATGGGAGCCCCCTTATATATTTGTTTTATTTTAATTTAATTATTTATTTTTAAAGTGAATATATAACCAAATATTATATGAATATTCTGTTACGAGCTAGGGTTCTGGATTTGGATGTAAAACGCCAATGACAACTTCCAAGGATTTATTCACGCAGGGTCTGGTCTGCAGGTCTTCACAACACGAAGTCCACACGAAGATTCCAAATCGCAGGTCAAATCGAAGTCCAATAGTATCGCTGAGGTCGTAGGTTATCACTTGTCTCGCAGGTAGATTCGCTCGAAGTTTACTCTTCCCAAGTCCAAACTGAACTCTCCATGCGCTGCGGCGGTCGCTATTTATATTCGCCGGCAAGGGTTCTCGAATATTCCCGTATGTACCTCCCTTCGGTAAGTCATCGTAATGTCTCGAGACACATCTCGAACATTTTCATGTCATAGTGTTATGAACCTTATGTCACTAGACATACGGGTCATTACTGCTTGCAGCGAAGTATGCGGCGACTATTCTAGAAGGTTCCATTCTGGATCGTTCGAGACAGGACCGCGACAATTCCAAGCGTCTACCTGTTGCCGTTATCAATATCGAACAAAAATAAATCACGTTTGTTGTATGGGAGCCCTCTTACATATTTATTTTATTCCGGTTTTTAGTATTTGATGTTATAGCACCAACAGAAATACATCAACTGTAAAAACTTCAACTGTCTAACTATCATGGTTCATGAGATACAGCTTGGTGACAGACGGACGGACGGACGGACAGCGGAGTCTCAGTAATAGGGTCCGTTTTACCCTTTGGGTACGGAACCCTAAAAAACGAGTGTGCTGTAGACCACACAACTGAAGTAAAACTTCTTTAGCTCTACTGACTTATATCTCTCTCTCAACTTCCGTTCGCCGTTTCCGTAACGTTCTCGCCACGCATTCACCAGCTTACTCTCCAAGTCGAGCGTAGGTACGTAAAGAAGTTTTACTCCAAAAAGAACTAAAACCGAACGAACTTTTGTAATACGCGGCGACGCGTGGCAGTCCTTGTGATCGGTTCCACATTCGACTCAGAGGGAAGGTAAGGTCGCCTTGTAAGACAGGCAGAGAGTGGCCATACTGTACGTAGTTCTATTAGTACGTAGTAGTATACGTATGCTGTAACGTAAAATAGAGGCAGGGAGCGTAATTGTAAGCTACCCGGCTGGGGAATGTACCTCCACCTCACAGAATACCACAGCCAAATAATTCACTTGAGGGTTGTTGTGTTCCTGCGAGTGAGTGAGGTCACCAGAAAGGAAGGAGATGCTGCGATGGCAGCGGGGGTGGCGCCATATTTTATGTTGTGAGCGTTAATATGGCTACGGTAACCGCTTCACATCAGACGGGCCGTATACTTGTCTGCCACCCGACGTAGTATAAAAATAATTAAAAAAAAAAATAAGTATATACCTACATACTAAATTTTAAGGTATTTTTTTACTTTATTCCTCACTCACTCTCAGGAACACAATAACCTTCAAGGGAATTGTTATTTTGCTGCGGTATTTGGTGAGCTGGAAGTACTTCCCCAGTCGGGCAGCTTAATAAACGCTATGCCCTTCCTCACTTTTCTCCAGCGCCTCGTTTGTCAGTCAGCAAGATGGACCACGTGCTGGTGAAATTAGCTTCGGTTCAAAGATGTTTATGAACCGCATACACCCCAACTGCTTCCATCCATGTTTAACCATTATCAAGCGAGTAACCTTAATCACTCGCAGGACCACAACAACCCTCAAGGGAACTTTTATTTGGCTGCGGTATTTTGTGAGGGACGAGGGACGTATTTTTTAAGCTGACCGACTGGGGAATCCCAAAGGTAAAAGTTATTTGTGTATTGCAAACGTTTTTAGGCTTCTTCAGGCAGGTCACTTGGCTCCCGATGTGGAATATAAAATATATATTTATTTATTTTTATACTACGTCGGGTGACAGACAAGCATACGGCCCGCCTGATGTTAAGCGGGTACCGTAGCGATATTAACGCTCGCAACATAAAATATCGCTCGCGCGCCGCCACCCCCGCTGCCAATGCAGCCCCTCCTTCCTTTCTGGTGATTTCTCACTCGCAGGAACACAACAACCCTCAAGGGAATTGTTATTTGGCTGCGGTACTCTGTGAGGACATTCCCCAGTCGGGTAGCTTACAATTACGCTCCCTACCTATATTTTCGCCAGAGCTTTGTTTGTCAGTCAGCAGGGTGCACCGCGTGCAGGTGAAGTTGGCTTTTGTTCAAAGATGTTGATGAACCACTTACACCCCGTATAGGCCTCAATATAACAAAATAAAAACAATTTCGAATACAAATTGAACAATAGCCATCAAGTTATGGTAACTAAGCGTCTCCGACGACGGTACAAGTTTCAAGGTTCTACGCATTGCTTAAGAGCCGATAAATAATTAAGTTACAACGTAAATTGTTTCTAAAATTTTGTACCATTCAAGCCGAGACACCATTGTTAAAAATTTATGGGTACCTACTTACTCCACGCCACGTAACGCCCCCCAAATCTAAATTAGAAAGACACAATATATAAAACTACAATCAGTAACCCCAATCAATAGCTTTGCAGAGAGACCATACGTATGATTTGTACCTACAGACCTAGTAAAAGCTACACGAAAAAAAAACAATTACAAAAAAAAACAGACACTAACTTCTTCATCAGCGTCTTCTTTCTTCAATAAAAATATTGATATAGCAGATAATGATTATTTTATTATATATTTTACAATTTTTTAGACAAGTGGCTTTATTTATTTAAGAGGCTTCTTACATCTGCAGGAAGCCTTAAATAAATATAACGTTGGTAATTTATTGGATGTGTAATTCTGTTCAATCGGGTCATATGTACCTATATGACAAGAATGATGTATACGACGAGCTCGGTGGTCGAATGGTCATCAATGGCCACTTTGACTCCGAGGTCGCGGGTTCGATTCCCGCACAAGACAAACATTTGTGTGCATGAACATATCTGTTTGTCTTGGTCTGGGTGTCTTATTATCTACACTCCCTATTTATGCCCCGATTTTGGCCATCTCTAGTCCCATGTCATAGTATATTACCTATTTTCCTCTGTATTGTGACACAGAAAACAAATAAGCGCGAATATGCCCCCAAATATGCGCTTATTAAATAGACTAAAAATTATTTATTTTTTAAAAATATCGAAGAGTATTGAAAAAGCAGTTTCAATTCTATTTTTATACAAATCTGAATCAATTCGAAACCAATTTTCTACATAACGAACCTAATCTTTATATTGTGACTGCATCCATTTCTAATTTCCGCCATAAAGCGGATCAAGCCAGTTTAGAGCGGTTAGTTGCGGTTCTATGTGGAACAGTAACAACGCGGCTTGTGCAAATAGGTAAGGATTTGAATAAACAAAGATAGAGTTGTTTGTTTTAATGATTACCTAACATATTCCGAATTTTTATAGCTTTTAAGCTGTAGATATAGACACACAATTATATTTTTTACAACAGTGTTGCTAATCTTAGGTTCACTAAACCTTGGGGGCCTGCGAACTTATCCCAAAAGGTGCAATTACTTTATTATCTGATTATTAAAAGGTTGAATCTCTTAGGGGCCCGACGTTGCAATGGCTTGGGAATGGCTTCCATAGATCGTTCAGCTCCCTTACCAGCATCTCTTATTGCGATTCAATAACTGAATAGAATGCTTATTGATACCAATGAATCTATTTCATGACTCTATTTCAAATAATATTGTCATATTATGTTCATTGGTATGAATAAGCATTCTATTCAGTTATTGAATCGCAATAAGAGATGGTAGTAAGGGGGATGTTCTTGAGAGTGAAAGAGACCAGGAAAGAATTGTTGCTAACGTAGCAAGCTTTGGCAGCGGATGTGACGATGAATTAGCGATGCTTTAAGTTACAAGCAGGCACATTTTTTTTGCAGTAATAGTTTTTTGTGTGTCTCGTTGTGGTCGCAAGTACTTTGTAACCCAGGGCCGAGATAAAATTTTAAACAAATGTCACGGACATTTTCTTAACCTAGCGGGCTGTGCTCAACATTAAAAAACCGGACAAGTGCGAGTCGGACTCGCCCACCGAGGGTTCCGTAGGTACGTAGTATCATTATTAAATTTGATATTTTTCATTATAAATAAGAAATAATGCGTCGAAAAAAATAAATAAAATATATTTTGCAATGTGTACATCAAGCCCTTTCATATGATACCCCATTTGAACTAGTAGTTTCAATTTGAAATTTCGACACCCTATAAAAAATATAGACCCCCTATTTTTTTAGATCTATTTACAAATGTATAGTTTTGAGATTTATTCCTGTACTTGTAGTCTATAACGATGTTACTTGCCAAATTTCATAGTTCTAGGTCAACGGGAAGTACCCTATAGGTTTTGATTCCTTTGAGTGTGTCGAAATATGCGTTTTTTGCTGAATAAACGGCCGTAACTTTTTTCTACGTAAACTTAGCAGTTTGATTTTTTTTTAACTTCATGGGACCGTAGACCTGTGTATACAGTTCAAATTTCAGCTTGATACCTCCACGCATTCTCGACATAGAAATGTTTGACAGACAGACAGACAGACAGACAGACAGACAGACAGACAGACAGACAGACAGACAGACAGACAGACAGACAGACGGACAACAAAGTGATCTTATAAGGGTTCCGGTTTTCCTTTTGAGGTTCGGAACCCTAAAAATGGAAAATTATCCAATTTTGGTGAGTTACAGTGATAATTTATCTAGATTTTATTTCCCTATTAATATTTTAAATCGTGAACATTATTAAATTGAAGATTATTGTTTTAGAACAAATAAGTCTTCAGTCGCGTAGGCGAATAGGAGGTAGACTATGGCGAAGGCGTCGCAATTAATTTCGATTGTGCTGGAATATGGATTGTAGAAGTGTTTTCGTGTTAATGCTGTGATAATGGTGTTTTTTTTTTTATACTACGTCGGGTGGCAGATAAGCATACGGCCCGCCTGATGTGAAGCTGGTACCGTAACCGTATTAACGCTCGCAACATAATATTACACTTACACGTCGCCACCCCCGCTGCCAACGCAGCATCTCCTTCTTTTCTGGTGACCTCACTCACTCGCAAGAACACAACAACCCTCAAGGGAATTGTTACTTGGCTGCGGTATTCTGTGAGGTGGAGGTACATTCCCCAGTCGGGTAGCTTACAATTACGCTCCCTACCTCTCTTTTCGCCAGAGCTTCGTTTGTCAGTCAGCAGGGTGCACCACGAGCAGGTGAAGTTGGCTTTGGTTCAAAGATGTTCATAAACCACTTACACCCCAATGTTATTGATAAATATAATCCGTTAAATAATATATAATCCGTTTGTCGTAATTGCAAGCGCATAACCTAAGATAATTGTTGACGTAGAAGAACATGAATTGCGTATCTGCGCCTTCACATCAGTGATTATAAAATGCAAAAATTCGCCATCATGACAAATCTTCCTGGTAGCTGAGTGGGACCGATAATCGAGACCTCATTGGTACGACTAGTTGGTTGGTTCGGTTAAATACACCTAGACTCCCAAGGCAATCAAGGCAGTCTAGGTGAATTTAACCATTTTTTTAATATTTATAATATAAATGTAATATTCTAACTCCAACTTGTTTTATTGACCACTTAAACGACCCACCCGTTTGCCAGTCTATCCTCACTTATTTACAGCCGTAGTATTAAAACTTAAACCCATTTTAATTTACATTATACGTCAATAGCAGTGTTCCCCAATAAGTATTGGTGGCACAGCTAGGATTACAAGAAGTTGCATCTAAAAAAGTAACCTCTTGACTAAAATAAAAATCCTGTGTTCAGCATGTGCACTATTATTAATTATTGTCATATTATATATTTATATACTGTATCTTCTATCTAAATCATTGCCACAAATTGTTTAATGCGACTTTTTTCGCCCTTAAGGTTCTGATTGAAAATCAGTGTTGCTGATATGGCAAAAACTTATACTGAATCAGAATCCTTTTTTAATTCCACAGAATTAAGGTGCATAGTGATATGATTATAGGTACTGTAATAATTAATAGGTACCTATCTACGACTTATGTGCATATTACACCATTTTTACCACCTGTTACTATTATGTACTGATATGTTGTGGATCGTTGAAATAAATAATTTTCTTCTTCTTTCTTCTTTCTTCTAAAATAATTTAGACACTAAAACATATACGCAAACAACAAGAAATATGAAGTACGATATTTGAGATTATTTTTGAAGTAGATGTGGCAAGAAAATTGCTACTTGAAGAAAAGCTACTGTAGGCAGACAGACGAAGATGGAAGAGGAAAAATTTTTCCGTCATTGGGGAAGACTTATTATATCCAGGAGTAGGTTTTTTTTTTTATATTAGCTCAGCATATTGGCTCCGCTTCGCCTGATGGTCAGCGAAAAGAGGAGCCCCAATCGCATCGGCAACGGACAAGAGACCTTGATGTGTTGTCAGTTGACGCTGCCATGCTGGCCTACAAGATGCTTCTTCACACTTCTCTTGAAGGAACCCATATCGTATGAATGAGGAAATACGTATGCCGGCAACGCGTTCCACTTTTTAATGGTGCGACATAGATTGGAGTTGCCAAACTTTTTAGTACGCGAAGGAATGATCCCAACGGTAAACTTATGATATCGCGAGCTTGCACGTGATGTTCTGTGACGGAATGGGGATGAAGGGATAAGGGAAAACAGTTCTTCAGAGCACTCACCATGGTAAATGAAATGCTAATAATGATGATGAATTATTGACGCAAGAAAAGCAATAACTACGGTACTTGCTTCACATCAGGCATGTATGCTTCTTTTCGTCACAATTTACTAAAAAAAATGAAGTCACTTAAAAGGTATTAGAAAGCAAGCCTTGAGGAAAAGAAGCTAAGTAATTGACGCTGAATACTCGAGACAAATTACGAAAAGTTTCCTTTTTAAATTGGATATCGTCCGGTCCTATAAATTGTTACAGTTAATGTAATTTTTCAACGAAATTGAACTAAGATCAGAAGCGGTCGTAATCGTCCGGTTTTGAGAGTTAGGGGACTTATCTTGGATATACCCAATTTGAAACTGTCCTGTAATGTATTGATAAGACATATGGGTTCGGAGTGCTTAGTAGCGTGTTTTTCAGTGGTCACATTCGAACGTATTAACGTTTGCAAGACGACCAAATTGAGAATAAATTTTATATTGTGAATTTACCAGAGGCGTGTTACATGTCCAAATTAGCTGGGTTGCTCACTTGAAAATGTTAGTAAGCCACATAATTTTCATATGTAGTATGTGTCTTATAAATTCACAACATCAGAGTTCTTCTCTATGTGGTCGGTTTGTTTACGTTGACATGGTCGAACGCGAACAAAAAAACTGGTACTAATCACTCTGGTGGGTCGTATGCCATCCGACTTAGTATAAAAAAATATAGGCACATTTTTTTTGCGATTCGTAACATTGTTGTTTGTTCTGTAACAAAATGAATGATTTAAATGCCAGAGATAATAAAATGCAATGGCGTCGTAAAATGTGAATGTTCGGCAACAAATCTTAAAATTGTATGTTTTGTTTTATATTAACACTAGCCTTGTTTGCCCGTGGCTTTGTCCGCGAAAACATTTATATATTCTACTCGTATGTGCATGTAAGTCCGGACTGGACGGAGTACGTGAACTCGCAAAGTTTGAATGAGGTTTTAAGCACATCACAAACGAAACAGTTACGATTATATTTATCGTCGTATATATATATAAATAAATATGAATATTATATAGTCGTCAACCTTTAAACCCGTTTTCAAACCTCCTAAAGGCTTGGCTTAACGACTGTCCTTAATGACAACAACCGGGACCGACGCGACGGCTTAACAAAACTATAACACTCCAAGGACCCGTGCGACGCTGGCCGCTTCCACCAAGGCCCATTTTCCTCTTGACGCCGTTGTTCACACGCCCTACCAGTGCTCGGAGTTGCGTCAGAGCGGAGGGTTGTTGCCACTACTTCAACTTCCGGTCTAAATTAGTTAAATTGCTGCCAAATATATTATATTGAGGCTATTTTCAACTTAAATTTTATTTCCTCCCTCATTAGAGATATTTTAGAAGTTCAATTTCAACTCTTTACCCATTTTCATTCATTGCATCGACATCCCGGTTTTCTTTCTTATTAACATTGTATAAAATGTATACAATATTGTTGCAGGCAACATCTGCCGAAACTTGCTAATATCCAACAAAGTTCGTTCATCCCTCATTCGTTTCGTAAATAAGAAACTGTGTGTTGCCAGAAGGAATAATAATGCAGTGTTTATCACCTATTATTTGTTAGCATTGTTCATAAACTGTTTCGCTTATAACTGTAACGCTTATCTATATATCTATATCTATACATATAATAAAACAGTAAAAATAATGTGTCTGTACATTGAATATATTTACAAAAAAAACAATTGGAGGCGATGGAGACATAGTAATAGAGTAAGAATTTAAAAAAAAATGTCTGTCTGTTTGTCTGTATGTCTGTATGTCTGTTTGTCTGTTTGTACACGCTAATCTCTGGAAGTACTGGACGGATTCGAATGAAACTTTTTTTGTTATATAGCTGTTAAGCCTGGGCAACATATGGGGTATAATTTATTTTGGAAAGTGGAACACCTGATGCAGCACCATAATGGTTCAGCTTAACTATAAGAAATATAAAAATGACACCTTAGCAAAAGTTGTTCAGCCTGATGAGCATTTTCTATTGAGGTATAAAAATCCAAAATTTGGAACACCTGATGCAGAGCCATAATGGTTCAGGTAAACTATAAGAAATATAAAAATGACGCCTTAGCAAAAGTTGTTCAATCTGAAGACCATTTTTTGTTGAGGTATAAAAATCCAAGATTTGGAACACCTGATGCAGAACCATAATGGTTCAGGTAAACTATAAGATATTTAAAAATGACGCCTTAGCGAAAGTTGTTCAATCTGAAGACCATTTTTTGTTGAGGTATAAAAATCCAAGATTTAGAACACCTGATGCAGAACAAAGTTAAATTTATTTGCATAAACAACACGTGTTTACAATAAATTATAGATAAAAAAAAGTAAAAAAAACACACTATAATAGCAAATAGAACTAAAACAGTTACTTAAAATAACAATAAATAGATTAACAAAATATTAAATGTATTGTAAAAAAAAAACCGCGGGGTGCTACTTTTATTCTTACCTGCTACAAGTTAGACGCAATCGTTTTATTTTATTTACAAAGGTAACGTGGTCTATTTAGTCAGTTTATTATAGACGTGTATGCTAAAATTGAAATGGAACGATTGGTATATATTCGCACAAACCAGAAGAATAAGTGCATTTGCGGGACGCTTTGTAGCAAGATCAGAGTTTATTTTACAAAGTGTTTTAAGCAACAAGGGGAAACTGTTTTTCTTAGATGCTCCAAGAGGGACTGGAAAACATACCTGACGAGAGCAATCCACGCTGAAATCAGGCGCCAAAATAAGATCTCGCAGCAGCATCGCCAGACATTGCAGCCACATTACTACTAGGCGGAAGGACGCAAATACAATGTTCCATATCCTACTGGACTTAAACAGAATTGAAACACCGACATGCTCTGTGATACGAAATTGTGACAAAGCGAAGATGTTTCAGGATTGCTGTCTAATCGTTTGAGATGAATGCGAAATGGCCAACAGTAAGGCACTAGAAGCTGTAGATAGAATTTTACGTGCCCAAGAGTTTTCAAGAATATTAATAAATTTAGGGAAGATCTCCTTCCTGAAGTAAAGTCAATGCTTGGCAGCGAAATATAATTGAAGCTGAGATTCTCACTGGGAGTGGTGCCGGTGAAACAGTATTAATTCCGCGTATTACTACTCTTCTCCAAAAAAAATCCATTTTAATTTTAAACGTACACAGTTCTCTATGACCACTTGCTTTGCTATGACAATAAAGAAGTCACTAAAATTCGCTGGTCAAGCTTAGGACTGGTTGTTTTTCGCATGGCCAACTTTACGTGGCTTTCTGGAGAGTTGTAACGCTTCAGGTCTTTTTATATTAGCTCCCGAAGGAAAGACTCCCTTAATTTTTTTTTTTTTTTAAACCATGGTTACAATGTTAAATAAAAAAAAATACTTTTAAAGTATCACAAGTGTTTTCTTATGTATCTACAATAGTTCGTATTTTTATTAATACGCCGGAATCATTAAGTCCACGCGAACGAAGTCGCAGGCATCAGCTAGTGGTACATATATGAGATTGAATCTGACGTTTGTGACAATTGAGATTGAAATAGGTAAAATGCCATCTTCTGTATTTAAAAAATACATAAGGTAATATAGTAGTTTATGAAACTGTTGCATAATAAGGATTCTTAAAATACGAGTGTGAGTTTATCACGTGAGCCGAGTGTGATAATAGGATCAAACGAGTATTTTAAGACCTAATTATGTGCAGTTTCATACACTACTCTGTCTAATCTCATGAACTAGATGATAATAATATTTTAAATAAAACCATGAAGTTAATTTAACAGCTTCATTTCTTATTTAAGACTTTACTTAAGACTGATATTAAGGTTCTGTGTTTAGTTTTTTAATCTCCAAATTTTAGTATGAGAGTAGATAAAAATATTTAAAGCCTGCGATTACATATCACACGAAAGTAGGTACACGATAATATTTGATTTTAACGCGTACTTTAGGCAATTTCATGTTTTTACGAGAAAAATTGGCGCCATTTTGCGATGGATGCGAAAAAGAGACAGTTTGTTAAATAGCTGATTTGATAAGTATGGCGATAGTCTATGTAACTATTTATAGCTAGCTATTCATGCAACAGCAGCAACTGACGCAATTTAATATAGGCAGACCCCGGTCACTCCAACCAAATGTCGCGTCGTTTACTACTACATAAACAATGACGTCTGTGCAGAGCGTGTGTGCGTGCGGCGTCATATAAACTGTTCCAGATTTGTCTCAGATGGGAGGTGAGGCTGAAACGAGTGATCGTCAGGGAGTGGCCATACTATACGCAGTACTATTACTTATACTGTAGCATGGGTATGCCATAACCTATAGAAATATAACATCATTGATATACTCTATCTCACTCTTACAGCTGAGACGAATTGAAAAACAACTCATATGTTGAAATCTGTCAAGCGGTATAGGCTGTAGAGCATCATCATCATCATCAGGTCATTTTAGTCTCCACGACAGGAGCACGACCCTCTCTCGTCCGTACCAGACAGAAGGAGGATTTGGCCTACACTCCCCACGCTGGCCAGACGGGTTGGGGAGGCCTGATCGATGTTTGATAATGTAATTTCCATTAGTCGCCTTGTACGACATCCACGGGAAGAGACAGAGTGATTCTATTCTAGTTTGCCGGAAACCACACGGCCATAGTACAAATAAAGTTTGCTTAATTTGTGGTGGTACTATTACTTATACTGTGGTTTTGGCCTAGATGGATTGTAAACGCTATGTAAATTTTCCAGGCATATTTTAATTTGTAACTATCCCCTAGGGTCGTGTTTTTGCGAGTGAATTATGAAGTCGTTATGAAGGTTCAGAATAGGTACCTACTAATTATTAGACCATAAGTTTGAGACAACTCAGTCAAGGATTAGATAAAACGCCCTACCCGTGGACTCTAGGTAAGAAGATTTACGCCAGATATAGAACATGCCAAAGACATATACATACATATATTCGAAAAACTTAACCCTCCATTTCTCGTCAGTCAGGTAAGAAAACAATTTATATATTCTTTATAGCACATCAATTATTATAATATAGTTACATCTAAAGTGTACAAAGGTGAGCTTATCTCTACAAGAGGTCTATTTCAACCGATTCTACAGGCAGTAAGAGAAATAGCCAATTGACGGATAATTACAGTATGGCATACTTATTACTAAAGAAAGAAAATAAAAAACAGTACAATCAAATAGTGTTTTGACTCTTTAAACAATCGTAAAATGGAGTGTAAGTGGTTCATCAACATCTTTGAACCAAAGCCAACTTCACCTGCACGCGGTGCACCCTGCTGACTGACAAACGAAGCTCTGGCGAAAATAGAGGTAGGGAGCGTAATTGTAAGCTACCCGACTGGGGAATGTACCTCAACATAAAATATCGCTCGCGCGCCGCCACCCCCGCTGTCATCGCAGCATCTCCTTCCTTTCTGGTGCGCGTTAATATGGCTACGGTAACCGCTTCACATCAGGCAGGCCGTATGCTTGTCTGCCACCCGACGTGGTATAAAAAAAAACATTTGCCCGGTTTTTTGAAAGTCCGGCAAATGTTTTTATTTGGGTAAATACTTCAAGCAGGCAGGGCATACCCAAGATCCCAGCAACGTTAGCCTGGTTATATAAAATAGTGGCCCACAAGGTAATACCGTACGACTGTCACGTATCTGTCCGAATGTACTCGATTTTTCGTCTACGGAAAAATGTTACCCAAACGTCGTTCAATTTGTTATGTTATGGATATGTGACATTTGGTTATGTATTATAATAGTCGTAAACACTCCTTAATTCAATTTGTAATGCATTTATTTTATATGGAAGAACATTATTAACAACAATCTATACTAGACAATAGTGGTGGGTCGTCGACGATTTTACAGTCGACGCAACGAGACCGTTTACCGTCAACGATGAACTAGTTTAAAAAACAGTCTAATTTTCGACTAGTTTACGTCGTCGTCGATAAGAGTATTTCTTCACATAAGCGATTGGTAAACGTAGACGATCGCGACGCGACGCAACGGACTCGTCAACCAATCGAAGAATAAACTAGTTTATCTGTGAACTGTAAACTAGTTTAATCGTTCACGCACAAAAAACAGTTTTAAAAAAAACGGTTCGTTCATTCAACGCCCATTTCTACTAGACAATGGCCACTAGTTTCAATAGACTAGCCATCTCTTTAGGCTTTTAATGCCTTATTAAATTGCCACAACCCATAGTTTAAGTGGTCTAACTTGCGATGTCTAACTAAACGAAATTAACTTGTCGCACGGCGGCGCATGAGTCACACTTGTTGTCGTTGACGCCGATAGCGGGATGTTTTGTATCCCCGGATTGCAGGTAGTTAAAAAATATACTTAGACACCAGTTCGTATTTTAACAATTTATGTATTTACTATTTATTGAGTGTAATGCATGTTATGATTGTAAATGTTAATAGTGGAAGGATCAGGTGTCTATGACACAGGCTCGGCCTAGTATAGACACTTGTGTGATCGACTCGAAAAAATTGTTAGTGATTACTTTATATTTAGATACTAGTGTATAATAGATATAGGCCAAAATTGTATGCTTTTATGAAATAAAATAATAAATAAATAAATTTGCCATATTGCTGTCTCTCATATTAACAAGAAGGAAAGTCAAATTCCAAACGCTTCCTACTATTACTTATTTCATAAGATTGAATTCGTTGTGAGTTCCAAGGCAGACATAGTTTGACAAATGGATAAATAACACACGGTAATGTAGTCCCTAACTAAGCAAAGCTTGTACTGTGACTACTAGGTAACTAATCATCATCATTATCATCATCAGATCATTTTAGTCTCCACTACAGGAGCACGACCCTAGACAGAAGGAGGATTTGGCCTACACTCCCCGCGCTGGCCAAACGGGCCGGGGAGGCCTGATCGATGTTTGATAATGTATTTCCCTTAGTCGCCTTGTACGACATCCACGGGAGGAGACGGAGAGATTCTATTCTAGTCTGCCGGAAACCACACGGCGAATTAATAAATGTAATAAAATAAATACTTAAATACATTTTTTAAATCTACGAGTATATATACTCGTATAATACATAGAAAACACACAGACCAAGACTAATAGACATTTTCAAGCAAACAAATGTTTGTATTGTGCGGAAATCACACCAGCTACCTCGGAGTCAAAGAGGCCATTGGTAACCATTGAACCATCGAACTGATCGTACATAAGTTATATTGTTTTAACAAGGTTTAAACTTGTCATTCACTTATTATTATTTAAATAGTTGTCTTGGCCAACTTGCCAGAATATAATATTTTGAAAAATGGAAAAATTCACCTGCCCCCTCTAGGTGGGATTTGAACCCACGACCTCTCGATGACCGGTCGAGTGCTCTTCCTACTGAGCTACTAGGAAGGTTTGTGTTGCTAACGAATTTTTGCATCTTATATTGTACTGCGTGAGTTACAGTGTGGCGTCATCAACCTATTAAGTAATTATACTACTAAACTAGGTCCTGGGTTCAAATCCCACCTAGGGGGGCAGGTGAATTTTCAGTACTTAGGCTAGTAATTATAATATGCTAACAATTTAATGTAGATAAGCCGACGATAACAGCTTAGAGCTTAGACTTAATGAGTTTGGAAATTGCTTATGTCTCAGTGGAGTTTCTAGTTGGGCAACCAAAATTTAAGTTTTTGAAGTGAAAACTTCTTTAGCGGCGTTGTGCACTTTTTGGGACGGGTAAAAAATGTTAAACTCGCGTCAGGATCAGGACACGTGGCCTGATCGAAATTTCGTAAGACGGAGGGAGCTTTGACCGCCGGCACTGCGTAGGATAGGAAGTGATATCCCCCTCTCTTTCTGGCGAAAATGTATGCCTGCTCCTGCTGTTTATTTTTAATGTAATATAAATTGTCATATTTGTGTACGATGGCGCAATAAATTAATATTGTATTTTACCACATAAATGATAGTACTTCTATACTGATAAATAAAGCAATTCGTGCGAAATTATTCCATAACCATTCCAAAATATAAAAAAATGCACAACGTTAATGTTCAAGTTTTCAATTCTGCAGGCACTCCCGGAGTGCAACCCGGTTTTTCATTTCATCAACATCTTTGAACCATTTGAACCACTTGGTTCATCAACATCTTTGAACAATTTATTATCTTTGATATTAGTAGTATTAGGAAAGTATTTTTTTTGGAGCGTAAGTACATTCCAAAAAAAATACTTTCCAATTACTGATAATAAACAAAAAGTTTTCATTCCACCTCACCGCACCGCCGGCAACTTTACAACAAATATCGGGACAAAATATTGTCACTGTCAAAACTTTTCACCGAGAATAAGTACATAAAAATTTCAACTACCATTTTCCACGCCGTGAACAAAAAAGGAAAAATTGCGAAAAGCAAATGAGGATTTCAGAAATAAACACTCGGCGTCCGCTTCAATTTTGCTAAAAGCTTTGAAATTTTATCTTCGCTTATTAAGACAAACAATACAATGGTGTTCAAATTTTAATGAGCTGTTTATGGTATTTGTTTTCTGTATTAACAGGCAATTTTATTCAATTAACTTATAATATTCTTCTCATGCAGTAAGTTTCTAAACGTCCATTAGATAGGCAATAAGGTCAATGAGAAACAGCTGGACGAACGGACACATCCAACAACGCCCTCATGATTATGTGGGTAAGCTTGTCCTAAGGCTGCTAACGTCGAAATGTACTCGTGAAAGACCACCCGCTACCTGCCCCCTTACCACCAGCTCTTATTGCGGTTCAATAACTGAATAGAATGCTTATTCATACCAATGAATAAGCTACTCTAAGCAATTTGAAATAGAGTCGCTTATTCATTGGTATGAATAAGCATTCTATTCAGTTATTTAATCGCATAAATTAGGGGTGTAAGTGGTTCATCAACATCTTTGAACCAAAGCCAACTTCACCTGCACGTGGTGCACCCTGCTGAGTGACAAACGAAGCTCTGGCGAAAAGAGAGGTAGGGAGCGTAATTGTAAGCTACCCGACTGGGGAATGTACCTCCACCTCACAGAATACCGCAGCCAAATAACAATTCCCTTGAGGATTGTTGTGTTCCTGCGAGTGAGTGAGGTCACCAGAAAGAGAGGAAGGAGATGCTGCGTTGGCAGCGGGGGTGGCGGCGCGCGAGCAATATTTTATGTTGCAAGCGTTAATATGGCTACGGTAACCGCTTCACATCAGGCGGGCTGTATGCTTGTCTGCCACCTGATGTAGTATAAAAAAATAAATAAATAAATAAGAGTTGGTGGTAGATGACAGTCGAAAAAAATCTAAAAGAAGCATTTGCAGATGAAGGAAAAGTGGAGAACTTGGACAAGAAAGCCGACCTCAAGTAAATGGAACCTGAGGCCCTACCGCTAAACCTGAAGACAATCATTTGATTACGAAAATCAAATTTCAGCTTAAATTTATGGTACATGTGTTTAGCTTACCTGAAAGAAACCGTGGAGTTCTACCGACTAAGCTGAAGATGTTTCATCATCATCAGGTCCATTTTAGTCTCCACTACAGGAGCAAGACCCTCTCTCGTTCGTCCTAGACGGAAGGAGGATTTGGCCTACACTCCCCACGCTAGCCAAACGGGTTGGGGAAGCCTGATCGATATTTGATAATGTATTTCCCTTAGTCGCCTTGTACGACATTCACGGGAAGAAACGGAGTGATTCTATTTTAGTCTGCCGGAAACCACACGGCAAAATTTTCGATGGTAATTGATTTGATACCTGCCGCTGAGTTCCACTATCGTACAACTCACCATAAATTAAAATTCCATCCACATTATCTTGATATTTGGCGATCTACTACAGTACGCTTTTTAAGACATTTTCTACCACGAACTGTGAAGTTGTGGAATCAACTTCCCTCAGCAGCAATATTCCCAAATAAATACGACATGGGGGCCTTCAAGAACGAAAGATGAGTCAATATTTGCCTAAAAAACGAAAAAAGAATAAAAGAAACTCAATATTAAAGTACCTAAGTATGTATTAATAATTCTAAAAGAAATACGTCGCGTTGGGGGACCGCTGCGGGGGCAGACGTCGTTGACGGCCGTATCCTAAACGTAATATTTTGAAGTAATTTTATAAAAGTTTTCTTTTCTTAATTTTGTTTTAAGATTCATCTATGTTGGGGTGTAAGTGGTTCATCAAGATCTTTGAACCAAAGTCAACTTCACCTGCACGTGGTGCACCCTGCTGACTGACAAACGAAGCTCTGGCGAAAAGAGAGGTAGGGAGCGTAATTGTAAGCTACCCGACTGGGGAATGTACCTCCACCTCACAGAATACCGCAGCCAAATAACAATTCCCTTGAGGGTTGTTGTGTTCCTGCGAATGAGTGAGGTCACCAAAAAGAAAGGAAGGAGATGCTGCATTGGCAGCGGGGGTGGCGGCGCGCGAGCAATATTTTATGTTGCAAGCGTTAATATGGCTACGGTAACCGCTTCACATCAGGCGGGCCGTATGCTTGTCTGCCAACCGACGTAGTATAAAAAAAAAATGTTGCTTAGTTAGGTTAGGTTAGACTATTTGTAATTAAATTGTTAGGTTTGGAGCGGTCTCCCAACGCGACGTATTTTTTTTAGAATTATTAATACATACTTAGAAATTTTCTACTTACGTACGTACTTTAATATTGAGTTTCTTTTATTATTTTTTACTTTTTAAAGGGAATTTAGGATTTTGTGTCCGGGCTTTTTTTTAAATTTTAAATTTATTTTTTTATTTTATAGGTACATACCTACTTATTAATTATAATAAGGTACATTAGTACCTACATTTTGTTAAGTTGTAAATACATAGCTTCCATCCCCCCACATATATTTGCAGACATTGGGTATTTTCCCCACTTTTACCCCCAGAGCTTTTGCCCAGCTCAACCGATTTTCATTGAACATAATTTATCTTGTAAAGTACACGTGATGCGCTTTCATTTGAGCCCCCACTCGAGTATATTTGCAGACATTTGGTTATTCTTTCACCCCCCACAACTTTTAAACGGCTCAACTGATTTTCATTAAACATGTCTAAGAACACTCGCACATAAGATACCTTCAATACAAAAAAAAAATTGAAATCGCTTCATCCGTTCCAGAGCTATGGTGCCACGGACAGACAGACAAACCCACACACAGACACGTCAAACTTATAACACCTCTCTTTTTGCGTCGGGGGTTAAAAAGGCTGATAACAGATCGGCGACCCCTTGGTGTTGCTGATTTCTATGAGCGGTAGCGATTGTTTTCCATCAGGTGACCCACATACTCGCTTGCCCCCCTTTCATATAAAAAAAAATCGGCTTCAGCTTCGGCGGTAGAGCCACAGGTATAGCTGAAAGAAGATTCTTCTAATCCATAATGTAAAAATTATAGGCTTCGATACTTAAGGCTCGATATAGATGACTTTAAATCAATGCGTTAGATCAAGTCTACAAAAATTAACTTTCCTTATAAAGAACTTGATTTATATAATAACAAACTAACCACAGGTTCATTTAAACCTCAGTAATGCCAAATATTCCGAGCAAACAAACTGGAAATAGATATCTTTGATCCGAGAGATATTTCAATCAGCTCTCAACCATTTTAAAATAGATTTACTCTGGATTGGACTGCGCAGTTAACTTTGAAGATTTGATTACTCATTTTCGTCTATAAAAGCGCGTTTTATATGCCATATTTATATTTGGGGTTAATTAGATCAGCATGAGCATTGCCGCTCAATGTAATCTAATTAAGATTTTTTTAATTCAAGCAAATTAATACATTTTGGGCCATTAAATGAGATTAGTATATAATATAATATGAAATTATAATGTAGTATAATAATAAATGGCATTAAAATTAATACTAATAATCTTATCACATAATTGGACAATTTAAATAATAATTAGAATTATTTTTAATACATTATGTACGTAACAATTTTCGTACTGAATATAATTTAATAACTGTGACATTGTGAGTGATTAATATTGTGAATAACGTTTGACATTTTATAGTATAACTAGCAAACCCGGCGAACTCCGTTTCGCCACCAGATGGCGCTGTATGTGAAAATAGATTTTCCCGCTTTTCTTTTCAAATTTTTCCAGAATTTTCTTTGCTATAAACCTCACGGAGCCCGAGACCTTTCCAACGAATGCAAAACCGTGGAAATCGGTTCGTGCGTTCAGGAGTTATAGCGTCAGGAAGGAAACCCCGACTTATTTTTATATAGTAGATCTTATAATTTAACTTTATTAATAATTTAATTTTATAGCCATAAAATAGGCATGTAGAATACATTAGACTGTTTAAATATAAGTTTTGCTGTGCCCTACCAGGTTTGATGTTTGGAACTAATTACATATAACACATACAACATGAAATGCAAATAAAGAACTTGAACTTAATCTAATATGTACCACAGTATAAGTAATAGCACTACGTAAAGTATTGCCACTCCCTGCCGCACTCTGACTGAGCACACCTCAAGACTGAGTTTCTTAATAAGAAACGACCCGGAGTTCTTTGTAAAAAAATCAGTATTGAATTCTTTTCAAATAACTCAGCCATGAGTCAACCCAGTTTTAAGTAATTGACAAAGGAAATTAAAAGCAACAGAAATCAGATAAAAAAAATATTGTTAGGAGCAAGTTTTATGTAACGTTCAAATTATGATTGTGAAAATGCCAATACCATTAGGGCATTGATGTGATGCCTAATAGTCTTATTACCTAACCGGTTTCGCGGTTTCGTTATAAAAAAATATTTTACTTTAAGAACTCAAAAGAGTCAAAACCTTAAGATTCGGGAGAAGTTCAATGACTCGAAAGATCTCAATGTACTCGAAAAACTCTGCAAAACTAAAAGTTGCGAGTTTCGAGAATAGAGTAGAGTCTCTCAGCAAAAAACTAAAAGACTAGAGCTTTTTACAACACATAAGGCCGTCTATTCAGCAAAAAACTAAAAGACTAGAGCTTTTTACAACACTATTTCGATTTCCATATAATTACACAGATGTCTGATCTAGAAATTTCCTATCCTATGTATGTTAAAATTACTTTATCATGAAGAAAAATGTCTTCGGGTACGGTTATCATTGGAAATTAGTATTATTTATATAATTTTCATTAAAACTATTTATTAAAATTAAAATTATTAATACTAATAATTTTAATTTATTAATACAAATTTTAATTTATATTAAAATTAGTAATACTAATTATCAAATGAAACAATGCAATTGAAACATCTTCTGTACATAAAAAAGATAGTAAAATTTAAAAATATCTTCATGAAAACTACAAATTATAAATAGGTGCGCCATAAACTGGAGAGGTCATAAAATATTTATGGCCTCGTGTGATCCACAGTCAATACTTTGCCCGCTAACTACTGACCTAGTAAATCACTAAGCCGCGTCATATAAAAGTGTTTGCACTGTTTTTGTTGATGATTTTATTATCAGCTTTCGCCCACGAGTTCATATGTTCGTATTTTTAGGGTTCTGTGTCTCAAAAGGAAAAACGGAACCCATATACGATCACTTTGTTGTCTGTCTGTCAAGACCCTCTATGTCGAGAATGCGTGAAGCTATTGAGCTGAAATTTGAACTGTATACTCAGGTCTACGGTCCCATGAAGTTGTAAAAAAATCAAATAGCTAAGTTTACGTAAAAAAAGATACGGCCGTCTATTCAGCAAAAAACGCATTTTATAAACTGCTCTGCTTAAATATTTAAAATAAAATAAAATACTAGTTATAAATACCTTTAACATACTTTTAATGTTGTAATTAGTTTTCACATTACCCGTCAGCTGTTATCACTATTCTCACTAACACTTGTTGGACAAAACGAAGCAGAATATACTATGGACAGTCTTGCACAATTGAAAAAAAATATGGAAGAGATGGAAGAATTGTTTGGAGCAAGGATGGCTACATTTGAAGAGACTCTCAATCAAGGTGAAACGCAGGATGCTTCCACACTCGCAAAAGAATTTTACACTTTTAAGGCCTTGATATGGAAGGCGGTCACAGGACTTAAAATTCAGCTGGAGTTGGTACACAATACACTTGATAACATTGAGATGAGATCCCGATCAAATACACTTCTTCTTCATGGTGTCCCTGAGGCAGTAGATGAGGATGCAAGCAAATATGTGGCTGATCTTTGTCGTAACACTTTAAATATCATGGATATTCCCAGTCATCCCTTTTCTGCATGCGTGCGGATAGGCAGGGATGGCTCCTCCGGCAAGTCGCGACCAATCCTTCTAAAGTTCCAACACCAACAATTTAGAGATCAGGTATGGCAAACTAAGAAGCTCCTGAAAGGAAGTGGTCTAACACTCTCTGAGTTTTTGACCAATAGTCGGCATTTAGTATTCGTGGAAGCCAGGAAAGATCTCGGAGTCAAGGGGTGTTGGACTGCAAATGGCAAAATAGTTGTTGTGTGTCCAGATGGCAGCAAGCGGAAAATTGTGACGATGGCTGAATTTCGCTCTTTTAAAACTGAATTCCCGGATTTGAACATTTCCAATCGTCAACAGTCATCTCCACAACAGATGAAGGCATCGACTACGGTTGCAGTTGCGGATCCCGTGGGTGCACACAAGCCTTCAAACCGGATGGTTCGCTCAACAAGGCTGCAGCCAAAGGCAAAGTAAACTTTTGTTTCGTTAATTGTAAGTAAAATATTATGTAGTAGAAATGTTGAATTGCATATCATTTGCTTTGAGGTCGGTACACTTTTATTTTTAATCAATCCTTTTATTGCAAGTCAGTTTAATATTTGTCGATTTATTTGCCAATCTGAAGGTATTGTAAGGATAAATTTAACGTGCACAATTTTATATTTTTTGTAATTCCACTACCTCCTGATACTAGACAGTAAGTAAAAGTTTTGTTTTTGTTTTGTTTTCAATATATTTTTTTTTTCTTATTGACATGATGACAGTGACATTGATGCCACCGAACGGAAACAAATAAAAACAAGAACGTTCGTTCAGAAATTGCTAAGGCCCTGGAAACTAGTACTTTTGAGCCAAATGTCTCGTGTAATATTGAAATCACTACGTGTAGGTAATAATTGTTATAAACCAAATTTAAAATAATATACATATGTTTTATGGTATTTGGTTATTTATGTTTGTGTGCCGTATAAAAGATTTATTTGTATATATCAAAAATATGAAATTGTGCTATTGCTAGTGGAGTGGCCATCATGCTTTGCTGTTCATGATTGTCATTTGTTATTGTGCAATTATTGTAATTATTATTATTATTATTTTTTTCCTTGCAATGGTTTAGAGTATAACAGATATACTTGCTGATTTATGGCCTGAATGAATATTGTGATCAATGTATTATTAGTATATTGTCCACAGAGGCGTGTTCTGGTGTTGTCAATCAGTTAATCATATAAAAATATTTAGTCGCACATGAATCATTTGTAACTCAGGGGTTACATTGAAAGCCTTGATTGACGGAGCAGGACTCGTTACTCAAATGTGATTTTGATCGGCTGCCGGCGAATGTTCAAGGATACTTGAGTCTGAAGTGCAGTTTATTATTTGGTATAACTATTATTATTTATACGTATATATATTTATATATATTATTTAGTGTCATTTTGGCTTGATGATGGACGTTTTGAGTGAGGAATCAGATCAAGAGTTTTTTTCCTTATCTTCCTCTTTTGAAAGTTTGGACAATGATACGCTTAACACTCCTCTTTCTCTAGAAGAAAATCTGAATGTTACCTTTTCATCAATTACTAAGAATTTTAACGTGGTACATATCAACGCGCAGAGCATTCCTGCACATTACTCAGATTTGCTCTGTACATTTTCTTCTAATAGTGTGCACGCCATTCTTGTCTCAGAAACCTTTCTTAAACCTACTCTTCCTTCAACCCTTTATCCCCTTCCAGGCTATAAATTGATTAGGAATGATCGCAATTTCTTAAAAGAGCAAAGTGATGGAGCGCGTATGGTGGGTGGTGGGGGGGTAGCAATATATTTACGTTCTGACATAGTGTATGAAATTGTTTCGCAATCCCTCCCTGAACTATATACGTCTGAGTACTTATTCCTTAACATATCGCTGCATCATTCTAAGATTTTACTAGGCGTCTTCTATAGTCCTTCACTACATATTAACTACTTTGACTCGCTAGAGGCAGTGTTGGTTGATTTGCTTCCTCAATTTGACCACACAATTATAATGGGTGATTTTAACACCTGTATAATTAAGAATGACCATAGAACTAAAAAACTTCTCTACCTTCTAAACTCCCTTAATCTTCATCACATTCCTCTTGGTCCCACCCATTTCCCACATAATGGTCCTCCATCCCTCCTTGATTTAATCATTACATCTTCACCGGATCTCGTTTCGAAGAGTAGTCAGTTTAACGCTCCGGCTTTCTCTGCGCATGACCTAATATATGGCTCATTTAAGTTGCGCCCACCTAAGCGAAAGCATCGGGTTATATTAGCACGTAACTTTACAGCTATTGATGGTGAAAAACTAGTGGCTGATGTATGCAGCGCTAATTGGGATAGTGTTCTCTCGGCTGGTGACGTGGATGCAAAGGTAGAAGCATTCAACGCCATCATTACTAATATCTATGATGAACATGCACTTCTTCGACCAGTTCGTATTAAGCACTATCCGGCACCATGGCTCACCTCTGATATTAAAAAACTGATTATACGGGATAGGGCTAAAGTTAAATTGCGTCGTAATCCCAATGAGGTAAATCGCGAGCTATATGTCACTTTACGCAACCGTTGCAGCAAAATGTGTAGGGAATCTAAGCGTAAACACATACATTCATCAATTGACAGCACGCCCAACAAGTTATGGAAGTACTTAAAGAAATCAATTGTCCGCCCAACAAGTTATGGAAGTACTTAAAGAAAATAGGCATTGGTGGAGATCAGCCGACTGTTTCTAGCACTGTAGATTTAAATGATCTCAACAAGCATTTTTGCACGTCATCTGTTGGTCCTGACCCGCTTAGAAAACTATCCACGTTAACATATCTCAATAGTCTCCCAAAATTTGATAGTGAAACATTTGAGCTCGGAGAAATAACATCAGCTGAAGTGGTCAAGATTATAGGCTCAATAAGTTCCAAGGCAGTTGGTGATGATAACATCGGCTTGGACATGATAGATCCCATAAAAGACATAATTGCTCCCTACCTTGCTGATATACTGAACTCCTCAATCTCACTTGGAATCTTTCCATCAGCCTGGAAGAAAGCTCACATAATTCCTTACCCCAAAAAATCCGATCCAACCTCCTTTTCCGATTTTCGCCCTATTTCAATCCTACCCGTCCTTTCCAAGGTGCTGGAGCACTTTGTGCATCAGCGCCTAACTATCTACCTGCGAAAACATAACCTATTGTGTGAGCACCAGTCGGGATTTCGTGCCGGGCATAGCACGGTGTCAGCCCTTGTAAAAGTCACTGAAGATATTAGAAGCTACATTGACAATAAAGAATTAACTGTTCTAGTTCTACTTGATTTCACCAATGCTTTTAATACAGTGGATTTTGATATATTGCTTGGTATGATAGGCACTCTTAATCCATCTCCTAATACACTTTCATGGTTTATGTCCTATCTTACTGGTAGAAATCAACTGGTGAAGAGTGATGACGCCAAATCCGACTGGTGTGAGGTTAAAGCAGGTGTTCCACAAGGGGGAGTACTCTCACCTATATTGTTTTCTTTTTTCATCAATAGCATTGTGTCTTCTCTCTCCTCTTCTTATCACCTATATGCTGATGATCTTCAAATATATACGTCTGCTTCACTTGATGATATAAACACGGCTATAAATGTCATCAACAATGATCTTTCCATCATTAGCAAGTGGACTAATGACTTTGGACTAAAAATTAATCCTACAAAATCTCAAAGTATTATAATTGGCAGTTCTCATTTTGTTTCTAAGTTAAACAGCGTGGTATGCTCAGATATTTTTCTTGATGGCGTAATAATTCCTTTTTCTACCACAGTCAAAAATTTAGGCATCATCTTCGATCAAACGCTGTCGTGGGCCCCTCACATCGGTGAAGTAAGACGTAAAATATATGCTTCCCTACACTCATTAAAACGGTTACAATACTTTCTCCCCATTAGTACTAAAAGTCTACTTGTGCGTTCCCTTTTGCTTCCTATTCTAGATTATGGGGATGTGGTATATATAGACCCCACTGAGGAACTACTTAATAAATTAGAGCGTATCCAAAATGTATGTATCCGATATGTTTTCGGGGTGAGGAAGTTTGATCATATCTCGGAATTTCGCAGAAAACTTAATTTACTGCCCATAAGACATCGCAGAAATATTCATACCCTTACGCTCCTTTACCAAGTCTTATTTAATCCCTGTGCTCCAAACTATTTACTAGCAAAATTTAAGTTTCGCGAAACGGATAGCCGTTTGAGATCTAGCAATAATCCAAAGTTAAACACCCCCTCATACAACTGTCATTCCTATGCCAAATCTTTTACTATAAAGGCTGCACGACTTTGGAATTCTCTGCCCGTTGATGTGAAGATGGCCCAAACTATTCAATCTTTCAAGTCTAAATTGCTGAAGCTCTGGACTGAACCTTCGGACATGTCAAGCTAATGATATATATTAAACTAGTATTTATTGTGTATGTATGTATTATATGTATGTATTGTATCTTATTTATTAATTATGTACTGTATTGTGTAAGTATTATTCATGTATAGTATGTATTGTATATATATATATATATATATATATATTTTAAGTTCCTAAAAATATTTGTACAAAGTTATTGTAAAGTGCTTTCATATATCTACCTTGCAAAATTAGTAAACTCCTGTGAACATTCCATGGTTGACTGTAAGAGATCCCTGATGGGATAAGTCCGCCATTGTATAACATGTTTTTGCATAATGCTTATTTGTTATTGCTGTATTACAATAAAGTTTTTACAAACAAACAAACAAACAAACGAATATTTCGACACATTCTCAAGGGAATCAAAACTCTTAGGGTACTTCCCGTTGACCTAGAACTATGAAATTTAGCAAGTAAGATCGTTATAGACTACAAGTACAAGAATAAATCTCAAAACTATACATTAGTAATTAAATCTTAAAAAATACGGGGTTAGATTCCTGAACTATTTATAATGATCCTACGTACGGAACCCTCGGTAGGCGAGCCCGACTCGCACTTGGCTGGTTTTTTTTCTTGTACCACGCCAGGTGGCAAATAAGCTAACCTGATGTAAAGAGGTTTAGCCCATCATCATTCATCTTCATTATCAGCCTGTATCTACCACTGCTGCATCCTTCTCCAGTGCTTTCCACCATATGCGATGCTCCGCTTTCCGCATTCATCAGCTGCCAGACATCGGTCGTCAGTCCATCTAGAGAGGGGGCGCTACACTTCGTCGCCCATACGTGGCCTCCACTCTAGAGCTATCAACCCCCATCTGTCATCTCCCATTGCCACTTGAACTCATTGTCTCTGAGAGCTATATCGATCAGATTATAGAGATTTTGGGGTGTAAGTGGTTCATCAAGATCTTTGAACCAAAGCCAACTTCACCTGCACGTGGTGCACCCTGCTGACTGACAAACGAAGCTCTGGCGAAAAGAGAGGTAGGGAGCGTAATTGTAAGCTACCCGACTGGGGAATGCACCTCCACCTCACAGAATACCGCAGCCAAATAACAATTCCCTTGAGGGTTGTTGTGTTCCTGCGAGTGAGTGATGTCACCAGAAAGAAAGGAAGAAGATGCTGCGTTGGCAGCGGAGGTGGCGGCGCGCGAGCAATATTTTATGTTGCAAGCGTTAATATGGCTACGGTAACCGCTTCCCATCAGGCGGGCCGTATGCCTGTCTGTCACCCGACGTAGTATAAAAAAAAAAAAAAAAAAGATCACTCTCCGTCGAATTTCTTCGTTAAGGATTCGATCCCTTATAGAAACTCCAAGCATTGCTCTCTCCTTCGCTCGCTGTGCGACTTTTAGTCTGTGAACCAGCCCAACGGTCAGCATCCAAGTCATACTTTAGCCTTCAATCATTTGGATACATCTGGCATGGTTTAGCCCATAGCCGCTTTACAAGCTGTTTTACATGATAGCGAGCGCGTTGTGGGAAATATTTTTTTCTTTGATTAGTAAGCACCTTCTATCTGCTATTACCTGTAACTATTTTATATTTATAATAAAATGTAGGAAACCTGCGAAAAAATTGGTTAATACACCTTAGGTATATAACCTTAACATTATGGTAATATTGAAGAACTCTGAGGCACGGTAGAAAGACTACGGTATATTCTTTAGCGACAAATAAGTCGACGGAGTAGGAAGAGTAAGTGACAATCTTATTTTGTCGCAGTAGTGTTTTGGGGTGTAAGATGTTCATCAACATCTTGGAACCAAAGCCAACTTCACCTGCACGCACCGCGTGCAGGTGAAGTTGGCTTCCCTGCTGACTGACAAACGAAGCTCTCGCCAAAAGAGAGGTAGAAAGCATAATTGTAAGCTACCCGACTGGGGAATGTACCTCCACCTCACAGAATACTGCAGCTAAATAACGGTTCCCTTGAGGGCTGTTGTGTTCCTGCGAGTGAGTCAGGTCACCAGAAAGGAAGGAGATGCTGCGATGGCAGTGGGGGTGGCGGCGCGTGAGCGATATTTTATGTTGCGAGCGTTAATATGGCTATGGTAACCGCTTCACATCAGGCGGGCCGTATGCTTGTCTGTCATCCAACGTAGTATAAAAAAAAAGTAGAATGCTGGTGCAGCCTCTCGGCGCCATGCCGCTCTTCCATCGTCTCCAAATGATTAGATACCTTTTCACGTATATAATAAACTAGCTTTCGCCCGCGGCTTCGCTCGCGTGAAATTCGATCATTTTATTATTCAAACCTTGATGTAGCACCTTTAATTGTACTATATATACAATTATGCAGTTTAGATTTTTTCATACAACATTTTTTTCCCGCTAACTGTCGTTCCCATGGGAATTTTTCAAAATACAGCCATAACTAAAATTTATATTTACTAAGGTATGCATGCATGCTAGATTGAAAACATCTATCTTACGTGATTTAGATTTTTACATACAAAAGTTTTTTCCCGCTAACTCCCGTTCCCGTGGGAATTTTGCAATATTCTGTTGCAACTAAGCTTTAAGTTTACTAAGGTACCTGCATGTCAAATTTCAAGCGTCTAACTTAAGCGGTTTAGATTTTTCATACAAAAGGATTTTCCCGCTAATTCCCGTTCCCGCGGGAATTTCGGGAATTCCTTTCTTAGTGCACCTCTACGGTACCTAAGCTACGTCCCTTCTAAATTTCAAGTGCCTACGTTTAGCCGTTTAGGCTGTGCGTTGATATGTCAGTCAGTCAGTTTCTCCTTTTATATATTTAGATTTTCGAAACGATTTGCCACGAAATGCCGCTGCTCTTTCAGTGGGAATTAACCCTTATTCTCGCCTGCTGACGTTAACATCAAGTGACTTGACCAACTGCCCATATTTTTGGAACAAGGGACGAAGTTATTAAGGGTTAACTATTTAAAAGTCTTAAGGGCAAGGGTGAAAGGGCCAAGCTCGCTCGATTTGCTCCTTAAACAGAGGGTAACTGCGGAATAGTTTACGATCTTGCATGAAAAGACAATTATTTCGTTGTCTTGAAGATTGGAGACATAGTTCTAAAGTTGATTACTAGATGACTAGCAGTATTAGGAAATGTACGGTATGTTAGTATCATAAATTAGATATACTAATTATTGCTCTCGACTTGGCCTGTCTTTAATTTTACATTGTACCAATATGTACTAGCGAATGCGAGCAGCAGGTGTAACCCGACTTGATAAACTGTAAAACAAGTACATCAGAGGAAGTTTCAAGGTTGCGCCTATAGCAGAAAAACTCAATGAGAGCCGCTTACGCTGGTTCGGTCATGTCATGAGACGCTTCGAAGACCATGTCGTAAAACAGGACGAAACACTGCCAAATAATGAAAAAAGTAGAGGGCGTCCATTGGCCACCTGAAGGTCCACGGTAGCCAAGAACTTAAAGCTAATAATGAGTACTAACGATTTTTTCTCAACGGTGTTCGCATAGTTATTTCACAACGACCAAATATCAAGATTTTTGATTTCTATAAGATCCAGAGGGTATTATTGGTAGAGCCAAGCTATTCCCATAGATCTACTGAAGAGATACAGCCTTCTGTTATGGAAAAGAAATTAACAATTTCTTTTCCGTAACAGAATTGCGCAACGGGTAGAGATGATGAAAATATTCAGTTATAAAATAACAACCGAAGTTTCCTCGATATCTCTAGATCCGACTTTATCAAGGATGGATCTTGTTAACGATTAGTGATAAAAATATCACCTTCAATTTAAAAAAAGGAGTTTTAATTAATAAAATTACTTTAATATGACGGCATATTAAAAAGTAATTTTAGACGAATCTGCAGATCCGACTTCATATCTTTATTGAGAGAGTTTCTTTTTTTTATATAAAACAGTGTTTTAAATAACAATATTACAAACACGCAAATAAGACAAAATTCCAAGATGGAAAAAAATAACGAAATATTACTGGATAAATTTTAATTACACTGGGCCATCCATAGTTCCAAACTAAGCAAACAGTATGGGTATGTATTATACCTATCATCATCATCATCAGGTCATTTTAGTCTCCACTACAGGAGCACGACCCTCTCTCGTCCGTCACAGACAGGAGGATTTGGCCTACACTCCCTGCGCTGGCCAGACGGGACGGGACGGACGGGGGGACGGGGAGCCTTGATGGATGTTTGATATTGTATTTTCCTTATTCGCCATGTACGACATCCACGGGAAGAGACAGAGTGATTCTATTCTAATCTGCCGAAAACCACACGGCCAAATTATTATTTTATGTTATTATTATACCTTTAATAACATAAAATAATAAACAACTGAGTTTATGTTATTATAAATATAATACATAAATTATTTATTAAAAAAAACATAAAATATGTAGAAAATATCTAGGCCAAAATAACAAACATGTTCATGAACACAAATGTTTGTCTTGTGTGGATTTCGTTTTTTTTTTTAATCGAACTGTATTTTATATACCGAAATTAAAAAGTAGTTTAGCGATTAGTGACTAAAAGTACCAGGAAATTTTGCTATTTTATTTTCTCACAATGACCGTGAAAGCACTATATTTGCCTCGGAAGAAAGGACAACAGATGGACACGTCTCCTAGATGACCTCAATTTTCACTTCATTCCTCTACATTACACGTCCATCCATTACCATTGTCGCTTTAAAACATTGTTGGTATGTTTCTACAATAGAACATTGAAAAGGAACCACTTTGAAGTGAAGTTTTTGCTCTAGTATTTTAAACACAATTTTAAAAAAATATAAGTAATAGTATTACGTGCAGTATGGCCACTCCCTGCCGCTCTCTCGTATAGGCTGACCTTGCCTCCTCTCCGAGATAAATGTGGAACAGTTTGTATGGCGTCGCACACACACACGTTCGTATTCGCTCTGTACAGACGTCATTGTTCATGTACGACACGACATTTGTATGGAGTGGCCGAGGCCTAAGTATTCACGCGTTGATATATGTAAAAACCACGTTAATCTCTTTTTGAAAAACGCCATGCATTATCTTCCTTCGAAAACAAAATCTACCATCGCCCTGTTTTTTTTTTAAAGAGAATGTGCGTGTATGTATATGTATGGTGTATGTAATAATGTAGTATACAAGGGGTTTATACGGGTGTATATATTTTTTTTTTTAAATGAGAGGTGGGCAAGCGAACAGGGTCACCGATCCGTTGCCAGCCTTTTAAGGGAAATATTGACTCTGTTCTTGAAGGCCCCCATGTCGTATTTATTTGGGAATACCGCTGGAGGAAGTTGATTCCACAATTTCACAGTTCGTGGTAGAAAATGTCTTAAAAAGCGTACTGTAGTAGATCGCCAAATATCGAGATGATGAGGATGGAATTTTAATTTATGGCGAGTTGTACGATAGTGGAACTCAGCGGCAGGTATCAAATCAAATAGCTCATCCGAGCACTCCCCGTTGTATAATTTATATAGAACGCAAAGAGATGCAACATCTCTGCGTGTAGAGAGAGACCCCAGCCGATCAGAAATCATTGGGTCACCAACGATTCGAACAGCTCTTCGTTGTATGCGGTCAAATGGAGCAAGTAAGTACTGGGGCGCACCAGCCCAGAGATGTGAACAGTATTCCATATGAGGCCTAACTTGGGCTTTATACAGTTGAAGGCGATGCTGTGGTGTAAAATACCGTCTGGCTTTACAGATGAATCAGAATAAATGATATATATGTATCTGTGTGTACTTATGTACGTTTAGTTTTTGTTACGACCTTCTGTTACGTTTTCATGCGCCACTTAGCCTTGTCTTTGAATTTTTTTCCTTTATGCTAAGGTTGCCTGAAAAAAAATTGCATTTGCGATGAGGCCGCCTATTGTAGTCCTTTAAGTGTATTATGTTATTTTATGACAGTCATTTCATGTTGCAACACGCGACGTTATGACCTTTAACACTTCCACCCATAGAGCATATTGTTCTAACGACTCATCTCTAGACGGCCAATGATGGCCAGCCAGAGCTAAGAGTCCTGCATTGGCATGGGCATTCTTGTCTTTACACTCCGTCCGATGAAGACACGCCGGAGACAAAGGCCCTGACCGACTGTCTGGAGATTCGGTACCCTTGGTGTCGTTACTCACCACAGCTCGCCACAAACTGCAGTGCCGGGGCGTATTATTATTCATTTATTGATATTTTTTCACAATTTTTTACCTTTTTAAATAAATAAATATTGTTAGACAAATTGCACAGCGCCATCTAGCCCCAAAGTAAGCGAAGCTTGTGTTATGGGTACTAGACAACTGATAAACATACGTAAATACATTTTTTTTTTAATACATACTTATAATACATCCAGACCACGACAAACAGACATGTTCATGCACACAAATGTTTGTCCTATGTGGGAATCGAACCCACGAGCGTTGGTGTCGAATCCGCGTCATTGACCGCTACTCTACCGAGCTCGTCAGTAAATACAGTTATAAAATTCATTCAAAAATATGAAAAAAACGGGCGCCCGCCGGTAGCGGAGTGAAGACCCAAACTACCGGTGATCAGCCGAGCGAGAGCCTCTCAAGGTGGGTCGAGACTCTTCGCTATTAGTCCGTTTACTGACACGACTATCGGAACAATAATCGTTGAGTCCACATGCTACATGGCGGTAACCTCGTGGGCCAAGTCCAAGTACTTGAAAGTTTCTTATTATTATTATTGTATTTTAGGTATACAATATTATTTATTTATTATTTCATACACAGATTTTCTTCGTTCCTAATGGTTGACTAGTAAAGCTATTAGCATTAAAACTTAATGCTAATAGCTTTCTCCTTTTGTACCAATTTATTTTAGCAATAAAGTTTTAAATAAATTAAGCTAGGCAGGATGTTTATAGTATGCGGGAGAATTTTTTTTGAGGTGTAAGTGGTTCATATACATCTTTGAACCAAAACCAACTTCACCTGGACGCGGTGCACCCTGCTGACTGACAAACGAAGCTCTGGCGAATAAGAGAGGTAGGGAGCGTAATTATAAGCGACCCGACTGGAGAATGTACCTCCACCTCACAGAATACCGGAGCCAAATAACATTTCCACTGAGGGTTTTGATGTGTTTCTGCGAGTGAGTGAGGTCACCAGAAGGGAAGGAGATGCTGCGTTGACAGCGGGGGTGGCGGCGCGCGAGCGATATTTTATGTTGCAAGCGTTAATATGGCTACGGTAACCGCTACACATCAGGCGGGCCGTATGCTTGTCTGCAACCCGACGCAGTATAATAGAAAAAAAAAAACTAGGCAGGATGTTTATAGTTTGCGGGAGAAATCTGCATCTGAACTGCACTCTGTTTCAGAGAAGATTTCTCCTAGTGGTCGCGTAGAGTGCTACACGACCACTTCGGTTGCAAAATGTGAGTATGAATTCCGTACCGATAGCGAACGGTGCGATTGGAGAAGGAAACTACTCAGCTTGAGCGTGTTTTTTTGTCATATTCGATCTCCCCGCTCGCGTAAACATATGTTCTATAAAAAATAGTTTCAATATTTCACTTCAATGAAACGGTACATTTTCTTACGGTCGGTACTGAGAAGTTTAGAACCCGACCTTAGTATCGGTTTATTACCGTTTTCCAAACTTTAGCGATATACTCATAATATCTAAAATCCAGAGTTATTTAAAATCTTTTTTTTTTTTATTTGATATGTGTTAACATTTACAAGCCGACCAAATTGAGAAAAGTTTCATATTGTGAATTATTTTTTTGTTTGATTCGATACCTGCCGCTGAATTCCACTATCGTACAACTCGCCATAAATTAAAATTCCAGGCAATTTGATCTACACTACTTTGCGTGCTTCCGCCACCAATCGGTTGGTGGCGGAAGCACGCAAAGTAGTGTAGATCAAATTGCCTGTAAATTTGACTTCCGCAAAATAACACCTGAAACAATTAACTAATTAAAATTCCATCCATATCATCTTGATAATTGACGATCTACTACAGTACGTTTCCTAAGACATTTTATACCAAGAACGGTGAAACTGTGTAATCAACTCAACTTCCCTCAGCGGTATTTCCGAACAACTACGACATGGGTGCTTTCAAGAACAGAGTTTTCATTTTCCTTAAAAGGCTGGCAACGGATCGGCGACCTCTTGGTGTTGCTGGTCTCCATGGGCGGTGGTGATTGCTTTCCACCAGGTGACCCACATGCTCGTTTGCCCCCCTCTCACATTATATATATATACAAATTAGCCGGGTTGCTCCTTTCAAATAGCCTTCTGAAGACATCCTAATAGGCACAATCGATAAAACACAAAGTGAGGTAAAGTCTCTTAGACTTTACCACGAATTTGTAAATAATTGTGGTATAACATGTAACAAACAGTAAGCCGTTTAATTTCTTAATTGTTAGACATCAAATATTGTCGTACGTAACCCAAATATTGTCACAATGTTTTGGTGTACCAAGTTCAGACGAAGTTGCCGAAGTCACACGCTTGTCGAATTATGGCGACGTTACGATCCGAAAAGTAAATAGTTTCAGTGTATAGTTTGGGGATAATATGCATATTAGTGCCGTGTGGTTTCCGGCAGACTAGAATAGAATCACTCCGTTTCTTCCCGTGGATGTCATACAAGGCGACTAAGGGAAATACATTATCAAATATCGATCAGGCCTCCCCAACCCGTTTGGCCAGCGTGGGGGGTGTAAGCCAAATCCTCCTTCCGTCTAGGACGGACGAGAGAGGGTCGTGCTCCTATAGTGGAGAATAAAATGGACCTGATGATCATGATGATGATGCATATTAAGGGATCACATAAGTTAAGCAACGTCGACTACACCCTGTCTATGAATGAGTTGATTTATCTCGCGGTCCAGAGAACACGTTAATCCATTGCTTATGTTGTCTTTAGATGCGATAAGCCAAGTTAGTGGCCTTTGGGCGGTTTGAAAACACTGGCCCCCGCCAACCCGCAGTTGGGCAGCGTGGTGGAGTATGCTTTAGTTCTTCGACTGTGGGGAGTATCCCAGCAGTGGCCTGACATGTTGATATAATTATGCATAATGTAACGACATGAAAATAATGATCACTACAGCCCTCAACGGAATTGTTATTTGTGAGGTAGAGATTAGCCGTGTGGTTTCCGGCAGACTAGAATAGAATCACTCCGTTTCTTCCCGTGGATGTCGTACAAGGCGACTAAGGGAAATATATTATCAAATACCGATCTGGCTTCCCCAACCCGTTTGTCCAGCTTAGGGAGTGTAGGCCAAATCCTCCTTATATAAAAAAGACGAGAGAGGGTCGTGCTCCTGTAGTGGAGACTAAAATGGACCTGATGATCAGGTGAGATACTTCCCCAGTCGGGCCACTTACAAAAACGCTGTACCTTACCTCTCTTTCGTCTGAGCCTCTTTCACTAGCTGGCAGTGTGCACTACGTACAGGTGAGGTTAGCTTTAGTTCTAAAGATCGTGATGAGCCACTTACACCTTTTAAAAAACCTTACAAGATATCAAAAAGCCAACCGATCAGGCCATCTTTACAAATGAAATCCGCTCCAAAAATTCGAGCAGGCAGTTGGGTCGTGAGAAATGTGTTCGCATTTTTCCTTGATGTCGTCGTCGGCGTTTCCGCCGATTTCCATACAAATGGGCGCGACCGAGCACGGCTCAGGTACGCAATGGCGCTTTATTAACACTTCAAGTAAATTCTGGTAAAATGAGCAATTTGTTTTTGATGCTATATTACAACGAAGGAAATTAGGATCGAGACTCATTGTTGGAGTAGATTATGAATGTAGATCTGAAAGTCAGCACGTTAAGTAGGTAGCAGGTAGGTAGATTTTAAGGTTTTTTTTTTATATGTGAGGATGGCAAACGAGCACCTGATGGAAAGCAATCACCACCGCCCATGGAGATCAGCAACACCAAGGGCTTGCCGATCCGTTGATAGCCTGTTCTCCTTTCTTTCCTTCTTTCTGGTGACCTCACTCACTCGCAGGAACACAACAACCCTCAAGGGAATTGTAATTTGGCTGCGGTATTCTGTGAGGTGGAGGTACTCCCCCAGTCGTGCAGCTTAAAAAATACGCTATGCCCTACCACTCTTTTCGCCAGAGCCTCGTTTATCTGTCAGCAGGGTGCACCACGTGCAGGTGAGGTTGGCTTTGGTTCAAAGTTGTTGATGAACCGCTTACACCCCAATGGGTGTAATTGACTCGTTCATTGAATAGCAGAGTGCACCACTTGCAAGTGAGGGGGGCTTTGGCTCAAAGAAGACCATCATCTATGTAGAACTTTATCACATGGGCAGATCCTACCCTGCGCTTATCCTCTCTTTTTGCCAGAGTTTATCCTCTCTGTTTGCTAAATCGGCAGAGTGTATCACGTGCAGGCGAAGTTGGCTTTGGCACTACTGATCTTGACGAGTCCACACCAAACCCCACTTACCATACCACTTAAAGGAGCTAAAGTACAATAAGAATACTCTTTGTTACCCCAAAATTGGTCTTTGGAGACCCAAGAGTATTCTTATTTTGCTGCAACTTCTTTAAGTGGTATGGTTCTTCATCAATCGATATGCCGTACTATCTTTAGCCAGAGCCCCATTCGTTGCGAGGATATGTAGATAAGTTTTTGTAAATATGAATAGGCTTGTGAACCATTTTTTTTTTTCGATTTGTTATTTAAAGACGTCACAATAGTATAACTAAAGGTGAAAGAATTACTTCGATAGGCTAAAAACTTCTCGAGATATGATAACTTGACGATCACAATTTTGGACTATCCCGAAAACGCTCCATACAAAAGGCATACAGTATTATGACGTCACGATACGCTATTTTATATGCATTAAATCAGAAATTTGTACGACAGCTATGGTAAATATTGCGTTTATGTAGCTAGTGCCGTAACAAAAGTTATAGTATTTTTTTATTGTTTCTACAATGGTAATATTTATTTTATATAATTTCATACTTTTAAAATGGACTTTCCCACCAAACTTTGATCGACCATAAAACACGTCGGACATAAGTTATTAAAATTTTGAGATCGCAGATCGTTCTACTTTTATGTATTTTACGTTACTGATAGAGAGTTTTTATAATTTTAGAACATTGGTCACACGCCCATTATATAAGCCCTAAGTCAACCCAAAAGATAAGTATTGAGAAAAAAGTCGCAGTAAGCAGTCACAAAATAAGAATGTTATTCGATTTAAAGTCATGTACGTAATTTATTTATCTCCTTTCGACTGACGTCAATTATTTTTTCATCAGTTGACGTCAATAGAAATTGTATTATGTAAATGTTTTGTTATTATAACTCCCCTTCGTAAGTTCTAATAGACCTTTTTAACCTTTAAAGCTTGTGGCAGTTCGCTTGACGATAAAGGTGGGTTTTAACCAGTATGTTCGCACGTCAACTGCCCTCCAATATTTTTGCCGTTTGTTCCAGAGCTGCACTGCGTGAATAGTTAAACAATGGAATGTAGTTTGGCTTCAAAATTGAAACTTCTAGCTGCTCCATTGCCATCTTTAATGCATGGGCTCGGAGCAGCCGTTAGCCGGCTTTTCCCCAAGAGGACAAACCGGCAAACGAATGGAAATCCTAGGAAAGGCATACCCGGACCTGGAGGACTACCTTGTTCTTCCCAATATGCGGCATACTGAAGTACATGGAACATGTCCCCAGACAGTCATGGGAGAGTGACTAAAGAGTTAGGGAGAGCACAAAAGATCTATGAGGGTCGACATGTCACCGGTGCTGCATGCAGCACTGGACCCAATCTAAGATAAGATAAGATAACAGCAAGAGGACGACGGGCGATCGTTTCCGTCAGTCCGATGACCCTACCATAGGCCAGATGTATCCGGTATAGGCGTATCCGGGCGTTAAGAAGTGAGTGTGTCTTACAGCTCCGGTACCTGTCATAAACATCAGGTAGCCAGTTATCTGGCGCCCAAGTGTGGGTACAATCACACGAAGTAACCGAGAGACTCTCTTTAGGGGAGTCTTACAGTTCCGGTACCCATTATTAATTATTAATTGGGAGTGGTAGTAGAGCCCCAATGCTTGAGAAACCGAAAGTCGGTCGCCACGAGCTATTTGACTTAAGAGTTCCCAAGTATTTGGCGTGTAAGTGGTTCATCAACATCTTTGAACCAAAGCCAACTTCACCTAAACGCGGTGCATCCTGCTGACTGAAAAACGAAGCTCTGGCGAAAAGAGAGATGGGGAGCGTAATCGTAAGCTAACCGACTGGGAAAGTACCTCCACCTCACAGAATAGCGCAGCCAAATAACAATTCCTTTGAGGGTTATGTTTCTGCGATTGAGTAAGGTCACCAGAAAGAAAGAAAGAAGGGACGCTGTGTTGACGGCGGGAGTGGCGGTGCGCGAGCGATATAGCGGTTGCAAGCGTTAATATGGCTACAGTAACCGCTTCACATCAGGCGAGCCGTATGCTTGTCTGCCACCCGACGTAGTCTAAAAAAAGTAAGGCCTGCTAGTAATCCGCTTTGAGTGCCTGGTTGGTTTACTGGGCTCGATAGCGGGGCGAGTAAAGATGCTCTTGTCTGGTCGGTTTACTGGCGAGAGATTCGCAATCTTGTGATATAACCGAAAAGTAGGTGCACAGGGAAGCATTAGCTGTAGGCTCAGGGTCATCTTTAATTCTCTAAATTTACTCTAAGATGTAAATATACCTTATGTATAATTAATCCCATTTGTAATGACTTCAATTTTGTCTAATTCATTCTCTTTAGTGTCTGCCATTTTCTACAAGCCTTTTGTTAGCAAAGGGACGAGTGCTTTGGCCTTTGTGTTCTAATGAGTGAGCAAAGTCAATGAAACACATTACGCTTTAAAACGGGCGCAAAGAAACGAGTTACACCTTTCTTTAAAACGTGATTAGGAACATCTAGCAACATTTTGAATTCACCTGGCTTTTTACTGGATCTGTTTAATTCAGTGTTACCGAACCTGGGGGTAATTACCCCCACAGGGGTAAAACGGGGTTTCTGTAAGCGGTAAAGCTGATGAAAGATAACAAATTAGTTCAGCTTCAGACCCATAAGATAAAATAAGGAGGGGGTAAAATCAGTTTCTTAAATTGGTCATAGGGGTAACTCTATGGAAAAGGTTAGGAAACACTGGTTTAATTGTTAGAAAGATAAATAAATATTGTCAGTATAAATAAATATTGTCAAACAAATTACACAGCGCGAACTAGCCCCAAAGTAAGCGAAGCTTGTGTTATGGGTACTAGACAACTAATAAACATACGTAAATACATTTATTTTTTTGTAAATACATACTTATGATACATAGAAAACACCCAGACTACGACAAACAGACATGTTCATGCACACAAAGGTTTGTCCTATGTGGGAATCGAACCCACGAGCGTTGGTATCGAAGCCGCGTCATTGACCGCTACGCCACCGAGCTCGTCAAACAAGCTCGGTGTTTGACGAGCTCGGTGACGTAGCTAAGATAGATAACAGCTTCTTTCAATCACTACAAAATCATATATATTAAAGAACAAAATAACAATGAATGTACAAGAAAAACATACCTACTAAATAATAAGAAAAGAAAAAAAATTACATGAGCCACAGAAATACTAGGTAAGGTTATGTTTTATATCAACTTTAGTCGCCAAGTCAGTATAATAGTCGCCCAGTCTCACAACTTTAGATGTTCGGTTTATTACTACCCATAAGAAAAATATATAAAATAATGAAATAACAAAATAACTGAAGAAAGAGGCTGTGGCCAAAGAGAGGTATTGTTAGTGAGTGAACTGTATTAGCTAAATAAAACTGGTTAATCTTTGGAATAATGAGTTATAATATAGGTAATTAGATGCATTTACTACAAAGCCGACATTAGAACACGAAAAGTCACAATTTCATATAAAAAACATAGACATTAAAAAAGGTAATATAATAATCTTACGGCCAGGCCGTAACAGGTATGGTACAGCGTATTTGTAAACTGCCCGACTGGGGAAGTACCTCCACCTCGCAGAGTAGCCAAATAACAATTCCCTTGAGGATTGTTGTGTTCTTACGAGTGAATGAGGTCATCAGAAAATAAGGAGTTGCTGCATAGCCAGCGGTGGTGGAGGCGCGTGAGCGATAATTCATGATGCAAACGTTTATATGGCTACGATACCCGTTTTACATCAGGCGGGCGTACACTTGTCTGCCACTCGACGTAGCATAAAAAGATAAAAAGTTTGTAAAGTAGACGCAATGTTAAAATATGTTTAACTTCGTGAAGTGAGCCTTCCATTAAAGTGAATACAGTATTTTTATTTTGCATCTTATGTATAGGCACATAGCTACATGTCATCATAATCATCAGTCTGTATGTATACACTGCTGGACATAGGCTTTCCCTAACGCCTTCCACTACATGCGATCTTTTGCTTTTCGATACCAACCACTTCCGGTCGTTCCCTTGAGGTCATCGGTCCATCTAGAGCAGCGTTTCCTAACCTTTTTAATGTTGTTACCCCTATGACCAATAAAGGAAACTAGTTTTACCCCCCTCCTTAGATTACATTTTATTGGCTTGTACAATATCTTACCTTTTATCAGCTTGATTACCCTTACAGAATTCATATTTTACCCCTGAGGGGGTAATTACCCCTAGGTTCGGAACCAAGGATCTAGAGGGAGGACGCCCAGCGACTGATTAAGAGTTCTGACCGCCCTAGGCTAATGAGGAAGAGACACCGATGCGCGCTTTTTAAAATTTATTGTTAAAATCAGTGGCTCCCAAGCTTTTTCAGTTCACAGCTGTTCACAGCGCATTTAGTTTTAGTGTTTTCTTTAGTTATAGTCTTCTAGTTGAAATTTGTAGGGTAGTTGCAATGATGCTAGATTAATAGTGCATGCGAAGAAACGATTTCAGCGCGCCCCCTCCGATCCTCGCGCCCTAGGCTTCAGCCTAATTAGCCTAAGGGTTAATCAGGCCCTGAGGACGCCCAACACTGTTGCCCCATATGAGGTCTCCACACATACGAAGACTTTCCTCCCTATCTGTCATCACTTATTCGGTAGATGTGACTGGACCACTGCCACTTCAGCTTGCTTACTCTGAGAGCTAATTTCTTCGTTTCCGAAATACCGAGCATAGCTCTCTCCATCGTTCGCTTTCAATATATTCACCAGCCCAACGGTAAGAGTCCAAGTTCCTGTAAGCTGAGATGAACCTACATGTGCCTTACAGATAAAAAAGTCGCGATATGACAAGTTCACCGTTGCGATCATTCCTTCGCGTACTAAAAAGTTTGGCAACTCCTATCTATGTCGCACCATTAAAAAGTGGAACGCGTTGCCGGCATATGTATTTCCTCATTCATACAATATGAGATCCTACAAGCGAAGCGTGAAGAAGCATCTTGTAGGCTAGCTTAGCAGCGTCAACTGACAAGACATCAAGATCTCTTGTCCGTTGCCGATGTGATTTGGGTTTTCGCTTACCATCAGACGAGGCTGAGCCAATATGCTGAGCTAATATAAAAAAAAAGAAATTTCTGAGTTTTTCAGTTAACTTTGTTACTCCTGTATAAAGTAAACGAAGCAATAACCTCACAGAGCGGTCTTGCACTATCGGATAAATTGCATCAATTTACACTAAATCTTATTTCAATACAATTACCAGTAATAGATCGGTACTTCGACCCGTCATTGTCAATGCACCGACTTGCATCGGAAAGCGTACATTGCTTTTGGTTCTTTATTAAATTCATTCTACGCTAGATTCTCTCCGCTTCTTCGTCTCACGTAAATAACCTACGTTGATAAAAATATATTTTGTGTTAATCTAGATTATTTTCATTACATACTTAATTAATTTAATTTGATTAGCTATTAATTCTAATATTTTGCATGCCTAAATATAAAGTGTAATTAAGTTACAAAACTAAAATTACATATAAATATCTTAAAATTAAATTTTAAATTAATATAACTACATTAAAAACTAAAATTATAATAAAATACACAGAATATAATACGTTATAATAAAATACCTAATTGATACAAAAAAAAAATTGGTATAAACGTATATATTTAATAGATACAAATTCTACAGCCTCTGGTGTCATACCTTTTCTACATATTAGGTAATTCGCTGTGCCCGCGACTTTGTCCACGCGGAATAGTTTTTTTTTTTGTTATTTATTTTTATTAATAAATATTTAAAAAAAAACTAAAATAAAAGTAACCTATGTTACTCCTTATTACATCAGCTATCTGCCAGTGAAAGTCCCGTCAAAATCGATCCAGCAGTTTCAGATATTAGCCGGAACAATTTTTGTAAAAAATTGTTCCGGCTAATATTTGTAAAAAATTTGTAAAAAATTTGTAAAAAAAAATATTTTGGTATATGTACTGTGTATACATTCATATGCATTTAGTAAAAAGCGCTTATTTTAATATAACAGACAGACACTCCAGTTCTATTTATCTGTATAATGTATAAATATAATAACCATTTGAACATATTGCTCCCGTAGCCTCCTTTTCCTTTCCCCCTATTCCGCAAAATAATCTGCTTATAATTCGTAAAGAAAAGTTATACGGTTCTGAATGGTCATGAACGAAATAAGCGCCGGAGATTTAACTTTGAAATCTTATCTAATAATAATCTGTGGAGGTTTCTGAAATGCGTAATTTGTTTTATACTAGCGACTGCACGCGTATTTGTCTGCATGGTCGTATTAAAACAAGACAAGTATAAAGAAAAAATAATAATAATTAAGCTTTTATTCTACACTGTCTTTTACTTTGTTTTTAATAATAATATATTTTTCCTAATAACTTTGAGAATATGTGGACAAAGTTCCATAATGATTGGTTGAGTAGTTTCGGCGTAAAAGCGTAAAAACAAACTCAAATTCACATTTATAATATTTAGTAGGGATTAAGAAAAACGAACGGACGGAAAGAAAGAAATAGCTAAATAACAATTCCTTTGAGGTCGGTTGTGTTCATGCGAGTAAGTGAGGGCACCAGAAAGGAAGGAGTTGCTGCATTGGCAGCGAAAGTGGCGGCGCGCGAGCGATATTTCAAGTTGCGAACGTTTGTATGGCTACGGTAACTGCTTCACATTCAGGCGGGCTATATGTTTGTCTGCCACCCGTCGTAGTATAAAAATAAAAAATAGAACTAAAATTTTTATTTACCTCGTTCATAACGCCATTTTCATTTGACTATTTTTGGAATACAGGGGTACTGAGACGAACTTCTTAGCTTCCATGGATTCACCGTACGGGTGCCGGGTCCATCGTGTGGCAGAGAGAGAAACCCCAAATAGATCCCGAGACTTGTGACACGGGTGTAGGTTTAAGGGGCCCCTTTCCGACGTACATCAACACTCACCTTCACTACTTGTGTTTCTCTCCATGCCCTGCCAAATCTGGTATGAACCTGCTAATGCAGCTTTAGATGCTCGTTCTGGTATAGAACTTACTGCACTTCTGGACAAGCCAAGGTCTTTCAGCAGGTTTTGCTGGTATACCTCTCGCTCATACTTCTACAGCGTATAGATTAACTACATAGCCGCTTTTTGTTCATTCGTTTAGGAGGTCATAATATTTGTTTTGTTTTATCGCGTGGTCTTTGGTATGTTAGTTTCCCACGGTACGGTAAGCTCTACAAGTACTATGCGTTTTGTAGCTCTGGAAAAAAGGAAAATGTCCGGTCTTGATGTCGAAACACCCACATCCTCTAGGATTTTATAGTGCTACTGTAATACTGGGGTACGAACTCACGGGCGCAAGCTAGTTATTATTAAAAAACAGAAACCAAATTATAAGTTAAACCACAGTATAAGTAATGGTACTACGTACAGTATGGCCTCTCCCTGCCGTTGTCTCGTGTCCACCTCACCTCTCCTCTGAGACAAATCTGGAACAGTTTGTATGGCGCCGCGCCGCACGCATACACGCTCATTTTCGCTGTGTACAGAAGTCATTGTTTACGTAATAGTGAACGACGCGACATTTGTATGCAGTGGCCGGGGTGTGGTTAGACATCCATCAATACATACTACCAATACCGTGCAGTAGTTTTTGCGGGTACAATCTAACAGACAGACAAAAAAATAAAATAAAAAAACAATTGGTTTGACTTCTATTCCACCTAATAATATTGCAATAGTGCAAGTGATCCTGTCGTCCGTTGATCTATTAGTTATTTCTAAATTCTACCTACATTTTGTGTAACATTTAACAATAACAGAAAATGATATCGGACATTAACTTTAGTTTTAAATTTAATTATAGTTTTTCATGTAAGCGATGTGCAAACGTCTTAATGAAAATAAAGATATATTAAACCGAATATTTCTCATATTATCTTTCTTTAATATTTACATACATCAGTCAGTTACAATTTTATTATATGAGTATGTATAGGGTGGAAAATAAACACGGGACTCGGAGGAAAATTGTACAGGTATTAGTCGATATTTTTGTCTCTTGACTGCCGTCGTCGCACGTGACAGGAAAAACTCGATTTATTATTATTTCTTATTAGTTATATTGCGACTAATATCATTGTATTATCTTGTATCCAGGTAGACTTAGCCGTACGTCGGTAACTCTAGTATACGTGCTTCATAGGGCACGTTCAACCGTCTATTATCATTATTAATGATAATAAACTGTTTTTCGTCAGGCGACCCGGATGCTTGTTTGCCACTTTAGTGGCATAAAAAAAACTTTGGCGTCGCACGCACACACGCTCATTTACGCTCTGCACATACGTCATTGTTTATGTAGTTGTACACGACGCGACATTTCTATAGAGTGGCCGGAGTGTGATTCTACTAAATTTCTCATCAAAATAGAATCGCAATTCAGTTAGCAAAATATGCTGTGATACACATAAGTAAGATGGTACCAGCAACAGGATGTTCTTTCAGCACTATCACCAATTATACAGGGTGGCGATTTAGTCACCTGCAATATTTGAGGCTATGTAGGGCTAGTGGTGTTATAAGTAAAAAAAATGGTCATAGCATTATATATTGAAAAAAAAATTAACTAATGTAATTATCATTTAAACGCATTGTTTCACGCATTTTCACTTACTTGTGTGTCTCTATGTATGCTGTAGGTAGACCAGCAGCACGGCTCCACCTGGTTGGAGTCCAGCCCCCAGAACTCCAGCTCCTCTTCAAACAATGGCCCGCACACATTTGTTGGGTAGTGGAGTTTGCCGGTCCTAAAGGACAAAGAAAATTGATTTAGTTTCACGAGCTTTTGACTCCGAGGTCGCGGGTTCGATCCCCGCACAAGACAAATATTTGTGTGCTTAAACATGTTTGTTTATCTTGGTCTGGGTGTTTTCTATGTATTATATGTATGTATTTACAAAAAAAAATGTATTTAAGTATAATATTAGTTATGTAGCAGGTACTCATAGTACAAGCTTTTCTTAGATTGGGCCTAGATGGCACTGTGGAATTTATTAATTTAGTCATTTAAATTAATATACCTACACGTGGTGCATTCTGCTGACTGACAAACGATGCTCTGGTATAAAGGAAGCACAGCGTATGTGTAAGCTGCCAGAATGGGGAAGTATCTCCATTTTACAGAATACTGCAGCCAATTAACAATAACCTTCAGCATTGTTGTGGTCTTGCGAGTGACTGAGGTTACGGGACACGAGGTGATGCTACATTAGCAGCGGGAGGCCAGCACGCAACCTACTTGTTTTGCGATCGTCTTTGGTAACCGCATTCTATCAGGCGAATCGTATGCTTGTTTGATACACAGCGATGTATGATAAGAAATTATTAACTAAAACAAAAAACCCGACTATATGTATGTATACTATTTTGTTTTGTTTTTTTCGCGCGGCTTCGACACCAAGGCTCGTGGGTTCGATTCCCACACAGGACAAACATTTGTGTGCATGAACATGACTGCTTGTCTAGGTCTGGGTGTTTTCTATGTATCATAAGTATGTATTTACAAAAAAAATGTATTTACGTATGTTTATCAGTTGTCTAGTACACATAACCCAAGCTTCGCTTATTTTGGGGCTAGATGGCGCTGTGTAATTTGTCTGACAATATATAAAAAAATGTATATACGAATGTTTATCAGTTGTCTAAAACCTATAGCACAAGCTTCGCTTACTTTGGGGCTAGATGGCGCTGTGTAATTTGTCTAACAATATATAAAAAAAATGTATTTACGTATGTTTATCAGTTGTCTAGAACCTATAGCACAAGCTTCGCTTACTTTGAGGCTAGATGGCGCTGTGTAATTTGTCTGACAATATATAAAAAAAAATGTATTTACGTATGTTTATCAGTTGTCTAGTACCCATAACACAAGCTTCGCTTACTTTGGGGCTAGATGGCGCTGTGTAATTTGTCTGACAATATATAAAAAAAAATGTATTTACGTATGTTTATCAGTTGTCTAGTACCCATAACACAAGCTTCGCTTACTTTGGGGCTAGATGGCGCTGTGTAATTTGTCTGACAATATTTATTTATTATGTTTATCTCAGCTGGTAGAAACCCTAGAGCTCTACTGATTATGCTGGAAATGTTTCTCAATAACTTTAACCTGAGATAAATTTTCGGAATCAACAAAATCCGATTGTAAATTGGTTAAGCTGAAGCCGATTACCATCGGTTTTTTTTGGTAGCGAAAATCAAACTACATCTTAGATTTAAAGTACTTGTGTTTATATTTTTTTTTTTTTTGAAAAATGGAAAAATTCACCTTACCCCCCTAGGTGGGATTTGAAATATAAGATGCAAAAATTCGTCAGCAACACAAACCTTCCTGGTAGCTCAGTTGGAAGAGCCCTCGACCGGTCATCGAGAGGTCGTGGGTTCAAATCCCACCTAGGGGGGGCAGGTGAATTTTTCCATTTTTAAAAAAAAAAAATATTTATCTGGCAAGTTGGCCAAGACAACTATTTAAATAATAATAATTTACTTGTGTTTAGCTTAGCTGTTAGAAACCCTGGAGCTCTACCGACTGAGCTGAAGATGTTTGTCAAATACTATAATGTTATCAAAAAAAAAAACCAACTCCAAACATTACTCTACATTTATGTATGTAGATACAGGCAGGTGATGATGATGATGATGAAAAAAATATGGGACCAATCTGGAATTATACTCTTTAAAAAAAAAAGTTTCTTTTTCAAGTCGGTTTATAAATCACGGAGTGGTTAAGTAACAAACATTTAAAAAAAATATTGGTTGCCTGTAAAGTCGGTATACGGGCGAAAGTTTTACGTGACAACGACTTTGAGTGGTAAAATGTTTTCGAGTGGAAGGGACGCATGCCTTTCACTTTTTATGTCTGTCTCTCTCGCTCTTAGAAGGGACGCGTGCCTTTCACTCGCTCTCATTGTAAGCGCATAACGTGAGCCAGTTTCTTGAAGTGTCACCCGGCTAACCAATTTATAAGACGTTGTCACGTCAAAAAATTCAGCCGAATTGAGAACCTCCTCCTTTTTTGGAGTCCGTTAAAAATGTATGACGTATTTTTCGAATCAAAATATTCGATGGTTAATCGGCTTCAGCGATAGCCCTGAACTCGTTCCTTGATAAATTATTTTCAGCACAAAATACAACATAACATAGTTCATTCTGTCACGAATAGTTCAAATCGTTTAAAACCAAGATTGGATTAACTAGTACACTCTAAAACTGTAACTGAATTATTTGGCCCATTCAGACGGTTAAATAATATTGGAAATTCCAAGGCAAGTTTCAGATTTAATTTGATTAATATATTTACTACAAAGTTAATCGCTTGATATCTGTTTGAGGACCTGCGACAATTTATATATAGACGGGATTTTCTGATCTGTGGACGGGATAGAAGTGAACATCATGATAATAAAAATAGGCTACAAAACTTATACTTAATACCTTCGCATTTGTACATGCAGTACGCAACGAAAAGAAAGAAAGTGATGAAAGAAAAGCATTTTATATCAACAATTTTTCAAAAAATGATTTTGATTTGCACTAACGTCTTGCGGGACTTATAGAAGGTCCGGTAATTAAAACTTGCAACGTGAAATATCTCTCGCGCGCCGCCACCTCCGCTCATAACGCAACAACTCCTTGCTTTCTGGTGATCTCAATCAAGCCTCAAGAGAATTGTTATTTGGCTGCGGTATTCTGTGAGGTGGAGATACTTCCCCAGTCTGACAGCTTATAAATACGCCGTACCCTATCTTTCTACGCTGTACCCTATCTTTCTACGCTGTACCCTATCTTTCTACGCTGTACCCTATCTTTCTACGCTGTACCCTATTTTTCTACGCTATACCCTATCATTCTTTTGCCAGAGCCTCTTTCGCTTCTCAGCAAGGTGCACTACATGCAGATGAGGTAGGCTTTGGCTCTAGAAAACGTGGTGAAACACTTACACCCCTAGGTTATAGGTTAAGTAATGACAAATATCGTTTCAGCTTAGTCTTATTTTGCCCCAAATTCATACTCATGTGTTTTCTTCTTTCTACAGCATGAGATTCTTTAAATAAAGCATGTGTAAGCACCTCACGGGCCAGCATGGCAGTTTTGACTGACAGAACATGGTCTAGTTTGTCAATTTGCCGCTGCAATTTGGGAGCCTAAATTGCTATTCTTTTCGCTTACTATCAGGCGAAGAGAAGCAGCTATGATGAGCAAATATAAATAAAACTTGATTTAATAATCCCGCTTTCTTTTATTTTAATACTACGTCGGGTGGAAGACAAGCATACGGCCCGCCTGATGTTAAGCGGTTACCGTAGCCATATTAACACTCGCAACTTAAAATATCGCTCGCGCGCCGTCACCCCCGCTGTCAACGCAGCATCTCCTTCCTTTATGGTGACCTCACTCACTCGCAGAACACAACAATCCTCAAGGGAATTGTAATTTGTCTGTGGTATTCTGTGAGGTGGAGGTACATTCCCCAGTCGTTTGTCAGTCAGCAGGGTGCACGGCGTGCAGGTGAAGTTGGCTTTGGTTCAAAGATGTTGATGAACTACTTACACCTCAAAAACTTTTCTTCGCTCACTCGGTCATAAAACAAATGTAGAAATGAAACAATTGAGGAGGTGCGAGTATATTTAAACATAAATTGGGTCGGTCCCATCCCAGCATTTAGCGACGTTATCCCAAGTCTAGATCCACTTTGGTCTGACCTGAATATAGAAATGACTTGGAGCCAACTTAATCGTTGTGTAGGACAGTTTCGTAAAGTATAAAGTATATGCGGTACTGAATAAGTACGAGCGCATTTTGCGGCAAACGTTCTGCCATATAAATCATTTTACTGAATGCACTACTGAACATAATAATAGTTGTATGTAAAATAAATATAGTTAAAAAATCTTCTAATAATTAATCGAACTAATCGATTCAAGCCAACTTAATCGATTGATCATTAGAGACTAATCGATAATTTATATTTTTTGCCTATATTACAAATTATTCGATTGATCAGTAAAGCGTGTTTTTTTAGTTTTTTTAACTATATTTATTTTCCACTTTTTAGTTCGATGTGAGGAAAGTAAATAATGCCATCAAAAACAGAACTTGTAAAAAACCAAGTCTCGCAACTCAGATCTTCTACCGTAAAAAGTTATGAGATCCATGTAATACGAAGTCGGTTAATTTATTCAGTCCCTGCTTAAGGAACCTTCTGTTTTAAGTTATTACTTAAAACAGAAGGTTACTAACCTAACAACATCTTATAGCGACCATATCAATATTAAAAATCTTTTATGTTTTAAATTAAGGGGGTCGAAATTGGCCTGAATTGCTTTTAGAAAAGGATGGTACGGCCGTGCCGCTTTTTGCTCGACTTGGCGGGGGCACTGCCGTACCCCCAGATACTGGCGATTCTAACCAGGCTAATTATCCTGACAATATATTATAATACAATAATTTGATAAGTATATTAAATAAACTTATCAAATTATTGTTTTGTCATCGTCCTTGATTAAGTATACAAAGTTTAAATTAAATCTGATCGTTCAAAGTGGGTCAAAATCAAGTTCAAAGAATTCGGTTACAAACTGACAAACCGACAAACAAACATACAGGTGAAGCTAATAAAAGCGTGTGCGTAAAAAAAAAACAGCAGAACGACATTACAGACCTAATGAATACTCTAATTTTGTACTATTTACTAAATAAAACTCTTCTTCGCCTCTCACTTAAAGTGTATATGTCGCAGCCAATTCGTAGAACCCGCCGCATTACATAACGGCTAACTGTTTTATAAAATGGTCAAGCCATTATTTCAAACCGCCCTCAGCTATCTGGTGACACTTGGGTATCCACCAAGTTTGTGGAATCTCGCATTTCTAATTAATCACAAGACAAACTTAACCAAAAGATTATTTAGAGACAACCCGCCTTAAGTTAGCCGTTATGTAATGCGGCGGGTTCTACTAATTGGCTGCGACATATATGCTCACAATCACATACTATTCTATTACACTCACATATCTTCAACACATATTATACACACCCCTTTTACATAACAGTGACATTTGGCTGCAAATGAACGTGAACGGCAAATTATAACCTGCAAACTAGTATATTTATGATGTTGCAAATTGTAACATAACATCTGTAACTTTCGTAACAATGAAAGTAGTTAAGTTTTTCATTTTCTAGAACTATCTGAATTGTATTATCTCAGAGACGAGCGCAAACGACTGCAACACAGTTTAGCGCTAACGCGGTCGTGTACGTACGTTATTGTTTTTATGTTGTTAATAAATTCTTTAAATTTTTTGTTAACTTCTGAACAGGAACTCTCTAATCATCTAGCGGTATGAAGGCTATTTGACAATGTTCAAAAATTATATAAATTATTTAACAATATCGTAAAGTACACAAAACTATATCTAATATCTTCCGTCCGACTTATTTCAGTAGTCTTGTGCTTAATCGGACACTCTTAAGTGCGCACTCTAATAGTACAGTCCGATTAATGTACTAGTACACCTTATTAGTACTATTAGTACCTATTAGTACTCAGAAATTTAGCCATGTGATCAATGTAAATTTGGTAATTACAAGCACTATAAAGCGCTGAACACACGGCGCTGAAAGCGATTTATACCAGTGCAGGGCGCTTACCTCCTATCTCGCTTACTCTTACCATAACATTGCGAGACGCTTTATTGTTTGTCTCTCGGACAGACCACAGTGTTTCGGGCTTGGATAACCTAGTACACTGTACGAGTGTACGAATAGTCCGATTAGTCCGAATAAGAGTTCGCGTTCGGTAACGTTTCTTTTAGTACAGTGTCAAGTACCGTCACCTATTAGTACATCGTACATGTACTACTCAAGACTATATTTCAGGGTCGATCAAAGTTTGGCGAGAAAGTCCATTTTGAAAGTATGAAATTATTAAAAAATAATATTTCCATTGGAGAAGCAATAAAAAATAATACATCTTTTATTATGATATTTAACCTAGTTGTCGTACAAATTTCTGATTTAATCCATGCTTAATACAAACGTGTTACGTCATAACCTATTAGCCTGTTGTTTTCGGGAAAGTCCATTATTGTAATTTTCAAATTAACATATCTCGAGAGATTTTTGTGCTATCAAAGTAATTCTTTCACGTGTGCTTTTATTATTGTGACGTCGTTACATAAAAAAACCGAAAAAAAAAAAAGCCTATATATAGCCTATTCCGGCACGAGGCACGAAATTGTGCTCCAGGTTGTAGCCTGGATGGCACAGGTGCATCTACACATGTAGTTACGATTATACTCGTAAAAGGAGGTCATTGACGCTATACTAAATAATTCCTCTTAACACAGCCTATTGTACAATCGGTAGTAACACAAAGGACGGCGAAATCTCTCTAAAGACTTATAACGGTAAGTACCGTCTGTAAAGCCTTTGATTGTCTATAAGCTTGAGATCGACTCACAGCTCGTCTCTGAATTGAATTACAAATACGATATTTTGCCCAAACATTGAATTTTAAGCAGGGTTTTAAAATATCACTTTCAAAAACACAATATCCGACTGGGGAATGTACCTCCACCTCACAGAATACCGCAGCCAAACAACAATTGCCTTGAGGGTTGTGTTCCTGCGAGTGAGTGAGGTCACCAGAAAGGAAGGAGATGCTGCGTTAGTAGCGAGGGTGGCGGCGCGCGAGCGATTTTATGTTGCGAGCGTTAATATGGCTATGGTAGCCGCTTCACATCAGGCGGGACATATGCTTGTCTGCCACCCGACGCAGTATAAAAAAAAAGAACACTTCTCGTTTTGCCCTGTATACATAACATAACAGCATAATAGTTATGTATACGTGGAAACCTTACAACTATATATACCTATATATATATATAATATATATATATATATATATATATATATATATATATATATATATATATATATATATAATATATATATCTCTATACTGGCGAGTTCGCGTCCAAAGGACATAATTCATTATACCCAATCAGTGAATGCGTATCCCTAAAAAGGGTCCCAATATCGTGAATATCGATACTAATAGAATTAGATGTTACCCTATACCCTAGCAGATCGATTCCGGTTACGCAAAATGTAGCTTTTTGTCTCCAATGAAACATGTAATGGGGGTATACAGGCTGTATTAAAGACTGTGTGAAGCTTTAAGAAGTCATTTTGTACATCAATGTAAAAACTTTTACTGTGGAGGTATGAACATATATTTGATGAGCTCGCTGGTCGAATGGTTAGCAATGTTGTAAGTGTAATAAATGTAAATATTGTTTTTTTTTTATACTACGCCGTGGCAGACAAGCATACGGCCCGCCTGATGTGAAGCGGTTACCGTAGCCATATTAACGCTCGCAACATAAATTATCGCTCGCGCGCCGCCACCTCCGCTGCCAACGCAGCATCTTCTTTCTTTCTGGTAGCCTCACACACTAGCAGGAACAAAACAACCCTGAAGGGAATTGTTATTTGGTTGCGGTATTCTGTGAGGTGGAGGTACGTTCCCCAGTCGGGCAGCTTACAATTACGCTCCCTACCTCTCTTTTCATCAGAGCTTCGTTTGTCAGTCAGCAGAGTGCACCGCGTGCAGGTGAAGTTCGCTTTGGTTCAAAGATGTTGATAAACCACCCCTAAACTAGGTACTGTAATAAATATAAATTAATTAATTGAAATTGTAATGACAATAATTACGTTTCGTGTTCCATTGCATGTCAGTAATGCTGACTAAATGTGTGTAACGATTATATACTGCTATGTACATCTATATACCACATTTAATGCAATAAATAAATTCACTTATTCATTCATTTTCCATTTTGACTCCGAGGTCGCGGGTTCGATCCCGATATTCAAGACAAATATTTTTGGATATGAATATGTCTGTTTGTCTTAGTCTGGGTGTTTTCTTCATAAGTATTTGCATAAATAAAATATTTAAGTAAGTATAATATCAGTTATCTAGTATCCATAATTAGCTTTGCTTAGTTTGGGACTAGATGGAGTGTGTAATTTGACCAGGAATATAATAGAAAATATATTGGGGTGCAAGTTCTAGTTGTTGTAGTAAGTGTAAGTTGGAGCATTATCATCTTTCAGCCAAAACCTTTTTAACTCCCGTGGTGGCTACTGAGCGGTAAGACATAAAGCATTCCATGCTTGTCGAGATCACGTCAGCCACAATTGCACAGGAATATCTTCTGTATTCAAAACCGCCTCCACAGGTATGATGCATAAAATTCACGCAAACCATCCCAGTCTGCTGACTTGTAGTGCCACATACAACGCCATCCAACAGACCGTGGACAGCCAGGTCTAACGTAAAGCACTTTTGACCGGTTGAAACAATGGTCCAATGAGCTAGCGAGACATCCGCTATGATATTGAACCCATCCGGTCATGTAGTCCGCAGAAGATGCAGTAGTGAGCTAGTATGGACCTTAAGTCAAAGTCAAAGTCAAAGTCAAAATTCTTTATTCTGAGGGCCCTCGCGGGCACTTAGACACGTCTTTTACAATTAGGTATATTTTTTATCTACCAGCATTTCGGAATGACCATTGACGAGAAGAAATGCCGAAAGAAACTCTGTCAATATAGGTCTTTTTTAAATAGCCATACAATATTATCATTATACATAATACAATAAAAAAAATGGTATTCTACCAAAATAAGAGAAAAAAAAAAAAAAAGTAAAATAAAATAGTAAAAAAAAAATTAAAATATAAATAATCATAGTATAGAGTGTATATACATATTGTATAAAAGTCTAAATATGTATATCCACAATACTACTTGTAAAGATAAGACGCCTGTGCTTCACATCCTGTGCCGAGAATTTGCCATACATTTTTATCATTAAGGTAATCGTCGGTCCTGTAGTAAGCCTTTTTGCATAAGGTGGTCTTAATAAGCTTAATATCTGGTATTCTCGGAGAATGATCCAGTTGCCATATGCCAAAGCAAATTCATGAGTAGACCTACCCGCAGTGGACCGAGAACTGAACCACCGATGTGGTTATCGGCAAAGTCTCCTAATATCACTAATTCCGCGGAGGGATACTACTTGATAACTCTGTCAGTCGCCTGTTGCAGGAGCTCAAACAATAGAGTTGTATCCATGTCCCTATGAGACCTGTAGAAGCGCGCGTAGATGCGGATATGATTCTCAGAGTCCAACACGCAGCCACATATCTTGAATAGAGGGGTTTATCAATTACGATAAACCCCTCTATTCAAGATTTATAAGGCATCGATAGTAGACATCTTCCCGAGGTTAAGCATACAGTACACGGAAGGTAAAAAAGCGGCACGAGGCAAGAAATTGTGCTCCATGCTGTAGCACAGGTAGGAAACGTCGGCTGGAGAAGATATCTATGAGGTAGTTAAGTAGGTAGGTACGAGGAGGTACTTGAACAATGACTTGTCGATAACTGGTAGAGAGGTCGTTCTAAATTGGAAAGATCACTCTACCGGTTATCAAGAGGACTTTGGTTCAATGTGGGGCAGGTGAATTTATCCATTTTAAGGACATTTAGACAGAATTTGGCCGATTTGAATCGTGTATTAAAAAGTAAGTATTACTTAACCCTTTTATATTCAGGAGAGTTATGTTAAAAAGGAGGACGGTGAACAAGAGTGAACAATCATTTGTCTGAGAACAAGGGGTGTAAAACTAGATCGATAGCATGTACAAATAATAGAGTCCCCAAAGCTTGCGGTTTCCGTTAAAATCAAAGTCTTGTTTCAGAGTAGACACATTATATACGGTTGATTACTTCTTTGTTCAATTGAAATTTAGTTTCATTGAAATTAGTCCCTCTAGTTTTTAGCAAATTTATAATATGTAAGTTTCTCACAATTTTAGAACTCTGTTATTGAGCGATCGCGTGAAGCGAGCAAGTTCGTCAAATTGAGTTGGGATGAAAAAACATTTTGTGTATCTGTGTGTCGCGTTAACTCTCGAGCACTTGCGACTGATGCTATGAGCTGCTACCATGTCGCCCAAATTAGATATGGGCAACTCAGTATAACTCTAGTACATTTACTGAGCGGGCTCATTGAGTCAAAATTGCGCCATGACACAACAAAAACGAATGCGGTTCCCGCGAAAAAGCGAGCTGCGTAGCACGCTCGCTATATTGTGCTTGTCATGTACAGCGCACACTATGTGGCTAGCAGAACATTGTGAAGCATACATGCTTTAACACAAACATCGCACCGGGCGCGAACTGTGTTGACTCATCGGGTTTTGTTTGTTTGTTTGTAGTATCTTTATTGTACATAAAGAACATATCATACACATATCACAATAGAATATCAAGAACATGTACAAAGGCGGGCTTATCTCTATAAGAGATCTCTACCAGCCAACCTTCAAGTGTTGGATAAGAGAATAAAGAGTGGCAAGGGCGTCGAAAAGTCGAAAGCATTTGTGAGAGACAAAGAGGAAAGTAATATAAATCTTTTGAAAATGAACACGAATAATGATATATACAACAAACTAGCAAAATTAGATAATTCGATCTATTTTTGCACTACTTACTAATATTACTTACAATAATTGAATTTATACATATATAGTCATACATATACTACACAATAGTACATTATATAATACAGCTATACATAATTATACCTACACAATAACATATAACCATAGAATACATTACACTGAATTCGGATCGCTCAAGGATCGTTTAAGGATTTGAGTAGACGAGCCTTGAATGAGTCCACTGACGGTGCCAGGCGCACGTAGGTGGGAAGCGAATTCCAGATCATTGCTGCCCTAATAGTGAACGACTTAAAGTAAGCATTTGAATTATGAAGGGGTAAGTCCAGTCGAAAGTTCCCGCATGACCGCAGCCGGTTATCAGTATCCCGAAGTTGTAGCCTCTCCTGAAGGTACGATGGAGCACTTGGACTAAAAAGAATCTTATAAAGAAGCATCAAGGCGTGGATGTTCCTGCGTATCCTAATCGGCGGCCATCCCAATTGCTGACGAAACTCGGAGATGTGGTCAAACTTACGTAGGCCAAAAACAAACCGTATGCATATATTTTGGAGACGGTCCATCTTGTCGAGTAATTCCTCTGAAAGATCGGGTTATTAGAATAATGAATGAAAGTGAGAGAGGGATTGGAGCAGTTGATAAATTGCGATGTGCGCCGATGTAGATGCGATGAGTCAACTCATCTATATCGGCACAGAGAACTGAGTTAGAGTAAATGCGTAGCGCAGTGTTACATATGTCTAGCCTAAATATTGGAAATGCACAGCGGTATATAAGTCTCGTTTTGACAACAGTGATGTAGGCAGACCTATTTGTTCAATCTAGGTATTATTCACACCCGCCATTTTTCTAGCAAAATTGCAGCCATAAATTTTGCGTGGATATTAGCAACACCTGCGATATCGAAAGCCGAAAATTTCATTTCATTTTGCTGAAATTGTCAGGGCCGCATTTTATTTTGAGTCTACTGAACTTGAAGTATTAATACTGTGACGTATCAATAAACAAAGTGTCCACTTTCGTTCGTATGGCAGGGCAACATTGCATTGGACTGGCTAACCACACGGACGTTTGTGACCACTTGGATACAAATCATTGAGTTTTAATATTTTTTTTAATACTACGTCGAGTGGCAGACATGCACACGGCCCGATGAGAAGCGATTACCGTAGCCATATTAACGCTCGCAACATAAAAAAATCGCTCCCGCGCCGCCACCCCCGCTGGCAATGCAGGTCCTTTCTGGTGACCTCACTCACTCGCAAGAACACAACAACTCTCAAGGGAATTGTTATTTGGCTGCGGTATTCTGTGAGGTGGAGGTACATTCCCCAGTCGGGTAGCTTACAATTACGCTCCCTGCCTCTCTTTTCACCAGAGCTTACTTTGTCAGTCAGCAGGGTGCACCGCGTGCTGAGTTGGCTTTGGTTCAAAGATGTTGATGAACCACTTACACCCCAAAAGACAGACTCCACAAGTACTATAGATGAAAAAGAATTATGCGGCCAGTTAGCTGCTGCTACGGTCTTTTAAAACACGAAGAGCATGAATCATTCACTCCTTGTCAATAAAAGCCACAAGAGGTTGGTCTAGTTGCCCAGTAATCCATTTGTCGACAAGTGCAAAAATCTATGGGTGGCTAGTTGACGAAATGATGATGATGTATTTATTTCCACTTTCACCAAGTAGATACCCACGTGTCCTACACGTCACGTCAACGTAGCTCCTCGTATATAGAATTTGGGGTGTAAGTGTTTCAACATCATCTTAACTAAAGCCAACCTCACAAGACGTGGTGGACACCCAAGGCTGACAAGCAAACTGTAGTATACAACGTTATTAGCTGCCTACCTAGAAAAGTACCTCACCCTTACAGAATACAGCAGTCAAATAGGAATTCCCTCGAGTGTTGTTAGGTTCCTGCGAGTGGTTGAGGAATGAAGAGGTTATAGCATTAGCAGCAGCAGTAGCGGCATGTGAAAGACATTTCGAGTCGCTGAAACCGCTTCACGTCTGTCCTGCCGAATGTTTTATTATTTACTAATTTTCCATCCAACGCTGTGTAAAAAAAGTCCCTTAGATGTCTAATCATTGGCTTATGAATATTGTATAGCACGAATAGTAAGCACCATTAATATCACCAAACATCCCTATTCCTCTGTTTACTGCCTAACAAAACTAACGTACCTATTGCCATTTCTCAGCAAAACCATGCCATTTCTTCTGACGTAAACACACTAATATTTGCGTCAGAAATTTTAAGATAGCCAACGGAGCGTGAGATCTGTGTCGAAGCAGCGACCCGGATGTTGTTTACTTCACGCCACTACCTATTACTATTATCACAGTATAAGTAATAGTACTACGTACTATTATGTTATTTTGATTTTTATTCATTGGGGCAATTTGTCAATACATGTAATTTACAGTACACAGGTCGTTTGCGACGAATTTGTGAAAAAAAGCATAGCTCGTAAGCAGATAAAGATATATAATCTTAACTTTTTTTGTATCCATGCTGCAAACCTTGAACGACTCAAATAAAAAAAATACATAGCCGCTTTATACACAACAAATTAAAAAGCCCTGGTACGCTCTATGCCATTTTGTGTATAGATAAGCCATAGGAAACATCGGCAAGTCATGACAGTAAAAATCGGCTACCAAGCGTTTACTCATTTCCTACATAAATATACCTGCAGGATCCTAAGAAAGGAAAAGAACGTCAGCACACAGGAAAGAAATTTAACAATAACTTTGCAATAATTGTTTTTGATTACCGCTAATGTAATGTATTTTAATGAACATATTGGATTACCTAATACTCAATAACACTCAGTTACCGGTAAATATGGATATGGGAACAGTAATCTTCGTAGGGAGAGGCTCATTCAATAGGCATAGAGTGAATACCATGTTCAAGTTAAAAAACAAAAATAGATGGATCTCTCCAGGCAAAAACACAAGAAATGAGATCGATTATCACCAGAAAACCTCACTTATCTTGTTAGTATGAAGTACTGTCCTCAGTCTCCTTATTCAGATAGTCTCCGATCTGAATATAAGTTGTTGAGAACCATAATAAATTTGAAATTAACGGAGAAGAGCAGGCGCAATATTTCTAACAAGTTTACAATGCTGAAAATATTGAAAGAACAAGACGTATGTACTTAAAAGCCTAAAGAACTATATATACCAGAACTTATAACAATATCTGAAGAATACAAAGCTGATGATTACTGCCAAAAAATTACTCTGCTAGACTAGATCAGGAATTTGAATTCTTGAGACATACGTTTTTAGATTTTTCTTATCACATTTATCTTCCGATATTTAGTGTCAAATAACGTTCAATCTGGCATTAACTCCCCATGAAAACGCACGAAAGTGAATAAGCCAAAAAAGTTTCTGTATTGGAAAGTTCAAAATGTACAAATGCAAAACTAAAACACAGAATATTATCAGAATAGGAAAGGAATAAACTACAAAATAAGACAAAATTAACATGACTGAGAAAGAGAGTCTTTGTTGTAAAAATAGGTCCAGTTAAGTGGTACCTATTTTAATCAAGTAATCAAGTGATTGATATCAAAATGTTAAACACGTTCCACCAAGTGCCAACAATTTCAGTGTCAACATTATTCTGTATTTATTAAAACGAATATTTTTTTTTACGGCATTCGGCATCCACCCATAATCATCCCAGTGTCGGGATACGGGTCTCCCCTCAATCGAAGGGGTTTAGAGCATACTCCACCACGCTGCTCAACTGCGGGTTGGCGGAGGCCAGTGCCGCCTAAAGGCCACTGACTTGGCTTAATGACTGTCATCTAATGACAACAGCCGGGTCCGGGTCCTAACATGCCCTCCGAAGCACGGAGGAGCTCGAAATAAATAAACCCATCCATAGATAGGCTACGGACGACGTTGCTTAACTTGCGTGTTCGATTAGACTGACACGCTTAACGACGCCATCGAGCTCCTCAATCAAGAATAAATTTTACTTTAACTCTAATAGTTATATTTCATGAATTTTAGTATTTTATCAATATTGCGAGAGTGCAATAACGCTGGTTTTCTCTTTGGCGTGTGACGTTTTTTCTTTTGAACGAATAGCCATCCTTCTTGTCCCCAGTGGCATTAATAAAATGCGAAGGTTTCCTTATAGAATCTTTTTTGCATGACCCCATGAACCCAAAGGCTCATCTTCAAATGATACAAAATCAATCACTAAAAGAGATAAAAATCGGTACGCGGATTTTGAATCAAGTTTTCTCAATATTGCATGAATGGTAGTTACTATTTTTTTTAATTGGTAGTTACTCTATTGTATAATTGCTTAGTCTCATTATCTTCTAATATATCAATATTATGACTCCTTGGTGTTGCTGATCTCCAAGGGCAGTGGTGATTGCTTTCCACCAGGTGACCCACATGCTCGTTTACCCCCCTGTCATATAAAATACTAGTTGCCCGCCCCGGCTTCGCACGGGTAGAAAGTGGTGTTTTATTTCCCTCACAATTTTTACGTCTTTTCTCTCCTTAAGAACCTTCCATAAACCTTAACCAAAATATTAAAACAAAAATTAGCAGAATTGGTCGAGCCGTTCTCGAGTTTTGCGCTTAGCAACATTCATTTTAATATTGAACCACCTGAAGAATGTACCCTCTCAAACAAATAAGAATTATTATAATTGCTGTACAATTGACGGAGAAATCATTGAAACTATATTAAAAAAATACATACAGTCGAAAATAGAAGCGCCCTACAGGTACAATAAACAACAATAACAGGTAATTTCTGTGACAAAATGTCCTTTCCCAATACTAAAGGTATCTTTGAACCTAATTTCATCTAAATCGGTCCAGCGATTTAAGTGTGAAGAGGTAACAGCCCGACACTCTATCGCATTTATAATATTGTAATAGTAAGGATATGCGTTCCGAAAAACGACACATATAGATATTTCAACCCAATCGCATCCGTATAGGGGATGATGGTCACGTTAGCCACGTTGAATCGTGAAATCGTTGTTGTATTCGTAATCAGCGACCCGATAAACTATAAAAACAATACTCATGACGATTTTCAGACTTTTGAACCCAGTTTACCCTTTAATTTTGAAAAATCCTGAAACACTTGTTTACTCTTTTATCTATCTAAGTACTCGTGTAAAGTTTATGATAAAATATCTAACTAATCTCGTTTCCCCATACAAACTTTGGAGCTCCGTTTCACCCTCTTGGGGGAAAAACAAATATCTATATATATAAAAGAAAGTCGTGTTTGTTACAACACTTATAACTCGAGAACGGCTGGACCGATTGCCATGGTTTTTAATTTTTTGGATATGTTTCCGTCCCGAATAGCAGAATAACTCTTAAAAACATTGGAAAATTCTCAAAAAAATAAAATAAAAGAAAAAACATTTTCCCATACAAATGAAAGTGTCAGTTGAAAAAGGGATTACGATATTTATTGGTTGTCAAATATCAAAACGTCAAATCGATTGGTGTCACTTTTATGTCGCGAAAGTTGTCTGTGATTTGTTATGAAAATTTAAAAATGTCAAATCGATAGGGGTGAAAACGGTTTTCCCATGGGGTTCGAGCGCAAGAATCAAATCAGAGTAAACATCAAAAGAAATGACAATTGCAAATCACCAAAATGATAAAACCTATTTCAAAACTAAAAAAAATAAAACAAAACGTTTTTTTAAAAAAAAATTAACAATAAGGAAATCTTTATTTTTATGAAATCTTCAGTTTTTATGGATACGGGTCTTCCCTCAACCGAAGGGGTTTAGAGCGTACTCCAACACGCTGCTCAACTGCGGGTTGGCGGAGGCCAGTGTTTTCTAACCGCCTAAAGGCCACTGATTTAACGACTGTCATTAAATGATAACAACCGGGACCGACAGCTTAACGTGCCTTCCCAAGCACGGAGGAGCTCAAGATGAGCTAATGATAACAACCGGGACCGACGGCTTAACGTGCCTTCCGAAGCACGGAGGAGCTCAAGATGAGCTAATGATAACAACCGGGACCGACGGCTTAACGTGCCTTCCGAAGCACGGAGGAGCTCAAGATGAGCTAATGATAACAACCGGGACCGACGGCTTAACGTGCCTTCCGAAGCACGGAGGAGCTCAAGATGAGCTAATGATAACAACCGGGACCGACGGGTCTTCCCTCAACCGAAGGGGTTTAGAGCGTACTCCAACACGCTGCTCAACTGCGGGTTGGCGGAGGCCAGTGTTTTCTAACCGCCTAAAGGCCACTGACTTAACGACTGTTATTAAATGATAACAACCGGGACCGACAGCTTATCGTGCCTTCCGAAGCACGGAGGAGCTCAAGATGAGCTAATGATAACAACCGGGACCGACGGCTTAACGTGTCTTTCGAATCACGGAGGAGCTCGAGGTAATATAAACCCATCCGTGTACAGGCTACGGTCGACGTTGCTTAACTTGCGTGTTCAATTAGACTGGCACGCGCAATGACGCCATCGAGCTTCTCTATTGTTTTCTACTATTCATTGTTTTAATTCCATAAAATCATAAATTTAGTTCAGCTAATATGTACCACGACATTCATTGATTGTTAGGCGGTACGAAGTTCGCCGGGACAGCTAGTTTTAAATAATTTCGTGTCCACCATGTTATATTTTCAAATCGATGCCATTTTCGTATTTGACGTCCCAGAAAACCATGGAATCAACACCCATATTGATATTATGACATTTGAACCCCATCCCACCCCCACAGGGGTGACTTTAAGTCACGACGGCTATGTTGAATTATAAAATAGTTCTTCTTTTCGTAATCAGCGACCCGATAAACTATAAAAACAATACCCATGACGATTTTTAGACTAATCATCTCATTTTACCCCGGAAACTAAACTAAAATCCTGAAACACGTGTTTACTCATTTATCCATTTATCTATAGAAGTACTCGTGTAAAGTTTGGGATAAAATAGTCCAACAAATCTTGTTTCCCCATACAAACTTTGGACCCCTGTTTCACCCCCTTAAGGGATGAATTTTGAAAAATCCTTTCTGAGTGCACCCCTAGACGTCATAACCTACGTGCCAAATTTGGAATCTCTTGACCCACCGGTTTGGGCAGTGCGTTGTTATATCAGTCAGTCAGTCAGTTTCTTCTTTTATATATTTTAACCCCATCGCACCCCCATAGGGCTGATTTTATGCCACATCGGATATGTTGAATTATAAAATAGTAGTTGTTTTCGTAATCAGCGACCCGAAAAACCATAAAAACAATACCAATGACGATTTCCAGACTTTTTCACCCCAATTTACCCCTATAGGGGTTGAATTTTGAAAAATCCTGAAACACGTATTTACCCATTTAGCTATAGAAGCATTCGTGTAAAGTTTCGGATAAAATAGTCAAACTAATTTTGTTTCCCCATACAAACTTTGGGCCCCGTTTCACCCTCATAGGGGTTGAATTTTCCAAATTCCCGTCTTAGTGAGCAGCTACGTCCTAAAAAGAACCCTCTTGCAAAATTTGAGACTCCTAGCACTTGTAGTTTCTGAGATTTCGTGATGAGTGAGTCTGTGATTTTCACTTTTATATATATAGATATATACAATTCTTATAATTAATTATCTTGATTATTTACAATAGGCATTACGACACTGTGAAAAGTAGGGTTTCTGTGGTTTCGTATCTCAAGCAAGCAAGCCATTAACTTATTACTAATTTCGCTTGGCGTATTGAGCATAGTTTTATAATACTTGGCAACTTTCTTGCAGAAGTGGGTCATTATGAACAGTGGGAATCTTTTTGCAAATGGTGTTTTGACTTGTCAAATATAATATAAAATCTAAAAAGTATATCTTGTACTTTAAGGGTTGCCGAGTTTGCCTGTATTGGTAATCATCAGAGTTTAATACTAATTTCTGAACCATAAGAGATACTTTAAGAATAAAAAGTTGGCGTACAGATAAAACATCGTTTTCTTTATACACATTTCTAACATGGTTTTCAATACCAATATTACCTGATGCGAAGTGGTTACCGTAACCACATAAACGCTCGCCACATGAAATATCGCTCGCGTGCTGCCACCCTAAAAATTATTTATTATATATTTATCAAAGCTGGCACTAGTGCGAAGCCCTCTTATTAAATTAATTCTATTCTTAGACATGAATGATAAATAAAATAAATAATTTACTTCAGCCGGCAAACAACATTATTACTATCTTGATCTACAGCAAAACTTTTTGTTTACATACAAACAGAAAATACCTTTTACGTGACAAACAAGACATTCAAATATACTGAGTGAACATAATAATGTCCCCCCGCAATTCCTACGGGTTCTATTACGTAATAAGTATAAATAACCCATCGATCCCTTCAGTTTACCGTCTATGCATATAGACGTCGGGAAAAGTTGGAAAAAAAAAGTAAATGTGTTAAAACCTTGTGCTAGAAAACTTTCCCTAGGTTTGCAATTTATACAGTTAGGTAGGTACTACATAAACATTACCAACTTTTGTTTGCTTAATTGCAATGAAATTATTGAACACAAAATTGAATGTGACACTAGCTCGATGGAGTCCTTCAAATCTCGCGTTAATATGTTTTTCTATAAACGATCTTGTATCTATTTTTTTTCTATTATTTATGCGACTTTACTTTAACATAATATTTTATATCTACCGATTCATTACTGAGTAGGTATTAGTTCTTTAAGTAGGTATTTTTGAAGTGAAAACTTCATTAGCGGCATTGTGCAATTTTTGGGATGGGTAAAAAATGTTAAACTCGAGTCAGGATCACGTATCCTGAGACAAAGCTGCGAAACTACAAAACTCAACTTTAAGCAAAGACGATATGATCAAGATTGGTTTCAATCGAAATAGTTTTGACATCAAAATAGTAAGACAATGCTGCGAGACTACAAAATTCAACTTTAAGAAAAGACGATAAGAATTATATAGAATGATGAAATACGTAGTATCACCTCGTTCGAGAACGACGTTTGCGTTTAAGATAAATTAGAACATAATACTTAACACATAAAGTAAATATTAGTGCGGCGCAGGACGCTTGCTCGAGTGTGACAGCAAAATGGCAAATTAGACATTAAAAGCCTAAAGTGATGGCTAGTCAAGTGAAGCTCAACTGCCGTGCACCACGGATTTTAAGTATGTAGCACTATTTTTTATCTATAATATTAATATTAATACTCAAATATATGTGCATCGATAAGCTACCTGTATTGCGATGAATAATTTGGACTTATGTATTGGCAAATTTAAATTTCTCTTTATTTCTCGGCTCTGTAATGCTCGATCAAATAGAGTTGGGAGGGAGGGAGCGTGACGAACCTACAGATGAAGTTTTCACTTCTGTCGTATGGTCAAGCACACACCGTTTTTGTTATATCTATTGTTTGAAAGCTCAATGTCTTAATATCATAATCAAAGCATAAATTAGAACATAATACTTAACACATAAAGTAAATATTAGTGCGGCGCAGGACGCTTGCTCGAGTGTGACAGAAAAATGGCAAATTAGACATTAAAAGCCTAAAGTGATGGCTAGTCAAGTGAAGCTCAACTGCCGTGCACCACGGATTTTAAGTATGTAGCACTATTTTTTACCTATAATATTAATATTAATACTCAAATATATGTGCATTGATAAGCTACCTGTATTACGATGAATAATTTGTGACTTATGTATTGGCAAATTTAAATTTCTCTTTATTTCTCGGCTCTGTAATGCTCGATCAAGTAGAGTTGGGAGGGAGGGAGCGTGACGAACCTACAGATGAAGTTTTCACTTCTGTCGTATGGTCAAGCACACACCGTTTTTGTTATATCTATTGTTTGAAAGCTCAATGTCTTAATATCATAATCAAAGCTACTCATAAAACCGACAATACTCCTCTTTTCGCGTTACAACGCGGAATCCAGTCCCGAAGCAAGTTGCGATCTTCTTTGCATACGTCCCCATAGTAATAATGACACCTAACGCTCATGAAGTTTCGTATTAAGTTACGTGATTCTCTTCAACTACACTCGCGAGCAAAAGTTTGGAATCACCTACTTGCGATTTGCTACGAGCGATTTTAAGAACTAAATAACTAATGAAGATTAATGAATATGGTATCATTTTAAAGGTTATTCTGTAAACTTTAAATTGATACAATTTTCATTTCAATCGGACCACTATTTCAGGAGCTGTCCTTGTTTAAGTGAAGGAGTAAGGAAAAATGAAGGAATGAGGAAAAGGGAACCATTAAAAAAAAACAAAATTTAGAGGAAAATCTTTATTTGGGATAAAACATTTTTGTTCAATATTTAGTGTTACCTCCCCTAGCCCTAATTACAGCACGAAGACGATTCTTCATGGACCTAATCAGCTTCTTGGCAGAATCTTGTGGGATGCCTTCCCACTCCTCTGTCAAAGCCGATTTCAACTCATGAACACTTGATCCCGAGCTGGATTTCTGGATCGAACCCTTCTTTTCAACTCATCCCACAAGTGCTCAATGGGATTCAAGTCAGGGCTGAGCGCTGGCCAGTCTAATGTGGCGATTCCAACTTGACCCAGGAAGTCAATTGTGGCACGTGAAGTGTGACATCGGGCGTTATCGTGCATTAGGACGAAGTTATCGCCGACATATCCCGCATAAGGAACAACATGTTCCAGCAGAATATCGGTAATGTACCGGTCCGAAGTTAGACCACCCCCTCGTCCCCCGCCAGGCTCGAAAACAAGCTCCATTTTTGCGTCGAATGAAATGCCGTCCCACATCATGCATGAACCGCCTCCATAAGCTACTGTTTCAGCGAAACAGCACTGAGCAACCCCGACCCCGCCCCTTCGGTCGCTACCGTGTAAGCACATTCTGCACTCATCTGAGAACAGAACTTGCCTCCATTGCTCGATTTCCCAATTAAGATGGGCGCGAGCAAATTGAAGGCGTGCTTGACGGTGAGCTGCCGTCAGTTTTGGGCCTGTGGCAGGCCTTTTTGGAGTCAAGTTCGCCTGCTTGAGTCTTCGCCGAACTGTCCACTCACTGGCAGTTGTCCCACGAACTTCCCTGAGCTCCTGCTGGACGTCGACACCGGTCAGGTGACGATTTCGAGGAGAAGTTGACACGATAAAACGGTCATCTCTCTCCGAAGTGCACCGGCGCCGTCCAGATCTTGGCCTCGGGATGAAGCCTCCAGTCTCCAGAAAGCGTTTATAAACTTTCGAGACACAGGACTGGCTTATGTGGAGCTGACGTGCGACAGCCCGCTGGCTTAGCCCTTGTTGTAGTAGAGCAACAATTTGGGCTGCTTCTGTTGGCGTGGTCTCCATTATCGTCCAATGTCAGGGTCAAATTCAACGGAGGGGTGTACCAGTCAACGTGTAACAGCCGACTGATAAGAAAATTCCGATGCCCTGCGCTTTTATAGGATTCATAGGCGCGCAACTCGTAACGAATAAATTGAGAGCTTTTCGTTACTCCTTGATTAAACCAGGATTGCTCCTAAAATACGGGTCCAATTGAAATGAATATGGTATCAATTTAAAGTTTACAGAATAACCTTTAAAATTATACCATATTTATTAATCTTCAATAGTTGTTTAGTTCTTAAAATCGCTCGTAGCAAATCGCAAGTAGGTGACTTCAAACTTTTGCTCGCGAGTGTATTTTATGATACTTTATGTGTCACAGTGATTGAAATAATAATCAACATCACTGGCCAACATATGCCTCATGGACGTACCAGTGAAGTCACCCATGAGGCACATGTACCTCATTGGACTGCGAACCTGTTAAACAACACGGGGTTAGATGAAGATTCTTCGACTTTGGTAACGGACGCAGAGGCACATCGATAAGACAGTCAGCCTATGACCACGGCCGGTGCAACCTGGGGCCCTACCGTCGAAGCTGAAGCCGATTACTATCAAATTTTTTGCTTGTAAAAATCACACTTTAGCCACAGTATAAGTAATAGTACTACGTACAGTATGGACACTCCTTGCCGCTCTCGCATATCGACCTCACCTCCCCTTTGAGACGAATCTGGAACAGTTTGTATGGCGCCGCACGCACTCACGCTCATCTACGCTGTGTACAGACGTCATTGTTTATGTAGTAGTTAACGATGCAACATTTGTATGGAGTGGCCGGGGTATGCCTTAGCTTAGATTGCCGGTAATTATGTTTAGCTTAGCTAGTAGAAAAGACAAGCGCGGGTAGTTGGAGAGTAAAGAACTCAAAAGTTTGCTCTTGCCTAATTTTTAAATGTATATTATTTATAATATCATTTTAATAATCTAATTAATGTATAAATACTAAATGCACTGACCTGCTCCCTTTGGCATAATTTTTCCCACACAAAATCACTTCCTCAACAATATGGACTACAAAGATATGGCAGATACGTTGAACAAGAACATGTGTGATCTAATGGCACTTGTCACTACACGGATGGACGAGTATGAGAAGAGTTCGACCCAACAACCAGGTAGCACTGTGACTGGTGCTCCTCATACAGTTAAATCACTTGCCACAGACTATCATCACTTTAAAACATTTGCGTGGAAAGCCATCACTACAATCAAGTCGCAGGTGGAGTTGCTGGTGGCAGGGCTGGACCGTCTAGAATGCCATTCTCGTCGCAAGGTGTTACTCATCTACGGCATAAAAGAAGACAATGAAGATGATATAACAAGCAAGGTACTCAAATGTTTTAACCAGTCTATGAAGGTGTCAGTTGACGAGTCCGGTATAGAGGTATGTCACCGGCTGGGCACTAAAAAGGACAAGCCTAGGCCTATCCTTGTTCGGTTTGTTTGTCTTCGGCATCGCACTGCGATTTGGGCCGCAAAGACCTCACTCAAAGGTTCCGGAATTGTAGTGACTGAATTTTTAACCAAATCCCGACAACAAGTGTTTGTGGCTGCCAGAAAGCACTTTGGAATCAAGCAGTGTTGGTCTTCTGACGGCATGGTGGTAGTTCAACTCCGTGACAAAAGTCGCCGAAAAGTCGCAACTGCGGCTGAATTGCAGCAATTGACGTCGCAGTTTCCAGCCGAAACATCAGATAATTAATTAACACCACTAGGTTTCATAATTATGTTTAGCTTAAATAATCTAATATTAATGTGTAGTCATAATTTTCGCCCATGCAATCGGTAGTGTAAAAGTAGATATTGTTTCGATTAACGCATTACAAAGTAGGTAGTGTAGTGAATATTTATTCTTCATATCACTTCACACTATATTTTATCATTAACTACCAACTTGCACATTAGTTTCATTATTTTTTAACTACCTGAAAGAAATTTATTTATAATATCTATGCTTAACTTTTGTAAATTAATCACAAACAAATCACAACAAACAACTTGCTGCATCGTAATTTTTGACAATTGACATTTCTAAATGATGTAATCAATCTGACAGACGAGATGACTGACAGCTGACGATGACACATCACATAACGTATCTGACATTGACTTGACGCATCATATTGCGTTTGGTTTTTGCTTTGCACAAGGTGTTGTTGTATTCATGTGATCAAAGTGTAACATTTTTTTTTTTGTTTAAGTAACTTGTTTTTTTTTTTTACCTTTCAAGACAACCGGTTCTAATGTCTATGTTCCAGTTGTACTGTAGTTGTGTATTGTGTATCTTTTTCATCCAATGCCAAAGCGAATGGGATAAGTGAGTACATTGTGTATAATAATCTTAGCAATTTTGCTTCGCCTGTAATATTTATATATAATATATATTCAAATCTATAATTATTTAAAATTTTATGTCTTTCAATAGTGATGACGATTTTTTATCATGTTCCGGGTCAGACAGTTACGGCAGCGCTTTCGATGATGATACGGATGATGATATCTCTAATAAAAATACGGGTACGTCTCTAAACAATAGCTTGAATTCTATTTTTTCCTGTTTTTCAAAAGCATTTAATGTTGTTCATATTAATGCGCAGAGCATAATAAGTCATTACTCTGATCTTTTAGCTACATTCGAAGACGGCGTAGTCGACTGTATTCTTGTTTCAGAATCTTGGTTGAAACCATCTCTCTCTTCTACTCTGTGTTCCCTTCCTGGCTACAAGCTATTTCGTAATGACCGTGTTGGTGCGCGAGGTGGTGGAGTTTGTATATACATCCGTGGCAACATTCCTTGCAAGATTATTGCTGAATCCCCTAGTGATTACTCTGGATCAATAGAATATCTTTTTCTTGAAGTTGTACTACACACACAAAGGTTCTCCTCGGAGTGACATACAGCCCTAATTACATGGTCAATTACTTTAATCAATTTGAAACTGTTCTTGATGATCTTTCTCCTTCTTACGATCATATTATAGTCATGGGAGATCTCAATACGTGTCTCCTGAAGGACGACTCTCGATCCCAATCTCTTAATACCATAGTCTCTTCTCTAAACTTAACCATGTTACCTCTCTCAGCTACTCATCATGCTCCTAACTCTAAACCTTCTCTACTTGATGTTATTATCTCCAGTAAACCTGAACTTTGTAATATTCACGGACAGCTCAGTGCTCCCTTTTCATATCATGACCTACTTTTTCTGTCATATAAAATGCGCCCTCCAAAACAAAAACATAAAGTTATTTTTCAGCGTGACTTTAAAAATATCAATTTGGAATGTCTAAGAGGGGATGTGTGTCGTGTTGACTGGTCGCAGGTTTGGACCTCTGATGATGTCGATTCAAAACTTGAAACTTTTACTCGCTTGCTGACTGATTTATATGATATTCACGCTCCTATCAAACCTATACGAGTTAGACACTTACCTGCACCTTGGCTCACACCTTCTATCAAGAAAGCAATGAAGCGGAGGGATAGAGCAAAAGCTCAGTATAGAAAAGAACCTACGGATGCCAATCTCCTTGCGTATAAAAAACTGCGGAACATCTGCAACAGGCTATGTAGGGATGAGAAACGTCGTCACATCCACATATCTGTTAAAAATAAATCATCTTCTCAAACTTGGAAATTCCTGAGGTCTATTGGCGTGGGCAACAATTCTACATCTTCTTCTAACGTAATTGTGGACTTAGACGCTTTAAATCGTCATTTCTCTGAGCCTCCCACTAGTCTTGATGATACTGTTAAAAGGTCATCTCTCCAATTTCTGTCCAATACGCAGCGACCTAAGTGTTCCCCCTTCTCGTTTCGTAGTATTGCGGAAGAGGATGTTAGGAAAAGTATTCTGTCAATTTCAACTAAAGCTGTGGGCAGCGATGGCGTGAGCCTTGATATGCTTCTAATCATTTTGGATTATATTTTGCCGGTTATCACACACATTCTTAACTTTTCCTTGGCATCAAATGTCTTTCCGTCAGCTTGGAAAAAGTTACTAACCCTTCTTCTCTGTCGCAATATCGCCCCATCTCTATTCTTCCCATACTGTCAAAAGTATTGGAAAGCGCTGTCCATAAGCAATTTCACTCCTACTTAGCTGCAAATAATCTCCTTAGTCCATTTCAATCTGGATTCCGGCCCTCTCATAGTACAGTCAGTGCTTTGCTCCATGTTACTGAGGACATTCGACATGCAATGGACAATCAAGAGCTTACTGTTATTGTGTTGTTGGACTTTAGCAGTGCCTTCAACTCAGTGGATTTTGATGTCCTTCTCGGTACTCTTAGCGCACTTAACGTCTCTTCTTCCGCAATCTCATGGTTTGATTCCTATCTTCGAGATCGACACCAATGTATTAAACTTGATGACACTTTCTCTAGTTGGTCCACGTTAAAAGCTGGTGTACCACAGGGTAGCGTATTATCACCTCTCCTTTTCTCGGTCTTTATCAACCAAATTGTCCATGTCATTTCATCGTCATATCACCTTTATGCAGATGATCTACAGATGTACCGACGTTTTGCACCATCAGACGTTTGCTCGGCAATTAGATTACTTAACGCAGATCTTGATGCTATTGGGGAATGGGCTAAATCATTTGGCTTGTTAGTTAACCCTCTGAAATCACAAGCAATGATCATTGGTAGTAGCCGGTTAATACCCAAACTTTGCTCGGTACCTAAGGTACAATACAATGGTATCGACATACCCTACTCCTCAAAGTCCAAAAACTTAGGTCTCATTCTTGACTGTAATCTATCCTGGTCTGCTCATATTAATGAGGTCAGCAAGCGTATGCATCATTCTTTCCACTCTCTTAGACGTCTTCAAAACTTTCTCCCCCTCTCCACTAAAGTCATGCTCAGTAATACTCTCCTACTCCCCCTCCTCGACTACGCTGATATATGTTATCTTGATGCGAATGAACAGCTCTTAAATAAATTAGAACGCTTACAGAATCTAGCAATCAGGTTTATATTCGGACTGAAAAAAACTGACCACGTTAGTGAGTACCGCGCCCGGCTCAAATGGCTTCCCATCCGCAGTCGCCACAATTTCCATATCCTGACTTTTCTTTACAAGATCCTTAATAATTCTTCTGCTCCAATCTACCTCCGTTCCCGTTTTAATCTCCTTCCCCCTATCTCGCGCCCTCGTCGTCCGTGTCACACCAAAACGCTGCTGCTCCCTACTGCGCATACAAAATTTTTTTACAATTCGTTCACCTACTGCGCTACTCAGTTATGGAATAAATTGCCCTTGCATATCGACGCAGGAAAGCAATCTTGTCGTATCTCGAAAAAATGCGAATATGACTTTTATACATCATTCGATTCAGAAAAAAATACCGCATCAAATGGTCTCGGTTTCATTTTTCTACGACTATTTTTTTTTTAGATACGACGTTGATTTTTACATAAATATTTCGAAATCAATACGAAAATATGTTGTAACTAAACCAAATTTCGCTATTTTATTATGTATAGTACATACAACAAAATTGCTGTGTATACTTCACAGATTACGACATATACCTCGGCTGAGATGCATTACTTGCAATGAGTTACGCCCTTCACAGCGCATCATTATATAAATTTATTTAGTTACAGCAAAATTGCCGCTTGGGATTTATACGGCGACTTGATATATTACCAAGTTCGCATTCAGCAATTTACATAATTTCTACAATTACACCATTTTAAAGTGCATATTTCTATAAAAAAATTATACTTATCCCATTTTAAAGGATTTAATAATCTAGCTAATGGAATATACACGGCATTCGTTCCCCTCTCCCTCGCGATCGCTCGCAGATGCAGCGCGTACGGCTTATTTGTCAGTCGGCGCTCGACCGCTTAAGAGTGAATGCAATTACGTAGTGTAAAGACGACTTTTCACTTATTATTTTCGTGTTTATAGTGATAATATTTAAAAATACTGGTGAGTACCTACTGTTTACAATTAAGCTTTTTTTTAATTACTTAAATAATAATATACCTACATAAAAGCCTACCTACCTATAAGAGTTTTTTCTCTATTCCAGACACATTGGAGACCTGATATTATTGACGTTATTACAAGGTAATTATTCATCATCATCATCAGCCTGTATCTACCCACTGCTGATTATAAGCCTTCCCCAATGCTTTCCACCAGATACGATCCTCCGCCTTCCGCATCCAGCCGCTCCCAGCCGCTTTCTTAAGGTCATCGGACCATCTAGTAGGAGGGCGTCCAACACTTCGTCGTCCTATGCGCGGCCTCCACTCTAATAACTTCCTCCCCCATCTGCCATCACTTACTCGGCAGATGTGACCGGCCCATTGCCACTTCAGTTTGCAAACTCTGAAGGCTATGTCGACCACTTTAGTATTCCGTCGAATTTCTTCATTTCGGATTCGATCCCGCAGAGAAACCCCGAGCATAGCCCTCTCCATCGCTCGCTGCGCGACCTTTAGCCTGTGGACCAGTCCGATGGTCAGTGTCCAAGTCTCTGCACCATATGTCATTGCAGGGAGGACGCACTGGTTGAAGACTTTAGTCTTCAAGCATTGGGGTATCTGTGCGGCGAAGATGTGCCGAAGCTTTCCAAAAGCTGCCCAGCCCAGTCGAATGCGTCTATCGATCTCTTTGTTGAAATTACCCCTGCCAAGCTGTATGGAATGTCCGAGGTAGACATAGTCTTTAACTACTTCAATAGCTGCATTCTCTACGATAACCGGGCTAGGGATGACAAAACCGTTGTACATGACTTTCGTCTTGTCGAAATTCATCCCCAGCCCCACACGTCGAGATGCAGCATTGAGATCGACCAACATACGACCGAGATCCTCCAGCGATTCAGCCATTATGACCACGTCGTCGGCAAACCGAAGGTGTGAGATGTACTCGCCATTCACGCTGACGCCCCGTTTTTTCCAGTCCAGCGTCTTAAATACGTCTTCCAGAGCAGCGGTGAATAGTTTCGGGGAAATGACATCTCCTTGACGTACTCCCCGCTGCAGCTGGATAGGTTTAGACTGCTGGTCCTGGACTCGGACTGTCATTGTCGCAGCGCTATACAGCCATCTCAGCACCTCGATATAGCGGTGGTCAACTTGGCACCGCTGTAAGAATTCCAGAACAGACCAAGTTTCGATGGAGTCGAAGGCTTTCTCGTAATCCACAAAAGCCACACAGAACGGCAAATTGTACTCTGTGGTTTTCTGCACAATCTGCCGCAATGTATATATGTGGTCCACGGTACTATAGCCTTTACGAAACCCAGCCTGTTCCGGTGGCTGGTAGTCATCAAGCCTTCGGGCGAGAGGTAATTATTACTACTTAAATATTTAATCTCTGAGTTTCGCCTTTTGTGTTATGTTGTCGTTTGTTTTTTTTTTTTTTATGTGAGAGGGGGGCAAACGAGCATGTGGGTCACCTGGTGGAAAGCAATCGCCACCGCCCATGGAGACCAGCGACACAAAAGGTGTCACCGATCCGTTGCCAGCCTTTAAAAATTCATTGTTATAACCTACAAACATAACTAATAATGAAAAGCATTTTTAAATACCTATAAGTTAGTTTTAGGTACACTGTGAATTTGTATTTGTTTTGTACCCAAAAAAAAAATTACTGCCGCTGCATCTATTCAAATAATAAATCCACTGTCTTCATAGCGCAGCGTTAGTGAATGTGACTACTGTGCATGAGGTTTCGGGTTCGAATCCCGGTCGGGCCAACCAAAAGTTATTGGGTTTTAAAGGTACAGACAATTGACCATAACACTGCAACATCTACAATTTACTCTCAAAAGATTCTAGTACCACGAAGTCCTGAACAGCCAAAAGATATTGAAATAAATGAGGATTATTGTAGTGCCAAAAATCTCACTCCCACCTTTCGAAAGCCCGAGTCGTATATATCCGAAATAAATAAAATGGTTCAAAATATTTCATCACCCTGTACACACGGAACTAAATACAAATAATTCTGATATAAACATTTTGTATTTTGTTTGATTATATAAAATTGTTTAAAGAATAACCAAATACCAATTAAGTTCTTTTTATTTTATCGTTTGCATTTTATTTTTGTTTAAAGGGCTGAAATTCTGTTTTTACATTTTTGTTTACATTAAATAAATACATTGTCTAATTTACAGCATTTTATTTGTGTTCCGCCAATTATGTAATACTACTTACATCAAATAGTATGAACATGAAAAAGAAATATATTCATTTAAAACAAACTAGCTGTCATCATATAAAACTTATATTTAGATACAGCAAGTTTGATACCAGTCATTTTGAACAAGTTGCTGATGGTCCAAACATTTGTCTTTTGATATACAGCATATTCAATGTTTACATTTTGAAAATCAAATGTTGTATCTAGTATTAAATCCAATTACACCAATCTTAGAATGATCCTAAGAATTTCAAATGGAAGGTTTTATTTTAAAATGATATCACTGAAAATATGGTATTTTTATGTCTACTAGTTTACATATTATGAATTTTTGAAATCGTTTTTTAGCTTTGGTGTAAAGTTGCATTTTTCGAGATACCACAAGATTGCTTTCTACCGTCGATATTCGCAACAGCCCATCCGTCTATTCTTTTAAGAAAAAATTGAAAGATTACTATTTATCTGATATGTCTAAATAGTATGTATGTCTGTATTTATATAGGTATTTATGTATTTAATATGTGTGTATATATGAATATGTATATATACTTGGATAGATTACGATATACACAATATCGCGTTATGTTATATAATATATTTAATAATTTCAGGCACATAGCTACCTCTAACCGCTACTCAACATACTCTCCCACTGCTGAAGGTTGGCTGGAAGAGATCTCTATTAGAGATAAGCTCGCCTTTGCATACCACTTACGTAAACTCTTGTAACGTTTTTATTTTTTGTAATGTGCAATAAAAAAAGAATACACATAGAAACCATATAGCTCTACCGACTATTATGTGTTTGTCATTAAGTTAAACCTCAGATGTATTATTGCGATCAAAAACTCCGATGGTAATTGGCTTTAGCTACGGCGGTAGGACCCCTGCCCCCTTACCACCATCTCTTATTGCGATTCAATAACTGAATAGAAAGCTTATTCATACCAATGAATAAGCGACTCTATTTCAAATGGAATAGAGTTGCTTATTCATTGGTATGAATAAGCAATCTATTCAATTATTGAATCGCAATAAGAGATGGTAGTAAGGGAGCTGGTCGAAATGTCAGGCATCAGTCAATAAATAGGTATATAAGTATATAAATACCCTTATGCATAATCGCGTTAATTCCCTGTTGTTATTTTCATAAACATACAAAATAAGGAGTTGTTAAAAAATAACATAATCACAAAATATTATTTATTGTTATTTTCAAACAATAACCTGTTTTATTTCGAATCCTAAGAGATGCCATCAACCAATCAAATTATTGGGTTATTGTTGGTTCTTTTGACTTTAACAACTTCCGAACTGCCGCTGGGAAAACACTTCAAACCGGGCAACTTCAATAAATGTTTTATGGCAATTGAATAACTTTGTCCAACTATTTTCAGGATTCTGTGAAGTAAATATTATATTTTATTAGATTGGTTCAATATTTATTCCGCCCGTGACGAGCTCGGTGTCATAGCGGTCAATGACGCGGCTTCGACACCAACGCTCGTGGGTTCGATTCCCACACATGACAAACTTTTGTGTGCATGAACATGTCTGTTTGTCTTGGTCTGGGTGTTTTCTATGTATCATAAGTACATATTTTTACAAAAAAAAATGTATTTACGTATGTTTATCAGTTGTCTAGTACCCATAACACAAGCTTCGCTTACTTTGGGGCTAGATTGCGCTGTGTAATTTGTCTGACAAAAAAAAAAGTTTAAATATCAAGACTCCATGCTCACACCAGATGTTAGTGTAGACACCGATGAGACACCTGTGAGTTCCTCACAGGATGAGCATCACATGGCAACAATGAAATGAAAGGAGGATGAGGATCAAATAGCGAAAGAGACCTGAAACCAGCTCAATTTCCAAAAGTCACAGCCCAAGACAGAACAACTTGGCGCACATGAGACCCGACCTCATATTACAGGATAATGGTTGGAAACAGATAAGAGCCTTCTAGCGCCTGCCAGTAAGAGAGTAGAAACTTCATAATTAAGTGTGCTGTTCAACACGAATATAGGTGCTGTTTTATTAACATTAGTTGTACCACTCCATCTACTATATAAAAATAAGTCGGGTTTTCCTTCCTGACGCTATAACTCCAGAACGCACGAACCGATTTCCACGGTTTTGCATTCGTTGGAAAGGTCTCGGGCTCCGTGAGGTTTATAGCAAAGAAAATTCTGGAAAAATTTGAAAAGAAAAGCGGGAAAGTCTTTTTTCACATACAGCGCCATCTGGTGGCGAAACGGAGTTCGCCGGGTTTGCTAGTTTCATTATAATATCTAGTCCTGTGGGTATATAATATAATGTATAGACAGTGATAATTGTATACCCACAGTATTATACAGTCTACATCTCTAGTCAATAGTTAATTTGTCGCATTCTAAGAGCTATTGTTCGTATAGAGAACGGTATCCAGTGCCCCTAAGTCTACAGCAAATTCCAGTTCTTTGCCAAAATTACATACCTAAGAACGATCATTATCATTAGCCAGTATCTTGCCACTGCTGGATATAAGCCTTCCCCAATGCTTTCCACCAAATACGATCCTCCGCCTTCCTCCTCCATCTGCCATCACTTACTCGGCAGATGTGACCGGCCCATTGCCACTTCAGCTTGCAAACTCTGAAGGCTATGTCGACCACTTTGGTTCTCCGTTGAATTTCTTCGCTCCGGATTCGATCCCTCAGAGAAATCATTATACATATGTTGAATTATCATTTATGCCTCCATTTTCTTAGCAGATTGATAATATAAAAGCTTTATCTTCGTCGCTATCTTAGCCTCACGCCGCCGCATAAATCAATTATTGGAGCTATATTGGGCGCTTTGATCTAGAAATTTGCCTGACGATGCAATTCATCGTAAAATTCCTAGATGATTCTGTATATTGTATCGGACTTGGTGAAACTTTTAATATAGTATATACATTTGTAAAAATATACCTACCTACATATTATAAAATGTGGGTAATAAAATATTTCTAACTAGCTGAGCCGACAGACATTGTTCTGTTTCTTAACAATGAATATTGAATTTGAATTGGCTCCGCGCAATCTTTAAGGTGACTGACAGTTTTTTTTTTATACCACTAAGGTGACAAACAAGCATACGGTTCGCCTGATGGAAAGAAGTTACCACAGCGTATGGACGCCTGTAACACCAGAGGCATCACATGCGCGTTGCCGACCCTGCAAAAACCTCTTAACGCCCTTTTTGAAGAACCCCATGCTGTATCCTGGGAAAACCTCAACAGGCAATTCATTCCACAGCTTGATAGTACGTGAAAGAAAACTTCTCTGGAACCGCACAGTACGTGACCACTTCGGTTCTAATGTGTGAGGATGAATTCCCTGTCAATAGCGAGCGGTGCGACTGTAGAAGGTTCGGTCAAACTATAAAAATACAATAGACAAGGTAATATGATCGTTCAGTATCCATAAATTTTCTAATTTTTCATGCATTTCCATGAAATGCATTCTTTTTTTTCTAAGAACCTTCTTCTGATAATAACAAATACACCAAAAAAAGAATTATCGAAATCGGTCCAGCCGTTCACGCGTGATGCCATGACCAAAACAAATAGGGATTTATTATTACATATATTGATTAACTTGTCGACGAGCTCGGTGGTCGAATGGTTAGCAATGGCCACTTTGACTCCGAGGTCGCGGGTTCGATTCCCGCACAAGACAAACATTTGTGTGCATGAACATGTCTGTCTGTCTTGGTCTGGGTGTTTTCTATGTATGATACGTATGTATTTACAAAAAAAAAAAAAAATGTATTTAAGTACATTTATCAGTTGTCAAGTACCCATAACACAAGCTTCGCGCTTAATTTGGGACTAGATGGCGCTGTGTAAAATTAAATTATTATTATTTAAATAGTTGTCTTGGCCAACTTGCCTGATAAATATTTTTTGAAAAATGGAAAAATTCACCTGCCCCCCCTAGGTGGGATTTGAACCCACGACCTCTCGATGACCGGTCGAGTGCTCTTCCAACTGAGCTACCAGGAAGGTTTGTGTTGCTGACGAATTTTTTCATCTTATGTTTCTACTGTGTGAGTCACAGTGTGGCGTGTGTAAAATTGACCAGAAATATTTATTTATTTATTTATGTTTATAACCTAACTAGAAGCTTCTAAAAGCTTCGTGAATACGGTGCCGAGGTAAAATGTTTTAACTTGCAATGATATTAAGAAACGAATACGTGCTGCACCCTCCCAACTTGCAAAAGACGCTCTGCCCCCTTACCACCAACTCTTATTGCGATTCAATAACTGAATAGAATGCTTATTCATACCAATGAATAAGCGACTTTATGCAATTTGAAATAGTCGCTTATTCATTGGTATGAATAAGCATTCTATTCAGTTACTGAATCGCAATAAGAGTTGGTGGTAAGGGGGCTGGTAAAAGAGAGGTAACGATACAGCGTATTTATAAGCTGCTCGACTGGGGAAGTACCTCCACCTCACAGAAGACCGCAGCCACATAACAAATCTCTTAAGGGTTGTTGCGTTCCTGCGAGTGAGTGAGGTCACTAGGAATGAAGGAGTTGCTGCGTTGGTAGTGGGGATGGCAATGCACGAGCGATATTTACAAATATTTCTTGTTGCTATTTGCTAGCGTTGATGAAGCTACGGTAACCGCTTCACAACAGGCGGGCCGTATGCTTGTTTAATCCAATGTAGTATGCAAAAAAAAAATCCAAACGTTTCATTTAAACCTCTTCGTTTATTCTGATTAAGTCCAAAATGTTATCTCGCAAGTGACTTGATAATGCGCCAACTTTCTGTTCCTGCGGCGAGGGAACTTCCTTAAAAACTGATTATTGCTTTTAGTCTTCAACTTTTAATAAGAACGAATGAATGTAGGCCTGAGTAAGTTAAAGTTAAGAATCTTTGATTTTTTTTTATAGTACGTCGGGTGGCAGACAAGCATACGGCCCGCCTGATGTGAAGCGGTTACCGTACCCGTATGGGTATATACGGTATTTTATGGGTATGGTATTGTATGTAATAAAATATCGTCCGCGCGCCGCCACCCTTGCTGCCAACGCAGCATCTCCTTCTTTTCTGGTGACCTCACATACTCGCAGGAACACAACAACCCTCAAGAGAATTGATATTTGGCTGCGGTATTCTGTGAGGTGCAGGTACATTCCCCAGTCGAGTAGCTTACAATTCATCTTTGGTGGCCAGAGCTTCGTTTCTCAGTCAGCAGGGTGCACCGCGTGCAGGTGAAGTTGGCTTTGGTTTAAAGATATTAATGTACACTTACACCGCGAACTCCTACATCAATCCGTGATGCACGGCAGTAGAGCTTCACTTGACTAGCCATATCTCTAGGCTTTTATTGCCTTATTTGCCATTAAATTCGCTATGAGTTCCAAGGCAGCCGTAGTTTTACCCCCGGGACTGGAATGGACTTCACTGTTCATTGCCTTTTTTGGCGGTCGCCGCTGTTAATCCTGGCTACACAGGAGACACAGTGGTGGGAATGTGTGGTGGGCCTCCGTCCTTCATCCATCCAATGATGTGATTGAATTTTGGATGGAAATGATAGATTGTAGCTTGCTACACCAAACTGTATCCCCCTATTTTGTTATCATTCGTTTTTAATGTTCCGTACCTCAAAAGGAAAAACGGAACCCTTATAAGATCACTTTGTTGTCCGTCTGTCTGTCTGTCTGTCAAGAATTTCTATGTCGAGAATGCGTGGAGGTATCAAGCTGAAATTTGAACTGTATACTCGGGTCTGCGGTCCCATGAAGTTGAAAAAAATCAAACTGCTAAGTTTACGTAAAAAAAGATACGGCCGTTTATTCAGCAAAAAACGCATATTTCGACACATTCTCAAGGGAATCAAAATTCATAGGGTACTTCCCGTTGACCTAGAACTATGAAATTTGGCAAGTAACATTGTTATAGACAGGAATAAATCTCAAAACTATACATTTGTAATTACATCTTAAAAAATAGGGGGTTAGATTCCTGAACTATTTATAATGATCCTACGTACGGAACCCTCGGTGGGCGAGTCCGACTCGCACTTGTCCGGGTTTTTTTGAATAGCCTCCCTATGGAAGAAATTTTGAAGACCTATTCACGTTAAAAAGCTAACTTCCAAATTGTTTGCGTTATTGAAATTCGTTATTTATATTCTCGAATTCAGTTTCAATAATATAACAAATCATTTATGTTATAGCGAGCATCTGTACGTGGGCGCCATTTTTTTCTAATCACCACACTCGTGCCGGCTGTCGAAACCAGCTATGCCGCATTTATTCGTTTTCCATTTATATCGATAAAATCAGTCACAGGGTTCTTGTTATTTATTTCGATTCAATATTTAATAAATAAACATTCCTGCACAAATTACACACGGCCATCTAGTCTCAAACTAAGCAAAACTTGTACTACTAGATAATTGACATTATTCCTTTCATTTTTTTTTAAATACCTAGATACATATTAAACATAGAAAACACAGACCAAGACAAACAGACATGTTCATGCACACAAATATTTGCCTTGTGCGGGGATCGAATACGCAACCTCGGAGTCAAAGTCAGAGCTCGTCATTCATACATAAGTGTTTGTTTGTAATATTTTTAATAGTATAAACTATTTCTTAGACACTAGCTTTAAGTTTCAGCCTGTCGGCTCGTAATGGTCGTCAGCTCATATTTTACATGAGAGGTGTACACTATTACTCTTTTTTTTTATACTACGTCGGGTGGCAGACAAGCATACGGCCCGCCTGATGTGAAGCGGTTACCGTACCCATATTAACGCTCACAACATAAAATATCACCCGCGCGCCGCCGCCCTCGCTGCCAACGCAGCGTCTCCTTCCTTTCTGGTAACCTCACTCACTCGCAGGAACACAGCAATCCTTAAGAGAATTGTTATTTGGCTGCGGTATTCTGTGAGGTGGAGGTACATTCCCCAGTCGATTAGCTTACAATTACGCTCCCTACTTCTGTTTTCACCAGAGCTTCGTTTGTCAGTCAGCAGGGTGAACCGCGTGAAGATGAAGTTAGCTTTGGTTCAAAAATGTTGATAAACACTTACGCCCCGAACTCCAACATCCCTCTGCAAAAGCAAGTCGAGTTTTGATCACTAGCTTAACCTACTCGTAACATAATCTCGACTTGCTTTTGCAGAGGGAGGTGAGGTACCTTGGGTTTATCTACTCAAACCTAAGAGCGCCTAGATTTTGGGTATTAACTATAACAGAAAGAAAGAAAGAAAATATGTTTATTAACATCACAACATGACACAATAGATTTCTACAATACTGACAATAACATTATTACATTTCGAACAACATGTATATCATCATGATGTTAATTGGCCATCGCTCGACATTGATGCTGTGTAATACACACAGCGCCGGTATTCTGCGACAGCCATCAGGTGCCGACGCGAACCTCGTCGGCCGAGGTATACTTTAAAAAAATATAACACTGACGCAAATCTAAATATATAAAAGAAGAAACTGACTGACTGACTTATATATCAACGCACAGCCCGAACCGCTAGGTCTACAGATTCCAAATTTGGACGTAGGTTCCTTAAGACGTCTAGGGGTGCACTAAGAAAGGATTTTCCAAAATTCATCCTGTAAGGGGATGAAATGGGGGTCCAAAGTTTGTATGGGAAAACAAGATTAGTTGGACTATTTTATCCGAAACTTTACACGAGTACTTCTATAGGTAAATAAGTAAACACGTGTTTCAGAATTTTTCAAAATTCATCTCCTATAGGGGTGAAATGGGGTGAAAACGTCTGAAAATCGTCATAGGTATTATTTTTATGGTATATCGGGTCGTTGATTACGAAAACAACAACTATTTGATAATCCAACATAGCCGACGTGACATAAAATTTAAATGTCATAATATAAATATGGGTTCAACGGTGGGATTCTATGGTTTTCTTGGTTCGTCAATTACGAAAATGGCATCGATTTGAAAATATAACATACCTACCTAGTGGACATGAAGTTACCGGCGGGAGCGGGACGGGTGTAGTAGTTATCGAGAAAGTTCTTGCATCCGTATGTAGTATAATTAAATGTGATACATGAAGGTGGTTGCGTTGCGTGTTAGTCTTGGCTTGGATAACCTAAAATGCCCGAATTTCACGCGAGCGAAGCCGCGGGCGAAAGCTAGTTACAAATATTTTGTTGTGCTAATTTGACAAAAAAAGGCGCGGAAACAAGATACGTCCACATTCCGCGATTCCAAACAGGATATCTTCCGCGCTCTAATAATTTCTGGAATGATCTCACTGCCGAGGTTTTCCCTTGATACTATAGCATGGGTTTTTCCATAGGTTTTTCAAAAAAGACGTGAAGGGGTTTCAATAGGATAGACAATGCGGAAATTATGTCCCTGGTATTGCAGGTGTCTACAAACTGCGGTAACTGTTTTTATCAGGCGTGTCGCGTCTTTGATTGCCTTATTTGACATATAGCTATCTCTCACATTGACAAGAAGGGAAGTCAAATTCGGCAAGGCTAATACTCCTAGTAATTTCTTTTGATTAAATTCTTTGTGAGTTTCAAGGCAGTTGTAGTTTTACCCCCGGGACTGCAATGGACTTCGTTGTTCATTGCCTTTTTGATGGTCGCCGTTGTTAATCCTGGCTCCACTGGAGATACAATGGCGGTAACGTGTAGAGGACCTGTCCTGATGACATAACATCATACATACATCATACATCATCAGGTCATTTTTAGTCTCCACTATAGGAGCACGACCCTCTCTCGTCCGTCCCAGACAGAAGGAGGATTTGGCCTATACTCCCCACGCTGGCCAGACGGGCTGGGGAGGCCTGATCAATGTTTTATAATATATTTCCCTTAGTCGCCTTGTACGACATCCACGGGAAGAGACGGAGTGATTCTATTCTAGGATGACATAACATATTCTGAAAAATATTTCAAAGGAAAAAATATGATTGTCTGTAAAGTAGGTTTACGGACGATAATTTTACGTGATAATGTCATAAGAAAACATTGGCCGATGGAGTAGAAGAAATATAGATGCGTCACAAGCCAAACGCTTAGGCCGATCATGCCTCTCTGTCGCTTGTTCCGCGCTTTCGCTTGCATGCTCGGCTCAGGCGGAACTTGACAATGAGTCATGGTTTTACGTGCGTGCAGATGGCATTCATGGATTTATAAGACGTTTATTATAAATATTTTTGAAAATGAAAAATTCACGTCCTCCACCTAGGTGGGATTTGAACCCACGACCTCTCGTTGACTGGTCGAGTGCTCTTTCAACTTAGTTACCAGGAAGGTTTGTGTTGGTGACGAATTTTGGCATCTTATATTCAATGCGTGAGTCAAAAGCAAATGATTTATAAAACTATTGACGTTTCCACAATACTCTCGTTTCTATATAACCATAAAATACTACTCATGAGCTTTTTAAAGATAGGCTGTAGTAAGCACGACTTACGATCTCACCCACGAGGCCTTTTCACTCGAGTTGATATACAGTTTCATATTTTTTACGATTGTTAATCTCAACGGAATAGACCCTGCAAGAAAACATAAAATTGTATTTTGTTATCGTAATAAAAAATGAAGGAACAGTTTTTTTTTATACTACGTTGCTTGGCGCTCAAGCTTACATACAACATTACAGCCTCGGTTACCGCAGCCATAAAAGCACACACGTGACATATCGCTCGCGCGCCACCTCGCCCGCAGCTAACGCACCATCTTCTTCTTTCATGGTTTCTTCATTCACTCGTAAGAACACATGAACCCTCAAGAGAATTGTTATTTGGCTGCGGTATTCTGTGAGTTGGCCGTGTGGTTTCCGGCAGACTAGAATAGAATCACTCCGTCTCTTCCCGTGGATGTCGTACAAAGCGACTAAGGGAAATACATTATAAAACATCGATCAGGCCTCCCTAATCCGTCTGGCCAGCGTGGGGAGTGTAGGCCTAATCCTCCTTCTGTCAGGGACGGACGAGAGAGGGTCGTGCTCCTGTAGTGGAGACTAAAATGACCTGATGATGATGATGATGATTCTGTGAGTTGGAGGTACTTTCCCAGTCGGGCAGCTTATAAAATACGCTATGCCCTACCTTTCTTTGCCTAACAGGAAGCTTTAACACTACTTCGATTTGTATACTTACTACAGAGAATTAAAGTCAAAGTCAAAATATCTTTATTCCTTGGACTTTATAAAGCACTTAGAAACGTCATACAAATTAAATATAAGACATGTATCTAAATCATTACTATCTACTTAAATCCGCAGAGCTTAGATGCACTTTCATCACACTATCTGTGAAAGTGAATTTAAGTGCCAGTTCCGGCGACGGGGCTTCTTGAGAAGAACTGGCAAGAAACTCAAGGCCGACTCTTTTAATTGCCAATATCGTTACATTAACCACAAATACAATCATTAACATAACAAGAGCAATTCATTTCCAAATACTTTTATCATTTATGTAATCTGAGATACAATAGTAAGCCTTTTGACATAGTCTAGTTTTGATAAATCTTTTAAATTTACCCATGGATAATTTAAACGCGTCATTTGGAAGTTTATTGTAGAAGCGTATACATTGACCTGGGAACGAAACGAATTAAAATAAACATTTCCTTTTTTCATTTTTATTTTGATTCATATTATTATTCATTAATTTCATTATAAAACCCAAATATAATATTTCCATGTATTACTAAATAATGAAAAAAAAAACAGTAACAAAATTGCAGCATTAAAATTCGCAGCGTTCTACCAATAACAGGTAAAACAAAAATTCGATTTCTTTCCCAATCCATAAATTAAAACCCAACCTCTAAGAAATGGAAGCCTAGCCTAACCCTAAGCTGACGTACGAAGATCAGATCTGGTAGTTTATTACAGGCGCGTGGGTCGAATAGTTCGGAGCCCTCTTAAGTATTGACCACGGAATGAAAAGAGACTTATTGTCTTTAGAACTACAGTTACGACTTCAACTTGGGTTATCCGACTTAGTATGTGTTTTGAACTGACTGAAAGTTCTGAAGTGAAGAGCTCTTGAGATAAAAATGGCTCACTTGCATCTTTAGAGTCAAAGCCAACCGCACCCATCAGGTTTCAACTGATAATCGGCGCTGCACGATAGCGTGGCATAGCGTGGCTTTTTAACCCATATTAGTTGTAGCACATGGGCTGAAAAGTCCCGGGCCTAACACATATATGGCGCAATTTTTATTGCATTCACCGCTTTTTCAGTTAGTACTAACCTTCAAATGAGAGCTGTTAAAATTTCATGATATTCTACTCAGAAGTTTGTGAGTTATTGTGCTAAGGGTGACACTACTTTTGTTATTTTCAAAACAATGGATGAAAAACAATTTCAAGCTTTAATTTTACACTGCTTCTTGATGGGAGAAAATACCGTTTAATCGAAGAAATGGCTTGAAAAGTATCTTAAGGATTCTGCTCCATGAGAAACAACCATAAAACGTTGGTTTGCTGCCTACAAACGTGGTCGTAGAGACACCGATGATGCAGAACGCAGTGGACGTCCAAATGAGGCGGTAAAACCAAAAAACATCAAAAAGTCCAAAAAATCACTTTGAATGATCGAAAAGTGAAGTTGCGTGAGTGAGCTGACATCGTAAAGATATCAAAAGAACGTGTTAGCTTTATATTGCATGGGCATTTGATTATAAGAAAGCTATGTTCAAAGTGGGTGCCGCGGTTGCTCCCTGTTGACCAAAAACAAGAACGTGCTGATGATTCTGAGCAGTGTTTGGCCATGTTTAAACGTAACAAATCGGAATTTTTCCTCGATATGTGACAATGGATGAAACATGGATCCATCACTTCACTCCGAGTTCAAAACGAACGTCATCTGAGTAGAGAGCAACTGGCGAACCTCCTCCAAAGGCCCCAAAAGCACAAACTGTCAGCTGGAACGGTTATGGCCTCGATATATTGGGATGTGTGTGGTGTAATATTCATCGACTATAATGAGAAGGAAAATACCATCAACAGTAAATACTATATAGCATTATTGGAGCGTTTGAAGTCCAAAATTGTAAAGAAACGACCGCACATGGCAAAGAAAAAAAATTCGTTTCGGTGCGTTGTCTTAATGGCGACACACCTTGTCACAAGTCAATCAAAAAATTGCGAATTGAACTTCGAATTCCTCTCACATCCATCGTATTCGACAGATTTGGCTCACAACTACTACTAGCTGTTCGCAGATCTAAACAAATACTCACCGGTAAGAAATTTCGCTCGAATGAAGAGGTCCCCGCGGAAACTGAGGCCTATTTTGAGGCAAAATATAAAATGTTCTACAAAAGTCATATTGAAATGTTAGAGCGGCGCTGGAATGATTGTGTGGCTCTTGATGGAGATTACGTTGATGAATAAAGTCAATTTTGAACAAAAAAACCGCGTTTTCTTTGTTAGGCCCGGGACTTTTCAGCCCATGTGTTATTTATTATATAAGTACTTTAATTATTATTACTGTGAATGTGTTTTTTTATTCTTTATTGTGTATTATTTTTGGATTAATAAATGCTTCATCTGCTTCTTCTCCTGTACTTGGTGCACCCTGCCGATTCCGAAAGAGGTTCTGGCAAAAGAGAGATGGTTGTAAGTCAGTGGTTCTAAAAAAGTGACAATGTCACTGAAGTGTTTACGCTTTATTTAAAGTACTAAAACATCGTCCTCATACGTAGAGTTAGGGCGCGGTCATAGAATAGAAAATTTAATGTTTTTTTTTTTTTTTAATAGAATAGTACTATCGCTTCGCATGAACATTGAATGTGTTTACAGGTGATATGTATATTGCAGATACAAATGTTATGGATTTTAATTTCTAACACTATTTGAGAATAAAATTTGAGGTGTAAGTGGTTCATTAACTATTTGAACCAAAGCCAACCTCATCTGCACATGGTGCACCCTGCTGACTAACTAACGAAGCTCTGGCGAAAAGAGAAGTAGGGCTAGTGTATTTTGTAAGCTGCCCGACTGGGGAAGTAACTCCATCTGACAGAATACCGCAGCCAAATAACAATTCTCCTGAAGTTTGTTGTGTTCCTGCGAGTGAGTGAGGTGATCAGAAATATAGGCAACGGATAGGCGACCCCTTGGTGTTGCTGATCTTCATGGGCAGTGGTGATAGTCTTCCATCAGGTGACCCACATGCTCGTTTGCCCCCACCTCTCTTCTTATTATTTCTTCTCTCTTCTTATTATTTGTCACAGATAAAAAATAATAAGAAATAACTATACTTTCCAATATTGATAAACACAGGTTTAACCTCGACGCTCAGGGCCGCCTAAATTGAAGCCGATCGTCATCAGAATATTTGATTGCGGAAAAGTTCAGCTTACATTACTTCTAATTAAGTTTGTCTTAACTAGTAGAAACCTTAAATTTCTACTGACAAAGCTGAAGAAATTAGGCGATAACTTAAACCAAAGATCTATTTTTGGAATCAAAATATTCGATGGGAATCAGCTTCAGATTAGGCGGTAGGATCAGGGGACCATTATGTGCCAGCATAAGGATGTAGCTCCCTTATTTCACGGGTCAAGTTTGATAGGCGTGCGCGGGGATATGGATCCAACGCGTAGAGGGTCCTTTGAGAAGTTTGATGTAATGTTGTACGCCCGCCGTGACCCGATCCAGGATATATGAATGGAGTATATAGTATGTAGCTTATTATTATCAATGCTAGTTCCAAACTCACCAATCAGACCGCACCCTTAATCACGCCAACCCCATCCCGTAAGTAATAAGTATATGAAAGTAACATTGAACTTGTCGTTCGACATGTTTTCCGATAACCATCAAATTGGGGTTCACTTAAATATATTTTTATCAATCCATAACGTACGGATCAGTCTCGGGGAAATTTTATTATCATCTATAGACTGAAGTCCGATTTCAAATAGATAGATAGATAGAATATGCTTTATATGAATTATTTATATAAATTATTACAGATTTGTTTTTTTTTTTTTTTTTTTTTTAATATAAATTTATTTTAATATCTTCAACATAAATAACTTATAAATAAAATGCCTACTTAAATATAACTTAGAAATAAATAACTATAAATAATGAAGCCCCGCCAAATCGTTACCCACTTGAAAAGTGCCCAAAAGGCTGGCAGCATTGCCACGTTGAATGGCAATGCTAATCCTCTGGCCGAGATATTGGCCAGCTCTTTGGTCATGTGATACTTCGATCAATCTTTTTGACAACTGTTGAAACAGTTTATGTGCTGATGGTCCCCACGGACCTAGTGTCTCTACCCCAAACGGCTCAAATATGTAGCTCTGATCCAAGCAACTATATTTTCGCCGTTTGAGGTTTTCAGCAAACGCTGCAGCCGCACCAGCCCTAACTTCAGTGACCCGAAGATGAGACGGCGCAAGGGTGTCGACGCAGGTAGCGTCCCACACCAAAGGTCGCCCCAACCTCCAGGCCACAAGTGTCATTCCATCCGGTCTCTTCCCATCATCACGTGCAAGCCCGTTCGGTTCTAAAACCGCGGGTGTACGGATGCTGGCAAGAGCCCGGTGGATGATATTATTAAGGCTAGCGTGGCGTGGTATGCGGCCTGCACTTTTGAGACACGAAAGTCCGTGGTGACCAAGTTGATCGACAGTATCACCGCAGGGGCAACGATGCGGGGCGTTTATATAAGTGCCCAAACGCAGACACACTGCTAGACGGAAGGTATCGCGATCCAACAGAGTTCCTAAATTAGGAGATGGTAAAGCTTGTAGCCATAATCCAGACTCCCATTCCGCTACAGCCAGGAGACGGGCACGCTCTGCAGAATTGCTACATGTTTGTAAAAGGTTATTTCGTAACAGTCTGCAAAGCGGCTCGTCCCACTGTCTCTGTGATGAAGGAAAATCTGGAAATTTTGAATTTGGATCTTGACTCGTCCAAGCATGTTTGGCATCCGTTACATGACATATTTCTGTTGTAAAATCATTACAAATTTTTGTAAAAAGATTTTTAACGCTGTGAACGGAAGACAAAAATGCTGGGAGAGCGACACTAGTAATTTTGCGAATTCCTAGGCCTCCGAATCTAATAGGTAGGGAGGCCTGTTCCCATGAACGATCATCTAAATTAACATTAAGCAGAGCCGAAAGTGTATTTTTAATAATTACGTCCAATTTTTCTGTCAAATCCGGTCGTTTCCAAAAATGGCAGCACCGTAGCACGTACGTAAAATTTGGAACAAAAAGGCAAAAACGCAAGATAGTGACTACGAACTGAAAATTTTGTATTTTTTCTTCTATAAAAGAAGAAAAGGATTCATTGAAAACAGGTGACCCAAGGAGGCGTAATGTAGATTTATTTAAGATTTTGATATCGGGGGCAATTGCAGCAAAACTCGAAACTATTGCATTTTTTTGTTGACAATTATCCGAAATAAAAAGTTCGCATTTTGCATAATTTATTTTTAGACCTAAAGAGTTTAAATGTTGGATTAAAGCTTTAAAATCATGAAGAACTGTATTACAGTCTCCTCCAAGAGTCCCGTCATCTAAATACCAAACATTAAATTTAGAATTTAGAGCCAGTAAAACCGGATGGATAGCCAAACTAAAAATTGCTGGCCCAAGAGGGTCACCTTGTTGACAATCCACAGAGGAAACAAAAGATGATTCTTATACATTAATTTTGAATTTTTGTTATAGCATTGCCAAAGGAAATTATAAGTCGAGGGAATTTTGGATTTGACTTCTGTCAACAAGGCGGCCCTATCCACGGAATTAAAAGCATTTTTAATGTCCACCTTCAGCAGCACATCACCTTCCTGGTTGTGGATGAAAGTCCTTGCAGAATGTACAGCGGCCTCGCAGCCACCCTTAGAGCCAAATCCCAACTGTAATGGCTGGAAGTAGCTACCAAGAGTGTCCGCGATGGCACTGCAACAAATCTTAGAAGTAAGACGGCGGTATACCGTACCTACAGCTATAGGACGTATACCACCGTCTTTCTTTTTTAAAGCGCATAAATTAGCACCATATAACACATCAGTTACACCGTCACAAACCTTCCCAGACAGCATTAGGTTTACAAGGGCCGTCAGGTTCCCCAGAAGGGACTCGCTGGTATCGCTGGTCTCACCTCCCAACAAATCTTTAAGGTGCTGAGGGGTGAGACCATCTAATCCACCAGCGGAACCACTCCTAAAGGACAAAACGGCCCTGTAAACCTCTTGTGGGCCAATCTGCAACGGCGCATCCGATGGGCTAGGTGGGGCGGGAAAGGTAATTCCTGCTGCCGAAGGTGGATGTTTGTCGTGAAGTGCGGAAAGAGTATCAGGGGTATCTGGGGCGATTCCATCGCTAGAAAAAAGGATTCTGGCTGCGCCTTTAATATCCCCTTCCCCTACCTTAGATTCCACATATTGAAATACATTTTTTTTAATTCTTGTTGAAGCTGAAAGTAAAGGATTTACATTAAGTAATGGGTCAGGTCTATTGCAGTTTTCTTTAATGGAGTTGGTAAGAGATGAATTACAGCACCTTTTATTAATATGTAAAATATTGTATTAATATATATATATATATTTAATATTTTATTAATATATAAATAAAATTAAAATTGCATATATTACAGATTTGTAATATATGCAACAAGGTAGCCTTATTGCCGAGAGCAATCTTTTCAAGGCAACCTTACGTTTACGAATTTGTGCATGGAGTGAGCAGGATTCGCAATTTTAAAAGAAATTAATGAAAATTAGAAGTATAGTAATAATGATAAGAATCATTATTACTTTTAACCGACTCCAAAAAAAGGAGGAGGTTATCAATTCTGCTGTATTTTTTTTTAATGTTTGTTACTTAATTTCTCCGTGATTTATAAACCGATTTGAAAAAAACTTTTATTTATTTGAAAGAGTATACTTCCAGATTGGTCCCACATTTTTTTCATCATCATCATCAGCCTGTATCTACCCACTGTTAAGTTTGTTATTTCATTACTCCGTCATTCATAAATCGCTTTGAAAAATACTTTTTTATTTGATCTTCAAATAACAATTATTCCCAACCGTCCCGTTAACGGGTCGGGACGACCGGGGTAGATGGTACCGACCCAATTTCTCGACAAAATAACGTAGTCAATTTGTTATCTCATCATGAGTTTTAATCATTAATTATGTCTTACCACAAAATATTTTATTACAATAAAATCAGGAATTGCGAATGGACGCTCATGGACATTTTGTGATTAATGTGAATTGATTAACTTGCAGTGCGCTGGTATCGACAGCCGACATGTCCGAGCAAGAATAGCTGCCAGGCAGGAATATTCCAGCTAATTAAACACTTTCGGTGTTTGTCTACGTATATCATAATGTACAATATTACGATATATACAAGTACAATAATGTTTGTGAGATAGTAGACAAAAATGTAAATTATGAAACACACAAAAAAAAAACCGGACAAGTGCGAGTCGGACTCGCCCACCGAGGCTTCCGTACGTAGTATCAATATTAAATTTGATATTTTTCATTATAAATAAGAAATAATGCATCGAAAAAAATAAATAAAATATATTTTGCAATGTGTACGCCCTTTCATATAATACTCCATTTGAGCTAGTAGTTTCAATTTGAAATTTCGACACCCTATAAAAAATATAGACCCCCTATTTTTAAGATCTATTTACAAATGTATAGTTTTGAGATTTATTCCTGTACTTGTAGTCTATAACGATGTTACTTGCCAAATTTCATAGTTCTAGGTCAACGGTAAGTACCCTATAGGTTTTGATTCCATTGAGAATGTGTCGAAATATGCATTTTTTGCTGAACAAACGGCCGTAACTTTTTTTTACGTAAACTTAGCAGTTTAATTTTTTTACAACTTCATGGGACCGTAGACCTGAGTATACAGTTCAAATTTCAGCTTGATACCTCCACGCATTCTCGACATAGAAATTCTTGACAGACAGACAGACGGACAACGAAGTGATCTTATGTTCCGTTTTTCCTTTTGAGGTACGGAACCCTAAAAATACAAAATTCGATGTAGATACCAACATCATAATAATACTTAGTCTAAAGACAGTATAACTATAATAAACATTTCAATATGCAAAACGACGCTTAACTACGGGGAAGGACGCTATGACACGTCTGACCAGAATATGGCAAAACCGTGGAATCACTAAAGCAACAAAGATCCGACTTGCAACCACTAGTGTTTCCGATAGAAACTTGGGAAATACAAGCCAGGGAAAAATAACGCCTTCGAGATGCGGTGCTCAAAGCAAAGGCTAAGTATTCCAGGGACAGTTAAGGGCACCAATCAATCTCTACAGTCGGAACTTAAAATTGCGACAGAGTTATCCATCCTCTATGAACAGCGCATGTTTCGATACTTCGGCCATATCATGTAGGGAGGAGTATCACCTCCTCCCTACATGGTAAACCTTTGTTTATCGTTGTGGCTAACGCTCAAGGCAAAAGATCACGTGGCCAATCGTCAGCTTCGCCGCTTTTATGAACCTTTTTACTAGCTAAGTTTCAACAAACTCCAATAAACGCGGCAACGGTTAATAAGTAGGTACGTAACGACTTTTAAATACTTTTTTTTTGTAAATACATACTTATAATACATAGAAAACACCCAGAGCAAGACAACTAGACACGTTCATGCACACAAATGTTTGTCTTGTGCGGGAATCGAACCCGCGACCTCGGAGTCAAAGTGGCCATTGCTAATTGCATTCGACCACCGAGCTCGTCAAATTATTTAAATACATATAAAAAATATAATTATTTAAATACATATAAAAGATGTATTCGCTTCATTTTGATTTGGAGGCTATACTCACTTTACTCACTCGGTCAACTATTTCTTTAGTACTACCACAGAATAAATAATAGTATAACTACTTAAGGTGCAGTTTCATTCAAGCAGACTGCGAGCGCATTAGCTGCTAGATACGTTTTCCAGTAAGCTCAAATCGAATTACAATTCAATTCTACAACTCCAGTTACCCTTCGTATGCGACTTTGAAAGTTGAAACTACCCATCTCGGCTCATTTACATCTGAAATGTAGGAACAATTTAAGTTGAATATCTTTTAAAGATTACGGATACTGGAAAGACATTCGAATTTAAGAAATATGCTAATGCTGCTGGAACAAACAGATATCAGTGGCTATTATTTAGTATTAGTATACTGACTACTGCTCGTGGTTTCGCTACGCGTAAATACGGAATAAAAAGCGTCCTAAACAAGCCAGTTCAAATTTTAGCTTAATGTATGGCTAAAACACAATATAAGTAATTTTTGTATTACGTACGTAATATATATGTACGTAGTACGTAATATATAATAATTTCAAATTGTATTACGTACATATGGACGCATCCTGTCGCTCTCTCGTATGAACTTCACCTCCCCTCTGAGACGAATCTGGAACAGTTTTTATGAGCCGCACGCGTGAGTGCGTTCATTCACACAATATTTCTGCGCGTTCAGCTCGGTTAGATGTCCGTGTGAAAATGTGAATTTATGTGTAATTAATTTATTTATGTGAATACTTTTGAGGTAGAGCGACTCGTGTTTCTATCGTTTGAGTCTACTTGGCCACTGACTGAATGGTTCATTCCAATGAAATGGCATTTTTACATGTGTTACGTCTATACTAGTATTTTAAATTTTCTCATGTGCTCGGGGATGGGGCGCGCCATTTATAATTATAGTAAACAAGTAGACAAAGATGAACAGACATGCATACAAATGTGTCTTGTGCGGGGTTTGACCCGACCAGCGGCTCGTCAAATATTATAAATAAATAAATATTGTCAGACAAATTACACAGCGCCATCTAGCCCCAAAGTAAGCGAAGCTTGTGTTATGGGTACTAGACTAACTGATAAACATACGTAAATAAAATACATTTTTTTTTGTAAATACATACTTATGATACATAGAAAACACCCAGACCCAGACAAACAGACATGTTCATCCACACAAATGTTTGTCCTGTGTGGGAATCGAACCCACGAGCGTTGGTGTCGAAGATAATATATTTATAACTTTTGAACAAAGTGCTTAGTGAAACTTTTGTTCACATTCGAACGTGTTTACGTTTACAAGCCGACCAAATTGAGAAAAAGTTTCATATTGTGAAAGACGCGTGTTACATATCCAAATTAGCCGGGTTGCTCGCTTCTAAGTGTGAGCTAGTAAGCCACATAATTCTAATATGTAACACGCGTCTTATAAATTCACAACATGAGAGTTCTTCTCTATTTGGTCGCTTTGTTGACGTTGACATGACCGAACGCGAACGAAAACTCGCACTAAGCGCTTTGGTGGGCAATTTTAATAAAATCTGATCTATTTAGGAAACATAAATACAATTTTTAAGCTCGTTGAAAAGCAATCTATCGAAATAGACTTAGAAAGATAAGACCCCAGGTCGCTTTTTTCTGGCTTCACATTACAAGATCAACAGTGATCGGAATAGGTAGAGTAATTTAGGGTCAATAATCTCAAACGCTGATATTAATATGGACATACCTCCGGGATTTCGGGATTTCGAAACTATTGAGGCTTTAATTCTCCGGGGTTCCGGTTGCTTTGCACTAAGCACGTAAAGCTATCTAGCTTTACATAGGATTCAGTTAATCAATCAGTTTTTTTTACACATATAGCAAATAAAGTACTACTTAAAAGTGCTTTGCTATCGTAACAATGGCTACTAAATCACAACCTAAATAATATTTAATAAAATCCCGAAATTTTGCAATAACAGTTCATTAAAAAGGCATGTCCATACTAAGACAGCATTACGCAAGTACAACAAATCACTCTACCTATTCCGATCACTGAAGATCTATCCGTGGTGATGCTGATCTCCATTAGCGGTGGTGTTTGCTTTCCACCAGGGGACCCATATGATCGTTTGCCCTCCTTCTCATATAACAAAAATACTTTTGTTCTTCAATTGATTTTTATCAACTGACATCACTAAATATCCACAGACGAGCTAGGTAGTCGAATGGCTTACAAGGATCACTTTGACTCCGAGGTCGCGGGTTCGATCCCCGTACGAAATAAAGATTTGTGTGCATGAACATGTTTGTTCATCTTCGTCTGGGTGTTTTCTATGTATGTAGGTATATATTGTAAATATTCTTCAATACAAGCTGTGCTTAGTTTGGGATTAGATAGGGGTGTGTAATATGTCCAAGAATATTTTATTCCTTGAGTGATTCTTATATACGCGGAAAAGTCACTTTTGGAAATGAATAGGCTCCAAAACCACTGCTTCGACATTCGAAAATTGAGATCGATTATATCTTTGAGTAAATATTGATCACATACATTTTCCATTGAAATCAATGGAAAACATACTTCAGCAAACCTACTCGCTTCACTCAACCTCGATTTCGGCCCTGTGGGCTAGAATCCAGCCTAGTTTATTTTATATTTATATAATCCACGCAGTCCCGCAGTGCAGATCATTTAGGCCAAAAGTTTTATCCCTGGGTTTTTACAAGCTGTGATATAACAGTGATCTAATATGCAGAAAATGGCCACGGCGTGCTTGTACTCATGAATAAAACATGTAACATGAAATATTTGTAATTTTAAATACCTCGTTTTACTGCTACAGTTTTTAGCCAACACCACATATGTGACAAACACAACGATGAGGATGACTGTGCTTAGGATACCTATAATGAGAGAGGACGATCAAAAATAATCTAAAGTAGAGAAAGAAGAAAGCTGATCAAAATGAATTGAAGAACAAAAGCATTCAAAAAACTTATTTTTGAAACAAGCTTGTTTTGGTGTTATTGTAATCTCTTTATTGTTTAAACATAATTACTCAATCGTTAAGAGAAAAAATAAAATAAAACGGCAATGTACGAAGGCGGACATTTGTACAATGAATAAATTGGACGGTAAAATTAACATATGAAACTACAAAGTTTTTATTAGTGGTCAATAAAAATAAAAAACCGGACAAGTGCGAGTCGGACTCGCCCACCGAGGGTTCCGTACGTAGTATCAATATTAAATTTGATATTTTTCATTATAAATAAGAAACAATGCGTCGAAAAAAAATAAATAAAATATATTTTGCAATGTGTACATCCTACATCCCTTTCATATGATACCCCATTTGAACTAGTAGTTTCAATTTGAAATTTCGACACCCTATAAAAATATAGACCCCCTATTTTTTAAGATCTATTTACAAATGTATAGTTTTGAGATTTATTCCTATACTTGTAGTCTATAACGATGTTACTTGCCAAATTTCATAGTTCTAGGTCAACGGGAAGTACCCTATAGGTTTTGATTCCCTTGAGAATGTCGAAATATGCGTTTTTTGCTGAATAAACGGCCGTAACTTTTTTTTACGTAAACTTAGCAGTTTGATTATTTTACGACTTCATGGGACCGTAGACCTGAGTATACAGTTCAAATTTCAGCTTGATACCTCCACGCAGTCTTGATGTAGAAATTCTTGACAGACAGACTGACAGACAGACAGACCGACAGACAGACAGACAGACAGACCGACAGACAGACAGACAGACAGACGGACAACAAAGTGATCTTATAAGGGTTCCGTTTTTCCTTTTGAAGTACGGAACCCTAAAAACACTAAAAACTTTTGGTACTGTGTGTCCTGTGTAGCCACGTTTAAGCCGCATTTTCACTAGGCGACATGTCGCAGATACTTATCGCTCGACATTCACGTAGTTGTCTCTGCAAAAGTTTTGGGACAATGTCCCGCGACATATGACTCGTTTACATTGACTAGTCGTGATCAGTATGTCGCCCGAGGAAGTAGTGTTGTTCAGTGCAGCTTTCATTTTCGAAACACAAATCGACACACGTTTTCACCACTCAAAGCCTGTCCGGCGACTGTCGAGGGACACGAAAGTCGCGCGAGTCGACGCTCGCAGAGCATCGACTAGCGACAAGTTGCGCGACCCGTAAATGTCCCAAGCGACGTCGGGCGACATCGCACGGGACACGTAAATTTCGTATCGAGCGACAGAGTCGCACGACAAATGTCCCCTAATGCAAATGCGGCTTTAACAGCGGCGACCGCCAAAAAAAGACAATGAACAACGAAGTCTATTACAGTCCCGGAGGTAAGACTACGGCTGCGTTGGAACTCACAACGAATTTAATTTCTCTTCTTAGCAATATGAGAGGCAGCAATATGGCAAATAAGGCATTAATAGCCTACAGTGATGGCTAGTGAAGTGAAGTTCAACTGCCGATTTTAAGTATCTAACACTATTGGGGACCTAAAACATTGAGTTGTTACCTAACATATCAATTCCAATAATAAGAATTGCAAAATCTTCTGAACGTTTGTAATTCTCCCTGTTGCTACCAAATCAGAATAGTAATCTTTCCGCCGATTTTGTAATCATTAGATTTTTGCATTGCCCCCCCCCCCCACCTCCCCCCCTTCCCGTATGGTAGTAAATTTTAAAACGTAATCACGTCAAAATAAAAAAATATGAACCGAAAAACTAAAAATGTATTGTTAAAAACTAACAAACTTCATATCTGGAGGTTACTGTTCATTTCAAATTTTGATCATTTGTATTACAATACGATTTAATGAGGGTCTTTTAGCAGCGTAGGGTCCAATCATAACTAACCGCAGTCTCAATTCTCGCAGTTTGTCAATTCATAGCAAATGTCTTGTTGACGTCTTGTGTTGTCTTGTCTTAAAGTTTCACTGTCAAAAATTCTGTACATTTTGACAATCTGGACCCGACGCCTACATTTAATGTCAGAAAAAATATCAAACATCCCCATTTATACCGTGTCTATCAGAATAAGGGGCTCACTAACAGCTGAAAAGCAAACCTTACCTGCACTTGTACACCATGTCGATTAGCTAACGAGGCTATGGCAAAAGAGAGGTAGGGCAAAGCTTATGTATGCCCGCCTGAACCTCCACCTTTACCTCCACTTTTTTTTTATTATAGAAAACTGCGCTAAATAACAAAATTCCCAGTGCATTCGAGGAATTTTACCAAAAAGGCTAGCACGAGTTACATTTACATTTCAAAATCGTAAATCAGAATACAAATAACATAAATTGATCCGAATCTGTGATATTTATGTCGCGATTGTGTGTTATACACACAATCGCGACATAAATGATTTATCGCTTCGTAAAATACATTATCGCGACTAAATACGAACTATTGTCAGGAAACACAATGTTATTAATGAGAATTGTGGCTTACTCACTAAATGTAGAGCAGATAGTTTCAATCGCAGATATAATGATGGCTGGGGATTAAGCATTAAGTTTCCTTAAACAGTATTTATGGATTTATAGGAGCGCATTAGCTGTAGTCGGGGGTAATTTCAGCAAAGAGATCTATAGACGCGTACGACTGGGCTGGGCCGCTTTTGGGAAGCTTCGACACATCCTCACCGCAAATATACCCCAATGCTTGAAGACCAAAGTGTTCAATTATTGCGTCCTGCCTACTATGACCTACGGTGCAGAGACTTGGATGCTGACCGTTGGGTTGGTTCACAAACTAAAAGTCGCACAGCGAGCGATAGAGAGAGCAATCCATGGAGTTTCTCTAATGGAACCAAGATGGTCGACATAGCTCTCAGAGTCAGCCAGTTGAAGTGGCGGTGGGCTGGCCACAATTGTCGAGTCAGCGAAAACAGATGGGGAGTAAAGTCCTAGAGTAGAGGCGACGTATGGAGCACCGAGTTATAAATTCCATCGTAAAACGTGGGGTGCCCCATTCTTTAGATGGACCAAAGACCGCGAAAAATTGGCTGGGAGCGGTTGAATGCGGAAAGCGGAGGATCGCATATATAGTGAAAAGCATTGGGTAAGGCATATATCCAGCAGTGGGTAGATAGAGGCTGAGAATGATGATTAGCTGTAGGCACAGGATCCATGGCAATTGCCTTCTGTTTCTTCATTACAATCTTTGAACGGCATTGCTATTTGGAAAATAAATATACATGTAATAACAAAATACAACTAAACTATAGTAAATAAAAATAATCTAATATTAAAATTATTAAAAAATAAAAACAAAATACTAATGTATTCCTCGAAAAATTGCTATTTGATTACGGTGTTCTAGGCACTTTCCCAGTCAAGCTCGACATGCTATGCCACCAATTCGCCAGTTTCGTTTAGTTCACGGTTTGCACCTAATTCAAGTGTCAATAAAAAAGCTGTAAGTGACTCATACTACAAAATCCACAAAATTACAAAGCAGTATTTAATGCCGGTTTTGCAACATTAACTTTTTATATCACGTGTTGATATAGAGATATCAACACCTCATTTGCTAAGGAGGTAATCGATCAGAGTACAGGTACGTGAGTCGAGAACGATGCCAATATTTGGTCGGGGGAAATGGACTGTGAAAGATTGATTCGAGACTGAAGATAAAGTTAATAAAGAAATCTAACCAGTGATATAATCTCTTTGGCTTATATTTCAGTACGTTTGATAAACTTGCTGTATGGAACGAAGCAGTAGGTACCTCACGGCAAAGACTGACTACTTGTTTTGTCAGGCACAAATGCGACATCGCTTCTCTCACCTTCGAATACTGTTCTAGCTTTCGGGTGGGTGCACCATTATCTAGCACACTGTTTGTAACTCTATTCAGAGACGAGCGGTGAGAGTTATTTATAATAATAAACAAAATTGTTTTTGGTGTAAGCCTTTCAACACGATCTTTGAGCCAAAGCCTACCTCACCTGCATGTTGTGCATCCTGCTGACTGAGAAACGAGGCTCTGGCGAAAGAGAGGTAGGGTGGCTCAGCGTTTTTATAAGCTGTCCGACAGGGGAAGTACTTCCACCTCACAGAACACCGCAGCCAAATAACAATGCTTCGTCGCCGGATGTGGCAAGCCCACTATCATTATTATTATTTAAATAGTTGTCATGGCCAACTTGCCAGATAAATATTTTTTTGAAAAATGGAAAAATTCGTCTGGGGGGCAGGCGAATTTTTAGAAATATAAGATGCAAAAATTCGTCAGCAACACAAACCTTCCTGGTAGCTCAGTTGGAAGAGCACTCGACCGGACATCGAGAGGTCGTGGGTTCAAATCCCACCTAGGGGGGGCAGGCGAATTTTTTCAACCCACTATCATTGTCGACAACTTTGGCTTTCCGTCAAATTTCTTCTAATTAAAATTCACTGTGAAAATATCCACATTTTATTACTTGTACTGTTGGCTCAGCACACAGAAAAGTTATCTAAAAAAAGTTGAACTGATATTCTGAATCGCAACAATTATTTATCTACATTTTGGTCTATAACCAAAATGGTACCCATAAATACCGCATTAATATTAAGACCTTTGTATTAGAGACACAATTAATAAATATTAATAACAATTTCTCCAATCCGACACTATCAAAGCCATCTAGATAAATGGTCCGGCCATTTGACTTTTTGTATCGGATCTGGGCCGGAGTGGCGCGATTTATCACAATTCCGTAGCCATTCCCAATATACTGTGTTATTAATTTATGATCATGAATAGTGCTCGAATTTACGGCAAATTTTCCGGTCGTAATATACATTGTGTTCGAAGGCTTTAGATATGTATTTTTTTTGTAAATAAATTCACTTGTACTGTGCATCATCATTGTAGGTTGGGAGAAAGGAGACAAGTCGTCGTCAAACTTTAGTCATTCCACTGCTGCACAGGTATCTTCTCAATCGAAGGGGTTTAGAGCATACTTCACGACGCAGCTCAACTGCGGGTTGTCGGAGGCCAGTGTTTTCAAGCTGTCACTGACCTGGCTTAAAGACTGTCATCCAATTACAGCTGCCGGAACCGACGGCTTAACGTGCCCTCAGTAGTACGATGGAGACAAGTGATATTAGTGAATTCTGTATATTCCAAGCCTTGTTGATTTCTTTCAATGACTTTTATAGTTGATAAGCTTATTAAAGCTAGGTACACACTACATCATCATCATTACAGCCAAAGCACGTCCAATGCTAAACATAAGCCTCCCCAATAGATGATTTTTTATTTATAGTACAAAGCACTGTTGTTTAGCAAACCAAATATCGACATTAAGCAAAAAGAGCTCATAAGTAAATTATGGGAAGAAATGTTCCGAATTTTCATCAATCCTTATTTATCCCATAATAAATTTAAATTAAATATTTTAATTATTGTCAGACAAATTAGACTGCGCCATCTAGACCCAAAGTAAGCGAAGCTTGTGTTATGGGTACTAGACAACTGATAAACATACGTAAATACATATAATATTTTGTGATTTTTTTTTTAATATTTATATTATTATATTTTGGCAAGTTGGCGCAAATATTATAAATATTTTAAAAAATATAATAGGAAGCCAAATGTTATGACACTCTAGACGAATTTTTAAATGATAAATTAGATGACATACAATAAACCATGCCGTACACCTCAGACAGTTGCCATACCCTTATAGGGTCATAATATGTCATCATCATCATCATCAGGTCATTTTAGTCTCCACTACAGGAGCACGACTCTCTCTCGTCCGTCCCAGACAGAAGGAGGATTTGGCCTACACTCCCCTCGCTGGCCAGACGGGTTGGGGAGGCCTGATCGTCGTTTTATAATTTCCCTTAGTCGTCGATCGACGTCCACGGGAAGAGATGGAGTGATTCTATTCTAGTCTGCCGGAAACCACACGGCCAACATATTAAATGCGATAAACATATTGAGTATTGAGTAAAATAATAACTCACAATATATTGCAATATATAGGGTCGTGCTCCTGTAGTGGAGACTAAAATGGACCTGATGATGATGAATATATTGCAGTCATTTTAAATATAGTTGTCCATCCAACCGGTCGTTAGTTAAATGCTCATCTACTTTATGGGAGGGTAGGGGATGATTTATTATATTACCATCATTATCGTTAACATATTATTGTCTTAATGATGAATATGGACGCCATATTGTCGGATAAAGGCGGATAAACGCTATTTGTATCAGGAAAAGAATGGCTATTTTTAGGGTTATACCTCAAAAGGAAAACGGGAACCCTTATAGGGTTATTTCATTGTCAGTCTGTCAGTCCGTCTGTCAAGACCCTTTTCCTCGAAAATGCATGCAGGCAACAAGTTGAAATTAATACTATAACTGCTTAAGTCTGCAGTCCGTTGGAGCTTTGAAATAATATTTTTTGTAAGTCAACGCAGTCAAAAAACACAGCCGTTTATAATATATCACATTTTTTGACGCTTGCGAGCAAATTAAAACTTAGTACTAGGGTAGGGTAGGGTTTTAATAGGGTAAGGTTTAGTAGTAGGGTACTTCTGGTTGAGTTCAATCATGAAATCATGAAATTTGGTAAGAAGCCGTGCTGTGAGAGCATAGCATAAGTAAAAAATATCGAAATCTTACGATATCAAATATCACGTTGTGTGTGTTGAGGTGTAAGTGTTTCATCATATTTTTTTAACCAAAGGCCACCACCTCCGCTGCATTGGTGGCGGCCTTCTTCTTCCTTCATTCCTTCCTTATTTTCCTTCCTTTCTGGTGACTTCACTCACTTGCAGGGACACAATACCCTCAAGGGAAATGTTATTTGGCTACGGCATTTTGTGAGGTGGAGGTACATTCCCCAGTCGGGTAGCTTACAATTACGCTTCCTACCTCTCTTGTCGCCAGAGCTTCGTTTCGTTCGTCAGTCAGCAGGGTGCACCGCGTACAGGCGAAGTTGGCTTTGGTTCATAGATGTTGAGGAACCACTTACATCCCAAAATATTCAAACTCATATTTATATAAACTTAAATTAGTTTAAGCAGATATATCTTCAGTGCCCGACATTAAACTAATCCTAATTTAATTTAACTCCAGCCGTAGGTCACTCGTCTTAATGTCACGAAATTACTACTCTCCTTTTACAATATAGGGAAAGTTGGCCATTCCACAAACATCGAGATTTATGTACAATGTACAGATTAGAGCTGGCTTCATTAGGACATGCTTGAGATGGGTTCAAAGCGAAATCCGAGGCTATGCTGGACCTATACCGAAAGCGAAAATATACAAATCTATATTATATCCATACTATATACTATGGATACTATAATACTATAAAGTGTGTTTGTTTGTTATCCTTCTTTCACGTCGAAAGGAATCGATGGATTGACATGTTTTTAGGGTTCCGTACCCAAAGAGTAAAAGACGACTGACGGACAGCGGAGTCTCAGTAATAGAGTCCATTACTGAGACTGCTGTCCATCCGTCCGTCTGTCACCTGTATCTTATGAACCGTGATAGTTAGACAGTTGAAAATTTCACAGATGATGTATTTCTGTTGTCGCTATAATAACAAATACTAAAAAACAGAATAAATTAAATATTTAAGGGTCCCTTGGTCCAACAGGTAGACGCTTGAAATATTCACAGAATATTTAGTTATATATTCACTTTAAAAATAAATAATTAAATTAAAATAAAACACATATTGAAGGGGGGGCCCCATTGAACAGACAGACACAGACGTTTTTTTGCCGTTTTTATATATATAATAGTACGGAACCCTTCGGCGTGAGTCCGACTGACACGTACCCGGTTTTTTTTACGGGGATAGTCGAACGACTAGAAACCTTTGTATACTTGTCTGTTCACTAATTTGTTCGACTTAAGAGAACGCAAGTAGCCTGCATGCAGGTGTGAGTAAGACCTGCTACTGTTCCGCTTGCGTGCTCGGTTGGTTTACCGAGCGCAAGAGCGGAGTAGGTAAAGGTGAGGACCTTTCCAACCAACCAGACGAGAGGTCGTCTGGTTGGTTTACTGGACGACAGACTCGCATCCCCGTGATATAACCGGAAGGTTGGGGCACTAGCTGTTAGGTATAGGGTACGTTGTCCACTAATTTGTTGCTATCCAATAAAGAACATAGATAGAACCAATAGTAGTGTCACGTTCGCTTAATGTGTGACACGCTTTAGACATATTATATACTAGAGATGAAACGGTAGTTGTTTGGCCGGATAGCCGGATATCCGGCCGCCGGATATTCGGCCGAACATTGCCGATTGGTGCACAAACGAGCGTAAATTTGGATACCGTACGGACGATCCGGTGGACTAAGGTGAATTCAGGTTTTTTCATGGTTTGATGAATTGATTGCAAGCACGATTCGATCTATATATGACAGGCAAACTGTATTGTTTATCTGATTACAAACGGACGGCAGTTTCTAAACGACCGAAGAGATCGATCTTCATCGCGCGGATATCCCACTGTTTATAGTAATGTATGTACTCTCGAAAAACATTACCCTCTCTTCTTCGGCACTCCGATAAAAACAGATTAAGTTCCCAAAACAGCTTTAGGATGCGAAAAAAGCTAGGAATTTTTATTGTTCAGTACATTTTATTATGTCTGAAATCTACAGCGTTTTATGTGACCGTCCCATCTTCACATTTCATCCGTTTCGCCCGGGAGTTATTTCCGCGAGGATGTAATCATCGCTCGCCAAAGGGCAAGATTTAATCCCCCCGTATCAGAGACGTCATAACTCTCCGGCTGCTGTTGGGTAAACATAGAATGTTCATTGCGATTATCTTTTGAGATATTTTTTAAAACATATTTAAAAAATAGATGATGTCTATTTGTGTGGTTTCGAGCATAAATAGTTTTTGAAAAACTTCTTTACACACGCTTGACTTGGGGAGTAAGCAGATGAACTTTTTTTACAAGCTTTTATTTAACTTGCAATGTATGTATGTTTGTCCGGGTGGAATCTTGCAACTTAATTTTGAACCAGTTTTCTTCAACCGATTGAGCTGAAATTTTGTATACACGCTTAGTTTAGATGACAATGCATGGTTAGCTATGTGATGTCATTATAAATCCAATATGGCGGATTATTCAAGATGGTGGACTAGCATTTTTTTCTGTACTATCACAATATGGGTATTAAATAAAAGGGCTTGCTAAGGAGAACACGAAAAATAATACTACGTTACATTAAATCCAATATGGCGGATAATACAAGGTGGCGGACTCGTTATTTTTTCTGCACTACCACAATATGGGTATCAAATAAAAGGGCTTGCTAAGTAGAACATGAAAAATATACCCAATAATAACTAAAAAATAAAAATTAAATAAACTGTTAAAAAACAACAAGCTTTTATAACATTTTAATTGTGTTATAGGTACATAGTACTAAATTAATTAGTTTGATTTAATTAAAAGTTTATTTTCATCTTTTTAGATCACTTAAATAAAAGCTTGTTTTAAAAAGTTTTTTTACAGTTTATTTATTTTTTTAAAAGAAGTAGGAAGTCTGTTTGTGTGGTTTTGAACCTAAGTAGAAGTTTTTGAAGTAAAACCTCTTTACACACCCTAGACAGGGGGAGTAAGCTGGTGAATGCGTGACGAAAGGTGTGAAACGGAAGTTGAGAGAGAGTTATAAGTTAGTGAAGATAGATAGAGAGAGAGAGTTATACATACATCGTGTGGTCTAACTCTCTCTCTCTCTCTTTCTATCACACTCGATTTTTTTTATATTTGAATGTGGATGAAAACGAGTATATGGGTCACCTGATGGAAAGCAATCACCCCGCCTATGGAAATCAGCAAAGCCAAGGAATCGCCGATCCGTTGCCAGCCTTTTAAGAGAAATTCTATGTATCATAAGTATGTATTTACAAAAAAAATGTATTTACGTATGTTTATCAGTTGTCTAGTACCTTCAAGCTTTGCTTACTTTGGGGCTAGATGGCGCTGTGTAATTTGTCTGACAATATTTATTTTATAAATATAGACTCCGTTACCCATGTAGTAGTATGTTTGGAAGCACTGCTGAGGGAAGTTGATTCTACAATTTCATTGTTTTTGGTATAAAACGTGTTAAGACACGTATGTACTGTGATATATCGCCAATTATCAAGATGCTATGGATGGAATGAAATGGAATTCATGAATTAATACTGATTATACTCCATTATAGGGCAACCTATTAGAAAATAAGATAATCTAATTACTGTAGCCACAAATTCAGAAGATTTAAACCTTTTGAAAAATGTTTTAAACCCTTCATGATAAAGGTTGGCCTGTAGTCCGGTCATTATAAAATTAAATTAATGCATAAATGTTTTTTTTTTTATTATTATCAGAACACTCAAAATATTATATTGACGAGCTCGATGGCGTAGCGGTCAATGACGCGGCTTCGACACCAACGCTCGTGGGTTCGATTCCCATACAGGACAAACATTTGTGTTCATGAACATGTCTTTTTGTCTTAGTCTGGGTGTTTTCTATGTATCATAAGTACGTATTTACAAAAAAAATGTATTTACGTATGTTTATCAGTTATCTAGTACCCATAACACAAGCTTCGCTTACTTCGGGGCTGGATGGCGCTGTGTAATTTGTCTGACAATATTTATTTATTTATTATATGTTGACGAGCATAGGTCGGATGGCTAGCAACAGCTAGTTTGACTCCCGAGGTCGTGGATTCCATCCCCGCACAAGAGAAACATTTGTGTATGAACATGTCTGTTTGTCTTGGTTGTTTTCTTTACATTATCTATAATGTATTTAGTCGTCGTAAATCCCTATTCATTCCACTGCTGGGACATTGGTCTCCCCTCAATTTGGGTTGGCGGAGGCCAGTGTTTTGAAGCCGCCTAAAGGCCACTGGCTTGGCTTAACGAATGTCATCTCAAATGGCAACAGCCGGGACTGACGGCTTAACAGGGTACGTTAAGCCGTTCGAAGCACGTGTATATATTTACTAAAAAAAATATTATTATATTTTGGGGTGTAAGTGGTTCATCAGCATCCTTGAACCAAAGCCAACTTCACCTACACGCGGTGCACCCTGCTGACTGACAAACGAAGCTCTGGCGAAAAGAGAGGTAGGAAGCGTAATTGTAAGCTACCCGACTGGGGAATGTACCTCCACCTCACAGAATACCGCAGCCAAATAACAATTCCCTTGAGGGTTGTTGTGTTCCTGCGAGTGAGTGAGGTCACCAGAAATGAAGGAGATGCTGCGTTGGCAGCGGGGGTGGCGGCGCGCAAGCGATATTTTATGTTGCGAGCGTAAATAGGGCTGTGTAACCGCTTCACATCAGGCGGAACGTATGCTTGTCTGCCACCCGACGTAGTATAAAAAAATAAAAAATATTATTAAAACTCACGTGAGACATTATACTATAAATTAAACGGGTCACTCGCGTCTTTTTCTGGACATTCGCCCTGATGAAGGTCTCCTTTTGTGATCGAAACTAGTCGGCTTTCCCGACAAGAAGACGTGAGTGACCCGTTTAATTAATTAAAAAAAAAATATTGACAAACAAAAAATGTATTTCAAATTATATCAGTTATCAAGCTAAGCATAGCTGATACTATAAGTACCCATAGTATCATCTATGCTTGGGACTAGGTAGCGGTTTAAGTATATTTATTGAAGTTCATCAGAGTGTATCCTTTAACAATATTTTACTTATACAATCTGTACTTAGTTTAGAATAGTAATGTGATTATTTAAGGTAAATTTTATAAGAACTATTTCGCCTGAAACACAGGAATACTCCTAGTTCAGGCACATGGCAAATTATTCCATTATGTTAATTTAGACTTAAGTTAAGTTTTTGTTACTTATGTTTTTTCAATAAAAGATTTAAGATTAAGATTTAATTTATTTATTTAATTATCATTTCACGCATCGCTTCGCCTGTATCACCACCTTACCAATCAGGGTACATCTTCGAACTTATTAGTTCGTTACCGCGCCTCTGATTAGTCCGGGACATCAAACGACTAATGACAAAGTTACAATTAGTGGGGAATTTCGTAAACTTTAGTTACCCTCCTATTCGTGTAGGGTTCTATTGGGAATTGTAAAGTTGAGACCCTTTGTTATTCGATACGAGTTCCTGGTTACTTACATGGTGTGAGTATCTCTTTTAAATAAGATAAACCGACAAATAGATTAAAATTCTAAAATCAATTGATAAGGGCATAATTCTAGTCAAATTATAGTGTAAAAGATTTCTTAGAGGATAAATTTTAACTTGTATAGATTATTATCTGTATCTCTTTTTTTATCATGGGTCAAGCCCGGTCATTTGAAAGGCGTGCGCGGGGATATGGATCCAACGCGTAGAGGCCCTTCGAGAAGTTTAATGTAATATTGTGCATGACCCGCTCCTGGATATATCAATGGAACAATATACCCATGAGCAGCCCACTTACCACCAACACTTATTGCGATTCAATAACTGAATAGAATGCTTATTCATTGGTAAGAATAAGCATTCTATTCAGTCGAGATTTGAAATAGAATGCTTATTCATACCAATGAATAAGCGACTCTATTTACCCATGAGCAGCGAACAATATACCCATGAGCAGCCCACTTACCACCAACACTTATTGCGATTCAATAACTGAATAGAATGCTTATTCATTGGTAAGAATAAGCATTCTATTCAGTCAAGATTTGAAATAGAATGCTTATTCATACCAATGAATAAGCGACTCTATTTTAAATTAAATAGAGTCGCTTATTCATTGGTAAGAATAAGCATTCTATTCAGTTATTGAATCGCAATAAGAGTTGGTGGTAAGGGGGCTGGTCTCGGCAGGCATTGACTATTGCATAATGTGTTGGAATTTATATGGGCTATGGAAATGAGTTCTGGGTGAACTAGGTAATGGTCTATTGCAGTAGAGGTTCCCAACCTTTTCTAGTTCGCGGACCACTACGAGGTTTTTGTAGCGTGCAGGGTCCCCAACTGTCATATAAATTCATTATTTTATAACTCGAGATTTGAGTATTTTGTATAATATTGCTCAATCTCTTTCATTATAAGTTTGTAACACGGACCATAATTTACTTTAAGGGTGTAAGTGGTTCATCAACATCTGTGAACCAAGGCTAACTTCACCTGCACGCGGTGCACCCTGCTGACTGACAAACGAAGCTCTGGCGAATAGAGAGGTAGGGAGCGTAATTGTAAGCTACCCGACTGGGGAATGTACCTCCACCTCACAGAATACCGCAGCCAAATAACAATTCCCTTGAGGATTGTTGTGTTCCTGCGAGTGAATGACGTCACCAGAAGGGAAGGAGATGCTGCATTGGCAGTGGGGGTGGCGGCGCGCGAGCGATATTTTTAATATTGCGAGCGTTAATATGACTGCGGTAACCGCTTCACATCAGGCGGACCGTATGCTTGGCTGCTACCCGACATAGTAAAAAAAAAAATTCTTCTCGCTGACCACCGGTTAGGGACCTCTGCAGTAGTAGAGAGAGACGGACTATGACATTCTTGACATTAAATTTGATGTAATTTTATTGACAACAGTTTGTTGTGTCGTATCTATTCAAATTATAATTATGTTATATTAATATTTAAAATAACTAATATTGTGTAAATTTTGTGAAAAATTGTGTGAGATGCCGTAATATATACTATTATATATATTACGGCCGTAATATATATTATTATATATATAACACACAATCTCATCGATTTTACTAAATTTTGTGAAAAATTGTGTGAGATGCCGTAATATATACTATTATATATATTACGGCCGTAATATATATTATTTTTCTTCCAACTATGCTTTAATTTCATCACAATCACACTAAAAACTCAGTACAAAACGAGTCTTTAATGCTCTAGAGCAATAAAAATGTATGAAATTTCATTATTGCACAGTTTTTTTTACTCGCACCAAAAGGTGCCAATCTCAATGGATTAGCTCTATTCAGCCAGCCGATATCAATACTTTTTTTTTCGTACGTATTATTCGTTTCTATCCTACTTGTTCCAAATTTAAAAAATGATTGCTGCTAACTCTGAGTTAAAAATGAAAGAAATTTAAAAAAGTGATTTGGCGGGAACTTTGTTAATTTTGCTTGACAATATTTTTGGAAACGATAAAAGTGTGATACTATCTGATTTTGAGTGCTTCGGCTTCGAATTAAAATGGAATCATCTAGCGACACATTAACTCCGGAAAACATTCTGAATGAAGCCGACAGTGTTATAGAAACTTCTATTTTAACTGTTTGATATGAGTTTCTTTTATCTACTATTCCTATAGGTATTAGTTGAAAGAAAAGCAGATTATGCACCTCGCCTTAAGTAATTTATATTGCCCTCGTGCCTGTTAGATTAGAGCCCTCGCTAAAGCTCGGGCTCTAAATCAGGCACTCGGTGCAATAATAAATTACTTTGTGCTCGATGCAATAATCTACTAATATATATAACACACAATCTCATCGATTTTACTAGTCACTAGGTAGGATTCATTTGTTGTACTCCATCTGTATTATATAAATAACTATTTTAGCCTAACTACGTGTAAAATTGTTTATTTAATTTTACAATACCGCTTCACATAAGGTGGGCCGTGGGTATGCGTGCCGCGGTATACCTTTCAAAATTGATTTGACCTGTTTCAGTAAGTAACGAATATTTTCTTTACATAAATAATAATTTTAAAATAACTACTAAACTTAAATACAATTGCTCCTGGGCGTCGCCTTCTATTTATTTATAAGTTTTATTTATTGTACAGTCAAGAACTCGTGAAGCCTTACACGGTGGACTCTGAACTTTTATTATTACAATCGCTGTAGATGTAAGGCTCGTACTACAAGTGAAAAGCTTCATGAGCTCTCGACTTTACCTACAATTCATACTTTACCATATCAACTTGTGACCTCCCGAGCCATCGGCTGGCGACGACCTTGCTTAGTAACTTAAATAAAACAGTTTCTACAGTAAATAATATTAAAACGCTGTCTGACTTAAATGCTTGTCTAATATTATTACGTTTAACTTGAGTTGATAGCCCTCAGGCGAGATGTCTGTCTATTACATTATTAATTAAAGAGAAATAGTGCCTCTTGTTGAAGAAAATAAAATATAAGATAATTGAGTCACTAGACTTATAAAAACTCTTGTCGCGAACCATTACTAAATAAATAAATAAATATTTCTCGACAATTTACACAGCGCCATCTAGTCCCAAATTAAGCACAAAGCTTGTGTTATGGGTACTAGACAACTGATAAATGTACTTAAATACATTTTTTTTTTTGTAAATACATACTTACAATTCATAGAAAACACCCAAATTAAGACAAACAGACATGTTCATGCACACAAATGTTTGTCTTTGCTACCCATTCGACCACCGAGCTCGTCATTATTCATCCCACTGCTGGAATACGGGCCTCCCTTTAATCGACGAGGGGTTTAGAGCATATTCCACCACGCAGCTTAACTGCTGGTTGGAGAAGGCCAGTGACTTGGCTTAACGACTGCCCTCTAATAACGGAGGAGAGAGAAGAAAAGAAAGAAGGAGAAGAGCAGATGGGAGAAAGCAAAGGCGTAGAAGTGTATGAACTGGAACTGCCCAGAAGGGGGAGAGAGCTTCGATGAGGGACAAATGATATAGAGTTAAATTTGCTGGGAGTCAAGAATTGCCCGCGGCACGAAAGAGCCTCAGAGCAAAGTGCCGTGCGCATCTCCCGCGAATCGGCTCATATGACCGCGAGATCGGTTGAGCCATGGGAGGTGGAGGGTTTGTCCCTGTCCTCATAACACAGCCGGGACTGACGGCTTAACGTGCACTGCAAAGCACGGAGGAGCTCGAGATAAATAAACCCATCCATGGATAGACTATGGTCGATTAGACTGACACGCGTAACGATGCAATAGAGCTCATCACACTCATAAAAACTCTACCACCACAATAGTTCAAAGCAGCCTCAAATCAAATAAATTCAAGTAATTTAATGTACTAGAGAAGCTATCTAAAGTTATTACGCTTTGCTCATTTTTTATTTTTTTAAAAGCTAAAATTCGCTAAAGCGCGCTTTGCACTTGAAACGTGTCACACTGCAGTAAGCGCTTGGCACAGACTAAGTGAGTTGGAGTGCGCGCGCTCTAACTCGTTTTACAAACAATCGAGTTAAAGCGTCTCCTCTAGTACGTAGTACTTAATATCTCAATGTATGCCACATACTTAGCTGGTAAGAATTGACGACCATTGGATCAGAAAGTTTGTGGAGCGATCGCGGCCTTGATTGGACTGACTTTTATTGAAATCGGTCAAATAGTTTACGCTGTAGAGCGCCGAAGATTTTGAAATACAATTATTTATATGAGAGGGAGCAAACGTGCATGTGGGTCACCTGATGGAAAGCAATCACAACTGCCCTTGGAGATCAGCAACTCCAAGGGGCCCCAGATCCGTTGCCAGCCTTTTAAGAGAAATAAAGACTGTGTTCTTGAAGGCTCCCTTGTCGTAATTGTTCGGAAATTCTGCTAAGGGAAGTTGGTTCCACAGTTTCATCGTTTCCGTGGTATAAAATGTCTTAGGAAATGACTGTAATAGATCGCCATTTTTTTTACGGGACGACATGGTGGGCCACACCACACATTCCCACCACTGTGTCTCCTGTGTAGCCAGGATTAACAGCGGCGGCCGCCAAAAACGGCAATGAACAACGAAGTCTATTGCGGTCCCGGGGGTAAAACTATGGCTGCCTGGGAACTCGCAACGAATTTAATCAGAAGAAATGAGTAGGGGTAAGATTTTTCGACTTTAACTTCCCCTCTTAGCAATGTGAAAGACAGCAATATAGCAAATAAGGCATTAAAAGCCTAAAGAGATGGCTAATGAGATATATCGCCAATTATGAAGATGATATGGATTGAATTTTATTTTATGGCGAGTTGTATGATAGTGGAATTCAGCGGTAGGTATCAAACAAACAGCTCATCCGAGCACTCCCATACATACTTACGTACTCTCGAAAATAATATATAACAATATATATATAATAAATATAATATATATAATAAATATTGTCAGACAAATTACACAGCGCCATCTAGCCCCAAAGTAAGCGAAGCTAGTGTTATGGGTACTAGACTAACTGATAAACATATGTTGTATTTGTTATCAGAAGGTTATAAATAAGACTCCAATTGCTTGTGTACGACTGTCGAATAATTTTAATTTTGATTTCTTATATACAATATTTTATAAGGTAAATAGATAATAAGTAGATCGAGTAAATATCCAATCAGCGCCTTGCTCATGTATCAGCTGAAGAAAGAGAGGCTGCATGTTGTTGTTATCGCTGTCTCTGTCGCACGCAGATATAGTCAGTTTCGCTCGCGTCGGTGGGTTAGTCTTGCCGTGTCTACGATGCGTGCGCGCCGTGCCGATGAATGCATATTTTGTCTCCACAGTACCCCCCTTCAAGTGAAACGTACAACACGACGAATGACTCTGCCGGCTCGCGTAGTGTATGTTCTGTCTTGCGCAGGAGCGGTCGTCGGCTGTGTTGCAGTTATAGGGTTTCGAGTTTCGTGTTTCGAGTTTTCGTCTTCGTTCGGCATGTGTGCGGGTTTGAGGCGATCTAACGACACTGTTGCAAGTCGAGTAGGCAGCTTGATCTTGAAAAATTTTTCATGGCGTTCTATGACTTCATAAGGTCCTTCGTATGGTGGTGTAAGTGGCTTTTTGACTGCGTCGACTCGCATGAAGACGTGTGTGCATGTCTTGATGTCTGTAGGGACGAAAATGGCTCGGCTTGTTTTTCTGTTCGACTTGTTCGGTGTGATCGATGACAACGTTTCTGTGAGGCGTCGTACAAATTCGGCAGGTTCTTCTTTTGACGTTGTAGGTGTGAAGAAGTCACCTGGTAGGCGTAGTGTTGACCCGTACATGTACTGTGATGGACTTAGATTGTTGTCTCTGTTGATCGCAGCACGTAGTCCCAGTAAAATTGTAGGTAAGTTTTTAGACCAATCTGTGGTATTTCCATAAGCCATTAGCGATGTTTTCAGACTGCGGTGCCATCGCTCGATCTGGCCGTTGGACATTGGATGGTAAGCAGTGGTCCTTATGCGCGTTACGCCCAGTCTCTTCATTAACGAGTTGAATAGTTCTGACTCGAATTGGCGTCCTTGGTCGGTGGTAATTCGTAGTGGGCATCCAAAGCGGCTTATCCATCCGTCATATATGGCTCGGGCAACTGTTTCAGCAGTGATGTTTCGTACAGGAATCGCTTCTGGCCACTTCGTGCATCGGTCGATCATTGTCACGATGTACTGGTTTTCTTCTGAAGGCATCATGGGTCCGACAACGTCGACATGCAGATGTTGCAGTCTTGCACTGTCTTGAAATTCGCCCAGTGGTGTCACTGTGTGCCGGTTTATTTTGCAGCGTTGACATTCAAGGCAATTTTTTGTCCAAGTTGTGATGTCCTTATTCATGCTTGGCCAAAAATATTTTTCAGTCATTTGTTTTCTTGTGCTTCGTATACCGGGATGACTCAGGCTGTGCAGCGCTTTGAATGCAGCTGCGCGGACTGCGGCAGGTAGGTATGGTCGCGGTGATGACGTAGACATCTCACAGGTGATCGGTCGTGTAAATCCGGGAAGCTGTATGTCGGCAAACTTGAGATTATTTTTCTTTTTCAGTTCTTGAAGCTCGCTGCATACTTGTTGTTCTTGTGATACTGTGTTGTAGTCGATGCTTGAAGAAAGTTTAATCTCTGAAATGCGCGATAACGCATCTGCGACTGTGTTATCTTGTCCACGTACATATCTGATTTCTTTGCAAAATTGGCTGATGAATTGCAGTTGTCTCTCTCTTCTAGGTGTGTCATTCTTGCTTGGTGCTTGAGTTAGTGCATAAGTGAGTGGCTTTTGGTCGGTGTATACAATTGCCGGAGTTCCTTCGATGTATCTTCTAAAATGTTTTATAGCGGTGTATATAGCGAGTAATTCGCGGTCATACACGCTATATCGGCGTTGTGTTTCACTCAGCGTCTTCGAAAAAAATGCAATTGGTTGCCATTGATTCTTGTTTTTTTGTTGTAGGACTCCTCCGATACTGCAGTCAGACGCGTCGCTCATGATAGACAGCTCGGCGCCTGGTATAAGGTGTGACATCAGTGTGGCGTTCTTGATGCTTTCTCGACATTGTATGAATGCTTCTTCTGTGCTCGGTGTCCATTGTATCGGTGTCTTGTCTTTTTTTTTAGTGTGGTGAAGTAGCTTGTTTAACTCGTGCTGTTTATCGGCTTGATGTGGTAGGCAATGTCGGTAAAAATTCAACATGCCAAGGAAACGACGAAGTTCTTCGATGGTTTTCGGCTTTGGATATGATGAAATAGCTTCAATTTTCTCGTCCAGTGGTCGGATGCCTTCTTCTGAAATCTCGTAACCGAGAAAATTGAGTTTCTTTCTTCCAAATTCGCATTTTTCTGTACTGATGCTTATGCCGTACTCGTCTAGTCGCTCGAAGACTTTTTGTAGGTGCTCTCGGTGTGTCTCTTCATCCGGTGAAAATATCAGTAGATCATCGACGTAGCAGAAGGTGAATTCGCTTAGTCCTTGAAGTACTTGGTGCATGAATCGCTGATAGCTTGAGCTGGAATTCCGGAGTCCGAAGGTCATGACCATGAACTCAAAAAGTCCGAATGGTGTAGTCACGGCAGTCTTCTGTATGTCTTCTTTGCTATGCATAGGTATCCAGTAGTATGCTTTTTTGATGTCTATCTTGGAGAAGATCCTTTTGTTGTGCAGTAATAAGGTGAAGTCTTGAATTCTGGGCAGCGGGTAGCGATCTGGCGTTGTAACTGCGTTGAGTCGGCGATAATCTCCACATATACGTAGCTGGCCATTTTTCTTTGAAACGACGTGTAGTGGGCTTGCCCATGGGCTGTCTGATGGTCTGCAAATTCCCATTTCAACCATTCGTTCGAATTCTTTCTTCACTTCTTGGTAGCGATTGGGTGCTAGTGGCCTTGGTCTTGCAAATAATGGCGGTCCAGTTGTCTGTAGGCTGTGAGTTACATCGTGCTTCGGTGGTTTCTTCATTGATAATGGTCGCTGAATATCCGGAAATCTCGCCAAGAGATCGTGGTATGGATGAGCTTGGTTGACGATGTGGACAGCAGGCACTTCGCTGCGGCTGATGGGAGCGTTGACGGATAGCTCCGTGACGTTGTCAATCAGCTTTTCTCTTCGCAGGTCAATCAGCAGGTTGTGATGTCGGAGAAAGTCAGCGCCGAGAATAGATTTCTTGATGTCAGCTACGACGAATGTCCAGGTAAAGGTGCGACGTAGACCAAGATTGAGCTTCAATGTCTTCTCGCCATATGTTTCTATTGTCGTCCCATTTGCTGCATATAACTTGTAGTTTGAAGCTATCTTTTTTCGCTTCGATTTGACGGCCAATACGGAAATTTCAGCGCCGGTGTCGACGAGGAATCGTTCTTGCGAATAGCGGTCGTAAACACATAGGCGGTTGCTTCTGCTGGGAACACCGACGTCCGCCACAGTCGGTGTCGCATCTAGTTTTCCGAATGATATTTTCTTCGGCAGCACGGAGATTCGCATCGTCTTGCTTTGTCTCCAAACTTGAAGTGGTAGCGGCATTCCCAATCAGTGTCTCCGGGCTTCTTTGAACTGCGACTGTTTGAGCGTGAGCGGCTTCTCGAAGGCGGTCGTCGTCGAAATGGTCGGTGGCGCGTACGTAACTCCGACACTTCAGTACGTAGTTCCGCAATCTCGAATGTGAGTTTTTCAAAAATCTTCAGTAACGTGTTGAGATCCGTAGGATGTGCTTGTGACGGCGGTGGGCATGAAGATACTGCTGCCACTGTGATGGGCTCGGTGCTAAACTCCAGCATGCTGTCTGCCATGGCTGCGAGAGTGTCGAGTGATGCTTCTTTGTTGATGGACAGCGTTGCACGTACGTATGGAGGCATGTGATTTAGCCATTCAATACGTATGCCTTCGTTAGTGATCATGTTGCCACCAAGTTCTCGCATTCTTCGTAGCAGCTGTGATGGTTTTTGGTCTCCCAATTCAAGTCCGCTGATGAGTTTTTGAAAATTCTTGACTTCTGACGTTGCGTACACGGAGAGTAGACGGGCCTTTAAAGCGTCATATTTACCACTAGTTGGTGGATTAAGAAGTATGTCGCTTAAATGACCGAGATCTGTTGTCTGTAGCTGTTGTAACGCGTAGCGGTATTTTTGTTCGTCGCCGGTCTTCAGTGGGTTTACAATTGCTTCAAAATGCGCGAACCAGACGTCAGGTTGTTCCCGCCAAAATGGCAGTAATTTTGAGCCTAACGATATCGCTGCGAGATCGAGTTGCTGTTGAACAGGAACGTCGGCTTGAACTTCAGTTTTGTCCATTTTCAAGTCGGGTGGTCACCACTGTTGTATTTGTTATCAGAAGGTTATAAATAAGACTCCAATTGCTTGTGTACGACTGTCGAATAATTTTAATTTTGATTTCTTATATACAATATTTTATAAGGTAAATAGATAATAAGTAGATCGAGTAAATATCCAATCAGCGCCTTGCTCATGTATCAGCTGAAGAAAGAGAGGCTGCATGTTGTTGTTATCGCTGTCTCTGTCGCACGCAGATATAGTCAGTTTCGCTCGCGTCGGTGGGTTAGTCTTGCCGTGTCTACGATGCGTGCGCGCCGTGCCGATGAATGCATATTTTGTCTCCACACATACGTAAATACATTTTTTTTTGCAAATACATACTTATGATACATAGAAATCACCCAGACCAAGACAAACAGACATGTTCATGCATACATATGTTTGTCCTGTGTGGGAATCGAACCATAATAATTTACCTTCCTTATAAAATCGAAATAAGACATGTTAGTACTACGTTATACTGCGGTTATGTCATGATCGGCCCAAACTAAACTTTAAATCTCTGAGAGAGTTAAGTCTCGCGGAAAGATAAAGAAAGATGAGCTTGCCAAACTCCGCATTACGAAAAGCCGGGGCCAATGAGATTCCAGATCACTTTTAGAGATCAAACGTAAACAATTCCGTTTTTGTTGGTTCAATAGATGGGTTAATAATTAATCTGTACGCATAAATAAAATAGAGGTTGTCCGTTTGTTGTTTGTACACGACGTTCTACAGAACTGCTAATCAGATTTTAATGGAATTTGAACTGGAAGGTTGGAAGGTATTAGAGTGGAGGCCGCGCGTAGGACGACGAAGTGTTGGGCGCCCTCTCTCTAGATGGTCCGATGACCTAAAGAGAGCGGCTGGAAGCGGCTGGATGCGGAAGGCGGAGGATCGTATCTGGTGGAAAGCATTGGGGAAGGCTTATATCCAGCAGTGGATAGATACAGGCTGATGATGATGATGATGATGATGAACTGGAAGGTACAGGAGTTTATAGGATTACGTAAAATATTTATATTAGAAGCATTTGCGGTTCCTTGTTTTATATCACTAGGGTGGCAAACAAGCATATTTGCCGCCTTAAGTAAGCTGTCATCGCAGCCATCGGTGCTTAAAAACGTTTACATCTTCTATAGTGCCCATACTCTATAGTTTTTTTTGAGTTTAAGTGGTTCATCAACATCTTTGAACCAAAGCCAACTTCACCTGCACGCGGTGCACCCTGCTGACTGACAAACGAAGCTCTGGCGAAAAGAGAGTTAGGGAGCGTAATTGTAAGCTACCCGACTGGGGAATGTACCTCCTCCTCACAGAATACCGCAGCCAAATAACAATTCCCTTGAGGATTGTTGTGTTCCTGCAAGTGAGTGAGGTCACCTGAACGGAAGGAGATGCTGCGTTGGCAGCGGGGGTGGCGACGCGCGAGCGATATTTTATGTTGCGAACGTTAATATGGTTACGGTAACCGCTTCATATCAGGCGGGCCGTATGCTTGTCTGCCACCCGGCGTAATATAAAAAAAAGTATCCTTAGCAAGGAGTTTACTCTACAAAAGAGCTCGAAGTAAAAAACTCATCAGAAACCGCATAACGTGCGCCCATTTTGATTTCGATAAATAATGATGAATTTCCTGTTTATGGCGAGTAATGCGACTATAATGTTTTAGGAAACGTACTGTAGTAGATCGCCAGTAATCAAGATGATATGGATGGAATTTTAATTTATGTCGAGTTGTACGATAGTGGAACTCAGCGGCAGGTAACATACCAAATTCCTAACCCCAATCGTTACTCTATATTCTATTCTAGTTAACTCTAACTAGATCTCGATTGCTCTACTTGACAAACAAAAAAGAAGATTAATTATAGTCTACTTGGGCCTACCTACCTGCCATGTCTCATCATCAGGTCCATTTTGTCTCCACTACAGGAGCACGACCCTCTCTCGTCCGGGCTAGACGGAAGGAGGATTTGGCCTACACTCCCCACGCTGGCCAAACGGGATGGGGAGGCCTGATCGATATTTGATAGTGTATTTCACTTAGTCGCCTTGTACGACATCCACGGGAAGAAACGGAGTGATTCTATTCTAGTCTGCTGGAAACCTCACGGCCTGCAATGTCAAATCTCTTCATAATCCCAAAATTGACTGGTAAACAATGCTTGTATACCAGTCCGCTTGATCCACATACATTTTATGTTGAGTATAAAGTTTGATCTGTTTATTTAAAACATAAAAGATTTTTAATATTGATATGGTCAGTATAAGATGTTGTTTGGTTAGCTAATTACGTAATAAGTTAAGAGGGAAGGTTCCTTAAGTAGGGACTGAATGAATTAACCGACTTGGTATTACATGGATCTCACAACTTTTTACGGTAGAAGAACTGAGTTGCGAGACTTGGTTTTTTTACAAGTTATGTTTTTGATGGCATAAAATTGACTGGTAAACAATGCTTGTATAACAGTCCGCTAGTCTATTTTTGGGCAATGTTCACAGCGCCATTTAGTTCCAAATTTAGCGCAAATTAAACTTGTACTATGCTCTTCGATCATTAATACTAGTAGCGATCTATCACTACGCTGTACTATAAAAAAAATATTATAATTATATTATAGTATACTGATAAATGTAATGACTGATGTAAATTTGACGAGCTCGGTGGTCGAATGGTTAGCAATGGCCTTTTTGACTCCGAGGTCGCGGGTTCAATTCCCGCACAAGACTAAAATTTGTGTGCCTGAACATGTCTGTTTGGTCTGGGTGTTTTCTATGTATTATAAGTATGTATTTACAAAATCAACATCCTTGAACCAAAGCCAACCTCACCTGCGCGTGGTGCACCCTGCTAACAGACAAAGGAGGCTCTGGCGATAAGAGAGGTAGGGCATAGCGTATTTTGTAAGCTGCCCGACTGGGGAAAGACCTCCACCTTACAGAATACTGCAGCCAAATAACAATTCCCTTGAGGGTTGTTGTGTTCCTGCGTGTGAGTGAGGTCACCAGAAAGGAAGGAGATGCTGCACTGGCAGCGGCGGTGGCGGCGCGTGTGCGATATTTTATGTTGCGAGCGTTAGGCTACGGTAACCGCTTCACATCAGACGGGCCGTATGCTTGTCAGCCACCCGACGTAGTATAAAAAAAATGAGTAAAGGTTGACGATGACGATTTAGGACGAGAACCTTGCCACATAAAAGAGTTGCAATGGATGTTGAAGCTTACAGTTCCACAATCCACCATTTATTACAAACGCACAGTATCACGACGACAATCTTCGCGGCATTGTCGCTTCTGCCGACGTAGATCTGTCGCCGGCAATTGAAAGAGCAATTAAATTTTACCGTCACCATATAACTTGTTTGTCAACGGAATTTACAGCGCTCTGTTTTGATGAGTGTTGTAAAAGGTAGTTTTAATTGTTTCTAACGGTATTACTGCGGTTTTTGTTGATGATTTTGTTCGTAAGATAAATAAAACGGGCTTGATGAGGCTTAACTTGGAGCTACATAGCTCTAAATGTCATCAGGAGCTCGTCCGTGAATCACGTGACCCGCGGTGTTTGGATTGACTACAAAATTGCTACCCTATGGAAGCAATTTTGACAATTCAATTCAACAAAATGAATGATAACAAAATCGAGGGATTGGTGTTGCAGCTACATATCTATCATCTCATGACGAGCCAGTTGGTCGAATGGCTTATAGTAATGGCTACTTTGACTTCGAGGTCACGGGTTCGATCCCCGCACAAGACAAACGTTTGTATGCATGAACAGAAGATACATGCGACCGCCTTCATTCTGTTTCAGATGTTGGAGATGCGCCGAGACGACCACAGCAGCTGGAGCAGAGACGACCGAAGCAGCCACGGCAGTCGCATGCAACTACTAACAGTTGTGGGTGGGTGCCGGCCGGCTGTAGTTTGCATGAACTAATTGGTGGCGACAGCACGCAAAGTAGTGCAGATCAAATTGCCTGTAAATTTGACTTCCGCAAAATAACACCTGAATCAATTAACTAGCTGTGTAAATTGTCCAGAAATATTTATTTATTTATTATCTCCATCCAAAATTCAATCACACCACTATGGATGAAGGGTCAAAGAATTTATTACACTATAAGTAAGGACTATGGAACTGGAAATGGTGTGGGGGGAGGGGGAAGCGCAGTAATTTAACGTATTATCATTCAACACACGGATAACGTATTCACGTACAATACACGACTGTTCCCATGATACAGCCATATCCTATTTTTTAACAATTTTTCAATCCCTTTAGTGGGCCTGGTGATATGTAGTGAGGGGTTTCTAAGTAACAACGATGTATGGAATGATACGCACAATAAATAGACATCTTGCCAGTTCTTCTCAAGATGCCCGTCACCGGAACTGGCACTTAAATTCACTTTCACATTCAATATGTGATAGTGTGATGAAAGCGAATCTAAGCTCTGCGGATTTAGAGTAGTAATGATTTAGATACATGTTCTTATATTTAATTTGTATATCTATATATATAAAAATCAATGCCACTTTTCGATGTAATTTTATAACTCAAGAACGGGCTCACGTATCCAAACCAAATGTTTAGGGTTTATTCGGACTGTTAATGGGGATTTTGCTGTCAAATTGAAACTTTTTTCAGTGTTGACAGTACAAGCATGGTGTTATGTCATTCATGCGGTCATTTAATTTTGGACGTGCTTCGACTTTATGTTGCGTGTTCCAGAGTCGGTACCCCCAGCCGCTTGTTTACTCATGCTCAAAATGGAAAAACAAAAAACATTGTTTATCCAAATGTTTTAGATTAAATTTTAAAATATCTAGCAATTAATAAAATATTTTTTTGTTCGAATAAATGAATTTGGTGTTCCAATTTTTTTTAATTATTTCACTTTATACGTAGCGATGCACGTACCGGGCCGCTAGTAATATATAATATCTTTATTCCTTGGACTTTCTATTTCTTTTTTCCTAGCACTTAGAAACCTGTGCTTTTATAAAGTCCAAGGAATAAAGATATTTTGATTTGATTTGATTTAATAAATAGCCAGAAATACCAGCTGGCACCTTGTGACTTGATTCAGAGGAGAGCAGTGAGGATTGTTGACGATTTTAGACTGACAGACGCTTTAGAACCTTTAAGTCTAAGAAGAGATTTTGCGTCCCTTTATATATTAGGTTGGGGAAAAAGTCTTTTCGTATTTTATATGAAAATTCAAAACATTTTTTAATAAAGTTTATTTACATTTAACTAAAGTATGTAGGTGCCATTTTGTTCGATAACTTTTTGCCATCTTGTAGGTAGAGACATGATCCCATTACTATATAAATTTTGGGACTTCTGTTCAAAAAACCAAGACAAGTGGTTTTGGCAGTCTTCTCGTGATGTTAACCTGACATTGCCTAAAGAATTCTGAAGAGACCGAAACAGGTGGAAATCAGAAGGTGCAGGTCAGGACTATACGGCGGATGCATTAACACCTCCCAGTCAAACTCTCTTAATTTTTGCTGAGTGGCTAAAGATGTGTGAGGTCTAGCGTTATCATGATGAAAAATCGCACCCCTTCTGTTAATTAATTCCGGCCGCTTTCTCTCAACTTTTTGCTTTAATCTCATCAGTTGTTCACAGTAGAGTTCAGAATCGATAGTCCTACCTGGCGGTAGCAGCTCATAATGAATAATGCCCTTCCAATCCCACCATACACACAGCATCACCTTGTTGCGGGTTAACCCGGGTTTTGCCAGAGTCTGTGAAGCCTGACCGGCCTTTGACCACGACCTTTTTCGCACGTTCTTGTCGTACGTGATCCACTTTTCATCACCAGTTATAAGCTTCTTCAAAAACGGTTCGCTTTCATTACGTCGTAGTAAAGAATCGCAAATGAGTACACGGTTCATTAGGTTTCTTTCAGTGAGATCGTGAGGCACCCAAGTATCGAGCTTTTTAGTGTACCCAGCTTTTTTCAAATGCGCCAAAACTGTTTTGTGGTCAATTCCTAATTCTTCAGCTACGTCGTAACTACTGATATGCCGATCTTGCTCCACTTTTTCAAAAATGGCATCCATTTTATCCGTAACAGGGCGACCAGAGCGACGTGCATCTTTCACATCAAAATTTCCTGATTGAAAACGCTTAAACCAAATTTGTGCTACTCTCACAGACACTGCACTAGGTCCATAAACGTCACAAATTTTTTTCGCAGCTTGCGTTGCATTTTTACCTTTTTTGTAGCAAAATTTTAAAATGAATCGAATTTCTTCATTAGATTCACTCATCTTGACAGTAAAAAAAACAAATGAAAATCACACATTTACCTAATTTGAATTTGGAATTATCTTTTTTAAAATTTAAACTTTTTAAAGATATCAAAACCTGCCAGATACAAATGGTATAACCAAAGAGATTTTATTACAAGTTCATACATACTATAATGCGAAAAGACTTTTTCCCCTACCTATTATTCTACCGATTGTACAATGGGATGTGTTCAGAGAAGTTGTTTGATATGATGCCCATGGCCACCTTCTACAGTCGCACCGCTCGCCATCGACAGGCTATTCATCCTGGTCACGTATGATGCGGTTCCAGAGAGTCTTTCTCCCAGTGCTATCAAGCTATGAACTACCTGTCGAGGTTTCCCCAATTTACAGCATGGGGTTCTTTAAAAAGGGAGCGAAGAGGTGTTTACAGTGTCGGCAAAGCACATATTATGCCCCTGGTATTGCAGGCGTCCATATACTACGGTAACTGCTTCCATCAGGCGGGGCGTATGCTTGTTTCCAACTTAGTAATACAAAAACAATTGCCACAAACTTCTGATGCGTTGGATTGCATGTGCGAAATAATTGCGAGGTGAGACATTTGGCTCACTTTTCGGGCATTCGTTTTGACGCTTATTGGCATAAGTAAAGAAATATAACACTATTGGTTACAGGCATAAGTAACCTTGATCTTTCGTACGATCCACAAAAAGGAAGGCCAATCTATATGGTTTTGGCAGTATGATATAATTTCTCTAAATAAATACTTAATAAAATTTAATTTCACATTAAATAACTAGGAAACATTAATTACTAAATGTTGTGATGCAAAACAGTACACAGTAAATAACAAATGGAATGGCGTTTTCAGTAACTCTACCAGCCCGTGATACCACTGTAACTGTCGACTTGTCGTAAAAATTTAATTTAATTGTGCTAATATAAAATCAATCAATTGACTTTGCAAAGCTACTTTATAAAGTTAATTGTCGGTTATTTATGAAACAAACAGATCATTACTCATTTATGTCGCGTATCATTATTAAAAGTAAAATTTATATGGCTACGGGCATCCACGATCTTCATTCATATGACGATTTCCTGTGTTATAATCAGTTTATATCTCGCATTATTGTTAGAAACATCTAAACAAACTCGAAAATTATGTTTATTTTATGATTTGCATCCACCAAATTCCATTACAATTGTGGCACTGACTCGAGAGTTATGGTTAAAAAACTTACATAGACATTAATATATACAATAATGTATTTCGCCCTAACTCAAAGAGGTCTAAGCGGCTCAAGAATAATCGTTATTGAACGCACATAGATTCACACTTCTCTCAATCGTCATTTCTATAAGTGTCCAGGTTCCTACTCCTACTAATTTCTTCTGATTAAATTCGTTGTGAGTTCCAAGGCAGCCGTAATTTTACCCCTGGGACTGCAATGGACTTCATTGTTCATTGCCTTTTTTGGCGGTCGCCGCTGTTAATCCTGGCTACACAGGAGATACAGTGGTGGGAATGTGTGGTGGGCCCCCGTATCAAGTGTCCGGGTTGTAGTTGTACATTATGTCCCTTTAATACTTTTGCTCATATCACCAATTCGCCAGTTTTACCAGTCACACCTCGTGCTAACAACCGCGTTTAATGTGTTTATCCAACGAGCGTAAATAAAACGTGAAATAAAACGCACATTAGCCATTTTTACGTTTTGTTTAACCCAAATGTTTATGTTACAATGCCGTATCAATGCAATTCGACAGTTTATTGCTACTATGATAGGTTGTTTATGTGTATTTTTTCCTAAGTCTACAGTTTGAGTGATTGATTAACTACGAATACTGCGATATATAGTGTATACAAACACTACGTTTTATACGAACATTTTATACGAAGATACTTCTAAAAGGAGTAGTTGCTGCGTTGGCAGCGCGAGAGATAAAAGCTTGGTCATATTTTACTTACAAGATTTGATTACAGACACCACGGCAAAAGTAATTTTAGGATTTTAGACTGACAGACGGTATAAAACACTGAAGTCTAAGAAGAGATTTGGTAGAACACACAAAGGGACGCCCCTTTGTGTGCTACTTCCTTCTATAGCCGCAATGCGCGCCATCGACAGAGAATTCATTTTTACACATTAGAACCGAAGTGGTCACGTACTGTGCGGTTCCAGACAGATTTTCTCCCACGTACTATCAAGCTGTGGAATGAACTGCCTGCCGAGCTTCTTCCAATAGACTTCAGCTTCAAACTGTGGAATGAACTGCCTGTCGAGCTTTATCCACGAGACTACAGCATGGCAAAAAGGGCGTGAAGAGATTTTTACTGGGTCGGTAACGCACATGATATGCCTCTGGTATTGCAAGCGTCAATAGGCAACGGTAACTGCCTTCCTACAGGCGGGTCGTATGCTTGTTTTCCACCTTAGTGGTACAAGAAAAATTTACAACTAATATTCCTAACCTGTAATAGTTGAGGACCTGGGCGAAGACGCCAGGATGCCTGTCGAAGAAGTACTCATTGAGCACGGGGTCGTAGTTGGCCAGAGCTTCCGTCAGCCGCGACAGACGGGTCGCAGGAATCTTTTTCAAGGTCGCTTTATAAGTCTCGTATCTGAAATAAAGAAAAAATCTATCTATATTTATTCATATAAACTTAAGCTATAAACAATTCAACTATAAAACTAAAGTACCTAAAATTAAATAATACTAAAATAAAAAGTAAAAAACCGGACAAGTGCGAGTCGGACTCGCCCACCGAGGGTTCCGGTACGTAGTATCAATATTAAATTTGATATTTTTCATTATAAATAAGAAATAATGCGTCGAAAAAAATAAATAAAATATATTTTGCAATGTGTACATCAAGCCCTTTCATATGATACCCCATTTGAACTAGTAGCTTCAATTTGAAATTTCGACACCCTATAAAAATATAGACCCCCTATTTTTTAAGATCTATTTACAAATGTATAGTTTTGAGATTTATTCCTGTACTTGTAGTCTATAACGATGTTACTTGGCAAATTTCATAGTTATAGGTCAACGGGAAGTACCCTATAGGTTTTGATTCCCTTGAGAATGTGTCGAAATATGCGTTTTTTGCAGAATAAACGGCCGTAACTTTTTTTTACGTAAACTTAGCAGTTTGATTTTTTTACAACTTCATGGGACCATAGACCTGAGTATACAGTTCAAATTTCAGCTTGATGCCTCCACGCATTCTCGAGATAGAGGGTCTTGACAGACAGACAGACAGACAGACAGACAGACAGACGGACAACAAAGTGATCTTATAAGGGTTCCGTTTTTCCTTTTAAGGTACGGAACCCTAAAAAGAAGAACATCGTGTCGTGATAAAAAACACGTCACTACACGGAGGTGAAGTGGAAGTACCTAAGGACAACTTTACACAGAATTCTAATACATTATATACCCTTCATATAAAAACGTTCCTCATGAACCAATCCGTCCACCGTTCAAAACGGTATAAAAATCTGGGGCATACCGCCGAAGGTGAAGCCGCTTACCATCGGAAATTATAATATAATAATAGATTACCATTGTAAGCTATTATTATGACTCTTTTTAATCACTGGTCAAGCGCGGTGTTTTGATAGGCGTGCGCGGGGATATAGATCCAACGCGTAGAGGCCCCTTTGAGAAGTTTAATGTAATGTTGTACGCCCGCTGTGACCCGCTCCAGGATATGTCAATGGAACGACATACCCATGAGCAGATCTCGGCAGGCGTTGAGACTATTACGAAGTGTGATAGAAAATAAATGGGCTATGGAGATGAGATCTGGGTGAACTTAATACCGGGCTATTACAGAAGAGGGACGGACGCCTGCCATAACTGCTTTTATTGCTAGTTATTTGCGGCAGGCGGTGGCTTGCCACTCACTAGATGGGCCCCCGAAATGCCAGGAAAACGGCCGGGGGCAACACCGGTGTGAGTGACTCAGGGATGTCGAGAGGTGTGCTGCGCTTTCTCCGAAGTTACTCGCGGCGTGATGCCCTTTAACACTTCCACCCCTGGAGCATATAGCTCTAGCGGCTCCTCTCTGGACGGCCAATGAAGGCAAGTCAGAGCTGAGAGTCCTGCGGGCCTTCTTGTGTTTACACTCCGACCGATGAAGACACGTCGGAGACGAAGGCCCTGACCGACTCTCTGGAGACTCGGGTCCGTGGTGTCGCTACTCACACAACAGCTCGCCACACAAGCTGCCCTGCGGACTTATATTATGACTTATAGAAAACACCCAGACCAAGACAAACATACATGTTCATGCACACAAATGTTTGTCTTGTGCGGAAATCGAACCCGCGACCTCGGAGTCAAAGTGGCAATTGCTAACCATTCAAACACCGAGCTCGTCAAAAAAGTGCGAAAGGAATGAACAAATCTTCAGGCCTGTAATACTGGGCAGCCATGATGTGATCAGTATCTCTAATGAAACGGCTGATAGTGACGAAGGGTCCTGCCTATTACATCCACCCTTCCGGGCACTTGTTTGACCTCAAAAGGAAAGTGAGTAATCTTAACTATAGAGTACGTATTTCTAGGCGATGTAAGAAGTTTCCTAATTGGTTTTACAAATTTATAAAAAAAAGGAAAAAAGGAGTTGTTGCTTCGGCAGATGGGGTGGCCGCACGCGACCGATGTATCCCGTTTTTTTTTTATACTACGTCGGGTGGCAGACAAGCATACGGCCCGCGCCTGATGTGAAGCGGTTACCGTAACCGTATTAAACGCAGCATCTCCTTCTTTTCTGGTGACCTCACTCACTCGCAGGAACACAACAATCCTCAAGGGAATTGTTATCTGGCTGCGGTATTCTGTGAGGTGGAGGTACATTCCCCAGTCGGGTAGCTTAAAATTACGCTCCCTACCTCTCTTTTCGCCAGAACTTCGTTTGTCAGTCAGCAGGGTGCACCACGTGCAGGTGAAGTTGGCTTTGGTTCAAAGATGTTGATAAACCACTTACACCCCTAGTTTATAAGCATTTATAAGCGAGCGAGGAGCCCGATGGCGTCGTTGCGCGTGTAGTCTCATACCACGCAAGGTAAGCAACGTCAACCATAGCCAGTCTACGGATGGTTTAGTTATCTCTAACTCGTCCGTGCTTCGTAGGGCATGTTAAGCTGTTGGTCCCAGTTGTAGTCTTTAGACGACAGTCGTTAATCTCTGCGCCAACCCAAAGTTGCAGCGTCGGTCGAACACGCTCTAAATCCCTTCGATTGTGGGGAGACCCGTATCCCAACAGTGGGATTATACCGAGCGTTTATAAGGTTACCTTTTGTTATTAACAATACGACCGGTTTTAGTTACATTGTTTTCCATACATTATAAAGAATTTGCTTACTAGGAAATTAGAAAATAAGCGCTGAGTTATATAGAAATAATATTTATTTCAACATCACATAACAAAGTAAAGGTACACAAATACAACATCTATCTATATATATATGTATATATATATAATTCAAAGTCCTGACTGACTGATATATCAACGCGCAGCCCAAACCGCTGGGTCTAGAGATTCCACATTTGGCACGTAGTTTCCTTATGACATTTTTCAAATTTTACCCCTAAGAGGGTGAAACGGAGGTTCAAAGTTTGTATGGGAAAACGAGTTTAGTTGGGCTATTTTATCCTAAATTTTACACGAGCACTTCTATAGATAATTGACTAAACAAGAGTTTCAGGATTTTTTAAAATTCAACCCCTAAAAGGGTAAAATGGGTCCCAAAAGTCTGAAAATCGTCTTGCATTTTTTTTATGGTTTATCGGGTCGCTGATTACGAAAACAACAACGATTTTAAAATTCAACGTAGCTAACGTGACCATCATCTCTTATTGGGGTGCGATGGGGTTGAAATGTCTAAAATGCGATCAAAAAATCTGAATATCGTCATGGGTATTGTTTTATAGTTTATCGGGTCGCTGATTACGGAAAAAACAATTATTTTATAATCCAATAGCCGGCGTGACATAAAATCACCCCTGTGGGGGTGCGATAGGGTTGAAATGCCATAACATCAATATGAGTGTTGATTCTATGGTTTTCTGGAACGTTAATTACGAAAAGGGCATCGATATGAAAATATAACATAGTGGACATAAAATTTGTTAAAAGGACTTTTCAAATTTTACACCTAAGAGGGTGAAACGGAGGTCCAAAAATTGTATGGGGAAACGAGATTAGTTGACTATTTTAGTAAAGACGTATTTCAGGATTTTTCAAAATTCAAGCCCAAAAAGAAATGAAATGAAATGAGAATGAAATGAAATGAAAAAAGGGTAAAATAGAGCCAAAAAGTCTGAAAATCGTCACGGGTACCTATTGTTTTTATGCTTTACCAGGTCGTTGATTACGAAAACAATAACGATTTTGAAATTCAACGTGACTAACGTGACCATCATCCTCTATTGGGGTGCGATGGGATTGAAATGTCTAAAATGGGGTTAAAAAGTCTGAAAATCGTCATGGGTATTGTTTTTATGGTTTATCGGGTCGGTAATGACGAAAAAATAATATTTTATAATCAAATGTAGCCGACTTGACATATTAATAACCCCTGTGTGGGTGCGACGGGGTTGGAAATAGTTGAAATGTCATAATATCAATATGGGTGTTTATTCTATGGTTTTCTGGGACGTCAATTATAAAAATAGTACCTATTGATTTTAAATATAATGTAGTGAACCCGAAATTACTTAAAAATATTTTTCAAATTTTACCCCTAAGAGGGTGAAACGGAGGTCCAAAATTTGTTTGTGGAAAGAAGATTAATTAGACTATTTTATCCTAAACTTTACACGAGTACTTCTATAGATAAATGAGTAAACACGTGTTTGCCCCGAATTTCACGCGAGCGAAGCCGCGGGCGAGAGCTAGTTACATATAATAAACATATATAATAATATACATAGTATAATAGAAGATGTGATGTTGAAATTTTGGCTCACCCTCAGGTATCATTGCTGAGTGATCTCAGCCCTGTTTTTCAGTGCAGGCCAAAAGTTAAATGATCTTCTGACTTAGAGAACCTTTTCAAATAATATCCTAACTGGACCCCTGTTATGCTGAATATATTCAACCGACAAACTCTGCCAAATAGAGAGATATACATAGCGAGAAACTTCAAATCGAGATATATTGGCAAAAGATTCCAACAGTGCTTCTCAAAACTTATACTGCGTGATATTTTTATTCCTAATAAACTTTAAATAGCTTTAACTTAAAAGTAACAAAATGTCCATTGGAACTATTCTACATAACAAGGTCCAACTTTACTAATACCTTTGCATTACTAACAATGAAATAGTAGATTGCTTACCAAGGGAGCAAAGAACTATTTTAAAGGCGAGAGCGCTTTTTGAATCCAGAGCAAGCGAATCATAATCATAATAATCATAAATATTTATTTGCTAGAAATGTAGGTACAATAATTAGGTGATGTACAGAATTCGACCCTTATACATTTCGTCTTAAATAAGACATGCAAAAACTTGATAATTAATAATAATTATTAAATTAAAACAATTGCGAAGGATTCAAAGTCGCTCAAACTTTAAAATAGTGACGCTTCCGAAGTAGACACTCTTTTTTTATACATGAGAGAAAGGCAAATGAGCATATAGGTTAACTAGATGGAAAGCAATCACCACCGCCCATGGAGTTCAAGCGCACCAAGGGGTCGCCGATCCATTGCCAGCCTATACTCCTTCCTTTCTGGTGACCTCACTCACTAGCCGGAACACAACAACCCTCAACCTACCTTTAACCTAACTTTACAAGTAGTATTGTGGATATACATATTATTTAGACTTTATACAATATGTATATTCACTCTATACTATGATTTTTTTTCTATTTTTTTTTTCTATTTTATTTTACTTTAATTTTTTTGTTTTTTCTCTTATTTTGGTCGAATACCATTTTTCTTTTTATTGTAATATGATAATATTGTATGGCTATTTAAAAAAAAAGACCTATATTGACAGAGGACTTGAGACTTGAGACTATATTTCGGCATTTCTTCTCGTCAATGGTCATTCCGAAATGCTGGTAGATAAAAAAATATACCTAATTGTAAAAGACGTGTCTAAGTGCCCGCGAGGGCCCACAGAATAAAGAATTTTGACTTTGACTTTGATTTTGACTTCAAATAGAATTGTTATTTGGCTGCGGTATTCTGTGAGGTGGAGGTACTTCCCCAGTCGGGCAGCTTAAAAATACCCTGTCCCCTTCTAGTTCTCTTTTCGCCAGACTCTACTTTTTATCACCCTATGAGATAATAAGTAAATGCAAGTATGAATATGTAACAAAAATATGTACCTTTATTTACTTACATACAAGGACATAGAAATAAAGCATATTTTCTGAAAAAGATTTAACCTTTCTTAAAATGAAATTTTCGAATGCTTTTTATTGTTCACGAGATTTTGTAGGTAAAAGACTTTCTATTACAATACGAAGTTAATATAATACTTTCATTCATTTCATTTGACGAGCTCGGTGGCGAAGCGATCAATGACGCGGCTTCGACACCAACGCTCGTGGGTTCGATTCCCACACGGGACAAACATTAGTGTGCATGAACATGTCTGTTTGTCTTGGTCTGGGTGTTTTCTATGTATCATAAGTATGTATTTACAAAAAAAAAGTGTATTTACGTATGTTTATCAGTTGTCTAGTACCCATAACACAAGCTTCGCTTACTTTGGGGCTAGATAGCGCTGTGTAATTTTTGTGACAATATTTATTTATTTCAGTCATATGGTTTGAGGAAGACACATTATTTTTTTTATAAAACTCAATAAAATCCGAATTTGAGTAAACAATTATATTATGAACGTTGGCGGAATGTATTTCGCGCGTTATTTTTAAGCTATTGCATAGCTTCTATCGCGGGCCTTGAGCGCGGGGACCGAATCCAGAAATTCCGTAACGAAAAAACCTCACGCTCCCCACTCCGACGGGCAAGGAGGTGTGGCTTGAAGGCCGTGCATCGTCTAACGTCGTTTCAGTTCGGCAGTCTTCGACACGGCGTTGTGTGTGTGCGATTAGACGTATTGTACGACTCTACGAAACTCGTTTTATTTATTTAATAATAGAAAAATTTGTTTTCTTATCGGTCACCACGCTCAAAAAGTGTAACTTGAATTAATATCAAAGAAAAAGCAATACTGCATGAATAAAATAAATAAATAAAATTATAATTGCATAAGTTGATACAAAATGCTATGCAATAGCTTTACCGCGGCAGTCCCTGAGTGCCACACGTCTTTTTATTTTTTCATCTACTTTTTTTTTATTTAGCAATCCGCGGTTAGTTTATTATAAGGCCTGTGACTTGTTCGTTCATTGTTCATTCGTGATTGATCTCTTTGGTAACTTTAACTTTCAATATCCATATTGCTCAATCTCATTCAATCCAAAATTTTTGTTTCTGTTACAGTGCTATTTTAGTCCCCATTAACATAGAATAAACTATCGCTTTTCGATATAAATAAATCGGGACAGTTCGTTTGCCAGATCATCGTAGCATATATATTTAAACATGTATCATTTGATATGTATATTAATCCGCGTTTAACAGAATAGAATTAAAAAAAAAAATGTCTGTAAAGTCGCTTTACGGACCATAATTTTACGTAATAACGTTATAAGTATACGTCGGCCAATGGAATGGAAGAGAGATAGATGCGTCACAAGCCGAACGCTTAGGCCGATCGTGCCTCTCTATCGCTTGTTCCGCGCTCTCGCTTGGCAGAACGTGACAATGAGTCATGCTTTTTCGTACGTACAGCCGGCGTTCACCGACTTATAAAAAAAAATTAATAACTTAGAAGCACTTAAGAAAACAGAAATATTTACATATTTGTTTAAGTTTACCTCTGAGAAATGGATTAAACTGACTCGAGTACGGGCCTGACAATAAGTGATATTAACCGAGCTGCTGTGGGCATAAGTGGGCGTTTAGGGCGTTCAGTGAGTGATTTACCGCACTCACTTACTGATTCTGAGACTGAGCGCCGGCTTTCTTAAGCCCCGATACGCAGTTCCTCCCTTAGAGTAATTAAAATAATAGATTTAAATTTCGCCAACAAACGAAAAGAACGCAAACGAAATATCTATATTTATTTAATTATGGCATGTCACGTGATGGATGGTTTACACGTTTCAATTGTAAGTAGCCAATAAGAAATTGCAAATATTGCTTGCGCGCCGCTACCCCATCTGCCAACGCAGCAACTCCTTGCTGTCTGATGACCTCACTCAGTCTCAGAAACACAACTTTCAAGGGAATTCTTATTTGTCTGTGGTATTCTGTGAGATACTTCCCCAGTCGGGCAGCTTACAAATACGCTGTACCATACTTCTCTTATGCCAGAGCTGATTTCGTTAATCGGCACGGTGCACCATGTGCAGGCGAGGTTGGCTTTGGCTCTAAAGATCGTGGTGAGGTACTTACACACCAAAATATTAAATTGCAATTTAGAAAGATAAAAAGATAAAGTGGTACACCATCTTTAGAAGTCGACCTCACCTGCACGTGGTGCACCAAGATGACTAACAGGCTTTGGTAAAAGATGCAAATAGAGCATACCCAGTCCGTTTAATTGATCCATTGCTAAGTCACCAGACGCATTTTTTTGCATTCTGTCAGTCACAAAATACTGCGTTAGCAGCAGTGGTGCAACGAGTAATATTCCATGTTAATCAAGCGCTATCCAAAATTTAAAGCGCTGCATTTTTATCTTACTTACGTAGTTTATCTTTGGAATGTTTTGTGCAAGTAGTTAAAACATAAAAAGATAATATTTTCAGAAGCTGTAACAAACAAACGAACCCTTCAAATACATAACAGCCCTATTTTCGGCCGAGGGCAAAATACAGTAACATCAGGGGTCGTGTTTGACCCCCCTGGAGATAAGTGAGTGAATGCGGAAAACGGACCAACCACTGATTTAGAGAACCTAGATACCGCATGCTATCAAAATAAATATATCAGCGAATGAACAATGATGCAAATGAACTCTAAGGTTGTTTGGAAAAGATCCAAGCAAATTCGGACTTAGAACTGCATTTTTGGTATTTATTTTCTATATTTGTTTTATGTCCACCACGAATGGTGAAACCACAATAAACCACCCACGGCCGGTGGTTTATTGTGGTTGACTGAGTGAGCCTGTGACCACGGCCGGTGCAATCTGGTCGTCAGGCAATTATAAAGGTAAGTAAATACCCTTATGCATGATCGAGTTAATTCCCGTTCTTATATTTCACAAATATAGTTTAAATTTTGTAGGTAGAACTGTGAAAGAAAATATTTTAAATGAAATAGTTTATTTTGAATGAATGTGATTTTGATACTGAATTGAATATATATATAATAAGTAATAGGACGTGTGAGAAATAGAATTACGTACAGTGTGGCCATTCCCTGCTGCTTTCACAAGGTGACCTCACCTCACCTCTGAGTCAAATGTTAAACCGATCGCAAGGGCTGTCACGCGGCGGCGTGTAGGTACAGATTACGTATTTTCGTAGTATTTGGTAGTATATAATCTATTCTCAAATCAAATTTTAAATAGTAAAATTACTTATTTTTAATTATGTAATCATTACCAGTGAACTTACATGTTTTTAAACGGTTTTTTAAACGGTTTTATTTAGCTCACCCCGTTTGTTTTTATTATTTATTCTTGGGTCAAATTTAGTAATTCAAATTTCACCCTCTTCCTGTTGACAGATTGATCTGAAATTTGGCACACACCTTTAGTTCTGGTGACAATACAATTAAATAAATTCTGTTTCATTGTAAAACCAAGATGGCCGCCGCTACAAAATGGCGGTTTACAAATTTTGTCACGACTACCTCAATATGGGTATCAAATGAAAGGGCTTGACTAGTAGAACACAGTTCACATGAAAACAAAATGAAAATCCAAGATGGCTGCCGCTACAAAATGGCGGTATACAAATTTTGTCACGACTACCTCAATATGGGTATCAAATGAAAAGGCTTGACTAGAAGAATACAGTTCACATGAAAAAAAATGAAAATCCAAGATGGCCGCCTCTACAAAATGGCGGTTTACAAATTTTGTCACGACTACCTCAATATGGGTATCAAATGAAAGGGCTTAACTAGTAGAACACAGTTCACGATGAATATTATAAAATCCAAGATGGCCGTCAACAAAATGGCCGGTTGGCGCGGTTACATATCGTCTCAATTTTCAATATGGGTATCATTTGATACCCATTTTTTCAATATGGGTATTCATTTGAATACAAGACAAATTTAAAAGTAAAAAAAATAATGACAAAAGTCAAATCTAAACTTAATAGAACGAGAAGTAAACTAAAAACTTGAAAATAAAAATTATGTAAAAAAAACTTTTAATTTAAACGGTTTTATTGAAAATAGTGTACTAAAAGCTAAAAAATAATTCGGTAGGTCGGAGGTTTCAGTCATCACACCCCTCTCCCTCATCAGTCTAAGGCATTGATCAGACAAAATAATAAAATCGTTGGGCCCGTGTTTTCATCCAGTCAACTCAGTTTACGCTACGCCCAACGATTTTATTATTTTGTCTGATCAATGCCTTAGACTGATGAGGGAGAGGGTGTGATGACTGAAACCTCCGACCTACCGAATTATTTTTTAGCTTTTAGTACACTATTTTCAATAAAACCGTTTAAATTAAAAGTTTTTTTTACATAATTTTTATTTAGGGTTCCGAACCTCAAAAGGAAAAACGGAACCCTTATAAGATCACTTTGTTGTCCGTCTGTCTGTCTGTCTGTCTGTCTGTCTGTCTGTCTGTCTGTCTGTCTGTCTGTCTGTCTGTCAAGAATTTCTATGTCGAGAATGCGTGGAGGTATCAAGCTGAAATTTGAACTGTATGCTCAGGTCTACGGTCCCATGAAGTTAAAAAAAAATCAAACTGCTAAGTTTACGTAGAAAAAAGTTACGGCCGTTTATTCAGCAAAAAACGCATATTTCGACACACTCAAGGGAATCAAAACCTATAGGGTACTTCCCGTTGACCTAGAACTATGAAATTTAACAAGTAACATCGTTATAGACTACAAGTACAGGAATAAATCTTAAAACTATACATTTGTAAATAGATCTTAAAAAATAGGGGGTCTATATTTTTATAGGGTGTCGAAATTTCAAATTGAAACTATTTGTTCAAATGGGGTATCATATGAAAGGGCTTGATGTACACATTGCAAAATATATTTTATTTATTTTTTTCGACGCATTATTTCTTATTTATAATGAAAAATATCAAATTTAATAATGATACTACGTACCTACGGAACCCTCGGTGGGCGAGTCCGACTCGCACTTGTCCGGTTTTTTTCATTAGAAAACCCTGTTATTTTTTCCAGTTTTAACAAAGAATTACAATGTAATTTAGGTATTTTGTATAAAATTGTGATTGTTAAATTAGGTTTCTATTTTTTAATAAGAAAATTAGTTTATCTTTCAATTAATGCAAATCAAACTTTCTTTTCCTTGGTTTGTTTTTGACAATTAGCCTCATGGTTATTTCTTTTATTAACAAGTATATTTGACTGTTTTCTATGGATCTGATTTCAACCATTAGACTTTAAAATGTCCAGCAGAAAATCGATAAATGAAAATTTATTTGGAGACAACACGAAAAGGCTAATTTACGCGAAACAGATCACAAAATATTCAAATATTAAACTTTTGACCAGCCCGGTGATCGAATGGTTAGCAATGGCCACTTTGACTCCGAGGTCGCGGGTTCGATCCCCGCACAAGACAAATATTTGTGTGCATGAACATCTCTGTTTGTCTTGGTCTGGGTATTTTCTATGTATTATATGTAAGTATTTACAAAAAAAAATGTATTTAAGTATTATATTAGTTATCTAGTACCTATAGTACAAGCTTTGCTTAGTTTGGGACTAGATGGCCGTGTGTAATTTGTCCTGGAATATTATTTATTTATTAAACGAACTCTGACGTGTTAAACAGTATCAAAAACAAAATAGGATGCGGCTGTGCCATGGACACGACCGTGTGTTGTACGTGAATGCGTTATATGCACTAAAATTATCTCAAAATGGCAGCGCTTCCCCTTCGCCCGCACGCGATGATCCATATCCCTTACATAACGTAATAAATTCTTTGATCCTTCATCTATCGAGTGATGTGATTGAATTTTAAATAGAGTAGATAGATATGTAACTGCAACACGAAACTATATCAAGCTGAAATTTGAACTGTATATTCAGGGGTACGGTCCGATAAAGTTGTAAAAAAATCAAACTGCTAAGTTTACGTAAAAAAAAGTTACGGCCGTTTATTCAGCAAAAAACGCATATTTCGACACATTCTCAAGGGAATCAAAACCGTTGACGTAGAACTATGAAATTTGGCAAGTAACATCGTTATAGACTACAAGTACAAAAGTAAATCTCAAAACTATACATTTGTAATTAAATCTTAAAAAATATGGGGTCTATATTTTTTTAAAGGAGGTCGAAATTTCAAATTGAAGCTACTAGTTCAAATGGGGTATCATATGAAAGGGCTTGATGTGCACATTGCAAAATATATTTTATTTATTTTTTCCGACGCAGTATTTCTTATTTATAATGAAAAATATCAAATTTATAATGATCCTACGTACGGAACCCTCCGTGGGCGAGTCCGACTCGCACTTGTCCGGTTTTTTTTAATTGCCTCCCGATGGAAGCAATTTTAAAGACATATTGACGTCAAAAATCAAACCATAAAATTATTTGCCGCCGCTACCCGCCAAAAATCCAATCGAACTGTCACACGTCAGTTACAGTTACTGTCAGTAGCTATCAGTGATATGTGTGGCTGTTTCTATGAGAGTACCTTAACCGAAGAAAAAATCGACTCATCCAGAGTACAGAGTCCGATGTGATTATAGAACAAAAACGTGTTAAACTAGCTAGGGTAAATAAGGAATATAAATTCTTCAGACATACGAATTAAAAATTATCTTATCTCATTTATTGAAGTGAACACTTCTTTAACGGCGTTGTGCACTTTTTAACCAACTTCAAAAAAGGAGGAGGTTCTCAATTCGACTGAATATTTTTTTTGTATGTATGTTATTCGATATCTTTGCGAATTGTGAACCGATTATCATAATTCTTTTTTTATTTGAAAGGGTATGATTGCAACGTGGTCCCATATTCACCAAGTCAGGATCTGATGATGGGATGCCAGGGAAATCAAGGGAAACTCTTAAATTTTATAAGCACGTATGGACAAATTCATTTTTTTTATTTGAAAGGGTAATTGCGAGGTGGTTCCATATTCACCAAGTCAGGGTCTGATGATGGGATCCCAGAAAAATCGAGGGAAACCCTTAAATTTGCCCTATGGTAGCCGGCAGAATAAAAATGTGCCACTCCATTGCTCTGCGCTGGATGTCGTACAAGGCGACTAAGGAATCTTGTGTCACGCGATAACTTTTCTCCCGGAAGACGGGCAGCAGCGTCTGCCGGGGTATTCCACCAAAAGCTGCGCTCGCCAACTGAAGTCGGTTTCAATTTTTTTTTAAATCAACTTTTTTGGTCATACGTACACGTGGCCCGTTCGAAAATTCGTAAGACGGACGGAAAGGACGGAGGGAGCGTAGACCGCCGGCGCGGCGTAGGAGAGGAATTGATATTACCCTCTCTTTCGACCGCGCGGCGAAAATGTATGCCTGCTCCTGCTGTTTATTTTTAATGTAATATAAATTGCCATGTTTGTGTACGATAGCGCAATAAATGAATATTGTATTTTACCACATAAATGATAGTAGGTATGGTTAACGTTCAAGTTTTCACTTCTGCCGGCACTCCCTTCCTGATATTTAGAACGGTTAACATTAAATCTGACATTAGCTACCCATAAAATGCACGAAACTAAACTACCACCAATATAGATCGGACTTTATTCTACGACTAGCGGCCCGTCCCGGCTTGGCACGGGTGGACATAAGATATTATTATATTTTTACCTTTTATTTAGCAATAAATATAACCTATGTTACTCAGGGTGATTGTAGCTTTCCATTGTGAAAGAATTTTTGAAATAGGCCCAATGGTTTTTGAGTATATTAATTACAAACATACACACACACACACACAAAAATACAAACCTTTCCTCTTTATAATAGTAGTGTAGATATTTTATGCATATTCTAATTAATCTTGGGATTAATAAATTTTAAACTTTCGTGTTTTGATTATAATTTATAATAACATGGGAATTAACGCGATCATGCATGCTAACTACTTTTACATTACCTTTATTATTGCCTGACGTTTCGACCAGGTTGCTGAGTCAACCTGCGACCACGTCATAATTTGAATCTTGGGTTTTCTCATTTTTCTAAATTCACTTTATGATCGAATTATTCGTAGTATGGGAGTTGACACATTTTGTGCACACATTTGCTGCAAAACAATTATAGTTTTTTGTCTGTTAATCATTCGTGGTGCAACCTAATCGTCTTATCAAGATGCGATATCTAGTCCATTCTAGATCTACGCACCGACACTGATGTAATAAGGGGCCAGTAACGCTGTTACTGCTAATGGCCGGACACCGCACGACAAAGGAACTGCCTATGTGCTGTCATAGCCGTGATTTGTCTGAACCTTAATAATATGGTTGCCTAGCTAAAAAACGAACCGAGTCCAAACGGTTCCTATTACCTATTATTTTTTTTATATCGGACGAGCTCGGTGGCGTAGCGGTCAATGACGCGGCTTCCACACCAACGCTCGTGGGTTCGATTCCCACATAGGATAAACATTTGTGTGCATGAACATGTCTGTTTGTGTTAGTCTGGGTGTTTTCTAAGTATAATAAGTATGTATTTACAAAAAAAAAATGTATTTACGTATGTTTATCAGTTGTCTAGTACCCATAACACAAGCTTCGCTTACTTTGGGGCTTAGTGGCGCTGTGTAATTTGTCTGACAATATTTATTTATTTATTTATCGGGAGGGACGCAAACAAGCATTGGCATGCTTTTGCCCGCCTTTTCTTTCTAACTATGTCGGTTGGCAGACAAGTAAACGGTCCGCCTAACGAGAAGCGATTACCGTTGCCATATTGACGATTGCAACATAAATATCGCTCGCACGCCGCCACACCCCTGCCAACACAGCATCCTTCCTTTCTGGTGATCTCGCCCACTCGAACACAACAACCCTCAAGGGAATTGTTATTTGGCTGCGGTATTCTGTGACGTGGGGGTACTTCGTTAGTGGGGCAGCATACAAATACATTGTACCCTACCTCTCTTTCGTTAGAGCCTCTTTCGCTAGTCGTCAGGGTGCACCACGTGCATCCTCCTGTCAAGACGTCCATGGTCAAATCCATAGGGCCACGGTCCCGTAAAAAATCACACAGTACTTCGATACGAAGTATATTTTCTCACAACACATATTTGTTTTCTCTCCGATTATATTTGTTCTGGGTCTTAGCCTGCCCGTGATTTCCCTTGGGTCTGGCTACGATTTATCGATGTATGGCAACACTTATTAACTATTTATATTTAATATCTAAGTATCTTTGAATGAAAAAATGAATGAATTATTATTTTACTTAATTGAGTAACAAAGACCCATAGATAGATAGAATATGCTTTATTTTCAGTTTACATCTCAAAGAAAACAATTAGAATTAGTAATTTGTTACAAATATGTAAATGCAACAAGGCGGCCTTATTGCTAATAGCAATCTCTCATTAATCAACTCATGTTATAATCACTCATACTAAAAACATGTGTGTTAGTTTTTTTTTTGTTCTATTTTAATCATGCGATCAGTCTTATTGACTACTAGTTTTCGCCCGCGGCTTCGCTCGCGTGACATTCGGGGCAAACACATGTTTACTCATTTATCTATATTAATCAATAGAAGTACTCGTGTAAAATGTAGGATAAAATAGTCCAACTAATCTCGTTTTCCCATATAAACCAACTAATCTCATTTTCCCATACAAACTTTGGACCTCCGTTTTACCCTCTTAGAGGTAAAATTTGATAAATATTTTTAAGTAATTCGTGTCCACTACGTTATATTTTCAAATCGATGCCATTGTCCTAACTAACGTCCCAGAAAACCATAGAATCGACACCCATATTGATATTATGACATTTCAACCCCATTGCACCCCTACAGAGTTGTCACGTCGGCTATGTTGGATTATTAAATAGTTGTGTTTTTCGTAATCAGCGACCCGATATACCACAAAACCGACCAAGTGCGAGTCGGACTCGTGCACGAGGGGTTCCGTACCATTATCTATAAAAACACATTTATTGTATGGGAGCCCCCCTTAAATATTTTTTTTATTTTTATTTAATTATTTATTTTTAAAGTGAATATGTAACTAAATATTATGACTGAGTATTTCAGGCGTTTACCTATGGCCGTTATCAATTGTGAGCAAAAAAACAACAAAAAAATCACGTTTGTTGTATGGGAGCCCCCATAAATATTTATTTTATTCTGTTTTTTAGTATTTGTTGTTAGAGCGGCAATAGAAATACATCATCTGTGAAAATTTCAACTGTCTAACTATCACGGTTCATGATATACAACCTGGTGACAGACGGACGGACGGACGGACAACGGAGCTTTAGTAATAGGGTTCCTTTTTACCCTTAGGGTACGGAACCCTAAAAAACAATAACTATGACGATTTTCAGACTTTTTCAACACATTTTATACATTTCAACGCCATCGCACCCCAATAGGAGATGATGGTCACGTTTTCACCCTACGGGTACAATAAATAACAATAATAGGTAATTTCTGGGATAAAAACTATCTTAGGTAAGTATGTCCTTTCTCAGGACTCAAGGTATCTCTCAACCAAATTGAAATTGCATCTAAAACGGTCCAGCGATTTAAGCGTGAAGAGGTAACAGACATTCTGTCGCATTTATAATGTTAGTATGGATTGGCGTTCCGAAAACCCGTAAAAACGACACATATATCGATATATAGACATTTCAACCTCATCACACCTCAATAGAGGATGATCGTCACGTTAGCCACGTTGGATTATAAAATAATTGTTGTTTTTGTAATCAGCGACCCGATAAACCATAAAAACAATACCCATGACGTTTTTCACCCCATGTTACTCCTTTAGGGGTTGAATTTTGGAAAATCCTGAAACACGTGTTTACTCACTTAAGTATAGAAGTACTCGTGTAAAGTTTCGGATAAAAGAGTCCAACTAATCTTGTTTACCCATACAAACTTTGGACCCCCGTTTCACCCGCTTAGGGGATGAATTTTGAAAAATCCTTTCTTAATGCACCCCTAGACGTCATTAGGAACCTACTTGCCAAATTTGGAATCTCTAGACTCAGCGGTTAGGGCTGTGCGATGATATATAAGTCAGTCAGTCAGTTTCTTCTTTTATAGATTTAGATTATGGGAATTATGGGAATAGAGACGGTTTCTCCTGCACTGCAACCTGTGAAAATTTGAGCCTCGATTATATTTAGTTGCAACTGGGTTACTTTTAGCCGAGTTCCATTGCAAAGTTGTGGTCTTAAATTTCGGAGCAGAATAATCGGAATGCCAATTTTTTTCGGATATTGCGACTTCTGACTGAGTCGGCATGCAAAGGCATAAATTCATAAAACTATTAAGCTTTCTTATCTTTTGTTACGCTCAAAAAAGTACTGTTTATCTGGTGAGGGCAATTAACTTACCGTTCTTAGGTACCTGCTTAGCATCCAAATGTGCAACAAAAAATAATGACGTAATAACATCTAATTAAACTCGAAAGTAATCTACTTTTAACGAATGAAATAAACAAAACAATGACCCAACTAAAGAAAACAATATTTAATAACTTATCTACTAAAGTAAGCAAATCGAATTGTAATCAATTTGCAGTGAATAATAATGCATTTGCAACGGAAAAAACAATAAATGTCACGTGTCTGCACGTTTGGGCAAGCACACTTAGGCATATTTTTTCTATGCCGTACTACCATCGTTTTTAGGGTTCCGAACCTCAAAAGGAAAAACGGAACCCTTATAAGATCACTTTGTTGTCCGTCTGTCTGTCTGTCTGTCTGTCTGTCTGTCTGTCTGTCTGTCTGTCTGTCTGTCTGTCTGTCTGTCTGTCTGTCAAACATTTCTATGTCGAGAATGCGTGGAGGTATCAAGCTGAAATTTGAACTGTATACACAGGTCTACGGTCCCATGAAGTTAAAAAAAAATCAAACTGCTAAGTTTACGTAGAAAAAAGTTACGGCCGTTTATTCAGCAAAAAACGCATATTTCGACACACTCAAAGGAATCAAAACCTATAGGGTACTTCCCGTTGACCTAGAACTATGAAATTTGGCAAGTAACATCGTTATAGACTACAAGTACAGGAATAAATCTCAAAACTAGACATTTGTAAATAGATCTAAAAAAATAGGGGGTCTATATTTTTTATAGGGTGTCGAAATTTCAAATTGAAACTACTAGTTCAAATGGGGTATCATATGAAAGGGCTTGATGTACACATTGCAAAATATATTTTATTTATTTTTTTCGACGCATTATTTCTTATTTATAATGAAAAATATCAAATTTAATAATGATACTACGTACCTACGGAACCCTCGGTGGGCGAGTCCGACTCGCACTTGTCCGGTTTTTTTTACTCATGCGGTACCACGCCGCGTAACAACCCCCCGCCCGCTCCCTTCCCCCCGCGCGGCAGCACTCATTGTGTACGGGCGCGGTGCTTGGCAAGTTTCTGACTCAAACATAAAAGATAGACATATGCTGTCGTGGGATAATTTTTATATAATTTTAAGGAGAACATTTCCGTCATACATGATTTCTGTGTAGCTTTAACCATTAAGGCTGAACACGCGACGGAAGCTTAAGAAATGGAGTAACTTGTCTCGTTTTCCCAACATTTCCCTTCACTGCTCTGCTCCTATTGATCGTAGCGTGATGAAAAGTATACTATAACCTGCCCAGGAGTATGAAGAATAATTGTACCAAGTTTCGTTAAAATCCGTCGAGTAGTTTTTGTTTCTATAACGAACATACAGACAGACAGACAGACAGACAGACAGACAGACAAAAATTTTACTGATTGCATTTTTGGTATCAGTATCGATCACTAATCACCCCCAGATAGTTATTTTTGGAAATATATTTCATGTACAGAATTGACCTCTCTACAGATTTATTATAAGTATAGATATAGATAAGCAGATGTATTGCAAGTTCGTGACATGGAGGATGCTACTCCCAATGGAGCCAGTCCTTGAATTTATGGAGTCATTCTGTGTGACTGTTGTCTTCATCAAATATGTCACGTCGCTTCTTTAGACGACGTTTGGTTTCTGGGAAAAGATATGTGTGTTAGTAAAGATATTATGGTAAAATTGTAGATATAATAATTTCAAAGTGGCCATTTCTGAACTACTCCCCCCCGAATGGCACAGGTATTGGTTGTCATATTAATCAGTCCAGTGCCAGTTCATGTAACCAGTCCTTTGTTTTTTTTGCAAAACTTTATTTCATTTATTTAAACTTTATTTACCTACTACAATTTTAGGGTAAATATTAAGCCATTGTTAAAAGATATTTTAAATACCTAAACTATTAAATGTTCGTATTTCTATAAACACATTTGAAACACGCCAAAAAACAATCTATTTGGTAGCACATTAAGAAATGTTTTATATTCAAGAAAAAAATATTATATTCACTTCAGCATTCCATTACGAAAATGCGTAGAGAATAATGACCGCCATTTCTCAATATTTTCATTCGGTAAAATGTCAATTTTTCATAGTGTGAGACATACAGCTGGCTAAAATTGACAATAAAGTTTAGAACATAGGTAATCTCGAATAGATGCCAGATGCAAGATAGTTATCAAACAGTTATCAAAGCAAATGCTAGCATAAGCTATTTCAAGGATATAGACTATAATGCTTAGTTCTGTAAAACATTAAGTGTTCAAGTAGTATTAAACAATAATATGATTATTAGCATAATAGCGACGTGCAATTAATAAATTGTAAGAAATTTATAAGATAAAAATAGAAGATCAATATTCAATACATATAATAATCAATATATCAATCAATACATATAATAAAACAGTAGGAACCGCGTGTCTGTACATTTGATAAAATTAACAAAAAATGGGTCTGGGCGATAAAAAAAGAGTAACAGAACACAAAAAAGATTTTTTTAATTTTTTTGTCTGTCTGTCTGTCTGTATGTACTCGCTAATCTTTAAAACTACTGCACAGATTTTTACGCGGTTTTCACTAAAAGATTAAGCTCATCCCTGAGCAACATATAGGCTTTGTTTCATCGAAATCTGATGTCAGATTAAAAAGTTATCGTCATTTAAAGTTTAAAGAAAATTTTTCTTTATAGAAAATCACTCATCACAAAATCTCAGAAACTACAAGTGCTAGGAGTCTCAAATTTTGTATGGGGGTTCCTTTCAGGACGTAGATGCTCACTAAAACGGGAATTTGGAAAATTCAACTCCTAAGGGGGTGAAATGGGGGTCCAAAGTTTGTATGGGGAACCAAGATTAGTTGGACTATTTTATACGAAACTTTACACGAGATCTTCTGTAGATAAATGAGTAAACACGTGTTTCAGGATTTTTCAAAATTCAACCCCTAAAGGGGTGGAATGAGGTGCAAACGTCTGAAAATCGACATGGGTATTGTTTCTATGGTTTACCGGGTCGCTGATTCCGAAAACAACAGCTATTTTATAATCTAACATAATCGACGTGACACAAGAGCACTCCTGTGGGGGTGCGATAGGGTTGAAATGTTACAATATCAATATGGGTGTTGATTCTATGGTTTTCTAAAATGACAATTACGAAAATGGCATCGATTTGAAAACGTGGACACGAAATTTCCATCTCGGTATAAAAATCCAAGATTTGGAACACCTGATGCAGAACCATAATGGTTCAGCTAAACTATAAGAAATATAAAAATGACGCCTTAGCAAAAGTTGTTCAGCCTGATGAGTATAAATAGTTTAACAAAATATTTTGTTAAACTAATTATACTCATTGTATTGTAAAAAAAATAACCGCGCAGTGCTACTTATATAAATTTATATAAGTAGCACTGCGCTTATATACTACTATTATATATATATATATATATACTATATATATATATATATATATATATATATATATATATATATAATGTTGACGTGGTCTGTTTAGTCAGTTTTATATAGACGTGTACGCTAAAATTGAAATGGAACGATTGGTATATATTCGCACAAACGAGAAGAATGCGTGCATTTGCGGGACGCTATGTAGCAAGATTTTGTGACACAATTTTTTTTAACAACGAGGGGAAACTGTTTTTCTTATATGCTTCAGGAGGGACTGGAAAAACATACCTGACGAGAGCAATCCTTGCTGAAATCAGGCGCCAAAATAATATCATACAGCAGCATCGCCAGGTATTGCAGCCATTATATTACCTCTAGGCGGAAGGACGCAAATATAATGTTCAATATTCTACTCGATTTATACAGAACGGAAACACCGACATGCTTTGTGACACGAAACTGTGACAAAGCGAAAATGTTTCAGGATTGCTGTCTAATCGTTTCAGATGAATGCGAAATGGCCAACAATGTGGCTTTATCGAGGATTAGTAACGCTTCAGGTCTTTTCATATTAGCTCCCGAAGGAAAGACTCCCTTCATTTATTTTATATTTTTTTTTTAAACTATGGTGACTATCTTAAATAAAAATAATAATTTGTTGACTTTTAACGTATAATACTGCCCCAAATATTTTCTTATGTATCTACTTTAGTTCGTATTTGTATTAATATGCCGGAATCATAAAGTCCACGCTAACGAAGTCGCGGGCATCAGCTACACTACTAAAAGATTAAGCTCATCCCTGAGCAACATATAGGCTTTGTTGCATCGAAATCTGATGTCAGATTAAAAAGTTATCGTCAGTTAAAGTTTAAAGAAATTTTTTCTAAAGAGAAAATCACTGACTCACTCATCACGAAATCTCAGAAACTACAAGTGCTAGGAGTCTCAAATTTTGTATGGGGGTTCCTTTCAGGACGTAGATGTTCACTCAGACGGGAATTTGGAAAATTCAACCCTTAAGGGGGTGAAACGGGGGTTCAAATTTTGTATGGGGAACCAAGATTAGTTGGACTATTTTATACGAAACTTTATACGAGCACTTCTGTAGATAAATGAGTAAACACGTGTTTTAGGTTTTTGCAAAATTCAACCCCTAAAGGGGTGAAATGAGGTGCAAACGTCTGAAAATCGTCATGGGTATTGTTTTTATGGTTTATCGGGTCGCTGATTCCGAAAACAAGAGCTATTTTATAATCTAACATAATCGACGTGACACAAGAGCACTCCTGTGGGGGTGCGATGGGGTTGAAATGTCATAATAATATCAATATGGGTCTTGAATCTATGGTTTTCTGAGATGTCGATTACAAAAATGGCATCGATTTGAAAACGTGGACACGAAATTTCCATCTCGGTATAAAAATCCAAGATTTGGAACACCTGATGCGGAACCATAATGGTTCCGGTAAACTATAGGAAATATAAAAATACCGCCTTAGCAATAGCTGTTCAACCTGATGATCATTTTTTGTTGAGGTATAAAAATCCAAGATTTAGAACACCTGATGCAGAACCATAATGGTTCAGCTAAACTATAAGAAATATAAAAATAACGCCTTAGCAAAAGTTGTTCAGCCTGATGAGCATTTTTTTGTTGAGGTATAAAAATCCAAGATTTGGAACACCTGATGCGGAACCATAATGGTTCAGCTAAACTATAAGAAATATAAAAATGACGCCTTAGCAAAAGTTGTTCAGCCTGATGAGCATAAATAGTTTAACAAAATATTGATTGTATTGTAAAAAAAAATAACCGCGCAGTGCTACTTTTATTCTTACCTGCTACAAGTTAGACGCAAAAGTTTTATTTATTTACAAAGGTAACGTGGTCTGTTTAGTCAGTTTAATATAGACGTGTACGCTAAAATTTAAATGGAACGATTGGTATATATTCGCACAAACCAGAAGAATTTTTTTTTTTTCTGTTCTTTTTATCTGCGATCAGTCCTGTTAACTTTTAGCAGATGGGATATTTTCTTGACAGGGTATAGAGCGTGTCTTCCAGTGAAAACATCTACTCAAATGCATGTTTATTTGGAGCTACTTCCGGTCTTGGAGCTCCAATATGTTATGGCGCTTCAGCCTCCTTTTCCCATGGTTCCTGGAAATTAGTTGTCGAGCCAGCACATTGGGATGGTTTGTTAGGCGCTTTTTGTACTTTTTGGCGACATTTCGTATTTCCTCTTTTATTGTACTTATACCCAGGTACTGGTGGATTTCTGTGTTTGTTACATGCCATGGCACATTTGCAATCGACCTCAATATTTTATTTTGTTGGCGTTGTAGAATATTGATGTTGGAGTCGCTTGCGCTGCCCCATAGCTGTAGCCCATATGTCCAAATGGGTCTGAGTACAACCTTGTAAACAAGGATTTTATTGTCCAGTGACAGCACTGAGTTTCGACCTAGTAACCAGTATAGGTTTTTATGCAAAAGAGACATCTCTTCTTTTTTTTTCTGGACATGTTGTTTCCAGGTTAGGCGTCGATTAATGTGCAGGCCAAGGTACTTGACACAGTCTGCATGTGGTAAAGTATTATCTCCAAGTTTTACAGATGAACAATCACCCTGTCTCAAAGAGAACGTCACTTGGACAGATTTCTCAGCACTCGCCGTTATTTTCCATTTGTGGAGCCATGCGTTTATCTTGTTGAGTGCCTTTTGCAGCAATTTTGATGCAACATCAGGATTACTATGAGCAGCAAGAATGGCGGTATCATCTGCAAAAGTTGCTGTTGTCACACCAGGCACTGTGGGGAGGTCTGCCGTGTATACAGTATACAGAATTGGTCCAAGCACTGATCCTTGTGGAACACCAGCCCTAATGTCACGCAATTCCGAAGTATCTCCGGCCTCCCTGACGTAGAATAATCGGTCTGCCAGGTACGATTTCAACAATAGGAAGTAAGAATGTGGGAGTCTTTGTTTTACTTTACACTGTAAACCATTGTGCCAGACCCTGTCGAATGCCTGTTTTATGTCTAAAAAGGCTGATGCACAATATTCCTTTTGTTCCAGTGTCTTCCGTACAGTTTCACAAACTCTATGTACTTGTTCTACAGTGCCATGTTGCCTTCTAAATCCAAATTGATGGTCAGGTATGACGTCTTGTTCCTTTAGTGCTTTAAGCATTCTATGTAGTAATAATTTTTCAAAGACCTTGGACATAGTTGGCAGCAGACTAATTGGTCTATATGACGTTAGTTCGTGACAGGGTTTACCGGGTTTAAGGATCATAATAATCTCCGATATTTTCCAAAGCTCTGGGAAGTACTGCAACCTGAGCATAGCATTCAGCAGTATTGTCATGAGTGTGGTTGCTTTGCGAGGCAGTTCCATTAATATCTCCCTCGTTATCAAATCATACCCAGGTGCCTTCTTGCTATCAAGATTTCTTATGGTTCTTCTAACTTCTTGTGGAGTTACAGGTTCAAGAGGCATCTCCATCTGAAGATCTTCACCCAACACAGTATGCACGTGTTCATCAGAATTTTCATTAGTTGTTTGATTGGGTTTAAATATCGTTGTTAGGTGGTTAGCGAAAACCTCAGCCTTTTCTTGACTTGTTCTAGCCCATTGTCTATCACCATGCCTAATGGGTGGTCTCTGCTGTTGTGGTCTATCATAGGACTTGGTGAACTTCCACAAGGAGTAATTCGTTTCTTTAGTAGTAGTTAGTGACCCTAACTGTTGCTGGAATGTGGCCTCATTTGTAGATTTAATTAATTGTTTAAGCTCCACAATTGCACGATTTAAGGCTGTTTTATCGGAAGGGTGGCGACTTATGTGCCACACTCTACGTAGTCTTCTTTTTGCGGCAACTTTCTTCTTTATATCCAGTGCTATATTGTGAGTCCACTGTTTTCGCTGCACTACCGGCGTCACCTTCCAGCAGGCTTCCTGTATAACATTAGTAAAATACTTCAAGGCAGAGTCTACATCTTCAGAAGTTTTCAACCTTACATTTAGATCTATTTTGCTATCTATGATTTCTCTAAAAGATTCCCAGTCAGTATGGTGATTACTCAGACGCTCAGGTTCTTCTTTTTGTATTACTGTAGTACTGATGGTTAGTATAACAGGTGTATGATCTGATGATCCATCAAGACACGACTCTGCCCTGAAGTATTTATTAGATAGTCCTTTCACAACAAAGAAGTCCAGTAGATCAGGTCTCTTGTTGTAGTCTGTGGGCCAATATGTTGGTTCCGATGACGATAGTGCCCTCAGTCTGGAACTGTCAATACTCATTTTCAATTGCCTTCCGCGTGTAGTTGTTAATCGAGAACCCCAGTGCGTATGTTTCGAGTTCCAATCTCCACCGGCGATGAATCTCCCACCAAGGCTCGAGAAGAACTCAGTAAACATATTTGAATCTATATTATGTCTTGGTGGGCTATAGATCGCCGATACATTAAAGAAGCCACTTTTATCCCTCAAAGTAACGGTAGTAGCTTGTATGTGATCTTTTTTAAATTCTGGCAGCAAATGGTGCTTTATATGGTCACGTATTACTATCGCAGTACCGGCATGAGCTGTACCATCAGGGTGATTTGTGACGTAGGTGTTGCATCCAGGTATTTTGATGGAGATATTTGCTGTACTTGCTTTACTCTTGGTCGGAAGAGGCGGCATTTTGTGTAAAGCATTTCGTCTTGCTGCGATTTCCTTATATACTTTACATCTTCTGTAATTAGCTGGATGGGGACCATCACATAAAACGCATTGAGCTGGTGTATTACGGTCGCGTTTCGGGCATTCCGATGTTTTATGTGGTTCTTTACATTTGACGCAGCGGAAGGGCCTCATGCAATAGTTCTTGGAGTGCCCATACTGCTGACATCTTTGGCATTGAACAATAGTATTTCTTTTTTTCGGGTCTTCTATGATGACAGATTGATGGTAAATGTATTTTAACTCCTTAATAGCTTTATTTTGAGGTCCAGGCAATAGATTTACAAAAAAGGTGGAGGTGGGTTTCTTTTCAGGCCCGAATTTGGCATTAATTATTTCCCCGGATACTGTGTTTCCAGTCTTTTCGATTTCCTCTTTAATTATTTCTAGTGGTGTTGTGTGGTGAAGATTTCGAATAACTATTCTTGAACATCTTTCTTCTTTTCTATTGAAAGTATGACCAATGAGCCCATTCTCACGAACCAGTTCAATAATTTGTTTGTAAGTGTCAATATCTTTGCAAGTAATTCTTAGTTGATTTCTATTTATATTTTTTAATGTGTAGTTGTTGCTTTCAGCTGTAGTATTCAGCAGTTGGGTGAGCTTACTGACATCATCAATTCCATAAAGAATGATCGGAGGGGGTCTACTTGGTTTCTTTTTTATGGGTTCATCATCACTGTATCTATTTGTTAAGTCCACTCTGTCTGGTGATGGTGTTTGGGAAAACTTTTTACGTTTTTTTGTTCTCATGGTAGGAACTTTTTGCCAATCAGGTGGTTGCACGTTGTCTCCTGGTTTTTGCTTAGATGAAGCGTCGCCAACTGACGCTGAGCGATGGCTGTTAAACAGTCCTGGATGGAATAACTGTTGCGTTAGAGTCTTTTGTCTTTCCGGTAATTTTGGTCCTTTTTGTAGCAAAACGTTGCCCCCCCCAGAATACGTGGGGCAGCCCGAGCTATGCTCAGGGAGGGATTCTCCGGTGTCGCCGGTACCCTCCTGGGGTAGTGTCTCTTTTAGTCCTGCTTCCATTGGGTTTACTATTTTTAATTCAGGGTTGCGTTCCCCTAGCTAGTGATTCGGTTATGGCGCCGAAGACTCGCCTTTGCCCTTCATACTTAGCTGTTGCTGCCACGAGGTAGAAGTTATTGGCAGAGCTCATTGTGGCCTCAACATTGCCCGGGGGGTACGACCCACAGAAATGTGGGTCCAGTGAAGGACCGCGTCGGCAGCCCAGCACTGGCGGGGACGTGGTATGAATAGGACTAATCGGTGTGCGTCTAGTAGTCTAGCTCTGCACACCTAGACGTACGCTAGCGGCATAACTCAGCTTTTTTTAAGTATGTGCTTCCTAGCAAAAGCACACACCATCGAGGCCTACACCGACTTACCCCCCAAACCAGAAGAATGCGTGCATTTGCGGGACGCTATGTAGCAAGATTTTGTGATGCAAAGTCTTTTAAACAACGAGGGGAAACTGTTTTTCATAGATGCTTCAGGAGGGACTGGAAAAACATACATGACGAGAGCAATCCTCGCTGAAATCAGGCGCCAAAATAATATCTCACAGCAGCATCGCCAGGTATTGCAGCCATATTACTTCTAGGCAGAAGGACGCAAATACAATGTTCAATATTCTACTCGATTTATACAGAACGGAAACACCGACATGCTTTGTGACACGAAACTGTGACAAAGCGAAAATTTTTCAGGATTGCTGTCTAATTGTTTCAGATGAATGCGAAATGGCCAACAATGTGGCTTTATCGAGGATTAGTAACGCTTCAGGTCTTTTCATATTAGCTCCCGAAGGAATGAATCCCTTCATATTTTTTTTTTTAAACTATGGTTACTATCTTAAATAAAAATAATAATTTGTTGACTTTTAACGTATAATACTGCCCCAAATATTTTCTTATGTATCTACATTAGTTCGTATTTGTATTAATACGCCGGAATCATATAGTCCCAGGCAACAGCTAGTTGTTAATAAAAATGGGTCTGTAGATTGTACTTATTATCAATGAAAAAAAAACCGGACAAGTGCGAGTCGGACTCGCCCACCGAGGGTTCCGTAGGTACGTAGTATCATTATTAAATTTGATATTTTTCATAATAAATAAGAAATAATGCGTCGAAAAAAATATATTTTGCAATGTGTACATCAAGCCCTTTCATATGATACCCCATTTGAACTAGTAGTTTCAATTTGAAATTTCGACACCCTATAAAAATATAGACCCCCTATTTTTTAAGATCTATTTACAATTGTATAGTTTTGAGATTTATTCCTGTACTTGTAGTCTATAACGATGTTACTTACCAAATTTCATAGTTCTAGGTCAACGGGAAGTACCCTATAGGTTTTGATTCCCTTGAATGTGTCGAAATATGCGTTTTTTGCTGAATAAACGGCCGTAACTTTTTTCTACGTAAACTTAGCAGTTTGATTTTTTTTTAACTTCATGGGACCGTAGACCTGAGTATACAGTTCAAATTTCAACTTGATACCTCCACGCATTCTCGACATAGAAATTCTTGACAGACAGACAGACGGACAACAAAGTGATCTAAGTGATCTTATAAGGGTTCCGTTTTTCCTTTTGAGGTTCGGAACCCTAAAAAACATTAAGTGTTCTAGTTTTGTTTACGACTGTAGCCTTTTTAGGGAAATATAGACTCTTTTTTTGAAGATACACATGTCTTATTTGTTTGGAAACACCGCTGAGAGAATCTGATTCCACAATTTCACCGTTTGTCGTACGAAATACCTTAAAAATCATACTGTGGTAGTTTTTTTTTATACCATTAATTTATATTTGCCATAGCAAACAAGCATAAGGTCAGTTAATGGTAAGCAGTTACCGCAGCCTACGGACGCCTGTAATTCCAGGGGCATCACAATAATGTTGCCAATCCTAGCCCTTAACTCTTCACCCAGTGTGCCAATTGGCAATCTGAATGAAGGTAAAAACACCATAAAATTTTATTTGACTGATCTATGTACCCTTAGTGGGTGTATTTGCCATGTGGAGGGATGAGGCTTATATTTAGTAGACAGGTAGCTATTATGTCATTGGCATTGCCTAAGAAATTATATTGTAAAATTCACTCTAAGTTAATTTGATTATATAATAGTAGTATCGATTAAGAATGCAGCATTTGTGTGCAATGACCGAGGTGTGCCAATGGCAACAGCCGTGTGTCACAAACAAATACAAATAGGTATCGTCATAAAAAAAACTTCAAAGAAACTCACAAATCCTTACAAAGCAATGTTTGAGAGTTTAATGGCTCTTGTTGTGTAATAAGCCGCTGAGAATTATTATTTCTTTTAAATAATCTCCTTTTTTGTAGCTATGAGATGGAAAAGAACATATGAACTGCGTGATGGCAAGCAGTTATCGCTGACTATCATCAACATCATAATGTTGCTAGCGTTGATAGTCTGCGATAACTGTTTGGCATGAGACCGCATGTCGACCCTGTGGAAAACCTTTCTTTGATTATCTCATACTGTAGAAATTTAAAATCCCAGGAAAACATTCCACAACAACAAATTGATAGTTCACGGCAAAAATCCTCTCTGGAACTGCACTCAACACGGCCATTTTGGCTCCAATGACTGAGGATAGATTTCCTGCCGATGGCGACCAGTGAGAAGGAGGCAGAGGCACACCCTGGATACTCCATCTCCTGGATATGTCCACATCGACTCTGAGTCCAGGTGAGAGTGGCAGAGAGTGGCATAGTGTACGTAGGCCTCAGTAGCGCAGTGGAAGCGTGCTGAACCCATAACCTATTAAAACGTTTAAGGTTCGCAACAGACTGACTTTATTCAAAGGAAGGTTATCTTACAAAAGAGGGTAAAATAAAATAAAAATATTTTCATATCAAATCAAAATATATTTATTCCTTGGACTTTATAAAGCACTTAGAAACTTCATACAAATTAAATATAAGAACATGTATCTAAATCATTACTACTCTAAATCCGCAGAGCTTGAATGTGAAAGTGAATTTAAGTGCCAGTTCCGGCGACAGAGCTTCTTGAGAAGAACTGGCAAGAAACTCAAGGCCGACTCTTTTAATTGCCAATATCGTTACATTAAATACAAATACAATTATTAACATAACATAACAAAAACAATTCATTTCCAAATACTTTTATCATTTATGTAATCTGAGATACAATAGTAAGCCTTTTGACATAGTCTAGTTTTGATATATTTCTTAAATTTACATGGATAATTTAAACGCGTCGTGTAGAAGCGTATACATTGACCTGGGATCGAGTTAGAGATTTTATGGAGCCTATTACTATGCACAACGAGTTTGTTTTTATTTCTTAAATTTAATTGATGGAGGATTTTGATGCTAGTTCTACATATAGATAGGTATTAATAACTTATCTTGTGCCGTCGGGTGTCGGGTGTGTAGTAATTATGACGTCAGTCTGCCGACAGACTTTAGGATCTCAGTAATAGTTGATGTAAAAGCTGATGATGACCCACTATGATGTAACTCATTCTCAAATGCACAAGCCGTTGTTGCGTTTCATGATATGCCACAACTTTGTTTGCATATGCATAAAGCTAACGAACATCAAATTTTGTATTCATCAAAAATGTTCGTTGGTGATCCAGTTTTGTACACATTTCTTTTTTAATCTACGTCGGGCGGCAGACAAGCATACGGCCCGCCGCGGCTTGTTGCCAACACAGCATCTCCTTCTTTTCTGGTGACCTCACTCACTCGCAGGAACACAACAACCATCAAGGGACTTGTTATTTTGCTGCGGTATTCTGTGAGGTGGAGGTACATTCCCCAGTCGGGTAGCTTACAATTACGCTCCCTACCTCTCTTTTCGCCAGAGCTTCGTTTGTCAGTCAGCAGGGTGCACCGCGTGCAGGTGAAGTTGGCTTTGGTTCAAAGATGTTGAGGAGCCCCTTACATCATAACCAAATCTCCTAAATCGCCGGATGATCTCAGTTGAGTGCTGAATGATCTCAATGTTGCATCGTGATCCGTGCGATGAATGAGGCTATTAAAGTGGTTAGAGACTATTACTACCTTGGCCATACCATACTGAGTAGCCGAGGTAATATCAACAAAGAGATAAACGGATTCAATTAGGCTGCACAGCTTGTGGAAAGCTTCAGCACATCTTCAACGTAAAGATACCACAATGCATATACTAAAGACTAAAGTCTTCAATTAGTGCGTCCTCTCCCATATGACCTAAGGTCAGAGACTTTTACTTTGACCCTTGGCCTGGTCCACAGACTAAAGGTCGCACAGTAAGCGATGGAGAAACCTATACAGGTCGCGCGGTGGTTTAAGATCGCTCGGCAAAAGTAGAAGGGGTATGCGCAGTGTTCAGTTCCTAGGTCTATTTGGCGGAGCGGAGGAGCGAGGGGGGGCCGGCGCGACAATACCGACGCGTAATTGGTTCATCAGTCGCACTTTACCTCCCCGCCCTGCGTCCGCGCGTCTCGTGTCTCTTGGGTACTGTTGCGTACAAATTGTTTTCCGTATTTAGTACATCGTAGTGAAAAAAATGCCTAAAAATAAAGTTTTAACACGGCAAGCCAGGAAAATGGTTTACGACGTGAATTGTTATATTATAAAGGAAACGAAAACATGCCTTCAGATCTGTGGTCCTCCTGTTTTAAAAAAATGGTTCGATCGCATGAAAAAATGTTTAAAATGTAAAGGAGAGTATTTTGAAAAGCAATAAACATAATATTTTGGTTATAACATGTTGTTTTTTTAAGTTACGCAAATCGTATTTTATTCACTAAAACTTACTTTTGTTTTTATTTTTTTTAATATACTAGCAATAAATCACAAGCAAAAACTAGTGTTATTATAATTATGTTAAGTTACTAAGGATCAAAAAAAGAAAATAAGAAAAAAAAAACATTTTTTCTTAGTAATTTTATGTGCGATTGTACACATGCGCCAATTGCCCCCACTATTTTTACCGAGCGATCTTAAACCACTGCGCGACCTGTACTTAGGGTTTCTTTAAGGGACCAAATCCGGAACGAACAAATTCGACGGAGACCCAAAAACCTTTCAATGTTATTAAGCTAAAGTGGCAGTGAACCGACCACATCTCCGTCCGTCAAAGATTGCAGATGATTAAGGAAGATATTATAGTGTAGGCCACGTATGGGACGACTCTCTCGATAGACCTATATCTTAGAAAAGCTACTTTTTCTGTAAGGCAATTTTGTTTTACAGAAAAGAGCTATTATACGCTCAACTTATGATATGGGTTCTATGTTCAGCATTATTCAAGGAAATAATACCCTTACTGTTACATCTCAATGCATTTATGAAAATATTATGTATATACATAAAAATATATCAAGCTTGCCTAAATTAAGTGACTGTAGTGGTGGTATCAATTTGCGAAACAATCACAAATTTATAATACCAAAACATAGTCTTGGTAACGCTGCGCTAGCGAGCAGCTAAATTTTACACATTAATAACAGTAATTACCCAAAGAAACAATATTATTAAATTTTATATATTACTAGCGGCCCGGTACGTGCTTCGCTACGTATAAAGTGAAATACTAAAAAAATTTAATTGGAACATCAAATTCATTTATTAATTGCTAGCTAAAATATTTTATTAATTGCTAGCTATTTTAAAATTTAATCCAAAACATTCTTTTTCTATTTTGAGCATGAATAAACAAACGGCTGGGGGTACCGACTCTGGAACAGGCAACATAAATAACGTCCAAAATGAACTGACCGCATGAATGACATAACAACATGATTGTACTGTCAACACTGAAAAGAGTTTCAATTTGACAGCACAATCCCCATCTGAAAAAAAATTGGTTGCCTGTAAAGTCGGTATACGGGCGAAAGTTTTACGTGACAACGACTTTGAGTGGTAAAATGTTTTCGAGTGGAAGGGACGCATGCCTTTCACTTTTTATGTCTGTCTCTCTCGCTCTTAGGCGGGCTAACCATGCCCGAGTGGAAGGGACGCGTGCCTCTCACTCGCTCTCATTGTGAGCGCATAACGTGAGCGCGGAGCGTAACGCAGTTTCTTGAAGTGTCACCCGGCTAACCAATTTATAAGACGTTGTCACGTCAAAAGTTTCAATTTGACAGCAAAATCCCCATTAACAAAATGATCCGCCATTTATTGAATTTATTTGTTACAAAAAATGTGATAAATGAAGAACTGCTCTACCGATTTTGTGCAAACTTCACATAAACTATCTACTAAATAGTCCGAACAAAGCCGAAACATTAGGTTTGGATAGGTGAGCCCGTTCTTGAGTTATAAAATTACAACGAAAATTGGCATTGATTTTTATATATATAGATTAGTATATATTTGTAAGTTCGCTGGTGCGCGATGTTGGCGCGGCATATTCATTTGTCCCAACAGAAACGCTGCGTCAACGCGACTGCGTGTGCTGCGTTCATCGAACGCCTACACTGGACACACCATAAAGTTAATATAGCACACAATAATAATATGGTCATCTCTGTTTTGGTGACGCGGAAGATGACGGACTGTTCGTCTATTACGCTAGTATATTACGTTTATGGGACAAACGCTAGTGTGAAGGCGCCCTTATAGGATATGCAAAACTGAAGCCATGTTTCATTATGTATAAATGCTGTGTATGACGTACAACACCAGACAGTCATCGTCATACAGGTATTATACTCTGAAAACAGCCGCTCAAAACCATCCAAAAATATCTAGACATGTCGAACAGGTAAGGTCGAAATACACGAAACCCTTCGAATAGATTGTGTTATGCAAATGTTGACCTTCCTGACGAATGAACCGTGGTACAGTCGACAGGTCGTTTTCAGTAACGAATGTTTTGTATGAACCTTTCATAGGTACACTGTATTTGCGTCGTATTTTCACAACTATTATTTATTTAGTTACTTTAAACTTTATTGACCACTGTAGTTTGGTAAAATATGCGGACTTAGGACTTAATGCTACATATATTCTCTACCAGCCGACCTTTGGGAGTTTTACGGAAAATCACGTATGTGATATCAAGAAATACATTTTAAGTATAGTACAAACATGTTATATTTCTGTAGATATGCCGCTAAACGTCAAAAACGAAGTCCCGAAAAGTAAGCCAATTATCTCGCCTCGTAATTAATTCATCATCATCATCAGCCTGTATCTATCCACTGCTGGATATAAGCCTTCCCCAATGCTTTCCGTCAAATACGATCCTCCGCCTTCCGCATCCAGCCGCTTCCAGCCGTCTTCTTAAGGTCATCGGACCATCCAGAAGGAGGGCGTTCAACGCTTCGTCGTCCTACACGTGGCCTCCACTCTAATACCTTCCTCCCCCATCTGCCATCACTTATTCGGCAGATGTGACCCGCCCATTGCCACTTCAGCTTGCAAACTCTGAAGGCTATGTCGACAACTTTAGTTCTCCGTCGAATTTCTTCGTACCGGATTCGAACCCTCAGAGAAATCCCGAGCATAGAATTATCCATCGCTCGCTGCGCGAACTTTAGCCTGTGGACCAGTCCGATAGTCAGTGTCCAAGTCATGCACCATAGGTCATTGCAATTATTTGCAATAGGTACAAATACATAATAAAATAATGATAAAGTAATTAAAACCCAAAAGATCACATAACATGTATCACAAAGTCTGCACTAAAGTCCTAAATATACAGGCAATTTGATCTACACTACTTTGCGTGCTTCCGCCACCAATTAGTTCATGCAAATTACTACCGGCTGGCACCCACGCACTACCGTTAGTAGTTTAATGCGACTGCCGTGGCTGCTTTGGTCGTCTCTGCTCCAGCTGTTTTTTTTTTGTAGGTTGTTGTTCTAACCATCAACATCTAGAGATCGCCTGAGGCTGCCTCGCGTAGAGGCGAAACACGTATCGCAGAGACGACCACGGCAGTCGGGGCGGCGGCGGTCGCATGTTTCTTATGTTTCTGATGTTGAATTCGCCCAGACAACCACAGCAGCTGGAGCTGAGACGACTGCCATGCCACTGCCATGGCCAAAGCAGCCATGGCAGTCGCATTCAACTACCAACGGTAGTGGGTGGGTGCCGGCCGGTAATAATTTGTATGAACTAATTGGTGGCGGAAGCACGCACTGTAGTGTAGATCAAATTGCCTGTAAATTTGACTTCGCAAAATAACATCGGAATCAATTAACTATTCTAAATATATATTTGTTTGATCAAATCAGGATGATCCAAATCTGACTTCGAGGTCGCTGCGTTAATGACATTCAAAATACGAGTATTTATAATTGAAGCTCGAAGACAAAATAAGTCAACGAATCTGAAATACAAACACTATTTTCAATCATAGCATTATTTTGGCGAATGAAATGAGCGAGTGACGATATGTTTATGAATGAACGACGAATGATTTACGGCGAGTTACACGCGATCTTTCAGTCGCGTTTCCGTCATATTATCTAATTTTAATCACAGTTCCTTTTTAATTCGCGTACTGTCTACCGAGTTACGAGAACGCAAGATAAATATTGAATCATTGAAACTGTTCTAAAATTACATATGACTTGAGGGCTTATTACATCCGCGTCGTTCTGCACAATATCGAGAATTCATAGTTACATACTCTTCTTTTCTTCATTACAGAATTATAATATATATTTAAAAAATATATTAGAACTAGTGGTCGCCCACTGGTCGAAATTCGACTATAAAATAAACAGTATACTCGTATATGGGTATGTGTGTATCACATACCGTGTGTAATGTTTTTTTTTATATTGACTTATACAAATTTTTATGCATAATTTAAAAAAACTATTAGCATTTTGCACTCTCTTCTCTGTATAAAGTATAAATGTGAGAAAATTTATACTCCTCTGTCCGCACAATTATTGTAAAAAGGAGTACAACGTTTTTGCTTCACGTATTAATATAATAATAATAACAAGGACGCAGGGCAGCTTGAGGCAAGCTGTTGTGTGAGTAGCGACACCACGGACCCGAGTATCCAGAGAGTCGGTCAGGGCCTTCGTCTCCGACGTGTCTTCATCGGTCGGAGTGTAAACACAAGAAGGCCCGCAGGACTCTCAGCTGTGGCTTGCCTTCATTGGCCGTCCAGAGAGGAGCCTGCTCCAGGGGTGGAAGTGTTAAAGGGCATCACGCCGTGAGTAACTTCGGAGAAAGCGCAGCACACCTCTCGACATACCTGAGTCACTCACACTGGTGTTGCCATTTTGGCCGTTTTCCTGGCATTTCGGCGGCCCATCTAGTGAGTGGCAAGCCACCGCCTGCCGCAAATAACTAGAAATAATAGCAGTTATGGCAGGCGTTGGTCCCTCTTCTGTAATAGCCCGGTATTTAGTTCACCCAGATCTCATCTCCATAACCCATTTATTTTCCATCACACTTCGCAATAGTCTCAACGCCTGCCGAGACCTGCTCATGGGTATGTCGTTCTATTGACATATCCTGGAGCGGGTCACGGCGGGCGTACAACATTACATTAGCGTTGGATCTATATCCCCGCGCACGCCTAACAAATGACCGGGCTTGACCCGTGATTAAAAAAAGATAACAAGTATAGTCACGTCTGCGCTGCTCGACAAGAAGATGCCCCATCTTCTTGTCGAGCAGCGACCAACGACCCAACTCGGCTGGGCAGCATTCAGGAAGGTACGCCCCGTACCTTCCTGAATGCTGCCCAGCCGAGTTGGGTTCGTCTGTTGTCCTCTCGGTCGAAGTTGAACTTACTCAATTGAATAACCTGTCCTAGCGTTATGTATATCCGTGTCCGGTATAAATATAAGTACCATGGTTGTTGAATATGTTCTTTGTCTTATCCATATTTATCTTAAGACCTATATATACTTCCATAATAATAAATGAAAATCCTTTTTATCACAAATAATTAGAACAGCAATGACTTGCCATACCCGACGACTTCATATAATGACAGCTTACGATATAAAATTACTGTATGCTTGAATGACATACCTCCTCCATTGCGACAACTTAATAGTATTGTTTTTTTGTTTTGACAAAATTTGACAAAATTTGACGGAGAACCCTGCGTTCTCCGTCAAATTTTGTCTTTCTGGATTTGTTTCCTTGGAGAAATTCCAAGCATAACCTCACTCCATTGGTTATTGTGATTGTATGCAGGGAATCTTCAAAATGCACTGTAGCATTGATGCAGTTATATAGATATGATAAACAACATCTTGATATACTAATTCCTCACAATTTACTAAGTTATATAGAAGTGACAGTAGGCAGGCCGTTCTAGCAAAAAGGTTTTGGAAAGGCTAACTCGCATAGATGCACCCCATTAGATGGTGCAACGAACTGATTAATCGGAATAGCACCACCACAGATTTCCATTACTGGGTCTCCTGTTTTACTAGGATTACCCGCCAAAAAGGACCAATGAAGTCCATTGCAGTCCCGGGGGTAAAACTACGGTGCCTTGGAACTGACAACGAATTTAATCAGAATAGTTGGAATACGAAGCTTTTGGAATTTGACTTCTCCTCTTGGCAATGTAAGAGACAGCAATAATGACAAATGAGGCATTAAAAGCTTACAAAGATAGTCAAATGAAGCTCAGCATGAATCTGGTATATCAAATGGAGGCGATCTAAGAGGTTTTTACCTAGAGCCAATGGGGAATCGATAGTTATGAAAATCTATGGGGATATGGTCTAAGTTCTCTACCTACAAAACCGATGTTTACATTCATATTTTTGTCTTTGTCAGCAAAATATTATTTTAAGAGATGTAGCTACGTTTCACTTTCCCTGTTATGAAAACAAACTTACGTAATGTACGTAAAAACGCTAGGACAGGTTATTCAATTGAGTAAGTTCAACTTCGACCGAGAGGACAACAGACGAACCCAACTCGGCTGGGCAGCATTCAGGAAGGTACGGGGCGTACCTTCCTGAATGCTGCCCAGCCGAGTTGGGTTCGTCTGTTGTCCTCTCGGTCGAAGTTGAACTTACTCAATTGAATAACCTGTCCTAGCGTTATGTATATCCGTGTCCGGTATAAATATAAGTACCATGGTTGTTGAATATGTTCTTTGTCTTATCCATATTTATCTTAAGACCTATATATACTTCCATAATAATAAATGAAAATCCTTTTTATCACAAATAATTAGAACAGCAATGACTTGCCATACCCGACGACTTCATATAATGACAGCTTACGATATAAAATTACTGTATGCTTGAATGACATACCTCCTCCATTGCGACAACTTAATAGTATTGTTTTTTTGTTTTGACAAAATTTGACAAAATTTGACGGAGAACCCTGCGTTCTCCGTCAAATTTTGTCTTTCTGGATTTGTTTCCTTGGAGAAATTCCAAGCATAACCTCACTCCATTGGTTATTGTGATTGTATGCAGGGAATCTTCAAAATGCACTGTAGCATTGATGCAGTTATATAGATATGATAAACAACATCTTGATATACTAATTCCTCACAATTTACTAAGTTATATAGAAGTGACAGTAGGCAGGCCGTTCTAGCAAAAAGGTTTTGGAAAGGCTAACTCGCATAGATGCACCCCATTAGATGGTGCAACGAACTGATTAATCGGAATAGCACCACCACAGATTTCCATTACTGGGTCTCCTGTTTTACTAGGATTACCCGCCAAAAAGGACCAATGAAGTCCATTGCAGTCCCGGGGGTAAAACTACGGTGCCTTGGAACTGACAACGAATTTAATCAGAATAGTTGGAATACGAAGCTTTTGGAATTTGACTTCTCCTCTTGGCAATGTAAGAGACAGCAATAATGACAAATGAGGCATTAAAAGCTTACAAAGATAGTCAAATGAAGCTCAGCATGAATCTGGTATATCAAATGGAGGCGATCTAAGAGGTTTTTACCTAGAGCCAATGGGGAATCGATAGTTATGAAAATCTATGGGGATATGGTCTAAGTTCTCTACCTACAAAACCGATGTTTACATTCATATTTTTGTCTTTGTCAGCAAAATATTATTTTAAGAGATGTAGCTACGTTTCACTTTCCCTGTTATGAAAACAAACTTACGTAATGATATCTTTTCATTTTAAATAGAATGAGAAAGAGAAATGGAATCTACCAGGGCACCTAACTAATTCTAGGAAAAAATCAGTTCCATCCATGCGTTTTAAAGACATAATATGAGAAATCACAGACCTAGGATTTTTAGATGTATGAGAAACAGTAAATAAAATCTTACGTAACATTTTTTTATCTTATGTAATAAAATGTAATTATAATGATGGTATAGAACTCCTAACAAATTACCGCTCTGCAAAACGTTAACGAGCAAAGTCATGACCCTTTTTGGGTTCTGTAGTAATACAAAGAAACCTTGAAATTTGAACATAACCATGAGAATGGTGCACCATGCCGATTGGCGAAAGAAGTGTAGTGAGAGAGGTGGAAGATCACAGTCAATGTAAAGAAAACTTCACTTGCACGTTGTGCACCCTGTTGACTGAGAAACGAGACTCTGAGGAGGCACAAGAGAGGTAGGGCATAACCTTCAGCTCACAGAACACCGGAACCTAATAAAAATACCCATGAGTGTTGTGTTCCTGCGAGTGACAGAGGTCACCAAAAGTTGCACCAGCAGGGATAGCACGAGACCGATATTTTATGTTGTAATCGTTAATATAGCTACCAGAGTTGGCATGATGAGGTCACCAAAAGTTGCACCAGCAGGGATAGCACGAGACCGATATTTTATGTTGTAATCGTTAATATAGCTACCAGAGTTGGCATGATTAAAACAAGTTGTTTTAATATGGCCACCAGGGCTGGCATGATTAAAACAAGTTGTTTTAATAGGGCTACCAGGGTTGGCATGACTAAAACAAGGTGTTTTAAAACAGGTTGTTTAAAACAGTTACAATTAAAACCATGTTTTTTATTACATGCCTGCCAGGTTAATAATAAAATTAAATATTAGAATTATTATAAAAATTATATTAAAATTATAAATCGATGAACGCCGGCTGCATGCACGATAAAGTATGACTCATTGTCACGTTGCGCCTTAGCCGAGCGTACAAGCGAGAGCACCGAACAAGGGATAGAGAGGCATGATCGGCCTATGTTTCTTATGACGTTATCACGTAAATTTATGGTCCGTAAACTGACTTTTCAGACAACCAATTTTTTATTTTATTCTTTCCCAGATGTGGCATCTGCGGGGATAGGCATAATGTCGCAACTCCTCGGTCTCATGAACTAGGAGGTATACATGTATTCTGCCTGAGCCGACCGTGCAAGCGAGAACGCGAAACAATTAGTGATGCATCTATCTCTCTTCCACACCATCGGCCGTTGTTTTCTTATGACGTTATCTATCACGTAAAATTAACGTCCGTAAACCGACTTTACAGACAACCATTTTTCAGCGAAATTTATTGAGCTTATAATATCGTCCGGTCGTTCTGTCTGTCCGTTCGTTGCCATGAAACTCAAAATTTCGAAATTCTGACTTCGGATTCGTGTAGAGCATCAAAAAGTAGCAATGTAGTGACCTTGGATTTCCGATATCAATTCGGGATTTCGAAAATTAAAAGCAAATAAATTCGCTATGGTGGCATGCTGCGCGTTCGATGTTTTATTTTATTCTTTCCCAGATATGGCATCTGCGGGGATAGATATGATGCCGCAACTCCTCGGCCTCATGAAGTAGGAGGTATACATGTATTCCGCCTGAGCCGCCCGTGCAAGCGAAAACGCGGAACAATTAGTGATGCATCTATCTCTCTTCCACTCCATCGGCCGTTGTTTTCTTATGACGGTATCTATCACCACAGTATAAGTAATAGTACTACGTACAGTATGGCCTCTCCCTGCCGCTCTCACGTGTCGACCTCACCTCCCCTCTGAGACAAATCTGGAACAGTTTGTATGACGCTGCCCGCATACACGCTCATTATCGCTCTGCACAGACGTCGTAGTTTATGTAGTAGTTCTCGACGCGACATTTGTATGGAGTGGCCGGGTGTGCTATCACGTAGAATTATCGTCCGTAAACCGTCTTTACAGACAAATTTTTTGAATTGCCTCCCTATGGAAGCAATTTAAAAGACTTATTCAGTTCAAAAGGTTATTTTTTTACTCCATCTACAGAACCACATGCCAAAAATAATGACAGAAAAAGATCCATAATTAAAATAATTCAAAAAGTCTCGCGAAGCGCAAGTTTAATTTGGACCTTGGAAGTTGACGGACTTTTGATTTGGACCCAAGTGAAAATTTGTAAATTTAGATAAGGGCTGTTCATTTGTCTCGGCTGAGGGCCGTAATGAATGTCCCTGCTCGTAATTCTTCTTCAATTACAAACCCTTTGTTTAGAATCTGTATGCTCATTATTTTTTAGGATCTGTGCCTTAAAAAGAAACCCAAACAATTAAATAAATGTTAATTGTTTATTGTGACTTTAATTGTGATAAATTGCTGCTGGAAAAATTCTAAATAAAAACCGGCCAAGTGCGAGTCGGAGTCGCGCACGAAGGGTTCCGTACCATTATCTATAAAAACGGCAAAAAAAATCACGTTTGTTGTATGGGAGCCCCCTTAAATATTTATCTTATATTTATTTTATTATTTATTTTTAAAGTAAATATACAACTCAATATTCTGTGAGTATTTCAAACGTCTACCTATTGCCATTATCAATTGCGAGCAAAAACGAGCAAAAAAATCACGTTTGTTGTATGGGAGCCCCCTTAAATATTTAATTTATTCTATTTATTAGTATATTTGTTGTTATAGCGGCAACAGAAATACATCATCTGTGAAAATTTCAACTGTGTAACTATCACGGTTCATGAGATACAGCCTGGTGAAAGACGGACGGACGGACGGACGGACAGCGGAGCTTTAGTAATAGGGTTCCTTTTTACCCTTTGGGTACGGAACCCTAAAAATGATACTGTACTGGGGTGACTCCTCAAAGACAGGTTTAGTTTACTTTATGAGTCACGGCATATAGCAAAGAAAATATCCCAGCAGTGAGCTACTCCCCTACGCCGCGGGTTCGAGCAGACCAAGAGAGTTGTTTTCAAGCCGCCTAAAGGCCAGTGACTTGGCTTAACGACTGTCATCTAATGACTACAGCGAGGATCGATGGCTTAACGTGCCCTCCGAAGAAGAGAAGTTCGAGATAAATAAACCCATCCATGGACAGGCTACTGACGACGTTGCTTAACTTGAATGTTCCATTAGATTGACACGCCCAACGACAGCATCGAGCTCCTCTTAAACGAGTATGTATAGACATATTCATGCAGTTGTAATGTTTGTCTTGTTTAAAACAGCGAAACAGTCGAGCTGTAAATGTGATTCATTTCCATGTATGTATCCCTTGGTGTTGCTAATCTCCATGGCGGTGGTGATGCCTTTCCACCAGGTGACCCACATGTTCGTTTTCTAAAAACATCTCAAGTTACAACAAGAAAATGTATTACAACTATAAAGTTTTGCAATTCGGAATTTACAGCTAAGAGAATTAAAAATAATTTATTTTTAAAAAGGTATTTTAGAATATGCCTACGGAACCACGTATATTAACAGAAATGAAACTTATCTCTGTTTTTATGAAGCCACCAAATGCCGTGGGTGGCAAATGGCGCGTCGGACGGTACCTAAAATTGCTTATAGCCACATCAGAAGAGCCGCTCCACCCTTTCTCGACTAAGAGTTCTTATACATACAACTATTAAATATGTATCATAATTTCGCTAACTCTATTATAATTTGGGGTTCAAGTAGCTTGCGATGAGACTTGTCAATGGCTCAGAAGCAGAACATAAAAGGAACATGACGAGCCGGTGGTCGAATGGTTAGCAACGGCTACTTTGATTCCGAGGTCGCGGTTTCGATCCCCGCACAAGACAAACATACCTGTTTATCTATCTGGTGTTTTCTATGTATTATAATTTGTAATTAGAAGAAAAAATGTATTTAAGTACATTTATCAGTTGTCTAGCACCCATAGCTTTACCCGATACTAATACCCGAGCTGCGCAGCCGGCTTGGGAAAGCCAGCCACGCTAAGGCATTCCCTGCCCCGTAGGCATCCATTGTAGCGGCTCATCACCTTAGGCCAGTAGCCACCTACTCACTACGCGAGAGATCTAACGTCCGGCCGACAACTATGCCAAGGCAGATGAACATGCTCAACCTCAGTCGCTAAACCACATGCACGTGAGTGATCATACGCACATCAAACCACCTCGAACCTGGACTCCTGAGTGGCAAATTATGGGCTTCGAGGTACCCTGAACTGACACAAACTGCCGGAACCGTAGTTCCAGCTACGAAACTCCGCACAGTCGGGTACTCTGTGGGGAGAGCGGCAGGGACAACGGAATCTATGCCTACAACTAATGCGCCCCTGTGCACCAACATTACGGTTATACCACAGGATTGTGAGTCTCTCGTCCAGTAACCCAACCAGGCTGCAGTCCACTGTCCATAGCCATACAGCTCCGGTACCCATCATGGAGATTGGGGAGTGGTAGTAGGGTCCGATGCTTGGTTCGCCGAGCGTCGGTTTGCAACGAGCTACTCGACTTAAGAGTACGCAAGTTGCCTGCATGCAGGTGAAAGCGGAGTAAGACCTGCTAATGTTCCGCTTGCGTGCTCGGTTGGTTTACCGAGTGCAAGAGCGGAACAGGTCCTTCCGCTTGGTTGGTTTACTGGACGGTTGACTCGCAATCCCTGTGATATAACAGGAAGGTTGGCACACGGGGCGCACTAGCTGTTAGGTATAGGGTACGTTGTCCATATCGCATATAAGTACTATTACATATACTGCACTATTACAGACGTAATAATATTCTCCCTCGCAGTTCCATCGCTATCACACCACGTCAGCAATGTACGCGACTTTACATAATATCATATACGGGTCACTGAAAACATAATTATGAGTAAACATTTTCAGCGTTCTTCAGAGGGCTTTACCTTTTTGTAAAATAATTAAGCGGACCAAGGGTGATGCGCACAAATGTGTGAATACAGCCAGTCAAATGTGTATTGTATATGTACAAGTAATAAATTAGATTGTGTCATATTACTTCTGAAATTTATAATGTGACATTTATGATGACAAGGCCTTTGCCTTGTGCAAATATTCGTGTGCAACATGTGTGTTTGTCTTGATCTAGGTTATTTTTAGGGTTCCGTACCTCAAAAGGAAAAACGGAACCCCTATAAGATCACTTTGTTGTCCGTCTGTCTGTCTGTCTGTCTGTCTGTCTGTCCGTCTGTCTGTCAAGAATTTCTATGTCGAGAATGCGTGGAGGTATCAAGCTGAAATTTGAACTGTATACTCAGGTCTACGGTCCCATGAAGATAAAAAAAAATCAAACTGCTAAGTTTACGTAGAAAAAAGTTACGGCCGTTTATTCAGCAAAAAACGCATATTTCGACACACTCAAGGGAATCAAAACCTATAGGGTACTTCCCGTTGACTTAGAACTATGAAATTTGGCAAGTAACATCGTTATAGACTTGTATCTGACTATCCTGTACTTGTACAGGAATAAATCTCAAAACTATACATTTGTAAATAGATCTTAAAAATAGGGGGTCTATATTTTTTATAGGGTGTCGAAATTTCAAATTGAAACTACTAGTTCAAATGGGGTATCATATGAAAGGGACTACGGAACCCTCGGTGGGCGAGTCCGACTCGCACTTGTCCGGTTTTTTTATATATTATATGTATGTATTTACAAAAAAAAACGTATTTAAGTATGTCAGTTATCTAGTACCTATAGTACAAGCTTTGCTTGGCTTGGGACTAGAGGGCAGTGTGTAATTTGTCCAGGAATATTTATATATTTATTTATTTAAGATTAAATGTAGTAAGATGTAATTAATGCAAGTATTTAGAAATTTGTTTGGAGTTTAAGTGACTCATCAGCATTTTTAACTTTAAGTCAACCTCACCTGCACGTGATGCACCCTACTGACAGACGAACGAGGCCCAGGCGAAAGAGAGATAGCTACAAGCTTTTAGTTGCTCAACTAGGGAAGTTCGAAAACACCCAGACTAAAACAAACAGACATGTTCCTGTACACAAATGTTTGCATTATACGTGAATCGAACCCGCCACTTCAGAGTCAAACTAGCTATTGCTAATAATTCGACCACCGGGCTCGGCATGAAAATAACCTTCCCACCTGAGCCCTACCGCCTAAGCTGAACGATTACCAACGGATGTTATAATTGCCAAAATCTAACTTCAACTTTTATTTATGCTACTTGTGTTTAGCTTGGCTGGTAGACACGATGGAGCTCTACCGACTGAATGACTGTATGCTGAAGGAGTTTGGCAATAACTTAAACGTAAGACCTATTTTTCCGAATCAAGATATATTTTTTTTTAAAGAGTTAGGTAACAGCGTATTTAAATAAATAAATAATATTTCTGGACAATTTATACAGCGCCATCTAGTCCCAAATTAAGCGCAAAGCTTGTGTTATGGGTACTAGATAACTGATAAAAGGTACTTAAATACTTTTTTTTTTGTAAATACATACTTAAAATACATAGAAAACACCAAGACAAACAGACATGTTCATGCACACAAATGTTTGTCTTGTGCGGGAATCGAACCCGCGACCTCTGAGTCAAAGTGGCCATTGCTAACCATTCGACCACCGAGCTCGTCAATATTCGATGGTAATCGGCTTCAGCTTCGGCGGTAGGGCCCCGGGTAAATCTTCTTCTTCTTCGTTACGCTCTTGACACGGTCGTGGTTAGGGTTGCCACCTTTTATCTTTGCAATATAAAGTACATTGGTTATTATAGGTAAGATAAAAAAAGTACATAGTATCAAAATAAAGTACATTTTATTTTTCGTTATTATTATGTTTAAAAATATATTTTTTATTGCTTTTTGCAGTTTGTATCAAATTTGTATTTCTACTAAAACAATGGTGCAGTATCTTTACAGTCTAGTCTATGGTACTAGTCTTATAGTTAAATTTTTAATAAAGTAAATAAGTAATTCATTTAAACTTTTCAAAATCTCAAAGAAATCAAATCATGCGAAATAAAGTATTTTCGTGTACTTTATTATTCTCATAAATTATAGAGTACAATTACCCTATTTACAATACTTTATAATAAAGTGCGAGTATTAGAGAATATTAGATTAGAGCAACCCTAGTCGTGGTCGTCATGAGGGAGGATTCGGGGTTGTAGTTGCTCGCCTCACAATATCTCGCCATCTCGTCCGATTTGAGGCACTTCTGGTGCACTCATGCAGTGCGCCGCCCACGGCAGACTTTATCTGGTCGATCCACACCAGTGCCGCGGAGTCGTGTGCCCTCGACTCCACCCTGAACTACCAGGCGTTCGATGGAGTCACCTTCTCGTCATGACACGTGGTCCGGGTAAATACTATGATAAATAATAACTTCTGTGGTTTGGTAATGACTTCTGTGGTTTTAAGAAGTTAGAGCTAATAAACTTAAAATATAATTACAAAGTATCTTAACATTATGGAAGCAAGAAGATAAATATTCTGGACCCCTGGGACAGGAAGTTTCCATACTAATTATAAATTACGCCTATCTCGGAAACTCTAAATTATGAGAAAATATTAAATTATATAATTCACTTAAAGTTCTTAAGTGAAATTAATTTCTGCGATGATATTATCTTGTCATCTGAAGTAATGCTTTTTAAACTTGCTAATGAGACTACAGACTGCATCAACCCATATTCATTGCACTGCTGGGCTACTGGTTTCCTCTCAATCAAAGTATGGAGCGTACTCCACCAGGCTGTTCAACTGCGAAGTAGTAGAACAGTGTTCAAGCCGCCCGAAGGTTATCAATTGCTAAGATTAACAGCATTACGTGCACTTCGAAGTACGAAGAAGCTCGAAATAAATAGACCCATCCATAGACAGGCTATGACTAGCATTGCTTAACTTGCTTGACCGATTAGACTAACACGCGCAACGATAATATATTATCTAGCGCCATATAAAAGTATAGACTAAAAGTATTTATATCTAACAAGTAGCTTTTTTTTTTATCAGAGAGGAAGGCAAACGATCCGTTGCCAGCCTGTACTCTTTCGTTTCTTTCTTTCTGGTGACTTCACTCACTCGTAGGAACACAACAACCCTCAAGGGAATTGTTACTTGGCTGCGGTATTCTGTGAGGTGGAGAGTTTAGGTACATTTGTATTTATGGGGTGGATGTGGTTCATCAACATCTATTGAACCAAAGCCAACCTCTCCTGCACGTGGTGCACTCTGCTGACTGACAAACGAGGCTCTGGCGAAAAGAGAGGTAGGGCAAAGCTTATTTTTAAGCTGCCCGACTGGGGAAGTTTCTCCACCTCACAGAATACCGCAGCCAAAAATCAATTCCCCATGAGAGTTGTTGCGTTCCTGCGAGTGAGTGAGGTCACCAGAAAGAAAGAAAGGAAGGAGTATAGGTTGACAAAATGGCAACGGATCGACGACCACTTAGTATTTTTGACGAGCTCGGTGGTCGAATGGTTAGGAATGGCCACGACTCCGAGGTCGCGGGTTCGATTCCCGCACAAGACAAACATTAGTGTGCATGAACATATCTGTTTGTCTTGGTCTGGGTGTTTACTATGTATTTAAGTACATTTATCAGTTGTCTAGTACCCATAACACAAGCATTGCGCTTAATTTGGGACTAGATGGCGCTGTGTAAATTGTCCAGAAATATTTTTTTTTCGGCGTATATAGGCGTCCCGCTCGCTCCACTGAATTAATGTATATAATAGATCATGACTCGGTACTTTCTTCGCGTAAGATGAAACCGCAGTCAGTAACTTAAAGTTGTTAATATTTACTTTGAGAAATATTCAAAAGAACAAAAATAATTTCGCAATGAACATTACAAAAATAATTATAATTCCGAAACAAAAACTTCAGAATTTCATAATTAATTCTAAAGAATATGACAAAAACTGTTCTTTTGTTTTTTTAAGTTTAGTAACCTTCAAGTGAAAAGTTCTTTGTTCGAAACCAGGCAATATTTTATCTTTGAAATGAGTTCAGGCGCGAAAGAGCGGCGATCCGGTCAAAGTTTTCAAAGTACACCGCTCGTTTTTTGGTGATATATTTATACAACGTGCAAGCAAAGCAGCAATGGATATCATACAAACCTACGCAAGACTGTGAATCTTGAAAGCGCAGGTCAAACGGGGCAAGAAGCAAAACTAAGTTAAGGTCATTTAACATATGTGTTGCTACCATGTCTTTTTATACTTCTGTTCACATCCTATAAAATTTTACATATAAACGGGCATATATTAATCGGTAATAAAGCGGTTACTCAATACCCACGCAAGTATACTTGCAGTACACGAAGACAGGAAAAGAACGTGAACATACAGGAAGGCATACTATTCGGCATCAACCCATAATCGTGTCGTGTGCTATCCTTATATTCTTAAATTGTGGTAAATAAAGTTTAAATAAATAAATAAATCATCCCACTGTTGGGATACAGGTCTCCGAAACTCCAGCGCAAAGAGAAGTAGGGCATAGAGTATTTTGTAAGCGGCAAGACTGGGGAAGTACCTCCACCTCACAGAATACCACAGTAAAATAACAATTCCCTTGATGGTTGTTGTGTTCCTGTGAGTGAGAGAGGTCATCGGTAAGGAAGGAGTTGCTGCGATGGCAGCAGGACCACTCCCGCTAGTGAACTCACTCACTCGCTTGCTGCCACCACCACGCGAGTGATATTACACTAGCTTTCGCCCGCGGCTTCGCTCGCGTGACATTCGGGGCAAACACGTGTTTACTCATTAATCAATAGAAATACTCGTGCAAAATTTAGGATAAAATAGTCCAACTAATCTCGTTTTCCCATACAAACTTTGGACCTCTGTTTCACCCTCTTAGAGGTAAAATTTGAAAAATCTTTAAGTAATTCGTGTCCACTACGTTATATTTTCAAATCGATGCCATTGTCGAAATTAACGTCCCAGATAACCTAAGAATCAACACCCATATTGATATTATGTCATTTCAACCCCATTGCAACCCTACAGAGTTGTCACGTCGGCTATGTTGGATTATTAAATAGTTGTTTTTTTCGTAATCAGCGACCCGATATACCATAAAAACAAAACCTATGACGATTTTCACACATTTTCACCACATTTCAGACATTTCAACTCCATCGCACGCCAATAGGGGATGATGGTCACGTTACAGCCCTACGGGTACAATAAATAACAATAATAGGTAATTGCTGAAATAAAAACTATCATAGGTATGTCCTTTCCCAGGACTCACACCCGTATTCTAATATGTTTCCTCAAGATTCTCTCCACTCAAACCTCAGCTGAGGTAACCTCAAGGAAGTCCTCGAAACGACCTCGAGATTGGTATTCTCAGTGTTAATTTTTACCTTAACTCGAAATTCCTCCAGTGAGGTTGAGTGGAGGAATGACATCACTATTTACGTATTATCTTGTTGGCAGAATCTGTTAATTTGGGCCAAAACACTAGTCGCCAAAGCCAAATTCCACAGAAAAAAAAAGACTAAACTACTACTACTCTTGGGGTGATGTTTGTGGATTATGAACAGGGGTATTCATACATGCTGTTTGTGCATCCTCTACATACAAACAAACCTCTATCGGGGTGTTTTTGGGGTGTAAGTGGTTCATCAACATCTTTGAACCAAAGACAACTTCACCTGCACGCGGTGCACCCTGCTAACTGACAAACGAAGCTCTGGCGAAAAGAGAGGTAGGTAGCGTAATTGGCTACCCGACTGGGGAATGTATCTCCACCTCACAGAATACCGCAGCCAAGTAACGGTTCCCTTGAGGGCTGTTGTGTTCCTGCGAGTGAGTGAGGTCACCAGAAAAGAAGGAGATGCTGCGATGGCAGTGGGGGTGGCGGCGCGCGAGCGATATTTTATGTTGCGAGCGTTAATATGGCTACGGTAACCGTTTCACATCAGGCGGGCCATATGCTTGTCTGCTACCCGACGTAGTACCTATAAAAAAAATCGGGTTTTCAGCGTCTCTCAAATACCTCCGCGCCGGATAATCGTAAGTATTATCATCACAATAATCCATAAAGTCTTCAAAATCAATAATATTTTAATTTCAAATTAACGTAAAAAACAGCGTCGCAACAAGCGCAAACACGAATTTTATATAGTTGAGGAGACCTTAAGGTAGATCGCTAGGTACCTTAAATTTGACAGTTCATTCCTCGACTTATCCTTAACTCCAGTGAGGAAAGTCCTCAAGTCGAGGACAGAAATGTCAACTTAAAATACCAAAATCCTTATCTGAGATTGAGTGGAGTGGAGGAAATCTTGAGGAAGCATTTTGGAATACGGGTGTTAAGCTATCTCTCAACCAAATTTTATCTAAATCGATCCAGCGATTTAAGCGTGAAGAATAACAGACATTCTGTCGCATTTATAATATTAGTATGGATTGGCGTTCCGAAAACCCGTAAAAACGACACATTTAATGATATATATAAACATTTCAACCTCATCGCACCTCAATAGAGGATGATGGTCACGTTAGCCACGTTGAATTTTAAAATCGTTGTTGTTTTCGTAATCAGCGACCCGATAAGCCATAAAAACAATACCCATGACGATTTTCAGACTTTTTGACCCATTTTACACTTTTCGGGGTTGATATTTTCAAATCGATGCCATTTTTGAAATTGACGTCCCAGAAAACCATAAAATCAACACCCATATTGATATTATGACATTTCAACCCCACCGCACCCCCACAAGGTGATTTTATGTCATGTCAGCTATGTTGGATTATAAAATAGTTGTTGTTTTCGTAGTAAGCGACCCATTAAACCATAAAAACAATACCCATGACGATTTTCAGACTTTTTCAGCGCGTTTTACTACTTTAGGGGTTGAATTTTGAAAAATCCTGAAACATGTGTTTACTCATTTATTTATAGAACTATTGTACTCGTGTACAGTTTCAGATAAAAGAGTCCAACTAAAATTGTTTCCCCATACAAACTTTGAACCCCCGTTTCACCCCCTTAGGAGATGAATTTTGAAAAATTCTTTCATAGTGCACCTCTAGACATCATAAGGAACCTAAGTGCCAAATTTGGAATCTCTAGACCCAGCAGTTTGGGCTGTGCGTTGATATATATCAGTCAGACACTCAGATTCCTCTTTTATAAATTTCAATCCCATCGGACCCCCTTAGGGGTGATTTTATGACACGTCGGCTATGTTGGATTATAAAATAGTTGTTGTTTTCGTAATCAGCGACCCGATAAACCATAAAAACAATACCCATGACGATTTTCAGACTTTTTCGCCCCATTATACCCCTTTAGGGGTTGAATTTTGAAAAATCCTGAAACACGTGTTTACTCATTTATCTATAAGTACTCATGTAAAGTTTCGGATAAAATAGTCCAACTAATCTTCTTTCCCCATACAAACTTTGGACCCCCGTTTCACCCCCTTCCCCTAAGGGGGTGAAACGGGGGTCTGAATTTTGAAAAGTCCTTCTTTAGTGCACCCTTAGACATCATATGGAATCTACATGCCAAATTTGGAATTTCTAGACCCAGCAGTTTGGGCTGTGCGTTGATATATATCAGTCAGACACTCAGGTTCCTCTTTTATATATTTTCAGACTTTTTGACCCCATTTTACCCCTTTAGGTGTTTAATAATGAAAAATCCTGAAACACGTGTTTACTCATTTATCTACAGTAGTACTCGTGTAAAGTTTCGGATAAAATAGTCCAACTAATCTCGTTTCCCCATACAAACTTTGGACCCCCGTTTCACCCCCTTAGGGGATGAATTTTGAAAAATCCTTTCTTAGTGTACCCCTAGACTTCATAAAGAATCTACGTGCCAAATTTGGAATCTCTAGACCCAGCGGTTTGGGCTGTGCGTTGATATATCAGTCAGTCAGTCAGTCAGGACTTTGAATTTTATATTTATAGATAGATAGATGTTTCGAGCACACCTCACAATTCTTGATGAACCCCATGGTGTCCAGTCTCCTGAGAATACCACGACAGGCAGTTCATTCTACAGCTACGCGGGAGAATACTTTTCTAAATTTAATTATTAATATTATTAGAAATTGCAGGTAATTAAATTATTCAAAATCATTAATTGAGTAAAAATATTTCTTTCTACCAAATCATTATTTTTGTTTCCGCATTATTCGTATCAACGTATCCCACGAATGATACAGGAAAGTTTACTTAACCTTGGATTTATTTGAAACTGGTTTCCAATTATAGCGTAAACATAATCTTATAAAATAAACATGTTTAAATTCTACGTAACATTAATCATCACCATCATCATCAGGTCATTTTAGTCTCCACTACAGGAGCACGACCCTCTCTCGTCCGTCCCTGACAGAAGGAGGATTCGATTTGGCCTACACTCCCCACGCTGGCCAGACGGGTTGGGGAGGCCTGATCGATGTTTTATAAACGTAACATTATTAGTTGGATGTTGAGGAGTATTTTGACATAATTTTTAAAATTGCTTCCTAAGCAATTTGCCTCCCTATTCAAAAAAAATGAATGATATCAAAATCGCGGAATACAGTTTGGTGTTGCAGCTACATCTCCATCCAAAATTCAAACACACCAATGCTGCAATGGATAGATGAAGGATCAAAGAATTTATTACGATGCTACTACTAATATGGAAGATAACTATGGAACATCGCGTGCGGGGGAGGGGGAAGCGCTGCCATTTTGACATAATTTTAGTGCATATAACGCATTCACCTACAACACACGGCCGTGTCCATGACATAGCCACACATCACTATTGTTTTCAAAGTGATGCCACTTTCATGGCTACAATGACCTAAACATGCAGTACTCTCGACTTTTTAAATCTTTGAATTTTCTTTCCACAAGCGTTTTTTTTTAAGCTATTGCATAGCTTCTATCGCGGGCCTTGAGCGCGGGGACCGAATCCAGAAATTCCGTCACGAAAAAACCTCACGCTCCCCACTCCGAAGGGCAAGGAGGTGTGGCTTGAAGGCCGTGCATCGTCTAACGTCGTTTCAGTTCGGCAGTCTTCGACACGGCGTTGTGTGCGTGCGATTAGACGTATTGTACGACTCTACGAAACTCGTTTTATTTATTTAATAATAGAAAAAATTGTTTTCTTGTCGGTCACCACGCTCAAAAAGTGTAGCTTGAATTAATATCAAAGAAAAGGCAATACTGCATGAATAAAATAAATAAATAAAATTATAATTGCATAAGTTGATACAAAATGCTATGCAATAGCTTTACCGCGGCAGTCCCCGAGTGCCACACGTCTTTTTTTTTTTTTTATACTACTTCGGGTGGCAGACAAGCATACGGCCCGCCTGATGTGAAGCGGTTACCGTAGCCATATTAACGCTTGCAACATAAAATATTGCTCGCGCGCCGCCACCCCCGCTGCCAACGCAGCATCCCCTTCCTTTCTGGTGACCTTACTCACTCGCAGGAACACAACAGCCCTCAAGGGAACCTTTATTTGGCTGCGGTATTCTGTGAGGTGGAGGTACATTGCCCAGTCGGGTAGCTTACAATTACGCTCCCTACCTCTCTTTTCGCCAGAGCTTCGTTTGTCAGTAAGCAGGGTGCACCGCGTGCAGATGAAGTTGGCTTTGGTTCAAAGATCTTGATGAACCACTTACACCCCAAACTGTTCAGAATGGAAAAAATAAACATGTCATCCGAACCGTCCTATTTAAATTTATGGCACTCTCCCTCGCGAATCCGAACATATCGCTCCGAGGAGTCTTCGCCAAGAAGTCGATCACATTTACATAAGAGCCGAGCCGATGTCGTCACACAAAAATGACAGATTGACAGCTTAAGAGGAAACTCTGTGTGACATAGTACATATACTCGTACTAGCTGCCCGCCCCGGCTTCGCACGGGTAGAAAGTGTTGTTTTCTTTTCCTCGCAATTTTTATGTACATAAGAACCTTCCTTATACCTTAACGAAAATATTAAAATAAAAATTAGCAGAATTGGTCGAGCCGTTCTCGAGTGTTGCGCTTAGCAACATTCATTTTAATATGGGGCCACCTGGAGAGTGTACCCTCTCAAACGAATAAGAATTATTAAAATTGCTGTACAATTGACGAAGAAATGATTGAATTTAAAAAAATACACACAGTCGAAAATAGAACCGCCCTACAGGTACAATAAACAACAATAATTGGTAGTTTCTGGGACAAAAACTATTCTCATAGTCGCCTTGTACAACATCCACGGGAAGAGACGGAGTGATTCTATTCTAGTCTGCCGGAAACCACACGGCCGTAAGAAGGAAGAGTGGTATACGCGGAATAAATACAGTTTCATCGGCACCACTCCCAGTGAGAATCTCAGCTTCAATTATACAAATTTCGCTGCTAAACATTGACTTTACTTCAGGAAGGAGATCTTCCCCAAATTTTAATAATATTTTTGAAAACTCTTGGGCACGTAAAGTTCTATCTACAGCTTCTACTGCCTTATTGTTTTTTTTTCGCATTCATCTGAAACGATTAGACAGCAATCCTGAAACATTTTCGCTTTGTCACAGTTTCGTGTCACAAAGCATGTCGGTGTTTCCGTTCTGTATAAATCGAGTATAATATTGAACATTGTATTTGCGTCATTCCGCCTAGAAGTAATATATGGCTGCAATACCTGGCAATGCTGCTGTGAGATATTATTTTGGCGCCTGATTTCAGCGATGATTGCTCTCGTCAAGTATGTTTTTCCAGTCCCTCCTGAAGCATCTAAGAAAAACAGTTTCTCCTCGTTGTTTAAAAGACTTTGCATCACAAAATCTTGCTACATAGCGTCCCACAAATGCACGCATTCTTCTGGTTTGTGCGAATATATACCAATCGTTCTATTTCAATTTTAGCGTACACGTCTATAATAAACTGACTAAATAGACCACGTTACCTTTGTAAATAAATAAAACGATTGCGTCTAACTTGTAGCAGGTAAGCATAAAAGTAGCACTGCGCGGTTATTTTTTTTACAATACAATCAATATTTTGTGAAACTATTTATTGTGTTGTATTAACTATTATAGCGTGTTTTTTAGTTATTTTTTTAAAGTATAATTTATTGTATACACCATGTTGTTTATGCAAATAAATTTAGCTTTGTTCTGCATCAGGTGTTCCAAATATTGGATTTTTGTACCTCAATTAAAAAATACTCATCAGGCTGAACAACTTTTGCTAAGGCGTCATTTTTATATTTCTTATAGTTTAGCTGAACCATTATGATTCTGCATCACGTGTTCCAAATCTAGAATTTTTATACCTCAACAAAAAATACTCATCAAGTTGAACAACTTTTGCAAAGGCGTCAATTTTATATTTCTTATAGTTTACCGTAACCATTATGGTTCTGCATCAGGTGTTCCAAATCTTGGATTTATATACCTCAACAAAAAATGCTGATCAAGTTGAACAACTTTTGCTAAGGCGTCATTTTTACATTTCTTATAGTTTAGCTGAACCATTATGATTCTGCATAACGTGTTTCAAATCTTGGATTTTTATACCTCAACAAAAAATACTCATCAGGCTGAACAACTTTTGCTAAGGCGTTATTTTTACATTTCTTATAGTTTAGCTGAACCTTTATGGTTCTGCATCAGGGTGTTCCAAATCTTGGATTTTTATACCGAGATGGAAATTTCGTGTCAACGTTTTCAAATCGATGCCATTTTCGTAATTGACGTCTCAGAAAACCATAGAATCAACACCCATATTGATATTATGACATTTCAACCCCATCGCACCCCCACAGGAGTGCTCTTGTGTCACGTCGGTTATGTTAGATTATAAAATAGCTGTTGTTTTCGGAATCAGCGACCCGATAAACCATAAAAACAATACCCATAACGATTTTCAGACGTTTGCACCTCATTTCACCCCTTTAGGGGTTGAATTTTGAAAAATCCTGAAACACGTGTTTACTCATTTATCTACAGAAGTGCTCAAGTTAAGTTTCGTATAAAATAGTCCAACTAATCTTGGTTCCCCATACAAACTTTGGGCCCCCGTTTCACCCCCTTAGGGGTTGAATTTTCCAAATTCCCGTCTTAGTGAGCACCTACGTCCTAAAAGGAACCCCCTTGAAAAATTTGACACTCCTAGCACTTGTAGTTTCTGAGATTTCGTGATGAGTGAGTGATTTACTCTTTTATATATATAGATATATAGGAATATTGATATCATATTTTTTATACTACGTCAGGTGCATCAAATTTTTGGCCGTAACAGGAGTTTTTTGGCCGAAACTGGCCGAAATACAATACTAGTGTAACGTGTAAGAGGTACAATACTAGTGCGGTAAATCGATTCTGCATAACGAGGTCCAAATTAAAAAACCCTAAAAAATGTATTGCACTCCGGGAGTGCCGGCAGAAGTGAAAACTTGAACATTAACGTTATGCATTTTTGAATATTTTGGAATGGTTAGGGAATAATTTCGCACGAATTGCTTTATTTATCAGTATAAAAGTACTATCATTTATGTGGTAAAATACAATATTCATTTATTGCGCTAGCGTACACAAACTTGACAATTTACGAGATATTACATTAAAAATAAATAGCAGGAGCAGGCATACATTTTCGCCGCGCGGTAGAAAGAGAGGGGGATATTACTTTTTCTCCTACGCCGCGCCGGCGGTCTACTCTCCCTCCATCTTACGAATTTTCGATCAGGTCACGTGTCCTGACGCGAGTTTAAAATTTTTTTTACCCATTCTAAAAAAGTGCACGACTCCGCTAAAGAAGTTTTCACTTCAAAAAACATATTTAAGTATAACATCAGTTGTCTAGTACCCATAGTACAAACTTTGCTTAGTTTGGGACTAGATAATAGTGTGTAATTCGTCCTAGAGCATTTATTTTTTATTTATTTATATCCAGAAGTGGGATACAGGCTGATGACGAATGAAAGCCATATCTATATAAATATAACACCCTTGAGTTAAACGTATTGTCGCTATATTGTATCAATCATAAGAGCCGAGCCGTCGAGTCTCTCGAGATGTCGAGCTCTCGCACAAAGCGTGCGTCTGACAACGTAACTGACAGGTAACAAATCCTTTATATTCACGTAGAGCCAACAAACTCAACACCAGAACAAAATTAAATTAAATTACAATTTTATACTTTGTAGTCTGTTTGAAAAATGTAATACATACATAAAAAAAAGTATTTTTACTGTTCGTTTAATAAAAAAAAATTGATGCAGCTTGGTTATTTAAATTAATCTACATATATAGGCACTCCGAATCTGATATTTTTACCTAAAGATGCGTTCTACTTGCTTGCTTACATTGTGACAAGAAGAAAGCAAGGTTAGCGGCAATAGACGAGCTCGGTGGCCGAATGGTTAGCAATGGCCACTTTGACTCCGAGGCCACGGGTTCGATTCTCGCACAAGACAAACATTTGTGTGCATGAACATGTTTGTTTGTTTTGGTTTGGGTGTTTTCTATGTATTATAAGTATGTATTTATAAAAAAAATGTATTTAAGTACTTTTATCAGTTTACTTTGCTTGGTCCATATCGTCGAAATTATAATCAAGTCGATCTGTTTTTGAAAGTTTTATAATTCTATCGTCGAAATTTTAAGTCGTAAGAGGTCCATGACTTAAGTCGGTCTTACGCGCCAATCGTACCTTGTCACGAGAACCAAACGAGTCCATGATGGGTGCCAGAGCTGTGAGGCGCGCTCCCCTATAGGGGGTCGTTCGCTCACTTCCCGATGTATTTTGAATTAATCTAGTGTAATTGTACACACACTGTATAAAGTATATAGACGTAGTATAAAAAAAAATGATATATAACTGTTTTACATCGTATGCTTATTCAGCAGTCGGCGTTGTATATAAAAACGGTAATTTAAAAAACTAAAAATCCCGACTGCTTTTCTGTGCAATTTGGAAATGAAAAACCCCTAAAATAAAAAAAAACATGTAGCAGTCGGGACCCATTCTAGAAATGGAGGCTTAGTGAATTTAGAGCACATGTTGGGTCCCGACTCCTACACGACTGTTTTCTTGTTTTAGGAGTTTTTCATTTCTAAATTACATAGAAAAGCAGTCGGGATTTTTAGTTTTTTTAATTACCGTTTTTATTTTATGTTTTTTAGTTTTATTTATTTTGATATATGCAATGTCACTCTCACAATAAATACATATCTACTGACACCCCTCAAGCTAAAATCTATCCAGCCCTCCAGCCAGCGGCGCGCATTTGCATTTGAACTTGGCGCCAAAAATCCGCTATTTTGATTTTTTTATTATTTTGACGTACCCAGTGTCACTCTCACAGCAAATACGAATCTAACGACATCTCTCAAGCTAAAATCCATCCAGCCGTTCAGGCTGCAGAGCGTGCCATACAATTATACATACATACTCTCGAAAAACATAACCCTCCTTCTGTCGCAGTCGGGTAAAAAAAAAATATAATTTAAAATACATGCTAGGTATTCTAATTTCATACAACACACTGACAATACAAAACGTTTGATCCTTCCCCAACAGCCAACATCCCTCGCGGGCTACAAGTTACCAAAGCGACGCCCTGAGGAGCCATGCAGTATAAAATATCGTATTTCAACGTTTATTACTGCCATTAATATCAACAATTTGTTAATTATGTAATTTTAGAGTAATAGAATAACATAACGACGCATACGTACAATGTTCAGAGGAGTTGTTTGACATGATGCCTACGGCCTCCTTCTACAGTTGCACCGCTCACCATCGGCAGTGAATTCATCCTCACACATTAGAGACTAAGTGGTCGCGTACTGTGCGGTTCCAGAGAAGTTTTCTCCCGCGTACTGTCAAGCTGTGGAATGAACTGCCAAAAAACAATCTTCCTCGAAACAATATTACGCCCTGTGGTGTTATTTTTTCGGTAATACCTAGGTATAATGTACATAATACAGATGATAAGCAGTAAGTGCACATCGATAGACATCATCATTTGACATAACATTTGAATAAATTAGTCTTTTATAGTAGCTAAGAACTAGCTGGCCAGGCGAACTTCGTATCGCCTTTAAATATTTTACGTTAATTTTTCCGATGAGTTATACTATCCTATCTCTCAAGTTGGATCAAACTGCACACACTGTGCAAAATTTTATCAAAAATTGGTTTAGTAGTTTAGGATTCCATTGCGGACAAACAACGTAACACGAAATAATTATATATTATTAAGTATAAGATAAGATTAAGATAATACAATTACATCAAACTTCTCAAAGGAGCCTCTACGCGTTGGATCGATATCCCCGCGCAAGCCTATCAAATGACCGGGCTTGACCCGTAATAAAAAAGAGATACATAATAATAATATTAAGCAGGACAGCTTGTAGAGAGCTGTGGCGAGTAACGACACCACGGATCTCCAAAGAGTCGGTCAGGGCCTTTGTCTCCGGCGTGTCTTAAAAGGTCGAAGTGTAAACACAAGAAGGCCTGCCAGGACTCTCACCTCTGGTTTGCCTTCATTGACCGTCCAGAGAGCAGTCGTTAGCGCTAAGTAACCTGCCGCGAGTAACTTCGGAGAAAGCGCAGTACATCACTCGATACCCCTGAGTCGTGTGAGTATCTGACTGGAAATATTCACCTCACACAAAGCCGTAGCCAAATAGCAATATTCTTGTCGATTGTGTATTCCTATGAATGAGTGAGGCGAGGAAATGCGGCGGTGTCAACGCTTTTGTGATGCTCGTCTCTATTTAATACAATTTATTTGTCACAGCCCTAATATAAAGGTTTGACTGTGACATTGCCCTATTTCTTTTATTTTATATTAATTCATATTTTGTTATACACATCTGAACGAAAATCTGCGTTGACATTATGCCTAAAAAAATTGGCTGTCTGTAAAATCGGTCTACGGACGATAATTTTACGTAATAACATCATAAGAAAACATCGCCCGATGGAGTGGAAGAGAGATAGATGCATCACAAGTCGAACGTTTGGGCCGATCGTGCCTCTCTATCGATAGCGAGAGCGCGAACCAAGCGTCCGCGCTCTCGCTTGCACGTTCGGCTCAGGCGGAACGTGACAATGAGTCGGCGTTCATCGATTTATAAGTTATCACTTCAAAAGCGTTAGAGATATACTCCTTATACTACAGGCATGTTTTAAGGCCGTAAGTTATCAGGAATCCAATGTCTTTATAAAGAGCAGTTACTGTTCTAAAACTGTTTATTGTGCCCATAAGCAGTGACGTAACGCCACTAGCATATAAATGAGATCTTTGTCATGCTTCAGTCTTGTCGTCTCATTACGAATGTGATTATTTTAGCCAGTCTTGGCCGTGTTTTTGACGAAAAATGAATTGAAATTAGCTGTCAATATATTCAAAGATTAGGTATGCTGAGAGTTTTTGGGGTGTAAGTGGTTTATCAACATCTTTGAACCAAAGCCAACTCCATCTGCACGTGGTGAACTCTGCTGACTGACAAACGAAGCTCTGGCGAAAAGAAAGGTAGGGAGCGTAATTGTAAACTACCCTACTGGGGAATGTACCTCCATCTCACAGAATACCACAGCCAAATAACAATTCCCTTGAGGGTTGTTGTGTTCCTGCGAGTGAGTGAGGTCACCAGAAAAGAAGGAGATGCTGCGTTGGCAGCGGGGGTGGCGGCGCGCAAGTGATATTTTATGTTGCGAGCGTTAATACGGTTACGGTAACCACTTCACATCAGGCGTGCCGTATGCTTGTCTGCAACCCGACGTAAAAAAAAAAAAGTTAGCTCTCTGTATTTTGTGGTATTAGAAAGAAAATATTAGAATATTTTTATACCAAATTTTCACAAGAGACTGCAGTGTGGGGTTCTGTACGAAAGGCGTGAAGAGGTTTTTACAGGGTCGGCAACACATGAGTGAACCTTTGTTATTACGAGCGTCTATAGGCTACGAGGACTGCTTACCCTCAGGCATGCATGTTTGCCTCCTTTTCGGCATCAACCCATAATCATCCCACAGTTGGGATACGGGTCTCCCCTCAATCGAACGGGTTAAGAGCATACTCCACCACGCTGCTCAACTGCGGGCTGGCGGAGGCTAGTGATTTCAAGCCGCTCAAAGGCCACTGATTTGGCATAACGACTGTCATCTAATGACAACAGCCGGTACGATGGCTTAACGTGGCCTCCGAAGCACGGAGGAGCTCGAGTAAAATAAACCCATCCCTAGACAGGCTACGGTGGACGTTGCTTAACTTGCGTGATCGATTAGACTGACACACGCAACGACGCCATCGAGCTCCTTGTGTTCTTTTGGTTTATTGTTTGCCTCTTTAGTTGTATAAAAAAATAACATGTCGAGAAGCAGACGAGCATTTTGTGTGAACCGTAGCCACATTACCGTAGCCATATTAACGCTCAGAACATGAAATATCGGTCCCATGCAATTCAGGTGACCTCACTAACTCTCAGGAGAATTGTTATTTGGATGCGGTATTCTGTGAGGTGATATAGGATATGTTTGATCATAATATATACCTACGAGTATATTTATAAATTTATTTTTAGTTATATATGTATTTGTATTATACGTATTATATAACTTTATAACATTTAATGATGCGCCACCTACCTAATTTTATCATTGTTTTTCTTCTAAAGGTTGTCTGGAAGAGATTGCTTTTAGCGATAAGACCGCCTTTTGTACCATTCATTTTGCAAGTTTCTTGTATGTATCTTTGTCAACTTGGTGCAATAAAGTGTATTCTATTCTATTCTACTTCCCTAGAGGGGCAGCTTACAAATACGCTGTACTTTAACTCTCTTTTGCTAGAGCCTGTTCGCTGGTCGGTAGGGACAGTAGGGAGCACAACAGCGCCCCTTGCAATTCGTAGCGTAACGAACGTTAGATAGATCACGTGACATTTGTCAATTTTAATATGAGCATTTTAGTATGAGCTCCACAGTTCAAATTAGCGATCGTTACGCTTTTCTACTTCGCAAACTGCCAATTGGCTAGCCCCCCAGGGGGGCTAAAATGTTCGAATTGACAAATGTCACGTGATCTATCTAACATTCGTTACGCTACGAATTACACTTGGCTAGGGGGGCAGGTGAGTTTGCCTTTCGTTCAAAGATGCTGATGAACCACTATCCCATGTTTGTATTGTATGTTCACCGTAGCGCTTAAACTATTCATTCGATGTTGATAAATAAAGTAACGATCGATTCTATATTATGGCCTTGGTAACTACTTTTAAAACTACTTTTTTCCGTATTCGGGATGCAGTTTTAATAACATTTTCTTGAAATATGAAAATTTTTTTTAACGTGTATATCTTTACATTTGCTTTCATAGGGAGGCGATTCAAAACAACGAATGATAACATAATCGGGGGATACAGTTTGGTGTTGCAGCTACATAGGTATCTATCATCTCCATCCAAAATTTAATCAAACAATGGATAGATGAAGGATCAAAGAATTTATTACGCTAAGTAAGGACTATGGGACATCGCGCGCGGGGAGGGGGAAGCGCTGCCATTTCGAGATAATTTTAGTGCATACAACGTATCCACGTAGAACACACGGCCGTGTCCATGACACGATACACCCCATTTTGTTTTACCATTTTCAGATTAAAGAAACGTTTCCTTAAATTTTGTTCATCCATTATTTAGTGTAGGTACTTTCCCTTCAGGTGGCATACAAAAACATACTGTATCTTAACAATTTTTTTTTAATTTTATACCACTAAAGTGAAAAACAAGCATACGGCCCGCCTGATGGAAAGCAGTCACCGCAGCCTATGAACGCCTGAAACACCAGGGGCATCACACGCGCGTTGCCGATCCTGTCTTCACACCCTTCTTGAAGAACCCCATGCTTTAGTCTCCTGAGAAAACCTCGACAGGCAGTTCATTCCACAGCTTGACAGTACGCGGGAGAAAACTTCTCTGGAACCGCACAGTACGCGACCACTTAGTCTCTAATGTGTGAGGATGAATTCACTGCCGATGGTGAGCGGTGCAACTGTAGAAGGAGGCCGTAGGCATCATGTCAAACAACTCCTCTGAACATTGTACGTATGCGTCGTTATGTTATTCTATTACTCTAAAATTACATAATTAACAAATTGTTGATATTAATGGCAGTAATAAACGTTGAAATACGATATTTTATACTGCATGGCTCCTCAGGGCGTCGCTTTGGTAACTTGTAGCCCGCGAGGGATGTTGGCTGTTGGGGAAGGATCAAACGTTTTGTATTGTCAGTGTGTTGTATGAAATTAGAATACCTAGCATGTATTTTAAATTATTTTTTTTTTTTACCCGACTGCGACAGAAGGAGGGTTATGTTTTTCGAGAGTATGTATGTATAATTGTATGGCACGCTCTGCAGCCTGAACGGCTGGATGGATTTTAGCTTGAGAGATGTCGTTAGATTCGTATTTGCTGTGAGAGTGACACTGGGTACGTCAAAATAATAAAAAAATCAAAATAGCGGATTTTTGGCGCCAAGTTCAAATGCAAATGCGCGCCGCTGGCTGGAGGGCTGGATAGATTTTAGCTTGAGGGGTGTCAGTAGATATGTATTTATTGTGAGAGTGACATTGCATATATCAAAATAAATAAAACTAAAAAACATAAAATAAAAACGGTAATTAAAAAAACTAAAAATCCCGACTGCTTTTCTGTGCAATTTGGAAATGAAAAACCCCTAAAATAAAAAAAAACATGTAGCAGTCGGGACCCATTCTAGAAATGGAGGCTTAGTGAATTTAGAGCACATGTTGGGTCCCGACTCCTACACGACTGTTTTCTTGTTTTAGGAGTTTTTCATTTCTAAATTACATAGAAAAGCAGTCGGGATTTTTAGTTTTTTTAATTACCGTTTTTATTTTATGTTTTTTAGTTTTATTTATTTTGATATATGCAATGTCACTCTCACAATAAATACATATCTACTGACACCCCTCAAGCTAAAATCTATCCAGCCCTCCAGCCAGCGGCGCGCATTTGCATTTGAACTTGGCGCCAAAAATCCGCTATTTTGATTTTTTTATTATTTTGACGTACCCAGTGTCACTCTCACAGCAAATACGAATCTAACGACATCTCTCAAGCTAAAATCCATCCAGCCGTTCAGGCTGCAGAGCGTGCCATACAATTATACATACATACTCTCGAAAAACATAACCCTCCTTCTGTCGCAGTCGGGTAAAAAAAAAATATAATTTAAAATACATGCTAGGTATTCTAATTTCATACAACACACTGACAATACAAAACGTTTGATCCTTCCCCAACAGCCAACATCCCTCGCGGGCTACAAGTTACCAAAGCGACGCCCTGAGGAGCCATGCAGTATAAAATATCGTATTTCAACGTTTATTACTGCCATTAATATCAACAATTTGTTAATTATGTAATTTTAGAGTAATAGAATAACATAACGACGCATACGTACAATGTTCAGAGGAGTTGTTTGACATGATGCCTACGGCCTCCTTCTACAGTTGCACCGCTCACCATCGGCAGTGAATTCATCCTCACACATTAGAGACTAAGTGGTCGCGTACTGTGCGGTTCCAGAGAAGTTTTCTCCCGCGTACTGTCAAGCTGTGGAATGAACTGCCTGTCGAGGTTTTCTCAGGAGACTAAAGCATGGGGTTCTTCAAGAAGGGTGTGAAGACAGGATCGGCAACGCGCGTGTGATGCCCCTGATGTTTCAGGCGTTCATAGGCTGCGGTGACTGCTTTCCATCAGGCGGGCCGTATGCTTGTTTTTCACTTTAGTGGTATAAAATTAAAAAAAAATTGTTAAGATACAGTATGTTTTTGTATGCCACCTGAAGGGAAAGTACCTACGCTAAATAATGGATGAACAAAATTTAAGGAAACGTTTCTTTAATCTGAAAATGGTAAAATAAAATGGGGTGTATCGTGTCATGGACACGGCCGTGTGTTCTACGTGAATACGTTGTATGCACTAAAATTATCTCGAAATGGCAGTGCTTCCCACTCCCCGCGCGCGATGTCCCATAGTCCTTACTTAGCGTAATAAATTCTTTGATCCTTCATCTATCCAGTGGTTGATTAAATTTTGGATGGAGATGATAGATACCTATGTAGCTACAACACCAAAACTGTATCCCCAGATTATGTTATCATTCGTTGTTTTGAATCGCCTCCCTATAGAAGCAAATGTAAAGATATAAACCTGTTAAAAAATATTTCAGGTATCAAGAAAAAGTTAATAAAACTGTATCCCGAATACGGAAAAAAGTCGTTTTAAAAGTAGTTACCAACGCCATAATATAAAATCGATCGTTACTTTATTTATCAACATCGAATGAATAGTTTAAGCTCTACGGTGAACATACATTAATACAAACATGGGGTAGTGGTTCATCTACATCGTTGAACAAAAGGCAAACTCACTAGCCCCCCTAGCCAAGTGTACTTCGTAGCGTAACGAACGTTAGATAGATCACGTGACATTTGTCAATATCAAACATTTTAAATTCGTAGCGTAACGAACGTTAGATAAATCACGTGACATTTGTCAATTGGAACATTTTAGCCCCCCTGGGGGGCTAGCCAAATGGCAGTTTGCAAAGTAGAAAAGCGTAGCGATCGCTACTTTGAACTGTGGAGCTCCTAATAAAATGTTCGAATTGGCAAATGTCACGTGATCTATCTAACGTACGTTACGCTACGAATTGCACTTGGCTAGGGGGGCAGTTGTGCTCCCTACTGTCCCTACCAGCGAACAGGCTCTGGCAAAGGAGAATTAAAGTACAGCGTATTTGTAAGCTGCCCCTCTAGGGAAGTAGGAACACCTTATTGCACCATTAATTTGCTTAAATTGACAAAGATACATAACTTGCAAAATGAATGATACAAAAGGCGGTCTTATCGCTAAAAGCAATCTCTTCCACAACCTTTAGAAGAAAAACAATGATAAAATTAGGTAGGTGGCGCATCATTAAATGTTATAAAGTTATACAATAGGTATAATACAAATAGATATATAAATATAAATAAATTTATAAATATATATATGATCAAACATATCCTTATATACCTACACCTCACAGAATACCGCATCCGAATAAAAAATCTCCTGGGAGTTAGTGAGGTCACCTGAATTGCATGGGACCGATATTTCATGTTGTGGGCGTTAATATAGCTACGGTAACCGCTTCACAAAATGCTTGTCTGCTTCTCGACATGGTATTTTTTATACAACTAAAGAGGCAAACAATAAACAAAACGAACACAAGGAGCTCGATGACGTCGTTGCGTGTGTCAGTCTAATCGATCACGCAAGTAAAGCAACGTCCACCGTAGCCTGTCTAGGGATGGGTTTATTTTACTCGAGCTCCTCCGTACTTCTGAGGGCACGTTAAGCCATCGGTCCCGGCTGTTGTCATTAGATGACAGTCGTTAAGCCAAGTTAGTTGCCTTTGAGCGACTTGAAATCACTGGCTTCCGCCAGCCCGCAGTTGAGCAGCTTGGTGGTGTATGCTCTTAACCCGTTCGATTGAGGGGAGCCGCATATCCCAACAGTGGGATGATTATGGGTTGATACCGAAAAGGAGGCAAACAAGCATGCCTGATGGTAAGCAGTCCTCGTAGCCTATAGACGCTCGCAATAACAAAGGTAAAACTCATGTTGGATTTAAAATCGACTCTGGAAGTCAATCGATTGTTAGTTAGGGCGTAATCGAGCTTGCTGGTTGGCAGCACTCGTTTCGCCGGTGCGCGCCGTCAGGGAGCGCGCGCGCGGCAGTCTCACATAGTCGCTAATGGTCGCGGCGCGCGGCGCGCTTCTGGAAAGACTCCCCGTTCTGGAAAGCGGTTGTTGTGTTGTGTTGCTTCGGGATAGGCCTCGCACGGGAGTCTCGCGACCTGGAGTTCGCGTAGTAGTCGCTAGTAGGCTCTGGTAGCCGCTGTGCAGACTCGAACCGTTCTGGAAAGCGGTTGTTGTGTCGAGATGCTTTGCTTGGCTTCGGGATAGGCCTCGCAGCACATACGGAATTTTCGCGACCTGGAGTTCGTGTCATAACTTCTGGAACCGCGCTGGACAGCGGGTAGACGCCGGGACGCGTCGAAAGTTTGGACAGTGTTAACATTAAGTGATTGATCGCTGGGCGACCTCGGAACACTGAACTGTGCACGTATTCCTATTATTATTATATATATATTCCTGTCCTTAAACCCTTATTCCTGTCTGCGTGAACCCATCTGGATTACGGTGAGCCAGCCTCGGGAATCGGGTAAGTTTAGTATGTAAGTTAGATTATAGTTATTAGGGTTGAGTAGGCAATTACTCAACACTCATGTGTTGCCGACCCTGTAAAAACGTCTTCACGCCTTTCCTAAAGAACCCTGTTGAGTATGTCTCTGTGTCGTCTCCGTTGTGGAGGTGACGTGGAAGTGATAAATGAGAATCAACACTTAAGTAGTTAGAACAGTTTATTAGAGTCCAGATAAATAGTTACAAATTACAAGTGAAATAGCGTACGAAATGTCTTTGTGACGGCACAGAGACTACTGCTCATGCAGTTGTCGGCCACACACGAACGCCAGACGCTGCTAAATGTAATATGTGACGTCGTTACATCAACCCCATGCCGCAGTCTCTTGGGAAAATTTGGTATAAAAAATATTCAAATATTTTCTTTCTAATACGACAAAATACAGCGAGCTATTTCTCAGCGTACCTAATCTTTGAATATATTGACTTCTTCTTCTTCTTAGTCGTACGCTCCTGGCGGAGCGGTCGTGGTCATGGATCGCCTGGCAATTTGGTTGCGGCCTCTGCGAGACGCCTCCATCTCTCTCTATTTGTGGCATTACGTGTGCATTCAGTGAGGGAACACCTGGTAGCTGATTTAATCAGGTCTGTCCATCTTGTGGGTGATCGGCCTGGAGAACATTGACCTTCGACTCTTCCCTGTACCATCAAACGTTCCAAAGAGCTTTCGTTGCGAATGATATGTCCAAACATCTTAAGGATTCGCACTTGCACAATCGACGAAAGCCTTTGTTTGATACGAAGCTCTTTCAAGATGGAGATGTTAGTGCGGTGAACAGTCCATTTTATCCTCAACAAGCGCCTCCAGTACCGCTAGACCATCTATCACCAGCAGAATATATTGACAGCTAATTTCAATTCATTTTTCGTCAAAAACACGGCCAAGACTGGCTAAAATAATCACATTCGTAATGACACGACAAGACTGAAGCATGACAAAAATCTCATTTATATGCTAGTGGCGTTACGTCACTGCTTATGGGCACAATAAACAGTTTTAGAACAGTATCTGCTCTTTATAAAGACATTGGATTCCAGATAACTTACGGCCCGCTGTAAAGCAATGATCATAGATTATAATCATAGATAAAACATGCTTGCAGTATAAGGAGTATAGCTCTAATGCTTTTGAAGTGATAACTTATAAATCGATGAATGCCGGCTCATTGTCACGTTGCGCCTGAGCCGAACGTGCAAGCGAGAGCGCGGACGCTTGGTCCGCGGTCTCGCTATCGATAGAGAAGCACGATCGGCCCAAGCGTTCGGTTTGTAATGCATCTATTTCTCTTCCACTCCATCGGGCAATGTTTTCTTATGATGTTATCACGTAAAATTATCATCTGTAAATCGACTTTACAGACAGCTAATTTTTTTAGGCATAATGTCAACGCAGATTTTCGTTCGGATGTATATAACATAATAATATGATTTAATATAAAATAAAAGATAAATAAATAAATATATAAATAAACATTGTCAGACAAATTACACAGTACCATCTAGCCCCAAAGTAAGCGAAGCTTGTGTTATGGGTACTAGACAACTGATAATAATACGTACATACATTTTTTTTAAAATTCATACTTATGATACATAGAAAACACCCAGCCTAAGACAAACAGACATGTTCATGCACACAAATGTTTGTCCTATGTGGGAATCGAACCCACGAGCGTTGATGTCGAAGCCGCATCATTGACCGCTACACCACCGAGCTCGTCAAAAAAAGATATAGGGCAATGTCACAACAGACAAACCTTTACATTAGGGCTGTGACACATATATTCGCATCTCCTCACCTCACTCATTCATAGGAATACACAATCGACAAGAATATTACTATTTGGCTACGGCTTTATGTGAGGTGAATAATTTCCTGTCAGATACTCATACGACTCAGGGGTATCGAGAGATGTACTGCACTTTCTCTTATGTTACTCGCGGCAGGTTACTTACTTAGCGCTAACGACTGCTCTCTGGACGGTCAATGAAGGCAAACCAGAGCTGCGAGTCCTGGAAGGCCTTCTTGTGTTTACACTTCGACCTTTTAAGACACGCCAGAGACATAGGCCCTGACCGACTCTTTGGAGATTCGGTATCCGTGGTGTCGTTACTCACCACAGCTCGCTACAAGCTGTCCTGCTTGTTGTTATGTATATCTTTTATATTACGGGTCAAGCCCGGTCATTTTATAGGCTTGCACGGGGACATGGATCCAACACGTAGAGAATGGAGCCTCTACGTGTTGGATCCATATCCCCGTGACTATGATTATGAGACGTGACGATGATGATTATGAGACGTTTCATCATCATCAGGTCCATTTTGGTCTCCACTACAGGAGCACGACCCTCTCTCGTCCGTCCTAGACGGAAGGAGGATTTGGCCTATACTCCCCACGCTGGCCAAACGGGTTGGGGAGGATATCTTAATCTTAATAATATGTAAATATTTCGTGTTACATTGTTTGTCCGCGATGGAATCCTTAACTACTAAACCGACTTTAATAAAATTTTGCACAGTGTGTGCAGTTTGATCCAACTTGAAAAATTAACGTAAAATATTTAAAGGCGATACGAAGTTCGCCTGGCCAGCTAGTTCTTAGCTACTATAAAAGACTCATTTATTCAAATGTGATGTCAAATGATGATGTCTATCGATGTGCACTTACTGCTTCTCATCTGTATTATGTACATTATACCTAGGTACTGAATATTACCGAAAAAATAACACCACAGGGCGTAATATTGTTTCGAGGAAGATTGTTTTTCATTTGAATATATTTGTACTGTTCCATTGGGTTACCCCTGGGTAACGTAGGTGAACTGAGGGTAATATTGCCAATGTTTATCTTAGTGTCCTTTGCAACGTCCCTCACTGGCGTTTCTAAACAAATACGGCATGGGAGCTTTCAATAACAGAGTCTATATTTGCTTAAGACTGGCAACGGATCGGCGACCCCTTGGTGCTGCCGATTTCTATGGGCGGTGTGATGATTACTTTCCATCAGGTTATCCCCAGTTGGCAGTGTGGTTTCCGGCAGACTAGAATAGAATCACTCCGTTACTTCCAGTGGATGTCGTACAAGGCGACTAAGGGAAATACATTATCAAATATCGATCAGGCCTCCCCAACCCGTTTGGCCAGCGTGGGGAGTGTAGGCCAGACCCTCCTTCCGTCTAGGACGGACGAGAGAGGATTTAGTGCTCCTGTACACGTGACATTTGTCAATGCGAACATTTTAGTATGAGCTCCACAGTTCAAATTCGCGATCGCGACGCTTTTCTACTTCGCAAACTCCCATTTGGCTAGCCCTCCTGAAGTGTTTGTGTGTGTCTACGACTAAGTTTTGAAACATGGCCCGTCTAGCTTAAGCTACGCCACTGTTCTGAATAGCCTATTTGACAATGTTCAAAAATTTTATAAATTATTTAACAATATCGTAAAATTATACTATGAATTTCATTTTAATATCTACCGTCCGACTTATTTTAGGGTCGATCAAAGATCAAAGGAAATTCCATTTTAAAAGTATGAAATTAGGTATTAAAAAATAATATTTTCATTGGTGACGCAAAAAAAAATACTATAACTTTTATATTGATACTAATTACATAAAGGTAATATTTAACATAGCCGTCGTACAAATTTCTGATTTAATCCATACATGATACAAATCTGTGACGTCATAACCTAGTAGCTTATTGTATGCAGCGTTTTTGGGAAAGTCCAAAATTTTAATTTTCAAATTAACTCAACAATCAATCAATCAATATATTTATTTGTAAATATGGGTTAAATACAGATGTTACATAGCTTATTTTATACAGAACGCCACATTTTGCCAAACAGGCATACAAATTTTCAATCGAAATGTAATTATAATTAATTAAAAATAAATGTCAATTTAGTTATAATAAACGTCAATTTAGATATTATAATAATTGTCAATTTTAATACAATAAATTTCAATTCAGATATAATAAATGTCAATTTATATATAAAATTTGAGGTAATAATTTTTCAAGAGTCTATAACTAGTCAAAATATTATTCTAAAAAAACGATACAATTATGTCAAATAAAGGTACTATATTATGTCTAGAACATTTAATTTGTTACCATCTTGTCAAATAGATAATCATTTATTCAGTAATAACATTTATTAATCAAAAATGAAATCAATTTGGTTTTTTAAATTCAGGCATGTCAGAATTTTTTATTGAGCCAAAAATATATAATAAGTTGCCAAAACTTATTATATATTTTTGGCCCTAAGCAGAGTAAGCTCTTATGCAATAGAGCTGTTTTCGAGTATTGAGTACATAACCTTGTTTTGTCCCTTTTATTTCTATCATTTACTTGTCCTGCTTGCATGAATAAGTACATATTGCTCTTCACAAAAAGAGCCACTTCGCAAATATATAGGCAGGGCAAGGTCAAAATATTTAAACGCTTGAAATATGGTTCACAACTGTCAGTAGTTTTAATGCCAGTTATAGCTCTTATACATCTTTTCTGGGCCTTGAAAATCATATCACTTGAGACAGAGTTCCCCCAGAAAATTATGCCGTAACGCAAAGTCGATGCAGCGTGTCCATGATATGCTACAAGCACTGATTCTAGACTAACAACTTTTGATAGATTGTAGAGGGCAAAAGCATATTTATTTATTTTTTTACATACTTCTTCACACTGTGATTTCCATGACATATCAGAATCAATTACGATACCTAGAAATTTAGAGCGATTTACTTTTTCTATTTGAACATTTTGGTATGCAATGTTAAATGTTATCTCTGGAGTTCTTTGGCGAAAATGCATAATTTTAGTTTTTTCTAAATTTATCAACAAATTATTTTTTGTTAACCATTCGATTATTTTACTGATTGTACTTGAAATTTCATTTTCATAGTTCACATTTTTATTTCTGTTCACGACAACGGTACTATCATCTGCAAATAATATCATGGGGTGATTAACATGTTTAGGAAGGTCGTTAATATATATTATGAACAATAATGGCCCCAATATACTACCTTGTGGCACCCCTTGCTTTATTTTGCGAGGTTTCGAACGATAAGTTAATTCACGAGCTGAATTAACACATACTTTAGTGATTACTGTGGATTGTTCCCTGTCGCTTAAATATGATTCTAAGAGCCTCAGGGCATTACCTCGTACTCCGTATAGTTGTAGTTTATTAATTAACATGGAATGGTCAACATAATCAAACGCCTTAGTCATGTCCATATAAACCGCACATATTGGTTGACATTTATCCATATTTGATAACACTGGCTTAACAAGATCGAAAAGAGCCATGTTAATAGTTTTATTTTTTCGAAAACCTTTTTGTTCCGTTGCCAATATGTTATGCTTTTCCACAAATGAGGAAAGTGCCTGACATATTACTTTTTCAAGTACCTTTGAAAATACTGGTGACAGCGCTATAGGTCTATAGTTCTTTAGTAAGGTTTTATCACCCTTTTTGTGAACGGGAGTGACTGTCAATGGCTTCAATGCCTCTGGAAAAACGCCTTCAGTTAAGCAAATATTTATAATGTGACAAAGTGGCTCTGAAATTTGTACCGACACTGATTTTACCACTTTGATGGAAATATCATCATACCCTACGCTGTTTTTGTTTTTGAGAGACCGTATGATATTGTGTATATCTTGCGGTATAGTGGGGGGTAAAAATAAGGAATGTGGATTACTTAAGCTGACACCTGTTTTTTTGTTACTGCAGTTAGGTATTTTATTTAGTAACTGATCTACAAAATAGTCATTGAAAGAATCTACAATTTCAGTTGGATCAGTAATTTGTTTGCAATTTTTTATAATTTTGGTAACAGATTCTTTTGGATACTGAACTTTTACTCCATTTATAACTTGCCAAGTGGCTTTTGATTTATTAACTGCAGTTTTTATATAATGGTTATTTTTATCACGCTGTGTCAGTTTAATGATTTTCTTTAAACGTTGTGAGTAATTTTTTAGCCTATCAATATTGAAAGCATTTCTGTTCAGTCTGTATTTCCACAAAAGTTCTCTTTTGTTTTTACAACACTTTTTTATTCCTCTATAAATCCAACTAGGACGGATTTTTGTCCTTTTTATGATTAATTTATAAGGAAAACATAAATTATAAAACAATTTGAAGTCCTCAAAAAACAAATTGTATACTATATTTGGGTCAGATGATTTGAATACATCAGAAAATGTCAACTTATTTAAGCATTCGGTGAATTTGTCAAGATTCTCGTTACTAAAGTCACGGCGACGTATAGTCCATTTTTTTAATACACATGTCTTTTTAACCGGATATTTTAATAACTGCGCCGTATGGTCGGAGAGTCCCAATTCTACTATTTCCCGTTTACATTTTTTTATGTTATGTATTATATTGTCAATGCATGTCTTACTTACTAATCTAGTTGGCTCATTGAATTGGAATGTTAAATTATAATTCATTAATAAATAATTAAAATTAGCAGTATTATTATCCTTGGCTAGTATATTAATATTAAAATCACCACATATAATAACTTTTTTACTTTTATTACGGCATATTTTTCCTAGTACTCTATCAAGAATATTGAAAAACAACGGAATTTTAGAATTAGGTACTCTATAGATACACAATATTACAATATTATGGAGTGTTAGTTCTATAGCGCAACATTCCACTTCCGCATCTGCTGAACATTTGCTAATTTCGTTAAGTACTTTATATTGATGGATATCTCTAACAAGTATACAAGAACCCCCTCTATTTGAGTCTTGTCTGAAATATGCAGAAGCCAATGCATAGTTTGGTATCGATAAATAATCCACCTGATCCGGACTCATGAAGTGTTCAGTTACACAAATTACATCAATTGGTTTTCCTGAAGCACGAAGATCCTCTAAATTAATCGTTAACTGATCAGACTTTGCGATAAGGCCCGCAATATTCTGGTGTAGTATGTAAATATAACTATATAAGAAAAAAATTGGACTTGTTACTTTCTATCTCATCGACGTCAGAAACTGGAGAGATTTTTGTGTTATCAAAGTAATTTCACGTGTGGTTTTATTATTGTGACGTTCTTACATATAAAACCGAAAAAATAAGTTGGTCAAATAGCCTATTATTAACCAAATGAATAAATAGACTTTTTAATACTGTAGACATTTTAATTACCTCTACCTAATGAATAACTAGACTTTTTGATACTATGGACATTTTAATACTTTAAATCAGGGTTTCGCAACCAGGGGGGGCGCGCCCCCCTAATGGGGCGTAGAGGGATATCAAGGAGGGCTTGAGACGTTTGTGTTTTCAACAGAAAAAATATTTCAATGCGTTAATGAAGTAAACACGCAAGGAGGAGAATGCAAGCTTCAATGCAAGCAGGAGAATGCAAGCTCAAGTATCTCACTAGTATTGTCACTATACCACAGAATAATATACTCTAAACTATACTCCCTAGTACTCTTATAGATTGGTTGATAGAAACGTTTTAATTTAGTCAAAGTTAATTTTGTGATTCTTTTTGTACAAATTACATAAAAATAAATGTTGTTAAAATAATGCGATTTTTATTGTAGGTACTTACTTACTGAAAAAAAAAGGGGGGGGGGGGGGCATGAAAATATTATTTGTGATCCGGGGAGCCTCGATGTAAAAAAGGTTGGGAAACCCTGCTTTAGACCATATATGAACCCAAAGGGTTAGATGTTTAAATTTTCTACTACAAAATCGATGTATCAATCTTCTCAAAGACTATAACTTTAAAATAAACAAGTGTAATACATTGCTGGCACTCGACGCGGGGCTCTGAGCAATATTGCGAGTAAGCCGGATTATCCACCGCTATGGTATTCCGCGTGCTTCGGATTCTTCAAATTTCGCTTCTCCACTTTTAAGGTATAGTTATTCTGCGTGAATAAAATGAATACGCTTTATTGATTCGATTTCTTATTTTTGTTGCCAAGTTTCACTTTTTATCAGCCGGGTGGTCGAGCGGCTAGCAATGGCTACTTGGCTTGGCTTTTGACTCTTTGAATAGGTCACGGGTTCGATCTGTTTGCCTTCAAATCAAATCCAAATATCTTTATTCCTTGGACTTTATAAAGCACTTAGAAACGTCATACAAATTAAATATAAGAACATGTATAAATTTACTACACATAAATTTACATTACTACTCTAAATCCGCAGAGCTTAGATTCACTTTCATCACCCTATCTTGAATGTGAAAGTGAATTTAAGTGCCAGTTCCAGCGCTGGGGCTTCTTGAGAAGACCTGGCAAGAGACTCAAAGCAGACTCTTTTAATCGCCAATATCGTTACATTAAATACAAATACAATCATTAACATAACATATCTTGATCGGAGAGTATTCTATGTACAATAAGTATGTATTTACAAAAAAAACGGGTACGGGGAGTGCCGGCAGAAGTGAAAATTTTAACATTAACGTTGTGAATTTTTTAATATTTGGAATGGTTAGGAAATAATTTCGCAATTTATGTAGTAAAATACAATATTCATTAATTGCGCTATAGTACACAAACATGACCTTGTGGTTTCCGGCAGACTAGAATAAAATCACTCCGTTTCTTCCCGTGGATGTCGTACAAGGCGACTAAGGGATATACATTATCAAATCGATCAGGCCTCCCCAACCTGTCTGGCCAGCGTGGGGAATGTAGGCCAAATCCTCCTTCCGTCTAGGACGGACGAGAGAGGGTCGTGCTCCTGTAGTGGAGACTAAAATGACCTGATGATGATGATGATGATGACATACATAAATAAACTATCGATACATACTCAATTAACTAAATAAATTAAACGGGTCACTCACGTCTTTTTGTCGGGAAAGCCGACTAGTTTCGATCTAAAAAGGAGACCTTCATCGGGGCGAATATCCACCAACACCCTTTCCAGTCGGGCGGCGCGCGCATTGGCGCGCAGTGTCCGGCGCGAGAGACAAAGGGTGGACGTGTCGTGACATTCGCCCTGATGAAGGTCTCCTTTTGAGATCGAAACTAGTCGGCTTTCCCGACAAAAAGACGTGAGTGACCCGTTTAATTTATTTAATTAATTGAGTATAATGTCTCACGTGAGTTTTAATAATATTATCGGTACATACATAATACATACATTACACTAGATACTCGTATGCTGATGATGATTACTGCTCTGATAAAGTTACAAAATTATAGTTCAAAGCAAGTTTTTTTTTTAAACAAATTTACTGGGAGATTTTCTAATATGTTCAGGTAGCGCATTACAAAGTCAAGCTTTCCCTTAGTCGCCTTGTACGACATCCACGGGAAGAAACGGAGTGATTCTATTCTAGTCTGCCGGAAACCACACAGCCAATTTATGTATGTATATTGGATTAATTTATGTATGTGTATTATAGTGTTTGTAGTACTATTGAATTCACCCATAATTTAACCGCGTTCGTAATTTTCTCCACTTCTAATGGTTGACTGCTTTTAACATTAAGTCTGCCTATTGTACCAGTTTATTGTGGCCAATAAAGTTTTAAATGAATAAATAAAAATGTTTTTACTGATTTTCCAAATGAGCAGCAAGCCATAATGCGCTAAAGGTAGTGTTTTATTGCTGCGGCAAACATAACTTTGATTTATAATCTAGTCCTTAGTGCTTAGTGCCAGTTTTTTGGTCACATTCGAACCTGCTAACGTTTACAAGCCGACCAAATAAATTGAGAAAAATTTTCATATTTTCGACGAGCTAAGTGGCGTAGCAGTCAATATTGCGGCTTCGACACTAACGCTCGTGGGTGCAATTCCCACATAGGACAAACATTTGTGTGCATGAACATGTCTGTTTGTCTTAGTCTGGGTGTTTTCTATGTATCATAAGTATGTAGTTAAAAAAATGTATTTACGTATGTTTATCAGCTGTCTAGTACCCATAAGACAAGCTTCGCTTACTTTGGGGCCAGATAGCGCTGTGTAAAGAAAAAAAAATGTGAATTTACCAGATGCGTGTTACATATAGGGGTATAAGTGTTACATAGGGGTGTAAGTGGTTCAGCAACATCTAAGGAGCTAAGCCAACTTCATCTGCACGTGGTACACCCTGCTGACTGACAAACGAAGCACTGGCGAAAAGAGACGTAAGGAGCGCAATTGTAAGTTACCCGACTGGGGAATGTACCTCCACCTTACAGAATACCACAGCCAAATAACAATTCGCTTGTATTCCTGCGAGTAAGTGAGATCACCAGAAACTAAGGAGATGCTGCGTTCGCAGCGGAGGTGGCGACGGGCGAGCGATATTTTATGTTGCGAGCGTTAATATGACTACGGTAACTGCTCCACATCAGGCGGGCCATATGCTTGTCTGCCACCCGACGTAATATAAAAAAAAATATCAAAATTAAGCAAGTAAGCCGCATAATTTTGATATGTAACACGTGTCTGATAAATTCACAACATGAGAGTTCTTCACTATTAGGTCGGCTTGTTTTAAATGGCATGATCGAATGCGAAGAAAATAAATAATCTTTATTTAATAAATAATACTGCTTGCCTCCGCAGAGTGCTCGAATTTTTCGGTCACATTGCTAGGAAAGATGGCCACAACTTGGAACAGCTAATGGTTGTTGGCAAGGTCGACGGCAGGATCCCGAGAGGCCGCAGTCCTAGCAGATGGTCTGACCAAATCCGCTCAGCGATGGACACAAAGCTTCATGATGCCCTCCATGCAGCTAAAGACCGCAACAGATGGCGCACTATTGTCAGAGACAAAGTGATTCAGCGGGGGAATCACGACTCTCATTATTGAGGAACACGACATGAGGAGGAGGAATAAATAATAATCATGCATTACAAAATCAAGAATACATAATTGAAAATGTTGCTGTTGAAAATTTTTGACAGCTAAATAACAATATTATTGGCAATTTGATCTACACTACGATGGACTTGTCATTTGTAGGTTGTTGTTCTAACCATCAACATCCACAGATCGCCTGAGGATGCCTCGCGTAGAGGCGAAACACGTGTCGCAGAGACGACCACGGCAGTCGGGGCAGCGGCGGTCGCATGTATCTTCTGTTTCAGATGTTGGAGATTCGCCGAGACGACCACAGCAGCTGGAGCAGAGACGACCAAAGCAGCCACGGCAGTCGCATGCAACTACTAACGGTAGTGGGCGGGTGCCGGCCGGTAGTAGTTTGCATGAACTAATTGGTGGCGGAAGCACGCAATGTAGTGTAGATCAAATTGCCTGTAAATTTGACTTCCGCAAAATAACACCTGAATCAATTAACTAACAATATTATTGTTAGTTCTTAAGTAGAACCGTTAGAGCGGCACAATAAGCATATAAATTTGGCCGCTGATGCCATAACTAGGTTGGTACCTGTATTTATAGCATCAGTGCTCTTACTAAGCACAGCAAGCTGTACTAATCACATGCTAATATAAATGGTCTAAGGAAACCATAATCTTAAATCATCATCACCAGGTCATTTTAGTCTCGCTGCGTTGGCAGCGGGGGTGGCGGCGCGCGAGCAATATTTTATGTTGAGAGCGTTAATATGGCTACGGTAACCGCTTCACATCAGGCGGGCCGTATGCTTGTCTGCCACCCGACGTAGTATAAAAAAAGTCTCCACTACAGGAGCACGACCCTCTCATCCGTCCCAGACAGAAGGAGGATTTGGCCTACGCTGGCCAAACAGGTTGGGGAGGCCTGATCGATATTTGATACTGTATTTCCCTTAGTCACCTTGTACGACATCCACGAGCAATATGACTAGAAAGTCTGCCGGAAACCACACGGTCAATTTTATTTATTACATAAAAACTTAATACAAAAGCATAATGCAGGAAGTATAATATAGATTGGGAACCCGGTATTTAATTAGTATCCCTTCGATTTCAGAAGTCAAATATACAATCAGTCAGATTTCCAATTATCTACCTTTTAACCGCATTTAATTAACTTACGAATTGAACGAGATTGCCTTATTAGTAATTTAGTAATGAATAAATTTTATTATATTTTTTTTATAAAGCATACGGCTCGCTTGATGTGAAGTTAACGTAGCCATATTAACGCTTGCAACGTCGCAACATGAAATATCGCTCGTGCTCCGCTAGCTCCGCTGCCAACGCAGCAACTCCTTTCTTTCTGGTGAGCTCACTCACGCACAGGAACACAACAACCCTCAACTGAATTGTTATTTGGCTTAAGTATTCTGTAAGATGGAAGTACATCCTCAATTGGGCAGCTTACAAAATACGCTCTACCTTACCTCTCTCTCGCAAGAACCCCTTTCGCTAGTCGGCAGGGTGCACCACGTGCAGGTAAGAGTGGCTTTGGCTGTAAAGATCGCGGTGAGCCATTTACACTTCCACACACACCCTCACATAACCCACAAACACACCCCATACACACACACCGCATACACACCCACTTATATTACGTGTTTATGGGTTAAATCTACTGAAAAAGTACAAACTAGAAGAAAATATTTCGAGAGAGCTTTTATTTATTTATTTATTTATTTATTAACACACAAAACAGATTACAATCAGTTTGTAAGCTTAAAATTAGTATTGTCCTAGATTGTAAACCAAAACATGTGTGCCTAATAGCATCTAAATACAAATATTAAAAGCTACCAGAGAGCACTGTTGCAAACAGTATTCTGATACAGTCTCAGATATGGACTAAACTAAATTACCAAAGTATGACATGAAAAATGCTATCTATTAAAATTGCTAAAATTACAAAAAAAAATTGCTTCTACTCTATTAAAATTGTGATAATTTGCCTTCGGAACTGTGAAAGATTACAATTAAAAATATCTATTTCTCTGTTGGACACAAGGATTTCGTTAAATTGGCGACACATTCTAACGATTGGATTATAATACGATGTATTGTTAGTGAAAATTTGGAGGGTAAAGATATTATAGTTACGGTTACGGATTCTAAATCGGGTATTGAAATTTAATGAAGAAAGAAGGCTAGGGGAATCTATAAAACCATGTACAATCTTATACAACACAGTGAGATCATTACTTTGACGTCGTTTGTCTAGAGGAACCATGTGGAAATACTTCAAACGTTCTTCATATGAGGTAAGCTTGCGACTCATTCCACATCTGAAGCTAAGAATCTTTAGACATCGTTTTTGAATGCCTTCAATTCGATTGGCATGGATATGATAAAAAGGAGACCATACCACCGAATTGTACTCAAGAACACTTCGTATAAGAGAATAATAGAGACTAATAAAGCTTTTAGTTTGACGAAAGCATCTAGTGGATCTTGAGATAAATCCCAGAAGGCGCGAGCAGCGTTCAACTATGTAGTCATAGTGATTTTTAAAGTTCAACTTTTCATCAAAAAGCACTCCCAGGTCCCTCACAACAGCACAACGAGCAAGAACCTTGCCTTCAATGGTGTAATCGAACACAAACTTGTGTGTTTTCCAAGTGAAACTTATGACGACACATTTACTGATGTTAAGTTGCATATAGGTCCGATTACACCACTCCGAGAGTAAGTTCAGATCTGCCTGCAGCCTAGAAGCATCAGCATCATCACTGACAGCTATAAAAACTTTGAGATCATCTGCATAAAGTAGACAAGGGCACGAAAAAGCATCTATCAGGTCATTTATGAACATCGAGAATAATAACGGCCCTAAGTGACTACCTTGAGGTACTCCAGAGGTGACAGTGACTGGCCGAGACAGATGGCCCTTTACTGCTACAAGTTGACTCCTATTGCTTAAATACACTGCAGCCAGCGAAGTAGACTGCCATGGATACCAAAATCTTCCAACTTCTTAGAAAGGATTACATGATTGACTTTGTCAAATGCCTTTGCGAAGTCTGTGTAAATGGAGTCTTTTATTTATGACTAGTTATACGGAAGTTTGAGATGAATTTTTGTCCAACCCACGAATTCAAATAATTGAATTACTATTCATGATTTTTATTTCCTTCATCATAGAGTTCAAAAGTCAAACAGTCTGTATTGAGGTGTAAGTGGTTCATCAACATCTTTGAACCAAAGTCAATCTCACCCGCCTGTGATGCACCCTTCTGACTGACAAACGAGGCTGAGGCGAAAAGAGAAGTAGGACATAGAGTATTTTAAGCTACCGGGGAAGTACCTCCACCGCACAGAATACCGCGACTCCATGTGAAAGAAGTCGAGGGCAACCACTAATAAATGAACATAGAACAAAATCGAAATAACAAGCATTTCATACGTAAATAGAAAGGAACAGAACTAAAATATAACGAGATAGACAGAGACGCGTACATATGAGAGAATTTCAAAGGAATTTGCCAATTTAAATATTTCAGCTCTATGCAATCCGTATAAAATGAAATCGCGGTAACGGTATGTACACTGAATAATTTCACTTAGCATATCATGTATGTTACATAATATCTTTATTATTGCCTGACGTTTCGACCAGGGGCCTTACCGGCGAAGCTGAAACCAATTGCCATCGGATTTTTTGGTTCCGAAAATTGGTCTAAAGGTTAAAGTTTTTGACAAACAACTTTAGCTAATTTATTGATATTTAAATAGTTGTCTTGGTCAACTTGCCAGAATATAATAAATATTTTTGAAAAATTGATTTTTTTAATAATAATAATTTAATTAAATATATAAACACCAAACTGTTACCAAAGAATTGTTATTTGGCTGTGGTATTCACCAGTATTTTGTCAGTGGTAGTGGAGGCCACGTATGGGACGACGAGCTCAAAAAAGTGGCTGGTAGCGGTTCGATGCAGAAAGCGGAGGATCGCATATGGTGGAAATCATTCGTAAAGGCATATATCCAGCAGTGGGTATATGTATAGACTGATAATGAATGATATGGTATTCTGTGAGGTGATACTTCACAGAATACCATAGCAGCATATGCTGTGCTGCCTTACCTCTCCTTTGCCAGAACTTCGTTAGTTAGTCAACAGGGTCTACAACATACAGGTGCGGTTGGCTTTGGCTTAAAGAAGGTGGTAAACTTACACCCCAAAACAGTTCCAACTATAATTAATACAATAAAAATAACTATAATTTTAAACATAATTTAAAATGGGTCACTTCTGCACACAGCATTAATCAATTGCATTGGAAATTAGCAATAATTAAAATTATTATTAATGACCCACTGGATCACGGCCAAAGGGGAAGTATCTCCATAGCTCCACTACCCAGTAGCCCACTGTATTGTTTACCAATTATTAACTCTATGCCCCTCGTGATAAAGTATATTTTCATCTAAACCTTCTACTTTGTAACTTGTAACAGATTGCATAAACCGATTCAATGTTAAGAACTGTTGCTATAATTTTATTGTAATTAATTCGAATTAACAGCTGTTGTCGAAATACAGGGTTTCATACAAAATTTAACTTACAGTTTAACTATAAGTCAACTTATTAACTAATAAACAGAATGAGTTGCCGTGTGTTTTCCGGCAGACTAGAATATAATCACTCCGTCTCTTCCCGTGGATGTCGTACAAGGCGACTAACGGAAATACATTATAAAACATCGATCAGGCCGCCCCAACCCGTCTGGCCAGCCGAGTGTAGGCCAAATCCTCCTTCTGTCTGGGACGGACGAGAGAGGGTCGTGCTCCTGTAGTGGAGACTAAATTGACTTGATGATGAAACAGAATGAATGAATGAATGAGTGAACGAGTGAACGAGGGAATGAGTGCACGAGTGAATGAGTGAATGAATGAAGGAGGGAATGAATTTTTTTTATACTACGTCGGGTGGCAGACAAGCATACGGCCCGCCTGATGTAAAGCGGTCACCGTAGTCATATTATATAGAATGAAAAGTTTATTACATTACTATTAACACAGCCACTTACATAAGTATACAACACAAAAAATCATTGTATGTAGTAAAGAAACACGTTTGTCTAAAACTCAACATTGTCAGGTGTGTTCACATGCCTAATTTAAAAGGATTTCACTCAGTAGAAACCACGGCGTGAGCCAGCCACTGATTTTCAGTGAAAACTATCAGTCAAATATGGGATACGGGCGGTCTAAACTAAGATGTTATTATATATCTACTATAGATGTGTTTTAGGTGCCTCTATTATGGCAAGAAGAAAATAAGGTTCACACAGTCACGCGCCAGTTACCGTCACAGCCTCAGCAAGACGTTAGCGCTAATTAAAACAAATGAAAAGTTGTACCTTATTAGGAATGATGTACATTTTATTTAACTTTAAAACGAGATAGAAGAAGACGAGATTTGTTTCCGTTCATTATACATACATCTCGCTGTACTTCACTTGACGTCGCATGTGGTGATAAATGTATGAAGACACATCTCGTCTCCGCTTTGGTGGAGTCCGGACCTAAGCGCCGCGTGTCGAGAGGGCTCTGATCTCGGCTTAGGGCGTCACGTGCACAGAAAGCTGGCAATTAGTATGCTTCTTCTTTTATGTTACGAATAGGTGTAACAAGTATCAAAAAATCTAAAAAAGTTTCTTATGCTAAATAATAGTAGTTTATGAAACTGTTGCATAATAAAGGTTATTAAAATACGAGTGTGAGTTTATAACATGAGCCGAAGGCGAATGCAAAGATCAAAGTTGCAATGTAATTGCATTGCAACCTGTTTAAAATACCTGTATCCAGGGCTGAAGCAGTATCGAAATGGAAAAAAAGTTATTTTTCGATACAGTTGTCCATACGACAACAGTATCGAAAAATAACTTTTTAAATTTATTTTGATAGCTTGTGCGTAAAGACTGTCATTATGATACTGTGTTTAGTTTTTTAATGTGTAAATTTCAGTATGAGATTAGATAAAAAATATTATATAATTCGCCAGTTAAAATTATCAGCTAACAATGTTTTTCAGTAGGTACATTTTTTTTTTATTAAACAACCCTAATTAAAGAAAATTTTAGGATATGAGTGCCTTCCCAACCCTCAGTTGAGCAGCGTGGTCTAAACGCCTTCCCAAGGGATTCCCGTACCCCATCTCATCGGTGTCATGTCCCCATCGGGGCCGTGTCCCAGCGGTGGTGATGATTCAGAGCGAACGACGACGAAATACCTCGCATGTTTAGAGCCAAAGTCCATGTATTTGAGGTGTACACTGTCGTTATACAAATAATACTATGATCATAGAGATGAACCGCATATTGAGCCTTGGGGTATTATCTAAAGTACCTGACAAAATGCTCAACCAAAAAAAAACAATGTCCCCAATATTATTTTTTCGTGTAATTTAGGTTACCAGACGAGATGCTGCGCTAGCAGCTGCGGTGCTAGCGCTCGAATAATGCTCCTTGCGTCCTAATATGAGCGTCTACGGTAATAACAAAGTAGATCGATGGCGTCGTAAGTCGTTGCACCTGACAGTCTCATGGAACACGCAAGTTAAGCAACGTCTATGAATGTGTTTATTTATCTCTAGCTCCTCCGTACTTCGAAAGGCACGTTAAGGCGTCGGTCCCGGCTGTTGTCATTAGATGAAAATCGTTAATACAAGTGAGTGGTCTTAAGGCGGCTTGAATACACTGGCCTCCGACAACCAGTAGTTGTTCAGCGTGGTGGAGTACGCTCTAAACCCCTTCTATTGAGGGGAGATCCATATCCCAGCAGTGGGATGAATAAGGGTTGCCCACAACGTCATCAGGAGGGAAATACGCTTGTCTGTCATCCATTATCGCATAAAAAGTTTTCCCAATTTAGAATTCCCTAATTACGACCAAAAACCAGGCATTTATTGGGAATTTATTTATTTCCTTACATTCAAAGCTAGGACTGGGGAAATACCTCCACCTCACTTTGTTGTGTTCCTGCGAGTGAGTGAGGTCACCAGAAAGAAAGAAAGTAAAGAAGCTGGTAACGGATCGTCGACCCCTTGGTGTCGCTGATCTCCATGGGCGGTTGTGACTGCTTTCCATCAGGTGGTCCACATGCTCGTTTGCCCCCCTCTCACATAAAAAAAAACATATTGGGAATGGACAGGAAGCGGTGCAGGCGCACCATTCACTCCAGATGTAACCCTAACCACCACGACCTAGTGACCACGATCCTCAGAAACGTGGGAACGACTATAAATTGATTGAGATTGGGATTGATTGAGATTGGGATTGATTAAAATTAGGAATTAATCCTAAATGACCGGCATTGTGTCCGTCACTAATCATGCACATTTTTTTTGTGAGAGGGGGGCAAACGAACATGTGTGTCACCTGCTGGAAAGCAATCATCACCGCCCATGGAAATCAGCTACGCCAAGAGGCCGCCGATCCGTTGCCAGCCTTTTAATGGAAATAAAGACTCTTTTGTGCACGAAATAATGTGTGAAATAAAGTTATCTCATATTTCATCCACCCGTGAACTTTCAAATAATTGCAACACTCCCGGACTTTATTGCACTGTGAATTTCTAGTACATTCAACTATTTATCATCCTCATAGGAAAATAGAACTAAATTATTGTTCTCAAAGGAATGCATTGCAACTTTTCGCAGACGTTTTGTCATTAGGGATTGGACTACATCTTTTTATAGCGGAAGGTATTTGATCTAATAATATTGATATACGTAACAAGCAGATACATAACAATGCACTAGAATATTAATATACGAGTTCGGTGGTCGAGTTGTTAGCAACGACTTCCAGTGTTCGATCCCCGCACAAGAAAATATTTGTGTGCATAAACATGTCTGTTTGTCATGGTCTGGGTATTTTCTATGTATTATATGTATTTATTCACAGAAAAAATGTATACTATAAACTAGATAACTGATACATAACTAAATAACTGTTATAATACTTAATATTATATCAGTTATCTAGTACTCATAGTACAAGCTTTGCTTAGTTTGAGGTTTGGGACTAGATGTAGTTTTCCAGGTGTAATTTGTACAGGAATGCACACAAATGTTTGTCTTCGGTGGGGATCGAACGCGCGGAGTCAAAGTAACCATCGCTAGCCATTTGGGCACCAGGCTCATCGAAAGAGTTTGAGAAGTACCCAAATGGACATAAATATAGTAAATAATTGATTTACCCTTTGATGGCGATGCGGAAGAATTTTTTGATGCTATTTAGATATTATATTTTATTAATTTTAATTAGTTTTTGTTATTTCCGTTTCTTTTTTTGTTTGTATATATAGTTAGTCATATTTAGTATTTATTTTAATTGTATATATATATATTTTTTTTATTTTTTTTTTTTATTGATTTAGTATTATGCCAATATATTAAAACTTCAAACTTTTAAAGCTTGGCTGTGATTACTTGCCATCAGGTGTCTATCATGTTGATTTGCCCCCCTCTTTAATATTTCGGTAAAGATTTAAAAAAGCAATGTCGACAGAAGCTCTGTGTCATTCTCGGTACTTTCTATATCATCATCATCATCAGCCTGTATCTATCTACCCACTGGTGGATATAAGCCTTCCCCAATGCTTTCCACCAGATACGATCCTCCGCCTTCCGCATCCAGCCGCTTTCTTAAGGTCATCGGACCATCTAGAACAATGAGAATAAACTAGAATGAGGGCGCCCAACACTTCGTCGTCCTACGCGCGGCCTCCTCCATAATACCTTCCTCCCCCATCTGCCCTCACTTACTCGGAAGATGTGACCGACCCATTGCTACTTCAGCTTGATAATTCTGAAGGCTATGTCGACAAACGATCAAATTATAGTCAAAGTCAAAATTCTTTATTCTGTGGGCCCTCGCGGGCACTTAGACACGTCTTTTACAATTAGGTATATTTTTTTATCTACCAGCATTTCGGAATGACCATTGACGAGAAGAAATGCCGAAAGAAACTCTGTCAATATATATTATATATATAAATAAATAATATATAACTAAATAAATATTTCTGATATATTATAAATTATTATATATTCTGATATATTATATAAATAAATAAATATTTCTGGACAATTTACACAGCGCCATCTAGCCCCAAATTAAGTACAAAGCTTGTACTATGGGTACTAGACACCTGATAAATGTACTTAAATACATTTTTTTTGTAAATACATACTAATAATACATAGAAAACGTCCAGACATATTTTTACTACATACATATTTTTTCAGACCAAGACCAGTTTTTCAGACCAGTTATGTTCTAGTGATATTTTAATCTACAAGTTAACCATTTCTACAAACAAATTGTAAAATGAGCCCTTGGGACAACCTACCGAGGTACATTAATAACCATAGGTAGCCTGAATAAATACTACTGAAAATTACAAATTGTAGAGTTCTAACAAAGGAATGTAGTAGGTCAGTATCAATTTTTACCCAAGTACGTTGAAGTCAAAAGGAAGGGTTATGATTTTAACAGTCTATTTATCAAATCAAAATTTTAGCCAAATAATAATTCCCTTGAGTTCCTGCGAGTGAGTGAGATCACCAGAAAGGAAGGAGATGGTGCGTTGCTAGCGGGGCTGCGGCGCGCGAGCAAATATTTCATGTTGCGAGCGTTAATATGGCTACGGTAACCGCTTCTTGTTTGTCATCCGACGTAGTATAAAAAAAAATCAATATATAACTGTCAATCCGTTTCGTCGAGAGCATATGATAGAAAGCGAAGGCGTAGGAGTGTTTGTAGCTAGCCCAGAAGTGGGAGAGACCATCAATGAAGTACAAAGGACATAGAAATAAAAAAATTGTTGGTAGTCAAGAATTGCTTACGGCACGAAAAAGCCTTACAGCAAAGTGCCGTGCTCCCGCGATTCAGCCCCCTTATCACCATCTCTTATTGCTATTCAATAACTGAATAGAATGCTTATACATACCAATAAATAAGCGACTCTATTTCAAATGAAATAGAGTCGCTTATTCATTGGTATGATTAAGCAATCTATTCAATTATTGAATCACGTTAAGAGATGGTGGTAAGGGGGCTGCTCATGTTACCGTGAGGTCGTCAGAACCATGGGAGTTGGAGGGTTTGTCTGTATGTCATAGGGCTTTATGACATGATTTTGCATATATGAGATGTGGATATGCATTGTGCTAGTATAAATTAGATAACAGATGTATATATCTTATATATAAAAATGAATTGCTTTTTGTTAGTCTCGCAAAAACTCGAGAACGGCCAGGCCGATTTAGCTGATTTTGATTTTGAAATGTTTGTCTTAGCCCAGGGAAGGTTTAAACGGTGAGAAATTTTGGAAAAAAATCAAGAAAGATAGTGAAAACAACAATTTTAATTTCCCATACAAAGTGTTCCTACTATAGTCGAATGTCATAACAGCAAAGATGGCGAACCTACCTATCAATAGTGTCATTGTCACAAAGAATCGACGTCATATTTGTTGGTTGTCAAATATGACTTTCTCAGAAGTGACATAGAAATGACACAATACTAATAGACATCAAGAAAGGAGTTGAGAGAACATCACGATCGCCATAAAGAAGAATTGAATTGAATTGAAAGGAGTTGAAATATGTAGTGACTGTTTATGGTAAATCATGCTTTGTACAATACTTATTAATAAATAATAGAAATTTGTAAATTTCATAAACACTCGGATTGTAAATTACAAAAATGATTGCAAAAAATGTAACCAGTGTCAGCAATGCGAATAGAACAGAAAATGGGGGCTGAACGCAGAACAAGGTTTGTGGATTCACATAGAGTTGTATAACTTTGCATATGGTAAGACCTACATCACATTATATAGGTCTGTCATGTTAACCAAGGTGATACCTATTACAAAATAAAACGGATCCTCATTTTTTTCTGAAGTACCTAAATCTGTAATTTTAATATAATCATATTTTATCATTTAGTCATAAATTTATTTGGCAAGAACTTTCTTTACTGAAGGCTAAAGGGCTGCCAGGTTTTTATATCGACATCATCCGAGACATGTGCCGAAATTCCAAATACATAGTTTAGACCTCTGTCGGAGAGGAGAGACAAAATTCTCATTAACGTCGGTGTCCTCCAGCGATCAGTCTTAGTCTGTTTTTGTTTATATTAGGCATATTCTTATATATTAGACATTTGTGGTTTCTTATATATTAGACGAATTGTCATGTAGTATCATGGATCCACATGGACCAGGGGGCTTACCGCCGAAGCCGAAGCCGATTACCATCGAATATTTTGATTCCAAAAATAGGTCTTACGTTTAAGTTACGTTTAAGCATATTCAGCTTAGTCCGTTGAGCTCCAGAATTACTGTCAGTTAAGCTAAACACAAGTATCTTACTTCTAAGTCGAAGTTTGATTTTCGTGATCAGAAACGCTGGTGGGGATCGTCTTCAGCTTAGCCGGTAGGTGTCCATGTATGCTGATATAATTGCACTGGCGGATGCGGATAGAGGGCAGTTGGTGCGATGAGTGAATTAATGGAAGAGGTCACTTGAGAACTATGGCCTGAATCCGAATACGGGAAAGATCGAGTACCTGGGCTGCAAAACAACAGATCCCCGAACGACCGTGCACATAAGGATATGATCGAATGCACGGACAGTTTAAGTACTTGGGTTCTGTTCTTCGATCATCGGATAGCATCGACTGCGAGATTTCTTTCTTGGACTAAGTGGCTTGAGGTAACCAGTGACATCTGTGACTCCGAAATTTCGTCAAGTTGAAAGGACAAATATATAAATCCAAGATTAGACCATTTTATAAGTTAGTAAAAAATCGTCAATACTTGAGCGACACGTACAGGTGTTGTCATAGAAAAAGTCGTAGTATGAGGCGCAGGTCACTTGAGAATACGGGAAAGACTTGGGCTGCAAAACAACAGATCCCACGACCGTGCACTTAAGGATATGATCGAATGCACGGACGGTTTAAGTACTTGGGATCTGTTCTTCGATCATCGGATAGAATCGACTGCGAGATTTCAGTAGATTGGACTAAGTGGCTTGAGGTAACCAGTGACATCTGTGACTCCGAAATTTCGTCAAGTTGAAAGGACAAATATATAAATCCAAGATTAGACCATTTTATAAGTTAGTAAAAAATCATCAATACTTGAGCGACACGTACAGGTGTTGTCTTTCATGGAGTTGAATATGCTGCGCAGTATGCGCGAAGTTTCGTAGAAGGACCGCGTCAGGAATTCTCGGACATGGCAAGCAAACTGCAAGAGAGTCATTTAAGCTGGTATTGTCAAATTGGAATGCACACAGGGCCTACCCTGTGTGCCCGAACCTGGAGGATGTGCCAAGAAGATCTTAAAGAGACAGATCTTAGATCGTAACTATATATTTATTAAGTAGATAGATGTAGGTGAAACAAAGTTCACCGGGGTCATCTAGTATATATATATATATTATTATTATTTTTAGTTAAAGCTCTATGTTGTCATGCACTGTACTAATTAGCAAACCCACGTCAATCTTCCTCATCAAGCATGCTATGGTTGACTGGCAGAAATCCCTGCATGAGATAGTTCACCATTGTATATGACATTTCTTCTGTATCTTCTATATGTATGTTTTAGTACAGTAAAACTACACTACACAAACGAACACTATGTACTAAAATGACAAGCGTAAATAAAAAAAATATTAAACTTCCGAACCAAAAGATAAATAGTTAATTGATTCAGGTGTTATTTTGAAGTCAAATTTACAGGCAATTTGATCTACACTACTTTGCGTGCTTCCACCACCAATTAAATAAAAAATAATTAGTAGTTTGCATGAGCTAATTGGTGGCGGAAGCACGCAAAGTAGTGCAGATCAAATTGCCTGCAAAAGATAAGTCACTCTCTTGTTCCATCACCAAACCCTGATCACCATTATACACCACATATGACCTACCTATAATATGACCATTGGGATCATTACAATGAGCCCAAACAATATATCTCTGCTGTAAGTTGATAAAGAGTTGGGATCCGGCAGATTTCTGGTGATGCTGTAGCCTCTGATCAAGCTTATATTTTTTTTACAATATTATGGAAGGTGATCGTATCCCATCATAAAATAGAAAATAGCTGTTAATATATTTTTTTTTTTATACAACGTAGGGTGGCAGACAAGCATACGGCCCGCCTGATGTGAAGCGGTTACCGTAGCCATATTAACGCTTGCAACATAAAATATTGCTCGCGCGCCGCCACCCCCGCTGCCAACGCAGCATCTCCTTCCGTTCTTTCTGGTGACCTCACTCACTCGCAGGAACACAACAACCCTCGAGAGAATTGTTATTTGGCTGCGGTATTCTGTGAGGTGGAGGTACATTCCCCAGTCGGGTAGCTTACAATTACGCTCCCTACCTCTCTTTTCGCCAGAGCTTCGTTTGTCAGTCAGCAGGGTGCACCGCGTGCAGGTGAAGTTGGCTTTGGTTCAAAGATGTTGATGAACCACTTACACCCCGAGATATAATATTCAAACGGCTGGATAAATTTTCTTGTATATTTTTTATAATACATATAAGAGGGGAGCAAACGAGTTTCTCTTTCCACCAGGTGACCCACACGGCTCACCTGGTAGAAAGCAATCACCACCGTCCATGGACATCAGGTTCAAAGGTTCGGTGATCCGTTGCCAATCTTATAATGGAAATATAATAAATATAGTTATGAACCATATGTCATATTTAAAAAAAAACGCCCCATCAAAATCGGCCGTATAGTGTAGAGTTAAAAAATTTAGGGGAACCATTTCAGAAACAATTTTTTTTTGTTTTTTTTGCTCCCTATTTCAGAAATTCTCAACAAGCGAGTAATGCTCCTGGTGTTGCACGCTTCCATATGTTGCGGTAATTGTTTTCCATCGTGCGGACGGTACGCTTCTTTACCACTATACTACTATAATTACCATGTAGGATTATGTATGTAGGTGTTTTATTATATTTTACAAACCACAATCGTGTTTGCCATCACTTCCAATAGGTGACTGGTAGAGAATGCAATTTAGCGTTAAGTTCACAGTTTATAGGTCTCAATATATTGTAGTCAATAGAGTTATTAATAAATATAAAGTGTTGAAAGTATATAAGAATATAGTAGTACGGGATTCTTAATATGCGAGCCCGCTAGCAGTTATTTGGTTTAAAAGATCTGGGGACCTACCAGGGAGGCCGATTACGATCGAATATTTTGATTCGAAAAATAAATCAAATCAAATCAAAATATCTTTATTACTTGGACTTTATAAAACACTTAGAAACGTCATACAAATTAAATATAAGAACATGTATCTAAATCATTACTACTCTAAATCCACAGAGCTTAGATTCACTTTCATGACACTATGTTGAATGTGAAAGTGAATTTAAGTGCCAGTTCCGGCGACGGGGTTTCTTGAGAAGAACTGGCAAGAAACTCAAGGCCGACTCTTTTAATTGCCAATATCGTTACATAATAATAGGTTAATATGTTTTACGTTTAAGTTATTGATAAACATCTTCAGCTAAGCTAAACACAAGTACCATAAATCTGAGTTAAAGTTTGATTATTGCTATCAAAAACCCGATGGTAATCGGCTTCAGCTTACCCAAAAGTGTTCCAGGATGTAAACAATTTTCACCAAATTTTAAGTTCATATTCACTAAACAATATCTCTAATAGATAATGTATATTACAATATATAGGATTTAATTAGTTTTTTTTTTTTTCATATAGTCGTCCGTTAAAATGGGTGAAATGCAGAATATTCTCCATAGCTATTGGAATGCGAATTGAATAAATAACTTCCACCGTTACCCTTAATAATTATTACTAATTCACGATTAATCCCGCATTCCCTTCATAGCAAATTGTCCGTTTATTTTGCGAACAAATTCCATCCCTATTACAACCCAATAACAAAGGACGTCGAGGAAATTTTCTCAAGAAAAATCACCCCGCGAATACCTCACACCTAATTGAGGATATTTCAAGATTAATGCTCATTACGTGCTCACTCACCTGATGCCACCAACGTTTAAAATAATCCTATTCTCCCCATCCATTTCTCACTAAGGTTTTTCACATTTCAATACTGACATTTGAATTTCACAGCACTATATGCAGATCACAGAATTTTTTCACTCCAACATCAAACACGATACAATGCAACAGCACACACGATTTGTTGACGTTTTTTACGCGAAACCGAGGCGGTTCGAACGCGTTTAGACGTCCTGGCGAGGCGGACGCCTACTCTCGACTGGACCGGGATGGAGATGAGATTCAAGAGGGGTCGAACCACCCCCCACCTGTGGCCTGCACGCACTGCAGTCGACCCCTTTGCGCCTTTCAAGTTTATGATTAAGCGCTTTTCAGTTTTTCATTAAAAATGTGAATAGGTGCCAGCTCTAGGGTTTAATTGATTTTTAATCTTCATATTTCATCATGAATGTGGAATATATATATTGCGGAAAGGATTACAAGATTACTTGGTCGTAGAGCCAGTCTGAAGGGCCTAACGGCACAAAAGATCACTACGCACAAAAAGATCGCTTGTTGTAGGTATTGTATTCAACTGTATAATAAACTGCCTGAAACAGTCCTTTATCTACTTAAAAATATATTTAAGGAACAATTCAAACCTGCTCTAAGTAAAAAGAATTAGCTGATGAATATGTGACCGACAAAGATGTTGAAAAAAGAGGGATTTAAATATGAAATTGCCGTTTTAACATACTGGACACTTTGACTTAAAATTAAAGTTGTAAGATTATAAAGTAAAATTTGTGTGAAAAACGATGAATTTGATTGTTGGGCATACAAATGTATTTCATTTCATTTTTAAAGTAAATATGGATACATAACTTGCGTAATATTTCCCTCTGTCCCGTATGCCTATAAAATACAAATCTTTTTTTAGGGTTAGGATTTTTTGCGATTTTTTGTCTATTATAAGTTAACAATTCGTGTAACGGCATCTCATAAAACTAAGCTTATAACATGAAGTAGCAGGCAGTTAATTCGTATGTTTTGTGATTGCTGAGAAAAGATTAAATCCCTGTCTTGAAATCGTCAAGCCCTCGTTAATTGTTCGGTGGTATTGTGCAAATGGATTTCTGTTGAAACGCTGAGTAGATTAGAATATGGAATTAACGTTGCCTAACGACGTATTAAGAGATTTAGATAATGATCCAAGACATGTATTTTGACTAATGTTACATAATCTGAAGCTTCTTGACTCTAGCGCATTATTAGACATGTATATAATTTCATTTCATTAATACTCGTATTACCCACTACAAGGCTTCTTCCATCGCACAGTGGTCCGGATTTTGGATATGGTGGACTTAGAACCCAAGATCAGTATTTCTGGCTGAAAAAATTCATACGGACAATTAAGTGAACGCTCATCAACGTTTGTTCTAGCGGTTTTCAAGAAATTGTTTAATTTAGCGAAAAAAAATTATTGAAAAAAAAAATGTATGGAGCAAATCGGAAATTATTCTTTTTCTCAAAACGTTTAAAAGTGTTAGCAATGAAACCTATTGTAAACTATTGTATTACATTTATTTGTTAAATTTACAAAGAAATTTTTTGCTTGTACTTGCAGTCTTGGAGTTTATACAGGGTTTAACTTAAAATATTTAATTTAAAAAAATAACATGAAATATATATTGTTTTAGTCTGTTAAGTGGTTTCGGGAAAGTAAAATACTAAGAAAAAATTTATTATATGCACACAAACATCAATTTAGAAAAATACATATAACTTAATTTCATAATGATGTTTTACTTCTTGGTTATTAGCGTTGTTACAGAAAGCGCAGTTAGTGACGGAATGACGCATTACCTGCTAATATTCCCCTCCCCCATTCCCAAATATTGCTATCTCTCTCTCTCTTTCACTCCTTTAATCCCTTGCTAGTTGCGCGCTTATGAATCAAATAAAACAGACGGGAGCTCATGTTGACGCGTCATTAGACATTCAACCCTTGAAGAGTCAACCTACCATAAATAATAACATACCTGAAAATTGTAAAGTGAAGAATTTACCTACTCAATCATGGCTGGATTTGGTACTAACCTGGACATTTACTTGTTTCTGCGAAAAGGGGACCTCAAGGACTACAAACGACTTCATCAAGCAATTTTGGATTGCGTTATGCTTGAAGAAGTTGCGCAAGAAGATTCTGAAAAAATATTGAATTTTGCAAGATCTTTCACTGTGAACTTAAATCGTCGATGGGTCGAAGCACATAGGATACAAAAAACATTCATGAAGAAGCATATGAACTGGTTAGAAACAAGAAATAAGTGGCCAGAATGTGAATCTGTAAATCTCACCGAAGTTTTTGAAGGGATCGAGAATTTGGACCCTCGTTCTACAGAAGAAGAAGCAGCTGTTCTACCCTTTGCATCTACTTCGAAGGCGACTAGTGACGTGAGTACTTCTACAGACATTGCATCAAGGAAGCCATTTGAGGACTTGGGGAATAAGCAAAAGAAAAGGCGATCGAGTACATTACTTGACTATCCGGAAGAGGAACTGACTTTTGCTTTTGTCACAAAGTTTAAGTCTAATGGGAAAGAAGGTCTTGCTCGCATCATCGATCATCTCATGAAGAAACCTGAAAAGATTGAAGCTGTCGAATCACTTTTATCAACAGACGAAAAGAAGAAGACTATGCAGGAAGATCAAGCGTTGGCCTTAACTACTTCATTGGCTCTGTCAAAGTGGAAGTATCTCACTTTACGGTCTGCATTATCACAGCAATTGAAGTTTTCGTCTTACCACAAGTTGTTAGAGGCTAAGAAAAGGTGTTATCCAAATCCCACAGATATGGATATATCAGAAGATACAGTGAAAGTGAAATTACAAGCACTTTTAGACGTGACAACTCGAAGAATCCTGCAAGTCGTTGGTAATGATGTAAATATATGCAGTGGAAACTTGAAGCTAACCTCTAAATGGGGATTCGATGGATCTTCAGCTCAGAGTAACTACAAGCAAAGAAGTGAAATGGCAGAATTCAACGACTCCACTGTGTTCATGACGAGCCTCGTTCCTCTGAAGCTAGCGAGTGGAAATGTTGTTATTTGGAGCAATCCAAACCCATCTTCAACATCTTATTGCAGACCTATTAAATTTCAGTTTGTGAAAGAAACGACTGACTTTGTTAAGCAAGAACAAGCGGAAATGGAGGAAGACATACGAATTTTGACTATTTCAAGTTGCGGAAACTTGGAAGTTACTCATGAGTTGCACATGACAATGATTGATGGGAAGGTGACTACAATTGTTACAGATACTCCATCTGCAGCTACGTGCAATGTTTGTCTTGCAAAACCTAGTGAGATGAATGATCTTTCACAAATGTTTTCAAGACCTGTACGAGAAGATGTATATCAATATGGATTATCAACACTTTATATGTGGATTCGAAGCATAGAGTGTCTTTTACATATTTCGTATAATTTGGATTTCAAAATGTGGAGTGCACGAGGGGACAACAAGAACCTTAAGAAGTTAAGGAAGGATATGTAGTAGTACAATCGGAGTTCAAACAACAAATGGGACTTTTGATTGATGTTGTCAAGCAGGGCTTTGGAACTACGAATGATGGAAACACGTCCAGAAGATTTTTTCGGGAATACGAAAAAAGTGCTCAAATAACGAAGATTGATGCTGATTTGATAAAACACTTCGCAATCATATTGCAAGTGTTATCTTGTGGGAAGGCTGTCAATATCGATTGATTCCGTGAATACTGCAAGAGGACCGTAGAGATCTTTGTACATGACTACCCCTGGTACAATATGCCTTCCAGTGTACACAAAATGTTGATATATGGCGCTGACATATGCAAACATTTCTCTTGTCTTCCTATCGGAATTTTGTCAGAAGTAGCAGGAGAAGCCAGGAATAAGGACTTCCGAAATACCAGAGAGCGCCACACGAGGAAAACGGGAAGAATCCAGAATAATGAAGACATTATGCACAATTTTTTGATATCTTCAGATCCTTATATATCTCATCTGAAACATAAATACACCAATTTTAAATCATCAAGAATGTTTCCAGAAGCTATGCAGTTATTAATACCAGACGAAATAATAGAAGTTGAAGCAGAAGAAGAAATAGACGTTGATGAAGAAGCTCCAGAAAATGCGCCAGATCCTTTGGAATAATTTTTAAATTTTTATTTATATTAATGTGTATGTTATTTTTAGTTTTTTAATTTAGTTACTTTTTTAATTGTATAATTTAAATTTTGTTTACTTGAATTGTTATAATTTATTTTATTGTTAAATAGTTTATGTAGTTAAATGATGTATAATTAGAATTGTTTTTTTTTTTTGTGTTATAACATTTATATGATGTATCATGTATTAGTAATTGACTTATGTTGGATTTTAATTTTGTTTAATAAATGACTATTTAGTTGTAAATTGTATAATTAATTGTATTTGTTGAGATTGAAATGTTAAATTTGCTTATATAATTTTATTATATGTTTTATGTTACCTACTTGTTTTCTTGAACCGAATTGTAATTTTTTCAAAATTAATAATTAAATTAAAATGAAAACGACCTTCAATTATTATACAACCTGTCCCTTTTGATGTCCCATAACTTATTGCACGTAGGTGCTCTACATCACTTATAAAAAATCATAGAACAAACATTGTTCGGGGCGCTATGTAGAGTACGTCCTTTAAATTATAAGACATCGAATATTTTTAACAATTATGTTATTAAATGCTATAAATATGTTTTCTTAGTATTTTACTTTCCCAAACCACTTAACATGCCAAAAAAAAAATATATCTCATGTTATTTTTTTTAAATTAAATATTTTAAGTTAAACCCTGTATAAACGCCAAGACTGCAAATACAAGCAAAAAATTTCTTTGTAAATTTAACAAATAAATGTAATACAATAGTTTACAATAGGTTTCATTGCTAACACTTTTAAACGTTTTGAGAAAAAGAATAATTTCCGATTTGCTCCATACATTTTTTTTTTCAATAATTTGTTTTCGCTAAATTAAACAATTTCATGAAAACCGCTAGAACAAACGTTGATGAGCTTTCACTTAATTGTCCGTATGAATTTTTTCAGTCAGAAATAATGATCTTGGGTTCTAAGTCCACCATATTCAAAATCCGGACCACTGTGCATCGCGTTAAAAAATAGCCTATGTGTTTACGTAATCGATGTTGTCTAACTCTCTGACAACATGGATTATCTCTCTATCTCTATAAAATTTTTAATTTATACCTTGAAGATTTATATTTTTTTCGCGACATAACTTAAAAAATCTAAACTTAATATATACTGTATAGCAACATATCGGAAAAAAAGAACTATACGCCGCCAAGATGACATGGAACTCCATATTATTTTATTTGTTATTAATTTTGTAGTGACTTTGAGTCACTACAATATTAAAAATTAGTAAATACTTTTAGTCACTACAGAATTGAGAGTGAGTGAGTGAAACAAGCGTCAGTGTTTCTTAATATTTGTGTTACTAACACAATAAATGCAGCAGGGTCTCTGCTGGATGAAAAGTCCATATTCACCGGTCTAAAGTATTTGAAAAATTCCGTATTTTCGCCTGTAACTTCGGATATTCATAACAGAGGAAGCCTGGGGGCCTACTAAGCTGAACTACGGACCTACGGAAGCTGAAGTCGATTCCCATTTACTTTTTTGATTGCGAAAATCGAACTTCTGTCTAAATTTGTGATAAGATCTTCGGTTGGCAGTGGGTCCCACTAGTACCCTAGTAGTGGAAGACTAGTGCTTATAGCGATAAGACCGCCTATTGTATTATCTTTTGTTTTATTTTGTGTCTGTATTTTATTTGGTGCAATAAAGCGTTATTGTTTTTTTTTATGTGAGAGGGGGGCAAACGAGCATGTGGGTCACCTGGTGGAAAGCAATCACCACCGCCCATGGAGACCAGCGACACCAAGGGGTCGCCGATCCGTTGCCAGCCTTTTAAGGAAAATGAAAACTCTGTTCTCGAAGGCACCCATGTCATAGTTGTTCGGAAATACCGCTGAGGGAAGTTGATTCCACAGTTTCACTGTTCGTGGTATAAAATGTCTTAGGAAACGTACTGTAGTAGATCGCCAATTATCAAGATGATATGGATGGAATTTTAATTTATGGCGAGTTGTACGATAGTGGAATTCAGCGGCAGGTATCAAATCAAACAGCTCATCGGAGCACTCCCCGTGATATAATTTGTATAGAACGCAAAGAGACGCTACAACTCTGCGTGTAGAGAGCGAGTCCAATCGATCCGAGATCATTGGGTCCCGACGATTCGAGCTGCTCTTCGTTGTATGCGATCAAATGGAGCAAGCAAGTACTGGGGCGCACCGGCCCAGAGATGCGAACAGTACTCCATGTGAGATCGAACCTGGGCTTTGTATAGTTGAAGGCGGTGTCGGGGTGTAAAATACCGCCTGGCTTGTATATTGTATTGTATTGTACCCGTAGGGACGGGGAAGCTTTTTACTATTAGCACAAAATCAAAGAGACGTTTCATTTTTGCAATCAAAGAATGCGATCGTAATCGGCTTCAGGTTAGGCGGTATGGCCCCAGCCCTACCGCCGAAGCTGAAAAGAAAGCCGAAAAAGAAAATCAAACTTCATCTTAGGGGAAGTGGTCATGCTAGGATGTATGACCTTCCTGGATGGACCGAAAGGGATTTATGCTACTTATGTTTAGCTTAGCTTGTTGTAACCCTAGAGCTCTATCGACTTAGTTGAGGATGTAAGTGAAGTGATGTAAGACAATAGCAAAAACGTAAGAATTATTTTTCGAAGCAAAATATTCGTTGGTAATCGCCTTCAACTTCCGCGGTATCCCAGGTTCCAAATAATGATAATAAATCTAATTAAGAAAAACGAAATCTCTTACTACTTATGTTAACAAATAGGAATATCTCTATAAATATTTGTTGGAAGGTGTGATAAAATAATATTGGTCGTTATTCTGATTGTGAAGCCAAGGTTATTGGCGGGGTAAATATTACTTGCGTGACGTCATATCCAAACGCTCATAGTTTCAGTCTGTGTAAATATTTGCCAGCAAACGAGATAAGTCTTCGTCCTGTGAATAATCCTCACTAAAAACGGGTGATCCCACCACACCACCACATTGACCTGATACGTCCAGTGGCTCGAGCTGTACATTGATAGATCAGTCAGTAAGGTTTCATCATCATCATCATCAGGTCATTTTAGTCTCCACTATAGGAGCACGACCCTCTCTCGTCCGTCCTAGACAGAAGGAGGATTTGGCCTACACTCCCCACGCTGGCCAGACGGGTTGGGGAGGCCTGATCGATGTTTTATAATGTATTTCCCTTAGTCGCCTTGTAGCACATCCACGGGAAGAGACGGAGTGATTCTATTCTAGTCTGCCGGAAACCACACGGCCAGTAAGGTTTACCTTTCATCAATCGAAGGGGTTAAACCATACTCCACCACGCTGTTCAACTATGGCATAGTTGAACAGCGTGGTGGAGTATGGTTACGAGACCAGTATTTTAAGCCGCCTAAACGCCACTGACTTGGCTTAACGACTGCCATCTAACGACAACAACGGGCACCGACGAGTTACCTTGCCTTTCGAAGCACGGAGGAGCTCAAGTAAAATAAACCCATCCATGTACGGAGTACTTTTAATGTTGCTTAACTTGCGTTTTCGATTTGACTGACACGGGCAACAACGCTCCTCTATTTATTCCTCTGCAGAAGACATACAAATGTTTGATTTGCTTAAATTGATACGGGTTGTAACTTCGGCAGGCATGTTTCATGCATAGACTTCATGCATATGCATTGCATTGATTGACTACGCACATGGAATGTTACAATAGTGTTACCACAGAGTAAAATAACAGTATAAGATAATACAAAGTTCAGGGTCTTTTTTTCTTGCAAAACTATGAAATTAAACTAAAATACGCATTATCATCAAATATAATTATGTACTTTAGTGTGACATGTGATCCTTTGGGCTTTTAAAATTAAAAGCATTTTCGAATACGGAAGACGGCATTTTTATCTATTTCAATCAATTGTCTTAAACGTCAGTTTCGTCGGCATGCTTGTGCGAACTAATTACGAGGTGAGTCAATTGGTTCACTTTTGTGGTGCACGTTTTTAGGGTTCCGTACACAAAGGGTAAAAAGGAACCCTATTACTAAGGCTCCGCTGTCCGTCCGTCCGCCTGTCACCAGGCTGTATCTCATGAACCGTGATAGTTAGACAGTTGAAATTTTCACAGATGATGTATTTCTGTTGCCGCTATAACAACAAATACTAAAAAATATAATAAATTAAATATTTTTGCTCGTTTTTGCTCGCAATTTATTATGGCAATAGGTAGACGTTTGAAATACTCACAGAATATTGAGTTGTATATTTACTTTAAAAATAAATAATTAAATAAATATAAGATAAATATTTAAATGGGCTCCCATTAGGGATTGCAATCCGGAAAACCGGATCCGGTAATCTGGCGGATCCGGCATTATTAAACGGTTACCGGATCCGGTACTAATATACCGGATCCGTACTACGGATCCGGTGCTAGCAATTTTTGGCAAAATAATAGATTTCTGCATGAGTAGGTACTTTAAATGCATTGCGCGTGGTGTCACAATTAACACTATTTATTTTCTAAGGTCCTTTTTTCAAAATAAAAATGATTTTCATATAATATACCTATAATGAATATTAAGACAATTATTACTTAAAATTCTACTTAAAATAATTATTTATCGTAAGCTGATTAAACTAAAGAGTTGTAATTATAAAACAAACTCATTATTGTGATAATTGTGCCATTCTTTAGACAGATTCATCAAATCATGATGGTGTATGTCATAAATATAAGACTTGTTTGTTAGCATTCTCAAATACTTTAATGATTATTGTGAACTCATCTCAGTAAATTACGTAAGGTTAATTATATTAGATTTTATAAAGTTACTTACTAAAATAATGGATCTATCTGTGAAAGTGAAATCTAGGAAGACTGAGCTATTCGTTAGTCGTTACATCGTTAAAATTTTACTGGTTACCTATACTACTAGATTTTAATTGTTTGCTCGTTGTCTAATCTTACCATTAGATTAGAAATAAAATTGATTTTATATATTTTTAATAAACTACCTATATAAAGTATGTACATGACACTTGATTCACTTACTAACAGTTCATTTTGAATTGAAAAGCGAAAATCATTCTGATTTGATCAATCCCGTATCCCGGATCCGACCCGATTCCCATCCGGCCGGATCCGGTCGGATCCGGCCGGATCGATGGGAATCGGGTCGGATCCGGCCGGACTGAAAATGATGCCGGATTGCAATCCCTAGCTCCCATACAACAAACTTTTTTGCCGTTTTTATAGATAATGGTACGGAACCCTTCGTGCGCGAGTCCGACTCGCACTTGGCCGGTTTTTGACGATTATGCTTGGGCCGCACTCATCGCGATAACATTCGGGCGATAAATTTCGTATTCGGTCTACGGCGAATCTTCGCGGCCACATAATGCGCGTTGTAAAGTTTATCGCGATGTACGAACGCAAAAAACAACATGGACGCCGCGGTTACTCTGTACCTATATACCATATGTATATGGCAGCAAATAATTATTTTTACATTTATGTCATCTAAAAAATAAATTAAAAGCAAGAAAAAGGAGAAAAAAAAATATCGTTACTCCAATTCATGTAATTCAATTCAGCTATATTATACACTGTAATTACATTTAACACGTCCGCTAGGAACGATGGGTGCGGGCTGACTGAACTGAATTACTGAAGTGAGGCCGAGCAAGCGAAGTTCATCGCGATAAAACCCTTTGATGTGCGAGAGTTTACCGACAGCGGAGCGATGTGCCCGAAGCTTCGCCCGAAGTGTCGAAGTATGCGCGAATATTTGGCTACATACATCGCGATAACCCGAATATACGCGTTATCGCGATGAGTGCGGCCTAAGCATTAGTGACATATCTATAGAAATATCATATCGTTGTCCTAGGATATAAAACCGTCTACAGATTGAAACATAGAAGAAAGTCTATGGATTCTCTTTTGAAATACGGTTCGTACTCTTAAAAAAGTTATATAGATATTGTTCATTCTTAATAATTAGAGGAGCTCGATGGCGTCGATGTGCGTGTCAGTCTAATCGAACACGCAAGTTAAGCAACGTCGACCGTAGCTATTCCATAGATGGGTTTATTTATATCGAGCTCTTCTGTGCTTCAGAGGGCACGTTAAGCCGTCGGTCCCGGCAGTTGTCGTTAGATGACAGTCGTTAAGCCAAGTCAGTGGCCTTTAAATGGGTTGAAAACACTGGCCTCCACCAACCAGCAGTTGTGCAGTGTAGTGGAAGTTTGCTCTAAAGTTTAGAGGATGCTTCCACCACACTGCTTATTAAGTTTGCTTTTAGGGGTTAAGAGTCTAAACCCCTTCGATTGAGGGGAGATCCTTATTCCAACAGTATTCCAACGTGACGTTTATTCTTAATAGAGATACGAAAGAAAACATTCTCTCCATTTGCAAACGCTCCTAAAACTTTACGCCCTATTTTCAAAGGGCCTTAAATAAATCAAAGTCAATATAGACTAACAAAGGCGACCATAAACGAGATTGCCACCGAATGGACTCATAGTCGTAACCCATCCTGATAACTTTTCACTAAAACACCAACGCCCGTGGGACTGGGCCGTAGTTACGACGTATTTATGGATGCCCATGGACATATCCCGGGATTTAGGGTGGTAACGTTCGGCCTAGATAACACAATTTGTCAGTTTTAAGATATAATGTTGACGAAGCCGGTCAAGTGGTTAACTATGGCGTCGAGGACAAGTGTAAAGTTTTTATGTAATAAATAAAATTGGCCGTGTGGTTTCCGGCAGACTTTCTAGTCATATTGCTCGTGGATGTCGTTCAAGGCGACTAAGGGAAATACATTATCAAATATCGATCAGGCCTCCCCAACCCGTTTGGCCAGCGTGGGGAGTGTAGGCCAAATCCTCCTTCCGTCTAGGACGGACGCGAGAGCGTCGTGCTCCTGTAGTGGAGACTAAAATGACCTGATGATGAAATAAAATAATCCTCTCCTAGTCAGTCGTTCACTCTTGACAGAGTGGCCGTGGTTTCATGATGATGCGTCTCTGGATCGTCACCTCCACTTGTTGCGGTCTTCAGCTGGAACACTGGACTAATATATAGTGTTTTGTGTAGCAGCTTTTATTATATCTGTCCAACGCGCAGGTGATCAACCTCTGGACCGCATGCCCTCCACTTGTCCCTGGACAATGAGTCGTTCGAGTATGGTCACCAGAAATGAGAGAGATGCTACGTTGGCAGCGGAGGTGGCGGCGCGCGAGCGATATTTTATGATGCGAGCGTTAATATAGCTACGTTAACCGCTTCATTATGCGGACCGTACGCTTGTCTGCCACCCGACGTAGTAAAAAACAAACGAAAATTAATACAAAATACGCAACCACGTTTCAATATAAATTTTGACGAGCTCGGTGGCGTAGCGGTCAATGACGCGGCTTCGACACCAACGTTCACACGGTTCAATTCCCACATAGGACAAACATTTGGGTGCATGAACATGTCTGTTTGTCTTAGTCTGGGTGTTTTCTATGTATCATAAGTATGTATTTACAAAAAAAAAGTATTTACGTATGTTTATCAGTTGTCTAGTACTCATAACACAAGCTTCGCTTAATTTGGGGCTAGATGGCACAGTTTATTTATACACGCAGAGATGTAGCGTCTCTTTGCATTCTATACAAATTATATCACGGGGAGTGCTCGGATGAGCTGTGTGATCTGATACCTGCCGCTGAATTCCACTATCGTACAACTCGCCATAAATTAAAATTCCATCCATATCATCTTGATAATTGGCGATATACTACAGTACGTTTCCTAAGACATTTTATACCACGAACGGTGAAATTGTGGAATCAACTTCCCTCAGCGGTATTTCCGAACAATTACGATATGGGAGCCTTCAAGAATAGAGTATTTAATTCCCTTAAAAGGCTGGCAACGGATCGGCGATTCTTGGTGATCTCCATGGATGGGCGGTGGTGATTGCTTTCCATCAGGTGACCCACATGCTCGTTTGCCCCCCACTCATATAAAAAAAAAAAAATTAACCACATCTTTTAATTCGTCGCAAACTCGTAAGATGAAAATATGAAAATTTATGTTCAAACATAAGCCATACTTTCGTTATTTCCCTTGTTTTTCTACTATTTTATATATTTTCGTAGAATGATGGATTGCCACATCGCTTAAAAACTTTTTGACATGCCAAACAATAGTTATTAATTTTTAGTTGAGAAAATTTTGTTCGGTAACCTGGGAAATTTGTGGTCGTTTGTATATTAAACCAGCTACCCGCGGCGGCTTCGCACGGGTAAAAAGTGGTGTTTTATTTTCCTCGCATTTTTAAAAAAAAATTATCTACGTTACGTTAAGAATTAGCGAAATCGGTTTAGCTGTTCTCGAGATTTGCGCTTAGCAACACATTCAGCGATTCATTTTTATATTATAAATAAATAATATATAAATATTTTCAGACAAATTACACAGCGCCATCTAGTCCCAAAGTAAGCGAAGCTTGTGTTATGAGTACTAGACAACTGATAAACATACGTAAATACTTTTTTTTTTTGTAAATACATACTTATTATACATAGAAAACACCCAGCCTAAGACAAACAGATATGTTCACGCACACAAATGTTTGTCCTATGTGGGAATCGAACCCACGTGCGTTGGTGTCGGAGCCGCGTCATTGACCGCTACGCCACCGAGCTCGTCCATAGATAGATATAAATATAATATTAGGTTGGGGAAAAAGTCTTTTCGTATTTTATATGAAAATTCAAAACATTTTTTAATAAAGTTTATTTACATTTAACTAAAGTATGTAGGTGCCATTATGTTCGATAACTTTTTGCCATCTTGTAGGTAGAGACATGATCCCATTACTATAGAAATTTTGGGACTTCTGTTCAAAAAACCGCGACAAGTGGTTTTGGCAGTCTTCTCGTGATGTTAACCTGACATTGCCTAAAGAATTCTTAAGAGACCGAAACAGGTGGAAATCAGAAGGTGCAAGGTCAGGACTATACGGCGGATGCATTAACACCTTCCAGTCAAACTCTCTTAATTTTTGCTGAGTGGCTAAAGATGTGTGAGGTCTAGCGTTATCATGGTGAAAAATCACATCCCTTCTATTAATTAATTCCAGCCGCTTTCTCTCAACTTTTTGCTTTAATCTCATCAGTTGTTCACAGTAGAGTTCAGAATCGATAGTCCTGCCTGGCGGTAACAGCTCATAATGAATATCTTCCCTTCCAATCCCACCATACACACAGCATCACCTTGTTGCGGGTTAACCCGGGTTTCGCCAGAGTCTGTGAAGCCTGGCCGGCCTTTGACCACGACCTTTTTATGCGCCAAAACTGTTTTGTGGTCAATTCCTAGTTCTTCAGCTACGTCGTAACTACTGATATGCCGAACTTGCTCCACTTTTTCAGAAATGGCATCCATTTTATCCGTAACAGGGCGACCAGAGCGACGTGCATCTTTGACATCAAAATTTCCGGATTGAAAACGCTTAAACCAAATTTGTGCTAGTCTCACAGACACTGCACTAGGTCCATAATAATCACAAATTTTTTTCGCAGCTTGCGTTGAATTTTTACCTTTTTTGTAGTAAAATTTTAAAATGTATCGAATTTCTTCATTAGATTCACTCATCTTGACAGTAAAAAAAAACAAATGAAAATCACACATTTACCTAATTTGAATTTGGAATTATCTTTTTTAAAATTTAAACTTTTTAAAGATATCAAAACCTGCTAGATACAAATGGTATAACCAAAGAGATTTTATTACAAGTTCATACATACTATAATGCGAAAAGACTTTTTCCCCTACCTATTATTATAGATAGATATAAACTGTTTTTGTTCTGTGTTTATCATGTTCCAACCAAAAAATATTTTATATACACTATGTAGGAATTCAATACTATAGGGTGTATACGGTTCATCAACATCTTTGAGCCAAAGCCAATATCACCTGCACGTGGTGTACCCTGCTGACTGACAAACGAGGCTCTGGCGAAAATTTTTTTCTGAGCCCGATGGCGTCATTGCTCATTGCGCGTGTCTACACGAACACGCAAGTTAAACAATGTCGACCGTAGCCTGTCCATGGGGGGTTTATTTACTCGAGCTCCTCCGTGCTTCAGAGGGCACTTTAAACCGTCGGTCCCAGCTGTTGTCATTAGATGACAGTCGTTAAGTCAAGTCAGTGGCCTTTAGGCGATTTTAAGACACTGATCTCCGTCAGCCTGCAGTTGAGCAGCGTGATGCAGTGCGCTCTAAACGCCTTCGACTGAGGGGAGACCCATATCCCAATAGTGGGATGACTAATGGTTGAATGACACTAGTTGACCAAATTATATTTCAATGCTCAGCTAAATAAAATTAACAATATCAAGTTTCATGAACTATACATTTAAGTTTAAATTTGATATTAATTAAAACCAACGAGGTTCTCCTCGGTCATTAGCCGTCCAAAGCGCAGTAAATATACCCTTAATTAGAGATGTGTGATTTGTGTGCTAAATATGGTGATGTTTGACGCATAATTATCACAAGGGTATTTGCTTTAGGGTAATTGAGCATACACTTGAGCAGGACCACATGAGTAAAACTCATGTTTTTTTTTTTTTTTTATACTACGTCGGGTGGATGACAAGCATACGGCCCGCCTGATGTGAAGCGGTTACCGTAGCCATATTAACGCTTGCAACATAAAATATTGCTCGCGCGCCGCCACCCCCGCTGCCAACGCAGCATCTACTTCCTTTCTTTCTGGTGACCTCACTCACTCGTAGGAACACAACAACCCTCAAGGGAAATGTTATTTGGCTGCGGTATTCTGTGAGGTGGAGGTACATTCTCCAGTCGGGTAGCTTACAATTACGCTCCCTACCTCTCTTTTCTCCAGAGCTTCGTTTGTCAATCAGCAGGGTGCACCACGTGCAGGTGAAGTTGGCTTTGGTTATAAGATCTTGATGAATCACTTACACCCCATACATACATGTGGCAGGACTTCCTAACCATGGAGGCACGTCCCTCTTGGGGGGCGTAGAGAAATGTCATGGGGCGTATAGGTACCTACGTTTACATTTGCAAAAAAATCTATTTATCGAGTAGGTAAATTAACTGTTCTGAATAGGCTATTTATTATGATACTAATTACATAAACGTAATATTTAACATAGCTGTCGTACAAATTTATGATTTTATGCATACTAAATACAAACATGTGCCATCATAACTCAGTAGCCTTTTGTATGGAGCGTTTACGGGAAAGTCCAAAATTGTGATTTTCAAATTAATATATCTCGAGAGATTTTTGTGCTATCGAAGTACATAATTCTTTCACCTTCACTCAATAATGTAACCATTTATATTATTGAAACGTCCCTACATATCAAACTGAAAAAAATTTGGTCAAATAGCCTATTGCCATTCAATCGATGCTATACAAGTTTCGACAAGCCACAACACGAACAGACAACCAATTTTTTTGGATGCAAGAAGGAAGGTGGTGTGCGTCACACACACCACTAGGGTTGCCAACTTTTTTTACAAGAAATAAAGTATATTTAGGTCTGAGAAGAATATTACACAGTATTTTAGAAAAATGAACAGTATTTTATTTATTTAATGTTTTTTAAATCCATATTTTTTAGAGCTTCTCGCACAAGTTATTAATTTACAGTCTTTTTGAAAAACTTCATATGCCTCACCACAACTATAACTAAAATTAAAAAAAATGAGGAGCTCATTTTTTATTAAATTAATAGTTGCTCTATTTCTGTCCTCCCGCCACTTCGCATTCATTATAGAAAAAACTCTTTCAGTAAATGCTGAGGTGGCGGGAACAGAAAGTAAATATGAGACAATTTTTGTAATATTTTTAAATTCTACTGAGGTGTTTACTAATAAATGGCTCCACTTTTTGTCAGTACTCATTTCAAGAAAATCTTTGTCTTCTGATACTTTTTCATAAATTATTTTGAAATTTGTTAATTCTGAATATAAATCATCCATACCAATATTAAGTCTATACAAATTTAAATTATCTATAATTTTCTCAAAATGATCAAATGTGACCAAAGATTTTAATGATAAACAGCTAATTAAAGAAAGCCAGTTAGTCTGATTGAAATCAAACCATTTCTCTAAATATAAGCCTTATCAATAAAAAGTAAGAAGTTATTAATAGTTCTATTAAAAACCTCTTGAGAAGACTCTGTAATAGTTTTTAATACTTTTTTTGTTTCATGCCCAAAATATTTATCATTTTTTCTTTGAATTAGCTCCGTCTTTAAACCAGTTATAATGTTAAAAACATCTAAAATAGTTACATTGTCTCCTTCTAATTTTTTTATTGTTTTATTGAAAACACTTAAAATATGACTAGCATAAAGAAGGTAACAATGAACTACTTTATTTTCCATGTCTCTATCCAACATTAATAAATTTTGGATAATCATTGGACAGTCAACATCCAAACTAACAAAGTAATTACAAATTGGTGTCCAATTAAGTAAAATTGTATCTATTGCTGGTAGAAGAGATAGCCAACGAGTTCCTATATGTCGTTTTATTTCATGAAACTCTCATCTCTCAAAAAATCTTTTATGTTTTAAATAAACAGATTGACTTGGCAATCGCACTAAACAATCTAATTTAATATAATACGAGTATGTATCACTTGTGAGATACATTGTGTTTTCATGCGATTGCCAAGTCATTCCGTTTATGTAAAACATAAAAAAAAATTAATATTGATATGATCGCTATAAGATTTTGTTAGGTTAGCTAATTACGTAATACTAAAGACAGATGGACCCATAAGTAGGGACTGAATAAATTAACTGACTTGGTATTACAAGGTTCTTATAACTTTTTACGGTAGACGATCTGAGTTGCGAGACTTGTTTTTTTTTACAAGTTATGTTTTTGATGGCATATCATATACGCTTGATATTATGCCACCTACATATTAGACATAAAATGAAATAACCGACAAAAGGTTACGAAAACAAGGAAACAAATTGAAAAAAACAAAACATACCGCGTTATCTCCACAAAATAAATACACAGCAAAGTCTTGGAGAATATCTAGTTACTGTGACAAAACCAATCTATGTATAACGGGCTGTAAAAGGAAATGTTGATGATAATTCAAATAGACGAAAGTATATTATTTGACGATTACTAAAGACAGGAAAATGGTGTGGTAATTTATGTATTTTGGAGAGAGATGGATGCAAATGGATTAATTAAATTGAAATGATTAGAATTGAATTAAATTAATATTAAGAAAATCATTGATTAGAAGTATAATCAACATACATTTCTGCCATATTAAAATTTCGTAAATGGTAATGGTATAATGAAAAGAAATCAGTAGTCATAGGACGCATTAAAATATGCCTTCTCTCCTTGTAAATGTGACGGGCGACATTTGGTTAAAACCCTAAAAGGACTAATCGGGACAGGCCCACCACACATTCCCACCACTGTATCTCCTGTGTAGCCAGGATTAACAGCTGCGACCGCCAAAAAAGGCAATGAGCAGTGAAGTCCATTGCAGTCCCGGGGGTACAACTACGGCTGCCTTGGAACTCACAACGAATTTAATCAGAAGAAATTAGTAGGAGTAGGAATCTTTTGGAATTTGACTTCTAAAAGGACTAGGCAAATAATAATAAATTGGCCGTCCAGAGAGAAGCCGCTAGAGCTATATGCTCCAGGGGTGGAAGTGTTAAATGGCATCACGCCACGAGTAACTTCGGAGAAAGCGCAGTACACCTCTCGACATCCCTGAGTCACTCACACCGGTGTTGCCTCCGGCCGTTTTCCTGGCATATCGGGGGCCCATCTAGTGAGTGGCAAGCCACCGCCTGCCGTAAATAACTAGCAATAAAAGCAGTTATGGCAGGCGTCCGTCCCTCTTCTGTAATAGCCCGGTATTTAGTTCACCCAGATCTCATCTCCATAACCCATTTATATTCCATCACACTTCGCAATAGTCTCAACGCCTGCTGAGACCTACTCATGGGTATGTCGTTCTATTGACATATCCTGGAGCTGGTCGCGGCGGGCGTACAACATTACATTAAACTTCTCAAAGGGGCCTCTACGCGTTGGATCTATATCCCCGCGCACGCCTATCAAATGACCGGGCTTGACCCGTAATTAAAAAGAGATACAAAATAATAAAACATTATTATAATATACAAGTTAAACACAAGCTCAAAATAATTTGTAAAACTTATGTCAATAAAGTCAAATATAAATAGTCAAACTCGGATTACAATTATTTAAAATTAAAATTAAAGAACATTTGTCATATGTGTAATTTGTACCCAAAACTTCTATGCTGGGGTTGTTATAAGTCTATCTGCCAGGCTACGTATAATAGTGTTTTTACACCTACCAACCCTGGCTATAAACGACGCTATCCTCTTTCTTTGAATGGCATTGAACGAGTCGAGAACATTTCAGAGTCACTACAGAAACTTTCCAAACCCATAAGTTGCCTGAAGATGTTATTATAAGCGACTCGTATGTGCGTCTTTTTCGTATAGTTGTTTGAGTTGGCGCGTATAAAAACTCTGGCAGAATGACTTGAACAATGTAACTTTCATGTCCGGGGCTGATTTTGAAAATTTTCCGGCAATCATGTTGCCAACTACACAAAGTGCCCTGCGTTGCCTTTCGAAATCGGCGTCATCCTTGAGACTACCCATTACAATGTGACCAAGGTACCTGAACTTATCCACTACTTTGACAGATTGCCTATTAGGGTGAACTTCGGGTATATTTTCCGGTCCCTTTCCTGATCTAAAAACAACCATCTCGGTCTTTTTTGTGTTAGATCTAAGATCATGGTCCCTAGCATATTTTCACATGTAGCAATTGAAAAAGAACGAAATGGACTATAGATGGATAAGAATAATGAAAATAGGCAATAATAATAATAATAATAATTTATTTATTTCAGACAATTATTACAGTCCATATTTGTTAGTACAAAATACTTATCCTATGTTAGTAAAACAGGCCACACACTTAAACATCTAAAACCTGTTGTGACACACTGGTCCGTGCAATTCAAGCCAGTGGGCCACAAAGGGACCGTCCATACGGTCAGCGACGACACGCAGGAGGCTGCTGCCACTGGCCCGCGTCCGCAGCGCCATCGAGGCCGCCCTCTTGCGCAAAATGGCATGGAAACCATCAATACGCGCCTCTGCAAACATCCCAGACGCGCTGCAGAAGCGAGGCAGCCGCAGCAGCGCCCTTAATGCATTATTGTACTGAACGCGAAGGGTATCGAGCGACTTTCGGGAGTGCGTGACCCACAAGTTACACGTGTAAAAAGTCGTACAGTAGGCTCGAAAGAGTGTCAATTTGACCTGTTTTGAACAACGCGCAAACCTGCGGGCCACCATATTCGCTCTCACCGACAGTGCTCTCCGTTCGCGTTCAATATCCGCATCGTCCCTCAGGTCCTCGGTCACAATGTGACCTAGGTACTTAAACCTGTCTACTCGCTTCAGCGCCACACCAGCTAGCCTAATAGGGGGCACCTCTGTCGGACATTTATTGCCAGATTTGAACAACATAATTTCGCTTTTCTTGGCATTATATTTAAGACCGTGGTCCTGAACATACTTTTCGCAGATACCTATTAGTTCCCTAAGTCCCCCAACTGACGCGCCCAGCAATACCATATCGTCGGCGTAGCTAATATTATTAAAACAGCAACAGCAAGCAATGAATGGTTTTATGAGTTTATATTTGATAGTTTTCGGTAATTTTACAACAGTTGGCACGAACTTCACTTTTTTATCTACAATGTCAAAACAACAATAATAGAAAAAAAGAAGTGTAACTTCAAAAAAAAAAAAAAAAGGTATAATAACATAACCAAGGAGTCTGCAACAGCAACAAGTCTCTGTAGGCCCTTAATCGAGAGATGAGCAGCACCATGTCGTCTGCGTAACTTAAACTATTGACATATCTGTCATCCAAGTGAAGCTCTACAGGAGAATCAGCTCATCGAGCTAATCTTTTACATAAACGTTAAATAGATCGGGAGAGGTTAATCCACCCAGACAGGGTGGGTTAACCACACTGCATGACAGACGGTACCCGTACGACGTCTCAGAACCCGTGCTGACCCTGTTTCTGGTTTTGAAAAAAATTAAATGAAACTCAATTGACGCGTTTTACTTACTTCGCTTTTAATACTGAATCCTCGATATTGCAAAATCAGATCGTCTTTGTTAATCATCATCAGGTCATTTTAGTCTCCACTACAGGAGCACGACACTCTCTCGTCCGTCACAGAGAGGAGGATTTGGCCTACACTCCCCGACGGGTTGGGGAGGGCTGATCGATGTTTTATAATGAATTTCCCTTAGTCGCCTTGTACGACATCCACGGGAATAGACAGAGTGTTTCTATTCTAGTCTGCCGGAAACCACACGGCCACGGTCTTTGTTAATATATTTAAGTATTTTCTGTAAAGAACGAAAAATGATTATGCATACGCACAAGTGTGAATCTACGGGCATATATACCTATTACGCATTATCTTTGCATGCCCGCATTCCAAATCCTAATTTATAACCTCTACGCAATGGGAATAGTCAGTAAGGCTATGTTTGCTATTTTATTGGTCTGACATTTGACGAGCTTTATCACCCTCCATTATTTTAAGGCCAGTGCGGCAGTAAACGTGGCACGAAAATATTCCTATTTAGATAGTTGTTTTATATATTACCGAGTAACAAGTATGCATTTTTTTTTAATGCGTTAGTGCCTAATCTAGTGTGTTTTTAAGGACTCAATATTAGTAAAATCGGTAGTTAAGAGTATAATTAAAGACGATATGCAAGTTTCGTCGCCTTTTAAGTAAGAAACCAACCCATATTCATTACGATAGGGCTCTCTCACATTTGGTATTTTCGTATCACAATTAAAACTTCGATTGTATCGAAATGTGACTGATAAGAACACGCAAAGAATTTTTTTTTTTCATACTACGTCGGGTGGCAGAAAAGCATACGCCTGATCTGAAGCATAAAATATCGCTCGCGTGCCGCCACCCCCGCTGCCATCGCAGCATCTCCTTCCCTTCTGGTGACCTCACTCACTCGCAGGAACACAACAGCCCTCAAGGGAACCGTTATTTGGCTGCGGTATTCTGTGAGGTGGTACCTCCACCTCACAGAATACCGCAGCCAAATTTCCCAGTCGGGTAGCTTACAATTACGCTCCCTACCTCTCTTAAAAGAATCCTATGTAGGGGCCTTCCGCCTAAGCCTGATTCACATCGGATATATTTATTTGCGAAAATTGGACTCTGTTTCAATTTGTGACAAACAACTTCAGTTCAATCGGTAGAGCACCTCCATCTCTATCTGTTAAGCTTATTATTACTAGTTAGAATTTCGTAGTAAAAAAATCCGATCGTAAAAATCGAAGTGGGGTGTAAGTGTTTCATCAACATCTTTGAACCAAAGCCAACTTCACCTGCACGCGGTACACCCTGCTGACTGACAAACGAAGCTCTGGCGAAAATAGAGGTAGGGAGTGTAATTGTAAGCTACCCGACTGGGGAATGTACCTCCACCTCACAGAATAACGCAGCCAAATAACGATTCCCTTGAGGGTTGTTGTGTTCCTGCGAGTGAGTGAGGTCACTAGAAAAGAAGGAGATGCTGCGTTGGCAGCGGGGGTGGCGTCGCGCAAGTGATATATTATGTTGCGAGCGTTAATACGGTTACGGTAACCGCTTCACATCAGGCGGGCCGTATGCTTGTCTGTCACCTGACGTAGTATAAAAAAAAATCTGCTTCCGCTTCGGCGCCCAGAGGCCCTAAGCCGATTCGCATCGGATATTTTGAATGCAAAGACCAATCTTATATATATTCCAGTAAGTTCACTTTCAAAAAGAATGTTTAAGCTTATTTACTTAAGAATTTATCCAATATCAAATCCCACCTAGGGGGGGCAGGTGAATTTTTCCATTTTTTCAAAAAAATCTATACCTTTGATCATATCATATCATGACGTATGAGTAACATTATGTTCGATGCAACAATATATATATATATCTTTTAGTTTATTGGTAATTGTGTTTGGCTTACCTGGTATTAACTCTGGAGCTCTACCGACTAAGTTAAAACACGATTTTTTTGAATGGGTAAAAAAAATTTAAATTATATGCAAAATTTTTCGAATTCAAAAAATTCGGCTTCAGCGTAGGCGGTAGGGCCCCTGGTCTCAATATGAATTGAATTAATTAATTAATTAAATCAAATAGACAATTTTTAATCAATTATTACAAGATTTGGCCTTTTGTTTATTCATAAAAATATTCTCAAAACTTTCATCAAACGGCATTTATTATAATTCCTATAAAGAACTCTTCAAAACAAACATTACAACGTGAGATGTAACAATCCTAGTTATTGACCAGAAATACTTTTATTAAACAAAACATAAAAACTAAAATACTATCAAATGCAAGGCTAGACTCGTTCCAGTATATTGATGAAAGGTTAAAAATAAACAGTTATTCCAACTCAATCCAAATATATCTATGCAAACAGGTACAGTCACTGCTATTTCAATATTAAAATACTTTCTGTTCCGCTTCATGTAAGACTCCTTTACATTTGCAAGCATAGCGTCTCTGGAACACGTTACTTGATTCCATCAGAGAATGTTCCAGTAAGTTCACTTTCAAAAAGAATGTTTAAGCTTATTTACTTAAGAATTTATCCAATATCAAATCATCATTGGCATATTTACTGTTTTTCGTAGAAAATGAATGGATTTTTAAAATTCCTGCTATGTACCGAATTATGCGCGTATGAATTCACAGGCGAAAGCACGAGTAAAATTATTTAATTGTAAAAAAAAAGTATTCTTTACACCTACTTCAATCAATCCTATACCTTTAAATTATTATTATTTAAATAGTTGTCTTGGCCAACTTACCTGATAAATATTTTTTGAAAAATGGAAAAATTCACCTCCCCCCAATAGGTGGGATTTGAACCCACGACCTCTCGATGACCGGTCGAGTGCTCTTCCAAATCCTTCAAATCCCACCTAGGGGGAGGGAGGTGAATTTTTCCATTTTTCAAAAAATATTTATCTGGCAAGTTGGCCAAGACGAGAGGTCGTAGGTTCAAATCCCACCTAGGGGGGCCAGGTGAATTTTTCAAAAAAATCTATACCTTTGATCATATCATATCATGACGTATGAGTAACATTATGTTCGATGCAACAATCTACCACAGCAAACTGTAATTGATACAAGTTCTGCAAGATGAAACACACGGAATAATCTCATAACGCGATCAGCGGTTTACGCCGCCATAAAACCAGCCAGATATCGCAAATGTTCGTATTTACTGCTTTTATTTTTTCTCTCCATTACTGAATGAGCAAAAGTAAGATATATTTACGCATGTAACCGGTTTTATTTCTTTGTAATGGTATATAGAGCTAGTTTTTGCACGCAGCTTCGCTCTGAGTAAACAAAGTACCGGGTTAAGTCGACGTATGTTTGTAATGTGGGGTTTTTAAATCAGGGGCAATAAAATTATCGTCGGATTTTTGTAATGCGATTATGAAACTACTTTTTTATACTACGACGTATGGCGGACAAGCATACGGCCCGCCTGGTGTGAAGCGGTTACCGTAGCCACGCTAACGCTAGTAACATGGAAAAATGCTCGCGCGCTGCCACCGCCGCTACCAACGCAGCAACTCCTTTTATAGTAACCTCACTCACTCACAGGAGCACAATAACCCTCAATGAACCCTCATGTTATTTGACTGCGGTATTCTGTGAGTTGGAGATATTTCCCCAGTCGGACAGCTTACAAATACGCTGTACCTTATTTCTCTCGTCAGAGCCTCTTTCGCTAGCCGGCCGGGTGCACCACGTGCATGTGAGGTTGTGAGGTAAGTGGTGAGCCACTTATACCCTAAAATGCTCAAGGACTAAGTCGACAAGGACATTTAGAAAAAGGACATTTCGACAAAACGGACCTTTTAAGAAAGGACATTTACAGAAAAGGACATTATGAGCTGAGAGGGCTACGATATCGTACAGGCTGAACATTTTCGGGAAGTGAAGCACTGAAGGCCAATTTTCGTAAATTTTTCTACGATCGCAGATTAAAAGTTGACCGAATCGAGATTTAATTCTGAATTGACTAAAATTATTATATAGGTACTTGATTTCATTAATTCATTATTATCAATTCTTGTTGTTAGCAAAGTAATCATTCTTAGTTTGTTTAATTTTCGGCCACATTTCGATATAATCCCACTTAAATTAAACTTTGAAGTTACAAATTGTGATACGAGAATACCAAATTTGACATTTAGAGAATATCAAATTTGAGATTGAGACTAGATCGGAACAAAATTTTGACTCTATTTCTAAACGACTCCAAAAAAGGAGGAGGTTCTCAATTCGGCTGTATTTTATTTAATAGTAGTTTATGAAACTGTTGCATAATAAGGGTTATTAAAATACGAGTGTGAGTTTATAACATGAGCCGAAGGCGAATGTTATAATAGACCACACGAGTATTTTAATACCTAATTATGTGCAGTTTCATACACTACTTTATCTAATCTCATGAAATATATGATAATAATATTTTAAATACAACCATGAAGTTAATTTAACAGCTATAATTCTTACTTATAAATCCATTTGCAGATCGAGCATGCATAGTGCGCATGCGCAACGCGTCGCGCGGCGCCGCGTTCACAGATTATGTAGAAAAATTTTGCAAAGTTGCAATGTATTTGCATTGCAATCTGTTTAAAATACCTGTATCCAAGGCTGAAGCTGTATCGAAATGGTAAAAAAGTTATTTTACGATACAGTTGTCCCTAGAAGAGCTGTATCGAAAAATAACTTTTTAAATTTATTTTGATAGCTTGTGCGTAAAGACTGTCATTAAGATACTGTCTTTAGTTTTTTAATGTGTAAATTTCAGTATGAGATTAGATAAAGTTTGTTACGTAATTACTCCGTGATTTATAAACCGATTTGAAAAAACTTTTTTTTTTTAAAAGAGTATACTTCCAGATTGGTCTCATATATTTTTCATCATCATCAGCCTGTATCTACCCACTGCTAGGTTTGTTATTTCATTACTCCGTCATTTATAAACCGATTACAAAAATACTTTTTTTATTTGAAATCATCAGCAGGCTGATGAAATCAAATAAAAAAAGTTTTTTTGATACAGTTTGGATTTGTTAGATACAGGTATCTACATACATAAATGTAGAGTAATGTTTATAGCCGATTTTTTTTTTTGTTAAAATTATAATTACGAGAATTGCTCCTACGATCACCGGTCCATCTAGCGGGGAGCCGACCTACGTTCAAGCCTTCAGTGCTTCACTTCCCGAAAATGTTCAGCCGGTACGATACCGTAGCCCTCTCAGCTCATAATGTCCTTTTCTGTAAATGTCCTTTCTCAAAAGGTCCGTTTTGTCGAAATGTCCTTTTTCTAAATGTCCTTGTCGACTTAGTCCTTGAGCATTTTAGGGTATAAGTGGCTTACCACGAACCTCACAACCTCACATGCACGTGGTGCACCCGGCCGCTAGCGAAAGAGGCTCTGACAAGATGTTTTCCCCATGTTGTAGTCTCCTACAAATAAAATAAGAAATATTTTATATTCATGTTTACCTCGAACTTGCAATAAAACGTCTGATTGATGGACTGATGCTGTCAATGTATTTTCGACCGCCTGCATTATTGATCTCATGAAATGTTTTTTTAGAAATATATGTTTTTATCTATTCTTAGTTCTGACTGATGGCTGATGGTGCAACAACATTGCAGTTACTTAGTTACATAGAAACTAAATAGTCAATTGATTCAGGTGTTATTTTGCGGAAGTCAAATTTACAGGTAATTTGATCTACTCTATTTTGCGTGCTTCCGCCACCAATTACTTCATGCAAACTATTGCCTGCCGGCACCCACCCTCTACTGTTAGGAGTAGCATGCGATTGCCGTGGCTGCTGTGGTCGTCTCTGTTCCAGCTGCTGCGGTCGTCTGGGCGAATTTCCAACATCTGAAACAGAAGAAACATGCGACTGCTGCCGCCCAGACTGCCGTGGTCGTCTCTGCGACACGTGTTTCGCCTCTCCGCGGCGCATCCTCAGGATCAAGCCTGTAGATGTTAATGGTAAGAACAACATTTGTAGATTGTTATATAGATCAAATTGCATATTTAGAAACTAGTTTGGGCCCGCAACTTCGTACGCTCGTATCCCGGAAACCCGCGAGAATTTTCAAAAATCCTTTCTTATGGATACATACGTCATCTGTGTGTTGTTAAATCATCATATTTGGGGTGTAAGTGCTCACCACAATCTTTAGAGCCAAAGCCGACCTCACTTGCACGTAGTCCACTTTGACAACTAGCGAAAAAGGCTCTGGCAAAAGACAGGTAGGGTACAGCGTATCTGTAAGATGCCCCACTGTAAGCACCTCCACCTCACAGAATACCGCAGCCAAATAACAATTCCCATAAGGGTTGTTGTGTTCCTGCGAAGGAGTGAGGTCACCAGAAAGGAAGGAGTTCTTGCATTGGCAGCGGGGTTGGCGGCTTGCGAGCAATATTTCATGTTGCGAGCGTTAATATGGCTACGGTAACCGCTTCACATCAAGCGGACCGTATACTTGTTTGCCACGCGACGTAGTGTAAAAGAAATGTGGCTGTGTCATGGACACGGCCGTGTGTTGTACGTGAACACGTTATATGCACTAAAATTATCTCAAAATGGCAGCACTTCCCCGCACGCGATGTTCCATAGTCCTTACTTATAATAAATTCTTTGATCCTTACTCCATCCAGTGGTATGATTGAATTTTGGATGGAAATGATAGATATGTACCTACTCGAGTAGCTGCAACACCAAACTGTATCCCCCAAATTGTTCTCATTCGTTTTTTTGAATTGCCTCCCTATGAAAGCATTTTAAAGACGTATACGTCAAATAATTTTCACAAAAAAAAAACAGACTCCAAACATTACTTTACATTTATGTATGTAGATACAGGCTGACGATGATGATGATGAAGAAAATAATATGGGACCAATCTGGGAGTAAAAATCTCTTTCAAATAAAAAAAGTTTATCTCAAATCGGTTTATAAATGACGGAGTAATGAAATAACAGACCTAACAGTGGGTAGATACAGGCTGATGATGATGATGATAAAAAAATACAGCCGAATTGAGAACCTCCTCCTTTTTTGGAATCGGTTAAAAATCTAGGTTAAACAACATAAGTGGACTTTTGTCTACTTATGTTTAACCATACACCGAAGCAGTTGCAAAGATAAGATTTCTCAAAAAAAATTACGAAATTGAACATTGAATGTTGCATCTTTTATCATTGGTATTGACAGCGAGAGGAACTTATCAATGTTTATCGTGATAAAGATTGATAATATAACTTCTTCGGGAGTTAGTCACACTTTGTCTTCTGCAGATATTGTTCTATTATTTATTATAAAGATCATTGAACAAGTAATTTAAATTTATAATTGTTAATATTAAATATGATACAAAAGCGGTGGTTGTTATTTTTATTAGCCGTGGTAGATTTTGTGATTGGATATCCTGGTGATTATTTTGAAACGAAGAAATTTAAAGTCGGCATTGAATATGAGAGTAAGTAATTATTTGTCTTAAATTGTAATTATTTTTGACCTAAATACGTCTCTGAAATTACTTAGATAGGATAGATATAAAAAAAAACAAATGGTAACAAAATCGGGGGATACAGTGTTGCAGTAACAAATCTATCATCTCCAACCAAAATTCAATCACACCACTGGATAGTCAATGACACAGTCACATCCCATTTTTTTTTATTAAGTTTTATTTAGTTTCACTGTGGTGATTTACAGGGGCACCGGTTTTTGGAAAAACTCATGGGTGCTCATGCCCATTTGATGACTCGAACAAGTGGTGAAGTGTGAGAACCACAAACACCCAGACCCAATTTGTGTTGTTGCGGGAATCGAACCCTTGCGTTTCAACCGACGCTCTAAATCACTGTGCTAAACGGATCATCGGGTAATGAAAAAACGCCCAAGCCTAAAAGGCGATTTCTTATCTGTTTCTTGATGTCTATTCTCAGGAGTGCTCGGCACCCACTGTTTATTTCTCATGGGTGCTCGAGCCCCAGAGCACCCACGTAGTCGGCGCCCCTGGTGTTTTGTATGTAATCAAATCATTTTTACGCGGTGCACCCTGCTGACTGACAAACGAAGCTCTGGCGAAAAGAGAGGTAGGGAGCGTAATTGTAAGCTACCCGACTGGGGAACGTACCTCCACCTCACAGAATACCGCAGCAAGCCTAAAAGGCGATTTCTTATCTGTTTCTTGATGTCTATTCTCAGGAGTGCTCGGCACCCACTGTTTATTTCTCATGGGTGCTCGAGCCCCAGAGCACCCACGTAGTCGGCGCCCCTGGTGTTTTGTATGTAATCAAATCATTTTTACGCGGTGCACCCTGCTGACTGACAAACGAAGCTCTGGCGAAAAGAGAGGTAGGGAGCGTAATTGTAAGCTACCCGACTGGGGAACGTACCTCCACCTCACAGAATACCGCAGCCAAATAACGGTTCCCTTGAGGGCTGTTGTGTTCCTGCGAGTGAGTGAGGTCACCAGAAAGGAAGGAGATGCTGCGATGGCAGCGGGAGTGGCGGCGCGCGAGCAATATTTTATGTTGCGAGCGTTAATATGGCTACGGTAACCGCTTCAGATCGGGCGGGCCGTGTGCTTGTCTGCTACCCGACGTAGTACAAAAAAAAAAAAAAAAAAATCATGCAAGTTATTGACCCACTTATTGTAGGATTGAGCTGAAGTTTATCAAACTTGTCACATTCGAATTGACGTATCCAAACTGACGGACGGTTTAGAACTATTCGATTCCAAGAAGAAATTTTTCGTCCCTTTGTGTTCTACCACTCCAACACGCTGCTCAACTGTGGGTCGGTGGAGGCCAGTGTTTTCGCCTGAAGGCCACTGACTTGCCTTGACGACTGTCATCTAATTACAACAGAAAAGACCGACGGCTTATAGTGCCCTCTGAAGCACGGAGGAGTTAGAGATAAATAAACCCATCTATAGACAGGCTACGGTCGACGTTGCTTGACTTGCGTCATCGACTTGACGCGCGCAACATCGCCATCGAGCCTCAGACAAAAATATACCTATTATCGTCAATTAATTATTTTTTTTTGTATGAGAGGGGGAGGGGGGGCAAACGAAGAGGCAAACGAAGCATGCATCACCTGCTGGAAAGCAAACACCACCGCCCATGGAAATCAGCAACACCAAGGGGTAACCGATCTGTTGCCAGCCTCTACTACTTTCTTCCTGATGACCTCAGTCAATCGCAGGAACACAACAACCCTCAAGGCAATTGTTATTTGCATTAACTTATTCATATTTTATTTGTTAATTAATTAAACATACAATCACATACATAGATTTATAAAATACAGCGATGATGATGTTGTTGGTTTCTCTAGATGAAATGTTAGCTTGGATTTTCTCTTTTGAAATTTAATTTATTTGAAATTACCCTAAGAGATTTAAGTACCGCGTTCCAGATACGTAAAGCTTGTAGTGTGAAGAAGTCATTATATAAAACCAAAGTGGAAAAATATCTATAGAAAACTAAATATAATTGGAGTAGGTATCGCTTCAAAGAACAGAAAGGAAGAAGGAACGCGCGTTAATATGGCTAAGGTAACCGCTTCATATCAGGCGGGCCGTATGCTTGTCTGCCCCCCGATCCCCGCTCCCCGTCCCATTAAAAAAAGTACTTTGCGTAATATATTCTTTGATTCTGCATCTATCTTGTGGTGTGATTGAATTTTGGATTGAGATGATAGATTTGTAGCTGCAACACCAAACTGTATCCCCCGATTTTGTTATCATTCGTTTTTAGGGTTCCGTACCTCAAAAGGAAAAACGGAACCCTTATAAGATCACTTTGTTGTCCGTCTGTCTGTCTGTCAAGACCCCCTATATTGAGAATGCGTGGAGGTATCAAGCTGAAATTTAAACTGTATACTCAGGTCTACGGTACCATGAAGTTGTAAAAAAATCAAACTGCTAAGTTCACGTGAAAAGAAGATACAGCCTTTTATTCAGCAAAAAAAGCATATTTCGACACATTCTCAAGGGAATCAAAACTCATAGGGTACTTCACGTTGACCTAGAACTATGAAATTTGGCAAGTAACATCGTTATATACTACAAGTACAAGAATAAATCTCAAAACTATACATTTATAATTAAATCTTAAAAAATAAATTTATAATTAAATCTTAAAATTTCAAATCGATGCTACTAGTTCAAATGTAGTATCATATGAAAGGGCTTGATGTGCAAAATATATTTTATTTATTTTTTCCGACGCATTGTGTCTTATTTATAATGAAAAATAACAAATTTATAATGATCCTACGTACGGAACCCTCGGTGGGCGAGTCCGACTCGCACTTGTCCGGTTTTTTTGAATTGCCTCCTTATGGAAGCAATTTTAAATAGGTATTCACGTCACCAAGAAAACTTATGTAGGAAAGTAGTGCGCTAGTATGTGCGCATTTCCGTCTTTTGAAGGATACGTCTTTTTGAGAATCTGTCGTTTTACAAACAAAAGTCCAATCCAATCGATCGTTTGTGTACAACTCATTCCTTTGTGTTTCAGACTCTCTGCCCATGAACGGCGGCTCGGATAGATACAGACACATGAACAATTACGACCCGTTCTTTGTGACCGTCTCTACAACTGCCAAGGTATGTTTGATACGGTTTTGGAACGTAAATAAACAAGATTTTGGAATAAAAGGCAGCCTATGTACTCGTATTAACCTAGAATATATTCTATATTTACATTAGACATTGTTATATATTTATATCTGCTGTTTAAGTGTGATACACATTTATTCGCAACCTAAATATTGAATAAATGTAGTGAAAACTTGTGTAAAATTCTGCATCAAATGTAGATTGTCTTTCGTTATATCAAGTCGTTCGTATCCAAAAAAAAATACTTACCTACTACTTTAATATAAATAGCTTTAACTTAAAAGTAACAAAATGTCGGTTGGATCTTTTCAGCATAACAGGGTTCAATTTATTACGGAAGCATACTTAGGGAAGTTTACAGTTAAGTAATCGCAATGGTGGCGGTAGGTTGTTCCAACATACAGTAGCATGATATCTAAAACTCTACCATGTGAAGCGTTGGCAACTACACACATACAAAACAAATAAAATTATACAAACTTAATATATCAATGAAAGTATAAAAAAAATGTTTCCAGGATAAATTCGTGATATCCTACATGGAAGTCACAGCAACCATTGATGTACTGGGTGAAGTGGACTTCACTCTGGTCAGCGGGAACACTGGCTCCAAGACCATGGTGTTCCAGCTGGTCTCCAACCACACGGACTTCCTGTCTTACTCTTACCTGACCTACGGCATCAAGGAGGAGGAGTACAGAAAGGTGACATCAGTTTCCATCCCGATTAATTAGGTTAGTTTCTACTTTCCAGGTGATCGATGACGTCGTTCCGCCTGCCAGTCTAATTGATCACGGAGGTTAATCAACGTCAACCGTAGTCTGTCTACGGATGGGTTTATATAATTCAAAGTCCTCTATGCACTGGAGGGCATATTAAGCCGTCGGTTCCGGCTGTTATGTTGTGATGTGATTAGATTACAGTCGTTAAGCCAAATTAGTAGTAGCATTTGGAAGGTTTGAAGACACTGACCTCCTTCAAACAGCTGTTGAGCAGCGTGCTAGAGTACTATCTAAACCCCTTCGATTGAAGGAAGACCCTTATTCCAGCAATGGGATGAATATGAGAATGATATCTATAAATTATATCAGTCTAGGCCGTCCCTGCTGCAAAGTGAAAAATAGTTTATCGTTAAATAAATACTCAACGAAAAACTGTTACAGGATTGTTTATTATGCACCATAGTTTTTTTTTAATCGTATGTTACTATTGATAAGCCATATCTAATGGACATTTCCACCAAAGAAATGTATGTACATATTTACTTAAATTATACTACCATATAAACCTCAGTTGGTACCTGTGTGTCGGAAATCTATAAGTATATATAATCTATATATATTAATTTTATGCAAAGAATGTTATAATGAATTATTTATTATGTATACGGTAGGTATTTCATAAAATACATCGTCAATGAAATGCCCAATTCTTTTTACGATAAAATCTGTGCAAAATAATTTTAGCGCCATCTGTGATTTAGAATATGTACTGTTACTTTACTCAAAGCGTGCTGGTTAGGGTGCTTTTCAACGCATATCAACTCAACAAAGCAGTGCCCGTTAAAAAGTTAACCAATGTGTTACTAGATGACGCTACTTGGTTATTGTTCAAAAAAATAATAATGAAATTATAAGTAATTTGTTTTATTTTTGCTTACAGGTGGCGAATATAATAACAATACCGTTTACAAATGGCGGAATAAAAATTTATTACAATTATGTTACAACTATATTGATTAGCTTAGTTGTTGTTATAGGAAATATTTTCTCAATAAATCAATAAGACAATTAAAATTATTTTTTTAATTATTATATTAAATTTTTAACTAACTGAAGAGCTCGATGGCGTCGTTACATGTGTCTAATTGAATACGCAAGTTAAGCAGCGTCGACCGTAGCTTGTCTATGAATGGGTTTATAGCCGACGGTCGTTAAGCCAAAGTCCTTAAGGTGGCTTGAAAACACTGCCCTCCGCGAATCCGCAGTTGAGCAGCGTGGTGGAGTATGCTCTAAACCCCTTCGAGCGAGGGGAGACCCGTATCCCAATATTGGGATGAATAAGGGTTGACAACACAACTAAACATGATTTTTATTTCTCCAAATTGAAAAAATAAAACAGAATAAATGAAACAACAAAACGATTTTAAGTATGTTTATTACCTAATTAGGACAAAATTTTATATACGACGTACCTATTTTTAAATTACTCGCTTATTATGATAGAATTTATTAAAGCTATTTTTAATTTATATGTCTTTTATTAAAACACTTATAATATAATAGGAAGTTTTTATGTCTACACCGACTTACGAGTAATTGTACCTAAAATCAACTTATTATCACAAGAAATTTCACAATTTATTTAATCGTTAACAGGTACATGGGTACTCTGAGAGCAATTATAGTGCATTAGCTTTTAGAATGCAGTTCAAATTTTAACTTTAACTCTAGATATACGAGATAATGTTATCATAATAATATGTGTCTCCACATTTCCCTTGGTCAGCATCACGCGTGAATAGCGAAATATTACAAAATTTAAGAAAACTAACTTTTCAGTTGTAACTTTATGGCATTGGACAGAACTGTCAGTCATTTGACAGCGTAATATTCATAGTTTCAAGACAGTACAATGTGTGTGTGTATCATAGGCAACACACACACATACGTACATAGAGACAAAGAGAGAAAGAAGATGTCCAGAAAAATAGAGTGTCAAAACTTTATACAAGTTCTCCAAAACACGTGCGCGAATGTAAATTGTACTGTACAATTGCTTTGGCACCAGTCAGTTCCAGTATATTGGAAGTAGTCTGGCCAGACTGACACCAAAATGATCCATTGTTATTCTGAGCGTGTGACCTATCTCTTAATCATATTATTTACTACAATCTATATTTGCCATACCTGTCATGAGATATGCGATACTATTTTCACCTGCATTTTTATAATTAATCCTATTTTATGCAAATAAATAATTTGAGTTTTAGTTTGAAACGCTTACGAACGTGACTTAAACAGGAGCCGTTGAAACTAATAGAGATATATTTTTATGCTAAATAAAACCACCACAGAATCCACAGTATAAATAATACACAACATAATATCAATAGTATAAGAACGGCTGTGCAAACTCAACTTACTTTACAAGAAAAACAAGGTAGTTATAACTTTGTTCTCTCTACATTTTGCCTGCCAGCACCAACTGTTGCCATGAACAAGTTAGTAATTAAAAAAAAAGGAAAGTAACTAAAATCCCGTCTGAGGTAAATAGCAAAAGAGATATCAGAAGCGCAGTATTTCTCGTAACTGCGTAAATGGTTTAATATTTTTTACCAGAAGATTAACTATTGTATTTTATATTTACAAAATCTCATATTAATATTTGAAGGGATTTTGAATTTGAATAAAAATTGCTTCCATAGGGAGACAATTGAAAAAAACGAATGATAACAAAATCGGAGGATATAGTTTGGTGTTGCAGCTACATATCTATCATCTCCATCCAAAATTCAATCACACCACTGCATAGATGAAGGATCAAAGAATTTATTACGCTAAGTAAGCACTATGGAACATCGCGTGCGGGGGAGGGGTGAGTGCTGCTATTTTGAGATAACTTTTATGCATATAACACATCCACATCCCATTTTTTTCTTTATTTCGGACCTCAGTCGAGTAAAATTTAAATTTCCAAAGCGGTCCAAGAATAGGGATAATAAATATACAACATTTCACACAACAGTGACATTATTTTCACATACAAACTAAGCCCTGCCTACCTACGTAATATTCATATTCATATATGATCATTCATCCTTCTACATTTTAAATCCTTTATACCGAAGACAAATGAATAATTCTATTAATAACATTCAAATATTTTCCCAGTAGACCTGGATTAGTAGAGTTGTTCTTCGGGCACTTATCCACGCTGACGCAAACTCCATCATCATTCCTCAGAAGACCAGTAGAACAGATGCAACCTCCTTGGCACATTTTGGTGCAGATTGGTTCTGGGTCTGAGCAGGATGGTTCACAATTGGCATTGCAAATATCGTAGACCTCGTCTTTGTTCAGGCATTGTTCTGTGGAAGAGATGTGTTTAGTTATTTTTGTAGGTAAGGGAGGGGAGATGCACCTTGACCCAGTCTTCCTCTCCCTTCCCCTCACACACACATACACACACACACACATGTACATAGAGACAAAGAAAGATAGAAGATGTCCAGAAAAATAGAGAACTTTATACAAGTTCTCCAAAACACGTGCGCGAATGTAAATTGTACTGTACAATTGCTTTGGCACCAGTCGGTTCCAGTATATTGGCAGTAGGCTGGCCAGACTGACACCAAAATGATCCATTGTTATTCTGAGCGTGTGACCTATCTCTTAATCATATTATTTACTACGATGCCAAAAAGGACCCTGTTACACTATCAGAATACATCAGAATCATTTTGGTGTCAGTCTTAATAGAGTTAATAGCCCAACTAATAACCAGGGCTAGCTTTTCCTATTTCTATTCGCGCTTACCATTTACATTTATACTCTTAATTTCTGTATAACCAAATTGATTTGCCACACAATACACCAATATACAAGCAAATACTTCTTTTATGTGAAACAAACAAAAAAAACTGTGATAGGCAGTAACCCTTTATTAGTGAAATATTGCCTCAGAAATATTATGCAATGTTATGGTGAACCTTACCATTGTTAATGTTAACTCTCATTTTGTTACTCCATTAATTATGTTTCCGGAACCCTTAATTTTGATGGTTAATCGCAAACTGATTTTTTACTTGGGGAAAGGAAATTGCTCCCAATTGTAGGACAATTAACAGCAGAGTGCGGGTCTCAGGAATTTCATAGGTATTTATTTCTCTGATATAAGGCATCGGCAAAGAGCTATCATCGCAATGGTCCCTATCTCAGCAGACATAAGATGGCCTAACCCGTTCTTTTAACGAGACGTGAAGAAGCCACAACCGCTATGGCTTCCGCCAAAACATTGGCTAACATACAAGATCAACAAAGAGAAGTTACAGTTGCTGCCCAAGGTTTCATTATTAATTCACCCTTGTAACTGGAGACGGCACCATAGTTATATGGAATTTAGATTTAGATATAACAGTACTATTACTTATACTGTGATATAACCGAAGAAATGGGTGCAAAACGTGCCTCAAATCAAACAGGATTCCTATTAAAACTGTGTTAAGTGATCAAACGGTGTCCTGAGTTCCACAAAGAAATTTTGCCTATCGTTCCTGACTTACCAAACCCTGGAAATGATTCTTGTACTATTTTAATAAGCAGCTTACGTTGTTTTGAAGGGCCTGGTAGAAAAAATCCGGTATTTTACAATATGTTAATAACATAATGCATTTCTGTTTATATTTGGGTATATGACGAGTAGTACTTATACTTGAATTAGTCAAGTATAAGTACTACTCGTTATAGATGTTATACGTCATACACGGCATAACATATCACGACTTCACATGCACTAGATTTTAATTAAACTAGTTAATTCTAGATAATTGAAGCTATGAATTCGTTTGCTAGTTAGCAGCTTGTATCACTTACAGGAGCCTCATAAAGCAAAAGCAATTTAGGTGGGTATTTGCTTTATATGTCATATATCATCAGTACCAAAATCCCTGATTTTTCAGTTATGCTCCTGACATATTGTCTTCATGTTGAGACGTATCGAGATCAAGATGCATTCCTAATTTTATTTCATCTTATAAGTGTTCCGGATAATTTCAAATATTTCCAGTTTTGTCGACGAAAAGGTAAAAATTCCAGTCATGTCTGGAAAATCTCTTATTGTTTGGTTGCCTGCACCCGTCTGCTGCAATCAATCTGGACATTTGACGGTTCAGCTAATATGATTTTAAAATAATAATTACCTGGAGGGCATTTATCCAAAGTCACACAACTGTTAGTTGACTCATCACGAACATAGCCAGATTTGCAGAAACAGCCCATACTGCAAGCCAGACCACAGACTATAGGGTCAGGCTGAGAGCAAGTTCCGGGGCAGGCAGTGCCACATGAAAGAAATTCTTCGTTATCAGTGCAAACTGGGTTCTTATCTGGAAAAGAGAATATACAGGTTAAGTAAACAAACATTCAGCCGGTGCAGTGGCGTAACTACAAGTTGGCAGAGGGGGCAAAATGCCACGGGCCCCCGGACCAATGGATAGATCTTAGAGTATATATTAAATACTCTAAGGGATAGATAGATATAATTTTATTTGCACACGACAATACACAATACATCATCAATGGGGCCCCAGGCTCTAGAGCTTAAGCTTAAGCTTTAAGTACAAATATAGTATTTTTTTTAAGTTAGGCTATAAATTTAATATACAACATACAAAAGTTTAATAGGCAGGTTACATTATGATATTTATTGATAGTAAAATTATAGATTAACCAAAAATGTACAAAATACTTCTTTAGTGTTGGTTACTTAGATGATTTATTAGAGAGAGCCCCATCCTCTTAGGGCCCATCTGCTGAATTTGCCACGGGCCCCTGATGGTATAGTTACGCCACTGCATTCAGCATTATGGCAGCTATATTTTTGTTAAACACAACTAAGCAGGCAAACAAGGAGCAAACAAACATTTTTTGCCTGAAGTGACAAACAAGATCAGCATACGCCGTGTCTGACAACAACACCAGAGGCATTATATTGGCGTTGCTGACTCTGTATAAATCTGTATAAACTTTTTCAAATAGAAAGAGGCTACTGTAGCCTCCTAAGAAAAATTCTAAAACAGTTTCTTCTACAACTTGATATATTAGTAATACAGAAAGCAACTTTTGCGAACCTAGTTTCAGTATTAGTGATATTTTAACACATTGATTACCAGGACAAGTTCATAACGCACTACACTTCTTATTGAAAAAAAACACTACACTTCTTATTGAAAAAAAAAACATAATATAGATCATAAAACTGACATTGAAACGACTCTGAGTAATACCATTAATTGGCTAAAACAAAACAATTTAAACATAAACATGACAAAAACAAAATTAATTAACTTTAAAACGAATAGAAATGCAAGTAATGTGCCTTTCAATGTTACATATAATAACAAAAGCATTGAAACAACTGAATCCACAGTGTTTCTTGGCATAACTGTAGATTACCTATGCAATTGGAAGAGTCACATAAATTTACTTTGCTGTAAGCTTGATAAATTTGTCTATGTGCTTGGTAGAGTTAGGTGTGTAGCATCAATTAAAGCTGCTATCATGGCTTACCATGGATGTGTATCATCTCTACTGAGGTATGGAGTTATATTATGGGGTAACTCAGTTGAGATATCAAGAGCATTCATATCTCAAAAAAAATGTATTCGTGCCATATACAATGTCGATATAATGAACAGCTGTAAGCCCTTATTTAAAAGATCAAATATCTTGCCTCTGCCATGTCTATACGTATATGAAATGTGTCTTTATGTTAAAAAATATAATCATTTGTTCATTAAACATAGTGATTATGCATCCTCTAGAAGTAGACATAAAACCCGGTTAATTGTACCTAATCAGCGGCTTACACTTTATTCTGACAATGTGCATTGCATGGCAATAAAAATTTTTAATCATTTACCAGACAATTGTAAAAACTTAAGACTGACATTATTTAGAAAAAAATTACATGAATGGCTCTTAAACAAATGTTATTATACTATAAGTGAGTATTTGAATGACCGATTTATTGATATAAAATGAAATTACCGTAACCGTATTAACGCTCGCAACATAATATATCACTTGCGCGCCGCCACCCCCGCTGCCAACGCAGCATCTCTTTCTTTTCTGGTGACCTCACTCACTCGCAGAAACACAACAACCCTCAAGGGAATTGTTATTTGGCTGCGGTATTCTGTGAGGTGGAGGTACATTCCCCAGTCGGGTAGCTTACAATTACGCTCCCTACCTCTCTTTTCGCCAGAGCTTCGTTTGTCAGTCAGCAGGGTGCACCACGTGCAGGTGAAGTTGGCTTTGGTTCAAAGATGTTGATAAACCACTTACACCCCAAAATTTGTAGCTGCAACGCCAAACTGTATCCCTCGATTTTGTTATCAATCGTTTTTTTTTAATTGCCTCCCTATGAAAGCAATTTTAAAGACGTATTCGTGTCAGGAACTATGGCTTGACCGTTTCGCAGTCATGAGCTAGATATTTCTACAAACTCATAATAAGAAATTAAGTCACCGGTCTCAACATAAGTCAACATAGCATTACTACAATTCGACCGGGCTTCTGATTTTCTGGACTGTGCCTCTGCATCGTACTCACCACCAATACATTGATCAGCATTAACGCAAGTTCCATTCTCATTCCTCAAGTAACCCGTCTTACAGAAGCAACCCTCGACGCAGTCGTCAGCGCAGTTGACTGGGCCGACGGGGTCCGTGCAGTTGAAAGGGCATGCTGATCCACAGAGCAGATACTCTTCGTTTGGAGGGCATTCATCTGAAACAGGAAATTGATGGAATCTTTACAGCCGTTGCTTTTTTTATATATGCCGACGGGTACTAAACAAGATTACGGCCCGCCTGATGTAAAGCGTATACTGTACAATCATTTATGATACATACAGTGTAGCTCAGGTTCAAATTTAGATTACAGGACGGGGGAACACCACACATTCCCACCACTCATGTCTCCTGTGTAGAGAGGACTAACAGTAGTGTATATTATTCTGTGCTAACAGCGGCGACGACCAAAAAGGCAATGAACAATGAAGTCCACTGCAGTCCCTAGGGTAAGACTACGGCTGCCTTATTTAGAAGAAATTAATTGGAGTAAGAAGCTCAAATTTAGATTATTGATTTGCATTCATCGGCCGTGATGTTTATCCGGTCGTCTGCTCACCTAGTAGGGCCATCCTACGTTGCGTTTCTCGTAATCCGCAGTCACCAATCAAGATTCTTTGGCAGCCTCCCTACTGCTAACTCACCCTGCTGATCCTTAAAGCTATATAGGTAGCTCTAGTTCTGCTAAGGACTTATTAATTCCTCAGTTTCTCACGTAGGGAAAATTACTATGAGCATAGCTCTCTCCAATGCACGATGCGCACCTTTAACTATCAAATGAGGCTCATAGACCTTTGTATACTATATACAATAAGTAAAACAAAATAAAAACTATCAAATACGCAACTAATAACATCGTTACGGTGTGATTAAGGTCAACAAAGCAAAATAGTGGTAGTATTAATTTAGTAAAAAAACGGTACCAGTTCAAATTAGGCACAAATGAACACAATCTCATCGATACGGTCGGCAAAGCAATATTTGCAGATAAATAAAAAACGGTAGTAAGGACACTTCCTAATTGGACGGTGCGAGTAATATCCGGAGTTCTACGAATGGTACTACGGCAGCCAGTATAGTACTACGTAGTACTATTACTTATACTGTGATAGTACTATATCATGGTGAATCAGACGAGCTCGGTGGTCGAATGGTTAGCAATGTCCACTTTGACTCCGAGGTCGTGGGTTCGATTCCCGCACAAGACAAACATTTGTGTGCATGAACATGTCTGTTTGTCTTGGTCTGGGTGTTTTCTATGTAATATAAGTATGTATTTACGAAAAAAAAAAAATGTATTTAAGTACATTTATCAGTTGTCTAGTACCCATAACACAAGCTTTGTGCTTAATTTGGGACTAGATGGCGCTGTGTAAATTGTCCAGAGATATTTATTTATTTATTTATGATGCGTAACGGAATTTAAGTATAAACCCATAATCATTCCACTGTTAGGACACTGGTAAGGCATGGTAGACAGACGACAGGTAAGGACATGCTGCAGTGGCAGCAGATGTAACCTCTTAACTAACATCTGATGAAGTCACGTCACAAGATCACCCAAAAGAGGTCGCATGCGTAAAGGAGAATACTGCTAAATGACGTTAATAAGGCAGGTGCCGCATCATATGCAACAAGCGGAGTACCCTTTAATGGAATTATGAACTCAGGGATCGCACTCGGAAAGCGAAGATTGTGGCTTAATGGCATTTGAGAAGGCACACGTGGTTTTGGTGCATACAGACTGATAATAACGTTGATTAATCTATAAATTCGGCCGTGTGGTTTCCGGCAGACTAGAATAGAATCACTCCGTCTCTTCCCGTGGATGTCGTACAAGGCGGCTAAGAGAAATACATTATCAAATTTCGAGCAGGCCTCCCCAACCCGTTTGGCCAGCGCGGGGAGTGTAGGCCAAATCCTCCTTCCGTCTTGGACGGACGAGAGAGGGTCGTGCTCCTGTAGTGGAGACTAAAATAGACCTGATGATGATGATGAATCTATAAATTACACTATTTTTTGTTAATGTTGGTACACCAACAAGCCAACCTCACTAACATGTGGTGCTCCCTGCTGACTGACAAACGAGGCGCTGGCGAAAAGAGCGCTACGGCATATCGTATTTTTTAAGCTGCCCGATTGGGGAAGTACCTCAACCCCACAGAATAGAGGGTGGTACGAGGTGGCACGAGGTACTTCCCCAGTACCTCACAGAATACCGCAGCCATATAACAAATTCCCTTGAGGGTTGTTGTGTTCCTGCAAGTGAGTGAGGTCACCAGAAAGAAAGGTAGGAGTATAATAGGCTGGCAAGGGATCGGCGACCCCTTGGTGTTGCTAATCTCCATGAGCGGCGGTGATGACATCACTCTCATGATTTCTATCAGGTGACCCACATACTCGTTTGCCCTCACTCTCGTGTAAAAAAAAAACCACCGCAATGACTAATGGATGCCGGAAAGCGAAGAATGCCTCTTAAGGGCATTAGTGTATTGGGGTGTAAGTGGTTCAGCCAGAACTGGCACTTAAATTCACTTTCACATTCAAGATAGTGTGATTAAAGTGAATCTAAGCTCTGCGGATTTAGAGTAGTGATGATTTAGATACATGTTCTTATATTTAATTTGCATGACGTTTCTAAGTGCTTTATAAAGTCCAAGGAATAAAGATATTTTGATTTGATTTGAAATTTTGGGGTGTAAGTGGTTCATCAACATCATTGAACCAAAGCCAACTTCACCTGCACGCTGTGCACCCTGCTGACTTACAAACGAAGCTCTGGCGAAAAGAGAGGTAGGGAGCGTAATTATAACCTACCCGACTGGGGAATGTACTTCCACCTCACAGAATACCGCAGCCAAATGACAATTCCCTTGAGGGTTGTTGTGTTCCTGCGAGTGAGTGAGGTGACCAGATAGGAAGGAGAGGCTGCGTTTGGCAGTGGGGGTGGCGGCGCGCGAGCGATATTTTATGTTGCGAGCGTTAATATGGCTACGGTAACCGCTTCACTTCAGGCGGGCCGTATGCTTGTCTGTTACCCGTCGTAGTATTAAAAAACTAATAAAGAAGGCAGAAAATCTATCTAGTACCTACACACAAGGTGACTATATGATGATTACACTATGAATTCATCATTATTTGGTTGGTATATCGCCGACTAATCAGGAAGCAGCATCGCACGTGCTCACCGTAAACTCTAATGACTGATTTCACAGTCGACTAATTACCTTTACTTCCTCGCTTTACGATCAACCTTCGATTGAAAATGGTAGTAAAAACACTACCGACCCATCCCATAAAAGAGAAGATGAAGAAGTCACTTGGCTTCCTGTTATGGTTTTTAATTTTTGTAAGAGCTAGATGTGTGATGATCAGTAAGTATAAATTAGCTAGCTATTTGGTTTTTTTTTATACTACGTCGGGTGGCAGACAAGCATGCGGCCTGATGTGAAGCGGTTATCGTAGCCATATTAACGCTGGCAACATAAAATGTCGCTCGCGCGCCGCCACCCCCACTGCCAAACGCAGCCTCTCCTTCCTATCTGGTCACCTCACTCACTCGCAGGAACACAACAACCCTCAAGGGAATTGTCATTTGGCTGCGGTATTCTGTGAGGTGGAAGTACATTCCCCAGTCGGGTAGGTTATAATTACGCTCCCTACCTCTCTTTTCGCCAGAGCTTCGTTTCTCAGTCAGCAGGGAGCACCGCGTGCAGGTAAAGTTGGCTTTGGTTCAAAGATGTAGATGAACCTCTTACACCCCAAAATTTCAATTTACACCGCCGGAATGGAATGGAAGGTACTTTTTATAACGAAATTTGTACATAGCATAATAAACTTTATGTCAATTGTACAACATATAAAGGTAAATACTATTCGTAGCTAGGGGAATTCTCGAGAAAGCACGGGGATTCTCCGGAAAACGCGCGACCTTTTTTGACTCGTATTTAAGTTTATATGTTAAACAATTCACATAAAGTTCATAATTCTATGAACAATTTCGTTGAAAAAAGTCGCTTTTACTCCATTCCGCGGCGGTGTAAATTGAGTCTAGTGTCAAACCACACTAAGCCGAAATTCCGCGGCTGAAATTCCGCGTGATTAAGATTGCTATGTAAAAAATGTAACGTAATTTCGGTCAAATGTGTCGATAGTCATCGAAAAAGTATTGCAGACGTAATGGCGCCGAACTTCGGTCGCGTATCTTCGGTATAGTGTGTTTAGACACTTAGAGTTGGCTTGACGACTGTCATAATAATGACAACAGTTGGAACCGACGGCTTAACGAAGCACGGAGGAGCTCGACTACGGTCGAAGTTGCTTAACTTGCGTTTTCCATTAGACTGACCCGCGCAACGACATCATCGCGCTTTTCTTTACGTTGTTTGACTAAATAAAAGAAACGAATGTGCTTTAGACCACACGACTGAAGTAAAACTTCTGCAGCTCTACTAACTTAGTATATCTCCTATGCAGCTTCCGTTCGCCTCTCCCGATCACACTTTTCGTAACGCTCTCGTCACACATTCACCAGCTTACTCCCCAAGTCAAGCCTGCGTAAAGAAGTTTTACTTGAAAAAAATCTCGAAGACTATGTAGTGGATTGCAGTTCAGCTTTCGTTAGACGAACCCTGTATCAACATTTGCCGTGCCTTTCTAGTCATCCACGTCAGGGCCGGGGAGTCTTATATCTACTTTAAATACATGTATTGCGTCTGTTTGTCCGTCCGTGGTATCACGAACTGGACCCAGCTGAAAATCAGCGCTGGGGTCTGACATAGTCAGTCCACGGCATAATGCTGAGTTGGGTCAAATTTGTGGCATTATGCAGCACTATTTCAAATCAAATCAAAATATCTTTATTCCTTGGACTTTATAAAGCACTTAGAAACATCATGCAAATTAAATATAAGAACATGTATCTAAATCATCACTACTTTAAATCTGCAGAGCTTAGATTCACTTTCATCACACTATCTTGAATGTGAAAGTGAATTTAAGTGCCAGTTCCGGCGACGGGGCTTCTTGAGAAGAACTGGCAAGAAACTCAATCCTATTCGTTTCGTATCGTCGTTTCTATGATACTTACACAGCTACCTTTTAATTATGTAATAGTGTTGTGTTATGTTCCAATAAATGTTTCATCTTATACTGGAACCCAACATGGCGGCGGGGGCTCATATTTCGGGGGCACCATATCAATGATACGGCTGATAAGGTGGTAGCTACGCTCCTGGTGGACTGGTTCACCAGTGAACCAATGATGGCTGATCGTTTACAGAGAAAGTATGTCCGATGGGAGAGGTGCATAAGTCCTGTGTGCTCAAGACGGAGCGTACTTGCTGGCAGTCGGAGGCGATGCTCGTGAGGGTACGGTCATCCCCCAAACGGCTAACACATTGTAAAGCTGGTTGTTTTTGCAAGTAAATTATTTAACGTTTTTTCAAGTTTTAAACTAGGAAAAATTATAAGACAACTGAATGCATATTTTTTTTATTCAACTGTCTGTGAGTGACAAAAACCTGCCTGATGATAAGCAGTCATCGGAGCCTATGGACGCTAGTGACATCAAAATGATCACGCAAAAACCCCTTTACGCTTTTTTGGAAAACCCCATACTGTAATCTCCTGGGGAAACCATGGGAGGGTTTATATGGATACAGCTCTTTGATATTATTATGTTTAACCCTAAAGAGTGCATGATGAATAAAAATGTCATTGTATGGTCACAGTATTACTATATAAATAATAAAATAATACGCTGCTGGTTTGCAATAATTTTCTATGTATTTTGCAATGCATGCAAGTGTGTATGATTTTCCAAAAAAAAAAATGTATTTAACATACATTATAAGTTATCTTCGATAGTTTTGTTTACGACTAGACGGCGCGGCGCTGTGTAATTTGGGCGGGAATATTTTATTTGTATTATTAAAAAAAAAAGGTATTGTCTATTGCTAACTAAAGAATAATGGACACGCTTGACATGTGTTTGAAGTTTAATAATATTAACATTGTATAAATAAGATGGAAACTTACCTAAATTGCTTAAAAAAATCGCTCGCACGCAGTGAGATTTTCATCCACCAAGTAAGAAAAGGGTTAAATATTATAATATTATTTCTGTTATCTTAATTTAACTTAGGGCCGATTTTTCAATCATCGAATAACTTGACAAATAACTAACTAGCGAATTAAAATATCCGACTGTTTAACGGACGGATAAAATTGATTGAATTTTTCAATGGTCAGAAAACGAGCTGATAACTATCCAAGGTTTTTAGTTGCTAAGTTCACTCTGATTCTGTACGAGCGAGAAGTACGCATACGTTGTTACGTGTGTTAGAAGAAGACAAAAAAAGATTGACATTTGTTTATTTGACGTTTAATCATAACCTCTAATTTCTATGCATCAATCAAACTATTATGCACTTTTGCTCATTCATTCGTGGTCATACGTGGTATTTTCTATGGTGATTTTTACTTGGTGGGTTTCGGTTTTTGCCAGCAACTTTTTATCGCAATTGAGAATAGAATCAAAAAAAGAGAGAATGTTCTGCTAACTTTAACAATGTAGAAGTTCAGTTGTTAGTAAGTTTAGTGGATAAATATAAACAAATCATTGAAAACATCAATATCAATATAATCAATAAAATATCAATAATCAATCGAAAATATCAATAGTTTGGAGAAACAAGAAATAACCTCAAAATAAACGTCAATGAAAGGAAGGTTGACTTGACGTATAAATACATAATCTAATGATAGGGTTACCTTACCGAACGAATAAATTTAAGAATTATTTTTTTACGGGCTACTGGATCAAGGTTTTTGGAGCCAATCTTTAGTTTTTCGTTTCTTATCTGGCCATCAAAGAGGCAAATAGATTTATTCCCCAGATAAGGGCGTTATTCGCCAAATAGAGCCTATCTGACGATTGAAAAATGCAATATTTTGTTATCTGTCAAATAAACACTATCTGTCTGTTTATATGAGGATTGAAAAATCGGCCCTTAAACATAAAAGAGACTTTATCTCTTAAGTTATTACTTAATTACACAATACAAAATAAATTAGTTTTTAAGTTATCGTCGTCAACCCATATTCAGCCCACTCTTGAGGTACGGCTCTTCCCTCAATCGAATGGGTTTAGAGCGTACTCCATGCTGCACAACTGCGGGTTGGCTTAACGACTGTCATCTAATGACAACAGCCGGGACCGACAGCTTAACGTGCCCTCCGAAGCAAGGAGGAGCTCGAGATAAATAAACCCATCCATAGACAGGCTACGGTCGACGTTGCTTAATAGCGTATTCGATTAGACTAACACGCGCGACGTCGTCATCCAGCTCCTCAACTTTAAGTTATGTTAAGTTATAACTTAACATAACTTAGAATAAACAGAAAGGAAGGAGATGCTGCGTTGGCAGCGGGGGTGGCGGATATTTTATGTTGCGCTCGCAACATAAAATATCCGCCACCCCCAATATAAGTATATGGCTACGGAAACCGCTTCACATCAGGCGGGCCGTATGCTTGTCTGCCACCCTTCGTAGTATACAAAAAAAAAAGATATTGTCGTCTAAGTCATAAATTTCAGTTTATAAAAAAAATGCAAATGTCGCTTTTTTTTTAACGTAAATATGATGTACCAGTTGTTATTTCTTGGTGTTTCAGCAAAGACAAGGTACGCGCATACCCTGGAGGCGTATGTATATCGACTTCTGAATGTTTTGACGTTAGATTGCAACAGACATTACATAATTTGCCCACGGCGTTCCCTGGTTTCTAATCTATCGTGATTTATAATCTCTCTGTATTGATTATCTAAATATAGTTATAAATAAATGAATCATCATCATCAACATCAGGTTCATTTTAGACTCCACTACAGGAGCACGACCCTCTCTCGTCCGTCCTAGACGGAAGGAGGATTTGGCCTACACTCCCCACGCTCGCTGGCCAAACGGGTTGGGGAGGCCTGATCGATATTTGATAATGTATTTCCCTTAGTCGCCTTGTACGACATCTACGGTAAGAAACGGAGTGATTCTATTCTAGTCTGCCGGAAACCACACGGCCATATAAATGAATATTTCTGGACAATTTTACACAGCGCTATCTAGTCCCAAATTAAGCGTAAAGCTTGTACTATGGGTACTAGACAACTGATAAATGTACCTAAATTCCTTTTTTTTTTTTTGTAAATACATACTTATAATACATAGAAAATACCCAGACCAAGACAAACAGACATATACTTGCACACAAATGTTTGTCATGTGCGGGGATCGATCCCGCGACCTCGCAGTCAAAGTGGCCATTACTAAACATTTACAAGCTAGTCAAATAAGAATAAATACATTTTTGAACAAACTTTACAACATACGCTATGCCTATATTTTAAAACGAGGCTCTTCTGAAAAGAGATGTAGCTCTTTTCGGAAGAGCCTCGTTTTAAAATTAGTTTCAAAGACTCTGTTTCTAAGCTTTTGATGGACTTTGATGAGCTTTTTTAGCTGCTAAGCCGGCCAATAAATTATTTTGGAAACTGATATACCTAATGCGAATCCTAATATGAAGAGAAATGGCATTTTCACTAAAATTTGGATACCATTGAGCAATTAGTTATAAAGATCAAAGTTCAAGAAAGAGTAAGATATAAAGCATTTCCCGTACGCGTACGCGCATTGGAACTCTTTGGGATCATATACATATTCAACATTAAAATATCATCAGAAAATTACATCAACACTTCAAGTAAATATTAAAATTGTAAATACTAAATCGAATTGGGATGAAAGAAATCATTTTTATGAATGCCTGACTGTTTGTACGAATGTTTGGTTAGCTTAACTCGAACCGGTGTCTCAATTTTGATGAAATTGAGTAAATATGTAGAGAACCTAAACAGAATTTTGAAGTTCATTGGGCATCAAAATCCATAAACGGACTGTGTTATGCAGAAAAGATCCAACCGATCTTTTATATACTTTTAAGTTAAACCTAATTAAAGTTTAATAGGAATAAAAATATCACGTAGTATATGTTTTGGGAAGCATATATCATCAAACTGCTAGAATCTGTTACGAATATTTATATCTCGATTTGATCATTCTCGCTATAAATATCTCTCAATTTGTCATAGTTAGTCGATTGGATCTATTCTGCATCAAGCTTAAACATAAAAATTAATACATTGCTTTTAAAATCGAAACTAATTAGCTGTTAATTTATAAAGTTTCACTAGGTATTGTAGGGGTTATTATTTTTGAAAAAGTAATAAATTGGGTTACTAAAAATAATAAAAAAAAAGATAATTGAAAATGCTAGGTTACATTAGGGTTGGTATATTTAGGTAAATCATCTTTAGTCACCGAGTTTGTATAATAGTCGTTCCATTTTTTATAATTTTATTTGCTCAATTTATTACTGCCTTTATTTTTTGTCAATTTCTAAATAAAATTGAAAAGCAATCGCATAATCTAAATATATAGTAATTAGTAGAAACCTAGTCGTCCCTTTTTTATAATTTTAGTTGCAAAGTTTATTACTGCCTGACCTTTCTAGATTTGCAAAGCAATCGGAATATATAAATTCGAGAATATTCATTTATAAAATTGTACTTACCTTTTGTAATAAAAACGCTGCCACTCAACGCTACAACCCCGATAATCACCACAGATTTTTCCAAAAACATCATTTTACGAATTTAAAAAAATAGACCAACCACGTCAATCAACGAATGCGATGTGATCTGATTCTGGAGCTACCGATCTCAGGACTGACCTCTGTGCCGGTCGAGCGAGCGTTTTGATCATTCGTCGAACAAAAAATTAGTGCCATCCTTGAGTGCAATGATCCATGGTGCATTGAAAGTGTTACTACGTTTTATGCAATTGTGGGTTAGTTACGTAATTTATTCAATGGAATGTTTTATGCATTTGAGAGAAAAATACTGCAATTCATTGATAGGTACATTGTGACATATATTTTGTTAGGAGTATGGCGAACAATGTGGTAAAATAGTTTGGTACAGCCGTACGTATTTTGAGTGCAGTTCATTTTTTTTAATAAAAAAAAAAGTTCACATATTGTCATCTAACCAAATTGCTCAGGTACGTTTACGTAAATGGTGAAAAATGGGTGTCATAAAAAATAGATTTTTCGAGGCTTATAATATCCAATTGTAATGTTTTTTTAACAGTGATAATGTCTAACAATCCTAGCTTATGTTGGGATAAATCCATAGCAATCATAATTTTAACGTATATCATATTGTCATCATAATAACTTTTTAACTTTCGCGTTGCATGATTTATGAAATATAAGAACGGGAATTAACGCGATCATGCATAAGGGTACCTCTATTACATACCTCTATTAATTTCATACATACTGTCATCATACTGTCATCGTACTGTCATCATACTGTTATCATACTGTCATCATACTGTCATCATACTGTCATCATACTGTCATCATACTGTCATCATACTGTCATCATACTGTCATCATATTGTCATCATACTGTTATGTACATCTATCAAAAAAGTACTAAAAAAAAGGGTGTGACACAGGTCACATACCGAGCATGCCTGCATTAGCACCAACCAACAGACTGTTGAATGTCACGAGGGACACAGATTGCAGTAAACAAAAGAACAAAAAAACAAACTAGCAAAAAGCGACGTATAGTGCCACAAACTTATCTGACCCGGTGGCCAAATTTAGAACTAAAGCCGCCATCTTGAAATATTAGTATTGCAAGGCACAATTTATTTATTTACCACGTATACACATTCCATTGAGGTATATTTTTTTTAAATATATTTCAATCTTTTTCTATATATACAATAAAAAAATCGTCAACGAGTTGTTTTTGTGCAATATTATAATTCTAATATTATATAATAGCTATGATCGCGATTTAACGTGGTGCATTTTTAAAACTAATCAACAAAAATTAGAAGGAAATTGATATTTAATTGAAACACCACACATCACAATTAATCAGTATAACAGTGCTATTATTTTAATAATGTATATATTTCTTTGATTTTAATGTTTCCTCTAAAACGGGCGGCATTTCGTTTAATGGCAACACTTAAGTCGATCGCACCGCCCCCGCCACCGGGCCAGATAAGTTTGTGGCACTGTAATTCCATTTCTACGTTTGTACAGAAATGTAACCGGACGCGCCTTAACGCGAAAAGCATTCTCTACTAGCTGTGCCCGCGACTTCGTCCGCGTGGAATAGTGTCTTTGGGCAGCATTTTTAAATATTTCGGCTAATTATTTTACAAATAAGACACATACGTATTAATACTTATATGAGTTGCAGTGTGCCATCTAGTGCTTATATAGCTCTTTTGTGGAACATTGTACATTCATCCCAACCAACAGCTTACACTGCTGCAACTTTCTTCCGCGCTTTTCCGCTTTTGCTAATGTTACATACCGGCATGTCCTCATCAGCTAAGTTCAATGGTAGTTTTAGAACCGAGTGCGCTATACCCCTATAACTATTTACACTTTATTTTGCTTTTAACCGTAAACACAGAAAACAAAACTTCTTATTATGAAAATAACTTATTTAAGTATTTTATTTAATTGTATAAAAACCTATTTAAAAAAATATTATAAACCCAAATGAATTAAATTTAACTAATTTTATTGACCCAAATAAACAAAATCTCTATACTAAGTATAACTTTTTACACTTGTACTTAAGAACTTGTTTTTATGAACCATTTGTAACCGATTCCTAGAAATCCCTTTCGGATATTGCGACTTCTGACTGAGTCGGCATGCAAAGGCATAAAGACTCATTCATAAAACTATTAAGCTTTCTTATCTTTTGTTTACATTCACAGATGGTCAAATGCTTTGTTTGTACAATGCTCAAAAAAGTACTGTTTATTTGGTGAGGGCAATTAACTTACTGTTCATAGGTACCTAGCATACAAATGTGCAACAAAAAAAAAATGACGTAATAACATCTAATTAAACTCGAAAGTAATCTACTTTTAACGAATGAAATAAATAAAACAATGACCCAACTAAAGAAAAAAATATTTAATAACTTATCTACTAAACTAAGCAAATCGAATTGTAAACAATGTGCAGTGAATAATAATGCATTTGTAGCGGAAAAAATAATAATTGTCACGTGTCTGCACGTTTGGGCAAGCCCACTTGGGCATATTTTTTCTGTGCCGTACCACCGTTTTTTACTCATGTGGTACCACGCCTCGTAACGACCCCCGGCCCGCTCCCTGACCCCCGCGCGGCAGCTTTCAATGTGTACGGGTGGTGTACGGCGTTGAGATAGGCAAAATGCCTGGCATTTACAATAAGTGCCCAGTAAGTACCTGTAAATGCCCAATAAATGCCTAGTTTTGGGCATAAATAGGGAATTTATAACAATTTTTTGGACATTTATTGTAAATGCCCGGCATTTTGCCCATCTCTAGTACGGCGCGATGCTTGGCAAGTTTTTTACTCGCGTTAATTTCAGTTTCTCATTTTGTAATGACTGCGTAAATGTTATCTACATCAGGATAGCACTAATATTTTGTCTCTTGTCGCAAACTTATAAAACATTCACTTATACCTTACATATTTCCATACAAACTTTCATCCCCTATTCCCTATTGTTATTTTACCCCCGTGTGGGTAAAACTTTTACAAACTTTGAATGTCATATTTATTTATATCGAATCAACAGCCTAAAAAATAAGTTTCAAGCTTCTAGCTCTAAAAATAACGATACTTCCATACAACCTTTCACCCCCCCTTTTAACCCCTTACAACCCTTTTTTTGCATTAAAAAGTAGCCTATGTCCTTCCTCAGGCTCTAAACTATCTGTGTACCAAATTTCATTTAAATCGGTTCAGTAGTTTTGCTGTGAAAGCAGGACAGACAGACAGACAGACAGACAGACAGAGTTACTTTCGCATTTATAATATTAAGTAAGGAAGTAAGGATTAGTCAACTTTATTTTTATACCACGCTGGATGTAAAATAAACATCTCACTTGCATGAATACCTCTTTCGCCAGTCCCTTGTTAGAGAGTCGGCAGAGTGCAATACGTGCAGGCTTGGCTTACGCTCTATAGACAGAGGAGAGGGACTTACACCCCATGATAATAGCCAGGCAAACAGCTTAACTCGCAGAATCTTTCATTATATAAAAAAAATGGGGTGTGGATGTAGACACAGCAGTGTGTTGTACGCGAATACGCTATATGTACTAAAATTATCTCAAAATGGCAGCGTTTCCCGATGTTCCATAGTCCTTAATTAGCCTAATAAATTATTTGATCCTCCATACGACTGAATTTTGGATCGAGATGATATCCCCGATTTTGATATCTTTCTTTTTTTTGAATTGCGTTCCTGTGTAAGCAATTTTTAAGACTTATTCACGTCAATAACGGTGTGTGCTTCACGAAACGATATAAAATCAAAATCAAAATATCTTTATTCCTTGGACTTTATAAAGCACTTAGAAACGTCATACAAATTAAATATAAGAACATGTATCTAAATCATTACTACTCTAAATCCGCAGAGCTTAGATTCACTTTCATCACACTATCTTGAACGTGAAAGTGAATTTAAGTGCCAGTTCCGGCGACGGGGCTTCTTGAGAAGAACTGACAAGAAACTCAAGGCCGACTCTTTTAATTGCCAATATCGTTACATATGATATAAGTGAAAACCTCATGTCTCGCTCCTCCTTCCCAGAACTTGAACGAGCGTTACAGAGCCGAACGTGACGCGTTACATATGACCCGAAAGTTACGATTCAGTCTCATTCATTCGCTAACCACAAAATTTGTGCACAACATGCTTTATTCGAAAAAATCTTGCAATGTAGATAATAACTTTATCTTCAGTAAACAATATGGCGGTACAAGCGAGCATTACCTTGATTGGTTGCCGCAAACAAACATGGCGGCTGTTGACGGTCATATTAAATTTCAATTTATTATATCGCTAGCAAGCTCTACATGTGAAAAATATTACGTGCTATGATTTTATATAAAGTAAATTGAAGGTTACTTAGTGACTGAAATAACCAATCTCTGTACCATACGTCTTTGTTTCTTTGTTGATAACATGATAACGTCTTATCGTCACGAAAAAGCATGACTCATTGTCACGTTCCGCCTGAGCCAAGCGTGCAAGCAAGAGCGCGGTACAAGCGAGAGAGAGGCACGATCGGACTAAGCGTTCGGCTTGTGACGCATATATCTCTCTTCCACTCAATCGGCCAATGTTTTCTTATGATGTTATCACGTAAAATTATCGTCCGTAAACCGACTTTACAGACAACCATTTTTTTTACACTACACACGAAGACGACAAACAAGCCTATGACATGTCTGATGGTAAACAGTTGTCTATAGGCTGTAGCAACACCGGAGGCATCTTTCTCGTTGCCAAAACGGTGAAGTCTCGTTGCCTTTCACGGGGATGGTATTTGACATCCATACTAATTAAACCAGCTGATTTTTTATGATTTTATATGAAAACATGTCTCTGATGCCAAATTTTGTACGCTATGTTATGCCATACCCCGGCCACTCCATACTAAATACTAATGTCGCGTCGTTTACTACTACATAAACAATAACGTCTGTGCAGAGCTCGAATGAGCGTGTGTGCGTGCGGCGCCATATAAACTGTTCCAGATTTGTCTCAGAGGGGAGGTGAGGTCGACACAAGAGAGCGGTAGGGAGTGGTCATACTGCACGTAGTACTATTACTTATACTGTGGTTATGCTACATAATGTTGGTAACCGGCCCTTTATGTAGCTCGATTATGTTTCTAGAAGTTCAATATTGTAGCTATAGAGTCATGTCTTAAAAATTTAAGGGAATTGAGCGGCTTAAAAATACTATATTTTGGGGTGTATGTGGTTCATCAACATCTTTGAACCAAAGCCATCTTCACCTGCACGCGGTGCACCCTGCTGACTGACAAACGAAGCTCTGGCGAAAAGAGAGGTAGGGAGCGTAATTGTAAGCTACCCGACTGGGGAATGTACCTCCACCTCACAGAATACCGTAGCCAAATAATAATTCCCTTGAGGGTTGTTGTGTTCCTGCGAGTGAGAGTGAGCCGCCACCCCTGCTGCCAATGCAGCATCTCCTTCCTTTCTGGTGACCTAAACCAGAAAGAAAGGAGATGCTGCATTGGCAGCGGGGGTGGCGGCGCGCGAGCGATATTTTATGTTGCCAGCGTGAATATGGCTACGGTAACCGCTTCACATCAGACGGGCCGTATGCTTGTCTGCCACCCGACGTAGTATAAAAAAAAAAACTAAATGAAAATGCTAAATGGGTGACTGGAATGCTAGGTTAGTATTGGTATGTATATCATGGGTCTATGTGGCTCACCAAGATCTTTAGAGCCAAAGCCAACCTCACCTGCACTTGGCACACCCTGCCGACCAGCGAAAGAGGCTCTGGCAAATGAGTGATAGGGTACAGCGTATTTGTGAACTGTCCGACTGAAAAAGCACCTCCACCTCATAGAATACCACAGTCAAATAACAATTCCCTATAGGGTTGTTGTGTTCCTGCGAGGATTGAGGTCACTAAAAAGGAGGGGTGGTAGCGCACGAGCGATATTTCATGTTGTGAACGTTAATATGGCTACGGTAACCGCTTCACATCAGGCGGGCCGTATGCGGGTCTGCGACCCGACGGAGTATAAAAAAATCCTCTTTAGTCGCCAAGTTTGTATATTAGATGCAGAGTTTTAGTTTAAAATTTGAAATGCACGGTTACAATTTTAATTATTAACCCGTTTTACAAATCTAATTGTTAATTATTTGGGGTGTGAGTGGTTCATCAACATCTTTGAACCAAAGTCAACCTCGCCTGCACGTGGTGCACCCTGCTGAATCACAAACGAAGATCTGGCGAAAAGAGTGGTAGGGCGTGGCGTATTTTTTAAGCTGCCCAACTGGGGAAGTACCTCCACCTCATTGAATACCGCAGCCAAATAACAATTCCCTTGCGGTTTATTGTGTTCTTGCGAGTGAGTGAGGTCAGGACAAAGGAATGCTGGCAACGGATTAGCGACCCCTTGGTGTTGCTGATCTCCATGGGCGGTGGTGTTTGCTTTCCATCAGATGACCCACATGCTGGTTTGTACCCCTCTCTTACAAAAAAAAAAATATATATTACGAGCCCGTTAATAATTTAGGCCAAAATGCTTACGTGGTTATATTAAAATTTCAATGCTTATCTAAACCTTCCTAAATTTCTAATCCTTCCCCAGGTTTGAGTTACAAACGAACGACAAACACCATTATAATAATATTAATGCTTAAACCCAGCGTCCAGGGTTTTCCCGACATCGCTTTGTTTTCAATGAAAAATTACTGTTTTGCTGAATACCCTCCTTTGTTGTTATTTACGACTGAAAATAAACCTTAAACCGAGGACGCAAGTCATATTTTCATGTGGATTACTTGAAATTTTCAACAGCGAAAGGAAACTATAAATCGTGGGACGAAATTGATTTATGTACCTACTGCCTTGTTAGTAATTACAATCAAATTTTTGTTCATTGTTTCGATTACGAAAACCTGTATTTTTTTAAGTGAAAACTTCTTTAGCGGTGTTGTGCACTTTTTGGGATGGGTAAAAAATGTTAAACTCGCGTCAGGACACGTGACCTGATCGAAAATTCGTAAGACGGAGGGCTCTCCCTCCGTCTTACGAATTACGAACGAGACCGCCGGCGCGGCGTTGGAGAGGAAGTAATATCCCCCTCTCTTTCTACCGCGCGGCAAAAATGTATGCCTGCTAATGTAATATAAATTGTCATGTTTGTGTACGATAGCGAATATTGTATTTTACCACATAAATAATAGTACTGATAAATAAATCAATTCGTGCGAAATGAATCCCTAACCATTCCAAAATATTTAAAAATGCACAACGTTAATGTTCTAGTTTTTACTTCTGCCGGCATTCCTGGAGTGCAACCCGTTTTTTTCCTCCACTCCTGGGAAATCCTTGGCAGGAAGTTCATTCCACAACATGAGAGATCTAGGTAGATTATTTTATACCACTAAAGTGGCAAACAAGCATAACAACAACATTCCATAGCTCGACGGTACGCGGGAGAGAACATCTCTGGAACCGCTGAATCTGGAGGAAAAATTCCCTGAGATGCTGCGATGGCGAGCGGTGCCTATAGAAAGAGCCTGTGGGAATCATATAAAAATCCTCTGAATACAACCTATTGTACAGTCGGTAGAATACGTAAAGGGAGGCAAAGTCTCTTCTCATAGTCAAAAGTATTTACGAAGACTACGCCAAAAAACGAAAATTTATTCGCAAAAGTACTAACAACCTAATGACAATAGCATTTAAAGTAATTTAAATCTTGCCTCGCTTCACCGGATCATTATGAATGAATTATTGCAACGTATTTCCTCGAAGGTTGACTCAATATAAGGTATTGCTTTGAAACATGTCTCGAGACGTGATTTTCCGCGAGACGTGTTCTCATATTGACAACAAATTGAATTTTAGCCTCGTAAATATGGAGTCGACAGAACGAAGGATAAATTGTCTCTGCTGCATTCATACAGGCATTTTAATGTCAGTGTTTAAATTCGAAACAAAGAAATTCGACGGAGGATCAAAGTAGACATAGCTATCAAAGTCAGCGAGCTGAAATAGCAGCGGGCTAGTCATACATATCTGCCGAGTCAGTGGAGTAGATGGAAAAGGTAAGAAAAGATGATTCAAATGTGCCACACCTAACTTAATATCACATAGTTGTCACATAGTTGTTTCGGCCAACTTGCCGGAACTGCTATGCCTTGTTTAGTAGTGTAATTACTTAATAGGTAGATGGCGCCACACTGCGACTCACGCAGTAAAATATAAAATGTAAAAATTCGTCACAAACCTTCCTGGTAGCTCGCTTGAAAGAGCACTCGACCAGCCACCGATAGGTCGTGGTTTCAAATCCCACCTACGAGGCGGAGATGAATTTTTCCATTTTTTTAAATATTTATAAAAAAAAACATTTTATTTCGATTTCAACCTCCTTAAAGTGTTAGTAAACATAGAGAAACTGATACACTATGTTAGCACAATGTTAGTAAGCTTGTTTTAAAAATTGAAATAATTTTAAAAATTCTCTCCTAGAGGCACAGAAACATGAATAAGCACCCAGTATTTCCAGATGCGGCAGTCAGGTTTATCTCTGACGACTTCCATGATGCTGTTGGTACTCCTTCGAACTCTGCACATCAGAGACGCGACCCTTCTGCTTAACACCGAATAAAAATCATTTTTGTGCGCTGTAGCGAATATTTTATCTTATCTTAGAGTGGGTCCAGTGCTGCAGCATCAGTGACACGTCAACCCTCATGGATCTTTTGTGCTCTCCCTAATCCTTTAGTCACTCTCCCCTAACTGTCTGGAGATGGATGTACTTCAGCATGCCGCTTATTGGGAAGAGCCTGTAGTCCTCCAGGACTGAGTATGCCTTTCCTTTGATTTCCATTCGTTTGACGACTAGGGCACATCATAGTAATACAACCAGTACTTTGACTTCATACTAGCGCCCAAATTTTTTGACCGCTCAGGAAGTTTTGGTGCGCCGCGCTGTGTAAATGACGCTTGGCTGTGTGCGTGCGCCGATTTGGGCGCTAGTATGAAGTCAAAGTACTGGTTGTATGACTATACAGTGACTAGGGCGTCACATTGACACAATATGATGTGTTTCATGGTCTCGTTAGACCCTTTGCATGTTCTGCACTCTGGGCTATCAACACGCTTCATCTTGTACAGGGGTCTTTGACGGGCATAATGGCCAGTGCCCCAAGCATGAGACGCATCTGTTTCCTGTCATATTTAAAGTAAATGTAGCGAACATAGTCGATGATTAGTCGCTTGCGATATTTTAGTCGCTCATGTTATTATTTATTTAAATAATACGAATGCAGTACTATATTATCTATACTGTGGTAACTCGGTGTAGTAACAGGCTGGCAGCGATGGTTTTCGTTATTACAGCGCCCGCCCAAAGCGTGTTCGTTTCAATCAATGCACTACGCTGAATATTGTTCTACTGAAATTTTGATTTTAGAATTGGATGTGGCGGATTGCCGCATTCCCAATAAAACGGTTGAGTGCGGCTATAGCTGGCCCATGGATCAACTCGTGAATGAATACTGGATACTGCTGGGGGGGGGGGGGGACGTTGCTAAGTAGAAAATAGGTGGACATAATATTAAGTAGTATAAGATAATTAGCAGAAATAGTCATAGAAATTTTTAATTATTAGAGTTCCGTAGTAAATAAGGAACTCTTATAGTTTCGTCATGTCCGTTTGTCATCATACCATCAGGCAGGTCATATGCTTGTTTGCTACTTTACTTGTATTATATTTACATGATATTATATTTACATAATATATATTATTTGCCTGCTGTCTTCAGTGAGATGGAAGTACTTCCCGAGTTGGGCTCAATATGGCCTACATCTCTGTAACTTAACAATTTTCATAAAACTATGTTTCAATTTCAGTAGGCTACATTCGAACTTCCTCACAAGACAATTTTCAGCGATGTAGCCTGAATAAAACAAACACGACTAGGGCGGGCGCGTAATTACGAGAAAGCTCGTATCGCTTCAAGATTACAGCTTCGAGCTTGATGTATAGCTTTTAATAAATTAAGTATCTTCTACATAAAATATTTAAATCGACGTTTCTACCAAATTATATTTACCTACAAGTGTGGAATGGTTGACTGGAGAAGATCCCATTTGGAATAATTCCGCCATTGTACATGACTATTTTATTGTTATGTCATGTTATTTTCTTTTTATTGGCCGTGTGGTTTCCGGCAGACTAGAATAGAATCACTCCGTCTCTTCCCGTGAATGTCGTACAAGGCGACTAAGGGAAATACATTACCAAACATCGATCAGGCCTCTCCAACCCGTTTGGCCAGCGTGGGAAGTGTAGGCTAAATCCTCCGTCTGTCTGGGACAGACGAGAGAGGGTCGTGCTCCTGTAGTGGAGACTAAAATGACCTGATGATGATGAAGATGTTATTTTCTTATGTACAATAAAGACTTCACATCGACAACAACGACATAAGCTATTAAAATCATAACCCTTCCCTTCGGCTTCTCAAAAATGTATTTTAAAGTTAAACACACGAAATGGAATCAGTTTACTAAAATTGATCGATGCCACTACGTTGGCGTTCTGTCGAACTTTATGATTTAGTTACTTTTGCCCTATGTATTTATTCAGGCTCTGAAGAACAACTTTTGGGTTAGAATTAATTTACCCAAGGACAGATTTAAAATGTAAATTGTTGGAAATACAATTTTGGTTCAAAGGTTCTTTTGTGAAGGTCAATGTACCAAGGGTGGGTTCCTCGTGTTAATAGTGATGTTATCACCATTCATTGACCCTGACGCCCTAAGAATGACCCCACCTGGGTGTCACGGGTAATCACTATTGCACATCTACTGCTCCCGCCTCAACACTCCACAACAGTATGCGCAAAGAGCCTTTCATCATCATCATCATCATCACGTCCATTTTAGTCTCCACTACAGGAGTACGACCCTCTCTCGTCCGTCCTAGACGGAAGGAGGATTTGGCCTACACTCCCCACGCTGGCCAAACGGGTTGGGGAGGCTTGATCGATATTTGATAATGTATTTCCCTTAGTCGCCTTGTACGACATCCACGAAAAACAGCCTTTACAGCTCAAAAAATGGGCTATACGAAGTATGACAAGAATTCCGTCTTGGGAGTCCTGTGTACCTTATTTCAAAAGTCTTGAAATTTTAATTATACCTAGTTTATATATCCTGGTCCTTTTAAATAACTTTCATAAGGAAAGGCATCTTTATGAGTCTGAAGAGGAAATGATAGAAAGAGTAAAGACCCGTAGAAAGAATATTAAGACAGGAATGCATCCTAATCTGAAAGTGATAAAGCAAGGTGTACGTTATCAATCAGTGGTTCTTTTTAACAGGCTGCCTACAGAGTCAAAAACTGTGAACGTAGTCGAAAGTTTTTCGACTACAAAATTAAGAGCTCATCTTGTGGAAAAATGTTGTTACTCATTGAATGGTATTATTAGTTTAAGTAGTTTTAAGTTCTGCTTATATTATGCTATCGAACACAATATTTTACGTTAACGAATAAATAAATACAAATACAGCCTCGCACTCTTAATAGTTTGACATATTCGTGTGTGCTCTGAATGAATTCACTAGGTAGCACAGAGCACTTGACATTATTTGTTGTCAGGGCTGTTGAATTTATATATTAACTAGCGACCCGCCCCGGCTTCGCACGGGTGCAATGCTGATACTAAATGTACTACAGAAGGTCTTTGCGCTTTGTCCTATCCAGTCCTTCCCCAGTTATAGGCACACGCCGCCGGCTCCGCGGCCGGTACCGCCACAGCCGTTATGTCCCTGCATTTTAAATGTGTAATATCTTCTAAACTATTCATTTAAATTACATGCTGTGAAGGGCCATATTGATCTATATTAAATGCGCAATGTATTTAAGGTACTTAATTGGATAAGGATTAATTCTGTATTGCTTAAAATCGCTTCGTAAATAAGGCATTATTTCTTGTAAAAAGCAAAGGATAAAATAACGGTTATTGTGTGTTACCACTAAGAGATAGACATATACCATCGCGAACTTTTTTGTAGACCATTTTAAGGTGAACAATACTGTACTACATTATTTTGATCTATCTCGTTGGGTTCAGCCAGCGTTTGCAATGAAAGAGCAAAAAAATGTGTTTATTTACGACATCACATTAGAAACCTCTAAATTATCAGTGTTTTTCTACTATGTTATGCATATATTATACATATAAACTTTCCAGTTGAATCACTCTATCTATTAAAAAAAACCGCATCATAATCCGTTGCGTAGTTTCAAAGATTTAAGCATACATGGGGACATAGGGACAGAGAAAGCGACTTTGTTTTATACTATGTAGTGATTATATGCCTGTTAGAGCATTAAAAGACTTATAAACACTTGTTGTTATTTATTTCTACATGAAACCATTTTACACTAATATTACTCTTTACAGAAAAACACAAGAAGCCCGTTTACATTTTTTGACAGAAGGAAGGAGAGAGTCAGAGACAACAACAAATATTGTACTGTCGAACATAGACAATATACAATAAGTTTTTTCATAGGGATACAACTAATATTATTCTAACAAGGGCATATAGTCCAACTTAATTTTATTTTACTGACAAGTTTAATTGATATTAAAAAAACAAACATCTGCTCGTATTAAATTTGATACCTATTATTATTAATTAATGAATTATGAAACTGTAGTCATGAAATTGTAATGAATGAATCTTTATTTCTTTCTGGTGAACCCATTCACTCGCAGGAACACAACAAACCTTAAGGGAATTGTTATTTGGCTGCGGTATTGTGTGAGGTGGAGGTACTTCCCCAGTCGGACAGCTTAAAAATATGCTATGAACTACCTCTCTTTTCGTCAGAACCTCGTTTGTCAGTCAGCAAAGTGCACCACGTGCAGGTGAAGTTGGATTTTATATTGTTCTTTTACAAACTTTTTCACTTTCAAGTGGCGCAATCAATCCCGATCCTTTCTTATGGATTAATTTATTCAGCCACGCCCTCAGAAGTACTACCAAGCATCACTTCCGCAACTGGTATCACCACCCACATGTTATTAATACCATTGTCATCATGCCACCATTTTCGATCCCAAACATGCATATTGCAGAGGATTGTTGATGTGGTATAATTTTAATATAAATTTTATAATATATTTTTTTTATACTACTCTCGGATGGCAGACAGGCATACGGTCCGCCTGATATTAAGCGGTTACCGTAGCCATATTAACGCCCACAACAAGAAGGCAAAGTTTGAGTTCATCGGCAGGATTGGTGAGCGCCTAGCTAAGCACCCATCTGGGAGCCGTGCTTTTTGGTCGCTTGCTAAGGCTGCCGAGGGAAACTTTTGTCAGTCGACCTTTCCACCACTCCGAAAACCGGATGGTAGTCTGGCCCACAGTGCTAAGGAGAAAGCGGATCTGTTGGGTAATCTTTTTGCCTCAAACTCGACTTTGAACGACGGGGACGCCGCACCGCCTTCCATCCCGCGGTGTGGTGATTCCATGCCGGAAATCTCATTTACTCAACGAGATGTTCGGCGGGTATTGCTATCCCTCGACGTTCATAAGTCGAGTGGGCCAGATGGCATTCCAGCAGTGGTGCTAAAGCTGTGTGCTCCTGAGTTGTGTCCAGTTCTTACGCGCCTTTTCGCGCTCTCTTATTCCACCAGGCAGGTTCCGTCATCGTGGAAGACTGCGAACGTGCACCCTGTGCCCAAAAAGGGTGACAGATCAGACCCATCGAATTACAGGCCTATCGCCGTTACCTCCCTTCTCTCCAAGGTAATGGAGCGCGTGATCAACAACCGGCTCCTGAAATACCTAGAAGAGCACGACTTGATCAGCGACCATCAATACGGCTTTCGTCATGGTTGCTCGACTGGTGATCTTCTAGTGTATCTTACACATCGCTGGGCTTCAGCCGTGGAGAGTCAAGGTGAGGCATTAGCTGTTAGTCTAGATATGGCGAAGGCGTTCGATCGGGTCTGGCACCGCAGTCTTCTTTCGAAGTTACCTGCATACGGTTTACCTGAGGGTTTGTGCGAATGGGTCGCTAGCTTCTTGTCCTGCAGAAGTATTAGAGCCGTTGTGGATGGTAGTTGCTCCGATAGCATGGACATTAATGCTGGCGTCCCGCAAGGCTCGGTGTTATCCCCGACGCTGTTTTTGCTGCATGTCAATGATATGTTGTCTATTGACAGCATTCATTGCTATGCCGATGACAGCACCGGGGACACTTATTACACGGGCCGCGCCAATATCCCCCGCTCTCTGGTGGAGGAGAGCCGCGAACAACTTGTGTCGGAAATGGAGAGCACACTGAATAGTGTGTCCGACTGGGGACGAAAGAACCTAGTTCAGTTCAATCCCACAAAGACACAAGTCTGCGCGTTCACCGCTAAGAAAACCCCTTTTGCTGTGGCTCCTCAATTCCAGAACACACCCCTTACCGTCGCTAAAAACATTGGGATCCTCGGAGTTGAAATCTCCAGCGATGTTCAGTTTCGTTGTCACCTGGAGGGAAAGGTCAAGTTGGCGTCGAAGAAACTAGGTGTGCTCAACAGGGCAAAGCAGTACTTCAACCCGCGGCAAAGACTTATGCTTTACAAAGCTGAAGTTCGGCCGCATATGGAGTACTGTTGCCATCTATGGGCGGGAGCGCCTAGATACCAGCTTGCACCTTGTGACTCAATCCAAAGGCGTGCTGTGAGGATTGTTGAGGATCCCAAACTTACAGACGGTTTAGAACCGTTAAGTCTGAGACGAGATTTTGCGTCCCTTTGTGTGTTCTACCGATTGTACAATGGGGTGTGTTCAGAGGAGTTGTTTGACATGATGCCCACGGCCTCCTTCTACAGTCGCACCGCTCGCCATCGACAGGCAATTCATCCTCACACATTGGAGCCCAAGTGGTCGCGTACTGTGCGGTTCCAGAGAAGCTTTCTCCCGCGTACTGTCAAGCTGTGGAATGAACTGCCTGTGGAGGTTTTCCCAGGAGACTACAGCATGGGGTTCTTGAAAAAGGGCGTGAAGAGGTTTTTACAAGGTCGGCAACGCGCGTGTGATGCCCCTGGTGTTACAAGCGTTCATAGGCTGCGGTAGCTGCTTTCCACCAGGCGGGCCGTAAGCTTGTTTGCCACTCTAGTGGTATAAAAAAAAATTAAAAATATTGCTCGCGTGCTGCCACCCACGCTGCCAATGCAGCAACTCCTTCCATTCTGGTAACCTCACTCACTCGCGTACACACGTACTTCCCAGTCGGGCAGCTATTACGAATACGCTGCACCCTACCTTCCGTCCGCCTGATGTGAAGCGGTTACCATAGTCATATTAACGCTCGCTATAAATATCTGTGCCACTGCATTCGTGGGAAATAAAAGTGGAGTACTTCCCCAATCGGGAACTTACGAATACGCCGAACCTTTCCTCTCCTTTGCTAGTGCCTCTTTCGCTAGTCGGCAGAATGTACCACGTGTAGGTGAGGCTGGCTTAGACTCTAAAGATCGTTACTTGCTCTCTAAAAATCATCTAGAAAATCATAAAACCTAGTGTTCTTATTATAGTTAAGTCTATATATTTAAGCGACACGGCAGCTTAAGTAATGGTTTGAATTTGTTTCAATTATTTAGTATTATTTATATCGTCGACCAATTTATCTCACTGCTGGGATACGGGTCTCCCCTCAATCGAAGGGGTTTAGAGCATACTCCATCACACTGTTCAACTGCGGGTAGGCGAAGAGATATTGATATGCGGAAGATAAATTATTATTTCTTCCAACTATGCTTTAATTTCATCACAATCACACTAAAAACTCAGTACAAAACGAGTCTTTAATGCTCTAGAGTAATAAAAATGTATGAAATTTCATTATTGCACAGTTTTTTTTAATCGCTCTAAAAGGTGCCAATCTCAATGGATTAGCTCTATTCAGCCAGCCGATATCAATACTTTTTTTTCGTACGTATTATTCGTTTCTATCCTACTTGTTCCAAATTTAAAAAATGATTGCTGCTAACTCTGAGTTAAAAATGAAAGTGAATTTAAAAAAGTGATTTTGCGGGAACTTTGTTAATTTTGCTTGACAATATTTTTGGAAACGATAAAAGTGTGATACTATCTGATTTTGAGTGCTTCGGTTTCGAATTAAAATGGAATCATCTAGCGACACATTAACTCCGGAAAACATTCTAAATGAAGCCGACAGTGTTATAGAAACTTCTATTTTAACTGTTTGATATGAGTTTCTTTTATCTACTATTCCTATAGGTATTAGTTGAAAGAAAAGCAGATTATGCACCTCGCCTTAAGTAATTTATATTGCCCTCGTGCCTGTTAGATTAGAGCCCGAGCGTTGCACTCGGTGCAATAATAAATTACTTTGTGCTCGATGCAATAATCTACTATTTTTTTCCATGTGTCCGTATTTTGGTCGCATAAAACTAACTTCGATTTAATAAAACAGTTAACCTGAAAAATATTGTATTATAGAGCAGGGCTGTCCAAACCATATAGAACACCGGGCCATTGCAAATTACTAAATAGATTAAAGGGCCGCAGAAACAAATACCTACTTGACATTTTTACTACCTACCTTGAAAGTTTACGCTTAGGTACTATAACTACATAGTTAGATAATAATATAAAACTTTAACTTTTCTAAAAATATATATTTTTTCTTCAGATTGGTTGTACAAACCTGTACCGGCAAAATCTGTATAAAAACCGGTAAATGAAAAACACGTCACGGCCGCACAAATATAGGCTGAGGGCCGCATGCGGCCTGCGGGCCGTGCTTTGGACAGCCCTGTTGTAGAGTATATTATAATATGTATTTAAAGGTATTATAGATATAGTATTTAAGAGTATATATACGTTCGTCAATGAAGAATTGAATAATAATCCATCTTCAAAGCTATTCAGACTTTTGAATCATCTCCCGGTCACTACCTTACATGGCGACCCTGTCTGAGTGTTGTCATTAGATGACAGTCGTACCTATTTCTCTTGTAGTTAATCTCTTACTGAGATTAGTTTACTAACGTAGGTACGTTCCTCCACACGACAAATACAATTTTTTCCTGAATCCAAACTAAGTTATCGCGCTTCTAAATCGCATTACTGTCTCGCGATTTGGTCCAAGTGAAACGTTTAAGCGGATAGCCCTGATTACCATTTAGGGCTATTGGGCTATGATTTCTTATATTACTTCTTAGAGAGAGGATAATGTAATTTTATGGTTACCTGCTTCAAAGGAAACCGAAAACGCTCACTACGTTGTCCGTCTGTCTATCCATTTGTCAAAATCCTTTTTCTCGGGAGCATCAAGTTATAATTAATATCAAGTACTAAAGTATTCAGTACCTTCAAACAAAAATTTGCGAAGTTCACGCAATCAAAAGATAGGACCTTATATGCCGTGCATTTGGACACTAGCAAATGAATCAAAACCCTACTAAAGGACTCTGACCTAGAATCATGTAATAAGCCAAGAAACAAAACCCCATAGCACAAAAAAAAGAAAATGACCAAAGTCCTAGACCCATTGCTATCTATATCTACTTATAATAAATTTATTTCTAATAAGAGTCCCATAGGAGGAGCTCTATGGCTCGTGTCAGTCTAGTCGATCACGCAAGTCAAGCAACGTCGACCGTAGCCTTTCTATGGATGGGTTATTTATCGCAAGCTCCTCCGTACTTCGGAGGACACGTTAAGCCGTGGGTCCCGCCTGTTGTTATTAGATGACCAAGTCCTGAGCAAAGCATTAGCCAGTGGCTTTTGGGCGGCTTGAGAACACTGGCAGCCGCCAATCCGCAGTCGAGCAGCGTGGTGGAGTATGCTCTAAATCTCATTCGATTGAAGGGAGACCCGTATCTTAAAAGTAGGATGATTCCAAATAAGTTAATGCCGAGCAGTCTCATGTTAAAATATTGACTTCCGCCAACCCGTTGAGCACCCTCAGCGTGTTGACGGAGGTATGGTCTAAACCCCTTTGATTGAGGGGAGACCTTTATTTCAACAGTAGTTTTAATATTGGTTTGAGTCGAGCATGTTGTTGAGGGTAAATAAGGTTTTTTTTTATGTTCCAAGAATACGGAAGTTACGGAATCCTCGATGCGCGAGTCGCACTCTCACTTGGCTGGTTGACATGACGCTAGCACAGCATAGTAATACAACCAGTACTTTGACTATCTACTAGCGCCCAAATCGGCGCACGCACACAGCGTCATTATACGACCGCTCATTAAGTTTTGGTGCGCGAAACAACGTATCTACGTTGTTCCGCGCACCAAAACTTCCTGGCTTGACGCTTGGCTGTGTTCGTGCGCCGATTTGGGCGCTAGTATGAAGTCAAAGTACTGGTTGTATTACTATGCTGTGACGCTAGTGTCTTATCACTTGCACCATCCTACGTGTATAGTTGAGTGTATTTGGTGCATTTGGTAGTGCAACGGACTGCATCCGTGCAGAGCGAGCAGATGGAGTCTGCAATACTTCGTTATTAGATCTTGATGCTCCGCAAACATCTGGTTGGTACGCAAATTGAGTGCATTTTAGTTTGTTTGCATAGGCTTTTATTTTACATAAAACTTTATGGATCTCAGTACAAAAGGGTAGTACAGCTAGATAATGCCATTGCAGTCTCTAAAGGTCAACCATTGAGTGCGGACAGAAATATGTTTACATTGAAAAATTTAATTTCGTCAGTATCAGTATTTTGAAGATAATTCAATAAATAATAAATATTTCTGGACAATTTACACAACGCCATCTAGTCCCAAATTAAGCGCAAAGCTTGTGTTATGGATACTAGACAACTGATAAATGTAGGTACTTAAATACATTTTTTTAAATACATACCTACTTATTGATATTTACTTATTGAGATTGACATAGAAAACGCCCAAGACAAACAGACATGTTCATGCACACGAATATTTGACTTGTGCGGGAATCGAAGCTGCGACCTCGGCATCAAAGTGGCTATTGCTAACCATTCGACCACCGAACTCGTCATAATTATGTCTTTATAATTGCTTCCCTAGGGAGGCAGTTCAAAAAAGTTCAGTCACCCGCTCGATGCGAAACAGGTTTGACGCGCGCATATTGACGTTTCTGCGCTCACGCAATAAATACACGTAAACATGGTTAAGTGTACGAAATGTAATAAGTTAGTGGCTAAAAAGAACCCTGGAGTGCAGTGCTGTAAATGCAACAGATGGTTACACAGTGCTTGTGCATCTATTACAAACGAACAACTCAACGCTTTGTCTTCGACCGACTCGATTGATTGGAAGTGCCGGAACTGTACCGGCAATGCTAAACCGAAGCGCCTGTCATGCATCCTGCCTGACGCCGAGGACGAAGATAATACCGATACAGAGATGAATACAAATAATATCACCAGACAAATATTGTCAGACATTCGCCGGGAAGTACGAGCCATAATACAGCAAGAGTTGCAGTCTACCCTCCAGTTTTGTACGGATAAGATTGATGAGTATGAAGAGAAAATTCGAGAATACGAGAACCAGACAAAAATGTTGGAGATTAAATATACTGATTTAAAAAATAACTATCAAAATTTGGAACTGAAAAATGAGGTCTTGGAACAAAGATTAAATTCAGTGGAACAAAATTTATTATCAAACAATATCGAAATATGTGGTGTCACAGAAAAACCAAATGAAAATGTGAAGGAAATTACTACAAAAATATGCCAGAAAATGAGTATAAGTTGTAATGATATAACAAAAGCCTACCGAAAGAAGAATACTCGAGTGACTAAAACACCACCAACAATAGTCGTCACCTTGCGAGATGGTTGCCGGGATCTGTGGTTGGAGTCATCCAAAAGGAATAAACTAACATGTCGAGATATTGATATGGAAGAAGATTCAAAAATATATCTACGAGAATGCCTCACTCCTACTACGGCCTACCTATTGTGGAAAACTAAAAATGAATTAAAAGACACGGAGATAGCAAAATTCGTTTGGTGTAAGAACGGAGTTATATTAGTACGACAAGATGAAGACAATAAAAAGGCGTATATTGTAAGATCTGTTAAGGATATCAACAGATTAGCATCAGAGTTTCATAAACAATAGTTGTTTTTATGTACAAAAGTATACTACCTATCAACCCTTCTATTGTTCAACATGGATGAGACAAACAATGCCCTTCTAGAAACAAACCACAATAATTGGAATGAATTCTCAAATAGCTTTCCATGTGACTTTAACTCACTATTGGTACTGCACGTGAACATAAGATCTATGATTAAAAATTTCTCACAACTGGAATATGTCATACGCAGTAGTTCGAAAGTAATACACGTAGTCGTACTGACAGAGGCTAATATAACGGAAGATTGTTGCAAACTATTTGAATTACAAGATTACGTAATGTACACAGAACTTAGAAAAGGAAGAAGAGGTGGTGGAATAATTGTCTACGCACATATAAGTGTACAGTTTCAAAGACATAATTTGCATACACAAAACTTCGAATGTGTATCGGGAGAAGTGTTGACTGCAAACAAGTGTACGGTAGGATTTTGTGTTGTTTATCGGCCACCGGACTGGAACAAGGGTAAGTTCATACATGAATTATCACGCGTTATCTCTCGTTATCCCATTAAACAGAACTATATTCTTTTAGGAGATATGAACATTGATATAAAAAAACCCGATTCGTATGTTACGAAATATCTCAACAGTATGTATGAACTTGGCTTTGAATGTGGCATAAAACAGTTTACACGTGTAGAAAAAAAGGGTGACTATATAACAAAATCATGTATTGATCACATATTTGTACGAATTGTAAATAGTGATTGTCGAATCGGTAGATCGGAAGCGCGCGTGGCTGTGGTAAACAATGCCCTTGCCGATCACTACATAACCGGTTGTGTGATTTTAAATAGTAAGTCGGTAGATCAGTCAAGTCAGTACGTAAACATTCAAAAAATTGATAACGTAATGGTACGAAACGAAATTAATTGTATTGACTGGTCAGTGGCTAAGACACGCGAGGACCCTAGTCATATATTACAATTTATTGTAGATAAATTTGATCAAATATATAAAAAATATACATTTAGCACCCGTGTATATCAGGGGAAGAGACGGTCATGTAAATGGATAACAGAAAGAGTAGTTAATATGTGTAAACAAAGAGATAAATTATTTTTGATATGGAAAAAAGATGAGAGTAATGTAAAAAATAGATTATTATATAATAAATATCGAAATAAAACGAATAAACATATAAATAAAGTAAAAAATAATTTTATTAAAAAAGAAATTATATCAAATTTTAAAAATCCCTCAAAAGTTTGGCAGATAATTAATAATATAAGTGGCAAAATTTCAAAATCCATTGACGAAATTATATTAAAAGCTTTTAAGGAAAATGCTTCTAGTTTATGTAATAAATTTGCTAATGATTTTATAAATAATGTCACCACCATAATTCCTAACTGTTCCACTACACTAATGAATGATAGCTCGTATATAAATATACCAAACTTGTCTATGAGAATTAAACTTGCAACTACATACTTTTAAAATTTCACAAATAATAAAAAAAATAAGTTCTAAAAAAAGCCCAGGTATCGATGGCATTCGAGCCGGGGATTTGCAGCATATTAACGATCAGATTTCTCCAGTTTTAACTCACTTAATTAACAGGATGATTAAAACTCGACAACACCCAGACGAGATGAAGATAGGCATTATTAGGCCTATTCATAAAAAAGGTTGCACTAAGGACACAAATAACTATAGACCAATCACTATATTACCATGTATCAATAAAATAGTAGAGGAATTTTTCGGTGAACAATTAAAGAAATACCTAGACGAAAATAAAATTATCAATAGTAAACAATTCGGTTTTCAAAATAATAAAAACACTACGAAATTATTATCGCAATTCACTAACGAGGTTAATGGGTATTTAAACGGAAAAAAACATGTGCTTGCTGTCTTTATAGACTTCACCAAAGCCTTCGATTTGTTGAATTATAACACACTATATAACAAGTTACAGCAGTCTGGTATACAGGGTCCACTCCTGGAGTGGTTTAAGAGCTATCACACTAATAGAAAAAATACAGTTAAGATAGGTGGGAAATTTAGTTACATGACTAATACCGAGCGGGGTACAGCACAAGGCTCCAAAATCGGTCCTATTGAATACCTTATATACGTCAATGATATGTGTAATATATTCCAGGGGGGATCTGTATACCAGTTCGCTGATGACACGTGCTTGTTATCTGCTAGTGAAAATATATATGAAGCGGAACAGGTAATGCAAAATAATTACGACTTATTGTGCAAATGGGCACACGATGTGGGGCTTGTTATTAATTCCCAAAAAACCAAATTAATGTATATCCACTCCCCATATTTAAAAGAATCAAAAACACCAACCATTGTAACCCATTCTCATGACTGTCTTCACCTCAATATAATCAACAGTTGTAAATGTGACCATTTGCAGCTAGTTAAGCAACACACATACCTAGGATTAATAATAGACGATAAATTTAACTGGAAACCACATATTGACAACGTTTGCCATAAATTAAGATCAGTGATGGGAAAACTCGCTATATTGAAGCATAAGTTGCCATATGTTACGCGTAGAATGCTGTATCTGTCCCTTGCCGATTCGATAATCAACTATGGTATAAGTAGTTATGGTCTCACCTTCATATCATATTTGAATAGTATATACGACTTGCAATTAAGAATACTTAAATCCATTGTACCTACTCATGTTAAGAAGAAGTATAAGGAAGACAGTTATATAGGATTATTTAAATTCTGTCAATTTATTAATGTAGTAGATAAAGTAAAACACGCAATGATATATGAACATTTTGAGAAGATAGAAATATTAGATAAAAGAAAGCGTGCAAGTAACTTACGTCAGATTACAAACTTACCTACGTATGTACTACCTACATATAATAACATGTATGGAATGAGGACATGGGAATATATGTTACCTAAGATCTTGAATGATTTACCGACAAACATATTGAGTGTGGCGGTGAATCAATCAGGGCCAAATCCATACAATAAATGTAAAAAAGTTCTAAAACATTTCTTTATAAACAAATCAGATTAGAAAAAATTGAATACATGTATATATAAAAAAAACATTGTCTTGTATCGAGCCAGTGATCTCACCTTATCGCGTATAAACCATTTATGGTTTTTGCGAATGGTCGAATTCTTTTTAATGTTTATTATTAATATTTTGGATAAATAAATTAAAAAAAAAAAAAAAAATATAAAATAATAGAAATAAAAATATACAATAATAGAATAATAGAATAAGAAGGGTTTCTATTATTTTCCTTTTTAGTGCCCGTACTGATAGAATAATAAGAAAGTGAAAGGTTCCACTTAGTCTGCGACCATTTTACCATCTGATATAAGGACTGTATCTTTTCGATCATCGTCCCACCATTCTATCTCAGTATTCTACAAATATTATAAACTAACTTAAGAGTGGATTCAGTGCTGCAGCACCGGTGACACTGGTCATGGATCTTTTGTGCTCTCCCTAATCCTTTATTCACTCTTCTCTGACTTTCTGGAGACATGTGCCATGCACTTCAGTATGCCGCTTATCGGGAAGAGCCTGTAGTCGACCAGGTCCGGGTATGCTTTTCATAGGATTTCCATTCCGTTCTCGGTTAAGGCGTCACATTGCCACATCAAGTGTCTCATGGTCTCGTTAGACCTTTTGCGTGTTCTGCACTCTAGGCTACCAACACGTCTCATTTTGTAGAGATGTCCTTGGCAGGCATAATTATTACCTTAATATTATAATATCACATTTAGGGTTCCGTACCCGAAGGGTAAAAAGGAACCCTATTACTAAGGCTCCGCTGTCCGTCCGCTCGTCGTCCGTCTGTCACCAGGCTGTATCTCATGAACCGTGATAGTTAGACAGTTGAAATTTTCACAGATGATGTATTTCTATTGCCGCTATAACAACAAATACTAAAAACCGGAATAAAATAAACATTTAAGGGGGATCCCATACAACAAACGTGATTTATTTGCTCGCAATTCATAACGGTAATAGGTAGACGCTTGAAATACTCACATAATATTTAGTTATATATTCACTTTAAAAATAAATAATTAAAAGAAAATAAAACAAATATTTAAGGGGGGCGCCGTTTTTATAGATAATGGTACGGAACCCTACGTGCGCGAGTCCGACTCGCACTTGGCCGGTTTTATTATTCTAGTGCTGGGTTTATACTGAGCGAAGCCGCGTGCAGAAGTTAGTTTATAGTATTAGTAGAATACTGGGATAGAAAGTGGGACATTGATTGAAAAGATACAGTCTTATAGCAGAAGGTAAAATGGTCGTCGACTAAGTGAAAGGTTCTTCTTATTATTCTATCAGTACAGGCACTAAAAAGGAAATAAAAAGCTACCCGTCATTTAAGATAAGGCCCATGAATAGCTTGCGAAACAAATCTCTCAAGAACACTATAAAATATAACCCACGTAACTTGACCCGTAATAATGGGACTCCAATAAATCTTACCTGCCCAATGCCCATCCCTGTCAATAGGTTATAGCTGCGATATATGGTGGATGAGCGCACATTTAAGATTATTAAGATTAAAAAGTTGATTTAAAAAAAAACTGAAACCGACTTCAGTTGGCGAGCGCAGCTTATTGGTGGAATACCCCGGCAGACGCTGCTGCCCGTCTTCGGGGAGAAAAGTTATCGCGTGCCACAAGATTCCTTAGTCGCCTTGTACGACATCCAGCGCAGAGCAATGGAGTCATCATCAGCCTGTATCTACCCACTGCTGGATATAATTCTGGAGCAATGTAGTGGCACAATTTTATTCTGCCGGCTACCATAGGGCAAATTTAAGGGTTTCCCCCGATTTTTCTAGGATCCCATCATCAGACCCTGACTTGGGGAATATGGAACCACCTCGCAATTATCCATTCAAATTAAAAAAAAAATATTTGACCATACGTGCTTATAAAATTTAAGGGTTTCCCTTGATTTCCCCGGCATCCCATCATCAGATCCTGACTTGGTGAATATGGGACCACCTTGCAATCATACCCTTTCAAATAAAAAAATAATTATGAAAATCGGTTCACAATTCGCAAAGATATCGAATAACATACATACAAAAAAAAATTCAGTCGAATTGAGAACCTCCTCCTTTTTTGAAGTCGGTTAAAATGAGTTCTCTTTTTAACCGACCCTTTTTTAACTGTTTTGTGAAAAATGAAGTATGAAACACCTTAACAAATTTATTTACTGGGTAACAAAAACTAAATACTCACTTACTACGTCATTATAATCATCATCGTCAGCCTGTATCTACCCACTGCTGGATATAAGCCTACCCCAATTGGCATTTACTAACAAAATATGGATTCTCGGGTCTGAAATATTTTTTTTTCGTGCATGCAGCCGACTTTAATCTATTTATAAGATGTTATCTTGTCAACAAAAGTATTAAATGTGCGCCAAGGGATTTGAACATCGTAACCCTACGACCTACATTCGTACGCATTTTTACGTCACTAAGTGATTGATTTAGCGACCAATCGCATATCATATATCTGACATTTATTGCGATTATAGTGTTGTAACTTCTGAATAAAAGCGATTTATCTGTAAGATATAAGACCAAATATTTTAACGGTTATTGGCGGCAATATATTCGGAATTTTGATCAGAAATGTTATCACTATTATAACTAGACAAGAAAACAATATTTGCTCTATAATATTATTATGTGGTTATGAAGCACTTCCTTGTCGCGTTGTTTGATTCATAGTGCTTAGGTAGTTTTGACATTGAAAATGTTGTCATTGAAAATGTCTATCAAATCCCCTTCGGCCAATAAGATATTTTCGCTATATCTCCGAGGATAATTGAGATTTCGCCATGGAACAAGTGTCCCCAGGTTTAGAATTTAATTGTGGATCCGATAATGAAGGGATTTTGAAAATTGGCTGGATAGTTTTTGAGAAATTTTGAAAACTGTAAAAAAAATCGGGGAAAAAAATCTATCTTTGTTTAGTAAAATTGTGTCCTGTAGGTATGCCTTTACGAGCGAATGATAGCGATGACGACAGCGACGATGACCGAGATACACCTTCAACTAACAAGGATTCTGGATGTTTCAGTGGCACAAGAAAACCTCTAGATTTTGATTTATAGACTTCGAGTCCAGGCACAATGTAATTTCTTATTTGACTTCTTATTGTATTTCATTCAGGGCTTTCTTGAACTATGTAACAAGATTTTTATTATGTGCGTGTTAAAAAAATAAAAATTATTTTCGCAGGATTTGTTTTATTCTTAAATTCATTTTCAATGCCTACGAATATTGCGGGAACTGCAGGGTCTGTGGATTTTGTTTCTAAAACCAGTGTGCCCTTGTTTCAGATACAGACGTTTCATAGAATTTCGATTAGCAGAAAAATCTTTGATTGAATATTTTGTTTCTTGTGTTAACGACTGTTCATTTCAATGAAACATTTTTCTTAAGAATACAGTTCAAAGAATTTTATATCATATATTTTTATTTCTCAGAATCATCACACTGCCCTTTTTTTAAGATAAAGATACATTTATTTGCTCAGAACATGTGTAAATACATCATACAAGCACTTACAAATTGCAAGTTTGCATGTTTGGTGGAATACATTTATTAATGGTCTACTTGTTTTGCTGTATCGTAGAACAGCATGCAAATATTACATTACTAGCTGTCCCGGCGAACTTCGTACCGCCTAACAATCAATGAATGTCGTGGACGTCGTGGTACATATTAGCTGAACTAAATTTATGATTTTTTGGAATTAAAACAATGATTAAGTTTGGTTTATAATAATTATGATGATAATATTTGGGTGTAAGTGGTTCATCAACATCTTTGAACCAAAGCCAACTTCACCTGCACGCGGTGCACCCTGCTGACTGACAAACGAAGCTCTTGCGAAAAGAGAGGTAGAGAGCGTAATTGTAAGCTACCCGACTGGGGAATGTACCTCCACCTCACAGAATACCGCAGGCAAATAACGGCTCCCTTGAGGGCTGTTGTGTTCCTGCGAGTGAGTGAGGTCACCAGAAAGGAAGGAGATGCTGCGATGGCAGCGGGGGTAGCGGCGCGCGAGCGATATTTTATGTTGCGAGCTTTAATATGGCTATGATAACCGCTTCACATCAGGCGGGCCGTATGCTTGTCTGCCACCCGACGTAGTATAAAAAAAATTAGAAAATAATAGAGAAGCTCGATGGCATAATTGCGCGTGTCAGTCTAATTGAACACGCAAGTTAAGCAACGTCGACTGTAGCCCGTACACGAATGGGTTTATATTACCTCGAGCTCCTCCGTGCTTCGAAAGACACGTTAAGCCGTCGGTCCCGGTTGTTATCATTAGATTATCTTGAACTCCTCCGTGCTTCGGAAGGCACGTTAAACCGTCGGTCCTGGTTGTTATCATTAGATGACAGTCGTTAAACCAAGTTAGTGGCCTCTACGCGGTTCGAAAACACTGGCCTCCGCCAACCCGCAGTTGAGCAGCGTGTTGGAGTATGCTCTAAACCCCTTCGGTTGAGGGAAGACCCGTATCCATAAAAACTGAAGATTTCGTAAAAATAAAGATTTCCTTATGGTTTAATCAAAAAAAATAAAAAAACGTTTTGTTTTATTTATTAGTTTTGAAATCGGTTTAATCGTTTTGGTGATTTGTAATTGTCATTTCTTTTGTTGTTTACTCTGATTTGATTCTTGCGCTCGGACTCCATGGGCCAAGCGTTTTCACCCCAATCCATTTGACATTTAATTTTTCAAAACAAATCACAGACAACTTTCGCGACATAAAAGTGACATCAATCGATTTGACATTTTGATATTTGACAACCAATAAATATCGCAATCCTTTTTCAACTGACACTTTTATTTGTATGGGAAAATGTTTATCCTTTTATTTTATTCTTTCGTGAATTTTCCAATGTTTTTCATAGTTATTTTGCTATTCGGGACGGAAACAAATCCAACAAATCAAAAACCATGGCAATCGGTCCAGCCGTTCTCGAGTTATAAGTGTTGTAACAAACACGACTTTCTTTTATATATATAGATATTAAAGATTATTACATGTCATAAGTTTTATTTTAATAATATAATGTCAGAAGTTTTAATTACAATAATATATATACAAAACTTAAAATGTCACAGCTTATCAGAAAAAAAGTCATTTAAATTATAATAGCATTTGTCAATAAGGAAATGTTTAAGCTTTGATTTAAACAAATTTGTATTTAAGTCTTTATAGTGTTTTATTTCAACGAAAATGGAAAGAAGAACGCTATGTTTTTCATAATTTTGGCTATTAGTAAAGTAGGTTAGGTTAGTTTAGAATTGCGAACCCACCGGAAAACGAAATGCTTTCCATATGCTTGTTTGGCACCCACCGTAACAAATATCTGTTTAACTTCTGAATGCTATAACCGAACGAGAACGGAAGTAACAATAAAATATCCGGACAAGGTACGGATCCCCGATGTCTGTATATTATCATGTTTAACCATAAAAAAAAACGTTTTCAAATCATGTGGCATTATTAGAATGATTAGAATCTATACGTACATCATCCTCAAAATTATCATAATGTCAAAAAATATTTTGTATTGAGTGATATTTTTAAAAATAATTTATTTACTTTTAGGAATCACTTTTTCATTTATTGAGATTTCAATATCTCTCGCGTGGAATGTCTGAAAGGGGTGCCTCAACTGCAGGGCGCGAATCGGCAGCTGGGGCGGTAGTCTCGACAAATATGTGCCGCATTGTCTTCAGGAATCTCTCATAAGTTGATCACAATACCTTTCATTGTCTGGGCTTCCGGGTTTATTACGAACTGTAGGGGGTTTAAGATTAAAAAACTTTTAAATTTTTATTCAAAACAAAGTACGGGATCCTAAGCCAACTCACGTGGTACGTTCTGCTGATAAACGAGGCTCTGGTGAAAAAGAGGTAGGCGTACTTGGGGTGTAAATGGTTCATCAAGATCTTTGAACCAAAGCCAACTTCACCTGCACGCGGTGCACCCTGCTGACTGACAAACGCAGCTCTGGCGATAAGAGAGGTAGGGAGCGTGATTGTAAGCTACCCGACTGGAGAATGTACTTCTACCTCACAGAATACCGTAGCCAAATAACGGTTCCCTTGAGGGTTGTTGTGTTCCTGCGAGTGAGTGAGGTCACCAGAAAAGAAAAGAAGGAGATGTTGCGGGGGCAGCGGGGGAGGGGGGGAGGGGGGCGCTAGCGATATTTTATGTTGCGAACGTTAATATGGCTACGGTATCCGCTTCACATCAGGCGGGTCGTATGCTTGTCTGCCACCCGAAATAGTATAAAAAAAAACGTGGTACGTTGTGCTGATAAACGAGGCTCTGATGAAAAAGAGGTAGGCATAGTATAAGCTACCCAGCTGGGGTAGTACCTCCATCATAGAAGTGTGTATATGTGTATGATTATGTATATGATTATGTCATCATCATCATCAGGTCCATTTTAGTCTCCACTACAGGAGCACGACCCTCTCTCGTCCGTCCTAGACGGAAGGAGGATTTGGCCTACACTCCCCACGCTGGTCAAACGGGTTGGGGAGGCCTGATCGATAATCGATAATATTTTCCCTTAGTCGCCTTGTACGACATCCACGGGAAAGAAAACGGAGTGATTCTATTCTGTCTGCCGGAAACCACACAGCCAATATGATTATGTATATGTGTATAATTATGTATATTTGTGTGATTGTGTATAATTAGCATAGTTATGTATCATAATTATAATTTTATGTTTTCATAGGCATTTATTCTGTGTATGTTGTTACTAATATTTTGTAAACCGCATTCGAGTTTTATCTGCTTTTCCCTAAGACTGACTGGTAGAGAATGCTCTTAGCATTAAGTCCGACTTTTGTACCCTTATTCTAAGGTCAATAAAGTTTAAACAAATAAAAATAAATAGAATACCACAGCCAAGTAATAATTCCTCTGGAGGCTGTGGTGTTCCTGTTGCTGTGTTGATAGGGGGAGTGGCGGCACGCAATATTTCATGTTGCGACCGTTTATACGGTTGCGGTATTCGCTTCATATTAGGCGGGTCGTATGCTTGTTTTCCACCAGGCGTATCGCCTATATCTGTAAAGTCTTTTTTTTTATATACCACGTCGGGACAGACAAGCATACGGTCCGCCTGATGTGAAGCAGTTACCGTAGCCATATTAATGCTCGCAACATAAAAACGCGCGCCGCCACCCTCGCTGCCAACGAAACATCTCCTTCCTTTCTGGTTACCTCACTCACTCGCAGGAACACAACAGGGAACCGTTATTTGGCTGCGGTATTCTGTGAGTTGGAGGTACATTCCCCAGTCACGAGTCAGAGTAGCTTACAATTACGCTCTCTACCTCTCTTTTCGCCAGAGCTTCGTTTGTCAGTCAGCAGGGTGCATCGCATGCAGGTGACCAACCCTCAAGTGACAACAACCCTCAAGGAAATTGTTATTTGGCTACTGTATTCAGTGATGTGGAGGTACATTCCCCAGTCGGGAAGCTTACAATTACGCTCCCTACCTCTGTTTTCGCCAGAGCTTCGTTTGTTAGTCAGCAGGCCGCAGCAGCACCAAGTTGGCTTTGATTCAAAGATGTTGATGATCCACTTACATCCCCAAAACCTTTGATTCTAAAATAAGAAGTTTGAGGCAAGGTTGAATAATTGAAAAACAAGTATGAGCTAGATTTGAACTCGCGTCACATCTCGCATCTCGCATGCATTCAATTCCATATTATACCTAATCGAAGAGTCACGGGTCCTACCTAGTCAAGTCGTACAAGTCGTCGACAGCCCTTATTCATCCCACTGCTGGGATACGGGTCTCCCCTCAATTGAAGGGATTGCCACATAAAAAAAAACCGGACAAGTGCGAGTCGGACTCGCCCACCGAGGGTTCCGTAGGTACGTAGTATCGTTATTAAATTTGATATTTTTTACTATAAATAAGAAATAATGCGTCGAAAAAAATAAATAAAATATATTTTGCAATGTGTACATCAAGCCCTTTCATATGATACCCCATTTGAACTAGTAGTTTCAATTTGAAATTTCGACACCCTAGAAAAATATAGACCCCCTATTTTTTAAGATCTATTTACAAATGTATAGTTTTGAGATTTATTCCTGTACTTGTAGTCTATAACGATGTTACTTGCCAAATTTCATAGTTCTAGGTCAACGGGAAGTACCCTATAGGTTTTGATTCCCTTGAGTGTGTCGAAATATGCGTTTTTTGCTGAATAAACGGCCGTAACTTTTTTCTACGTAAACTTAGCAGTTTGATTATTTTACAACTTCATGGGACCGTAGACCTGAGTATACAGTTCAAATTTCAGCTTGATACCTCCACGCATTCTCGACATAGACATTCTTGACAGACAGACAGACAGACAGACAGACAGACAGACAGACAGACAGACAGACAGACAGACAGACAGACAGACAGACGGACAACAAAGTGATCTTATAAGGGTTCCGTTTTTTCCTTTTGAGGTACGGAACCCTAAAAAACAAATTGCTGTATAAGCAAATTCAGCTAGTAATCTTCCTTAGACAAGAATTGTCCTACGCGATTGCAACATCTTGGCAATAAGTACGAGACGGCGTCCCAAGACACACTCCTACCACTATGTCTCTTGTGTAGCCAGGATTAACAGCGGATACCTATAATTGGCCAAAAAGGCAATGAATAATGAAGTCCACTGCAGTCCTGGTAGTAAAAACTACAGCTGCTATGGAACTCACAACGAATTCATCATCAGAAGAAATTAGTAGGAGTAGGAAGCTTTTGGAATTTGACTTCCCTTCTTGGCAATGTGAGAGACAGCAATTTGGCAAAAAAGGCTTTAAAAGCCTAAACATTTTAGCGGTAAGTAATTAATTCTAAACCTATACAAAGTGCCTACACACCTAAGTTAGTGGCTTGCAAAGAGCATTAGATTATCTCAGAAACAACACAAAGCGAGGTGCATCGTAACGAGACGATTTAATAACGTTTTAATATACGCATCCATTGTTACAAGGGATAATACGCGCCTTAAAGGGTAAAGGATTTTGTATTCGGCCTCTTCGTATGTTTTTTTTTTTGACGTGAAAAGTTCAGGCGCGCATATTTATTTATTCTTAAAACATTTATAACACCATTACAGCATAGGTATACCAATACAATGTTATAAGACATTTTTTTGCTAATTCATTAAAAAAATAAAATATATATGCACATATATTGTGGCTAGTAGATATAAATAGATATAACATTTATTGGATCACTGCTACACATTTTACTTAATGTACGACAGCAACAAATACTTAATTATATACAAACAAACATTAACAAATTATGAACATGTTTAATAATACGCATGTGCTCCAGCAGCACCAATGGGTTGGAAGCTCAGTGATAATTATTGACCCTAGAGAAAATCAGTGCTTTACTGATTTTCAACTCCTTCCTTAAGGAAAATCTATAGGTAGTGAATGAGACTGAGCTGTAACGCTTGAATCTGTAACGCACGTTCGAGTAAAGTCTGCAGAGAGAGAAAGAGCGAGACGAGGCGAGATATGAAGTTTTCGTTGTGAGTTCAAGCCCACACCGTATCAAATAGTCGATTTCTCATCCTGGATACTTTTAATGGTGACTACTGGGCAATTATGATGATGATGGGGTGTAAGTGGTTCATCAACACCTTTGAATCAAAGCCAATTTCACCTGCACGCGGTGCACCCTGCTGACTGACAAACGAAGCTCTGGCGAAAAGAGAGGTAGGGAGCGTAATTGTCAGCTACCCGACTGGAGAATGTACCTCCACCTTACAGAATACCGCAGCCAAATAGCAATTCCCTTGAGGGTTGTTGTGTTCCTGCGAGTGAGTGAGGTCACCAGAAAGGAAGGAGATGCTGCGTTGGCAGCGGGGGTGGCGGCGCGCGAGCGATATTATAAGTTGCGAGCCTTAATATGGCTACGGCAACCGCTTCACATCAGGCGGGCCGTATGCTTGTCTGCCACCCGACGTAGTATAAAAAAAAAAAAAAAAAAAAAAAAAAAACTATTTAGCAATAATAAGCCTAAGCCTAAATACAGTCAAAAGAATAAATAAATAAACGGGGTAAAAAAAAATTAAAACAGGTTCAGAACCATTTCCGAGATTTTTGTGTTCATTTGTTTTTCTTCCAATCTCACATAGAATATAAAATTCAATATATTTTTCTTCTTGTATTTTTTTCCTTTCTGGTCGAATCAATGAATAATCAATTAGCTGATTTAATGCCTACTGAAAACATTATTGTTTCTTTTTTCTTCTAAAAGTCTCATTAAACATTATTACTTTTAAGTTGTTGTTCTGAACATCGTGACAAATTTTCATGCTAATTGTCTATAAATAACGTCTCATAAGTTCACAGACTGCAAAGTAAAGTAAGTAGTGGGTCCAAGTGATTATGAAAGAGTATGTAAAATTTCAGATCATCGGGCGGTGTGAAGTGTCACACCGCCCGATGATCTGAAATTTTACATACTCTTTTGATTCTTGTAAGATTATTGCAATTTACAATTTTCACTGTTCTGTTACCCCTGTGATATGACATGGGTATCAAATTAAAGGGCTACTTACTATCCACACTCACAAGTAAAACACAGTAAAGTAAACATTTAGTTCTTTTTTTATTAACCACTAACTTGCTTATATTTTTTTTAATATACATATTATTTTTCTTATTTCAGGTAATATATAGCTAAGAGACTGTTACGTTGTTTGTGTGAAAAAGCATTAAAATTGGACTGCAAGTACCAAGCATGATGTGTATTTGTATTCGTAGCTTTCTAGTGGGCCAAATACATATTTGCATACTAGAGCATTGTGTGATACCTGACTCACACTTAACTCATTTTTTTGGCTACAGTACGGGCACAAATGACCCCCGTAAATGTAAATACTAAAAAAAACTTACCAAAGCTATGAAGGCGCATAGATGTACATTTTGGGAGGAATCTTGCAAAGCCGTTCTAACTTTCTTGTTTAGATTTTATAGTATCCAATATTAGAAGCAACTACCTCACACAGATGTCGACATTATGAAAGCGGATGCGCGGGTACGAAGGTGCTTTGGGGACAATAGCCTTATAATATGATAATTTTGTGCATTTCACCTTCCGCTGTCGCGTGATGTGGTACAAATTATAAGAGAAAACGTTTTATTTTATATTGATGGTAGTGTTTATTATGGTGGCAAACAAATATTTCGAAACAAGTATATACACTATTCACTTGCGTACTTACGTGTATTTTTAAATGAAAACTCTAATAACGATGATATGTTCTAGTTATTTGAATATACTAAAGTTAAATATGATTGAATTGAAACCTTTTATCGAAGGATACATAAAATAATGTGCTCCTAAAATCGAAAGCTATTAATTAACCGAAACTAAAAATACCAACGGAAAATTCTAACATTTTTTTTTTGTATTACTACTTTGTCACTCTCACATCTGAGACGAATACATCATCATCAGGTCATTTTAGTCTCCACTACAGGAGCACGACCATCTCTCGTCCGTCCCAGACAGAAGGAGGATTCGGCCTACACTACATCGACGAATACATACACACCTCTATATATAGAAGCTAAAGAATATACATACATACATTTGAAATACGTGTATTTACATTCCCGTCTTTGTCAGTCGGGTAAGAAGCAATAATTTTATTCGCCTGTGCGATCTGCTCTGCGTTTTTACGTTACGAGGAAACGAATTTTATGCTCTGTTATTATTATTATTTGGTGAATTTAATGTGTTCTAAAGAAACATCGTCGTCAACCCTAAGTCATCCCACTGCTGGTATACGGGTCTCCGCTCAATCGAAGGGGTTTAGAGCGTACTCCACCACGCTGCTCTGCTGTGGGTTGGCGGAGGCCAGTGTTTTCAAACCGCCTAAAGGTCACTGACTTGACTTAACGACTGTCATCTAATGACAACTACCGGGACCAACGACTTAACGTGCCCGCGGAACACGAAGGAGCTCGAGATAAATAAACACATCCATGGACAAGCTACGGTCAACGTTGCCTTACTTGCATATTCGATTAGAACGACGCCGTCGACCTCGTCAACAATCCAAAGAAACATGATCAGGTACTGCTATTTTCCTTTTCTTTATTGTTATTTAGCTGTGATTTTCAATGCGTTTTCTAGCAATTCGGATCTTATCACTTGCACCACAGGCCATTGAATGCACGCATGGCTCTGCTCTACCGTTTATATGAATTAAACGCAACAAAGACATTAACGGGAATGCATTGAAAATTATATTGTTATTCATGTAATGATTTCCGCCAGCAATAACTTTATTAAAAAAAAATCTATTTTAAAATTATTACAACTGTAAGCTAAAAGAGAATAAAATTTTGCAAGCTTTTATTTAGTTTCACCGCAGTGTCTGAGTCATCAAAACTTGCAAATTAAATTTGTTTTAAGGCACCGTCATAAAACTTTATTAATTGAGAAAATACAATCTAATCATAGAAAACTAACTAAAAACCTATTTATTTTATCTTTAAAGAAAAGTAAAAATTACGCGTTGATAAAAAAATAAACAGAAATTTACTTATAAATAAAAACATCCCCAAGATATACCTGTCGGCAGTGTCCCCAGAAAAAAAAAGTAGTTTGTTTCAATAACATGGTACATCGAATTTTCGGCAGGTTCCGGAGTTAACATTTAAATATAAAATACTTGTATTAGATAACTCCGCTCTTCGGTAATTAAGTAGGTATGCATATTATGTTACATTCGTTTGATACATGATAAATTTAAAAGTAAAAACTACTACTTTGTCTTTAACTTTGTATGCTATTACGAGCATAGAAAATAAAATAAATAATAATAATAATAATTGGTCCGCAGGGCAGCTTTGTGGCGAGCTGTTGTGTGAGTAGCGACACCACGGACCCGAGTCTCCAGAGAGTCGGTCAGGGCCTTCGTCTCCGACGTGTCTTCATCGGTCGGAGTGTAAACACAAGAAGGCCCGCAGGACTCTCAGCTCTGGGTTGCCTTCATTGGCCGTCCAGAGAGGAGCCGCTAGAGCTATATACTCCAGGGGTGGAGGAAGTGGCATTTTCAATGGAAGGGCATCACGCGGCGAGTAACTTCGGAGAAAGCGCAGCACACCTCTCGACATCCCTGAGTTACTCACACCGGTGTTGCCCCCGGCCGTTTTCCTGGCATTTCGGGGGCCCATCTAGTGAGTGGCAAGCCACCGCCTGCCGCAAATAACTAGCAATAAAAGCAGTTATGGCAGGCGTCCGTCCCTCTTCTGTAATAGCCCGGTATTAAGTTCACCCAGATCTCAGCTCCATAGCCCATTTATTTTCCATCACACTCTGCAATAATCTCAACGCCTGCCGAGACCTGCTCATGAATATGTCGTTCCATTGACATATCCTGGAGCGGATCACGGCGGGCGTACAACATTACATCAAACTTCTCAAAGGGGCCTCTACGCGTTGTATCCATATCCCCGCGCACGCCTATCAAATGACCGGGCTTGACCCGTGAGTCCAAGAGAGATATAATAATAATTGCATTTCACCCTATGTCATAAAATATAATTTTACTAGTTATATGTGCACAAATACGTATGTGGTGTTAATTATAATAACTATAGTTATAAATACCATAACATATCGCAAAAGACTGACAGCATTATCTCGCTGGATTAAATTTTGGATCAAATTTCAATCTATTGATTTTTTCTATGTGAAAGAAGGCCATACAAACAAATACACATGTATAATATTATTATGGAGTCTGGATGCCTAGAGCTTTAGAAATTATTTTCTGTAAAAGCCTTTTAAAATATGTCCACCGCAAAGTCTAGAACTATTTTAAGATCAAAGCCAAAGCGGATGGCGATAAACGGAAAAGGTTACTATCACGGCGTTCCGGGACGTTATTTTTTATTTACCTTACATCGAGGTAAAACTACTGGAAGGAATTGATTTAGAATTACTAGGGTAAGAAAGGGGAAACTGTACTTTTTTTTTATACTACGTCGGGTGGCAGAGAAACATACGGCCCGCCGGATGTGAAGCGGTTACCGTAGCCATATTAACGCTCGCAACATAAAATATCGCTCGCACCGCCACCCCCGTTGCCATCGCAGCATCTCCTTCCCTTCTGGCGACCTCACTCACTCGCAGGAACACAACAACCCTCAAGGAAATTGTTATTTGGCTGCGGTATTCTGTGAGGTGGAGGTACATTTCCCAGTCAGGTACCTTACAATTACGTTCCCTACGTGGATGTGAAGCGGTTACCGTAGCCATATTAACGCTCGCAACATAAAATATCGCTCGCACCGCCACCCCCGTTGCCATCGCAGCATCTCCTTCCCTTCTGGCGACCTCACTCACTCGCAGAAACACAACAACCCTCAAGGAAATTGTTATTTGGCTGCGGTATTCTGTGAGGTGGAGGTACATTTCCCAGTCAGGTACCTTACAATTACGTTCCCTACGTCTCTTTTCGCCAGAGCTTCGATTATCAGTCAGCAGGGTGCACCGCTTGGAGGTAAAATTGGCTTTGGTTCAAAGATGTTGATAAACTACTTATACCCCATTACTGTATTATTAACGGCTGATAAAAGTCAAAGGAACAAAAGACATACTGCGCTGACCGCAAATAATGGGAAAAGGACAAGACAATGGTGCCCCAAATGCAAGTCAGGTTGGCTTTAGCTCTAAACATTCCCTCTCGACGTACACCCCAAAAATTACTTAAATTTTTGTTCGTACACAGCTGCAATAGACACCCAATAGTGTTAGATATTTAAAATCCGTGGTGTACGGCAGTGGATCTTCACTTGACTAGCCATCTCTTTAGGCTTTTAATGCCTTATTTGCCATATTGCTGTCTCACACATTGCTAAGAGAGGAAGTCAATTTCCAAAAGCTTCCTACTCCTACTAATTTCTTCTGATTACATTCGTTGTGAGTTCCAAGGCAGACGTAGTTTTACCCCGGGGACCTCAGTGGACTTCATTGTTCATTGCCTATTTGATAGTCGCCGCTGTTGATCCTGGCTACACAGGAGACACAGTGGTGGGAATGTGTGGTTGGCCTGTCCTGATTATCTTGAATGAACTCGAAACCAATGAAAATCAAAATACCCCTAGGTACACATAATAAAATACTATTTGTTATCTGTACATATGAAATATTTAAGAAAAAAAATCGGTTGTCTGTAAAGTCGGTTTACTGACGATAGTTGAACGTGACAACGTCATAAGGAAATACTGATGGAATGTTTGCATTTTTCAAAAGAAAATTTTAATGGAACGCCTCAGAGCTAGTAAACGCCGCATGAGTCATGTTTTTTCGTGCGTGCAGCCGGCTCCATCGAATTATAAGACGTTGTCACGTCAAAAAAGTTACTACGCGCATCACGCAAAAAGTAGTATCTATATAATGTAGAACTGATAAACCTATGAATAGTATAATATGTATTAATATAAGCCACTAATAATCACTATGTAAATAGGCGACTGGTATACTATGTTAAATTACGTTTGTATATCATCTTTAGTCGCCATGTTTAATAATTTTATTTACAACTGTAATTAAAATGACAAACCAAAGCCAATTTAAATTTTGTGCGCCATATTTTAATTCGATTCGACTGTTGTGGTCAATCAATGTCCAAGTAATTACAGTCCTGAAATTCCAACCATTGATAATAAATTTCTAAGCTGAAAGCTGCTGAAAGTTAAAAATTTCATATATTTTTGTCGACGCCGAGGGCTAAGCCAACACGCAGTTGACTCCGCCGACCCGCAGTTGAGCAGCAGTGGTGGAGTATGCTCTAAACCTCTTAGATTGAGGGGAGACTCATATCCCAGCAGTGGGATGAATAAGGATGGACGACGACGAGGGCCAAGCAAGCGTTTGGTCCGCCTGATTAAGCAGTTTCCATAGCGAGTACCCAACAGACGCATGCAATTGCATCTCCTTACAGATAACCTCACTCACTCGCAGGAATACAACAATCGTCAAGGGTATTGTTATTAGGCTGCAGTCTTCCGTTAAGTGCAGGTATTTTTCTTACCTCTCTACACATATGGAATACACAAACAAGTGGAATTATAGACATGATTTTATTTATTGAAAACTAGCTTGCAACAGCGATTTCCTCCGCGCGTTTCAAAAATCTTTCGCGTTTCAATAATAGTGCATCTCCTCGCCTTCTTACACTTCATACACTTATGTCTCGAAATTGAAATCTTTAGACCCAGCGATTTGCCCAGAGCTATACGTTGTATGTCAGTCAATATACTCAGTAATTTTTTATATAAATAAATAAATATTTCTGGACAATTTACACAGCGCCATCTAGTCCCAAATTAAGCGTAAAGCTTAAAGTGTGTAAGTAAGTGGCCATTGCTTACCATTCGACCACCAAACTTGTCGAATATATGTTTAGATAATATCAAATTATTTTCTAGTACACAAAGATCCGTGGTAGGAAACTTTTAAACTTAATTGAAATCTCCATTACGTGATAAATATTGGAAAATCATCTGGCGAGTGCTCGAGAAATCGACGAACGATCTGGCTTTTATAAATGTGTAAATTGCATGGAATTTGTTTTCTCAGTATGAAATCGTTTTATAACCAACGCTAAGTTTGTTATGGGGTGTAAGTAGCCCACAAAAATCTGGAGATTTCTAAAAATCCAGAAAAAAAAATTTACCACACCGAGAACTCCGCACTTTGAACTCCGCACCCACCCAGGGGATGGTTGCCACCCCAACCATCCCCTGGGTGGGTGCGGAGTTCAGATCATTTTTTGAAGTTAAGGGTAAGATGAGCCTAATTCCAGAATTTTATGCAAATCGGTTCACAGTAAAAAAAATCGGACCAATAACGTTTCAATGACTGCACTAATACAGACATACATACATACGCTCGAAAAACATAACCATCCTTCGGCAGTCGGGTAATAAATGAGTGAGCGACGGAGAGAGCTATGCTCGGCATTTCTCTAAGCCTTAGTGTCTAAGGGGCCAAATCTGGAATCTTTTGCCTTCAGCCCCCTTACCACCATCTCATATTGCGACTCAATAATTGAATAGATTGCTTATTCATAGCAATGAATAAGCGACTCTATTGCATTTGAAATAGAGTCGCTTATTCATTGGTATAAATAAGGAATCTATTCAGTTATTGAGTCGCAATAAGAGATGGTGATAAGGGGGCAGTGTTCCCAACTATAACCAGTTTCTCCAAATTTTCGTTACGCATCATGTGGGCGAAATAGGAAAGAGTGCGCTGTTGGCATCTGACATAATCCTATAATAATTACACCTAACCACAGTATAAATAGTACTACGTACAGTAAGACCACTCCCTGCCGCTCTCTCGTGTCGACCTCACCTTCCCTCTGAGACGGATCTGGAACAGTATGTACCTATGGCACCGCATGCATGCACACACCCTTATTCGGGCTCTGCACAGACGTCATTGTTTATATTATATATGTAGTGGTTAACCACGTGAAATTTGTATGAAGTTGCCGGGATGCGTTTTTTTTTTCTTTAAGTATAAAGAAAAAGAAAACGCATCCCGGCAACTCCACGTAGTAACGTTGAGTGGCAGACAAGCAAACGGCCCGCCTGATGTGAAGCGGTTGCCGTAGCGCGGACCGCCACCCCCGCTGCCAACGCAATATCTCTTTCCTCTCTGGTGGCATCACTCACTCTCAGGAACACAACAACCCTCAAGGGAATTGTTATTCTGTGAGGTAGAGGTACAACATTCCCCATTCGGGTAGCTTACAATTACTCTCCCTACCTCTCTTTTTGCCAGAGCTTCGTTTGTCAGTCAGCACAGTGCACCACGTGCAAGGTTCAAAGATGTTGTTAAACCGCTTACACCTCTAAGTCCTAACATAAACGTAAATCAAAACCACTACATTCAATAAAAACTCATTAGAGGACTAATATCAATCTTAAAAAATATCCCACCAAAATAAAAAAACAGATACGTCCGGAAGACGTCCATCAAATGACTATCAGCCGTGATAGATGCGTAATGAGGGGAGAAATAAGTGTTGGCCAGATGAGCCGATGATGAATTGGTGAGTGAGGGTGAAATTAGATGTATGCGATGGTTTAAGATGAATATGATTTACTCGCGGACTAAAGCTTGATTTACACCGCCGCGAATGGAATAGAAGCGACTTTTTGCAACGAAATTGTTCGTAGCATAATGAACTTTATGTCAATTGTATAACATATAAACTTAAATACGAGCCAAAAAAATGTCGCGTGTCTTCACGGGAATCCTCGCGCATTATCAAGTATTCCCCGTATATATTATAACTAACATCTACGCGCGGCTTAGCCAGCGTTTCATTTTTAGGGTTCCGTACCTCAAAAGGAAAAACGGAACCCCTATAAGATCACTTTGTTGTCCGTCTGTATGTCTGTCTGTCTGTCTGTCAAGACCCTTTATCTCGAGAATGCGTGAAGGTATCAAGCTGAAATTTGAACTGTATACTCAGGTCTACGGTCCCATGAAGTTGTAAAAAATCCAACTGCTAAGTTTACGTAAAAAAAAGATACGGCCGTTTATTCAGCAAAAAACGCATATTTCGTCACATTCTCAAGGGAATCAAAACCCATAGGGTACTTACCGTTGACCTAGAACTATGAAATTTGGCAAGTAACATCGTTATAGACTACAAATACAAGAAGAAATCTCAAAACTATACATTTGTAATTTAATCTTAAAAAATAGGGGAGGGCGTCTATATTTTTTATAGAGGGTCGAAATTTCAAATTGAAGCTACTAGTTCAAATGGGGTATGAAATGGGCTTGATGTGCACATTGCAAAATATATTTTATTTATTTTTTCCGACGGATTATTTCTTATTTATAATGAAAAATTACAAATTTATAATGATCCTACGTACGGAACCCTTGGTGGGCGAGTCAGAATCGCACTTGTCCGGTTTTTTTTTTTTCATAAAAAGTATCTTACGTTCTTCTTTATACTTTTGAGAATATGTGTTCAAAGTTTCATGACGATCGGTTCTTTAGTTTCGGCATGTAAGCGTAATAAACAAACTCCATTCACATTTATAATGTTAGTAGGGAAGTAGGGATGTAGTTGTTAATAAAAATGACCTAAAAAGTATCTTACTTAGTTTCTCTCAACGCTCCCTTTCATTTGATACTCATATCGTAAGAGTTCAAGTAGAAATTAAAAATTGCCATATTGTGACGGTCGCCACTACAGGTTCAAAATATACGTTTATTATTATATATTTTGAATCTATAGTGGCACACTTTGGCACACTCGTTTTTTCTCGTGACAGTGCACAACTTGTGCAAATTTCACCTCAATCGGAAGTAGGGAATTGGGTCAAATTCAACTTGCAAGATATGAAACTAAATAAAGGCTGCTATAAGAGTTAGATTAACCACAAGCATAAGGCACAGTTTTCATCGGGTGTAAGTGGTTCATCAACATCTTTGAACCAAAGCCAACCTCATCAACACCTGGTGCATCCTGCTGTTCTGGCGAAAAGACAGCTAAGGGTAGCTAAGGGTAGCGTCGGGCAGCGTATTTTTTACGCTGCCCGAGTGGGGATGTACCTCCACCACACAGAAAACCGCAGCCAAATAACAATTCCCTTGAGGATTGTTGTGAGGTCACCAGAAAGAATTCTTTCTTTCTGGTGACCTCACAACAATCAAACAAGGAGTAAAGGCTGGCAACGGATCGGCGACCCCTTGGTGTTGTTGATCTCCATAGGCGGTGGTGATTGCTTTCCAGCAGCTGACCCACATGCTCGTTTGCCCCCGGTCATTAAAAAAAAATCTTACTACATTTGAAACTTAATAAAAGCAAATAAAAGGGTTAGATTGTCCACAAGCATATGGCGTTTACACACATTTTTCATCGGCTGCCAGCTATAACGACATAGCTCCGATTTTAGATAGTGTGCATCCATCACGGCTATAACGAGGAATCAGATAGAGGCGGTATTCATTAGTAATAACTACGTAGTCTCTGGGAACGACATCTGATTTAAACTTTATTTTGACAAATTACTGAATCGCTCTGTTTTTAAGTTGCAACAGTTATAAATAAATATTTCTGACGTTTGCTTTGAGGACTTTGAGATATTGCAAAACAGGTAGATACAATTATAAATGTTATCATGATAATTTAAGTTATAGAAATTTTACATAATAATCTACATAAACTACTTACCAATAATTAAAAATATACAATTTAATTAAAAACTAAATATGGCTAACTATATATACAAACAAAACGGAAATGACAAAAACTAATTAAAAGTAATAAAATATAATAAACCCAATTAATGTTATCATTAATTGGGTCGCTGTTATACATTTTACTTCACCTAAGACAGTATCAAATACTTAAAAAAAAATCAAACAAAGATTCACAACGTCACTCAATTTAATGACAAACTCCTTAGAGCATCGAAATCACTCGTCTTTGCTTGACTTTCATACAATGATACACTATAAATGCATATGCATTACACTCACTCTCAATAACGACAATTAAATAATAACAAGTAGGTACTTTTTAAGTTGCCAAAATTAGTAAAAACTGAGCAGCTGTGTACGTTTTTTTGTCGCTTTATTCTTTGTCGCTTTGTCCTAGCCCGTAATAATTTCGACTGTCGGCATCATACTTACAGAACTTTCTAAGAAATCCGTTCTTTTGTTTACAAATTGGGATTGCTTGCACGTGTAGACGGTTGTTAGTAGAAGTCATGGATTATCTATCATCATCATCATCATCATCTCAGCCATTGGAAGTCCACTGCTGGACATAGGCCTCCCCTCTAGATCTCCAATAAGACCGGTTGGAAGCGGCTTGCATCCAGCGCGATCCTACGGTCTTTATGAGGTCGTCTGTCCACCTTGTGGGTGGACGTCCTACGCTGCGCTTGCCGGTACGTGGTCTGCACTCGAGAACCTTTCGACCCCATCGGTCATCCGTCCTCCGTGCTACGTGCCCTGCCCACTGCCACTTTAACTTGCTAATCCGCTGGGCTATGTCGGTAACCTTGGTTCTTCTACGGATCTCCTCATTTCTGATTCGATCTCGCAGAGAGACTCCGAGCATAGCCCTCTCCATATCTATACGTTAACAAATTCTTAGTTGCTCACAAACTTAATCACTAACACTAGTCAGAAATAAACTTTTTCTTTTTCTAATCTGGGGGCACGGGAGTGCCCCCGCCAAGTCGAGAAAAAAGCGGCACGGCCGTACTATCCTTTTCTCGAAACAGTTCAGGCCATTTTCGACGCCCTTTAACTTCGTTGTGGATACAGATTTTTCTTCTCCCCATTTAACGACAACTCTGTATAACGTCAAAATAGTCGTTATATAGAGTTTACACCGAATTTATATTGTGCGGGGATCGAACTCGCGTTCTAAGAGTCAAAGTGGCCATTACCAGCTATTCGACCACCGAGCTCGTCCTAGACAGTTCATACTTATGTGAGTGTTGAAAGAAAATGTTGAAAGAGTGTCATAAGCTGCAAAGACTATACTTTATTACTTATCAGGTTAAGGCGTATGATTGTTTACCACCTTAGTGCTACAAATCGATGACCATTTTTTATCTAGTTTTTTTTATATGAGGGGGGGGGGGGGGGCAAACGAGCATGTGGGTCACATGATGGAAAACAATCACCACCGCCCATGGAGATCAGTAACATCAAGGTGTCACCGATCCGTTACCAGCCTACACTCCTTCTTTTCATTCTAGTAACCTCACTCACTCGCAGGAACAAAACAACCCTCAATGGAATTGTTTTGTACTTCCCCAGCCGAACAGCTTATAAATTACTTACTCATAGTTTTCCCCCGCTATGACCTACGGTGCAGAAACTTGGACGCTAACCGTTGGGCTGGTTCACTGACTAAAAGTCGCACAGCGAGAGATGGAGAGAGCAATGCTTGGAGTTTCTGTAAGGTATCGAATCCGGAACGAAGAAATTCGACGGAGCACCAAAGTGGTCGACATAGCTCTCAGAGTCAGCGAATTGAAGTGGCGGTGGGCTGGCCACATCTGCCGAGTCAGCGATGGCAGATGGGGGAGGAATGTCCTAGAGTGGAGGCCACATATGGGACGACGAGGGCGCCCCCTCTCTAGATGGACCGACGATCTCAAAAAAGTGGCTGGTAGCGGTTGGATGCGGAAAGCGAAGGGTCGCATATGGTGGAAAGCATTGGGAAAGGCCTATATCCAACAGTGGGTAAATACAGGCTGATAATGATGACCCATAGCTTTCGGAAAGCTTCGGCACATCTTCACCGCACGGATACCCCAATGAATGAAGACTAATCTTCAACCAGTGCGTCCTCCCCGCTATTACCTACAGTGCAGAGACTTGGACACTGACCGTCGGCCTGGTTCACAAGCTAAAAGTTGCACAGCAAGAGGGAGAGAGCTATGCTCGGAATCTTTCTCAGGGATCGAATCCGGATCAAGGAAATGAGACGAAGAACCAAAGTTGTCGACATAGCTCTCAAAATCAGCAAGCTGAAGCAGCTGTGGGCCGGGCACATTTGCCCAGTCATCCATGGTAGATGGGAGAGGAAAGTCCTGGAGTCGTCTCTGGAGTCTGGAAAGGCCCCGTATGTCGCAACAAAACCTCTAGACAGAACGATGACCTTAATAAAGCGGCTGGAATCGGGTGGATGCGGAATGCAATGCAATTGCATATGGTGGAAAGCATTAGGGAAGGCCTATATCCAGCAGTGGGTAAATACAGGCTAATAATGAATATTGGCCGTGTGGTTTCCGGCAGACTAGAATACTCATAAATCACTCCGTTTCTTCCCGTGGATGTCGTACAAGGCGATTAAGGGAAATACATACATTATCAAATATCGATCAGGCCTCCCCAACCCGTTTGACCAGCGTGGGGAGTGTAGGCCAAATCCTCTTTCTATCTGGGACGGACTAGAGGGTCGTGTTGCTGTAGTGGAGACTAATATGACCTGATGATGATGATCTACATCATCATGAGATGATGATGGCGTACTCATACAACTAGCTTTGCTTAGTTTGGCTCTAGACGCTAAAAAAGAAATAATAATTGGCAAGTCTGTCACGTCACGACTTTTATTTTTTCTTTTTTTTTATATACTACGTCAGGTGACAAACAAGCATACGGCCCGCCTGATGTGAAGCGGCTACCATAAACAAATAAAAAATAATAGCCTTATAAACGCTCGCAACGTGAAACATAGCTCGCACGCTGCCACCTCCGCAGCCAACGTAGCAACTCTTACTTTCCTGGTGACCTTACTCACTCGCTTTTTTTTTTTATAACAGAGGGTGGCAAGTGAGCATGTGGGTCACCTGATGGAAAGCAATCACCACCGACCATAGAAATCAGCAACACCAAGGGGTCGCCGATCCGTTAAGAAATATAATTTGACTGCGGTATTTTGTGAGGTAGCAATACCAACTTACCCAGTCGGGCAGCTTACAAATTACGCTATGCCCTACCTATCTACAAGACTGTCATAGATAATACAGTAATCCTGTAACAAAATATCACATGGGATTAGTTTCTTGCCAGTTCTTCTCAAGAAGCCCCGTCGCCGGAACTGGCACTTAAATTCACTTTCACATTCAAGATAGTGTGATGAAAGTGAATCTAAGCTCTGTGGTTTTAGAGTAGTAATGATTTAGATACCTGTTCTTATATTTAATATGTATAACGTTTCTAAGTGCTTTGTAAAGTCCAAGGAATAAATATTTTGATTTGATTGGATTTGACATTACTTTCTTGCTGCTACTAGGCTGCCAGGCTGACAGACAATAGTGTCATCATACTTCTCAAAACCAGTTAAATCTATATATATAAAAGAAAGTCGTGTTTGTTACAACACTTATAAATCGAGAACGGCTGTACCGATTGCCATGGTTTTTGATTTGTTGGATTTGTTTCCGTCCCGAATAGCAGAATAACTCTTAAAAACATTGGAAAATTCTCGAAAAAATAAAATAAAAGAAAAAACATTTTCCCATACAAATGAAAGTGTCAGTTGAAAAAGGGATTACGATATTTATTGGTTGTCAAATATCAAAACGTCAAATCGATTGGTGTCACTTTTATGTCGCGAAAGTTGTCTGTGATTTGTTATGAAAATTTAAAAATGTCAAATCGATAGGGGTGAAAACGCCTTTCCCATGGGGTTCGAGCGCAAGAATCAAATCAGAGTAAACATCAAAAGAAATGACAATTACAAATCACCAAAATGATAAAACCTATTTCAAAACTAAAAAAAATAAAACAAAACGTTTTTTTTTTTTTAATTAACAATAAGGAAATCTTTATTTTTATGAAATCTTCAGATTTATGGATACGGGTCTTCCCTCAACCGAAGGGGTTTAGAGCATACTCCAACACTGCTCAACTGCGGGTTGGCGGAGGCCAGTGTTTTCGAACCGCCTAAAGGCCACTGACTTAACTTAACGACTGTCATTAAATGATAACAACCGGGACCGCCAGCTTAACGTGCCTTCCGAAGCACGGAGGAGCTCAAGATGAGCTAATGATAACAACCGGGACCGACGGCTTAACGTGCCTTCCGAAGCACGGAGGAGCTCAAGATGAGCTAATGATAACAACCGGGACCGACGGCTTAACGTGCCTTCCGAAGCACGGAGGAGCTCAAGATGAGCTAATGATAACAACCGGGACCGACGGCTTAACGTTCCTTCCGAAGCACGGAGGAGCTCAAGATGAGCTAATGATAACAACCGGGACCGATGGTTTAACGTGCCTTCCGAAGCACGGAGGAGCTCAAGATGAGCTAATGATAACAACCGGGACCGACGGCTTAACGTGCCTTCCGAAGCACGGAGGAGCTCAAGATGAGCTAATGATAACAACCGGGACCGACGGCTTAACGTGTCTTTCGAATCACGGAGGAGCTCGAGGTAATATAAACCCATCCGTGTACAGGCTACGGTCGACGTTGCTTAACTTGCGTGTTCAATTAGACTGACACGCGCAATGACGCCATCGAGCTTCTCTATTATTTTCTACTATTCATTGTTTTAATTCCATAAAATCATAAATTTAGTTCAGCTAATATATACCACGACATTCATTGATTGTTAGGCGGTACGAAGTTCGCCGGGACAGCTAGTAAATAAATAAACGCAACTTTGTATTTCAAGTCAAATATGACAGTCAAGTATCAATGTTTCGCAGTTACTAAGAAGCCCAAGTTTCAGACTAAACACGAACTTAAAGACAGTTTATGTTCAAGTGTTTGTGTTGCTCTCATTTCCAGGCATCACTAGTATTTGACTTGAACGTATGCTTTGAGGACTTTGAGATATTTCAAATTAGTTAGGTAGATAGGAGTAATAGTTATTGGGTCGCTGTTATACATTTCATCTAGACTAAGACTTCTCATTCAAATACTTAAACATTTTTTTTTATACTACGACGGGTGGCAGACAAGCATACAGCCCGCCTAATGTGAAGTGGTTACCGTAGCCATGTTAACGCTCGCAACATAAAATATTGTTCGCGCGCCGCCACCCCCGCTGCCAACGCAGCATCTCCTTCCTTTCTGGTGACCTCACTCACTCGCAGGAGCACAACTACCCTCAAGGGAATTGTTATTTGGCTGCGGTATTCTGTGAGGTGGAGGTACCTACATACCCCAGTCGGGTAGCTTACAATTCCGCTCCCTACCTCTCTTTTCGCCAGAGCTTCGTTTGTCATTCAGCAGGGTGCACCACGTGCAGATGAAGTTGGCTTTGGTTCAAAGATATTGATGAACCACTTACACCCCTACACTTACACCACAATGAAAACAAAGACGACGGCTAGCCCGGTGGTCGAATGGCTAGCAATGGCTACTTTAACTCCGAGGTCGCAGGTTCGATCCCCGCACAAGTCAAACATTTGTGTGCATGAACATATCTGTCTTCTTCTGGTCTGGTCTTAGTCGTCTTAGTCTGGGTGTTTTATATGTATTATATGTACTCGTGTGTATTAATAATAATAAAATATTTAAGTACATATAAGCTGTCCAGTACCCATAATACAAGCTTTGCGTTTAATTTAGGACTAGATGACGTTGTATAAATTGTCCAAAATATTTATTTATTTAAAGATCCACAAATTATGATCACGATTAAAAATCGTGCATGTGCTCCATCAACACCAATGGGTTGGAAGCTCAGTGATAATAATTCCCCTTAAAGGCAAAAAAACTGATTATCAACTCCCACATCAAGAGAATCACTGAATATTGAGACACTGCAAAAAGGAAATACATCAATTAAAGCGACACAGATATATCGCACGTACGCCGTCAGTCTCACTGCCAATACAGTAAATACTTGGTTTGTAGTGATCTCACTCACTCGCAGGAACAAAATAACCCTCTAACGTTGTCAAACTTATTTTACCCGCCTCCCACTTCAACCCGTAGACGGTAGATATTTTATTTTGGGTAGTTACACTAGTTACTCTACATCTATTCGTCAATCATAACCATTCTATTGCTGCTCCGTCATCAGACTCTGATCACCATTTATCATCTTTTCACTGAAACCATTATAATAAGAACAAATATGCCCGGTGCAGGTTGGTAAAGGGAAAAGACCTGATCGACTTACAACGTTTGCAGAGATTTTCTTGAAACACTGCTAAGAAAACACTCAATGTTAGCCGGGAAAAAGAAGGATGACAGAAAATTGTATATAACTGAGATGCGAATGGTGAGATAGATGGCAAGATGATATTAGAGGAAGTGTAAAGTAGTGACGGAAATGATGAGAGAAGATTCAATGATGAGAGAGCCTTTCGTGGTATGATACGGAGGGATGAACGACATGTGACAAAAATATCGATGTATAGATATATTGAGAAAGGAAGACCAAAAAAGGTATGAGAGATGATATGGGTAAGAAAGGGGTAACTGTAGTCATGACGGTTGATAAGGAGGAATGGAAGAAAAATGCATACATGATGATAGCTAAGAGCATTCTCGAACAGTTCATCCCTTTCATATCTACTATGCCACGACAGACGTGCACATACACGGACATTCACGATTAAACTTATTAACACCCTTTATGTGATCAATAATTAAAATAGGACTATAGACTAAAATTTCGATCAAAACCCTGGTAACATTTTCAAGCAATTCGCTACTTGTATTTGCAGAAAAGAAAAAAATTAAACTTATGAGATGACCTTCATAATTACCATCTACCTACCCACTGCTGGCTTTCCCCATTACCAATACGTCAATTCAACAATAATTATCTGCAAAGGAAAACCTCGATCACTGAAAAGAATCGCCTTGGCAGTTGGAACATTTGTCTACGCACTGCTCCTGCTGCTACGGCTACTGCTTGCTGATCCTTAGAACTATATTTATAGTTCTACTTCTGAGTTTCTCTGAAAAATATGAGGTTAACCAGATAGATTAAAACCTGATTGCAGTTACAGGTTAGATAATTGACACTTCATAGCGACAAATTTTAAGTGTATCAAATTGCTACAGTCGTCTCGTCATCGTTGTCGTCGTCGTCAACCATATGGGTCTCCTCTCATTTAAAGGAGTTTAGAGCATACTCCACCACGCTGCTCAACTGCAGGTTGGTAGAATCAGTACTACAGTCAATACTGATTCTACCAACTGATTCTACAACTGATCAGCTGTCTCAGCTGGGAATAAAAACAAGCACAGTGCTTCCTCGCATTTCCTGGGTAAGTTACTTATATCACATCGTCAGTTAAGGTTTCGTTACGGCATTCATAAATACGAGTATCTCAGTCAAGTAAAGAAACTTCGAATGTCTAGTTCTTCGAATATCTCTCTATTTATTGCACGCTACGCAATCTTGGGCTTTCACTTCAGACCCTTTTCTGCTTAACAATACAATATGTATATCGGACAGAATTCGGTCATCTCAGTAAAAGGGTCAAACTACTTAGCCAAAACGACGTCAAATATTTTCTATCCCCGCAGCCGTTTACCAACTTGCCGTAGTAAAAACGCGAAACTTTTGATATTAAGAAACTGAGAGCAGTCTCAGCCCTGCCTATGGGTGCGGCAAATATACAACGCAGTATCTCACAAAAAAGTTAAAGGTGTCTGTCTTCATCATCATCATCATCACTAGGTCATTTTAGTCTCTACTATAGGAGCACGATCGATTGGCCTACACTCCTCGTAATTAAAATATAGTCAAAATTCAGTTTCGATCCAGTCTCGATCTCACAAATGTCAAATTTTGTATTCTCGTAACACAATATGTAACTTCAAAATTAAATTTAAGCGGGATTGTATCGAAATATGAGTGAAAATTAAACAAACTAAGAATGTTACTTTGCCAACAACAAGAATTGACAATAATTAATTAATGAAATCAAGTATATAATTTTAGTCAATTCACAATTCAATCTCGATTCGGTCAACTTTCAATCTGCGTTCGTAGAAAAATTACGAGAATTGGCCTTCTGATCGATGTTTGGTAATGTATTTCCCTTAGTCGCCTTATACGACATCCACGGAAAGAGACGGAGTGATTCTATTCTAGTTTGCCGGAAACCACACGGCTAAAATAATACATAATTATGCTAAATATAATCGTTAATTATGTGTTGGCCTAAATTCTCTTTGTTTTGCCACAAGACTTTTGGCTATGCCTCAATTAATTAGATTGATTACGTTATGGGGTATTGTGTATTCAACAATATTTCATGTTGCTAGCTTTTACATGGCTACGGTAAACGCTTCACATCAGGCGAACTGTTGTTTGACGTTGTATAAAAACAAATATGTCAAAGGTTTCAGTCAGGAGTTCGCTTTAATTTCATAGAGTATTCATATATAAAGCAGATACTGTTTGATATAATCTGGCATAAAAATAGAATGAACAGAACTTTTTAATAGAGTTCCTTTATGATATCTCTGTTTTACGACATAGCTCTGAAGTTTTCAGTTGATATTTTTTGATATTTCAGTCGTAAGACATTGAATTCTTTATTGTTTATATTCTATTGGGCGTTCCTCAAGACCCAACTCTGTATGCATAACTAGTTGTGTTATTGTATGGATGGACAAATGTTTTGGCGTTTAAAATTCATAGTATGAATGAATGAATGATTAATTTGATTGAATGAATGAATAAATAAATAAACGAATGAATTAAAGAATTCAATATTCATTCATTCTAATGAATGAATGAATGAACTTTATTTGCTGTATATGTGGTATAATATAAATGTTACAGTATTTATAAAGGCAACCCCTGCATCTAGCTATTACCGGCATACAAAATTTTCCAGCAGAAGAAGCATTTCCCAGAAGCAAAAAAAGGAGCACATAGGTCAAAAATATTGATCATTATCATTTTACGAAAAGAACGTCTATTGCTGAGCACAAGCCTCTCCCATAAACCTTCACTGTGATCGATTTTTTTGCAATTTAAATAAACAAAGATCGCATATGGCGGAAAACATTGGGAAAGGCCTATATCCAGCAGTGGGTAGATACAGACTAATAATGATGAAATAAATAAATAAAATAATAAATAAATTTTCCAGCACTGCGCTATCAATCACGACGACACCCCGGCCACTCCATACAAATGTTGTTTGCAGTTGTCGCAGGCTATAATAAATTAAAGGTAAAGTATAGGGTATCAGTGAAATTTTCATTGAAATCGGTTAATTTTTCTTTAAAAACATTAGTATAGTACGACAACTTACCTTTGTCGCACAATTAAAAAGTAAAACACCTTGCAGGCACATGTGTTTCCTTCTTTCTACAACATCCTTCAAACGAAGCGTCAAGAAGAACCCCGCGATCCAACATGGCAGTCAAGTCACAGAACACTGTTGTCTAGTATTAAGTCATTTGCCGCTTCAATCTGGGCTCCTTTTTTGCTTACCATCACGCTAATCGAAGCCACTACGCTGAACTAATATAAAAAAAACTTGATGACGATAAATCTTTTAAAAAATCATTTTCGTGCACATGTTCCTTCAAAATTTTCACCATATTTTTGTTTTCTTACAATTTTATTGTTTTAGGCTTGTGCAATTTCCTATATTGTCAGAGTTTTATGGTCCCGTACGTGGGTGAAATTTCATTATTAATTTATGGATCACTTACGATTTTTATGACAACATTATATGTTTCGAAATGTACGTTATATCACTTGGCTTCCGCCGCGTGGTCGCTTGGAATAGTTACCTTGGAGAAACATTTTATTATACAACCAAGCACCCCGCCTGATGTGAAGCAATTACTGTAGTCCAGACGTTAGTTGCAGTAGCTGGCACATCTTGCTAAAAAAATTGGCTGCGCTCTTCTGTGAAGTGGAAGTACTTCCCCAATCCGGCTCAACACGCCGTACCTCTTATTCACCAGAGCCTAATTCGCTAGCTCGCAGGGTGTCCCAAGCACTGGGGCCCTACCGCCGAAGCTGAAGCCGATTACCACAGAATATCTCGATTCAATAAATAGGTCTTATATCTACAGGCTCCCCAGTATAATAAATCCCAGAATTCGTCTTATTTTGTTTGTCAAAAAAAATATAAACAGTTGACATTGTTATTTTTTTTATAGTACGTCAGGTGGCAAACAAGCGTACGGCCCGCCTGATGTGAAGCAGTTACCTTAGCTATATGAAATAATATCGATCGCGCGCTGCCACCCCTGCGGCACACGCAGCAACTCCTTCCAACCTGGTGCGGGATTCTGTGAGGCACTTCCCGTAATCAGCAAGGTGCACCACGTGCAGGTGAGGTTGGCTTTGGCTCAAACATGGTGGAGAACCACATCCCTAAAATGTTGTTACCCCCTCTTTGACCTTTCGTGATTTTTCCGAACCTCCTTCCCCTATCAAGTCTCACAATTAATGGACACGAGCTCATAATGGCTACGGTTGTCGTTGCTTAACTTGCGTGTTCGATTATGAGCACGCGTACCGACGCCATCGAGCTTCTCTTAATCCTGTTTCATAACAGATAATCCTACCTCATGCATAGGCTTAGCACCCGTTACATAATTTAAGAAATTATGAACGCTTATCTGTTTTATGATGCACGCATTGCACGCTAATAAACAATTCAGAAGGGGACGAGCAAGCATGCAAGTAACTTGCTCGGTAGTAAAGGGTTCATAAGACATACGGCAAAATTTGTATTTCTAACTCGCAGAAACATATTAGCAGTGAGAATTATTGACGATTTCAAATTGACAGACGGTTTAAGGATCTAAACCGTCTATCAATTTGAGATCGTTGGTTTGGTTGGTTTAGATCCTTTAAGTCTGAGAAGAAATTTTGTATGTTCTTCTAATTGTAAAATGGGGTGTGTTCAGAAGAGTTATTTGACATGATGTCCACGGCCTCCTTCTACAGCACTACATCTCTCGCATTGCTCAGCATCGAAAGGAAATTCATCCTCACTCCTTACAACCAAAGTGGTCATCTACTGTGCAGTTCCAGAAAGGTTTTCTCACACGTACTATCAAGCTGTGGAATGAACTACCTGTCCAGGTTGTCTCAAGAGACGACAGTATATTCTTTTAAAACGGCGTGAAAAAGTTTCCAGTATGATAGACAACAAGTGAAGTAGATAGTAAGATTATAATACAATTTTACGATATTCAATTTACTTAATATTCAAAAAAATAGTGAATGGATTACAGACATAAAATTAATACCCAAATGCCCATGAAGAGACAGCAGATCGGTACGACAGGTAACTTTTCGGTATGATAAATAATTATTTCTGAACAAAGTACACACGGCCATCTAGTTCCAAACTAAGCAAAGCTTGTACAATGGGTACTAGATAACTGATATAATATTTAAATACATTCTTTTTTGTAAATACATACTTATAATACATAGAAAAATACCCAGACCAAGACAAACAAACATGTTCATGCATATAAATATTTGTCTTGTGCGGGGATCGAACCCGCGACCTCGGAGTCAAAGAGGCCATTGCTAACCATTCGACCACCGAGATCGTCATATGCCTAATTTCTGTTTGTCTAATAGAAAAAAAATTAAATGTTTTATTAAACGATCAACATATAATTATAGTCTACGGCGTCTGGTACATAATAGCTGGTTGGAACTTGGTTCCCGAGTAGTCACGAAGTTAGGGGAGTCAGATTGACGAGTCCGTACTAGTTAGTGTTCCCTAAGTGCTGGTAACTTTGCAGACGCTTTGGCAGTTAAATAATTGGAGAGATATTACTGTGATAACGTTACGGTACTGAAATCAAAAGCGTAAATTGGTTGTTATATTATATCTATCACTTTTACGGATTTTATTTTATATGAGACGGGGAAAACGAGTATGTGGGCCACCTTATGGAAAGCAATCACCACCCACATGGAGATCTGCAACACTAAGAGGTCGCTGATCCGATGCCTATATTCCTTCCTTTATTTCTTTTAGTTGACCCCATTCACTCGCAAGAACACAACAACCCTCAAGGGAATTGTTATTTGGCTGCAGTATTCTGTGAGGTGGAGGTACTTCCCCAGTTGGGCAGCTTGAAAATACACTATGCCCTACCTCTCTTGTCAGTCAGCAGGGTGCACCACGTGCAGGTTGGCTTTGGTTCTAAAATGTTGATGAACCACTTACACCTCAAATATTATAAAAAATAGTATTTAATAAAAATGTTTTCCAATGCACCTAGTAGCGGTGCACCCTGCACCGCTTGCAGGTGAAGTTGGCTGTGGTCCACTTACACCCCTTCAAATCATATCATCTTTAAATGTAACCCGACGGAACAGCCTTAACATCATTGTCAATTTAGTTAACTAATTGATTAAGTTGACAATTTCTTTAACCGGAACATTTTAACTAAAGAAAGATTTGTTTAACTAGGAAATTGCATAAGGAAACTATTCCGTTGAATGCAATTGTCAAATCAACTATTCTAAACACCTATTTTGTTAAGTTAACCAAGTGTGAAACGGGAAATTGTGTGGTCACGGATCGTAATCGAAGCGTGAACTTAATGTATTGTTTGAATTAATTTTAAATGCATTAGATGTCACGGATTTTGGATTAAAACAATGTTTTCAGTTAGTTTGTAGGTGGTACATTAGCATCTATGAACCAAAGCCAATCTCACTTGCACGAGGTGCACCCTGCTCACTGACAAACGAGGTTCTGGCGAAAAGGGAGGTAGGGATAGGTTATAGGTGATGACGGGAATGTAATTGGGGCCCAAACGAGCATATATAAGTAAAGCGATCTTTTCAGGAGTAGGAACTTGAAGGTGTGTCAAACATGTGACATTCTAATCGAAAACGCAAGTTAATCATCATCATCTCAGCCATTGAAAGTCCACTGCTGGACATAGGCCTCCCCTCTAGATCTCCAATAAGACCGGTTGGAAGCGGCTTGCATCCAGCGCGATCCTACGGTCTTAATGAGGTCGTCTGTCCACCTTGTAGGTGGACGTCCTACGCTGCGCTTGCCAGTACGTGGTCTCCACTCGAGAACCTTTCGACCCCATCGGTCATCCGTCCTCCGTGCTATGTACCCTGCCCACTGCCTCTTCAACTTGCTAATCCGCTGGGCTATGTCGGTAACCTTGGTTCTTCTACGGATCTCCTCATTTCTGATTCGATCTCGCAGAGAGACCCCGAGCATAGCCCTCTCCATAGCTCGTTGGGCTACTTTGAGCTTGTTCATAAGGCCCATAGTGAGGGACCACGTTTCAGTACCGTAAGTCATCACTGGTAACACACACTGGTCGAAGACTTTCCATGCGGTCCATGCATTGGTTTATTTTTCTCGAGCTCCTTCTCACTTCGGAGGGCATGTTAAGTCGTCGGTCCTGGCTGTTGTCATTAAATGACAACCGTTAAGTTCAATCAGTGACCCATTAGACGGCTTGGAAATACTGGCCTCTGCCAACCCGCAGTCGAGCAGCGTGGTGGAGTATTTTTTTTTATACTACGTCGGGTGGCAGACAAGCATACGGCTCGCCTGATGTGAAGCGGTTACCGTAGCCATATTAACGCTCGCAACATAAAATATTGCTCGACGCTACCCCCGCTGCCAACGCAGCATCTCCTTCCTTTCTGGTGACCTCACTCACTCGCAGGAACACAACAACCCTCAAGGGAATTGTTATTTAGCTGCGGTGTTTCTGTAAGGTGGAGGTAGATTCCCCAGTCGGGTAGCTTCCATTTACGCTCCCTACTTCTCTTTTCGCCAGAGCTTCGTTTGTCAGTCAGCAGGGTGCACCGCTTGCAGGTGAAATTGGCTTTGGTTCAAAGATGTTTTTGAACCACTTACACCCCTGAGTATGCTTTAAACCTCTTTACTTTAGTGAAGACTCATATCCCATATCCCAACAGTGTAAGACAGCGCTGCGTCTCAACACCTTTTGATTAAAACCGCTTTGCATCTGCTTTGCTTCTGACACGACACAACACGACACATTAGTGAGCTTCTAGCTTTAAAAAAGTCAACTTGGTTTCAACCAACCAACCAATGAGTATAGTGCGCCCAACTTATCTATACATTTGGACAAAATAAGAACTAAATCAATTATTACTAAAGTGACAATTCGAATTTACAGTTTTTTCGCCACTAGCGCCACCAGTTACTGAATTAGCTAAGTTGGGCGCACTATACAACCAATTTAATAAAAATATGCACATGTTTGTGTGCTGAATTCACTAACACCTTTTTTAAAATACGCGCATTAATTACGATAACAAAACCTTTTTAAATGTATTTAAACGGGTTTCAGTTTCGAAAGCAAAAAGTAATTTTATAAAGTACAAGGAAAATAATAGAAGAAAGTGATAGAAGAAGTGAAGAAGTTCATATAGTATCTATTCCCTTATGCTGGTAAAAATAATAATAAGAAAACGAACATCAGCCTCACATTTATATACTACTCTTTCTTTATATTTGATTGTCATGTTTCGATATATATAACTCAAGTTAAGTCATTATTTTAATGTGTCATAGATGCCGTCGTAAAATAGGTACCCTATCTGTAAATGCACAAAAGCGAGCGATTGAATTGGAGAGCTAGTGTCGCAATATATACTTATTTTATTTAAAGTTAAAGGTAAGGACTAGTGCACTGATGACCTTTGACTGTGTTTTTGTAAACTTAGTTCATAAAAACTCAATTTCGCTATATTTGCAATTGCGTCATTATGCCCGTTGGGTGAACAATTTGTGATCGACGGCAATTCATTGCTCGGGACTGTACTTTTTATTACTTTCACGCCATTTTCAAAGCGGAGTTCGCGTTTTCATAACTTTTTATTCATCTTTTAAATTTTTATTGCATCCTTAATATTCTACTTGGTGCTTGAGCTTTATTTGTGAGAATTACTCTAATAAATATTTTTATTAGGTCGTAAATATAGAGGTCCGATGAGAATTAATTTGATATTGAACTGTTATGGGGTGTAATGGCCACCCTTGCAGCCAGCTCCATTTACACGTCGTATAACGTGGTGGTGGTGTAGTGGATAGGGAAGGAGACATGAAAATGATATTCCATCAGTTGCTAGGAACCAGGGAAGTACCTCCTTATTACAAAAAACCGCACTCATATATCAACATGCAACAACTGGAGGGTTTTTTTTTATGTACGAGTAATCACCACCACCCCTAGAAATCATCACCACCATGGGGTCGCCGATCCGTTGCTAGCCTTTTAATGATGCTGCCGATAAGCAAAAGTATATCGCTAATAAATTCTGATTGGGGAAGTAGGTACTTCCACTTTACAGAAGGTCACGGTCTCCTTCCTCCCCCATCTGCCATCACTTACTCGGCAGATGTGACCGGCCCATTGCTACTTCAGCTTGCAAACTCTGAAGGCTATGTCGACAACGTTGGTTCTCCGTCGAATTTTTTCGTTCTGGATTCAATCCCTCAAAGAAACCCCGAGCATAGCCCTCTCCATCGCTCGCTGCGTGACATTTAGCCTGTGGACCAGTCCGTTCTATAGGAATAAAGACACAAAATATAATCACGAAAGACCCAATTAAACCCAATAACGTGTTGTAATTTGTAAATTAATTAAAAAGGGAAAGCTAATCAATGATATTCTTAAAAAACCGGCCAAGTGTGAATCGGACTCGCCCACCGAGGGTTCCGTACGTAGGATTATTATAAATTTGATATTTTTCCTTATAAATAAGAAATAATGCGTGGGAAAAAATAAATAAAATATATTTTGAAATGTGCACATCAAGCCCTTTCATATGATACCCCATTTGAACGAGTAGCTTCAATTTGAAATTTCTACCTCCTATAAAAAAATATAGACCCCCTATTTTTTAAGATTTAAGTACAAATGTATAGTTTTGAGATTTATTCTTGTACTTGTAGTCTATAACGATATTACTTGCTAAATTTGATAGTTCTAGGTCAACGGGAAGTACCCTGTAGGTTTTAATTCCCTTGAGAATGTGTCGAAATATGCGTTTTTTTACGTAAACTTAGCAGTATGATTTTTTTACAACTTAATGAGACCATAGACATGAGTATACAGTTCCAATTCCAGCTCGATACCTCCACGCATTCTCGACATAGAGGGTCTTTCACGTTATATGCACTAAAATTAATTCAAAAGGGCAACGCTTTTTATCCCCCGCACGCAAAGTTCGATAATCCTTACTCAGCGTAATGATTGCTTTGGTCATTCGTTCATCCAGTGGTGTGATTGAATTTTGGATGGAGATGATAGATATGTAGCTGCAACACCAAACTATATCCCCCGATTTTTGTTATAATTCGTTTTATTGAATTGCCTCCCTATGGAATTTTTACGTCAAAAACGTATCTAAAAAGTAACGAAATCATCGATAATTGAAATTCTAATTCGTGCGCTGCGTGTGGCCGGTGGCACCGTAGCAAGTTAACGATTTCCTACAAGGCTCGGTTAAGTTAATCCTCTGTCCAGATAAGCCGCCTCGTATGTCATATGGTGCATTGTTCTAACAGAATAGATAATTTACGCTGACAACGCGTTGTGTGCGGATTACGAGAGTGTGTGGTATGCTGCGCTTGTGTAACGTGAAACTCCTGTATCGTTTTTCTATAGTAGTTTCGTTCATTAATTAATTATGCTTGAACGCGCAAAATAAATTAGCATTTTTGTTACACTAAACACATTTAGTTGATGGGACAATCTTGATATTATACTCCACAGTTTGAACCAATACGAAAGCAGTATTTCTATGTAGCTAGGGACACTGAAATTTACGCATAATAGAATGAGAAGTATAGCCGCATAAGCTGCAGCCTATTCAGAGTTTTTTTTATTAGTTTGATTGACTTGAACTTTAATTATAGGAAAACATAAATTAAAAAAAAATACGTATCCGATCTGGCCGTGTGGTTTCCGGCAGACTAGAATAGAAACCAGTAGAATATTTCCAAATAAATACGACATGGAAACATTCAAAAACAGAGTCAATTTTAGTTAGAAGGCTTGCAACGGATCGGCGACCCCGTAGTGTTGCTGATTTTTACGATTATGTGGTGTTGCTGATTATTATGGTGATGATGGCCGTGTGGTTTCCGGCAGACTAGAATAGAATCACTCCGTCTCTTCCCGTGGATGTCGTACAAGGCGACTAAGGGAAATACATTATCAAACATCGGTCAGGCCTCCCCAACCCGTCTGGCCAGCGTGGGGAGTGTAGGCCAAATCCTCCTTCCGTCTCGGACGGACGAGAGAGGGTCGTGCTTCTGTAGTGGAGACTAATATGACCTCATGATGATGATGATGATGACGTATCCCAGCAGTGGGATGAATAAGGGTCGACGACGAGGATATATTTTATGTAATACATAATCAAAACCGAATATAAATTAATATAACCATATTGAAGGAGTACAGTAAGAACAGTGGATAGGCAAATCGCGTCGCTTGGAAGTATAAAACAATACCGCTTATACCATTCTGTGTTAACATTGCATATATTGAAGTGATATAGCAATTTTCGCGATAAATCCGCCATGTTGCGTCTGACAGTAATGGCTGCCAATTACAACACAACTGATCGAGCGTAAATATGGTAATGCGTTTCAATGATGCATTGCTTGTTCATGATATGCGATAAATAATGGAGATTATTGGTACTAATAAATTACACAGATACACTGTGTTTTTGATAGCATACAATTCATATAATTATCATTCAATATTAAATATCTTTCTAGAGAATGGTGAATAAATAAATAAATATTCCAGGACAAATTACACACGGCCATCTAGTCCCAAACTAAGCAAAGCTTATACTAGATAACTGATATAATACTTAAATACATTTTTTTTTTGTAAATACATACATACATATAATACATAGAAAATACCCAGACCAAGACAAACAGACATGTTCATGGACACAAATATTTGTCTTGTGCGGGGATCGAACCCGCGACCCCGGAGTCAAAGTGGCTATTATTTATTTATTGTTATAAACCATGACAAATCTCGCCATGGCAATTTTTTTAATTATATTAAGTACTAGCTGACACGACAGACGTTGCCCTGTCGTCTTAACAATGAAGATTGAATTCGAATTGGTTTCGCTCAATCACATGACGGACAGTGCTATCAAACTACATAAAGGTACATTAGAAAAGTTAATATGGTCTGTCGTCCAGTTTTCTTAAATTTTCTAATTTTCCACGCAATTTTCTTTCATAAGATCCTTCTCCTTACAATAACAATGCAAACAAAAAAAGAATTAGCGAAATCGGTTTAGTCGTTCACGCGTGAAGCTATGACATAGGGAAATAGACATATTTTTTATACGTATGTATAGATATACGTCTAATATGTATGCCTACTCATGGGGTTCATGCTAAGAAGAGAGACAATGGACGCCATTCTTACCCTTCGGAAGTTATGCGAAAAATATGGACAAGTCCACAAAAATCTGTATTATGGTATTCATTGACCTCTAAAAGGCATACGATCGAGTACCCCGTAAGGATTTGTGGTGGGCCCTGAGAGTAATGTGTGCCTGAAAAGTATAATAATAATACAATTCATTTATTGCTTAAAACATGGTATAAAGGTGGTACATCGTGAAATGTGCGCATGTTTAGCTAATACAATTTAGCATGCAAAATTATGTTGATTATGACATTTGACATTGACAATAATTTAAGTATGTAGTCACTAAAACATATATCTCCAATTAATTATATATACACCATTCGTCAATTATATTGAAATTTAAAACATACAAATGTTCATATACATTCTGATTTATTTTTTATATTTTCGGTCAAATCTTTAATATTATAGAAATTGTATTTCTTTAGCCAATCACATAGTTTGCGTTTGAATAAATTGTAATTAAGCGTTTTTATGTCATTAGGTATCTTATTATAAATGCTGACACACATTGCGATGCAATTTTTTGCATATTTCGCAGACTTAGGTGTATCATACAACACAAGTCTCCGTGGATTCCTTTTTAATCTAGAATTGATTTGACATGATCTTTTGAACAGTTCCGTATTCTTGTATACAAAATTACACACTTCATATATATAGAGCGCTGGTAACGTCAATAAACCCAAATTCCGAAAAGAATGTTTACAGGACTCACCAGGTGGAATTCCGCTCAAAGCTCTGATGCACTTCTTTTGTGCAATGAATGCCCTCTGTTTGTCTATTCCGTTGCCCCACACTATGATTCCGTATCGTAGAATACTCTCTATATACGCATAATACAACATAGTAGCGGTTTTTATATTGGTTACATTTTTAATTTTCTTAAGTGCATATACAAACCTATTTATTCTTTTGCATACATTATCAACATGTAATTTCCAATTTAGGTCTTGGTCTATGATAACACCTAAAAATTTGGTGTGCGTCACTTCTTTGATTTTTCTTATATTTAGTTTAAAATTAAATTGATTATGTTTTGATTGATTAAATTGTATAAAATTTGATTTGTCAAGATTAATTTGTAAATTGTTTTCATCTAGCCATGCTATTATATTATCGATTGTATTATTTATATCAGTTTCATGATTGTCGATATTCGAATTAAGGGTTTTATTAGAAGTCACAATGATTGATATGTCATCCGCAAACAAGATACATTTATGATTTGTAACATCAATTATATCGTTTATATATAATATAAACAACAGGGGTCCCAAAACGCTTCCTTGTGGGACGCCGTGTTTGTTTATTTTATACTCAGATAAGTAGGATTGCATTTCATTATCTACTATTTTATGAATGGAGACGCATTGTTGTCGGTTTTTTAGGTAAGGTGAAATCCATTGCAATGCCATCCCTCTAATACCATATTTTTCCAATTTCATCAAAAGCCGATCATGTGAGACAAAGTCAAATGCTTTAGACAGATCAAAAAAGAGACCCGTCGTAAGGTTGTTCTTATTGATGTTTGCAAGTACTATGCTTATTAAATTATAAATTGCCAACGTTGTAGACTTATGCTTTTGGAACCCAAATTGTTCTTTTTTAATTAAGTTAAATTTACCACAGAAATCTACAAGTATTTTATACATACACTTTTCAAAAATTTTTGATAGAATTGGGACGAGTGTTATCGGGCGATAATTATTTACATCATCCTTGTCGCCTTTCTTATATAAGGGTCTTACAATAGATAGTTTTAGCAATTCTGGAAAGATTCCTCTCGTGAATGATAGATTTATTAGGTATGTCAATACTATGTATGTGAAACTGATTTGGGCAATGTACAAAACGTCCCGTACGGCTGCTGGCATTTCGAACGAGTTTTGTGTGTTGCACCAAGGGTCACCCATAAGCACGCACCTCTTTCTGTTACTGTTTTCTTTTTATACTACGTCGGATGGCAGACAAGCATACAGCCCGCCTGATGTGAAGCGGTTACCGTAGCCATATTAACGCTCGCAACATAAAGTATCGCCCTCGCGCCGCCATCCCCGTTGTCAACGCAGCATCTTCTTCCTTTCTGGTGACCTCACTCACTCGCAGGAATACAACAACCCTCAAGGGATTTGTTATTTGGCTGCGGTATTTCTGTGAGGTGGAGATACCTACATTCCCCAGTCGGGTAGCTCACAATTACGCTCCCTATCTCTCTTTTCGCCGTTTGTCAGTCAGGGTGCACCGCGTGCAAGTGAAGTTGGCTTTGGTTCAAAGATGTTGATGAACCACTTACACCCCATCACTTACCCCCTTGTTGAACATGTTTTGACGTCAAAAATATAGGAAGAGGCACTCTGGTGCTCTTTGCTAACGAAATCGTTCTCGTCGGCGAAGACAGATTGGAGGGTCAGAGCAGACTGGTGAAATGGAAATAAAAACTAGAGAACTGTTGGCCTAAAGATCAGTAGATCAAAAACAGAATTTATGTTTTGTGATTTTAGCGGTTTCTCGACTTCTGTTTTCATGTCACTAGACAGTGTCGCATTGCTAATTTGCTCCGACTTTAAGTACCTCGGGTCGATAGTGCAGAGCAATGGCGAAATAGACCGTGACGTAGTGCACTGAATATGCACGAGATGGATGAAATGGCGATAAGTCTAGGGTGTCAGTGGTTCATCAACATCTTTGAACCAAAGCCAACTTCATCTGCATTCGGTGCACCCTGCTGACTAACAAACGAAGCTCTGGCGAAAAGAGAGGTAGGGAGCGTAATTGTAAGCTACCCGACTGGGGAATGTACCTCCACCTCACAGAATACCGCAGCCAAATAACAATTCCCTTGAGGGTTATTGTGTTCCTGCGAGTGAGTGAGGTCACCAGAAAAGAAGGAGATGCTGCGTTGGCAGCGATGTGGCGGCGCGCGAGTGATATTTTATGTTGCAAGCGTTAATATGGCTACGGTAACCGCTTCACATCAGGCGGAACGTATGCTTGTCTGCCACCCGACGTAGTCTCTCTCGAAGGTCTCGGGAACTACATATGACCCCCGGCTACTTAAACTTAAAGACAAAATATATAAAAAACTATGATAAGACCGTAATAATATAGAATAATATAGAAGAACACATAGAGCTGAGATGCGAATACTTAGATGGATGTGTGGTGGGACTATACTGGATAAGATAAGGGATGATTATATTAGAGGAAGTTTGAAAAAAGATCCTATGACGGAAATGATGAATGGAAATCGCCTTTCGTGTTGGCCATGTGAAGCGGAGAGATGAAAGACATACGACAAAGAGAACGGCAGATTTGAATGTGAGTGGACATTTACCCCATACCTAACTGCTACTGACTCACACAGTATAGAAATATAAGATGCAAAAATTCGTCAGCAACACAAACCTTCCTGGTAGCTCAGTTGGAAGAGCACTCGACCGGTCATCGAGAGGTCGTGGGTTCAAATCCCACCTAGGGGGAGCAGGCGAATTTTTCCATTTTTCAAAAAATATTTCTCTGGCAAGTTGGACCAAGACAACTATTTAAATAGTAATAAAATAAAATACTGTTTAATATTCTTCTCAGACCTCAATATACTTTATTTCTTGTAAAAAAAAGTTGGCAACCCTACCCTGTCTGTCAATCTTCCGGTTATATCACAAGATTGCGAGTCTCTCGTCCAGTAAACTGACCAGGGGCTCAACCGCTAAAGCTGAAGCCGATTACCACCGAATATCTTGATTCGAAAAATAGGTCTTACGTTTAAGTGATTGCCAAACACCTTCAGCTTAGTCGGTAGGGCTCCAACGTTTCTACAAGCTAAGCTAAACACAAGTAGCTTAAATCTAAGTTGAAGTTTGATTTGCGTAATCAAAAAACCCCATGGTAATCGGCTTCACCTTAGGTGGTAGGGTCCCAGACGAGAGGACTTTACCCGCATCGCTGTTGCGCTCAGTAAACCAACCGAACACGCAAGCGGATTGTTAGCAGGTCTTATTCCCCTTTCACCTGCATGCAGGCTAATCATGTACTCTTAAGTCGAGTAGCTCGTGGTGAACCGACGACGCCCAGTTTCCCAAGCATCGGGGCCCTACCAACACTCCCCAATTACCATGACGGGCACCAGAGCTGTAGGCACGCTCATGTCCCGACGCACAAGTGCGTCTGGTGTTTCTGTACCCACACTGGAGCGCCAGTTAGCTGGCTACCTGATGTCCATGGTACCGTAGCTGTATAAGGCACGCTCACTTCCCGAAGCCCGGAGGACGCCTACCCCAGACCTAGGGTAGGGAGATTGGGCTGACGGAAGCGATCACCCGTCATTCTCCCTTCTCAGCAGGCAAGTGCTCGAGCTGCGAGCTTTGGAAGCCGACACCGCTAAAAGACATATAGGATAAATTTAGAAGACAGAAAATTTTAGAAAATCCAAATTACATTCCTACATCAGGAATGTAATTTGGAGCAAACTTTTCTAGAATTTATAATACAATAATATAAAAGACTCATGGAGACTTTTCGTTCTGGTCTTCAGTAGAGATACTTCACAAATCTGCCTATTCGAAGCAACGAAATCTCCAAAAATAATTTCAAATACTCAAAATAATAATACACAATACTAAACATAACATAACAAAGTTGAAAACAACCCTAAACCACCTCAACACAATAAGATATAACTCACACATAATAAGGGGGCGAGATGTATTAATTTCACACATTAATAAAACCCCACGGGTTACTAACGAACCATGGTTCCTGCAAGCCACGTGCTCAAATGTTTCCTACAATTATATTTTGATCAATTGGGGAGAGGGTGATTAATCGATTTGTATTAAAAACATTGAATAAAATACATCGATTTTTATTCCAATTCGATATATTCGAATGAAACTATAATTATCATCAAAATTTCATAGGTAAATTAATTTGATTTTCAATTTAATAAGATAAGATTACGCGATAGCGAGGAATTTTAAAAGGCCCAATTTTTTTTTTTTTTTTAAGAGAGAGTGTTCCCGCTATGAATCTTTGGCAATAACCGATTTCATTTGATATGTTATATTATACAGTTTTTAAACAGAAAATATTATAAATTTGTAAATAATTGTAACATAACAATATTTTATAATAATAATAAATATTCCTAGGCAAACTGCCATCCAGTCCCAATCTAAGCAAAGCTTTGTAAATAGATACATATAATAATATGCATAGAAAATACCCATACTAAGACAAACAGACATGTTCATGCACAAAATATTTGTCTTGTGCGGGGATCGAACCTGCGACCTTGGAGTCGAAGTGCCATTGCTAGCCATTCGACCACCGAGCTCGTAAAATTTTATAACAATTTTGTTTCTAAACAATATCTAAAACTGATTCTAATTTTCAAGACAATTTTGTTTGGGATCCAGGAGACAATCATTGCGGATCGCTTGCTTGAATTGTAAAAAATATCAAATAGGTTTTCATAAATTTTATTGATTTTAAATAAAAGCTTCCATAATTCCATAGATAATTCTGTGATAAATTGCTTGATACACATTTATTCAAGCACGGAAAATTAAGAAAAAAATATATAAATTTACTAAGTAACATTAGAGAAAACATTTTTTTCGTAACCAATTTTTTCAAAATTATTTTTTTATATTTTTTGAGTATAGGACATAAAGCGTGTATTAAGTTAATAAATAAGTTACTTTCAGAATGTTTGCTACATTTTTTTTAACAAAAACACCCATTTCGAAATATACCCAAATGGATTTCAATATATTGTGTTCTTTCAAAACAACAGATACCCAAACTCGAACAAACACAACCACAAAACAACAAAAAGCCCAAATTGAAGTATGTACAACAAACAAGCGGTAACCAATATGAACATTGTAACTCCGGCAATAACTCAATACGTTCAACCCACGTCAATAACACTCCAAAACGCTACCGTGCACGAGTTTCTGAACGCACCTGACTGTCTGTGCCTAGTCCAAGAGACATGAAGTAATTTATAAACGAATTATACGTAGTAAGGTTGGAATTATAGAATAGTTCAGTTAAGTAGTTTTTTTTTATATAGGAGAGGGGGGCCAATGAGCATGTGGGTAACCTGATGGAAAACAATCACCGCCGCCCATGGAGATCAGCAACACCAAGTCGCCGATCCGTTGCCAGCCTATACTTCTTCCTTTTTTTCTGGTGACCTCACTCACTCGCAGGAACACAACAATCCTCAAGCCAATTGTTATTTGGCTGCGGTATTCTGTGAGGTGGAGGAACTTGCCCAGTCGGGCAGCTTAAAAAGTCCGCTATTCCCTACCTCTCTTTTCGCCAGAGCCTCGTTTATCAGTCAGCAGGGTGCACCACGTGCAAGCCACGAGAGACGACAGTTTTGGATTGATTGTGTTATCAGTGATGATAGTCAATTTAGGTTTACAATTATTGAGAGAATGCCTTTAGTGAAAAGAGTAGAGTAGAAAGAACGGAAGGAGATGCTGCGTTGGCAGCGGGGGTGGCGGCGCCCGAGCAATATTTTATTTTGCAAGCGTTAATATGGCTACGGTAACCGCTTCACATCAGGCGGGCCGTATGCTTGTCTGCCATACAACGTAGTATAAAAAAAAAAAAAAAAAAAAGTGTCCTGTTCCTTTACACAGCGAATAAAAATATGATATAAATGTCACATTATGCTGGTACTGTTTGTCAGAGGTCAAAAATTCCTATAGAGGAGGGGGGGGGGGGGGGGGATAACTTATAGCCTACGGTAATGATTTAATTTCACATCAGATGTGTCGCCATCGTGTGCTAATATGATCTGTGGCGATTGTGACGAAAATCTGTGGTAATATATGCGGTGTTTGGGGTGTAAGTGACGCACAACGATCTTTAGAGCCAAAGCCAACCTCACCTGCACGTGGTGCACCCTGCTGATTAACTAACGAAGCTCTGGCAAAAGACAGGGGTAACTTATACAGGGGTACAGGGGTAACCTCCACCTCACAGAATACCGCACCCAACAACAATTCCCGTGAGTTGTGGTTGTGTTACTGCGAGTGAATGAGGTCACCAGAAAGGAAAGAGTTGCTGCGTTGACAGCGTCGGGGGTGGCAGCGCGCGAGGGATATTTCATGTTGCGAACGTTCATATGGCTACGGTAACCGCTTTACATCAGGTGGACCGTTTGCTTGTCTGCCACCCGACGTGGTATAAAAAAAAAAACAATATTTAGAAAGCTGGTTAAGAAAGTCTACAGTTACTGGTCTATTACAGAATGAAACGGCTTTGCAAGTTGGCAGACATTTCAGAGAATACAACTATGAGTTATGACAGAATGTTATCAAAAACGGTACAGTCAGGTCTTATATGGCATTTGTTTAAGTTCATGAATATTGAGTACCACGAATAGATTAAGTCTAATCGAACACGCATGTTAAGGAACGTCGACCGCAGTCTGTCCATTAATGGGTTTATTTATCTCGAGTTCCTCCGTGTTTCGAAGGACACGTTTAGCCGTCAGTCCCGCCTGTTGTTATTAGATGATAGTCGTTAAGCCAAGTCAGTGGCCTTAAGACGACTTGAACTGACTTCTTCTTGACTGGCCTCCGCCAACTTGCACTTGAGCAGCGTGGTGGAGTATGCTCTAAACCCCTTCGATTGAGGGGGATCCGTAATGGGATGAATAAGGGTTGTCGACGAGTAGTTTTTGCATGCACGTAATTCGGCATTCCTTGTTTTTTTTTTTAAATCCGACTTCGCTCGAGATTAACAAATAAATAAATATTCCTGCACTAAGTACACACTGCCATCTAGTTCCAAACTAAGCACAGCTTGTAATAGTTACCTAGTACCCATAAGGGTACTAGGTAACTGATATAATACTTAGTAGTTCTTTTTTTTTGTATTTACATATAATACATAGAAAACACCCAACCTTTTGGTCTGTAACCAAGACAAATGGGCATGTTTATACACACAAATTTATCTTGTGCAACGATCGAACCCGCGACCCCGGAGTCAAAGTTGCCATTGCTAGCCATTCAACAAAATCAAAATTGTTAGGCCCGTCCAGAGGTTTCGGCATGCCTATATTTTTTTTATACTTTTCTGTTTATGAGGTTTAACATAATCATAATGAAACAAAAGCATTTTCTGTAATAAAATGTAAACAAGAGAGGTAGGGCATCGCGTATTTTTTTAAGCTGCCCGACTGGGGGAGTACCTCCACTTCACAGAATACCGCAACCAAATAACGATTCCCTTGCGGGTTGTTGTATTCCTGCGAGTGAGTGAGGTCACCAGAAAGGAATATAGGCTGGCAACGGATCGGCGATCCCATGGTGTTCCTATTCTCCATGGGCGGTGCTGATTGATTTCCATCAAGTGACCTACATCCTTTTTTCCCCCCCCCTCTCATGATTATAAAAAAAAAATGAACCTCATAATTATGGAAGGATTTTCTGTAAGAAAACATTTCTCCGAAAATAAAATTTGATTTGTATTATTTATATCGATCGATCTACTGAGAAAATCGAAATCGAAACGCTATGATTCGATCGATCGATTAGAATTTACTACGCGAACGTCGCCGCGTCGCTGGATTTTATTAGATTTACAAACATATTAACAATCTTACCAAGGTAATGTCACTTCATAAGCGCACCCATAAACACATTTTTATATTTTATATGTGTATATTTACTGTTCATCAAAGATAAGATATGAATGTCATTACTTACCACCTCAATATTAGCTTACCGCCTTGCAACAACATTATTACAGTAATGTTAGCTTTTAAGTCTAGGACGTATAAGGTTCACTTTCCGTTCACCAAGGACGTATAAAAAATTGTTAAATACTTCAATGTGATTAGAGGTATCATAAAATGTGTAACTTGGGGATGTTTTAAGGGTAGTGATAATATTTGTGTTATATTAAAAAGAAAGCGGTGGAATGTTTATAATTTACATGTTGGACCACCCACGGTTGTATTTTTTTTTTTGTTCACGCTACATGAGCGTATGCATGAAAGCAAAATAATAAATTTATGGTTAGGTAAAAGAAATAGGTACCTAACATAAAACATCTACGAAAATGTAATTCTTCTGACTTTTTTATAATGAATGAAAGACCGATCGAATGAATGAATCACTTATTTATTTGCTATGAATGTGGTTAAATACAGACGTGAGTTATAATATAAATGTTTAGAGCCTTCACATTCAGCCAATAATGGCATACATGAGAACTTAAAAATTTGCAATGAGTTTTTTTTTTAAATAAGAATTTTATTTTTTCTGTAAGCGCGCGTTTCCATGTTGTATGATCTAAATCAGAAATTTGTCCGCCATGTACGTTAAATTTAAGTGACAAAACCATAACAATGAGAGCTCCAATGACGAGCTCGGTGGTCGAATGGTTAGCAATGGCCACTTTGACTTCGAGGTCCCGGGTACCATCCCCGCACAAGACAAATTTGTGCGCATGATCTCTGTTTGTCTTGGTCTGGGTGTTTTCAATGTAATATAATTATGTAAGTATGTATTTACAAAAAAAAAATGTATTTAAATATTAAATCAGTTATCTAGCACCCATAGTACAAGCTTTGCTTAGTCTGGGACTAGATGAGCGTGTGTAATTTGTCCAGAAATATTTTATCTATTTAATGGTATTTTTTAGGGTTCCGTACCTCAAAAGGAAAAACGGAACCCTTATAAGATCACTTTGTTGTCCGTCTGTCTGTCTGTCTGTCAAGAATTTCTATGTCGAGAATGCGTAGAGGTACCAAGCTGAAATTTGAACTGTATACTCAGGTCTACGGTCCCACGAAGTTGTAAAAAAATCAAACTGCTAAGTTTACATAAAAAAATGTTACGGCCGTTTATTCAGCAAAAAACGCATATTTCGACACACTCAAGGGAATCAAAACCTATAGGGTACTTCCCGTTGACCTAGAACTATGAAATTTGGCAAGTAACATCGTTATAGACTACAAGTACAGGAATATATCTCAAAACTATACATTTGTAAATAGATCATAAAAAATAGGGGGTCTATATTTTTTATAGGGAGTCGAAATTTCAAATTGAAACTACTAGTTCAAATGGGGTATCATAATGAAAGGGCTTGATGTACACATTGCAAAATATATTTTATTTATTTTTTTCGACGCATTATTTCTTATTTATAATGAAAAATATCAAATTTAATAATTATACTACGTACCTACGGAACCCTCGGTGGGCGAATCCGACTCTCACTTGTCCGGTTTTTTTTATAATTTTAGAATATTGCCATATACTTTATGTTAAATAAAAAGTTTTTCAAAAACCCACTCACCATTTCATTGTCAGCATACAAGTCTATGTTTAATTGGAAGCGGTTCACCGCACAGTTCCGGAATCCAGACAGACCAGGAATTTTAGAGCTTTCGTATCTATAAAACGGTTAGCCAGTAAACCACTTGACATAGAGTTTGTGGCTTTTCTATATTTAGTCTGTTGTTTTTATTTTAGTTCTACGAATGCAGACGGATAGAAAAATCTATATCGATCGTCGTATTATCACTAGCTTTTTGAAAGACTCTTCTTTTTGAAAAAGAAAATGGATTTTGGTCCCATTAATTAGAACCAAAGCCAACTTCACCTGCACGTGGTGCACCCTGCTGATTGACATACGAAGCTCTGGCGAAAAGAGAGGTAGGGAGCGTAATTGTAAGCTACCCGACTGGGGAATGTACCTCCACCTCACAGAATGCCGCAGCCAAATAACAATTACCTTTAGGGTTGTTGTGTTCCTGCGAGTGAGTGAGGTCACCAGAAAAGAAGGAGATGCTGCGTTGGCAACGGGGGTGGCGGCGCGCAAGTGATATATTATGTTGCGAGCGTTAATACGGTTACGGTAACCGCTTCACATCAGGCGGGCCGTATGCTTGTCTGAAAAACCACCCGAAGAAAGCCCGGCGATGACAAGCCCGGTGGTTGAATGGCTACTAATGGCTACTTTGACTCCGAGTTCGCGGGTTCGATCCCCGTAGATGATAAACATTTGAGTGCATGAACTTGTCTGTCTGGGTGTTTTCTATGAATTATAAGTACCTAAGTATTTACAAAAAATATATATATTTAAGTACATTTATCAGTTGTCTAGTGCCCATAGTACAAGCTTTGCACTTAATTTTGGACTTGATGGCGCTGTGTAAATTGTCCAGAAATATTTATTTATTAATTAGGGTCATCTCTACTCACGCATAATGTGGTGTGGAGTTAAGATTGCAGGCTGATTTATTTTACGGCCGGCTACCACCTACCTTGGAGTCCCAAGGTAGTAAATCTTCTGGACAGCTAAGCAGCCGCTGGGACCATGTCTCTTCCAACGTCTTCCCTACTACTCTGCCCTGCCAAGCATTGTACCTACAGCGTAACTTGGGACCTATATAAATAAATATTGTCAGACAAATTACACAGCGCCATCTAGCCCCAAAGCAAGCGAAGCTTGTGTTAGCCCATAACACTAGACAACTGATAAACATACGTAAATACATTTTTTTTTGTAAATATATAATTATGATACATAGAAAACACCCAGACCAAGAGAAACAGACATGTTCATGCACACAAATGTTTGTCCTATGTGGGAATCGAACCCAAGAGCGTTGATGTCGAAGCCGCGTCATTGATCGCTACGCCACCGAGCTCGTCAAATATGTAAGCCCAGCCTTCCACTGGATTTGTGCCTTTTCCGCCTGATCCGCCGTTCCGATGGATACCATCTCTGACTTCTCAACCGTTGATAATTTCGCCTGTATCCCTGGGTAGGGGCCGAGTTATACCCAGCAGTGCTGGGTCCTTGTTCGAACTCCACCAATCATTCCCTCGGCCTACTGAGGCGCCCACAGTACGAAAGGAAGGAGCTGGCAGCGGGGGTGGCGGCGCACGAGTTAACGTTGCGAGAGTTAATATGGCTACGATAACCGCTTCAAATCAGACGGGCCGTATGGTTGTCTGCATCCGACGTAGTATAAAAAACTCTTGCACTGTCCCACTTGTGACGGCAGACTATCAGCGTGAAATATTATATTGAAGGTTCAGACATGTGGCGATCTAATGTCCTGCTTGCAAGCAATAATTTGAATTTATGTGTTTGAGAATTGATGTGTTGAGACAAAAGACCCCAGCTCTTTTGTCAAACGGCCGAAGCCAGCTATCGTACAAAAAAAGGGATATTTATGGAGTTGGTTTCAAATATCTATGCTTTAAATGGGATAGTTCGAGAAAGTTGTTGCGTTGAAATAACATGTCGAACGTTTAAAACAATGGTTTCTGGGAACAAAAGGCGAGGTGCCTTTTTGTAGACGCATACATCGGTTGGGACTTGGAGACGCTAATATTCAATATAATGAATTGGGAATAGGGCAGTCGTTTTCTTGCCACGAACGCGCGCGGTACTATTGAGATCCACCGAAAAGGGTCTAGCCTTTTAGCCAGGCACTGTGACTGAGTGTGTTCCAGTGAAAAGCAGCTCGGAGAGATTCTCTTCGGCCACTCTGCACCCTACCAGCCAGCGTCGAGATTGCAGCTAAGATTTTAATTGCTAGCTTGTAAATTAATCAAAGTCTCCAAAACGCTTTGTTTAGGAGTATAAAAGATTCACTTTTCTATTGGGCTTCTCCCCGGTGATAGTTGGGTAAGCTGGAGGTCAATCCCAGGCGGTTGGGATGGGTTTCCAGCCGAGGGAGTGCTTGTGAGTCGGAAGGATTGCAGGATCGATTAACTTCGAGGTTTATCGATTTTGTTGTCCTAGACGCGGAGTGGAACTATCACCGGGAAATAGATAATATTTTCCGTAAATACGCTTTGCTTATTATTTTATGTCTTCACTATATATTGATTTGTGTGTATTAAACTGTGTAACTTTTCAGCGGCGTGACTAATAATCTGTGTATGTAATTAACTTAACTGTGTGTCTTATCTTTCTGTCATTATTGTATATTAATATTGTGTCTTTAAACTAATCGTGTATCATTTCAGCCGCGTAATCATATTCGGTTTATTTGACATATGTGTATATTTCAGCAAATGTGTTCATAATTGTGTGTATTTAACCGTGTACTTTTCCAGCAGAATTAAGTCATTTTAAATAGGAGTTAGGGCGAAAATCTAGATCACTGAAAGGGGAAAATCCTAATTACACATTAGGCTACGGACGGTCGCTACAGGGGGGGTTACCGTTACATCTGGTACCGTGGAAACCAGGATCCAGGCTCGTTGCATATAATTGCAACAACTGGAGTACATTTTGGGTAGTGCGGAAATAAAATTAATTACATGTTTAATTATTAAATTTACTGTATTATTATTAAACGGGGAATATAAAAAAAAAAACAAAGGAAACACAACGTAGGAAATTATAGACAAACGTAGGAAATTGTTTTATAGACGATCTAATTACTTTATTATTGAGTTATATAGGAAAAATAAAATACAAATAACCGTATATAACTTAATATTGCTTGCATTACAGGAAGTGGTAATCAGTCACATAGATGGACATGGTCAATACGATAATTCAAGCTGGATGACTAGCAATAATTTTGTCGTTTGGGGGGAGTTAGAATAATAAATAATTTGGTACATAAAGAGTAAAAGGAAGTAAGCATTGAAATATTGTATAAGAACTTCTAATAAGGTAAAGACAGGGTTAATTATAAGTTAGTGATTTAGGAGTGAAGTTAAAATAACGTTAATTATAATTTAGTGGTTAGGAGTGAATTTAATGTAACTGTATGGGCACGCTCCGAGTAGGTTCAATTTTATTTAAAGTATAGACTTGGCCATATGGCATGTATAATTATTAAAGTTTAAATAGTAGCTTTAAGCTAGTGAAATTAATAGTAAGAACGCTGACTGTATTCAAAATATCTATAATCGGGTTGGAGTTATACAGATTGATATATATGAGTCCTTACCATTAATTAAGATTGCCAACGAGCACAATCAGTCTTGACACTTGTGTGCGTCCGTCTTGAATAAAAGTAAATATTTAATTTCTGTTGGGTAAAAATAGCCCATAATATCATAGCGAGGTGGTTGCTGATTAAATCAGTTCGGGTTGATGAGAGAGTGGAGAGAAAAAAAAAAAGAAATAATAAATACTCGGATATAAATACACAAAGCGCTTAAAAAAAAAAGAACAAAAAAAAATATATATACGTATATATATTTAAAAATATGTATATCTATATATAAATAAGAGGCCCAAAACAAAATTCAAAAAAATAAAAATAAAAAAAAAATATATCCGAAATAAAATCATTTTGCGCTGGGACGCCAGTTGCATTGATAATATTTTTTTACACCTCTCAATGGCTAATTCGATGTGCACCTTGCGGTCACCTTCCGCGTAGGATCGATTGGCGATGCGCTTGATTAGAGTCGTAACCACAGGGACTAACCGCGCCCTTGCTGGGATTCTAACACGTATTCATAATTAATCCGAATTGAATTAGATCCGTACACATACGTGTCGATTTGATCAAAAGATTATTGTTATAAAAGGAGGCGATAAGTGTCATTACTAGATTATTGAATAGATTCATTAAGTAAACACGAAATAACTGGACGCATAGTAAATTGATATTTGAATACATCATTTTATTCGGATAACAATGGCCGATCGCAATACAACGCGACGCGGTAGAAAACGGCCACAGGTAGCGAGACAGACACGTGTCGGTTCGCGTCGTAAAACTTTAGAAAGTCCGACGGACAATGAAAATTTATCTGAGACGATAGCGCGTGTTATAAGTGATAAAATGGACACAATAATAAAACGATTAGAAGTTTTAGAGCGACGGGAAACGCGAATTATTGACATACCTACGCCAAGCACTTCCGATAATTTAAGTTTGGGGACTAACACGAATATGAATGTCGATCTAGCGTCACAAAGTGTAAAGTCCAGCACCCAAGCACAGAATGTTTATGTGATGCGATCAGCAATGGATAGACCGTGCTTTAAGGGGAGTGACGATGAAAATCCGATGAAATTTCTTAGGAAAGTTAGGAAATACATTAGTGCGATAGGTTCAGAACACAGAGCAGTAGATATAGCGTTTGAATGCTTGACTGGTCCAGCAATAACGCGAATGAGCTTGTACAACGGTTGGGAAAATCTTGCGGCATTTGAAAGGGATTTTCTTAAAGAATATTGGGGCGAAATTCAACAGAGTAAGGTCCGCTATGGTTTAGTGTATTCAAAGTGGAATGAGAATAGCGGAATATCAATGGCGGACTATTTTGCCGAACATCTAGAACTATCACGTATGCTGTCAACTCCGTTGACGGAAAGCGATGTAGTAGACGGAGTTATGAGGCATTTTCCGGGTGACGTGTTGCGACAGTGGTCGTTCACTGATCGGGGAAATAGAACCGTGTTAGCCGCGTTAGATTTTTTACGAAATATCGAATTGACGACGGGTGAAATTTTGCCGAGACAGATGGTAACACGTGGCAACTTTAATAATAGGCGTGCGTATACATGGCGGAGGGGTAGTACTAGCAGACATGAGCCACCTATTACGGCAGTGATACAACGAACAACTCCAAGAGGTAGTGCACGGAGTCGCGGAATCAGACGACGTGTTACGCGAGCGTCTTATCGCGGGGTCTATAATAGGACTGCGACGTCTTTGCCTGCTATTAAATGGCAAAGAGCTACATCGACTAGCGTATCAAATACTGAAGCGGGAAACGATAATAATCACACGGGAAACGGTGTCACGTCGGATTCTTAGGCCTCGATAATTCGACTAAAATGCTTAACAAAGAGGTTCATTCGGGTAGCGGTATTAGGAACGCATATAACTATATGTTAAAGACAGGTTGGCAGCCAGGAAAAGGGTTAGGACGTGAAGAGAGCGGCATTACACGACCTATTAATGACGACCATAAGGAGAATGAATGGGAATTAGCGAATCAAGTCAGTATAATACTGAACAGTAGAAGTCGTGATGTGGTTTTATGCACTGAACGAGGTAAGCCATGTCTTTGGTGCGATTCGCGACAAAAACGTATGTTAGGTACTATATTTAGCGACGATGATTTTTACGAGGATCAGTCGGAGAGGTTGTTAGGTTTACCGTGCTTACCGGAGATTAATGTCAAAGTTTATGGACGCGAATTGAAGGGATTAATTGATACGGGAAGTCAAGTAACATGCATTTCACACGAGTTGTATGATAGCATCAGGTTAGCTGTAGGCGAGTTAGCGGAAATACCCATACCAGCGTTACAAATACAAGGCGCATTCGGTTCGAAGAGTGAGAAAGTGACTAAGCTAATTTTGATAGTTATAGAGTTAGGCGAGCTTGAAGTTGAGACACCGGTACTAGTATTAAAGAGGTTACCTCGATCGTTAATATTAGGTTTTGATTGGTTGCAACGTATGAAGGCGAGTATAACATGTGGGCCAAACAAAAGTCTTACCGTAGAACATTTAGGAATTCATTCAAAAATAAAGTTGGGCGCAGTTTCTGTAAACAATAGCGCGTGCCAAACAATTACTTATTTGTTGAACGGAATTATGGCAGGCCATAAAGTTGGGACAGCCACGGCGTGTGCCACAGAACAAGAGATTGAATTTTATGTAGACTCAATGGCGTTGAATACTGAACAAAAAACGTTGTTATTGTCAGTATTACAATGTAATAGGGAAGTATTTTCAATTCACCCGGGGCGTACGACAAAGTACACACATACAATTCAAATGAAAGACCCCACACCATTTTTAAAAAGGAGTTATCCAATCGCATATGCACATCGCGAAAAGGTGAAGGCGCGGATAGATGAATTGGAAAACTTAGGTATAATTAAGCGTGAAAGTACGCCATATAGTAGTCCGCTTACATATACATTAAAACGAGATGGGAGCGTTAGAATTTTATTAGACGCGCGCGAATTAAATTCACGTATGGTCGGTGATATCGAAACGCCACCATTAACATCGGAGATATTACAATCGTTCCACGGGGTTAAATATATAAGTATACTTGATTTGAATAATGCATACTATCAAATAAATCTTAGTAAAGATTCTACTAAATTTACGGGTTTTACTTTCATGGGAAAATCATATACTTATGCGGTTTTACCACAGGGTTTAAAGACGTCAGTAGCGAGTTTTACGCGAGCAATGGATATCATACTAGGGCCCGAAATAAGGTCATTTTGTCTTAATTACTTAGATGACTTATGCGTATTTACAACCGGGACTTTGGAAGATCACATTGGTCACATAGATGCAGTACTAAAGCGATTAAAGGAGGCTAACTTGACGTGTAGTCTTGTTAAATGTAGATTTTTGCAAAAGGAGGTTAAGTTGTTAGGTCACATAGTTACAATCGATGGTATAAAAATGGACCCAGATAAAACGGAAGCTATAAGGGAATATCCAACACCTAAGTCGGTTAAACAAGTTAGGGCATTTTTAGGTTTGATAAATTACTTTAGGAGATTTGTGCATAAATACGGAGAATTAACGCGACCATTATGTAATCTGTTGAAACAAAACATTGCATGGAGATGGGATACAAAATTAGATGAATGCTTTCAACAAATTAAATCACGATTCATTGATACAGTAATGTTAGCGCACCCCGATATAAATAAACCGTATTATTTGCAAACGGACAGTAGCGCCATCGGCGTGGCAGATTATGTTTATCAATTATCGGATCAGGCCGAACCACTAATTATAGGGTTCTGTAGTAAAGCATTAACTGAAGCTGAAATGAAATGGACTGTATCTGAACAGGAGTTTTGGGCAATTATTTACTGTCTTAAGAAATTCGAGACATACTTACGCGGAGCGAAACTAATAATTCGAACTGATCATAAAAGCCTAAGCTTTCTATACTCATGGAAGCTATTAAGTGCGCGAATGATGAGGTGGGCACATTACATAGGTCAATTTGACTACGTCATCGAATATGTCAAAGGACAAACGAATGTAGTGGCAGATGTATTATCGCGAAATTTACCTGGCGGAAGCGATAACCAATCTACGCGAACCGTATGCCCTCAGTTACAGATGTTTAAAGCCAGTAATCAAATTCAAATAATAGAACAACTCAAGTCTATTAAAGTTTTACAACGCTCGGATGAAAGGTTGAATACCACAATAAAATATCTGATCGAAAACGATAAAGTAACAGTAGAAAAGAGCAAATTTCGGAACTATAAATTGATTAACGATATATTGTATTACGAGTCGCCGAAAACAAAGAAATCTTTAATGGTCATACCTGATAGTTTGAGAGACGGGTTAATCAAGAATGTTCATGAAGAATTAGGTCATTACGGTCGGTCGAAGGTATGTTATGCGATGAAACCTCGATATTATTTTCCACATATGTCACGAGAAATAAACAGAGTAATAAAATGTTGTGACTTGTGTCAGAAAGCTAAACACCATCTAGCGACTTATGTAGGACCGAGTAAAGCGGTAATTGCACAGGTCATAGGCGAGTTAGTGTTCGCAGACTTGTATGGTCCACTTCCGGCGGGAAAATACGGTATGAAATATATATTAGTTATGCAAGATGCGTTTAGTAAACTCATAAAGTTGTATCCACTTAGGAAGGCGACCGGTGGAGGTGTTCTTAAGGGTATAAAGTGCTTTCATCAGGAAATCACTATAAGCAAGGTTGTCACTGATTCGGGAACACAATTTACGTCAAACAAATGGGAACGTGGTTTAGATGAATTAGGAATTAAATATTCACATACGTCAATACGTAATCCGCGTCCAAATTCAACAGAACGCGTGAACAGAGAGCTAGGAAGACTATTTAAGAGTTATTGTCATAAATCTCACCGAAGTTGGGTGGATATCGTACCGCGAATAGAGAAATGTTACAATAATCTTGTTCATAGTAGTACAGGCTTCACGCCAATGGAACTTGTCAAGGGTCAGTCAATTGTGTTATCTACAGATAAATGGATAATAGGTAGATCGACTGATGGTCGAAACACAGGTCAGATCGACGAGCTTCAGAAACAAGCTCGGATAAATATTGGAAAATGCGCGACATTACGAGAACAATCGTATAATCGTTGCCACAAAATTATACAATTTCACATAGGTGATTGGGTCAAATTGAGGTCATTATCGAAATCAGATGCGGAAAAGAAGTTGACTAAGAAATTCGCTCTAATTTACGAAGGGCCATATAAAATTGGTGCAGTTCCTTATCATAATGTATATACTTTAGTAAGGCCAGATACGGGTTCGATTAAGGGGAATTATAATGCCATTCATCTAACAAGATACTATTATGGCAAGCAGAATAGAATAGGATAGTTCATGTAGGTTATACCTAGAAAGTGTAGATTGTACGTAGTAAGGTTGTAATTGTAGGTTAGTACTTAGGAGTTAAGGAAAAAAAAATACCATAAAGAGTAGTAATAAGTAACAAGGCGGTGTAAATATTTCATTTTGTTCGGGAGATAGTTAGGTAGTTCTGAATAGTGAAATTGCGTCATGCGACCAATCACATAGACACATTTTCAGAGGGGAGGATGTGACGGCAGACTATCAGCGTGAAATATTATATTGAAGGTTCAGACATGTGGCGATCTAATGTCCTGCTTGCAAGCAATAATTTGAATTTATGTGTTTGAGAATTGATGTGTTGAGACAAAAGACCCCAGCTCTTTTGTCAAACGGCCGAAGCCAGCTATCGTACAAAAAAAGGGATATTTATGGAGTTGGTTTCAAATATCTATGCTTTAAATGGGATAGTTCGAGAAAGTTGTTGCGTTGAAATAACATGTCGAACGTTTAAAACAATGGTTTCTGGGAACAAAAGGCGAGGTGCCTTTTTGTAGACGCATACATCGGTTGGGACTTGGAGACGCTAATATTCAATATAATGAATTGGGAATAGGGCAGTCGTTTTCTTGCCACGAACGCGCGCGGTACTATTGAGATCCACCGAAAAGGGTCTAGCCTTTTAGCCAGGCACTGTGACTGAGTGTGTTCCAGTGAAAAGCAGCTCGGAGAGATTCTCTTCGGCCACTCTGCACCCTACCAGCCAGCGTCGAGATTGCAGCTAAGATTTTAATTGCTAGCTTGTAAATTAATCAAAGTCTCCAAAACGCTTTGTTTAGGAGTATAAAAGATTCACTTTTCTATTGGGCTTCTCCCCGGTGATAGTTGGGTAAGCTGGAGGTCAATCCCAGGCGGTTGGGATGGGTTTCCAGCCGAGGGAGTGCTTGTGAGTCGGAAGGATTGCAGGATCGATTAACTTCGAGGTTTATCGATTTTGTTGTCCTAGACGCGGAGTGGAACTATCACCGGGAAATAGATAATATTTTCCGTAAATACGCTTTGCTTATTATTTTATGTCTTCACTATATATTGATTTGTGTGTATTAAACTGTGTAACTTTTCAGCGGCGTGACTAATAATCTGTGTATGTAATTAACTTAACTGTGTGTCTTATCTTTCTGTCATTATTGTATATTAATATTGTGTCTTTAAACTAATCGTGTATCATTTCAGCCGCGTAATCATATTCGGTTTATTTGACATATGTTTAAATTTCAGCAAATGTGTTCATAATTGTGTGTATTTAACCGTGTACTTTTCCAGCAGAATTAAGTCATTTTAAATAGGAGTTAGGGCGAAAATCTAGATCACTGAAAGGGGAAAATCCTAATTACACATTAGGCTACGGACGGTCGCTACAGGGGGGGTTACCGTTACACACTCTAAACCTGTCATTAAAAATAATTTTAATTACGTGGAAAAGTACAAATTATTTTTGTAGTTCCTACAAATCTCGAAGAGTTATTTAATACTAGCTTCCACCCACAGCTTCGCCCGCGTTTACTTTTTGTTAATAAAATGTATAATATCACTACATAGTATAAAACAAAGTCGCTTTCTCTGTCCCTATGTCCCTTTGTATGCTTGAATCTTTGAAACTACGCAACGGATTATGATGCGGTTTTTTTTAATAGATAGAGTGATTCAACTGGAAAGTTTATATGTATAATATATGCATAACATAGCAGAAAAACACTGATAATTTAGAGGTTTCTAATGTGATGTCGTAAATAAACACATTTTTTTGCTCTTTCATTGCAAACGCTGGCTGAACCCAACGAGATAGATCAAAATAATGTAGTACAGTATTGTTCACCTTAAAATGGTCTACAATAAAGTTCGCGATGGTATATGTCTATCTCTTAGTTACCACTAAGAGATAGACATATACCATCGCGAACTTTTTTGTAGACCATTTTAAGACACACAATAACCGTTATTTTATCCTTTGCTTTTTATAAGAAATAATGCCTTATTTACGAAGCGATTGTAAGCAATACAGAATTAATCCTTATCCAATTAAGTACCTTAAATACATTGCGCATTTAATATAGATCAATATGGCCCTTCACAGCATGTAATTTAAATGAATAGTTTAGAAGATATTACACATTTAAAATGCAGGGACATAACGGCTGTGGCGGTACCGGCCGCGGAGCCGGCGGCGTGTGCCTATAACTGGGGAAGGACTGGATAGGACAAAGCGCAAATACCTTCTGTAGTACATTTAGTATCAGCATTGCACCCGTGCGAAGCCGGGGCGGGTCGCTAGTATTATATAATGTATATTACATTACACACTGCCATCTAGTCCCAAACCAAGCAAAGCTTGTACTATCGGTTCTAAATTATCAGTTATCTAGTAGGTACTTAAATACATTCTTTTTTGTAAATACATGCATAAAATACATAGAAAACACCCATACTAAGACAAAAAGAAATGATCATGCACAGTTATTAAATATTTGTCTTGTGTGGAGATCGAAGCCGCGACGCCGGAGTCAAAGTGGACATGGTTAGCCATTCGACCACCGTGGTCGTCAATACCTTTCCTTATCCTATGAGCTTCCTTTAAGAGAATATGTGTATAAAGTTTCATGATGATCGGTTGAGTAATTTTAGCGTGAAAGTGTAACAAACAAAGTCACATTCACATTTATAATATTAAGTAGAGATATCTTACAAAAACTACAAAAACAATCAGTGCATCTTACAAAAACTTATCCACTTCATTCCCGCGGGTCGTTTTTTTGACTGACGTTGTGTGAACGACATGTCGCGACACTTTGCGTTGGGAGATAATTGTCTCAGTCGTTTAACAGATATCTTTGAGTTTCTGAGATAAGTCGCTCTTCTGTCAAGAGGCTTTTTTGTGATGCCGACGAAAGAGATGAACTTTCAACTTTTTTAGATTGCACGCTATAATTGAAGGTATTTATTTTGACATACCTTGTTATTTGCTTGTACTGCACAAGCAAATAACAAGGTATGTCAAAATAAATATATTTTGAGAGAATCACAGTAAATAGTTCAGAAGTATTACAATTTACAATGAGGTCAGCGTATATAACTTTTAGTTTGCCTCTTTGGCGCCATCTGTTTACTTATTTAAAAAGTTGGTGGTTGGAAATTAAACTGACATAAATAGAGATTTAATTCCAATAGAAAACATCGGACGCGCAGCATGCGCCACCATAGCGAAATTTATTTATTTTAATTATTTATTTATTTTGGCCACTTTCCTGAATTGATATCGGAAAACCAAGGTCACTTTACAGTACTACTTTTTGATGCTCTACACGAATCCGAAGTCAGAATTTCGAAATTTTGAGTTTCATGGCAACGGACGGACAGACATATTTTTTTTATTTATTTATTTTGGCCCGTTTCCCGAATTGATATCGGAAAACCAAGGTCACTTTACATACTACTTTTTGATGCTCTTCACGAATCCGAAGTCAGAATTTCGAAATTTTGAGTTTCAGGACGGACAGACAGAACGACCGGACGATTTTATATAAGCTCAATAAATTTCGCTGAAAAGAATAAATAAAAATTTTGACATTGGCTGTTATGTGCCCTGCAAAAGTTAGTTACTTAGAATGACATTTAGTATACTCCATCGAGTACCTATTTAATAGACATGGGATGCATGCGTGGCGCCAACTTAGTATGGCTTTCTATCAGTCGCATTTTTAGTCGGTTAAAAAAGCGTATACACAGTAAATGCTAATAAAAAAAACTTAAGTAAAGAATATTAAAAAAAAAACAGAGTAAGACGCGTCAAAGTGCCCACAAGAGCCTAGAGGCAAATAAAGAAATTTTAATTCAAAGTTCGCTCCATTACGAAGAAGGAAAACTCAGTTACACGCGTTCGCTCAAAAACTTCTAATTTATATTGCTAACTAGTTAACCTGACAGACGTTGGTCTGTCTTCTTAACTATTAATAATTAATTCGAATATGGGTTCGCGTACGCTGTCAAACGACTGACAGTTCTGTCAAATGCCATAAAGTGACATTAGAAAGGTTAGTATAGTCGTTCAGTTTTCTTAAATTTTCGAATTTTCCGCGCAACTTTCTTATTTTTTCTTTTTTTTATACTACATCGGGTGGCAGACAAGCACACGGCCCACCTGATGTGAAGCGGTTACCGTAGCCATATTAACGCTCGCAACAAAAAATATCGCTCGCGCGCCGACACCCCAGATGCCAATGCAGCATCTCCTTCCTTTCTGGTGACGTCACTCACTCGCAGGAACACAACAACCCCCTCAAGGGAATTTTTATTTGGCCGCGGTATTCTGTGAGGTGGAGGTACATTCTCCAGTCGGGTAGCTTACAATTACGCTCCTTACCTCTCTTTTCACCAGAGCTTCGTTTGTCAGTCAGCAGGGTGCACCGTGGACAGGTGAAGTTGGCGTTGGTTCAAAGATGTTGATGAACCACTTACACCCCAAATTCATAAGAGTAATTTTTATATATATAGATAAGTTTACCCAATTGCGGCTTAGCCAGGAGGATAATGTTTTTATCTTCATACCAGCGGTCGTAAATTGGTTAAAACTAATCTTTATGTGGCGTTTGGACACGGTTCCCGCTCAGCTGAGCCCTCATGCCGTGTGCTCAGTCGTTAAGATACCGTCAGATAGTTTATGAACTGTTGAAATTGAATTTATGGTGACTGGATAACGCGAAATCCTAAGGTTTATAGGTTTTAAATGAGTTTAAAAAGTAAGGTGATTTCACTTGATTGAAAGAAAGGAAGAATAAATAAATATTGTCAGACAAATTAAGCGCGAAGCTTGTGTTATGGGTACTAGACAAGTGATAAAAATATACGTAAATATTTTTTTTTTTGTAAATACATACCTATGATACATAGAAAACACCCCGACCAAGACAAACAGACATGTTCACACAAATGTTTATCCTGTGTGGGAATCGAACCCACGAGCGTTGGTGTCGAAGCCGCGTCATTGACCGCTACGCCACCGAGCTCGTCAAAGTATCAGTCAGAAGTATCAGTTGATAATGGATCGACGACCCCTTGGTGTTGCTGATCTCCATGGGATTGCTTTCCAACAGGTGACCCGCACGCTCGTTTACTGTTGATAAGGAGGTTTTGGTACTATTACTTGGTACATTCTACCCGTAGAACTGGTACTATACTCTTGGTGGCATCCCAACAATATCGATGAAAAAACTTAATGATCGATGAGAAAATAATGATTGCTCAGCGTTGAAGAGGCCCGTCATTATTGGTTCCATTCGTATTTCATTAGTAGTTCTGTAAACAAAGCGAATTGTTGACAATACCACTCACGCAATACATTCACAGGTGTGGGTCAAGGATTTCGTTCAGGGAGGGCCAATTTTTGTTAACCTCCCCCTTTCTTGCACCTATGCAGTGAGCCTCATACACCCCCCCCCCCCCCCCCCCCCAAGTAATTACAGAATAGAACATGCGTATTGTTTCCCACAGTCTGACTAAAATTCTGACTAACCCCAAAATATTCACAACAAAGCTAACCATTCTTGGTAAAAGCAAAACAACGGACCACGCTCCTACGGGAACTACATTATTCATAAGGCAAATGAATGCAGCGAAATTACATGCACTCCCATTTTTTTTTCCGACTGCCGAAAATAGGGAGTTAATGTTTTTCGAGAGTATGTATGTAAGATTGGCGCTATCAGTGAAGCCAGATGGTATTTTACACCACAATATCGCGTTCTACTATATAAAGCCCAGAGGGGCAATTCTCGTAATTAAAATATAGTCAAAATTCAGTTTCGATCCAGTCTCGATCCAGTCTCGCTCTCACATTCGACAAATGTCACATTTGGTATTCTCGTAACACAATAATGTAACTTCAAAATTAAATTTAAGCGGGATTGTATCGAAATATGAGGTAAAATTAAACACACTAAGAATGTTACATTGCCAACAACAAAAATTGATAATAATAATTAATTAATGAAATCAAGTATATAATTTTAGTCAATTCACAATTCAATCTCGATTCGGTCAACTTTCCATCTGCGTTCGTAGAAAAATTACGAGAATTGGCCTTCTGGTTAGACCTCATATGGAATACTATTCACATCTCTGGGCCGGTACGCCCCAGTACTTTCTTGCTCCATTTGATAGCATACAACGAAGAGCATTTCGAAACGTCGGTAACCCAATGATCGGCAGGACTCGCACTCTGCACTTAGAGATGTTGCATCTCTTTGCGTTCTTTAGAAATTATACCATGAGGAGTGCTCGGATGAGCTATTTGACTTGATACATGTCACTGAGTTCCACTATCGTACAACTCGCCATTAATTAAAATTTCATCCATTTCATCTTGATAATTGGCGATCTACCAGAGTACGCTTTTTAAAACATTTTCTTTTTTTACCACGAACTGTGAAATTGTGGGATCACGTTCCCTCAGCAGTATTTCCAAATAAATACGACATGGAAACATTCAAAAACAGAGTCAATTTTCCTTAGAAGGCTTGCAACGGATCGGCGACCCCGTAGTGTTGCTGATTTTTACGATTATGTGGTGTTGCTGATTATTATGGTGATGATGGCCGTGTGGTTTCCGGCAGACTAGAATAGAATCACTCCGTCTCTTCCTGTGGATGGGTCGTGCTCCTGTAGTAGAGACTAAAATGGACCTGATGATGATGATGATGGTGATGATTACTTTCTATTAGGTGACCCACATGCTCGCTTGCCCTCCTCTCAGAAATCAGATATAGTAATTTGTTTGTCAGACACTCCCTTAGGAGTTGACGTGTGATTTATTCATAGTCTATCTGTCTGCATTATAAAGTAAATACAACCACAAACTAATAAATAAATAATTACGAGTAACTTCTAATTCCCTGAAATGCTTGCAAATGCAATCATGCATGTAAGGTATTTTTACATAAGTACCTTTATGCCTGACGTTTCGACCAGGTTGCACCGGCCGTGGTCACAGGCTGACAGTCTCAGCGTTGTCACTCTGCCTCCGTTGTCGAGGTCGATGAATCTTTATCTACCCTTGTGTTGTTGAATATCCATTGTACCACACTACACTGACAACATCCCTATTCTGCGAAACAATCGACATGTCCGTAATCTGTAAGTTAGCCGACTGCAAACCAAAACCCCGTGTGGTTTCCGGCAGACTAGAATCGAATCACTCCGTTTCTTCCCGTAGATGTCGTACAAGGCGACTAAGGGAAATACTTTATTAAATATCGATCAGGCCTAACCCGTCAGGCCAGCGTGGGGAGTGTAGGCCAAATCCTCCTTCCGTCTAGGACGGACGAGAGGGTCGTGCTCCTGTAGTGGAGACTAAAATGGACCTGATGATGATGATGATGGTGATGATTACTTTCCATTAGGTGACCCACATGCTCGCTTGCCCTCCTCTCATTTAAAAAAAGGATGTACATATGTTTAATTCTTTGACATACTCTACAATCTAAATCAGTAGTCCCAGTAGTCGTATTTTATTTGTTTCAGGGTCATTATTTTGTAGACAAAAACAAACCCATTTAACAATAATAATAAGCCCGCAAGGCAACTTGTGGCGAGCTGTTGGTGAGTAACGACACCATGGGTACCGAGAGTCGGTCAGGGCATTGGTCTCCAGCATGTCTTCATCAGTCGGAGTGAAAGCCCAAGAAGGCCCGCAGGACTCTCTGCTCTTGCTTGCCTTCATTGGCCGTCCAGGGAGAAGTCTTTAGAGCTATATGATGCAAGGGTGGAAGTGGTAAAGTGAGAGAAAGACTCATGCAGATTAGAAGCTTATTGTACACCCATGCGAGTTCGGGGCGGGTCGCCAGGTATGATAATAAAATATTCCAAATAGACTATATTTGCATATGATTTGAATACCATAAATCTCCATTGGTAGAAAAAAAAAAATTTGTCCACGACGCACCTATCACCATAAATTATTTTATTAAGAACTAGCTGATGCCCGCGACTTCGTTCGCGTGGACTTTATGATTCCGGCGTATCAATACAAATACAAACTAATGTAGATATATAAGAAAATACTTGTTATACGTTAAAAGTCAAAAATTATTATTTTTTTTTTATTTAAAATTGTAACCATAGTTTAAAAAAAAAATATAATATAAATTAAGGGAGTCTTTGTTTGTTTGTATTATCTTTATTGTTCAGATTACAACGAATGAGTACATGTAAAAAAAAGGGATACAAAGGCGGACTTATCCCACACGGGGATCTCTTCCAGTCAACCTTAAGTCTTTCCTTCGGGAGCTAATATGAAATGACCTGAAGCATTACTAACTCTCGAGAAAGCCACGTCGAATTGGCCATGCGAAAAACAACCAGTCCTAAGCTTGACCAGCGAATTTTAGTGATTTCTTTATAGCAATTCATAGCCAAGCAACTGGTCACAGAGAACTGTGTACGTTTAAAATTAAAATGTATTTTTTGGAGAAGAATGGTATACGCGGAATAAATACAGTTTCACCGGCACCACTCCCAGTGAGAATCTCAGCTTCAATGATATTTCGCTGCCAGACATTGATTTTACTTCAGGAAGGACATCTTCCCCAAATTTTAGTAATATTCTTGAAAACTGTTGGGCACGTAAAGTTCTATATACAGCTTCTAGTGCCTTACTGTTGGCCATTTCGCATTCATCTCAAACGATTAGACAGCAGTCCTGAAACACCTTCGCTTTGTCACAGTTTCGTGTCACAGAGCATGTCCGTGTTTCAGTTCTGTTTAAATCGAGCAGGATATTGAACATTGTATTTGCGTCCTTCCGCCTAGAAGTAATGTGAGCATCTAAGAAAAACAGTTTCCACTCGTTTCTTAAAACACTTTCTACATAGCGTCCCGCAAATGCACGTATTCTTTCTGATTTGTGCGAATATATACCAATCGTTCCATTTCAATTTTAGCGTACACGTCTATAATAAACTGACTAAATATACAACGTTACCTTTGTAAATAAAATAAAACGATTGCGTCTAACTTGTAGCAGGTAAGAATAAAAGTAGCACCTCGCGGTTTTTTTTTAAATAATACATTCGATATTTTGTTAATGTTATTTTAAGTAACTTTTTTAGTTCTATTTGCTATTATAGCGTGTTATTTTTACTTTTTTTAAACTATAATTTATTGTAAACACATGTTGTTTATGCAAATAAATTTAGCTTTGTTCTGCATCAGGTGTTCCAAATCTTGGATTTTTATACCTCAACAGAAAATGCTCATCACGTTGAATAACTTTTGCTAAGGCGTCATTTTTATATTTCTTATAATTTACCTGAACCATTATGGTTCTGCATCAGGTGTTCCAAATCTTAGATTTTTATACCTCAACAAAAAATACTCATCAGATTGAACAACTTTTGCTAAGGCGTCATTTTTATATTTCGTATAGTTTACCTGAACCATTATGGTTCTGCATCAGGTGTTCCAAATCTTGGATTTTTATACCTCAATAGAAAATGCTCATCAGGTTGAATAACTTTTGCTGAGTCGTCATTTTTATATTTCTTATAGTTTACCCGAACCATTATGGTTCTGCATCAGGTGTTCCAAATCTTGGATTTTTATACCTCAACAGAAAATGCTCATCAGGTTGAATAACATTTGCTAAGGCGTTATTTTTATATTTCTTATAGTTTACCTGAACCATTATGGTTCTGCATCAGGTGTTCCAAATCTTGGATTTTTATACCTCAACAGAAAATGCTCATCAGGTTGAATAACTTTTGCTAAGGCGTCATTTTTATATTTCTTATAGTTTACCTGAACCATTATGGTTCTGCATCAGGTGTTCCACTTTCCAAAATCAATTATACCCTATATGTTGCCCAGGCTTAACAGCTATATAACAAAAAAAGTTTCATTCGAATCCGTCCAGTACTTTCAGAGATTAGCGTGTACAAACAGACAAACAGACATACAGACAAACAGACAAACAGACAAACAGACAGACATTTTTTTTTAAATTCTTTCTCTATTACTATATCTCCATCGCCTCCAATTGTTTTTTTGTAAATATATTCAATGTACAGACACATTATTTTTACTGTTTTATTATAAGTATAGATAGATAGATAGGTTATTTTCCAATCTTTAAAAATTGTATAAATTATTTAACAATATCGTAAAATACACAAAACTACAAAGATCTGCAAACTTTCATTCTAATATCTTCAGTAAGACTTTTTTTTAGCGTCGATTAAAGTTTGGCGGGGAAGTCCATTTTAAAAGTATGAAATTATTAAAAAATATAATATAATATAATATTCCCATTGGAAAAGCTATAAAAAATGCTATAACTTTTATTATGATACTAATCACATAAACGTAATATTTAACATAGCTATCGTACAAATTTCTGATTTGATGCATACAAAATACAAACCTGTGACGTCATAATTTGGTAGTCTTTTGTATAGAGCGTTTTCGGGACAGTTTAAAAATTGTGATTTTCAAATTACCATATCTCGAGAGATTTTTGTGCTATCGAAGTAATTCTTTCACCTATGGTTATATTAAGGAGACGTCCCTACATATAAAACCGAAAAAAATGTTAGTCAAATAGCCTATTGTAAAATGTGGTCACGCGATTTTATAGTCCACACGATGGGGAAATCCTAGGATCGATCTGGTGTGTGTCATGATGGTGCGATAATGATCATTGAAACCAGTGTTGCTAGACACCGCATTTGGCGGGACACCCTGGCACACCTTGTTTTTAGCCTAAAATGTAATGTTTTCTTTTTATATCAGAAGAGAGCAAACGAGCATGTGGGTCACCTGAAGGAAAACAATCACCACTGTCCATGGAAGTCAGCAACACCAAGGGGTCGCCAGACCGTTGCCAGCCTATACTCCTTCCTTTCCTTCTTTCTGGTGACTTCAATCATTCGCAGGAACACAACAACCCTCAAGGGAATTGTTATTTGGCTGCGGTATTCTACGAGGTGGAGGTACATTCCCCAGTCGGGTAGCTTACAATTACGCTCCCTACCTCTCTTTTCGCCAGAGCTTCGTTTGTCAGTCAGCAGGATGCACCACGTGCAGGTGGAGTTGTCTTTGGTTCAAAGATGTTGATGAAGCACTTACACACCGCACGGGACGCCATATGGCACGCTTTTGGCGGTGGACCGCAAAAATTATGATTAACTAAATGCTGTAATTTTTGGTGTCCACTGTTATGAAATAATTGGTCAGACCGCTAGAATTTGGATCTTTGAATTAATATAAGCAATTATTTATTATTTATTTTGAATAATAAATGATAATTACTATTATATATTTTATTATATTTATATTGTCAGACAAATTAGACAGCGCCATCTAGCCCCGCTAAACTTGTAAGTAAGCGAAGCTTGTATTATGGGTACTAGACAACTGATAAACATACGTAAATACATTTTTTTTTGTAAATACATACTTATGATACATAGAAAACACCCAGACCAAGACACACAGACATGTTCATGCACACAAATGTTTGTCCTGTGTGGGAATCGAACCCACGAGCGTTGATCTCGAAGCCGCGTCATTGACCGCTACGCCACCGAGCTCGTCAGCGTGTGCTTATATTATGTAACAAATACTAATAAATTATTAATAATTAATATTTTACAGCATTGAAAATGATTTTGATCTTTCATTCATTCTAAGAATAGATATGTGCTTTTACAGACATCAAATACAGCAATCATCATATATTCATTACATATAATAAAACAGTAGGAACCGCGTGTCTGTACATTTGATAAAATTAACGAAAAATGAGTGTGGGCGATAAAAAAAGAGTAACAGAACACAAAAAAGATTTTTTTGATTTTTTTGTCTGTCTGTCGTCTGTCTGTCTGTCTGTATGTACTCGCTAATCTTTAAAACTACTGAACAGATTTTTACGCGGTTTTCACTAAAAGATTAAGGTCATCCCTGAGCAACATATAGGCTTTGTTTCATCGAAATCTGATGTCAGATTAAAAGGTTATCGTCATTTAAAGTTTAAAGAAAATTTTTCTTTATAGAAAATCACTCATCACAAAATCTAAGAAACTACAAGTGCTAGGAGTCTCAAATTTTGTATGGGGGTTCCTTTCAGGACGTAGATGCTCACTAAGAAGGGAATTTGGAAAATTCAACTCCTAAGGGGGTGAAATGGGGGTCCAAAATTTGTATGGGGAACCAAGATTAGTTGGACTATTTTATACGAAACTTTACACGAGATCTTCTGTAGATAAATGAGTAAACACGTGTTTCAGGATTTTTCAAAATTCAACCCCTAAAGGGGTGGAATGAGGTGCTTTTATTAATTGTTTTTATGGTTTATCGGGTCGCTGATTCCGAAAACAACAGCTATTTTATAATCTAACATAATCGACGTGACACAAGAGCACTCCTGTGGGGGTGCGATGGGGTTGAAATGTTACAATATCAATATGGGTGTTGATTCTATGGTTTTCTAAAATGTCAATTACGAAAATGGCATCGATTTGAAAACGTGGACACGAAATTTAAATCTCGGTATAAAAATCCAAGATTTGGAACACCTGATGCAGAACCATAATGGTTCAGCTAAACTATAAGAAATATAAAAATGACGCCTTAGCAAAAGTTGTTCAGCCTGATGAGTATAAATAGTTTAACAAAATATTGATTGTATTGTAAAAAAAATAACCACACGCAGTGCTACTTTTATTGCTACAAGTTAGACGCAATAGTCTTATTTATTTTATATATATTATATATATAAAATAATATATATATAAATATATGTATATATATATATAAATATATGTATATATATATATATATATATATACTAGCGGCCGCCCGCGACTTCGTACGCGTGGAGTTACTTATTTGCAAATAATTTTTAATTACATTCGAAAAAGCTAAATACCTAATGAAAGGAAAAAGATGAAAAAGTTAAAAACAATCAATATCTAGACGAATTTTTAGAATCAATGAAATCCTTCTGCCATAATTACTTTAACTCCAATAACATTGGATTTTCATACAAATTTCCAACCTCCGTTTTAACTCCATAAGGGGGTTGATTTCTAAAGATACATTATTAGTACACCTCCATACCATCTATAGAGCATAGATTTTAAATTTCAAGTCTCTTACTTCAAAAACATAGGACTTTCATACAAACTTCCAACCCCCGTTTTAACACCAAAAATAGGTTGATTTCTAAAGATACATTATTAGTACACCTCCACACTATCTATACATTTTAAATTTCAAGTTTCTTACTTCAAAAATATAGAGCTTTCATACAAACTTTCAACCCCCATTTTAACCCCAAAAAGGGGTTGATATCTAAAGATACATTATTAGTACACCTCCACACCATCTATAGAGCATACATTTTAAATTTCAAGTCTCTTACATCAAAAACATAGAACTTTGATACAAATTTCCAACCCCCGTATTAACCCCAAAAAGGGGTTGATTTCTAAAGATAAATTATTAGTACACCTCCACACCATCTATAGAGCATACATTTTAAATTTCAAGTTTCTTACTTTAAAAACATAGAACTTTCATACAAACTTCCAAACCCCGTTTTAACCCCAAAAAGGGGTTGATTTCTAAAGATACATTATTAGTACACCTCCACACCATCTACAGAGCATACATTTTAAATTTCAAGTCTCTTGCGTCAAAAACATAGAACTTTCATACAAACTTCCAACCCCCATTCTACCCCTTTAGGGGTAGAGTATCGTAAAATCCGTACCAACAATGTGGCTTTATCGAGGATTAGTAACGCTTGAGGTCTTTTCATATTAGCTCCCGAAGGAAAGACTCCCTTCATTTTTTTTTTTTTTTTTGAAACTATGGTGACTATCTTAAATAAAAATAATAATTTGTTGACTTTTAACGTATAATACTGCCCCAAATATTTTCTTATGTATCTACTTAGTATACTACTACTATTTAGTTCGTATTTGGATTAATATGCCGGAATCATAAAGTCCACGCGAACGAAGTCGCGGGCATCAGCTAGTCTAAAATAAAATTTCAAGAAGTACAAGCTCCATTTAGTCTTCCAGGTCCATTAGACACCAATGTCGTTCACGGAACCATTTGTCCATGTCTCGAAATCCGAAGAATACATTTTTTTCTTCATACCACACTTTTTTTCTGAGATCACTGCTGCAATAATAAAAACCTTTTATATTTATTTCATTCTGGTGTTATTTTGCGAAAGTCAAATTTACAGGCATCTGTTAATGTCTCTTCTGGCATTATTCTTAAAAATCTGTAGATGAAAAATACAATTTGATCTACACTACTTTCCGTGCTTCCCCACCAATTAGTTCATACACACTACTGCTGGCTGGCACCCACCTACTACCGTTAGTAGATGCATGCGACTGCCGTGGCTACTTTGGTTGCCTCCTCTCCAGCTGCTGCGGTCGTCTCTACGACTCTCCAACATCTGCCCCCTTACCACCATCTCTTATTCTCTCCGTTCCAACGGAGGAAACATGCGACTGCCGCACGTGTTCCGCCTCTACACGAGGTGATGCTGGTTTGGTCTGTAAAATGGTAGTCAAATCCCTACTTTTTTAAAGTATAAGGTGTACCTTTAATAAAATAATCTATACTAATATTATAAAGCTGAAGAGCTTGTTTGTTTGGTTGAACGCACTAAACTCAGGAACTACTTATTCGAATTGACAAATTCTTTTAGTGTTAGATAGCCCATTTTTCGAGGAAGGCTATAGGTTAGGCATCACACTACCACCAATAGGAGCGGAGCACCAATGAAAAATATTAAAAAAATGGGAAAAATATATTCCTTTTGAGAGCTTCCGTTACGTGCGCTGTGTAAACGGTTCAAATTACGCAATAATTATATACGACTGAATTATCTATACTATAATATTATAAAGCTGAAGAGTTTGTTTGTTTGAACGCGCTTTTCTTAGGAACTACTGGTTCGAATTGAAAAAATATTTTAGTGTTAGATAGCCTATATTTCAAGGAAGGCTTATAGGCTATATAACATCACGCTACCACCAATAGGAGCGGAGCACCAATGAAAAATAGGAAAAAAATATTCCTTTAGAGGGCTTTCGTTGCGTGCGCTGCGTAAACAGTTGAAGTTACGCAAAAATCATGTAGGTATGATGGAATTGTTCCTTTTTAAAAGTTCTAAAAAAAAGTCCACGACAGCATATGTCTATCTTTTAAGATTGACTTGAACGAAAATTTGTTTGTAATTAATGCATTGTTTGCAAACAAATATGAAAGCAGGTATAAAATTAGTTGGTACCTACATAAATTATTCACCATAAGTTTTTTTCTTAATTATACGGTTATGTTAAGTGCTTGATTTCCTATGGTCTTACCACGATAACTGATATTCACGCGGACGAAGTCGCGGGCAACAGCTAGTTCATTTATAAAGTTCTAACGAAAAATCCGTGACAGCATATTCCATCTTTTTATATTGGCCTTTTAAATGATAACGCTTCACTCTCAACGCTCTATCACACGCAGACGAAGTTGCGCGAGTCAGCTAGTCTTATATAAAATCAGTTTTATACGGAACACGAGGCACTTGGCTTTTTTAACCTAAAAGATATTTTTTACTCGCATTCCGTGGGGTAAACAGTATGGGGGTTAGCAGATGTCGTGGTTAATAGCCGTTGTATATGTTTAATTGTCGATCGTTATTGGTATTTTGGGGTATGTAAATCGATATGTTAGAAGAACAGTTATTTACAAAAAAACCTTCATGCAAAGATTTTATTATTTTTAACAATAGAAGAATATTTTACTACCGGGCGCATATTATGATATTCTATTAGAAATATTTGAAAAATCAAATATTGTTTATTACGTATTTATTTTTAGCCCGGTGGTCAGCTACTGTTTGTCATGGCTTGGATATTTTCTATGTCGTCGTTAACCTTATTCATCCTACTGCTAGCTGAGATACGGACCTCCCCTCAATCGAAGGAATTTAGAGCGTACTCCACCACGCTGCTCAATTGCGAGTTGGCGGAGGCCAGTGTTTTCAAGCAACCTATAGGCCACTGACTTTGCCTAAATTGCGTGTTTGATTAGACTGACACGCGTAACGACATCGAGCACCTCTTTTCTATGTATTATATGTATATTTACATAAATATATACATTTCAGTATCAGTTATATATAGTACCCATAGTAACATGCTTTGCTTAGTTTGAGACTACATGGCAGCAGGGATTGAATAACCGAAAAAATTTGGATATATCGGTTAAAGGTATGACGTCATACCTTTAAATTTCCATACCTTAAAGTAAAGGTATTTTAATAATTTCGGTATTGTAATATTCCGGTATCGTTATTTTTTTAGATATCTAAATTATAAAATAAAGGTTTTAAATTTCGATACCTTAAAGTAAAGGTATCTTAATAATTTCGGTATTGTAATATTCCGGTATCGTTATTTTTTTAGGTATCTCAATTATAAAATAAAAGTTTTCTTTCCACAATGTCGGCCGCATTGGTAGGTAAGTACTTGATCGATACCTACGTCGCGTCGTTGTCGCATCATTTTTTCGGTACCGAAATGGTTTTGGTTAAGGTACTGGTAATATAAAGGTATAATGGTACCGTAAAAAAATAAAGGTATTCTTCTTGTTTTACCGTTATCGTAACCACAATTCTCAACCGTTTTGGCTCTACCTTTAAATCAAAACGATATCGTAATTTTATACCAGTACCATACCCTTATACCTTTACCGCTTTCAATCCCTGCATGGCAGTGTGTAATTACTCGTAGAATAAATAAATACATAAATATATATGGACAATTTACACAGCGCCATCTAGTCCCAAATTAAGCGCAAAGCTTGTGTTATGGGTACTAGACAACTAATAAATGTACTTAAATACACTTTTTTTGTAAATACATACTTATAATGCACAGAAAACACCCAGACCAAGACAAACAGACATGTTCATGCACACAAATGTTTGTCTTGTGCGGGAATCGAACCCGCGACCTCGGAGTTAAAGTGGCCATCGCTAACCACTCGACCACTGAGCTCGTCAATATTTACTATGACCGTTAGATGCATTTGAATGAGCTGAGTAGCATTTGTAAAGTAGTGCCATAATACAATGGTAGTGCTTACCGCACAGGTACCCCAATAGCCTAGATTTAAAATAAAAATAAAAATATATAATTATCGTAAAATATACAAAACTAGAACTATCTGCGATCTTGAAATTTTAATAGCTTATCCATGTTAAAGGAAGAAATTATTTTTAAAAATATTAACTTTGGAAAAATACCTAGAGGTGACGTCATAATTCAGTAGCCTTTTGAGCGTTTTCGGTAAAGTCCAAAATTACGATTTTCAAGTTATCATATCTCGAGAAGTTTTTATGCTAACGAAGTAATTTTTCACCTATTATAACGACGTTCTTACATCACAAATCGAAAGAAAAAATTGTCGTCTAGCCTATTCTTGAAGTCTTTAACCAGTGCGTCCTCCCCGCCATGACCTACGGTATAGAGACTTGAAAACTAAATAATAAAATGTCACAGACTTTTTCAAGAGATCTTCATAGTTATTCACAATATCAATTATCCAAAATCGTGTACAGCGACATTATAATCTTGGATTACAATAAACCCTATACTTTATTGTCATAACTACAATACTTATAATAGGCAAGTAATAACTCCATGCCACAAAATACAGACGCGTGTAGTGTTTCGGCGCTGAGCGGTGGCGCTTTGATAGGCGTGTGCCGAACCGTATGCTCGCCACACAAATTATGTACCGACAGCAACACAAGCCGCAATATTTAATGCATATTTATAAATAAATAAATATTTCTGGACACATTTACATATCGCCATCTAGTCCCGAATTAAGCGCAAAGCTTGTACTATGGGTACTAAATAACTGATATTATACTTAAACACATTTTTTTTGTAATTACATACATATAATACATAGAAAACACCCAGACCAAGACAAACAGACATGTTCATGCACACAAATATTTGTCTTGTACGGGAATCGAACCCGCGAGCTCGGAGTCAAAGTGGCCATTGTTAACCATTCGACCACCGAGCTCGTCATATTTGTTATAATTTATCCGATCTTGTTTCTATTTTTTTTTATATTACGTCGGATGGCAATCAAGCATGTGGCCCGCCCGATATAAAGCGGTAACCATGTGCAATATAAATATCGTTCGCACGCCACCGCCCTCGGTGCCAAAGCTGGTACTTCTTACTTCCTGGTGACTCAAGGGAATTCATATTCGACTGCGTTATTCTGTGAGATGGAGGTACTTATATATTCTTTATTGCACATAAATTATTACAACATTGTTACATTAAAAAAAAAAGTTACTTACCCAGTTTTCCAGTTAACAATTACGCTATGCGAAAGGAGAAAGAGAGGTAGATATCTAAATCTCTTCCTTTGGTCCACGGCTTTCGCAGTAGCCATTGCTAGCTATCCGACTTCCGGCCTCGCCATGAAGAATGTAATCTTGATTGACACAATATTTTTATCCTGATACATTCTATTTATGATTGGACTATAAATGATTTCATTGTGTAAGCAAACTTTAGTGTTATTATGTGGGAGAAATAAATAAAATTATTATTATTATTATTTATTTACTTGGGCCGATGGCTGAACAACAGCTGAATAGTATTGCTATTATAAATTACTAACACCACCACTTCACACTGCTGATCAAAATCAGCAAGTTAAAGTGGTTGTAGACCGGCTATATCTACCGAGTAAGCGATGGCATGAGGAAGGAAAGTCCTGCCCCCTACCCCCAACTCTTATTGCGATTCAATAACTGAATAGAGTCGCTTATTCACTGGTATGAATAAGCATTCTATTCAGTTATTAAATCGCAATAGGAGTTGGTGGTATGGGGGCTGGAGTGGTGGCCCAGTGTGTTGCAATGATATAAATGTAGGAGGGTGCCCCACTCTCTAGATGGACCGATAATGACCTAAAAAAACGGCTGGAAGAGGGTGGTTGCAGAAAGTGGAGGATCGCATATGGTGGAAAACATATGTCCAGCAGATGATAGATACAGACGGATAATAATAGAAGTTTTTAATAAATATTTAAATCTTTGTACTTTTTCTGGCAACGCTACCTCCACCGGGAAGGGTTAAGCGGTTCGAAGCTAACTCAAATGATTTATAAAAGGCCTCTTCATTTGAATTTCAATGGTTAGTGTCGGATTACCTCCATTTTTAACCCTCCCGAATCATCGGCATTTCGCCGTTATCCTGATAAATGAAAAAGAAGGGCCTTTTTCATGTAAATCGGTGAAAGTTACCGACATACAGAAATGGCGGCGTTTTATGTGTTTTTAGGATTATGTGTGTATTCTATTGTCCGTTTTATTGATTACGACCTGAGCCCGGCCCCGATTCGCTGGGGCTATTTCCTTTCACTTTTTTCCTAAACCTTTCTAGGATTTATATTTAAAATATCTACGACTTCTCACTATGTAGTACCTACTACATAGTTTCTTTCGGCACAGATTACTTAAGGCCGAACGTGATGAAGTATTTTTCAAGTCCACTACACTCCCGGGGGTAAAACTACGGCTGACTTGGAACTCACAAAGAATTTAAACGGAAAAAAGTAGTAGCAGTAGGAAGCTTTTGTAATTTGACTTCCCCTCTTGGCAATGTGAGATACAGCTATTTGGCAAATAAGGCATTAAAAGCCCAAAGAGCTGGCTAGTTAAGTCAATAAGTTCTGAGTTATAAAAACACATTTTCGGTAGTATACTACATATTTCGCAAAATTACTGTCCCACAGATAGATATAGACTCTATATCTATAAAAGGCAACTGACTGATATATTAACGTACTGCTTTAACCACTAGATATCTATGTGGGACAGATAGAGAAAAGTATAAGTAACTGAAGTATTTATCAACGCACAGCTCAACGTCAAACTTCTGGACGGATCAGCTTGAAATTTGATATACAAGTAGCTCTTATGACGTAGGCATCCGCTAAGAAAGGGTTTTTTTAACAAAACAATTAAATTAAAAATTTTAAAAAAATTCGACCTTCTAGTCTAGTCAAGCTCTTTCATTTGATACCCATATTAAGGAAGTTGTGAAAAAAATATATTTAATTCGCCATTTTGTGGTGGCGGCCATCTTGGTTTTGAAAATTATCATAGTGTATAGTATTCTACTAGTCAGCCCTTTCATTTGATACCCATATTGAAGGGGTTGTGAAAAAATATGTAATCCGTCTTTTTGTGGCGGCGGCCATCTTGGACCGATTTTTATCAAACATAACTAAGAACACTCCCGAATAATTCACCTTTCAAATAAAAAAGAAATCTAAATCGGTTCAACCGTTCGGGGGAACTACGATGGCACAGACAATTCATGTACCTCAGAGAATACCGCAGCCAAATAACAATTCCCTTGAGAATTGTTGTGTTCCTGCGCGTGAGTGAGGTCAACAGAAAGGAAGGAGATGCTGCGTTGGCAGTAGGGGTGGCGGCGCGTGAGCGAAATGTTATGTTGCGAGCGTTAATATGGTTACGGTAACCGGTTTACACCAGGCGGGCCGTATGCTTGTCTGCCACCCGACGTAGTATAAAAAAAAAAGACAAACATATACACACAAAATCACGTCTAACTTATAACACCCCGTCGTTGCATAGGGGGTTAAAAATCACAAGGATACTAGGATACGCGCGTATGAAGTCGCGTGTGCAAGTTAGTAAAACTATAAAATTAGTACACGTGCAGCGTGGAAACACGTGCTACCGCGCATTGCGGTCAGACCGATGCATTACATTGCATCTCGTATCGTTAATCATTATTTGGTATGTACGATGTCTGATGCATACCTAAAAATATACTGCACATCAATCGATTGCATTCCGTAAGTATGCAATCATTCGATAAAATTAAAGAGCTATTGCAACCATTGCCGGTAAATATTGAATCGTCATTGCATTTTCAATGGGTTATATTATTATAATAATAATAAATATCCCTGGACAAATTACACAGCGCCATCTAATCCCAAACTAAGCAAAGCTTGTGCTATGGGAAATGGATAAGTTATATTATTATATGTACTTATATAATTTTTTTTAAATACATACATTATAATAGAAAACACCCAGACCAAGACAAACAGACATGTTCATGCACACAAATGTTTGCCTTATGCGGGGATCGAACCCGTGACCTCGGAGTCAAAGCGGCCATTGCTAACCATTCGACCACCGAGCTCGTCAAAATGTCAAACTATCAACATTATCAGGTGTGTCCACATGCCTAATATAAAAGGATTTCACTCAGTATAAACCACGGCTTGACCCATTTCGGGTGTAATTGGCTCACCATCATCTTTATAGCCTTAGCCAACCTCATCTGCACGTGGTTGCATCCTGCTGATTCACTGACGAGGCTTTGGGTCAAAGAGAGATAGGGCAGCGTAATTATAATGTGCTGGACTGGGGAAGTACCTCCGCCTCATAGAATCTCCGCAGCCAAATAACACTTCCCTTGAACCCTCAACCCTGTTGTGTTTCTGCGTGTTTCTGCGAATGTGTGCGGTCACCAGAAAGGGAGCAGTTGCTGCATTGGTAGCGGGAGTGGCGGCGCGAGAGTGATATTTCATGTTGCGAATGTTAATATAGCTACGGTCATTGCTTCACATGAGGTGGGCCGTAGGTTGCCACCCGACGTGGTATAAAAAAAAATATGTGATTGTTTTTGCAAATTAAACATCGCCGACCGTAACCTGTCTATTGATGGGTTTTGTTTATCTCGATCTTTTCCGTGCTTAGAAGGGCATGTTAAAGACAAAATTCTTTGTTTCATCGAGTTTTGGGGAGTAAGTTGTTCATCATCATCTTTGAACCAAAGCCAACTTCACCTGCGGTGCACCCTGCTGACTGACAAACGAAGCTCTGGCGAAAAGTGAGGTAGAGAGCGTAATTGTAAGCTACCCGACTGGGGAATGTACCTCCACCTCACAGAATACCGCAGCCAAATAACAGTTCCCTGTTGTGTTCCTGCGAGTGAGTGAGGTCACCAGAAAGGAAGGAGATGCTGCGATGGCAGCGGGGGTGGCGACGGGCGAGCGATATTTTATGTTGCGAGCGTTAATATGGCTACGGTAACCGCTTCACATCAGGCGGGCGGTATGCTTGTCTGCCACCCGACTTAGTATAAAAAAAAAGATAAATGAACCCATCCATAGACAGCCTACGATCGACGTTGTTTAACTTGCGTGCTCGATTAGACAGACAGACACCTTCGAGCTCGTCTCAAAAAAGCTTTGTAATATAATTCAAATTTACATTTCTTTTCCTAAAAGCAGTCTAATGAATTGTATTGTATTCATAATAATATGAATAGTCCCAGAATTCCGGGAAAATAGGACAACAAACGCGAGACAGCCTCGCAGGGAGACGTTATTAATATCGCCGCGACAGACGGTGCAATATGAACTTTGATATAGGAACTGAGGAATGTATTCATTATTTCGCTGTAGACGGCACAGATTTTGTATGGAAAATATTACTTGAATGACTGGAAATAAGTAAAATCCAAATAATAAAAAAAAATGGAGTGGAAGTGGTTCATCAACATCTTTGAACCAAAGCCAACTTTCTGCAGCCTGCTCACTGACAAACGAAGCTCTGGCGAAAAGAGAGGTAGGGAGCGTAATTGTAAGCTACCCGACTGAAGAATGTACCTCCACCTCACAGAATACCGCAGCCAAATAAAAATTCCCTTGAGGGTTGTTGCGTTCCTGCGAATGAGTGAGGTCACTAGAAACGAAGTAGATGCTGCGTAGGCAGCGGGGGCGGCGGCGCGCGAGTGATATTTTATGTTGCGATCGTTAATATGGCTACGGTAACCGCTTCACATCAGCAGGGCCGTATGCTTGTCTGCCACCCGACGTAGTATAAAAAAAACCAGGAGCTCGACAGCGTCGTTGCGCGTGTGAGTCTAATCGAACACGCAAGTTAAGCAACGTCGGCCTTAGCTTGTCCATGGATGGGTTTATTTATCTCGAGATCCTCCGTGCTTCGGAGAGTACGTTAAGCCATTGGTCCCGGCTATTGTCATTATAGATGACAGTCGTTAAGCTAAATCAGTGACCTTTAGGTTACTTGAAAACACTGGCCTCCGCAAATCCGCAGTTGAGCAGCATGGTGGAGTATGCTCTAAACCCCTTCAATTGAGGAGAGACCCATAACCCAGCCGTGGGATGAATAAGGGTTGACGACGACTATAAATAAAGCCGGTCAAGTGCGAGTCGGACTCGTACATGAAAGATTCCGAGCCTTTGTAGCCTGTCCAATGATGGGTCTATATATCCCGAGCCTCTCCGTGCTTCGCAGAGTTAAGCGAAGTCAATGGCCTTTAGGCAGATTGGAAACACTGAACGTTGCCAACCTTTAATTGAGCAGCCTTGCGAAGAACTTCAGTTGCGGGGATACCCGTATTCCAGCAGTAGCATAAATAAGGATTGACAACGACGAAGAGGGGTGTAAGTGGTGTAAGTGGTTTATGAACGTCTTTGAACCAAAGCCAACTTCACCTGAACGCGGTGCACCCTGCTGACTGACAAACGAAGCTCTGGCAATAAGGGGGGTAGGGAGCGTAATTGTAAGCTACCCGACTGGGGAATGTACCTCCACCTCGACGGAGACGGAGTGATTCTATTCTAGTCTGCCGGCCAACATTTCTTTGCTGGTATGGGGATAATTATAGAATATCTAATCTAATTCGAAGGAAGCTATCGCTCAATTGGTGCCAAAATATTATTATGGCTACTAACTGAATGGACTAAATGAAACATAAACAAATCCTCTTGTATCTATCAAAATATTATTGGACGGGTCGTTTCAACCCAGTGCACGGGTCAAACACACCCATAACCGTCCCATGTCCTTTCATAAACGGATTAAGGGTCCATCAGACCTCTTGAACCTCAATTGTACGTCAAATCCTTTGATTGTCCAATGCAATTTCTAATACAAAGTTTAATGCGATCAAAAGCTTTTGACATCCGCTTCCGGTTTCGATTCCGGAATAAAATGTTTTGTTCAATTGAATTCATAATGTGAAAATGTTTAAAGGCGAATTTATATATATATGTATATGAAACGTAAACTAAATATAATAAATAAAATACATGTATGTATTAAAGAAAGAAAGAAAGAAAGAAAGAAAAACATTTATTTGCTCATTACACAGCAACGTATAAACAAATCAACAAACAGATAATATATTAAAAAGAAGAAAATTAAAGTACTGTGCAATGTCGCAAAATGGTCCCAACTCAGCATAAAACCGAAATCTGCAACAGACTCGGCACTGATTTTCAGTTAGGACCAATTGCAACATCACGGACATACAAGCACAATAAAAACAAAACAACAAAAAAGAAACAACATAAAGAATTACACAACAAAATCAAAAAAACTCAATAACATTGACAACTATTCTAGACATTTCATAAACAAATACATTAACGATATATTAAGTAAATTAGGTGAGTATTATTATTTGTTATTCATATAAACATGTTCATGGACACAAATGTTTCTCAAGTGCTGTCTAGTCTAGACTGTTCACCGCTTTACATCAGACGAGTCGTATACTTGTTTACCACCAGAAGTGGTGTAAAAAACCCTTCGAGCTGCAAATTAAACTACTAATAACAAACCGAATACAATTTACGATGCAAACACCGCATCCTGCACCAACAAGCGCATCCTGCAACATGTGTTCGCGAAAGCTCCCTAAGGATAGCTGTGGTTAGCCAAATAGATCAATATTCTGGAAGAAAATTAAACGAAATTAAACTTTATGCAGTTGTAAGAAGGTTTAGTAATCAGAGAAATAATTTGACTAACATCTGTGAGTAATAATTTGGGGTTTATCAACATCTTTGAACCAAAGCCAACCTCACCTGCATGTGGTGCACCATGCTGATTAACCAACGAGGCTCTGGCGAAAAGAGAGGTAGGGCTTAGCGTATTTTTTAAGCTGCCCTACTGGGGAATGTACCTCTACCTCATAGAATACCGCAGCCAAATAACAATTCCCTTGAGGGTTGTTGTCTTCCTGTGAATAAGTGAGGTCACCAGAGAAAAAGAAAGGAAGGAGTATAGGCTGGCAACGGATCAGCGATTTTTTTTTTTTTAAATAAAGAAGCCAATCGCAATATGCGTACACTCGGCCGGTGGTGTAAAGTGTCGCCGAGTGTGCGCAGATCGGCTTACTTCGTACATGGCGCACACCCCTGTCGTGGACAAGGTTCTTATCTATCAATTCGAAATCTGTACATACTTAATTAAATTCTTAGTAAAACCTTAAAACTACTTACAATGTTTACTTAAGGGCCCAGATTGTCTAGGCGCGACGTCAATTTCGAGCGACCGCAGCGCTACTGTTTACTGAAACAACCGACGGGGCGGGTGAATGACCTAAAGACAGCGCGATTTTCAAAATGTTTTGCGACAAACGTTCCACGTTGAGTTATATTGTTATTGAAGTTGAATATTTACAGCATAACAAAAATATTGAATAATTGGAAATAAACGACGAGTCTAAAATATTCTAAGACTAGTTTTTCGTTATAAAATGATAATAAATATTAATTACTAGATTAATAAGAGTAGTTGAGACACTATTTTTATGTTTTTCTATTTATAATAAACAATCAAGAGCAGGTCCGGACTGACCTTTTTGTATTCTACTTACAAAAAATTCCAACTATGTATTTATTTGTAATTTTACTACCAAAGTTTATTCTTATTTCGTAAAATATTCATTCAACAAAATAATTGCAAATTCAGTAGGAAGTACGGTCGAAATAACATCGAGCTTTCCTCGCTAGTGTATATCTCTACGCAAGGAAATGTGCCTATTGCGTAAACTCAAATAGGGTGGTGGCACCAATTATCGGCCATGTCAACTTTTTTTCAACTTTGCTTGCTTGTAATTTTTGAGTTAATAACTTTTGCTACGATAGTATACGAAAGTATAAAAATTATTCATATAATTAAAAGTAAGTAAACAATAATAAATATGAGTCGCCATCTAAAAAGCGTGCTAGGGTTGTACAAAAATAAATGAAACACAAGTTTATAAATTATTTATTAATATACTAATTAAAAGTAAGTAAACAATAACAAAATATGAGTTCAAAATTCTAATGTTTTTTCATTTTAACGATTACTGATCAAATTCTGATTTCTGCTAATTTGATGATAAAATCAATTGCTATTGCAAAACCTATCAGAATGAAAATGTTACCAGCTGCCCGATTCACGTAATAAAAACCGTAGCGTAGGGACTTAAAAATGTCACTTCGTTTTTTGCAAATTAAGCCCTTTTAACCGACATAAAAAAAGAAGAAGATACTCAATTCGCTGTATTTTTGAAACGATTTTGATGATTCTTTACACCAGGTAACTCTTCAAAATCGTATAGGAATTGTATAGTAATTGAACTATTGAAAGATTTATGACAATCCAAGACTAGATAAGTAAGTGCGTTTAAAACAGAAAACCGAAAGGCGATTTCTAAGTTAAAACGACTTTTGAACTGGCGTGTTTACGTGAATCGACCGGCTGGATAGTTAAGTTACCTTAGTCTCTTTCAAAATCATTAGGTGTTCTTCTCTTTCAAAACACATATAGCTCTTTCTTTCCTCTCTTTCATAGCCTCTATGATACTGGACGCGTCACGAATGGGCATGCTTCGTGACTGCCGAGGATCAACTAATTCTGGAAGTAGACAATCGTAATAAAACCTAACTAATTTCATCTCCATTTTCTCCTTCCAAAATTTGTCGTCCTTTTCTATAATATAAACTTTCATAGGTACAGTAGCACCAAACCAGATGCCAAGCATGCAAACGTTTCTTTTAGTAATATGTACCTGTCCCTGAATTTGGAAATACCAGTTATGATTTTTATTTATGACATAACCCTTGGAAGCCTTGTCCTTAACCCAAAAGGTATGTTTGGCCATTGCTTCATCAAGAGTCATGCCAGCTAAAGAATGTGGGCACTTAATTTCAATTAAACCGTTTGCATAAATGCCATCTGGTGTATTACCAAGAAATTCATATTGATCGTCGACGAACAAACCGCAACGTTGTATACTAATATTCTCTTGAATTTCTAACTGTCTAATTGCGGTTTCTTCGTTTTCGATACCGTACCGTACAGCAGGCAAACTGGAGATATTACTACCATAAACGATTTTACCAACAAGAGCAGCACAACTTGTGCTCTCTCGTTTTTTACAAACTTCCCCGAATGATGATGAGGTTAGTAATTTTCTCCTTGTACTCATCCACTCAGCACTACTTCTTTGTAAATGGGTCGACCTTTCAAGCTCCTCTCTTTCAGCACAAGACAACTTTAAATCGGCTAAAAAAGCTGACTTGGCTTTCTCATATAATTCTGGACTCAGATCAGGTTTTTCGCAGTTTGGTTCATAGTGAGCGTCTTTCGATACAGTGTTGTGGCTTTTTTTCAATCTTAATTTAGGTTTAGCAATTAAACGGTTTCTACGATTACAATTTTCCACTTTCGCGATCAAAGGATTCGGACTACATTTAAATATGACTTCATGAGTTTTACTATGAATCGATCCCGTATTAAAAGACACAACAGCAGCTGCGCTCGGCCCGCATAAAAACCACGGGAAGAATAATTTACACGCTTACCCCCAACTAATTTGGCAATTACTCCGTTAAAACTTTCAACTATATTACTTGTGCAATTATGAATTAAACTTCTAGAATGATATGACAATCTTTTACTTAAAATTTCTACCGCGTCCATTAATCCGCATCCAACAATTGCTGGAAGTAATCCAACAAGTTCTATTCGACGAGTATCAGGTCTACAGAAATACTCCTTGCAATGTTGGTGATTACCAAATACGTGTTGTGGACCATTTAGGATATCTTCACTAAGATTTTTTATTTTTTCTTCGAGTGACTGATTTTGATCCGCCCAATATTTAATCGCGCATTTTACACCCGTTCTTAAACGCAAATACCTTTCTTTTAGGAATTTCCGCAATTCGCAAGGATACTTAGTGTCTTTCGACAGTTTCTCCAAGCTATTGCAGTAGTTTCGTAAAAGATGATTTTTGCATTCAATTTTCTCTACTATTAAATTATCGTACGGACGCGAATCTAATATTTATCTAAAGTACTGGAATCGCCGTCTGCTACAAATTTATTATAAACTAGCTGTGCCCGCGTAATAAGACACATACGTATTAATACTTATATGAGTTGCAGTGTGCCATCTAGTGCTTATATAGCTCTTTTGTGGAACATTGTACATTCATCCCAACCAACAGCTTACACTGCTGCAACTTTCTTCCGCGCTCACTGCTTTTGCTAATGTTACATACCGGCATGTCCGCTAAGTTCAATGGTAGTTTTAGAACCGAGTGCGCTATACCCCTATAACTATTTACACTTTATTTTGTTTTTAACCGTAAACACAGAAAACAAAACTTCTTATTATGAAAATAACTTATTTAAGTATTGACGTGACAACGTCTTATAAATTGGTTAGCCGGGTGACACTTCAAGAAACTGGCTCACGTTATGCGCTTACAATGAGAGCGAGTGAAAGGCACGCGTCCCTTCTAAGAGCGAGAGAGACAGACATAAAAAGTGAAAGGCATGCGTCCCTTCCACTCGAAAACATTTTACCACTCAAAGTCGTTGTCACGTAAAACTTTCGCCCGTATACCGACTTTACAGGCAACCAATTTTTTTTATTTAATTGTATAAAAACCTATTTAAAAAAATATTATAAACCCAAATGAATTAAATTTAACTAATTTTATTGACCCAAATAAACAAAATCTCTATACTAAGTATAACTTTTTACACTTGTACTTAAGAACTTGTTTCTATGAACCATTTGTAACCGATTCCTAGAAATCCCCCTGGCATTTACAATAAGTGCCCAGTAAGTACCTGTAAATGCCCAATAAATGCCTAGTTTTGGGCATTAATAGGGAATTTATAACTATTTTTTGGACATTTATTGTAAATGCCCGGCATTTTGCCCATCTCTAGTACGGCGCGATGCTTGGCAAGTTTTTTACTCGCGTTAATTTCAGTTTCTCATTTTGTAATGACTGCGTAAATGTTATCTACATCAGGATAGCACTAATATTTTGTCTCTTGTCGCAAACTTATAAAACATTCACTTATACCTTACATATTTCCATACAAACTTTCATCCCCTATTCCCTATTGTTATTTGACCCCCGTGTGGGTAAAACTTTTACAAACTTTGAATGTCATATTTATTTATATCGAATCAACAGCCTAAAAAATAAGTTTCAAGCTTCTAGCTCTAAAAATAACGATACTTCCATACAACGTTTCACCCCCCCTTTTAACCCCTTACAACCCTTTTTTTGCATTAAAAAGTAGCCTATGTCCTTCCTCAGGCTCTAAACTATCTGTGTACCAAATTTCATTTAAATCGGTTCAGTAGTTTTGCCGTGAAAGCTGGACAGACAGACAGACAGACAGACAGACAGAGTTACTTTCGCATTTATAATATTAGTAAGGAAGTAAGGATTACACCGTGATCAACAATGGAACGTTTAAACCCCTCAACTATTATGGTCAATTCCATCCCGGTAGATGATCCTGAATAATTCTTGAAACAATGGTGTTCCGGGGGCTGACTGTTTTTCTTTGCGGCTCGTACACAGACTACGCAGTATTTATTGTTAACTCCAAAAAACAATACTTTATTAGTTTTAATGCCAATTATCGCAGCTGCGGATAAGGCGGAAAAATTCTTACCATAAGATCTCTTGCTCCAACAACCGTCAACAGCAACAGATATTAATGGTGTACCATTTTTATCAACACTACCTATAGACACTGCGTACTCTGCTTCTTCCTTGACAGCTTCTGCCATGGAATGTGCTGCTGTCTTTTCCCACCAATCGCAAACCGTATTATTAATTTCATTGTATAATGAAGGTGACATGATTGGTAGGGCTACTGCGGCAGTTAATGTTTTTAACTGAGAGTAGCTCCCACCAGACGATATGATACCAGATACAATTTGATGATTCACTTCCATGCTATCTTATTTCTTTTCAACCAAACACACAGTAAATTTCATACTACACATACTACATTTCATGATGAGTTTTGAGTCCAGATCAACTTTTACTTCACCTATTATACTGAGGTAACTTAACTTACAATCCATTGGACCGTGGTCCCCTATGGCCTGAAGAGCTTAAAAAAAAAAGAAATATCTATTACTCTACGCCCAACTTCAACTTCATCCACCTTTCCCTCTTGACTGTTTTCAATAACTAGTTCCTGTAAAGAAAGATAATGGCTTTATTTTTTTAATAAAAAATAATTAAAAAAGAATGGGCCAAATTTCTTCAAACATAGCTAAGAACTCCCTTAGAATACATCTTTGAAACACATAACACTAGATCAAAATCTTGAACGTTTTATATAAATAAACGTAATAAAAACTGGTTGTTTGTAAAGTTGGTTTAGGACAATAATTTTATGGGATAACGTCAGGATCTAGTGAACAAAAAAAGCTGTTGTTTCATTTTTAACCTTATTAATATTCCTGTTAACATAAAAAATAGCTAAACATGTTGTTTAGCGTTTTCATGCATTTTCCTAATGTCGGCCGGGTGGCCGATATTGGGATTTATCAATAAATAAAGATCCCTAACCTCGACCCTGCGATTATTTCATAAAAAAGACAAGTAAAAGTAAAAACGTGTGTTTTCCTTGAATAAAAAACAATATAAAATACCATAGGTATGTTTAATTCCATTGAAATACTAACTAACTCAATGCGTTCGCAACCGGTATTTGACTCGCCACTGCCACTAAACGACACAAGTCGGTACCGGCGCGTGCTCTATTGCCAACTGAACGTTCAAATATTGAAGCACCCGCACCAAAATATGGATTATTCGTATATAGAGTCGCTTTTTGAATAAAAACTATTATAATTTTAGGGTTATTTTAATAGTTAGGGTAAGTGCTCCAGTGAATTAACACCCACCAGTGAATGAACAAAACACACATTTTTCAATATAATAAGAAATCTAAGCCTTTCTACTCAAGCCAGTATTTTTTTCTCAATCGAAACATTATATTACGTCAACTACAGGTCACAGGCAAACAGGTGTTTGCCTGTGACCTGTAGTTTCAAAATCGCGACCGCCTAAAATGAAAGTATTCTGTCGTATTTTTGATTGTATGGAGCAGAATTTAGGGCATTGCTGAGACTTCGTGTTTTGATATTCACTTTGTAGACACTATAAGTGTGATAGTGTTAACAAAATTTGGTAGTAGGATGTAAAAAGGACTGTTTTATCTTACAAAAAGCAGATTGCAAAAATTTTAATTATCATAAATAAATTATAGGGGTGTACGATAATTGGATCACGAAATTGAAGAAAATCTAGTCAATGAACACACGGTTCATTCATAGGAATTGACTTATTTTATAGTTTTAAGCATTTGGCATCTTAGCCTTAATGCAGTTGGCTAATTTTTTGTACACAACTTTTATAAACGGTTGTCAATTTTTTGACCAATATTCGAACGAGGTGTTCTTTTATTATTACCAGTTTATCCTCCATACCTAGCCTGATATCTTCAGTAACTTTTAAAAGTGCAGTAATAGTACTGTGCCCAGGACGAAAACCAGACGGAGTGAACTGATTAAATAAAATAAATAAATATCTCCACATAGAAGTGCCTTTCAGCTAAAACGACCATGGAAAGACAGCAAAATGCAAGCTAAAAAGAAATTAATAAATAATGATGACATATAGAACCAATCTTCTATTATAGAAATATAATAGTTTAGAAGAGAAAGGAGAATCTAACATAGAAGTGATGAATAATAATATTAAATATTTTATAATAATAATCCAGTATTAATATTATGTTTTAAGCATTTGACATCTTAGCCTTACGGTCTGCCCGAGGGGCTATGCGAATGGGTTGCTAGCTTCTTGTCCAGCAGAAGCATTAGAGCCGTTGTAGATGGCAGTTGCTCCGATAGCATGGACATCAATGCTGGCGTCCCGCAGGGTTCTGTATTGTCCCCGACGCTGTTTCTGCTGCATGTTAATGATATGTTGTATAATGACAGCATTCATTGTTATGCGGACGACAGCACCGGGGACACTTATTACACGGGCCGCGCAAATATCCCTCGTTCTTTGGTGGAGGAGAGCCGCGAACAACTTGTGTCGCAAATTGAGAGCACACTAAGTAGAGTGTCCGACTGGGGGCGACATAACTTAGTGCGATTTAACCCCTCTAAGACACAAGTCTGCGCGTTCACCGCTAAGAAAACCCCATTTGCTGTGGCTCCACACTTCGAAAACACACCCCTCACCATCGCCAATAGTATTGGTATTCTAGGAGTTGACATCTCCAGCGACGTCCAGTTTCGATGTCATCTGGAGGGGAAGGTCAAGCTGGCATCGAAGAAACTAGGTGTGCTCAACAGGGCGAAACATTACTTCAACCCGCGGCAAAGACTTATACAAAGCTCAAGTTCGGCCGCATATGGAGTACTGTTGCCATCTATGGGCGGGAGCGCCTAGATACCAGCTTGCACCCTGTGACTCGATTCAAAGGCGTGCTGTGAGGATTGTTGACGATCCCAAACTGACAGACGGTTTAGAACCTTTAAGTCTGAGAAGAGATTTTGCGTCCCTTTGTGTGTTCTACCGTTTGTACAATGGGGTGTGTTCAGAGGAGTTGTTTGACATGATGCCCACGGCTTCCTTCTACAGTCGCACCGCTCGCCATCGACAGGGAATTCATCCTCACACTTTAGAACCGAAATGGTCACGTACTGTGCGGTTCCAGAGAAGTTTTCTTCCACGTACTATCAAGCTGTGGAATGAATTGCCTGTTGAGGTTTTCCCAGGAGACTACAGCATGGGGTTCTTCAAAAAGGGCTTGAAGAGGTTTTTACAGGGTCGGCAACGCGCATGTGATGCCTCCGGTGTTACAGGCGTCCATAGGCTGCGGTAACTGCTTTCCATCAGGCGGACCGTATGCTTGTTTGCCACCTTAGTGGTATAAAAAAAAAATGTTAGATAGTTCTCTTTAGGTTATAAAATATCAAGTAACACGCAATTATAATAGTAATCATATCGTCTATTTAATATAATAAAAAAATATATATATTTACAATAACAATTACCCGAAATAAACTCTTACATAATAATTTATATATAGAACTGATATATAAAAGTGGTAGTTCATTCAATGGGTTTCAAAAGGTTTATTCACTGGATTTTTTGTTCATTCTCTGGTGATTTGTGTGTTCAATGCTGATAGTTATTGAGATAACCTGCATTTTATACAAATATACCCCATATTTGTATAAAATGCAGATTATCTCAATAACTATCAGCATTTTTGCTAAAATATGTATACTGTATCAATCATGAATAAATTGTGAACATAATAAAATAAAATATTTTTTGGTTAGGATCTCATAAGTAGCTGGCTGTAATTTTCAAAGTTTGGAATGCCCTTAAGGGTTCATTCAATGGAGCACTTACCCTATATTCCATTTTCTCGCAAAGGCCGATATTAGGAGGAGGCCGATACTAGAAGACTTCACCCTACTGAGATTTTGTCTTCGTCCATCACTAACTAGGTATTTTTTTTTTTTATACTACGTCGGGAAGCAGACAAGCATACGGCCCGCCTGATCTGAAGCGGTTACCGTAGCCATATTAACGCTCGCAACATAAAATATCGCTCGCGCGCCGCCATCCCCGCCACCCCCGCTCGCATCGCCATCGCAGCATCTCCTTCCTTTCTGGTGACCTCACTCACTCGCAGGAAGACAACAGCCCTCAAGGAAACCGTTATTTGGCTGCGGTATTCTGTGAGGTGGAGGTACAATCCCCAGTCGGGTAGCTTACAATTACGCTCCCTACCTCTCTTTTCGCCAGAGCTTCGTTTGTCAGTCAGCAGGGTGTACCGCATGCAGGTGAATTTGGCTTTGGTTTAAAGATCTTGATGAACCACTTACACCCCAAGGTAGTTTGTTTATTTATGTAATAAGTCTACAAGAATTACGTATAACCAAACCCCGGCCACTCCATACAAAAATGGCGCTTTTGCATGTAGTAACCAATTGACGTCTGTACACGTGCCTATGTTTGAGTGACGTTCTCTAGGGCTGACATTATACAATTATTAGTCGGACATGTAAGGGGGTGTAAGTGGTTCATCAACATCTTTGAACCAAAGTCAATCTTATCTGCACGGGGTACACCCTGCTGACTTACAGACGAGGCTCTGACGAAAAGAGAGGTAGGACATAGCGTATTTTTTAAGCAGCCCGACTGACGAAGTACCACCACCTCACAGAATACCGCAGTCAAATAACAATTTCCTTGAGGGTTGTTGTGTTCCTGCGAGTGAGTGAGGTCACCAGAGAGGATGGAGTTGCTGCGTTGGCAGCGGGGATGGCAGCGCGCGAGCGATATTTAATGTTGCGAGCGTTAACCGCTTAACTTTTTTTTCTTCACTACGCCCACCTGATGGGCGTAGTGAAGAAAAAAAAACGTGTGACACTCGGGGACTGCCGCGGTAAAGCAATTGCATAGGATTTTTTATCAACTAATGCTCGTTTGCTCGTTCATCCATCCATCCATCCATATCCATTCATCCATCCATACATCCATCCATCCATTCATCCACCCATCCACCCATCCATCCACCCATCCATCCATCCATCCATTCATCCACCCATCCACCCATCCATCCACCCATCCATCCATCCATCCATCCATCCATCCATCCATCCATCCATCCATCCATATATCCATCCATCCATTCATCCATCCACCCATCCACCCATCCACCCATCCATCCATCCATTCATCCATCCATCCACCCATCCATCCACCCATCCACCCATACATCCATCCATCAATCCATCAATCCATCCATCCATCCATCCATCCATCAATCCATCCATCCATCCATCAATCCATCCAACCATCCATCCATCCATCAATCCGTCCGTCCGTCCGTCCGTCCGTCCATCCATCCATCCATCCATCCATCCATGTTGAGACATCCATCCACTGCACAAATAACTCTCATCTTTTACATACTCGCATAATATTTTAAACTGAATGGAGAATAAAATACAAGCGACGTCAATTCGTACGTTGTGGCATTCCTTGCGAACGGTTCCAAATCGGTTCCATAGGGGAGGTGAGGTCGACTAGTGAGAGCGGCAGAGAGTGTCCATACTGTACGTTAGTACTATTACTTATACTGTGGTATAACAACTTACGTCTATAGTGCGTAGTCTAAGCATAGCAGTGTTGCTTGGAGTCTCGGCCTGAAGGTTTTCTTTATTTTCAATACTGGAAATATTATTCATCATTATTATCCACTTTATAATTATTTTGTAATTTTTGTACAACACCAGACCCTAGGCGCGTCGCGTCTCTTTGGCGGTAAGTATGTCGACAAAGCCACGTGCCCGTGCTATTTCTGTTATGAAACATACCTACTTCCACAATCTGATATTTAGACAATAATGATGAACATGAAAACGAATACTAGGTAGAAATTGACTTTATTACTATATAATACAAACCAATATTTACATGCTATTGTATATGTCTGAATCAAGCGATCTAAATCATATGACATAGGTATTGTATTAGCTTTGTAATGTACCCTGTTCAAATGCAAATAAATTATATTATTATTACTACTTATACAGGATAAGCACACAAATAAAACTAGGATTTTTACATGACACTTTCACAGAAATCTCGTATTTTTTTTCTAGGTAGGTATTTAGGACAAGACGTAGTAAAGTAGGCAGATAAATAAATAAGTAGGAAGGAACTTACATTTTTTCCGAGATCTTTTGGCTTTCATATTTTTATAATGCGTACTAAACTTTCTTTTCCCTGGCAAATTCAAATTAAATCAGTCCTGCGAAAAAAACCCTCGATTACCGACTAGATACGTTTATGATATTGGCTATAGCATGTTGAAATCATGTTTCAAGCCTGAATTGATACATATTTTACAAGGTTCATAAAATAACCTACTCAACAAAGTATCTAATTCATTCTTTGTATTTTTTACGATTTATATACATTCATTATATTGGTAAATTAGTTATACTTACAGTTTTTCACAAAAAACACAAATTCACAACACGTAATTTTGCTGGAGCATCCGACGCGCGTGGTGTCACCTTGACATATAAAAACACACTGGCGATTTAGTGGCGACGCTGAGTACTAATTCGTAATATCGGAATGTGCGTCATTTTTCATACATTTTTCTATGGAGAATTTACGTAAAACATATGTAGATTTTAGGGCTTTAAAAGAGGAAGTCTTTGTTTGTAAAGGTACAAAAAAAAAGTATTTGTTATATTTATTGGTTTCTTCAGTGTTCAAAAAGTGTTTCTTTTTATCAATTTGTGTTGATTTATTGGGTTAAATCTGAAAAATACGAAGGCATGTTTTTGCATTTTTTCTCAATTTTGTGCGTTTGTTGACCTTTATTATAAAACAACTATTAGATTTTAAGAGTTTAATATAATCATACCATAATTTTTGGTCTTTGATTGTAATATATACAAATTATCATTGATATCAATCATATCTAAATAGGTTAAATATGAAAAATCGTAACACTCTTTTCACAGTTTTCACGATCTGGCCCCTTAATAATAAATTATGCAACATGGCGCAATAGCGAAAATATTTACATTATGGTATGATCAATAAATAAAAATGGTGCAATAGCATTATAGTTACTTATCATAATAAAATATATACATAATCTCCAATGTTATAATGGTCAATATAATAATGATGCAATAGCAATATCTTGGCACAAATTCTTATCTCTATTAATTTATGGGCGGTGGTGGTTGCTTTCCATCGGGTGGCTCACATGCTCGTTTACCCCACACTCATAAAAAAAAAACATAGACTTGGAAGTTCCAAGTCGATGCTCCAATGTTCCAAGTTGGAACATACACCAAAATTATAAATAAATATTCCTGGACAATTTACACAGCGCCATCTAGCCCCAAATTAAGCGAAAAATGTGTACTATGGGTATTAGATAACTGGTATAATACTTAAATACACTTTTTTTGTAAATATATACATAATACAAGCAACCAAGACAAGCAAACATGTTCATGCACACAAATATTTGTCTTGTGCGGGGATCGAACCCGCGACCTCGGAGTCAAAGTGGCCATTGCTAACCATTCGACCACCGGGCTCGTCAAAACAATGCCTCCATTATGTACGATCAACTGAAAGGACACTTAAAGCAGCTGTTTTAAAAGTCATAATAACTTGACACCGCCACCCCTGTACTAAGAGCGATCATTAAAATATAGAGTTACAAATAGGGAGTGTATTGTCCCTTGTCTAATTTATGGTAAGTCGATAAGTCGTTAAGTTACAACAAAAACAGATGGTTACATGAAATCTGAAGCCTAGTATGAACCTGGAATTTTGATTGATTGTTTGTTGATTTTGGACCTTGGTAACTTGGTGGTAATGGAATGCAATCACCACTGCCCATGGAGATCAGCAACGCCAAGTGGTCGCAGATCCGTTACCAGCCTATACTCCTTCCTTTCTTGCTTTCTGGTGACTTGAATCACTCGTAGGAACACAACAACCCTCAAGGGAATTATTTGGCTGCGGTATTTTGTGAGGTGGAAGTACTTTCCCAGTCGGGGAGCTTAAAATATATGCTATGCCCTACCTCTATTTTTTTTATATTAGCTCAGCATATTGGCTCCGCTTCGCCTGATGGTAAGCGAAAAGAGGAGCCCCAATCGCATCGGCAATGGACAAGAGACCTTGATGTCTTGTCAGTTGACGCTGCCATGCGGGCCTAATAATGTTTTCGCCAGAGCCTTGTTTGTCAGTCAGCAGTGTGCACCGCGTGCAGTTGAGATTAACTTTGGTTCATAGATGTTGATGAACCACTTACACCCCAATATTACACAACGTAAAGTGCATCACATGCGCGTTGTTGGCCCTTGGCCCTGTAAAAACCTCTTCACGCCCTTGTTTAAGCACAGCTTCATTTTTTTTTAAGTTTATGCGAGTGAGTGAGAGTTGCCAGCATGTGATCATTAATCCTTCTATTGCGAGTGTCTATATAGCTACTGTAACCACTTCAAATAGGCGGGCCGTAAGCTTGTTCGGCACGCAGTAACTTATAAAAACAGTAGGATTTGCTACTAAGGCTACAAGTACCCTCACAAAATGTGTTCAAATAGTTTTTCTTTTTGGTAATTGATACCGGCAGCAGTTTATCAAAATGATATAGTTAACTGTCGTAATGACTACCATCACGTCATTCTGAGCGGAACAAAAGGTGTGAAATTTAATGGATTTTTTAAATTAAATATTATTTTATAAATGGGATCATGCCATGTGCTGACATATGGACAAAATGACATACTGTTAATTCCCCCATTTTTTGGTAATGTAATCCGTTATGGTAGAGTAAGTTTTATTTAATTAAATATGGCATTTCGATGACAAGGATCCATACGGCTGGCCTGATGTACTTTACATCGGACGGGTCGTTTCCATAAAAAATATGCATTTACATAAGAATAACAATTACTTGCAACAGCTCAATAGCAAAAATGTGACAGTGCAATTTTACTGCTGTATGTATTGCATGATTTCTTGGAACAACAGCAGCGTTCCATCAGGTAAGTCATATGCTTATTTCACACCTTAGTGGTATAAAAAAAGGAAACACATTTTTAACGTGATAACGTCTTATAAATCGCCGGCTGCACGCACGAAAAAGCATGATTCATTGTCACGTTTCGCCTGAGCCGACCGTGCAAGCGAGAATGCGGAACAAGTTTTCGGCTAGTGACGCATCTATCTCTCTTCCACTCCGTCGGCCGATGTTTTCTAATGACGTTATCATGTAAAATGATCGTCCGTAAAGCGACTTTATAGACAACCAATTCTTTTTATCCAATATTATTTATGTGCAAGTACATAGGCAAGTACATCGTACCAGTCGACTTGAATTTAATTACGCTCGTATGCACTAGAATGCGTTTCCCCTGCGCCGGCGCCAATGGAGAAACCAGACTCAGACGTACCTACATGGGATTGTTCTTGTCTGTTTCCTATTAAGGCGCCTTTACAATCACTGTTTTTGAGTTGGTTATTTTTTTTATAACTCCGACTCCGAGTACCAAACAAGTGTACGGCCTGCCTGATTTATAGCCTTTGCGATTAGAGTATAGACTCTTAGAGCGTAAGAGACTCTTTGCGTACCTCTACGTTTTCTCCATCAACCGTTTTAAATGAAGTAGTTTGCGGATTACGTTCCGATGTCATAGAAAACAATCATCATCAGGTCATTTTAGTCTCCACTACAGGAGCACGACCCTCTCTCGTCCGTCAGAGACAGGAGGATTTGGCCTACACTCCCCACGCTGGCCAGACGGGTTGGGGAGGCCTGATCGATGTTTTATAATGTATTTCCCTTAGTCGCCTTGTACGACATCCACGGGAAGAGACGGAGTGATTCTATTCTAGTCTGCCTGAAACCGCACGGCCAACAAACAAACATAGTTATAAAAAAATATACGTAACCGACTACTGAATCCGGCGGCAATAAACAATCCACAAATTTTCTCTTTAGTCTCCACTATGTACACGCGGCACTAAACCATTTTATAATTAACTTAACAAATTATATTAACTCTTTTACAGCTTAATTACAATGCAATAAATTTTATTTTTAATAAAAATACCTATCTCATTTATCAAACACTTCACCTAATGTATTTGTTGTTAAGTCGGTAACAAATGAGGCACATTATTATTAACTCTTTATTTTCCCGTGTTCCCGGGCGTGTATATTATATACAATGGACTGATACAACTATATTTACTTTATATAATGAATGATTCAGTCCTTTCTTAGGTACTTTTAGTGAAATCATTTTATATTCACACCTTTATAATAACATTACAAAAGTTTTAACAAATTGTAACTCTTTTAAACCATACATTTGGTTATTTAAATCAATGGTTTAAAAATCACATCATTTTGATATTTAAAAAATAATTAGAAAGTAGGTAAGAGATGTCGCTATGGGAAGCGGAGCGGGTGGGAAGTGAATGTAAAATTATCTAATAATATTTGAGAAATTTTTTTTTTTTTTTTAGAAAACAATACTGGTACGTAAAACGAACAGAATACCAAACCTACCAAATCTACCTAAGAGAGGTCGGAACAAAATGACAATATTTTATTGTCATTTGAGAAAGGGAGAACCGCGAGACGTTTAGACAATTTTGCAATTTATATTACTGGAATCCAATTGTGATGTTACACGCAGTTTTAGATCCTTGATACCGCTGAGACAGTCAGCCTGTGACCACGGCTGGTGCAAGCTGGCCGAAACGTCAGGCTTATTGCCTGACGTTTCGTAAAGGTATGTAAATACCCTTAATCATGATCGCGTTAATACCCTAATGGTGTTTATAGATATTAAAAATCCGTAGTGTACGGCAGTACTTCATAGCTATATATAGCGGCAGAGCTTCACTTGACTAGCCATTTGTTTGGGCTTTCAATGCCATACTTTTATTTGCCATATTACTGTTTAGGTATCACATTCCCAAGAGGGGAAGTCACATTCTAATAACTTTCGACTCCTACTAATTTCTTCTGCGCGCGCATTGGCGCGCAGTGTCCGACGGGACAGACAAAGGGTGGACGTGTCTGGACATTCGCCCTGATGAAGGTCTCCTTTTGAGATCGAAACTAGTCGGCGTAATGAGTGACCCGTTTAATTTATTTAATTAATTTAATTTCTTCTGATTAAATTCTTTGAGTTTCAAGGGAGCCTTAGTTTTACACCTGGAACTGCAGTGGACATTGTTTACTGCCTTGGTGGACGATGCTATTATAGGAGACACAGTGGTGACTCCACCAATGTTATATTTGGCAACTTTGTCCAGACTGGGGGAAGGCGGCTCATTTCCTTAGACCTTCCTTTTTCCCTTTTCAATTCCTTTTACATTTTTTGTCATTTTTCTTCATACAAGAGTGTGAGCTGGACATTTTAGTAGTTGGAGAGTATAAGCTAGCACGAGATTTCCTAAAAAACCGGTGCATTTGGTGCTATGCCTCTATAGTTTATCGGCATCAACCCATAATCATCCCACTGTTGGGATACGGGTCTCCCCTCAATCAAAGGGGTTTAGAGCATATTACGCTGCTCAACTGCGGGTTGGCGGAGGCCAGTGTTTTCAAGCCGCCCAAAGGCCACTGACATGGCTTAAAAACTGTTATCTATTGACAACAGCTGTGACCGACGGCTTAACGTGCCCTCCGAAGCACGGAGGAGCTCGAGATAAATAAACCCATCCATAGACAGGCTACGGTCGACGTTGCCTAACTTGCGTGATCGATTAGACTGACACGCGCAACAAAGCGTATAGTCTATCTACAGTTTATCACATTTCTTTATTTATTTCCTTTATTACTGTTAATCAAATTGCACCTTTACTACTAGAACTCGAATAATCCGGACGTACCAAGACCTAACTGACAAGATAAATGGCAGAGAAAATGACGTTTAACATCTTCATGTATTCTGCGGACCTGCTTTGCTATAACTGCATCACTCTTGTTAAATAAGGGTAACGCCATATAATGCGGAGTTTACGTTGCTGATCTACCGCGACAATTGAACGCACGCCTTACGTTAATTCACTTTGATGCATCATCATCATCATCATCTCAGCCATTGAAAGTCCACTGCTGGACATAGGCCTCCCCTCTAGATCTCCAATTAGACCGGTTGGAAGCGGCTTGCATCCGGCGCGATCCCACAGTCTTAATGAGGTCTTTGATGCATGTATGTCCATAATTTTTATATCACATACCCGATTTGATAGAAAAAGTACAATAGATTTGACAAAGAAGCTTAAAATCTGCTTGATGAAAAGCGTCACGAGAAATGATAAAAGATGCCGCAAGAATACCGCAGCGCTTCTTCAAGAGCTGTTTTGTGACCGTACTCTCTCGCATCTAGCTTCTAGAGCAAATATATTTGACTTCAGGAAGATAGAATACCTCTCTAGGGGAGCTACTCCTAATTCTAATTTGTTATGTACCATCTCTCTTTTGCCAGAACTTAGTTGGCTAATTTGCTCCGTAAACCGTACGTAAACGTAGATAGCGTTGACTTTGGCTCTAAAATGATGAAAGAAAGAAAACAACATATTTTATTGATCACATTACTATTAGATATATTATAAAACAGCACAAAATTATTCGATAATATTTCTTTTTTTTGCCTCTGTGCTGCCAATATGGTTCCAGCTCAGCTTAGCTGAGGCTTAGCCACAGCGCTGGTATCCTATTGAAACCACGGTGACTTCACCGAATCACTTCACTCATCAAAACAAATGAAATTGAGAATTAAAATAACCATATTGAATGTGAACTACGATATTGAACTATTGATGTCCAAAATATAATTAATCACATTTAATGACATCAATTTGCCGTGTGGTATCCGGCAGACATGAATAGAATCACTCCGTCTCTTCCCGTGGATGTCGTACAATTCGACTAAGGGAAATACATTATAAAACATCCATCAGGCCTCCCCAGCCCGTCTGGCCAGCGTGGGGAGTGTAGGCCAAATCCTCCTTCAGTCTGGGACGAACGAGAGAGGGTTGTGCTCCTGTAGTGGAGACTGATGACCTGATGATGATGATGATGAATGACATCAATAGTTCACCATCGTAGTCGCATCAAAACAATGCGCAAAAGATAGGTAATTTTCCAGCCATCACCGTGCACTAATCTATTTATCCATCAGCGATATATCGATAATCCAGATACATTCGGTTGACAGTCCGCATCGCGGAAACACATTCAGCATATTTAAAACTAAAATATTTTTTAGTCTAAATTTACTGTCATAGGCTTCCAGACATATGTGTATATGGAACTTATGAAATTCAAAATGTTTGCTTTTAGAATTTGCGAGAAAAATGTTGACAGCAGCTCCGACCAATCTCGAAATCATTTATTTATTTATTTAAATACATAATTACATCGTCATTACAGGATATAACCCAATGCCTATATTGACGAGCTCAGTGGTCGAATGGCTAACAATGGCCACTTTGACTCCGAGGTCGTGAGTTCGCTTCCCACACAAGACAAACATTTGTGTGCATGAACATGACTGTCTGTTTGTGTTGGTCTGGGTGTTTTCTATGTATGTATCCGCCGTGTGGTTTCCGTTAAAAAAAATACGTTAAAAAACATCGATCAGGCCTCCCCAACCCGTCTGGCCAACGTGGGGAGTGTTGGCCAAATCCTCCTTCTGTCTGGGACGGACGAGAGAGGGTGCTCCTGTAGTGGAGACTAAAATGACCTGATGATGATGATGATGATGATAAAAAATATAAATATTCCTGGACAAATTACACACGGCCATCTAGTGCCAAATTAAGGGCCCAGATTGTCTAGGCGCGACGTCAATTTCGAGCGACCGCAGCGCTACTGTTTACTGAAACAACCGACGGGGCGGGTGAATGACCTAAAGACAGCGCGATTTTCAAAATGTTTTGCGACAAACGTTCCACGTTGAGTTATATTGTTATTGAAGTTGAATATTTACAGCATAACAAAAATATTGAATAATTGGAAATAAACGACGAGTCTAAAATATTCTAAGACTAGTTTTTCGTTATAAAATGATCCTAATTACTAGATTAATAAGAGTAGTTGAGACACTATTTTTATGTTTTTCTATTTATAATAAACAATCAAGAGCAGGTCCGGACTGACCTTTTTGTATTCTACTTACAAAAAATTCCAACTATGTATTTATTTGTAATTTTACTACCAAAGTTTATTCTTATTTCGTAAAATATTCATTCAACAAAATAATTGCAAATTCAGTAGGAAGTACGGTCGAAATAACATCGAGCTTTCCTCGCTAGTGTATATCTCTACGCAAGGAAATGTGCCTATTGCGTAAACTCAAATAGGGTGGTGGCACCAATTATCGGCCATGTCAACTTTTTTTCAACTTTGCTTGCTTGTAATTTTTGAGTTAATAACTTTTGCTACGATAGTATACGAAAGTATAAAAATGATTCATATAATTAAAAGTAAGTAAACAATAACAAATATGAGTCGCCATCTAAAAAGCGTGCTAGGGTTGTACAAAAATAAATGAAACACAAGTTTATAAATTATTTATTAATATACTAATTAAAAGTAAGTAAACAATAACAAAATATGAGTTCAAAATTCTAATGTTTTTTCATTTTAACGATTACTGATCAAATTCTGATTTCTGCTAATTTGATGACAAAATCAATTGCTATTGCAAAACCTATCAGAATGAAAATGTTACCAGCTGCCCGATTCACGTAATAAAAACCGTAGTGTAGGGACTTAAAAATGTCACTTCGTTTTTTGCAAATTAAGCCCTTTTAACCGACATAAAAAAAGAAGAAGATACTCAATTCGCTGTATTTTTGAAACGATTTTGATGATTCTTTACACCAGGTAACTCTTCAAAATTGTATAGGAATTGTATAGTAATTGAACTATTGAAAGATTTATGACAATCCAAGACTAGATAAGTAAGTGCGTTTAAAACAGAAAACCGAAAGGCGATTTCTAAGTTAAAACGACTTTTGAACTGGCGTGTTTACGTGAATCGACCGGCTGGATAGTTAAGTTACCTTAGTCTCTTTCAAAATCATTAGGTGTTCTTCTCTTTCAAAACACGTAAAGCTCTTTCTTTCCTCTCTTTCATAGCCTCTATGATACTGGACGCGTCACGAATGGGCATGCTTCGTGACTGCCGAGGATCAACTAATTCTGGAAGTAGACAATCGTAATAAAACCTAACTAATTTCATCTCCATTTTCTCCTTCCAAAATTTGTCGTCCTTTTCTATAATATAAACTTTCATAGGTACAGTAGCACCAAACCAGATGCCAAGCATGCAAACGTTTCTTTTAGTAATATGTACCTGTCCCTGAATTTGGAAATACCAGTTATGATTTTTATTTATGACATAACCCTTGGAAGCCTTGTCCTTAACCCAAAAGGTATGTTTGGCCATTGCTTCATCAAGAGTCATGCCAGCTAAAGAATGTGGGCACTTAATTTCAATTAAACCGTTTGCATAAATGCCATCTGGTGTATTACCAAGAAATTCATATTGATCGTCGACGAACAAACCGCAACGTTGTATACTAATATTCTCTTGAATTTCTAACTGTCTAATTGCGGTTTCTTCGTTTTCGATACCGTACCGTACAGCAGGCAAACTGGAGATATTACTACCATAAACGATTTTACCAACAAGAGCAGCACAACTTGTGCTCTCTCGTTTTTTACAAACTTCCCCGAATGATGATGAGGTTAGTAATTTTCTCCTTGTACTCATCCACTCAGCACTACTTCTTTGTAAATGGGTCGACCTTTCAAGCTCCTCTCTTTCAGCACAAGACAACTTTAAATCGGCTAAAAAAGCTGACTTGGCTTTCTCATATAATTCTGGACTCAGATCAGGTTTTTCGCAGTTTGGTTCATAGTGAGCGTCTTTCGATACAGTGTTGTGGCTTTTTTTCAATCTTAATTTAGGTTTAGCAATTAAACGGTTTCTACGATTACAATTTTCCACTTTCGCGATCAAAGGATTCGGACTACATTTAAATATGACTTCATGAGTTTTACTATGAATCGATCCCGTATTAAAAGACACAACAGCAGCTGCGCTCGGCCCGCATAAAAACCACGGGAAGAATAATTTACACGCTTACCCCCAACTAATTTGGCAATTACTCCGTTAAAACTTTCAACTATATTACTTGTGCAATTATGAATTAAACTTCTAGAATGATATGACAATCTTTTACTTAAAATTTCTACCGCGTCCATTAATCCGCATCCAACAATTGCTGGAAGTAATCCAACAAGTTCTATTCGACGAGTATCAGGTCTACAGAAATACTCCTTGCAATGTTGGTGATTACCAAATACGTGTTGTGGACCATTTAGGATATCTTCACTAAGATTTTTTATTTTTTCTTCGAGTGACTGATTTTGATCCGCCCAATATTTAATCGCGCATTTTACACCCGTTCTTAAACGCAAATACCTTTCTTTTAGGAATTTCCGCAATTCGCAAGGATACTTAGTGTCTTTCGACAGTTTCTCCAAGCTATTGCAGTAGTTTCGTAAAAGATGATTTTTGCATTCAATTTTCTCTACTATTAAATTATCGTACGGACGCGAATCTAATATTTTTTTATAAGTACTGGAATCGCCGTCTGCTACAAATTTATTATAAATTACACCGTGATCAACAATGGAACGTTTAAACCCCTCAACTATTATGGTCAATTCCATCCCGGTAGATGATCCTGAATAATTCTTGAAACAATGGTGTTCCGGGGGCTGACTGTTTTTCTTTGCGGCTCGTACACAGACTACGCAGTATTTATTGTTAACTCCAAAAAACAATACTTTATTAGTTTTAATGCCAATTATCGCAGCTGCGGATAAGGCGGAAAAATTCTTACCATAAGATCTCTTGCTCCAACAACCGTCAACAGCAACAGATATTAATGGTGTACCATTTTTATCAACACTACCTATAGACACTGCGTACTCTGCTTCTTCCTTGACAGCTTCTGCCATGGAATGTGCTGCTGTCTTTTCCCACCAATCGCAAACCGTATTATTAATTTCATTGTATAATGAAGGTGACATGATTGGTAGGGCTACTGCGGCAGTTAATGTTTTTAACTGAGAGTAGCTCCCACCAGACGATATGATACCAGATACAATTTGATGATTCACTTCCATGCTATCTTATTTCTTTTCAACCAAACACACAGTAAATTTCATACTACACATACTACATTTCATGATGAGTTTTGAGTCCAGATCAACTTTTACTTCACCTATTATACTGAGGTAACTTAACTTACAATCCATTGGACCGTGGTCCCCTATGGCCTGAAGAGCTTAAAAAAAAAAGAAATATCTATTACTCTACGCCCAACTTCAACTTCATCCACCTTTCCCTCTTGACTGTTTTCAATAACTAGTTCCTGTAAAGAAAGATAATGGCTTTATTTTTTTAATAAAAAATAATTAAAAAAGAATGGGCCAAATTTCTTCAAACATAGCTAAGAACTCCCTTAGAATACATCTTTGAAACACATAACACTAGATCAAAATCTTGAACGTTTTATATAAATAAACGTAATAAAAACTGGTTGTTTGTAAAGTTGGTTTAGGACAATAATTTTATGGGATAACGTCAGGATCTAGTGAACAAAAAAAGCTGTTGTTTCATTTTTAACCTTATTAATATTCCTGTTAACATAAAAAATAGCTAAACATGTTGTTTAGCGTTTTCATGCATTTTCCTAATGTCGGCCGGGTGGCCGATATTGGGATTTATCAATAAATAAAGATCCCTAACCTCGACCCTGCGATTATTTCATAAAAAAGACAAGTAAAAGTAAAAACGTGTGTTTTTCTTGAATAAAAAACAATATAAAATACCATAGGTATGTTTAATTCCATTGAAATACTAACTAACTCAATGCGTTCGCAACCGGTATTTGACTCGCCACTGCCACTAAACGACACAAGTCGGTACCGGCGCGTGCTCTATTGCCAACTGAACGTTCAAATATTGAAGCACCCGCACCAAAATATGGATTATTCGTATATAGAGTCGCTTTTTGAATAAAAACTATTATAATTTTAGGGTTATTTTAATAGTTAGGGTAAGTGCTCCAGTGAATTAACACCCACCAGTGAATGAACAAAACACACATTTTTCAATATAATAAGAAATCTAAGCCTTTCTACTCAAGCCAGTATTTTTTTTCTCAATCGAAACATTATATTACGTCAACTACAGGTCACAGGCAAACAGGTGTTTGCCTGTGACCTGTAGTTTCAAAACCTAAAATGAAAGTATTCTGTCGTATTTTTGATTGTATGGAGCAGAATTTAGGGCATTGCTGAGACTTCGTGTTTTGATATTCACTTTGTAGACACTATAAGTGTGATAGTGTTAACAAAATTTGGTAGTAGGATGTAAAAAGGACTGTTTTATCTTACAAAAAGCAGATTGCAAAAATTTTAATTATCATAAATAAATTATAGGGGTGTACGATAATTGGATCACGAAATTGAAGAAAATCTAGTCAATGAACACACGGTTCATTCATAGGAATTGACTTATTTTATAGTTTTAAGCATTTGGCATCTTAGCCTTAATGCAATTGGCTAATTTTTTGTACACAACTTTTATAAACGGTTGTCAATTTTTTGACCAATATTCGAACGAGGTGTTCTTTTATTATTACCAGTTTATCCTCCATACCTAGCCTGATATCTTCAGTAACTTTTAGAAGTGCAGTAATAGTACTGTGCCCAGGACGAAAACCAGACGGAGTGAACTGATTAAATAAAATAAATAAAGATCTCCACATAGAAGTGCCTTTCAGCTAAAACGACCATGGAAAGACAGCAAAATGCAAGCTAAAAAGAAATTAATAAATAATGATGACATATAGAACCAATCTTCTATTATAGAAATATAATAGTTTAGAAGAGAAAGGAGAATCTAACATAGAAGTGATGAATAACAATATTAAATATTTTATAATAATAATCCAGTATTAATATTATGTTTTAAGCATTTGGCATCTTAGCCTTACGGTCTGCCCGAGGGGCTATGCGAATGGGTTGCTAGCTTCTTGTCCAGCAGAAGCATTAGAGCCGTTGTAGATGGCAGTTGCTCCGATAGCATGGACATCAATACTGGCGTCCCGCAGGGTTCTGTATTGTCCCCGACGCTGTTTCTGCTGCATGTTAATGATATGTTGTATAATGACAGCATTCATTGTTATGCGGACGACAGCACCGGGGACACTTATTACACGGGCCGCGCAAATATCCCTCGTTCTTTGGTGGAGGAGAGCCGCGAACAACTTGTGTCGCAAATTGAGAGCACACTAAGTAGAGTGTCCGACTGGGGGCGACATAACTTAGTGCGATTTAACCCCTCTAAGACACAAGTCTGCGCGTTCACCGCTAAGAAAACCCCATTTGCTGTGGCTCCACACTTCGAAAACACACCCCTCACCATCGCCAATAGTATTGGTATTCTAGGAGTTGACATCTCCAGCGACGTCCAGTTTCGATGTCATCTGGAGGGGAAGGTCAAGCTGGCATCGAAGAAACTAGGTGTGCTCAACAGGGCGAAACATTACTTCAACCCGCGGCAAAGACTTATACAAAGCTCAAGTTCGGCCGCATATGGAGTACTGTTGCCATCTATGGGCGGGAGCGCCTAGATACCAGCTTGCACCCTGTGACTCGATTCAAAGGCGTGCTGTGAGGATTGTTGACGATCCCAAACTGACAGACGGTTTAGAACCTTTAAGTCTGAGAAGAGATTTTGCGTCCCTTTGTGTGTTCTACCGTTTGTACAATGGGGTGTGTTCAGAGGAGTTGTTTGACATGATGCCCAAGGCTTCCTTCTACAGTCGCACCGCTCGCCATCGACAGGGAATTCATCCTCACACTTTAGAACCGAAATGGTCACGTACTGTGCGGTTCCAGAGAAGTTTTCTTCCACGTACTATCAAGCTGTGGAATGAATTGCCTGTTGAGGTTTTCCCAGGAGACTACAGCATGGGGTTCTTCAAAAAGGGCTTGAAGAGGTTTTTACAGGGTCGGCAACGCGCATGTGATGCCTCCGGTGTTACAGGCGTCCATAGGCTGCGGTAACTGCTTTCCATCAGGCGGACCGTATGCTTGTTTGCCACCTTAGTGGTATAAAAAAAAAATGTTAGATAGTTCTCTTTAGGTTATAAAATATCAAGTAACACGCAATTATAATAGTAATCATATCGTCTATTTAATATAATAAAAAAATATATATATTTACAATAACAATTACCCGAAATAAACTCTTACATAATAATTTATATATAGAACTGATATATAAAAGTGGTAGTTCATTCAATGGGTTTCAAAAGGTTTATTCACTGGATTTTTTGTTCATTCTCTGGTGATTTGTGTGTTCAATGCTGATAGTTATTGAGATAACCTGCATTTTATACAAATATACCCCATATTTGTATAAAATGCAGATTATCTCAATAACTATCAGCATTTTTGCTAAAATATGTATACTGTATCAATCATGAATAAATTGTGAACATAATAAAATAAAATATTTTTTGGTTAGGATCTCATAAGTAGCTGGCTGTAATTTTCAAAGTTTGGAATGCCCTTAAGGGTTCATTCAATTGAGCACTTACCCTATATTCCATTTTCTCGCAAAGGCCGATATTAGGAGGAGGCCGATACTAGAAGACTTCACCCTACTGAGATTTTGTCTTCGTCCATCACTAACTAGGTATTTTTTTTTTTTTATACTACGTCGGGAAGCAGACAAGCATACGGCCCGCCTGATCTGAAGCGGTTACCGTAGCCATATTAACGCTCGCAACATAAAATATCGCTCGCGCGCCGCCACCCCCGCCACCCCCGCTCGCATCGCCATCGCAGCATCTCCTTCCTTTCTGGTGACCTCACTCACTCGCAGGAAGACAACAGCCCTCAAGGAAACCGTTATTTGGCTGCGGTATTCTGTGAGGTGGAGGTACATTCCCCAGTCGGGTAGCTTACAATTACGCTCCCTACCTCTCTTTTCGCCAGAGCTTCGTTTGTCAGTCAGCAGGGTGTACCGCATGCAGGTGAATTTGGCTTTGGTTTAAAGATCTTGATGAACCACTTACACCCCAAGGTAGTTTGTTTATTTATGTAATAAGTCTACAAGAATTACGTATAACCAAACCCCGGCCACTCCATACAAAAATGGCGCTTTTGCATGTAGTAACCAATTGACGTCTGTACACGTGCCTATGTTTGAGTGACGTTCTCTAGGGCTGACATTATACAATTATTAGTCGGACATGTAAGGGGGTGTAAGTGGTTCATCAACATCTTTGAACCAAAGTCAATCTTATCTGCACGGGGTACACCCTGCTGACTTACAGACGAGGCTCTGACGAAAAGAGAGGTAGGACATAGCGTATTTTTTAAGCAGCCCGACTGACGAAGTACCACCACCTCACAGAATACCGCAGTCAAATAACAATTTCCTTGAGGGTTGTTGTGTTCCTGCGAGTGAGTGAGGTCACCAGAGAGGATGGAGTTGCTGCGTTGGCAGCGGGGATGGCAGCGCGCGAGCGATATTTAATGTTGCGAGCGTTAACCGCTTAACTTTTTTTTCTTCACTACGCCCACCTGATGGGCGTAGTGAAGAAAAAAAAACGTGTGACACTCGGGGACTGCCGCGGTAAAGCTATTGCATAGGATTTTTTATCAACTAATGCTCGTTTGCTCGTTCATCCATCCATCCATCCATATCCATTCATCCATCCATACATCCATCCATCCATTCATCCACCCATCCACCCATCCATCCACCCATCCATCCATCCATCCATTCATCCACCCATCCACCCATCCATCCACCCATCCATCCATCCATCCATCCATCCATCCATCCATCCATCCATATATCCATCCATCCATTCATCCATCCACCCATCCACCCATCCATCCATCCATTCATCCATCCATCCACCCATCCATCCACCCATCCACCCATACATCCATCCATCAATCCATCTATCCATCCATCCATCCATCCATCCATCCATCCATCAATCCATCCATCCATCCATCAATCCATCCAACCATCCATCCATCCATCAATCCGTCCGTCCGTCCGTCCGTCCGTCCATCCATCCATCCATCCATCCATCCATGTTGAGACATCCATCCACTGCACAAATAACTCTCATCTTTTACATACTCGCATAATATTTTAAACTGAATGGAGAATAAAATACAAGCGACGTCAATTCGTACGTTGTGGCATTCCTTGCAAACGGTTCCAAATCGGTTCCATAGGGGAGGTGAGGTCGACTAGTGAGAGCGGCAGAGAGTGTCCATACTGTACGTTAGTACTATTACTTATACTGTGGTATAACAACTTACGTCTATAGTGTGTAGTCTAAGCATAGCAGTGTTGCTTGGAGTCTCGGCCTGAAGGTTTTCTTTATTTTCAATACTGGAAATATTATTCATCATTATTATCCACTTTATAATTATTTTGTAATTTTTGTACAACACCAGACCCTAGGCGCGTCGCGTCTCTTTGGCGGTAAGTATGTCGACAAAGCCGCGTGCCCGTGCTATTTCTGTTATGAAACATACCTACTTCCACAATCTGATATTTAGACAATAATGATGAACATGAAAACGAATACTAGGTAGAAATTGACTTTATTACTATATAATACAAACCAATATTTACATGCTATTGTATATGTCTGAATCAAGCGATCTAAATCATATGACATAGGTATTGTATTAGCTTTGTAATGTACCCTGTTCAAATGCAAATAAATTATATTATTATTACTACTTATACAGGATAAGCACACAAATAAAACTAGGATTTTTACATGACACTTTCACAGAAATCTCGTATTTTTTTTCTAGGTAGGTATTTAGGACAAGACGTAGTAAAGTAGGCAGATAAATAAATAAGTAGGAAGGAACTTACATGTTTTCCGAGATCTTTTGGCTTTCATATTTTTATAATGCGTACTAAACTTTCTTTTCCCTGGCAAATTCAAATTCAATCAGTCCTGCGAAAAAAACCCTCGATTACCGACTAGATACGTTTATGATATTGGCTATAGCATGTTGAAATCATGTTTCAAGCCTGAATTGATACATATTTTACAAGGTCCATAAAATAACCTACTCAACAAAGTATCTAATTCATTCTTTGTATTTTTTACGATTTATATACATTCATTATATTGGTAAATTAGTTATACTTACAGTTTTTCACAAAAAACACAAATTCACAACACGTAATTTTGCTGGAGCATCCGACGCGCGTGGTGTCTCCTTGACATATAAAAACACACTGGCGATTTAGTGGCGACGCTGAGTACTAATTCGTAATATCGGAATGTGCGTCATTTTTCATACATTTTTCTATGGAGAATTTACGTAAAACATATGTAGATTTTAGGGCTTTAAAAGAGGAAGTCTTTGTTTGTAAAGGTACAAAAAAAAGTATATGTTATATTTATTGGTTTCTTCAGTGTTCAAAAAGTGTTTCTTTTTATCAATTTGTGTTGATTTATTGGGTTAAATCTGAAAAATACGAAGGCATGTTTTTGCATTTTTTCTCAATTTTGTGCGTTTGTTGACCTTTATTATAAAACAACTATTAGATTTTAAGAGTTTAATATAATCATACCATAATTTTTGGTCTTTGATTGTAATATATACAAATTATCATTGATATCAATCATATCTAAATAGGTTAAATATGAAAAATCGTAACACTCTTTTCACAGTTTTCACGATCTGGCCCCTTAAGCAAAGATTGTACTTTGGTAACTAGATAACTGATTTAAAATAAATATAATAATATTTATTTTATATATACTTACATTTTTTTTGTACCTAAATACATACATATCATCCTGAACCTGATCGATGTTTTTTTATATTTATGTTTAATGCGTCAACTTACAAAGTGTAATACATTTTCACTATAATCGTTAAATAGGTACCTATAGAACGTACGGATGCTAATGTTAAGACTATGAAATTCATCGTCGTTTTCTGCGTGTATTATGACGTGGCCCTAAGAAAAGTAAATGCTTTAGTTGCGTTCAAGAATTAGGTCACTGTGATATTTCTCACTTGAATCAGCATTTAAGTACATATAATCACTTAGTACGATATCAAGGAGAGATCATTAACAACTTTTACAATGGGATAACAAACTTCTCATGCATGATTTTTTATACTCCGCAGGTTTGTAGTCATGCATATGGTCCCCCTGAAGTGAAGATAGGCGCAGATCCAGCCCTAAAAAAAGATATTGGTCACAGCCACCTCAAAACCCGTGTAGTGTATGTCTAATAGATATGTATTTATAGGTATAGCATTTAAGAATATATATAACATCGTCAATGTAACCTGAACGAATAATAAACCAAATGTAAACCTAACCTGACGTTTGCATCATCTCCCGCTTACCACCATTCATTACATGGCGACCCTTGCCACTTAGGCGGTCTGACGGTGTTCGGTGGAGCGACGCGCGTGTATATTGTGCATAATTTAATAATCGAACTGTGAGTCAAAAATGATTTATAAAAAAAAAAGTAAAGTTCAAAAACGCCGAGGTCTTCATATTGCAATAGATGTCATCGAGTATAAAGAACATTATGCAGTCTTGTTGCAAAATGTAATCTGGTCATTTTGGCTACCGAATCCGGAGGCTCGTATTTGAGTGTCATCACGAGGAGCCTCACCGCCACGAGCCAAGCGAGAAATGGTTTTGGAGAAATCTAACAAATAATTTAGTGCAAAAAGTGTAAAAAAAAAACCAGTGCTTAATCAGTGCTAGTATTAATTAAGTGCATTCGTTCGAGTGAAATGTGTGGTGAGAACTACTAATAAACACTAATAAATTAAAAGTATGCATTTTCTAGTGTTAATATTTTTTTAAAGATATATTTTTGTCTTGATTGTATGTCGTTATCATGTAGGTATATTTCATTTTATCTCTATGTTCATGCAATTTTCGATACAATAAAATCATATAATATAAGTAATAAATTAATAATGTAATTTTCTATATTGTAATTACATGTAAACTGAAAAATTACATAATATGACAGCCATAAATAACTTAATAATATATTAACCTATGATTGGAAAATTAAGAAATATTTTTATTTACATTTAAATGAAATTCTTGTAAACAAATTATAAGTAAATTATAACAAATAACAGGCAAAATAATATAGTATTAAAAATGATATGCAATTGGAAAAATGCCAATGTAAATTAGTACAAAAAATAAATAAATGACGAATGCGATTTGATTAATAAGGTGAAAAAAAAAATGGATTAAGAGTAGTTCATTAGCTTATACTAAAATCACACTTAAGTCTCTGTGGAAGGTATTATACTAAGAAACCTTCAATATGCCCACTTTCAATTTTAGAACCATAGTCTTGTTGCTACCGGTAAATTGTGATAGAAACGACAATATGCCTCATTATTATAATAGAATATTTATATAATTATGCTACATATAACAAAAAAATGTAGTTTAATAATGTTAATATTTTTATGGGAAAGATAAATTTAGAATTTCAATATGTCGATCATGAATTATGTTTATAATAATTATTATAAAGCTCAGATTAGAGACATGTGAAATAAAAAATAAAAAAAAAAGTCGAACATATGTATAAAAATATTATTAATACTAGTATACCATAATTAATTGTTTTAGTTTAGTTTTTTCTTTTTTTTTTTCAATAATATTTTTATAATCATAATCATAATCACATTTTATTTGCCAGATATTGTATGAACTTGTATGTATGAGAGGTCAGTGGAATGTACAAGTTGCCAAATATAGTGTTGTTAAAGATTCCGGAGCATCTCTCTCGGTATTGAAATAAGAAACGCTGATACAGTGGAACGTTCCAGTGCGAGTACATTACGTGCGGAATGCATCGCTATAAAAGGAACTGGGAACAAAGTACAAAGTAAACAAATGAATATGAATTTGATAACCTTGATTATACCTATATTATAAAATTCTTGCATTATGAATTATGCGCTAATGATTTTTTTTTTCTTTTGCGAGCATTAGTTTCAAAAAGTATAGAAACTCTAAAAAATCTTCGAGTTATATAGTATTATTACAAACAACCATATTTTGTCCAATGGTTCTATAATTCCACCGAGATGCAATTTCTTAATATACTTATAGTATTTTATAGTATGCGTGATTTTTTCGAAAGATGCGAAGAAGAAGAAGTTGGAAATATTTGAAAATTGAAAACTATGTAGATGTGAAAGTCATGAACGAAATGATTGTCTGTATTAATTTGTGTACAAAGAAAACGAATGGATAAAAGATGAATAAAAGGATTGTATAAGGTATTAGTGATAACCTGAGATTGTTATGGTTGCTACAAACAATTGGACTGATCACCCAAGAGTTGTAGGATCCTATAAAACTCCAAGGTTTGGATTGAATTTGTGTTTTATGAATGGCAATGACTTGTATAGAATAAAAGGTGACAGATATGTCAAGAATACATAAATTAATTCTCTTAAATCATTAATTACGTAACCTTCTTTCCGATCATGACGCGCACGAGATGCCTTCGTGAGGATGTTGGATTACTTTTGTAATGATATTAAAGTGTGTTTAATAAAATATTAAAAATAATGAAGAAAGAATAAAAGAGTTAACTCTATGAAATGATAAAATGTATAAGTAACACACGGAGCTGGAACAAACCATGCTCAATTATTTTAAATGATGCTAAGAGAATTTAGTGATGACTAGTTGATGGCGATAAGAAATGCGTAAGTGTATGAATTCCGAGAATGATAAATATAAATGTTATATTGTAGAGTTATTGAAGTTTGTCAATCAGATCTAAAAATAGAATGTAGAGGCATAGCAATGCTTGAACATGAGAATAGTAGTGTTTTGATTAAAATGTAATGATATTTTTATTGTATTAATTTGTACTCAATCTGCATAGATTTTTTTTTTGTAATTTTAATTTTTTACCTATGTAATGGTAATTTATAATCATAATTTTGTATACAAAAAAAAAAAATAAAAAAATATTTATCTGAAAATATATATTTTTTATTTTGCCCGGTGGGCGTGTAGTGTATGTCTAATAGATATGTATTTATAGGTATAGCATTTAAGAATATATATAACATCGTCAATGTAACCTGAACGAATAATAAACCAAATGTAAACCTAACCTGACGTTTGCATCATCTCCCGCTCACCACCATTCATTACACCCGAAATAGCTTTTTTTTTTTTTTTCAAAAAAAATTATTAAGGCGTACGAGGAGCTCGATGGCGTCGTTGCGCGTGTCAGTCTAATCGATCACGCAAGTTAAGCAACGTCGACCGTAGCCTATCCATGGATGGGTTTATTTATCTAGAGCTCCTCCGAGCTTCCGAGGGCACGTTAAGCCGTCGGTCCCGGCTGTTGTCATTAGATGACAGTCGTTAAGCCAAGTCAGTCAGTCAGCCTTTAGGAGGCTTGAAAATACTGGCCTCCGTCAACCCGCAGCTGAGCAGCGTGGTGGAGTATGCTCTAAACCCCCTTCGATTGTGGGGAGACACGTATCCCAGCAGTGGGATGATTATGGGTTGATGCCGAAGGCATAGGGTTTATTATCATCAGCCTATAGATCTCAATAGACCGTGAAAGTGTGACGTTACAAGCATGTTAGAGTTGTGGGCATGCCCACTGAGCCCACGACGATGGATCCGCCCTTGAGTGAAGACTGAAGAGATGATTCTCTGAAAGTAGTACAGATATGATGATGCTACTTACGAATATGTTACAAAGGCCATACGTGAATTACGTAGTACCACCAAGACCCATTTCATTTTCTCAAAGGTATGATCTTTGAGAATATGTGTACAAAGTAAAGAAGGACATATGATAGGTACATTTTATTTAAAAAAATAGGAAACGCGGGCCCGAGCCGAAAACGAGGGGAAGCTAGTATAATAAAAACGGGTTGCACTCCGGGAGTGAAGGCAGAAGTGATAACTATTACGTAGTACCACCAAGACCCACTTCAATTTTCTCAAAGGTATGATCTTTGAGAATATGTGTACAAAGTAAAGAAGGACATATGATAGGTACATTTTATTCAAAAAAATAGTAAACGCGGGCGAAGCCCGTGGGCCCGAGCCGAAAACGAGGGGAAGCTAGTATAATAAAAACGGGTTGCACTCCGGGAGTGAAGGCAGAAGTGATAACTTGAACATTAACGTTGTGCATTTTTTAATATTTTGGAATGGTTACGGAATAATTTCGCACGAATTGCTTTATTTATCAGGTATATTCATAGGTATATACAAGTACTATCGTGATAAAATACAATATTCATTTATTGTGCTATTGTACACAAACATGACATTTTATATCACATTAAAAATAAACAGCAGATGAATTAATTTCAAAGGATATACTTCCTCTACTACGCCGCGCCGGCAGTCTACTCTCCCTCCGTCTTATGAATTTTCGATCAGGTCACGTGTCCTGACGCGAGTTTAACATTGTTTTACCCATCCCAAAAAGTGCACAACGCCGCTAAAGAAGTTTTCACTTCAATAAAATTTATTGATATATAACTTAATATATTAAAACTTAAACTTAATAACACTTAGTGAAGTAATTGGTGTAGGTGGTACTATTCTGCATAATTTGAAACGTTTCGTAGACAGTTAATATTTATGAATTTGAGACGTTTCAATACTTGCGAAATATGAAGAAAATCCCATAACGCGAGCAGTTTCAGATTTAGGCGATGTCAAGCCATGGACGTCAAACCATTGCGCCATAAATCGACCCGCCGCTAATATTGACTCGGGCATAATTTATGGCAGCCATTCCGGATCGGTAATAAAGGGAAAATTTTCGTGGAAAAATATTTTGTAGCGTGTTTTTTTTTTAAGAAATAAGCATTTTGTATAGCGATCATTTTCTAGAGGTAATGTGAATTTGCGCCTTGTCGCCTTGTCGGTTAAGAAAAGAGGTTTTGGCGAAAGAGACATGGAGACTTTTGTGCTGTTACCCGTAGATTCAGTAACCATTATTTTATGAAAACTTTTTTTTCTTTGGGAATGTGATGTTTTTCCGGGATAAACTAGCCTGTGCTATTCAGCAGAAGGGCAATTCTCGTATTTAAAATGTAGTCAAAATTCAGTTCCAATCCAGTGTCGAGCTCACAGATGTCAAATTTGGTATTCTCGTAGTACAATATCAAATTTCAAAGTTTAATTAAATTAGGACTATATCAAAATAATTGCTGTCAATAAGATTTAATAATAATTAAGGAATGAAATCAAGTAGGTATATAAATTTTACTCAATTCACAATTCAATCTCGATTCGCACTTCGAACTTTCATTCTACGATCATAAAATAATTACGAGAATTGATCTTAAACTATCACCGTAAAAAATCATGTCAATCTCTTGGTCTCTTTCGATGTGAAAAATGGACAACAAACAAACACATTTTCCCATTTATACAGTATATCATATTCTGTGAATTTCTCATTCATATCAGATATTTATTTTCACAATGTTTTTTTATATAGTATAAAAAAACATTGTGAAAATAAATATCGGGTAGTAAACAAGCATATAGCTCCCATGATGTGAAGCGGTTAGCTATGCAAACGCTTGCAACATGAAGTATCGCACGTGCCGTACCTCCTCTACCAATATAGCAACTCGCATGAACACGAAAGCCCTCAAAGAAATTGGTATTTCACTTCGATATTCTGAGAGGTGGAGATATTTGATATTACATATTAAATTTTTTTTAAACCAAATATCAGCTATCTCCATTTTGATGTATAACCTAAGGGGCTCATCACCATTCTAAGGGTTATAGCTAACCTCGCCAGCATCTGGTGAAACGTAATAAACAAAAGGCTATGGCTAAATGAGAAGGAGGATGTTAAGCCCGACTGGCCTCCACCACAGAAGACCGCGAGAAGAAATAAAAATACCCAAAGGTGAGTGTCGTTGTGTTAATGCGAGTGAATTAGGCCACCAGACGAGAGGAGATGCTGCGTTAAGAACGGGGATGTTAGCAATCGACCAACACTCGGTTACTCGTATAACCAACGTCTATAGGCTACGGTAACTGCTTTACATAGGGCTGTACGTTTGACACTTGGTGTAGTATAAAAAAGCATACAAAAAATATTTTTTTAACTTTAACTCGATTTAAAGAACTTGGTCGCTTCGTTCGGACAATGAGTTATTTATTTTATACTATTCATATCTTCAATCATAATTAATTTAAATTATGACTTTAACAATAATCAAATGAGTATAATTATATGCGTGTGTGTCAAAGACATGATAGTGTGTGTAAAGTTTTTTTTATCAAATTCTTCAATCAAATCAAATCATTTTTTGGGGTTCCGTAGTAAATAACCTTATAGTTGCGCCATGTCCGTCTGTCCGTCCGTCCGCGGCCTAGTTCAGAGACGCTTGATACTAGAAAGCTGTAGTTTGGCATGTAGACACAATATTAACTATGCTGACAAAGTGGGAGAATAAAAAATTCATCCCCATTTTACGTGTAGGGGACACGTAAAATGGGGATGAATTTTTTTTTCTGCATCTACCCCATGGCGTGGGGTGTCGTTGGATAGGCCTTTTAGAAACATTGGGAGCCTGGGAAGATCATTTTTCGATATAGTAATCTGTTTGCGAATTATTTACATTTAACGTGCAAATTTTTGTTAGACGCCCCCCCCCCCCCCCCTGTATCAACGAAACTGTTATATTTAGAAATGTGAAAAAAATCATGGAAGTAGTCCATATAGTGAATTTAAAAGGAAAACTATCACAGATAAGTAGACTTTACAAGTTACTGAGTAATAGCCGACGAACATTAAATCACTAATAATTTTTTTATGTATAATTAAAAAAAAATTGCATTCTGCTCTCCTCTATATAAACCATACGGGTGCGAAAATTCATACTCATCCGTTCGCGCAATTTTTGTAAAAAGGTGTACTAAATTTTTACTTCACGTATATATAGATAATGAACCAAATTAAAACACCACCCGCTTATCAGCTGTACCCTAATTACGAGCATCATTGCATGCCCTCTAATGTACTGTACCTTGACCAAAATGTATTAACCCAGAAACCTCTGCTAAAACTGACCTCGATGCAAACAAATTTTTACGATACTAACTTCTGACCGTGACTTTTCCACATGTAAACACAGTACTGGCACGGTATACTTAAGAGTACGCAGTATGCTAGTACCAAAAACAGATGCGTCTCATGCTTGGGACACTTACGGGCCATTAAGCCTGCCATGGATACCTATACAAAATGAGACAAGTGATAGCCCAGAGTGCAGAACATGCAAAGGGTCTAACGAGACCATGAAATACTTGATAGGAATGTCAATGTGACGCCCCAGTCGGCAAACGAATGGAAATCCTAGGAAAGGCATACCCGGACCCCGACCCCCTACCGGCTAAGCTGAAGCCGATTCCCATTGGATGTTTTGATAGCGAAAATAAAATTTCAACTGAGATTTATGTTACTTACGTTTATTTTAGCTGATAGTAACACTGGAGCTCTACCGACTAACTATGGAACTCACTGCCTGTTGAAATCAGGAGAGCTCCATCCTTAAATTGTTTTAAATCAGCGCTGAGAAGGTTCTTTGCCGAATCTTGATTTGAGGACGATATTATTTTATTAATTTGCACAATGTTTATTATATTCTTCTCCTATAATATTCTATTATTTATAATATTCTATTGTTTATTATTATGTATCATGTACATATGTGTTTTTAAGTGTTTGGTACTCCACTTGCCTATTCAAGAAATCCTCTCAGATACTCTAAGGTTGACTGGAAGAGATCCCTGTGAGGGATAAGTCCGCCTTTGTACTTTTCCTTTAAATTACTGTGTTGTAAATTTATTTTATGTACAATAAAGATATTACAAACAAACAAACAAACAGACTAACTTGAAGATGTTTGCAATAACTTAAACATTTTTTTTTTTTTTTTTTTTTTTTTTCCTTTTTTGTGAATCTGCAATCGGCTCTACGTAGCCATAATCAGATTGGATCCACGATTCTGGAGTTGTAGGTGACATTTCAGTAAATGTCACCATCTATGTAAGTAGACTATTTATCTATAATCTCTGGTCCAGGTCCAATATTTGCCATCTTTTTAGGCGTTTTACATCTTTTGTGTTTAACAGGCCTCTTGCTAGTTCATTGTCGTGTTTGTTTAATCTTTCCTTGTATCGTCTACTGCTGTGGTTGGCTTCTTCTTTTACTGTGGGCATCTGTAGATGTTCATGGATTTCTGAATTTTTAACAAACCAGTGTGCGTTGGAGATAGTCCTTAGCGCAATGTTCTGAGATCTTTGTAGGATCTCGACATTGGAGTTACTCGCAGAGCCCCAGAGCTCTATTCCGTAGGTCCAGATGGGCTTTATGATGGCTTTATAAACCAACAGCTTGTTACTGAGAGAAAGGGGGGACTGGCGTCCCAGAAGCCAATTCAGAGACTGAAACTGAAGGTTTGCTTCTTTTTTCTTTGCTTTAATATGATTACCCCAGGTCAGCCTTCTATCCAAATGCAGGCCAAGATATTTGACTTTGTTGGAGTTTGGCAACATCTTGCTGTCCATATAGACCGGTGGGCAATCTCCTTTTCGAAGTGTAAATGTTATCTGTGTTGATTTGCTTACACTGGGTTTAATTCTCCACTTCTCTAGCCAGGCGTCTACTTTGTGAAGGTGTGCTTGCAGTTTGTTTGAAGCGTAATGTGGGTCTTTACTGCTTGCAAGGCATGCTGTATCGTCTGCGTATGTTGCCGTTACAACGTCTTCTGTTTCAGGCAAGTCTGCCGTGTATATGGTGTACAGCACTGGACCAAGGACTGATCCCTGGGGTACTGAGGCATTAATATTGTACAGTTTTGAACAGTCTTCTCCAAACTTCACTTGAAATTTTCTTTCCTTTAAGTATGACTTCAGGATCATGAAGAAAGAATTTGGCAGGAGAGTCTTTATCTTGTACAACAAACCTTTGTGCCAGACTTTATCGAAGGCTTGTTGTATGTCAATGAATACAGCAGAGCAGTATTCTTTTTTTTCCAATGATTGCCTGATTTTGTGGACTACTCTGTGCACTTGTTCTACTGTTGAGTGTTTGTCTCGAAATCCAAATTGGTGGTCTGGTATAATCTTGTCCTCCTCAAGTACAGGTTTCAGTCGTTTTAATAACAGTTTTTCAAATACCTTGGATATTACAGGGAGAAGGCTTATGGGCCTATATGAGCAGGGATCTGTGGGTGGTTTCCCAGGTTTTGCAATCATGCATATTTGTGATATTTTCCACAATTTAGGGTAGTATTGTATTCTAAAAATTGCATTGAATAACATTGTAAGGAAAACTATAACTTTTTTCGGCAGCTTTTTGAGTACTTCACCTGTTATTAAGTCAAAACCAGGAGCTTTTTTGTTCTCCAAAGATTGTATGATTTGTGATGTTTCTCTAGGCGTAACTAATACTAATGGAGGGGATAGCTGTTGATCGCTGTTTATTATTTTGTCAACATCTTTCTCGAAGTCTTCCATAGGCGAATGGTTAGGAGTGAATACTTCACAGAGATGCTTTGCAAATAACTCAGCTTTCTCAGTTTCACTCTTGGCCCAGGAATCATTAGGAGATTTCCTTATTGGCGGGATGTGGTTCTGGGGTCTTTTAAAATTCTTAGTCATCTTCCAAAGGGAGTAGTTGTCTTTTTTGCTGGTCGAGAGATTAGATAATTTATGTTGAAATGTCATGTTTACGTTTTCTTTTATTAATCGTTTTAGTTCTCGTGAGAGTTTGTTGTATTCTGTTCTGTCTTTGTCAGATCTAGTCAAATGTAGTCGTCTTCTTTGTTTTCTTTTTTGTTGTAGCTTGTTCCGTATAACCAGTGGTATATTATTTTTTTCAGTACAGGCACTCAACGTCGGTGTCGACCGCCACGCGGCTATTTGTATTAGGTTTGTAATATAGAATGTTGCCTCATCTACATCTTCTTCTGTTTTAAGCTTTAGCTTTAATTCTACTTCGGTTTCTAGATATTCAGCAAAGGCACTCCAATCAGTTTTGTGATTATATAGCACTGGTTTTTGTACTCTTTGTATTGGTGAGATGCTGAATGTTGCTATAATGGGAGAATGATCCGAAACAGAGTCCAGTGATGACTCTACATGAAAGTAGACATCTGAGAGTCCCTTTGTAATGAAGAAGTCTACAAGATCTGGAATGCGGCCAGTGTCTGTTGGCCAATAGGTTGGTTCACCTGTGCTTAAAATCATCAAATTATGTTGACTAGCACTTTTTTTAAGTTCACGTCCTTTTGTGGTGGTCAGACGTGATCCCCAATAAGTGTTTTTACAGTTCCAGTCCCCGCCACTAATAAACTTGTTTCCCAGGGTTAAGAAGTAGCTGTTAAACATATCTTGTTTTGGATTGTGTTTTGGCGGGCAGTAGATAGCACTGACATTTATGTGACCCATGTTTACATTTACAGTTATGGTAATTGCTTGTAACCAGTCTTCCTGAAATTGACTATGTACATGATGTTTTATGTTACTTTTAATAACAACTGCAGATCCTCCATGCGATTTACCATCAGGGTGATTTGTGTTATATACACAATAGTTGTCAATCGCAACTTTTGTGTTGTTATTCAGATGAGTTTCCGATATCAAAGCAATGTCTACTTTATTCGTCTTGAGTAGTATTTCTAGCTCTTGTTTGTTTGGTGCTAGTCCATTGACATTCCAGGTGGCTATACGTAGAGAGAACATTACGGAAACTTGCTGATGAGTGTCACGATAAGATTCATCATTGTGCTTAGCTGTGTTATTAGTTGGTCAATTCTTTCTGTCTGTTTTGTCAAAAGTGTTTCTAACCTAAGTATATTATTTTCTTGTTGAAAATTGTCAATGTCACTCCTTTTGGAATATGTTCTCTGTGTCTCCTTGACAGCGGGGTATTTTGTACTAGGTCTTTGTGACTGTAAATAATCACTGTGTGTTGTCGTACATGGCGTCTGTGCATGAGTGTCATTATCTTCTTGGTCTATGAGTGTATTTCCAATTCTGCTTGTCGGTGTGATGGTTGTACTACTTCTGACCGCGTCACTGTATGATCCCAGTCCAAGGTTTTCTTTACGGGTATAATTACCCCCTGTTTTTTCAGTATTATTTGGTTTTCTTTTAGCGTCAAGTTCCTTTTTAGAGGAATTGTTGTCATTAATGCTTGTAGTAAAGCTGTTAATTTTACTGGCATTATTTTCTACATGTTGGGTAGTTCTTGATTTGAAATAGCCTACCGGTTTGCCTATTTTCTTTCTTGCGAGTATTTCTTTATAGACTACGCATCCTTTGTAACTTGCAGGATGACTCCCTGAGCATAGGGTGCACACTGCTGGTGTATTGTTATCTAGTGTGCACAGAGTAGTTTTGTGTGGCCCAGCACACTTTACACATCTAAATGGCCTCATGCAGTTATTTTTACAGTGCCCATATTGTTGGCATCTTGTGCATTGTACAATCGCTGTTTTTCGTTTTGGGTCTTCTATTAGTACTTTTTGATGGTAGATGAATTTTATGTCTTTAACAAGCTTGTTGTTTTCGTGAGGGGCTATATTGACAAAGAATGTATTTAATGGCTCTTTGGTCCCTGGTTTTCGGGCTGTGACTATTTCTCCGTGTACTTTGTTTCCAGTGTTCTCAATGGCTTCAATGATCATCTCCTTCGGTGTACTAAAGTGAAGATGTTTTATAACAATTCTCATGCATTTTTGGTCTTTACATGTAAATGTATGGCCTATTAGTCCTTTGGCTCTGATGTGCTCAATTAAGGTTTTGTACTTGTCAACTGTGCTAGAGGATATGATAAGCTGGTTTTTAGATACCACTTTAAAAGTATAGTCATTCTTATCTATTACTTCTTCTATTAATTCTGACAACTTCCCAAGATCATCCACACCATACAGAATAATAGGCGGTGGTTTATGAGTATTTTTTGGACGGTCATTGTCATTTACGTCAATATCTAGCATCGAGAAGCTGTTACTCGTTTTTACTTCTGGGGTAGTATTTTGTGTATTTTGTATGATCATACCTCTGTGCTGATTAATGATCTGGTCTCTTCCTTGCATTCTTTTAGCTTTATTGATTTTGGACAATGTTTTTTCATCAGGCGAACGGTTTCTTTTCTGGTTCGGTAATCGTTGCCATGGGGCATTTGGATTATGAGGACCTGTGCATGTATCACTGGTTACTTTTTCTTTAGTCAAATTCTCTCTACTTTTTTGTTTCAGTTCTCTGGGGTCACTAATAGACGCCGATCGTTGCCGGTTAAAGAAACTCGGGTGGAATACCTGTTGTGTCATAGTTTTTGTTGGTTTTTCCATAGGCAGCACTACTTTGCCCCCCCCAGAATACGTGGGGCAGCCTGAGCTGTGCTCAGGGAGGGATTCTCCAGCTTCGCTGGTACCCTCCTGGGGTAGATTCTCTTCGAGTCTTGCTTCCATTGGGATTGGTTATTTTTATTTCAGGGTTTTCTTCCCCTAGCCAGATTGTTCGGTTATAGCGCCGAAGGCTCGCTGTTGCACTTCATATTTAGCTGTTATGATCTACATATAACTTAAACATAAGACCTATTTTTCAAAACAAAATTTTCGCTAGTAATCGGCTTCAATTTCGGCGGTAGCGCCCCTGGAGGTCTACAGGCTCTAGCCAATATAGCGGCATACTGAAGTACATGGAACATGTCTCCAGACAGGCAGGAGAGAGTGACTACAAGATTAGGGAGAGCACAAAAGATCCATGAGGGTCGACGTGTCGCCGGTGCTGCAACTGGACCCACTCTAAGATAAGATGCTAAGACCAAATCGTCGGTAGGTATTACCAATAAAGTTGTTACAGCACTTAACATCCTGTGAGAAAGAGAGGCGTCCATAAGCTACGGTAACTGCTTTATATCAGGCGGGCCGTATGCTTGTTTGTCGCTTAAGTGGTATAAAAAAAGGAGAGATAGTTCCAGAGATAGTCAATTTATTAGCTAGTTCACACACATATTACACGAGCTCCGAGTTTTATTATTATGTTATTTGCAAAAAAAAAAAAGGAAAGGGGAGTAAATTTAATAGTCGTTTGGAAGAACTGGAATAATCTAAAAAAAACTCAATTTACGCTAAATACAGTAATTCAATGTTTCGAATAAATAAACTATGCCTATTGTTTCATTATTGTTATGATGTATAATATAATCGTAATTGTCTAATATTGTAAAAATATAAAATAAAATGTATGTACCGATAGTTCCGATTAATTGAACTAGATGGCGCTGTTCTGTTTTTCCATCGCGCTATGGTTGTGTTTTTGTGTATAGTAGTATTGAATTACTTATTTTTATTAAACGTCTATGCGTTCCGGAGTTAAACGGTAGTTTGATTTCCTGGCTTAGTACACCCTTGGACAGGGTCCCTACGAGTCGGAGCGCTTTTTGAAGAAAAATAAAATCACTGGCTTGTCATTCATAGTATAAATATATAGTTCTACGAATTGTTGTGTGGTGACGCTGGCATCTATGTGGTGTATCGACGAGTTCGAGTAAACTAAACTTCCCTGGTTCGACGCAAGGTGGCGCTGGTAACTATAGTTGAAGATTGGATTTTAAAGTGAAGTGTTTATGTGCAAGACAAACTGTAAGCAAACCCCGGCCACTCCATACAAAAATGGCGCTTTTGCATGTAGTAACCAAATGACGTCTGTACACGTGCCTATGTTTGAGTGACGTTCTCTAGGGCTGACATTATTCAATTATTAGTCGGACATGTAAGGGGGTGTAAGTGGTTCATCAACATCTTTGAACCAAAGTCAATCTTACCTGCACGGGGTACACCCTGCTGACTGACAGACGAGGCTCTGACGAAAAGAGAGGTAGGACATAGCGTATTTTTTAAACAACCCGACTGACAAAGTACCACCATGTCACAGAATACCGCAGTCAAATAACAATTTCCTTGAGGGTTGTTGTGTTCCTGCGAGTGAGTGAGGTCACCAGAGACGATGGAGTTGCTGCGTTGGCAGCGAGGATGGCAGCGCGCGAGCGATATTTAATTTTGCGACCGTTAATATGGTTACGGTAACCGCTTCACATCAGGTGGACGTAGTGAAGAAAAAAAAACATAGTAAACACACTACACTGACTTCAGCCCATATTTATAAAACGCCTTGTATAATTGCCATTGCTAACATACCCAAAATTTTATATTTTCTAATCACCACTAAATCAAACGTTCGCCTTCCGAACACCGGTTCTGAATTTCATTCTTACTAATTGTAGCTTTTTACTATTCATATAAATGCATGCGCAATGATTTGATTCATTTTCATATTCACATGGAACATACGTAATTTAAAACTAATACCACACATGAGATCACGCACAATAAACATTGAAATGTACTCGTAAATAAGAAAATTGTAAACAATAAACCACCATAACTCAAGTGACAGCAGTGTCACTTTCGCGTCTGCGCACTCACTTGCTCTTTGAGACATATAATGCTATCCTTTTCTCATCTCGTATTAATTGTATCTTGTATCCTACTTTGACAGACATGAATTAGTTATGATGAAACTATGGCTGCCGCATGCTTTTTAGGTAATTTATAAAAAAATCTGTACTTTATTTCATCCAAAGGGATCGAATAAATTTCTTTTTTTGATTTTCCATGTGTTGAGATATACATCCACTGCACAAGTAACTTCCATCATTTAAACTGAATGGAGAATAAAATACGAGCGACGTCAATTTGTAGGACGTTGCATCCATTGCGAACGGTTCCAAATCGGTTCCATAGGGGAGGTGAGGTCGACTAGTGAGAGCGGCAGAGAGTGTCCATACTGTACGTTAGTACTATTACTTATACTGTGCTGTAAGTACAATTTGTTTAATAAATCAGTGTAGTGAAAAAAGACTTAGAAAAATTAAAGTAAAATTTGGACTTGTAAAATTTTAAAAATTAAATTTAGGACTTAGAATAATTTGGTAAAAAACGACGTGACCCCAAATCTATGCCCGATTTCATAACGAGGAACAGTGACTTTAAACACTTAGAAAAAATTCAGTAAATTTGGACTTAGAAAAATTTCGAAGATTTTATTAACCAAACACTTTTAAAATGGAAGGCGATTTAAGAGTACTAGAAGAATTAAATAATCAAATTGAAAAAGGAAGGAGTAATTTTAAGAAATCCCCTAAGGAAAGAATCACGGAATCTTACATATTAGCTCGATTGGAAGGTTTAGAAGAAACAATTAATAAATTCACAAAGAGACACGAAAATTTTATATCAAAGTATGATCCCATAAATTTAGATAAGACTGTTTACATGCAAAAGGATATATTTAATGCGGCATATGAGACGTACCTGGTCTACAAAGGAGAGTTGAAAGCTACTCTTATGGAATTGAAACCATCGCAGCAAAGCAGGTCATTGGGATCGCAGGAAGGGACCAAGGAGTCCATCGTTCGTTTACCGAAGATATCAATACCTGTTTTTAATGGTCACTATACAGAGTGGTCCTCATTTAAAGATCTCTTCTGTTCACTAGTTCATAATAACTTTACACTTGATGACGTTCAGCGATTACACTATTTAAGAACGCAATTAAAAGGCGAAGCTGAACAACTTATTAAACATATTCCAATTACACAATCCAATTATAAAAAATGTTGGGATATGTTACAAAACAGATACGATAACAAAAGATTTATGTCTAACTGTATTTTGAAACGTTTGTTTAGTCAACGCACAATGCATTCTGAATCAGCTCAATTGTTAAAAGATTTATTAGATACTACTTCAGATTGTATTCATGAATTGTCAAATTTAGGTGTTAAGGTAGACATGGGACATAATCATAATATATATTATTAGTCAGAAGTTGGACACTGAAACCCGTAAACAATGGGAACTACACATTACTAATTCCTGTGTAGAGTTGCCATCATTTTTAAATTTTAAAGAATTTTTAGAGTCTCGTTATCGCGCGTTAGAGTTTATTGAGCCTCCAAAGAGTAAACCTAAACCTAATCCTAATCATACACACACAAAAGTCTTGCACACCACTTCAAACGTCACATGTCCTCATTGCAGCGAGAACCATAAATTGTATGCTTGTAGTAAGTTTGCCAAAGAAGGAATAGCCAGTCGTCAGGATATTGTCAGATCTCTTCGGCTTTGTTTTAATTGCCTTGGTAGCGGTCACTCAAGTAAGATATGTAGAGTGCCTACTAAGTGCCGGATCTGCAATAGGAAACATCACACACTTATTCACGGACAAGCCAACTCACTGGCCGCGGTCGCAGTTGCTAGTGAGGAGCCAGGATTCGAACAAGACCTACCGGAATCGTCTGTTGAGACGAATGAGACCACAAATGTTATAATTGTCCAAGGGTGTACTAAGCCAGGAAATCAAACTACCGTTTAACTCCGGAACGCATAGACGTTTAATAAAAATAAGTAATTCAATACTACTATACACAAAAACACAACCATAGCGCGATGGAAAAACAGAACAGCGCCATCTAGTTCAATTAATCGGAACTATCGGTACATACATTTTATTTTATATTTTTACAATATTAGACATACCGCCCACCAAAGGACCGATGGTCCTTTCCGATATACAAGAAATCAAAACAATTGTAAAAAACATTAAATCTATTTAGCTCAATCTGGAAACAAATTATACAACACTATACTACTTTACTAATGGACATAACCTTTGTGTGGACTGTAACCTTTGGGCGCTGTTTTTACAAGACATTAAACTTAAGAACATTCTGTGTGGACTGTAAACACAGGTGCTATTTATCTATTATATGATAAACTTCTATAAAAAAAACAAAATATAAACTCAAAGTAAAACCAAAACGTTTTTCTAATAACATAACAAAATAATTCTAACAATTCAGTTGTCAGTATTCATAGGTAGGACACACAATTTAGAAATTGGACGCTGAATTAAAGCATTTTTACAACGTAGTGTTACAACTCGCGATATGTCATCCTTGCCAGGATGAGTATTTATAACACGACCATAAAGCCATCTAGTTGGAGGTAAATTATCCTCCCGTACTAATACTACGTCACCTATTTTCACTTCAGGAGAACGATTTTTCCATTTGTATCGTTGAAAGAAGTTGCTTAGATATTCCTGGGACCAACGCTTCCAGAAGCTTTGCATCATTCGCTGGGTCAACTGCCAACGACGTAAACTAGTTGCTTGCACAGGTAAGTAATTGTGATCAGGAGCATTCAACAATGGCTCGCCTATTAGGAAATGTCCCGGCGTCAGGGGTACCGGATCGTCTGGATCTGCACTACTCTGAGTTAGAGGACGTGAATTGAGACATGACTCAATTTGTGACAGGACTGTAACCAGCTCCTCGTACGTGAGGGTGGAGTCCCCAATGACTCTGCGAAGGTGATATTTGGTGCTTTTTATCCCTGCTTCCCATAATCCACCAAAGTTAGGAGCGTGAGGAGGGATAAAGTGCCATTCTGTCCCATTGTTAGCTAAGGAAGCCGCGACTTCATTAGGAAATGAAGAACGTTCACTCAACAACAAGGTCTTTAATTCCCTAGCGGCGCCGACAAAATTTGTGCCGTTGTCGCTCCAGAGATGTAGACAACGACCTCTACGGGCTATGAAACGTTTAAACGCCGCCAAAAAGCCTTCTGAAGTAAGATCCGACACTGCCTCTATGTGTACAGCTCGCGTGGCCATGCATATGAAAAGGCAAATATAACCTTTATAGGATTTATGCCCCCTTCCCTTGGCTGTCCTTAGATTAATGGGTCCGGCATAATCCACTCCTGAGTGAAGAAATGGTTTCATCTGAGGAGTTACTCGACACATTGGAGGTTGGCCCATTAATTGGGTTCTAACTTGAGCTGCATTGCGAACACAAGGTATACAATTATGAATATGAGATCTTACTAAGTTTTTCAATTTAGTGATCCAATATTTAGACCTAATATAGTTGCAGGTTAACTGTTGTCCGCCATGTAATGTTTTCTCGTGAGCATCGGCGACCAAAAGTTTTGCAAGATGTGACTCCCCCGCCACAATAATGGGGTGTTAACTGGCTTCAGGTAAGCTGGAATTTTCTAATCGACCACCAACTCTTAGTGTGCCTGTATCATCAAGATATGGATTCAATGTGGATATTTTGCTTTTGTTACTAACCTTTTTATTTTTCAGGAGACTAGAAATATCGTCGAGAAACCACCGACGCTGTTGCTGCAGAAGACAACACTCAAGCGACTGGAGGATTTCAACAGCTGTAAGGTAAGTACCATTTTTTATATTAGCTTTAGTTAAATCTTTTACAAGAATAAATCTTTTACAATATGCTATAACTCTTAATAGTTTCCTTAGACTAGAAAACTTTGCGCACAGATCTTCAAATTCTTGATAGTCTTCAACTCTGGTAGTGTAGGCTTTTATGGAACGACTCTCTAAATCAGTTTTAGTACAGATGGAGCGTGGTTTTATATCGATAGTGGAAATATCAATTACTGTAAGGGACATAACACAACTTTTCAAGAGAGCCAAAATACGTTTTTTTTTTCGTTCATCTCTCTGTATCTTTTTCTAGAGAGATCTAATTCCAATAGTTTCTATGGCAAAATATCTTAGATTTTTCCCTTCTTTCATGTTATAAACGTTAAAATTAAGAAAATATTATAGCTTCAAAGATAGCTTGACCCTTACATTAAAATTTTGAACTTGATTGTACCTTACATTACCCAAATTTTACAATGTGATACATTACATGCGATGTAAGGGGCATCCATCAATTGGAAATAGTATTAATATTACTGTAACTGGAAATTTTTATACTGAACCTTAATGTAAGTTGCCCTATTTAGCAAACAATGTTAATATTATTCCTTGTCTTTACCTGCTTTTATACTATTTTTTTTATTCAAAAATATTTCAAAACAACCAATAATTAGATTCTGAAAGATCATTGACATAAAAATATGTATATTCTAAAAATAAAGTTGATACTGTTGATTGTTGACACTTGGTGGCACATTATTATCATAATGTTATAATAAAGCACTTGTACTATTCCACGTTATTATATTTAATATTAAATATAATAACGTGGAATAGTACAAGTGCTTTATAATGTGCTTTATTATAACATTATGTATATTCTAAACGATCGTTGATATAAACATATTATATCAATGATCTTTTAGAACAAGCTAGAGCCGCGTTAATAAGTTATCTAGAAATTCTACAGTATATAATAGATTATACTGGATATTAAATTATTATTAAATAAAGCAATCATACATATCAAATCTTATATTTAGATATTTTCAAGTCAGCAATACCAAATATCAACAAAGAAATGACTACTTATGTTCTTAAAAAAAAAATTGTAGTAAACTTTAAAAAGTACTTCGGAACTTTAAAAAGTTACCTATCGATAGGTTTACTTATTACTCGTTTATACAAATATCAATATTATCCATCTTTGGATCTCTTGATCCCAGTCTTTCAACAGTAACTACAAAAATCAACTTGTTCTTTATATTATACTTATTCATAAATATTCTCACAAATGACCAACGTCTGTTAACAAACTAACTCAAAAAGTATGTAATTCAGACAGTGAAAAACAGTAATAATGACTTATTGTAATATGATATTATTATTATACTTACATAGTATCATATTATTATATATATTCCACAGTTTTTTTTTACTAAATAAAGTAAAGGTTAAATGTTATTTCAACCTGGTGCTAACTATTTAAAGTAAGGGACAGATTGGTTTACTAAAACGACTAAAACGTCCCATACATCATTTTTTTTTGAAGAATCATACAAAAATAACCAAATAATGTGTAAGGTAAGGGACATTTTTTTAGCAATATCAAAATTTCAAGTATACCATTAGATAGAGCAGAAGATTCTGAATCTAGTGGTATATATAACTCATTTTAGCTAAAATGTCCCTTACGTTAATTGATATTTCCACTATCGATATATTCTATTGTATTACTCCGAAGCCAAACTGGACCATTCTTCCACAACTTGTTGTTTAATAAATCGGACGGCGGTACACCGCGCGAAGCGCAGTCGGCTGGATTATCCTTAGACTGTACATACGACCACTGAGAAGAATCAAGCAAGGTAAGAATTTCGGACGTACGATTTGCTACGAATGTCTTCCATCGACTTGGATGATCATTCAACCAGGCCAAGACAATAGTCGAATCAGTCCAGGCGTGTACGTTTGACTTATTAACTTTTAATGTTTCAGCTACTTCAAGCAGCAGTTTCGTGACCAGAACCGCTCCGCACAACTCCAATCGGGGAATAGATATCTGCTTTATGGGTGAGACCTTGGTTTTGGCAGTTATCAGGTGAGTATGTACTATATCATCAACCGAAATGCAACGTAAGTATACGACAGCAGCAAACGCTGCATTAGATGCATCACTGAAGCCATGCAACTCAACCTGCAAATCGTTCTCAGTTCGTTGGACCCATCTAGGTATGTGAAAATTGGTAAGTTTACTTAATTCATTCCTATAACTTTCCCATTCCCTACAAAGCTCTGTGGGCAGTTCATCGTCCCAATCCAGACCACTGATCCAAAGTTTTTGAATAAAGATCTTTGCTGTTATATTACACGGGGCGATCCAGCCCAATGGATCATACAATCGACAGATCTCAGCAATAATTCCGCGTTTTGCAGTAGGTACAGGCGAATCTGAAGAGAATTTTACATTATAGTCAAACTCATCTCTCCGGCGATTCCAAGCAATGCCAACCACCTTGGTGACATCGTCTTCTTTAAATTCCCTGTCCACCTCCATGTCCTTTCCTTCCAGCAATCCTATCCTGTTGCTTGCCCATTTCTGTAGTTTAAAACCACCCTTCATTAACAATTCGTTCATCTCCTGGTACAACCTCAGTGCTTCACCTTCCGATTGGGCCCCGGTGAGAAGGTCATCCATGTAGAAGTCAGACAAAACTCTACTTGCCGCAAGCGGGTAATTATTACCTTCATCTAATGCAACTTGTTGCATTGCCTTAACCGCTAAATATGGGGCACAGGAAGTACCAAAAGTAACCGTCAATAGTCGATAATCGCGTATTTTATCATTTGGGTCTGGTCTCCATACAATGCGTTGGTAGTCTACGTGTTTTGCCGCAACCTTCACTTGACGATACATTTTAACAATATCGCCAATTAAGCAAACAGGGTACATGCGCCAACGCATCATTGTATGTCGTAGTTCGGGCTGTATAGTCGGTCCCACCATCAAAGTATCATTTAAAGATACACCGTTAGCTTTCTTTTCTGAGGCGTTGAAAACTACACGAGTTTTCGTGGTAGTTTTGTCAGCCCTAATTACGGCATGATGAGGCAACCACAATGATTCATTCGAATGTTCTGCGTGATCCGGAACTTTTTCCATGTGTTGTAATGTTAGATATTCTTCTATTACTTCCGAATAATCCCTTTTCAAATTTTCATTTTTCGCGAATCTCTTTTCTAAACCATATAATCTTTTTACCGCTACCGATCTTGTATCGCCATAATCACGCAAAACGTTCGGACGAAACGGCAATTCTACGACATAACGACCGCATTCATCTCTGCTAGTCGTTGCTTTAAAATGTTCTTCGCAAGCTTGTTCTTCGACAGTCATCACCTTTTTCGTTATGAGGCTAGGCTCAGACTCTATCTCCCAAAACTTCTTCAGCAATTCATTCTCTTCTAGCTTGACGTGTAGATTCACGATTACATTATGACAGGTAAGCTTGTTTTCATAGCCGCTCACCTGACCCGACAACACCCATCCAAGGTAAGTATCCTGCGCAATAATTTTACTGGTAGGGCTCTTAATCAACCCTTCTTTCAGGACATTACAATACACCTCAGAACCTAATAAAATATCAATTTTATTAGGTGAATTATATTGTGGATCAGCCAACGTGATGCAGCCTAATTCTGTCCACTCTGGCAGAATGAATTTCTTTTCAGGCAACACTGATGTCACCGTATTGAGCACATGGGCTTTCACCTGTAGCTTGAAATTAGGATCACAAAGTGACTGAATATTCACCATGACCATGTACTTAGAGGTCAAGTCACTTTGATTACCACCTAGACCCGAGATATAGGTTTTAGTTGCAATCTTCTTCAACCGCAACAACTGTACGGCTGCTTCAGATATAAACGATGCTTGAGACCCTTGGTCAAGCAGAGCCCTTAATATCTGAGGATAACCATTTGTAGACTCAGCCTTAATCAAGGCTGTGGCTAACAAGGTATGATTATGTACCTTCCCTGTCACAAAATGGTTCATGGTATTTGACGAGCTCGGTGGTCCAATGGCTAGCAATATACACTTTGACTCCGAGGTCGCGGGTTCGATCCCCGCACGAAACAATTTTTTATGTGCTTGACGTATCTGTTTATCTTGGTCTGGGTGTTTTCTATGTATTATATGTATCTATTTAGTAAAAAGAAATGTATTTAAGTATTATATCAGTTATCTAGTACCCATAGTACAAGCTTTGCTTTGTTTGGGACTAGATATCTACGAGTATGTGTAATTTGTCCAGGAATTTATTTATTTAGGCGGCTTAAAAACACTGGCCTCCGCCAACTCGCAGTTGAGCAGCGTGGAGTATGCTCTAAACCCCTTCAATTGATAGGAGACCCGTATCCCAGTAGTGATAATAATAAAATAGCTAATTGTTTCATTATATTAACTATCTAGCCAATTAAATTAACTTAGCATGACTCCAAACTAACAGATATGTCACAATAAAATTAACTAACGGTCAATGTCAGGGGGTAAGTGGACTCACCCCTACATAGTATGGGGGATGATCATGCGATGCGTGCTAGATAACACTAATAGATACATTTACTGCGTTTTAATCTTTGGGTACAAGGCTAGGTTACTGTGTCAGCCATATTTCTGCACATGACTTCACTCCTGTAAAGAGGATGGATATAAATATTAAAGAGACTGACCTCCCTTTGAGTGGTCTACGAATCCGTATTTGGTGAGGTGGAGGTACTTTCCTAGTCGGGCACGTACCCTATACCTAACTGCTAATGCACGTTATTTTTTTTTGACGCTAGACCCGCGCGGGAGCACCCCAAGCTGTGCTGGAGGGAGGCGGAAATCCTCTTCGACACCCCCTCAGCCTGGTTGCTACCAGACTGACCTTTAAAGGGGAATCAGGCTTTAACTGACTAAAAACAGCCTGCCTAACTACTTTTAGCCACGATGGCTTTAAAAGCGCAAACGGAACGATAGAAGAGAAAGAGTGGAGAAGGTGTGTAGTCTGCGACGATCTGGCGAGGGTCCCCGAGAGGACCCAACCTCGAGGCGGTATCCAGGTCGTCGCAGAGTACACATCGCGATCGAAAGTCGCCGCTATGTGCCAACCTTCCGGTTATATCACAGGATTGCGAGTCTCTCGTCTAGTAAACCGACCAGACGAGAGGACCTTTACCCGCATCGCTCTTGCCCTCAGTAAACCAACCGAGCACGCAAGCGGATTGGTAGCTGGTCTTATTCCCCTTTCGCCTGCATGCAGGCTAATCAGGTACTCTTAAATCATAGTCGGGCAGCTTATACAATACGCCTATAGCACACCCCGGTCACTCCATACAAATGTCACGTCGTTGACTACTATATAAACAAAGACGTCTGTGCAGAGCGTGAATGAGCGTGTGTGCGTGCGACGCCATACAAACTGTTCTAGATTTGTCTCAGAGGGGAGGTTCACGGGAGGGACACGGGAGAGCGGCAGGGAGTGGTCATACTGTACGTAATACTATTACTTATACTGTGCCTATAGTTAAGTTAGTTAAGGACGAGCTCGGTGGCGTAGCCATCAATGACGCGGCTTCGACACCAACGCTCGTGGGTTCGATTCCCACATAGGACAAACATTTGTGTGCATGAACATGTCTGTTTGTCTTGGTCTGGGTGTTTTCTATGTATCATAAGTATGTATTTACAAAAAAAAATGTAATTACGTATGTTTATCAGTTATCTAGTACCCATAACACAAGCTTCGCTTACTTTGGGGCTAGATGGCGCTAAAAAGATGCTGTGTTGGCAGCGGGGGTGGCAGCACGCGAGCGATTTTTTATGTTGCGAGCGTTAATATGGCTACGGTAACCGCTTCACATCAGGCGGGCCGCATGCTTGTCTTCCACCCGTCAAAGTATAAAAAAATCGTTGATCTTTGCCTTTGCCATTCAAATGTTATCCTTCTTTCCTTGTTCCTTTATAAAAGCTGTAATTCGTATTCCCTGCAGTACAGTAACATGTAATATGTAGATACATAATATTTGTAATCACCGTGTTGGAATCCATATCTGATGCGAACGGTCAAGAATGCTGTTTAGATATTCCGCTCGGCCCTGAGGCGCGCCGCGTGAATATTTTAGCATAATCTTTAGCTTAATCCCATTAGTATTTGTACTAAGACATGTAATGGAACTAGAAAAGGAGAAGTGGTGGTGATACTTCTTGACATTGAGCTGGACAGCACATTAAAGTGACGCCATGAAACGTTTAGTAATTCAGAGTAAGTGGAAGGTAAAGGGTTGCGTGGTCCGTCTCCAACCAGATGATCAGATTCAATAACGTCTGTCACGCAGTGCCTCATTACTGAATGTTCCTGAATCGCTATCAATCGGGAGAAATGGAGAGCCATCGTAAAGGGCAGCGGTCATTGTCGAGAAGAAAACTCTATAACCATCACCATTCAGTCATAAATGTACGACTAGGAAGGAGATGTGGACGACCCCTTACTTCACTTTTACAATGCTGGGATACAGGACTAGGTACTGCACCATAGGTAAAGATGGTGGAGCCACTAACAAACTAAAACATTTTTTGTTACTACAGCGGGTTGAAAAAAACATACAGCCCGCCTGATGTAAACGGATACCGTAGCCATATAAATACTTGCAATATGACGTACCGCTCGCGCGCTGCCACCCTCGCTGCGTTGGCAGCGGTTTTTTCTTCTTGGTGACATCACTCATTCGTAGGAAACCAACAACCTTCAAGGGATGTAAGTGTAAGTAAGTTCTGTTGGGGTGTAAGTGGTTCTACAACATCTTTATACCACAGCTTACAACTTCACCTGCACGCGGTGCATCCTACTGACTGACAAACGAAGCTCTTGCGAAAAGAGAGGTAGGGAGCGTAATGGTAAGCTACCCGACTGGGCAATGTACGTACCTCCACCTCACAGAATACCGCGGGAAAATAACAATTCCCTTGAGAGTTATCGTGTTTCTGCGAGTGAGTGAGGTAACCAGAAAGGAAGTAGATGCTGCGTTGGCAGCGGGGGTGGCGGCGCGTGAGCGATATTTTATGTTGCGTGCGTTAATATGGCTACGATAACCGCTGCACATCAGGCGGGCCGTGTGCTTGTCGGCCACCTGACGTAGTATAAAAACATAAAAATAAAAGGGAATCGTTATTTAGCTGCGTTATTCTGTGAAGTGGAGGTGCTTCCCCAGTCGAGCAACTTACGAATACCATGTACTCTACTTGTCTTTTATCAGAGCTTCTTTCGCTAGTTGCCATAGTGCGCTACGTACAGGCACAGTATAAGTATTAGTACTACGGGCACAGTATAAGTAATAGTACTACGTACAGTATGGCCTCTCCCTGCCGCTCTCTCGTGTCGACCTCACCTCCCCTCTGAGACAAATCTGGAACAGTTTGTATGGCGCCGCACGCACACACGCTCATTCACGCTCTGCACATACGTCATTGTTGATGTAGTAGTAAACGACGAGACATTTGTATGGAGTGTCCGGGGTATGGTACAGGTGAGATTGGATTCGAAAGATCATCGTGAACTACTTACACCGTGAATTAAAAGACTCCATGGTACGAAGATACCACTCTATGTTACTTCGCTAACATTTTATAAAATTCAACTATTTGATCCAATTTTCTGCCTCAAACAAAAGTTTCTAAACCTAAATCTACTATACAAAGCCCCTCTTTGTGAGCTACCAAACACAATTAAATGTTGGCACACAAAACAAATAATGTAGACGGAACTACTTCTTTTGACAGCTACTACCAACAACTTCATGATTATTGTGTTGATTTAGAGATCGTTAACTCGATCTATGTCGATATTAGGATAAATAAATATTGTCATATAAATATATAAATAAATATTGTCAGACAAATTACACAGCTCCATCTAGCCCCAAAGTAAGCGAAGCTTGTGTTATGGGTACTAGACAACTGATAAACGTGCGTATATATTTTTTTTATGTAAATACATACTTATGATACATAGAAAACACCCAGACTGACAAGACAAACAGACATGTTCATGCACCCAAATGTTTGTCCTATGTGGGAATCGAACCCACGAGCGTTAGTGTCGAAGCCGCGTCATTGACCGCTACGCCACCGAGCTCGTCAAAAGGATTCTTCTTCAATTCTTTGTGATATTTATCATTTTACTATAAATATTATTGCATGGTAATCTCTATACCATCATTTTGCAGTATCCTTTAGGTGCTACACGTCAAAAGTAGACTGGAAGAGATCCATTAAAGGGATAAATCCGCCCTGATATACATTGCACATAATGTATCCATTATTATTTCAGTACTGTATGACGTCTGACAATAAGATATATTTTAACCGACTCTAAAAAAGGAAGTTCTCAATTCTGCTGTATTTTTTTTAATGTTTGTTACTTAATTTCTCCGTGATTTATAAACTGATTTGAAAAAAAAAACTTTTTTTATTTGAAAGCATTTTGAAAGAGTATACTTCCAGATTGGTCCCATATTTTTTTCATCATCATCAGCCTGCATCTATAATACATACATAAATGTAGAGTAATGTTTGGAGATGGTTTTTATTTGTTAAAATTATTTAAAATACAAAATAATAAAAAAGAATACTGACTGCATTTCTCTAATCAAGTCTTCGTTCATGCCAATCCACATATAAAAGAGTATAAAGTATGTATAATGTATATGTTACAGTTAAAACCCGTTTGTCATTAGAACGCGTTTTCCCTAGTTCAAACTAGTTTTTACTAAACGCCGTTGTTAAAACTAGAAATAACTGGTAAAAACTAGAATTTAACAGTGGTGTACTTGATTTTCAGATAAAACTAGTTGTCTAAAATAGAAAAGAGTTCAGATTTTCTTTCAGCACGCGGGATCCTAAAAACCAAGTATTAGGTACCTATTCTATTTCATATACGACCGCGATCACTTCACATCGTAATGAGTCATGGATTGACAGACGAGCAAACAAAAACGGGATATTGTCGACACGTGTCCCATAATTCGAACCACCCTTGCCGGCCACGTGAGGGGTTGCGAGTTGTGACATGTTATTATTATTTTATTGAAGTGTATGAATATCGATTGATTGGATGTTTGTACGGTGTATGGAACTATTTTAAATCAGGACACTCCCACAATACATTCCTACCACTGTACAGGAGTGTAGTCAGTCTGAATCAATTAACTAAAAAAACTGAAATACTATCAAAAATTAAAGCGTAGTAATAAACCGAGCAGCTAAAATTATGAAACTGGGCGACTATTATACTGACTTGGCGACTAAAGTTGATATAAAAAACCGGACAAGTGCGCGTCGGACTCACCCACCGAGGGTTCCGTACGTAGGATCATTATAAATAGTTAAGAAGTCTAACCCCCTATTTTTTAAGACTTTATTACAAATGTATAGTTTTGAGATTTATTCCTGTACTTATAGTCTATAACGATGTTACTTGCCAAATTTCATAGTTCTAGGTCAACGGGAAGTACCCTATGAGTTTTGATTCCCTTGAGAATGTGTCGAAATATGCGTTTTTTGCTGAATAATCGGCCGTATCTTTTTTTTACGTAAACTTAGCAGTTTGATTTTTTTTACAACTGCATGGGACCGCAGACCTGAGTATACAGTTCAAATTTCAGCTTGATACCTCCACGCATTCTCGAGTTAAAAGGTCTTGACAGACAGGAAGACGGACGGACAACAAAGTGATCTTATAAGGGTTCCGTTTTTCCTTTTGAGGTACGGGACCCTAAAATTACCTAACCTAACCACAGAATAATATACCTAACCTAGTATTTCTGTGGCTTATTTAATGTTTTTTATGGCTCATGTTATTATGTTCCTAGATAAAATCCCTATGTTTTATGAAATATAAGAACGGGAATTAACGCGATCATGCTTAAGGGTATTTACAGACCTCGACAACGGAGACAGAGTGACATCGCTGAGACTGTCAGCCTGTGACCACGGCCGGTGCAACCTGGTCGAAACGTCAGGCAATAATAAAGGTATGTAATAAATACCCCTATGCATGATCGCGTTAAATCCCGTTCTTATATTTCATAAATCATGCAACGCGAAAGTTTAAAAGTTAAAATCCCTATGTGTTATTTTACGTAGTATTTATGTAAATGTATGATACTGAGTAAGCGCTTTATAGCCATTTTTGCTGTCAGAATGGACGCCAGTCTATGTAAATAATGTCATAGAGTTAAAAATATTTATAGGTATTAAATATATGTATATTGTTAATGCGCAGGCAGTTTTGAGGGCGATTCGTAGTTGAACGATGAATATTATAAATAAGGTTGTAAATTATAGAATGAAGCTGTATATTTAATTATAGAAAGAGTGTGGGTACTTTACCTCTCTTTGCAAATGAAGCAAGTCGAACCTCATTCGCTTCTCTCGCTCAGATTTTAGTAATCAGCCCCCTTACCACCATCTCTTATTGCGATTCAATAACCGAATAGAATGCTTATTCATACCAATGAATAAGCGACTCTATTTCAAATGGAATAAAGACGCTTATTCATTGGTATGAATAAGCAATCAAGTGGTAAGGGGGCAGTTAAATAAGCTACACGCGTGTATTGAATGATAATATACAAAAATACACATAAATACAAATAATTTTTCAATATGAATGAATGAGAAGTGTAAGCCAAATCCTTCCGTCTAGGACGGACCAGAGAAGGACGTGCTCCTGTAGTGGAGACTAAAATAGACCTGATGATGATGATGACATAAATCCGTGTTGATTATTATAGACAGCACGTGTATACGAGTAGTTGGCTTAAAATTTACTGAAACTCAAAATAGAATCGAAAAAGTGCCCAAGTATATTTTCAGCTTCTCAACACACATGAAAAAAATTACGTACCCGATTTCTTAAATGAGGGTATTGTTTTAAACTCAATAGTCTTACCTAATGGAAATTCTAAATTTAAACCTCGATAAACGATAATGCATCCTGCCATAGACAATTCTATTTTTGGTATTATTGTCTTTGCGTACGCACATCCGTTGGGTGTTTACGAGGGTTGCGAGAAGTAATTAATTGTATAGTAAAAATGTTTGATTGTCTGTCACTTTGTTTACTTCATTACGGGTGGCGAAGAACAGCCCATCTGATATGAAGCAGTTATCGTAACTTAATTATGCTTGCCGTCAGTGTATCTTGAATTTTCTGAAAATTATTAATTCGCGCTGTGCATAAATTTTGTGGGTATAGAATGAGACTAACCATCAGGCTCGTCTTCGTAACGCTTCGTTCGGGTAAAGTCAGGGAGGGAGCGAGATGCAGCGAGAAATGAAATTTTCACTTCGGTCGTGTAGTGAGTCACACGTCGGATATTTTACCTCTTTTGACCTTTAAGAAGTCGAATGGTCAGCATCAGCTACTTTGGCACCTAGAGTCGCTGCTTGGATCCCCGTGTAACACAAACATTCTTGTGCACGAACACGTCTATTTGCTTTAGTTTGAGTTTTGCTATGTAATTTAATGTATTTACAATAAAAAAATATGTAAATTTATCAGTTTTCTAGTATCCATAGTCGCTTCCCGACCTTTAACCCGTGGACCAGACCGATGGTCAGTGTCAAAATCTCTGCACCATAGGTCATTACAGAGAGGAAGCACTTGTTGAAGATTCATTCTTCAGGATATCTGTGCGGCGAAGATGTGCCGAAGGTTGCCAGAAGCATACATGTACATAGACATAACTACATACATATACCTACATAGACTGTTAAAATTATAAATATTAAAATTTGACTTCGCCGTGGTAGGGTAAAAAAGAGCATCTAAAACTGAAATCCATAGCAATATCGAATAGGTACTATTGTATTGTAAGTATTGTATGAAAAAAATATTTTTTTTTTGAAGTGAAAAGTTCTTTAGCGGCGTTGTGCTCTTTTTGGAGATGGGTAATAAAATTTTAAACTCGCGTCAGGATCACGTGATCCTGATCGAAAATTACAGTGCTACAAACTTATCTGACCCGGTGGCCAAATTTAGAACTAAAGCCGCCATCTTGAAATGTAGTATTGCCAGGTACATTTAATTTACTTACCGCGTATGCACATTCCATTGAGGTGTATTATTTTAAATACATATTATCTTTTTCTACACATATTTCATTTCTTACAATAAAAAAATCGTCAACGAGTTATTTCTGTGCAATATTATAACTCTCTAATATTATATAATAGCTATGATCGCGACTTAACGTGGTGCATTTTTAAAAATAATCAACAAAAAATAGAAGGCAATTGATATTTAATTGAAACACCACACAACACAATTAATAAGTATATCAATGCTATTATTTTAACAGTGTATATATTTCTTTGATGTTTATATTTCCTCTAAAACTGGCGGCATTTCGTTTAATGGCAACACTTAAGTCGATCGAACCGCCCCCGCCACCGGGCCAGATAAGTTTGTGGCACTATAGCTAGACAAAGCTGGGAAACTACAAAATTCAACTTTAAACAAAGACGATAAGATTGAGAATTCTTTTAATATTTTAATGATTCGAAATGACAGTAAGACAAAGCTGCGAGACTACAAAATCCAACTTTAAGCAAAGACGATACGATTGAGATTGCTTTGAATAGTTTATGTTTGTGTACGATAGCGTAATAAATTAATATTGTATTTTACCACATAAATGATAGTACTGTTATACGATAAATAAAGCAATTCGTGCGAAATTATTTCCTACCTTTAAAAAGCTTAAATTATTGACATTATCTACGTACGCTACGTATCTATTACGCTCTAAAATTCGCCTCTTCGACCAGCACACGTGGCCTGATCGAAAATTTGTAAGACTGTTATAGCGTAGACCGCCGGCGCGGCGTAGGAGAGGAAGTAATATCCCCCTCTCTTTCTACCTATTTTTAATGTATTACAAATTGTCATGTTTATGTACTATATCGCAATAAATGAATATTGTATTTTACCACATAAGTGATTATACTTTTTTACTGATAAATAAAGCAATTCGTGCTAAATTATTTTCTCACCATTCCAAAATATTCAAAAATGCACAACGTTAATGTTGAAGTTTTCACTTCTACCGGCACTCTCGGAGTGCAACCCGTTGTTTTTTTTTTTGTTATTTTGTATTGTGTTTGGCGGTAGAAATGCAGGTAATGTCTTCACGCAGAGCAAAGAACAAAAGCTAGTCTCAAGTAAACATTTAATTAACTAATTTAAACTTTACTCCCCCTTAATAAGGGTGGTGGGAGATGTAATCAGTTAGTCTTCGCACAGTTTGCTAACGACGCGATAAATTTTCGAGATAGATATTAAATTACGACTCAGTATGATAACGCCACTGATAGTAGAGAAATAGTGGCCATTTTGGCATAGCAATATTGATAATTTCATAATTTATACGAAACTTTGAACTTGACTCAACGACGTTGACATTTTATAAATAGACGGACCAAACGGGGATAATTTTATAAAAGATAGGCTAACATCATCGACATAAAAAATATTGGTTGTCTGTAAAGTCGGTTTATGGACGATAATTTTACGTGATAACGTCTTAAGAAAACATCAGCCGAACGCTTAGGCCGATCGTGCCTATCGATCGATTCTTTTTCCGCGCTCTCACTTGCACGCTCGGCTCAGGCGGAACGTGACAATGAGCCATGCTTTTTCGTGCTTGCAGCCGGCGTTCATCGATTTATAAGACGTTATCATGTCAAAAATGGCGACAAAGCGCTTACTCCTCTATATTTCTTACGTAGAGAGAGAGAGACCAAAGAGGTGGTTAGATTGTGTGAGAGATGATATTGGTGAGAAAGGGATAACTGTAGATATGACAGCTGATAAGGATGAAAGAAGAGACAGCGCCGTCCACAAATAGAGAAAAAAGGACAAGTCAATTATGATTTCTATATCTCTTACTGCAGCAGTAAAATTAGTACACTGTCATATGCAGGAACGCATTTCATCTACAACTTTCAATTGCTTTGTATTAGAACTTACGTCTTGCCGTGGCCGTAAATAACGGGTGACTGTGTGAATGCCGAGAAAATTACCTTCTCACAATAAAGGCAAGTAAAACGCATCTATAGGTAAAACATCTTAGGTTTATAACTTCATTCCTATTTGCATTGTACTCGAAAAAGTAGCGACCCGTTTCGTTTTCGACCGTGTGGGATTTCCCCTGTATTTGCATCATTTTTCATTGACGCTCCTCCAGCTCCTATTGGTTGTAGCGTGATGTTACTCAATGTAAAAAAGACGCTGACTCAGACCCAGAGCACACTCAGCATAAGCCGTATACGTAAAAGCACAAAATACAGACATTAGTATGAGCGAACAACGAACATCGAATATGGTTCGCCGAATGTATGGACGTAAATCAATAGCGCTAAACGAACACAGTTTGTTAAACTTGGGTTCGTGCAAACGTCAAGTTTGTTTTCGCTGATTCAGTAAGCTCCACTCAATAAATCTTATAATATCTTCAGAGTTTGCAAGCTGAAGTGGCAATGGGCCGGTGACATCTGCCGAGTAAGAGATGGCAGATGGGAGAGGAAGGTATTAGAGTGGTGGCCGCGCGTAGAACGACGAAGTGTTGGGTGCCCTCCTACTAGATCAGTGTTACCGAACCTGGGGGTAATTACCCCCACAGGGGTAAAACGGGATTTCTGTAAGGGGTAAAGCTGATGAAAGATAACAAATTAGTTCAGCTTCAGACCCATAAGATAAGATAAGGAGGGGGTAAAATCAGTTTCCTATATTGGTCATAGGGGTAACTCTATGGAAAAGGTTAGGAAACACTGTACTAGATGGTCCGATGACCTTAAGAAAGCGGCTGGGAGCGGCTGGATGCGGAAGGCGGAGGATCGTATCTGGTGGAAAGCATTGGGAAAGGCCTATATCCAGCAGTGGGTAGATATAGGCTGATGATGATAATGATGATTCAATATCTTATTGAACGTTTTGTCAAAGCATATATTTCATCAAAAGATTCTCTAATTTTCGACCACTTGGAACCATATGCTCACCGCACACGTCGCTCATTTAACAGGGGTTGCGGGACTCCATAATGGGACTCCATAATCAGGGTGCCCATTGTCCTAAATAATTTATTACCAGACCACCTGGTACCCAGTTAATTAATCGACCAGCCATAATTAGTTTTAATGATTAAATAAATGACATTAGTGTAAATTGCGCCTTAGGGATGACGATGATAGGTGAATGATAGGGTACTGTTTAATGTTTGAATAAATTTATTTCCTGTAATTAGTAACACAATACTTAAAATAGAACTATAAAACTAAAGTACCTAAAAACTAAATAAAACTAAAATAATTACACTGAAAAAATCAATCTGTTAACCGTTCGTTCGTGCACAGTTCTTCTTTTCTTTCGTTTCGTTCTTCTTCTATATCCATTGTCATCTTACGACAACAGCCGGGACCTATGGTTTAACGTGCCCTCCGAAGCACGTAGGAGCTTGAGATAAATAAACCCATCCATGGACAGGCTGCTGTCGACGTTGCTTGACTTGCGTGATCCATTGGACTGCCACGCGAAACGACGCTATCGAGTTCCTCTTTGCTATATGCTTCTATAAAACTAACTAAATTTGCTACAACTTGAGTACAGTCGACATGCATTCTGAATAAATTACTTGCGTGACCTCACTCACTCGCAGGAACACAACAACCCTCAAGGGAATTGTTATTTGACTGCGGTATTCTGTGAGGTGGAGGTACATATCCCAGTCGGATAGCTTACAGTTACGCTCCCTACCTCTCTTTTCGCCAGAGCTTCGTTTGTCAGTCAGCAGGGTGTACCGCGTGCAGGTGAAGTTGGCTTTGGTTCTAAGATCTTGATGAACCAGTTACACCCCAAAAGAAAGGTTTTAGAGAATTGGCAGTGTGTGAGGAGCAGTCAGTATTTTTTTTATACTACGTCGGATGGCAGACAAGCACACGGCCCACCTGATGTGAAGCAGTTACCGTAGCCATATTAACGCAACATAAAATATCGCTAAATATAGTTGATTGTTGGCACTTGGTGGAATATTATTATCATAATGTTATAATAAAACACTTATACTGTTACTCGTAATTATATTAAATTTTACCGACCGGTTTCGCCCCTAAGGCATTATCAAGGTAAACAGATGGTTCAGATGGTATTTGTGTTTCTATCGGAAATACCACTATAAAATTTCGCTCGCGCGCCGCCAACCCCGCTGCCAACACAGCATCTCCTTCCTTTCTGGTGACCTCACTCACTCGCAGTAACACACCAACCCTTTCATAATGTTATAATAAAGCACTTGTACTGTTTCACGTAATTATATTTATTTTACCAACATTAGCCGTAAAAAAGATGGTGTTTGTGTTTCTACAAAACATTATTTTATTATTTTAAATTGTTATTTGCATGCGGTATTCCATGAGGTAGAGGTACATTCCCCAGTCGGGTAGCTAACAATTACGCTCCCAACCTCTATTTTCGCCAGAACTTCGTTTGTCAGTCAGCAGGGTGCATCTCGTGCAGGTGAAGTTGGCTTTGGTTCAAAGATGTTGATAAACCCACTTACACCCCAAAATAGGCTGCGATAACTTGCTTGCCAACAGGCAGATCGTATATGCTCGTTTGCCACCCCTTGAGATTATTGTACACAATTTCTTGCCGACTAAGACGTGGGAAATGTTCACATTGTTCCATCATTTTAATAAGTAAATATCTCCTATCTCTCTCCAACGTGTAATATCAAACAGAGATAGCGTAGCCATAAATCCTCAAGTTGTTGATAGCTCATGATTTGAGTGGGGGAGATAAAGTGCTTATTGCTTTCCTATACTTTCTTTGGGGTTAAGAAGTAAATAAAACTGTTATTTGTTAAGTTAGTTTCGATGTTATTGTATTTTTAACGTTATTTTATTTGGAAGTTTTTCAAATAAATTCTGGTTATTCACTTTTGGATTTTACACTTTTGAAACTATCCTTGGACTCTGATTTATATCGTGGAAATTTGATAATACACGATCCTATATAAATAATAAATATGCCAGTACAAATTATACAGTGACATCTAGTCCCAAACTAAGCAAATCTTGTGCCAGCTTGTGCTATAGGTACTAAACAACTTAATAAATGTACATATATAAAATTTTTTGTAAATATATACATATAATACATAGAAAACACCCAGACCAAGACAAACAGACATGTTTAAGCACACAAATGTTTGTCTTGTGCGGGGACCGAACACGCGACCTCAGCGTCAAAGTGTAGCCATTGCTAGCCATTCCACTACCGGGCTCGTCAATATGTCTTACCTCTTGGGACACTGTGTGTAAAAAAAATCTGTTGAAACTCCAATTTTTTAAGACAATTTTCTTTGTATTAAAGCTCAAAGAATACAAAGTCCCTTAAAAGGCTGGCAACGGATCGGCGATCCCTTGGTGTTCTTGATCTCCATAGGCGGTGGTGATTGTTTTCCACCAAGTGACCCACATGCTCGTTTGCCGCCCTCTTATATAAAAAGAAAAAAAAAGATAAATTCTAGTATAAACTACTGGTGGATAATATGTATATGTTACGGCTAAAGGTGAATGTGAACATAAACTTAAGATTAGCCGGCTAAACTTAGGTCTAACTTCGAGGAGGTGTTAATGTTAGTTTCTTCTAGCTTTAGCCGTCTAAATTACCTTTCATATTTCATAGACTGTGGTGCTATTTCCGCCGGCCCGGCGCGGCGCTTCCATCGAATGCATTTTTAGCCGTTTCGTTTCGGTTAATGTGCACATTAGCCGGCTAATCTTAAGTTTATGTTCACATCCACCTTTAGCCGTAACGTATACATAAAATGTTTTTTTCAGGATCCAAACTTGCCCTTCTTGATGCTCAACAGCTCAAGTAGCCACCGCTAGCTACTCCACTACCACGCTCGGCAACTTTTTAATTAAAAGCCATTCTTTTAGAAATCAATTTTAAATGTTACTGTACAACGTCACATGACGTCACAATGCAATATTTCTATAGGCTATGTCCATAGATTTGGCGCAGAATAGACATCGCAACCAGTTATTTCGTACAAAATGCCACATCACATACTAACATGTTTATTCGAACCTATTTCACAGAACCGCAGTGCCGCAGCCGAATCACAATTACTAGATATCCTTGGGTAACCAAACGGTTGAAATGGTTTGAAGTCTACGTCTACCAAGCTCAAGTGGACGGTTCGACAGCATTCGGGAAACTTCGGCACTTCCTCACTGCGTTAATATAAAGCCTAAAATTTTACAGCTTTCATTCTCATCGCCCTGATTACCTATGGTCTATGGTGCCGAATTTTGGGCTTTAGCCTTTAGGATGATCCATAAACTAAAAGGAGCACTTCAAGCCTTGCAGAAGTCTATGTATTGTGTTTCTCTAATGGACCGGCACGAGATAATTTGACGGAAAATAAAGCTGTCAACATAACTGTTAGAGTCAGCAAGCTAAAGCCATTTCTGCTAAATTTGTGATAGGAAAGACCTAAAGTGGCAGCTCCGTATGTGGTGACGAAGCGTTTCAAACATCTCTACTTTATAGAGTGTGTTTGTGAGTTCATAGTAGGTTCTAAAATAATTACAAGCTCAATTTCCATAATATTTAATCATAATATCGCGCGATCTTTCTTTGGGAACAGCACATTTATCGGGATAAAAGGTAATATGAAGTAACTTTTCACGACAATCGGTTGTAGTCGATGCGTAAAAGCGGAATAAACAGATAAACTCATTTTCGCATTTATAATTAGTAATATCTTAGTAATTAATAAGAAGTAATGATAGTGGTATCTAGCAACTCCAAATCTACGGGTATTTCGATACAGCATTTGCAACAGAGGGGTACGAAGTGGTCTACAGTATTGAATAGCACTCCACGCAGCAGACCTCTCGCATCTGAGAGCTAAGCTCTTTTTATACACGTAACTCTAAGTATACACTCTAAGTATAGAATACAGTAATAGCACGGTATAAGTAATAGTACTAACGTAGTAATAATAGACATACAGAGCGGTATATCGATTTTATGCATACAAAATCGACGCACTTAAGACGAGCTTGGTGGTCTAATGGTTGGCAATGGCCACTTTGACTCCGAGGTCGCGACTTCGATTCCTGCACAAGACAAACATTTGTGTGCATGAACATGTCTGTTTGTCTTGGTCTGGGTGTTCTCTGTGTGTTATAAGTATGTATTTACAAAAAAAAATGTATTTAAGTATATTTAGTTGTCTAGTACCCATAACACAAGCTTTGCGCTTAATTTGGGACTAGATGGCGCTGTGTAAATTGTACAGAAATATTTATTTATTTATTTACTTATGACAGCATGTGTCGCTACACGATCCTGTAACAAAAAAAATCACTATTTATTTTGGATCCCATAGCTCGTCAATCATGTAACGGGCGGCAGCGTATATGCCAGCAGTGTGTAGGATTTCAGCCGCTAAAGTTTACTGGTGTATTTTTTTTTATATACCACTAAAGTGGGAAACCTGATACAGCCCGCCTAATGGAAAGCAATTACTGAAGCCTATGGACGCCTTCAACACCTGGTGCATCACTTGCGCGTTGACGATTCTGTAAAATCTTCTTCACACTCTTTTTGAAGAACCCCACGCTGTACTCTCCTGAAAAATCCTCGACAGGCGGTCCATTCCACAGCTTGATAATAACATGGAGAAAACCTATCTGGAACCGCACTGTACGTGAACCCTGCGGTACTAATGTGTGAAGATTAATTCGACTATTTTATTGCATTGTATAGCCTACGATAACTGTTTTACATCAGGCGGACTGTATGCTTATCTGGCACCCGGCCGCGGCGTAACAAAAAATAATATTTTTTATTTTTTACTTGTCATTAAAGCTTTTATTTATTTCTTTTTTATGTGACGTCACTTCCTAAAAAGCTTACCCTTGTGAACAGCACATAAACAAGAACATAGGGGAAAACAAAGAAGTTTCCCCATAAATGGCACATTTAGAGATATAAATTACTTTTCTCTCAGTTCGGCTAGAGGGCGCCACCCATGAGTCAGTGCCACGAATAGATTTTTTATAGACTGTTGTTTCTTGTATTTATTTGTGAGCCATGTTTTGACGTAGATACTCACATGTTTCTAAATTTGCTTGCATAATAGGGGGCAATTCAGAAAAGGGTATCATTTAAGCTATCGCCAATTTAATTAGTTTTGTGTTTCTTAACTAATAGGGTTTGCCCGCAAAATAATAGATTTGTCACCAAAATGTAGTCACCAAACAATATAAAATCGATTCCACAATAAATCACCTAAAATCATAGAGACATAGGGTCTAGTACCAAATAAATGTTTTTGTATGTATTATATTGTCAATTATTAATAATTAAGTTTACTTGGCACCACATCATTCATCGTCTAGGTTGACGGAGCGGAGCGGAGCTCCTACTTATTTCCGATGACAGGACTCAAGAAAACCCTAACCTAACCAAAAATCAACTCAAATCTAACCAAAACATGATTTATTACATTGACCAAGTATTGGTAAGACTCGTCAGTGAATATGACGCCAATTTGACTTCGCCCACTTCGCATTTTTTCATTAAATTAAGGAGCTGATCTATTTATTTGGTGAATTTTCTATTATTTTGATGATCAAACGAATTAAACGTTACTAATAGTTTGTTAATCTGCTGATTTATATTTAGAGACAGTTTTGATTAAAATGATGACTAATATATTTCTTGGGGATAGATATTATTATTAGGCAACTGCAGATTAGTGACACATCTAAAATTAGGTGAGAGAAAATATTGTTCCCTTCAGAAAACTGTTGATATCAAAATCGGGGGATAGAGTTATACAATAAGGCGGCGTCCATTAATACCGCAGCCAAATAACAATTCCCTTGTTGTTGTGAAGCTGTGAGTGAGTGAGGTCACCAGAAAGAAAGAACGGGAGGAGTATAGCCTGGCAACGAGCCATTGGTGTTGCTCGTCTCCATGGGCGATGGTGATTGCTTTCCATCAGGTGACCCACGTGCTCGTTTTCCCTCCTCTCAAATTAAAAATAAATGAGTATGGCTAAGTCACGGACACTGCCGGGTGTTGTACTTGAATACGTTATATGAACTAAAATTATCTCAAAATGGCAGCGCTTCCCGTAATAAATTCTTTGATCCTTCATCAATCCAGTGGTGTGATTGAATTTTGGATGGAGATTATAGATTTGTAGCTGCAACGCCAAACTAAATAAGAGAGGTAAAAAATAAGAGAGGTAGGGAGCGTAATAGTAAGCTACCCGACTGGGGAATGTACCTCCACCTCACAGAATACCGCAGCCAAATAACAATTCCCTTGAGGGTTGTTGTGTTCCTGCGAGTGAGTGAAATCAAATCAAATCAAAATATCTTTATTCCTTGGACTTTATAAGTCACTTAGTGAGGTCACCAGAAAGGAAGGAGATGCTGCGTTGGCAGCGGGGGTGGCGGCGCGCGAGCGATATTTTGTGTTGCGAGAGTTAATATGGCTAAGGTAAGCGCTTCACATCAGGTGGGCCGTATGCTTGTCTGCCACCCGACGTAGTATAAAAAAAACTGTATCTCCCGGTTTTGTTATCATTCGTTGTTTTGAATTGCGTCACGTCAAAAATCCTTAATATTATTGCATTCTTTATCAGTCAACAGCTTAAAAGTCATAATGTGGCCTACATACTTAAGTTACCTATCTTTTATCAATTAAGGGGCCTCAGTATCTTTGGCCGTTCTCAGCCATCTTGTTTCATACTTTCTGTACTCAAGAGAATACCTAAACAATTACTCACTTTTAAATCTAGATACGAAATAAAAGGTCACTTCGGTCAATACCAACTACTATTTGTAAACAGAGTGGTCGAACTATTTGAAGTCCCTTCGGGAGTAAACATTCCGGGCAAGTGAAACGAGTCTCGATACTAACTGAAGTAACGTTCAAAAGCCAGGGCAAAGCTGTGTTCTATTGTAAGGTTGAGGTTTTATTAATAGGAATTAGCGATAAAGACAAAGAAATAAAATAAATATATGTTACATGGATTGTTCTGTTCTTGCGAGTGAGTGAAGTTACCAGACAGGAAAAAGTTACTGATCGGCAGCGGTGGTGGCAGCGCGCAAGGAATATTTCATGTTACGAGCATGTATATGGCAACGGTAACCACTTTACATCAGGCAGGCCGTATGCTTATTTGCCACTCAACGTTGTATAAAAAGTCTGAATGATGAAACATTTTTTGTGGGTCGACATCGTAGGGGTTAATGTGAAAATTAAAAATAATCGTATATTGTCACGAGATGCAAACCTGATTGCCAAATTTCAGCTCAACCGAACACTAAAAAAGATCACATTTGGCTTACAAGATTTGATTACAAACACCGCAGTGAAACTAAATAAAAGCTTGTAAAAATAATGAACCATTGTCATAAAGTTTTTATTTTTTTATAATATAAACAAAATACTTTCTTTTTTTTCGGTTCGTTTTCGGTTAATTTTGTTCCCGCTCACGCGCCGCTTATGACCATATCCACTGTACGCTCATGTAAAGAGCTAGGCTTTGTCGCAAAGGCTGGAGCCTTTGACGCGAGTTGAACATTGTTCTTTTGAGCAGGCACCTCACTAGTGAACGAATTAGTGCTGTACTTATAAGAAGCCTTCTTTTTAACCGACTGTTCAAGAAAGAGTAATGTTTTCAAAATTCATACACGTTTCTTGTCCAGTCTAATATTCCATACGACTACAAAATATTAATTAATATTTAAAAACAATATAAATATTACATAACAAAACAAGCAAATAAACTTATTAAAATTAAAAAAAAAATGTTCCTGCGAGTCAGTGACGTCACCAGAAAGGAAGAAATTTGGGGTGTAAGTGGTTCATCAACATCTTTGAACCAAAGCCAACTTCACCTGCACGCGGTGCACCCTGCTGACTGACAAACGAAGCTCTGGCGAAAAGAGAGGTAGGGAGCGTAATTGTAAGTTACCCGACTGGGGAATGTACCTCCACCTCACAAAATACCGCAGCCAAATAACGGTTCCCTTGAGGGCTGTTGTGTTCCTGCGAGTGAGTGAGGTCACCAGAAAGGAAGAAGATGCTGCGATGGCAGCGGGGGTGGCGGCGTGATATTTATCGACATGGCGAGCGATATTTTATGTTGCGAGCGTTAATATGGCTACGGTAACCGCTTCACATCAGACGGGCCGTATGTTTATCTGCCACCCGACGTAGTATAAAAAAAAAAAAAGACGATGCTGCGATGGCAGCGGGAGTGGCGGCGCGCGAGCAATATTTTGTGTTGCGAGCGTTAATATGGCTATGGTAACTACTTCACATCATGCGGGCCGAATGAGAAGCTCGATGGTGTCGTTACACGTGTCAGTCTAATCGATCACGCAAGTTAAGCAACATCCCCCGTAGCTTGTCTTTGGATGGGTTTATTTATCTCAAGCTCCTCCGTGCTTCGGAGGGCACTTTAAGCCGTCGGTCCCGGCGGTTGTCATTAGATCACAGTCATTAAGTCAAGTGGCTTTTGGGCAGCTTTAAAACCCTGGCCTCCGCCGCATCTTGAGCAGCAGTTGAACAGCGTGGTGGAAGAATGCTCTATTCTTGTTCGATTGTGAGGAGACCCGTATCCCAACAGTGGGATGATTATGGGTTGATGTCGTGGGCAGCATGGTTGTTACTCGCAGCAGAAGCTATAAAAAATGCTATAACTTTTATTATGATACTAATCACATAAACGTAATATTTAACATAGCTGTCGTACAAATTTCTGATTTGATGCATACAAAATACAAACCTGTGACGTCATAATTCGGTAGTCTTTTGTATGGAGCGTTTTCGGGACAGTTTAAAAATTGTCATTTTCAAATTATCATATCTGGAGAGATTTTTGTGCTATCGAAGTAATTCTTTCACCTATTGTTATATTATGGAGACGTCCCTACATATCAAGCCGCAAAAAATGTTAGTCAAATAGCCTATTGTTGAATCGATCTTTTCAATATTCCACAAAATTCAATGTAATTGAATAAAAAATCAAATCAGACACAATATGATGCAGGTCACGTATAGCAACGTAACCCAAAAATTTGAAAAAAAATCAGACCGGCCAGATGTGAAGAAGCGGCGTGAAATAAGCATGAAAAAATATAAAAACTTTTTTCAGCAGTTTTGCAAACGATCTTCCTTACCTTTGTAATATTCATAGCGGGATGTTTTACACGTTCCCTTGTACCGTATACGAAGTGCTGTTTTTCTTTTTTCTCATAACATTTTACGCAGCTTTTTCAGTTGGTAATAGAACAAACAGAATATAAATATTCTTGGACGACTTGGACGTACTGCCATCTAGTCCCAAACTAAGCAAGCTTGTACTATGGGTACCAGATTACTGATATTGTATTTGTATACATTTTTTTTGTAAATACCTACATACATTGAATACACCCAGACCAAGACAAACAGACATGTTCAAATATATGACTTGTGCGGGGATCGAACCTCGACCCCCGGAGTCAAAGTGGACATGGTTAGCCATTCGACCACCGGGGTCATCTTTGCATTGTATTGATAACTTTGTTACTGATTCAAAATTAATTTTAAACATAAATTGTATTCAGTTTTGTTGTGGTTTAGCTTAGAATGGAAAAAAATATTTGGCGCCAAATTTTCGCTATTATTACAACATCATTATCATCATCATCAGCTTATATGTATCCACTGCTGGACATAACCCTTCCACCACATATATATGTCGCAGCCAATTCGTAAAATCCGCCGCATTACATAAGATCTAGCTGTTTTAAAAAATGACGGAGCCATTATTTCAACCCGCCTTTTTATCATTATGATTACACAAGTGAATTGTTACCTGATGGTGGCATCACCAAGAATGAAAGAAAAAAAGGGGTGTAAGTGGTTCATCAACATCTTTGAACTAAAGTCAACTTCACCTGCACGCGGTGCACCCTGCTGACTGACAAACGAAACTCTAGCGAAAAGAGAGGTAGGGAGCGTAATTGTAAGCTACCCGACTGGGGAATGTACCTCCACCTCACAGAATACCGCAGCCAAATAACGGTTCCCTTGAGGGCTGTTGTGTTCCTGCGAGTGAGTGAGGTCACCAGAAAGGAAGGAGATGCTGCGATGGCAGCGGGGGTGGCGGCGTGCGAGCGATATTTTATGTTGCGAGCGTTAATATGGCTACGGTAACCGCTTCACATCAGGCGGGCCGTATGCTTGTCTGCCACCCGACGTAGTATAAAAAAAAAAAAAAAAAAAAGAATACTATAATAATAATATAATCAAATAGCTTGGCTATTTCTAATCAGAACACAAACCTATCCAAACCAAACTAAAAGATAATTTAAATACAATCTGCCTAAAGTTAGCCGTTCTGTAATATGGCGGTTCTACCAATTGGCTGCGACATATATTTATATAACCTTTTGGTTCACAACGTCCACTTCCTAATTTGGTCCACTTCTCATGAAGTCCACTTCCCGTATGTGGGCCATACGTCCTAATTAGCCCTCTCCTAAAAAGTCCACTTCCTAAAACGTCCATCATCAGCATTCAATTTGCAATAATGACAAAACGGCATAATACACTTTCAGAACTTTACGACTGGCGCATTTTAATCAATTTCTTCTCAACGTATTCCAAGTATTTTATCTTGAAAAAAACAAGAACAAACATGGCCGACTAAAATGAGGGTAAGATGAACGTAATCCATGCATAATTTACGTAAGTATATTCGCTCGCGTTTTTCTTTATATTTCATTTTCATATTAAAAAATGTAAATTAACCAAAAAATATTTTGCGGTGTTTTAATGGAAGAAATGAACTGTTTTTACTCTACCACAGCGTCAATCATTTATCCTACTGTTGGAATACTGGTCTCCCCTCAATCGAAGGGGTTTAGAGCGTACTCCACGACGCTGCTCAACTGCGGGTTGGTTGGAGGCCAGTTTTTGGCCAAAGACTGACTTGGCTTAACCACTGTCCTCTAAAGACAACAACCGGGACCGACAGCTTAACGTGCCCTCCGAAGCACGGTGGAGCTCGAGATAAATAAACCGATAGACTGGCTACGGTCGACGTTGCTTAACATGCGTTATCATATAGACTGACACGCGCAATAGCCAACCGACCGAATTTATATTGTATTATTATTGTATTGTATTGTTTTACAACTGTTTTATTTCACTGTTACAGACACTAAGTGTAAGGGGTGTAAGCAGCTCACCACGATCATTAAAGTCTTCCTCACATACACGTGATGTACCCTGCCGACTGGCGAAGTACCTCCGGCAGCCTGCCTATGGATGGGTTTATTTATCTCAAGCTCCTCTGTATGTCGGAGGACACGTCATGCCTTCGGTCCTGGGCATTGTCATTATGTGAAAGTCTCTAAGGCGTTTGAACGGTTTGAAAGCACTGACCTCCGACAAGCAGCGGTTAAGCAAGCGTAGTGATGGAGTACGCTCTAAATGAAACCCCGTCGATTGTGAGCAGACCCATCAACCCATATCTAAATAACTATATTAGTATTAGCACAGGTTTAGTATAAATAATTATGTTAAATTTAAAAAGAAATTTCAAAACTGACAAATTGAAAAATATGGATTATAATGAATACAAACAAACGGTTACGCGGATATTGAAGGACAAGTGCTATTATGACATTAAAGATTATCTAGATGACAAAAATTTTTATTATAACTAAATTTTGAATAATTTATGACATGAATATTAGCTTGACATGCATTACTGTAAATATTGTAGATTAATTTGTAACGTAAAACTATTACATTATTAATATTTGTATGTTCTTTTTAGAGCAAGAAGTGGTTTGTTCAATTCAAATTGTAAAACCTATTGTATGTACCTGCTTCTACAAATAAATGATTTGATTTGATTTGATTTGAAACATTTCCAAGTTTTAAGTCATATTATTATTAATTCATGAATAATTGTGTTTGAAATATGTAATTATAATCAGAATTACACTAATCTATATATATAAAAGAAAGTCGTGTTTGTTACAACACTTATAACTCGAGAACGGCTGGACCGATTGCCATGGTTTTTGATTTGTTGGATTTGTCTCCGTCCAGAATAGCAGAATAACTATTAAAAACATTGGAAAATTTACGAAAAAAATAAAATCAAAGAAAAATCATTTTTCCATACAAAATGTTCGTGGATGTCGGACCTGTCAAACGTGACGTTAACGTGCGTACGTCAAATGTATGCGTGCGTTCAGAAATGTGGGTATAGGATAATAAGTATTAAAACATTGACAAAATTGTCGAAAAATTAAATTTGAAAACGGATTGGGATATTTATTGATTTTCAATTAAATGTCAAATCGATTGGTCTAACTTTTACGTCGCGAAAGTTGTCCGTTGTTGTTTTGAAAATTGTTTATGAATGAATGCTTGAAAATGAATATTAATTGGTTGTCAAGTGTCATGGTACTTTATTTTGTGACATAGCTTTATTGTGTAGCATAGCATATATTAGCTGAACAAAATTTATGATTTTATGGAATTAAAACAATGAATAGTAGAAAATAATAGAGAAGCTCGATGGCGTCATTGCGCGTGTCAGTCTAATTGAACACGCAAGTTAAGCAACGTCGACCGTAGCCTGTACACGGATGGGTTTATATTACCTCGAGCTCCTCCGTGATTCGAAAGACACGTTAAGCCGTCGGTCCCGGTTGTTATCATTAGCTCATCTTGAGCTCCTCCGTGCTTCGGAAGGCACGTTAAGCCGTCGGTCCCGGTTGTTATCATTAGCTCATCTTGAGCTCCTCCGTGCTTCGGAAGGCACGTTAAGCCATCGGTCCCGGTTGTTATCATTAGCTCATCTTGAGCTCCTCCGTGCTTCGGAAGGCACGTTAAGCCGTCGGTCAAGGTTGTTATCATTAGCTCATCTTGACCTCCTACGTGCTTCGGAAGGCACGTTAAGCCGTCGGTCCCGGTTTTTATCATTAGCTCATCTTGAGCTCCTCCGTGCTTCGGAAGGCACGTTAAGCCGTCGGTCCCGGTTGTTATCATTAGCTCATCTTGAGCTCCTCCGTGCTTCGGAAGGCACGTTAAGGTGTCGGTCCCGGTTGTTATCATTTAATGACAGTCGTTAAGTTAAGTCAGTGGCCTTTAGGCGGTTCGAAAACACTGGCCTCCGCCAACCCGCAGTTGAGCAGCGTGTTGGAGTACGCTCTAAACCCCTTCGGTTGAGGGAAGACCCGTATCCATAAAAACTGAAGATTTCATAAAAATAAAGATTTCCTTATTGTTAATTTTTAAAAAAAAAAACGTTTTGTTTTATTTTTTTTAGTTTTGAAATAGGTTTTATCATTTTGGTGATTTGTAATTGTCATTTCTTTTGATGTTTACTCTGATTTGATTCTTGCGCTCGAACCCCATGGGAAAAGCATTTTCACCTCTATCGATTTGACATTTTTAAATTTTCATAACAAATCACAGACAACTTTCGCGACATAAAAGTGACACCAATCGATTTGACGTTTTGATATTTGACAACCAATAAATATCGTAATCCCTTTTTCAACTGACACTTTCATTTGTATGGGAAAATGTTTTTTCTTTTATTTTATTTTTTCGAGAATTTTCCAATGTTTTTAAGAGTTATTCTGCTATTCGGGACGGAAACAAATCCAACAAATCAAAAACCATGGCAATCGGTCCAGCCGTTCTCGAGTTATAAGTGTTGTAACAAACACGACTTTCTTTTATATATATAGATTTGATTCTTGCGCTCGAACCCCATGGGAAAAGCATTTTCACCTCTATCGATTTGACATTTTTAAATTTTCATAACAAATCACAGACAACTTTCGCGACATAAAAGTGACACCAATCGATTTGACGTTTTGATATTTGACAACCAATAAATATCGTAATCCCTTTTTCAACTGACACTTTCATTTGTATGGGAAAATGTTTTTTCTTTTATTTTATTTTTTCGAGAATTTTCCAATGTTTTTAAGAGTTATTCTGCTATTCGGGACGGAAACAAATCCAACAAATCAAAAACCATGGCAATCGGTCCAGCCGTTCTCGAGTTATAAGTGTTGTAACAAACACGACTTTCTTTTATATATATAGATTATTCATTATATTAATTTCAAGACATCATAAATTTTGTTCAACTAATATGTATACCACGACATTCATTGACAATTAGGCGGTACGAAGTTCGCCGGGCCAGCTAGTATGTTATACATGAAACTTTAAAGTTTAGTTAATACCTATATTAAATAATGTTTAACTTTAAGTTAAACAAAAATCCACTTACATAGAAAGCACTCAACTTATTTCCAACAACATCAAATCGTAACACGTGGCCCGACCCGGGACCCCGCAACAAAAACGCGCCAACTCTCATTTTGTGTTTTGTGCAATGATTGTACTTAAACCAAATGCGTACCATGCCATGTGGTCATTTCTGTCGGTCATAATATCAGCTCGAACCGCTAACTTCATTCTCATAATACCCATCTCTTTCCTTCTCAGTAGTTTCCCATTCAAAAATATCTTTTGACCTTTCACTCGCACTTACTAATCGCGCGCGCGTCAGTCACCGACAATACGCGAAACGTGCCGGACGTATAACAATACTGCACAAAATCGCGTGGTAACTTTCGAGTAAAAACGGTGTAAATACTTTTATCGTGTTTTTGCGAAAGTGTTATAGTGTTTGACGAGTTGTGAAAACAGTTGCTGTGTGATTATTATTATATTTTATGAGATTTATGTTCAGTTAAAGTGCATTTTGGAATGTTGCGATCTCAGGTAGTGCCGCGGTTTTCTTATTGCCAAGTGAGCGGATTTTTTACGGTTAGTATTTCTTTTTTTTTATCATATTACTATTGTTGTATGTATTGGAAGCTATAACGTGGTCTCACTCCCTGATAAGTTCTTTTCAGTATGTTTTGATATACGGTTGATTGTGCGCTCAAATTGAAGGTCATATTTTTTCTAGTTTTTTTATTTTTATTTTGCAACTAGATAGACACTGTTTGAGAACAAATAACGGATACCCTCATTGTTTTCACAATGTAGTTTCTTGACAACAATCAATTCATAATTTTGAACACCTGTTCAAATAATTGTCACTTAGCACATTTTAATTCTCTTTGTTTAATTATGGATACATTTTAGTTGAAAACGCACCAGTGGGTTTAAAAAATATTTTTTTGTGGTTGAATAATTTGAAATTTTTATTAATTTAATTTGCTTATCTTGTATCTGTAATATTTGATTAAATATTGATTAATATTTTGTAAAATAGAAGTATTAATGATTATGTAATCAAACTATTTCATTGATACTTCTACATATATGCTTTCTAGGGAAACGCTAATATAAGTACCTACCTAGGTTACTTTTTCATACTAATTTTTTTTTATATTAATTTTTTCAAAGTATATTCTTTGAAAAAAAATTGTTCACAAAACATATAAACAACAGTTATTATTATTAAACACTTACATCATCATGTGTAATCGGCAATCGCCTTGACATTAGAATAAAAACATGTAGAATGTAATAAATTCTAAACGCTATATTAGTAACAATACTGCCACGTCACGTCACACTCAAACCACTGGGTTTATGAAGGAAACAATTTTTATTCTTTTTGGTTACCAGCACTACAGAAGCGTGACAAGTTGTCACGATTTTGTTTCTTTTCTCACTTGCAACCAGCTGTCTTTGATTTATAAACTATGAGATAGTCATCAGGATCTCTATACTTTTTGGAGAGAAGTGGAGTTTCTTTTAGCAAACTTCATGATTTTGAGACTTTTTTTTTACCTGTCACCTGATGGAAAGCACGCACCACCGCCCATGGAGATCAGCAAAACCAAGGGGTCGCCGATCCGTTGCCAGTCTATACTCCTTCCTTTCTTTCTTTCTGGTAACCTCACTCACTCGCAGGAACACAACAACCCTCAAGGGATTTGTTATTTGGCTGCGATATTCTGTGAGTCTGTACTTCCCCAGTCAGGCAGAGGCTCTGGCGAAAAGAGTTCGCCAGTTTGTCAGTCAACAGGGTGCAAGTCAGAATAATAGTCGCCCAATTTCATAATTTCATGCAGGTGAGATTGGCTTTGGTTTAAACATGAACCACTTACACCCCAAACTTTCATGTTGTTGGATAACATATTGACTACAAATCTTTACAACGAGATAGTTTTCAGTTTTTTTTTTAACTTTGGAGAATCTGTCATTTTCAATCTACGTTTCTTCAATATTTATGCCAATCGGCACTAATTTCGTCTCATTGTCCTTTTCTTCTCGGAAATTGACATTTAGTGATAATATCTGTTCTGCATAGACTATATTATTAGAATTAAATCAGAAGTAGGTATTTGACTGATAAGAAATTAAAAACGTAGGTAGTTTAAATAATAATTACTAATACTGCTATCTAAACGCACGATTGTCATGTCAATAGTAAGTAAAAATATTTGCGATATGCATAATATTGTTATCTGTTGACCATTTAGATACCTGTCTGACGTCATTACCGCACAGCTCACATAAAGTTTTATGCCTTTTTACATGGGAACTATTCGCTGCGATAATTCTCAGAACTAATACCTAAGTAATAACTGCGTGTCCAATGAACAAAAATCTAAACCACCGTGTATCTCGGGTTGTAGCAAAATTTACACCATATTACATTTTTAAAGCAGAGTAGTAACTTGTAACTGTGTTTGTCTCAGAATGCTCACACTGGATCTTTTGTGCTGTACTCAGTATCTATTAACGGATACCTTTAATTGGCTTTCTAGAATGTAAATCTGAGCTATTTATTTAATTGTAACCGCTGTTAGTGTTCCAAATAATAAAAAATAAAACGGAAAATAATAACATGAGCCGCAAAAAATACTGAATAAGCCACTGAAATACTAGGTTAGGTTAGATTTGGTATGTTTTATTTAAACTTTAGTCGCCAAGTCAGTATAATAGTCGCCCAATTTCATAATTTTAGATGCTCGGTTTTACCATTTTAAAATGACTGATACAAAATGCTTAGTTTTTAGTGTGCTTTTCAAATATATATTTATATCGGCATTTACTCGATTAAAATTGCAGTGCTAGTGCTTGTAAATTGATCGTTTATGACACACAACTCATGGATTATCGTATTCTGATACCCTCTAGATAAAATATCAATGATATTCCAACAAACGAAAAACAAACATGGCAATTGATTTAGTTGTTAATATATTATGGTATCCAGATCCATAAAAATAAATATAACAAACGAAAAGGTGACAATTAATAAACAGTAAGCACGAAAGGGTTTATTACTAATATATTCTGAACTAGCTTCCGCTCGCGGCTTTGTCCGCGTTTAGAAAAAAGTATTTTTAATCTTTGGGGTTAATAATTACCCATGACATTCACAAATAACGTGGCATTGTATTGTTAAAAGAATTTTCAAAATCGGTTCAGTAGATCCAGAGGTTACCCCCTACAACTTCACAAACTCACAAACTTAACCTCTTTTACCACATCTATATATATAATATGTATTAGTATAGTAGATAAAAAATGTTTTGTCATATATTTATTATTCTTTATAAAATAAGCTGAGAAGTTTTTTAATTAAATAGTAACAAAGGGGTAATTGAAATAATTTCATCCACTCATAGAAAACGGAAAATCAGTATTGCTAGCGACAAAAAAGACATAAAATTTAAACCAACTTCGCAATATTCTTCTCACATTGGTACTTATTAATATCTGCTATTGTAACTTAACCACAGAGGTTTTGCGGTTAAAATGACGCCACGACATACCTACATAGAAAATAGGCACTTATGTCAAATGTATACTTTACACATATTAAAAGATTTCAAATAATTAAATTAATAAGCAATTTAGAAATTTTAAAATATCGCAATAAATTACATACTTAATCAGAACACGACATCGATTTTTTTTGTAAAATGATGTGTGAACTTCTCTTATAAATATATAAAAAAAATGGTTGCCAGTATCTATTTATTCATAGATATGTATAGACGTTATCATGTCAAAAGATTACCGCAAGTCACAACATTTCTATAACTCTCATGATTTTAGTTTAAAATATTATAAAATACGTATAATATAACATATGTTATTGCTTATTACTAAGAATTTTGACGTAATGCACATCAAAATATTGTTTATTGTGTGAAAATTGTGAAGGTCATCGCACCATTGTGCGCGCACACTCTGTGTAGTGTAACAAAGAGCGACCTTTCCCCCAGAGCTACTCATATTGAGTTATTACTTATTTCATATTATTTACTGGCAGTTTTATTACACGCTGCTGTTTACATTTTTCTTTGCCAAAAGTCCAAAGTGAATCAACATAACGCCTTTTTTGTGATGAAATAATACTAAGGATTTAATATTTATACGCATGATAATGGTTCATTTTGTGGCTATCGGAAAAATGAAATACAATATTGACCTTTCGCTTTTGGACAATTTTTACTACCTATATCTGGATTTTAGAAAAACTTGAGTTGTGTCGTTTTTCTATGCGGCACTAAATGACAAACATTTTAATTACTCGTATTTAATTTTAATTATTTAATTACTTAAGTTTGTATTTTAAGATTAGTCTATTTTTAGTTAATTTAGTTTATAGTGTAAATTTATATCATAATAATGTTTTGTAATCGAGGCGAAAAAAAAAAATATTATCATTATGAATATATGAACAAAAATAACCAAATGTACAACATGTATTTGTAACATACGTTTTTTTTTTTTTTTTATACTACGTCGGGTGGCAGACAAACATACGGCCCGTCTGATGTGAAGCGGTTACCGTAGCCATATTAACGCTCGCAACATAAAATATCGCTCGCGCGCCGCCACCCCCGCTGCCATCGCAGCATCTCCTTCCTTTCTGGTGACCTCACTCACTCGCAGGAACACAACAGCCCTCAAGGGAACCGTTATTTGGCTGCGGTATTCTGTGAGGTGGAGGTACATTCCCCAGTCGGGTAGCTTACAATTACGCTCCCTACCTCTCTTTTCGCCAGAGCTTCGTTTGTCAGTCAGCAGGGTGCACCGCGTGCAGGTGAAGTTGGCTTTGGTTCAAAGATGTTGATGAACCACTTACACCCCTAAATAATAAATGTATAAAATTTGTAACATTTAGATTTTCTTAGCAAGCAATGTATAGAATAGAAGAAAAAACAGAATATTCCTAACCTAGTCTATAAAAAGAATGTGGTATGACTGTGTCATGGATACACACGGCTGAGTGCTTGTGAATACGTTATATGCACTAAAATTATCTCTCCCCACTCTCCGCACGCGATGTTCCATCATAGTCCTTTACTTATCGTAATAAATACTTTGACTCGTCATCTATCCAGTGGTGTGAAATTGCCTCCTATTGCTGGCAGCCTCACCAGCCCTTATGTACCTACTTGCCTTTTTTGTAGATTTTTTTTTTAATTTACGTCAAATACAAACAAATACAAAATAAGATTTTTGCAATAAACAGGGTAACATTTAAACAGATGTTATTGTAAAATACATCACCAGCCTATTTAGCCATTTTAAAATCATTTTTTTTTGCATTGCGATATAGGTACCTATTCTAAAATAAAACCGGACAAGTGCGAGTCGGACTCCCCCACCGAGGGTTCCATACGTGGGATCATTATAAATTTGATATTTTTTATTATAAAAATAAATAATGCATCGAAAAAAATAAATAAAATCTATTTTGCAATGTGCACATCAAGCCCTTTCATATGAACTAGTAGCTTTAATTTGAAATTTCGACCCTCTATAAAAAATAAAACCCCCTATTTTTTAAGATTTAATTACAAATGTATAGTTTTGAGATTTATTCTTGTACTTGTAGTCTATACCGATGTTACTTGCCAAATTTCATAGTTCTAGATCAAAGGGAAGTACCCTATGGGTTTTGATTCCCTTGACAATGTGTCGAAATATGCGTTTTTTGCTAAATAAACGGCCGTATCTTTTTTTTACGTAATCTTAGCAGTTTGATTTTTTTACAACTTCATGGGACCGTAGACCTGAGTATACAGTTCAAATTTCAGCTTGATACCTCCACGCATTCTCGACATAGAGGGTCTTGACAGACAGACGGACAACAAAGCGATCTTATAAGGGTTCCGTTTTTCCTTTTGAGGTACGGAACCCTAAAAATATCCAGATGTCAAGTGCCGTAAATATTTTTCTTATCTTTTCATGTAATTGCAAGTGAATATAACTTATAAGTTCTTCTGGCCTTGTGTGTGATTTGTTTTTGAAAATACAGTCCATTTTTGATGCTATATGCTCTGCTGTCATTAATACCTATAAAAAGCAATTTTGAAGACTTATTCACATCAAAATGTATGATTTTAACCATTTAACCAGATTTAACATTGAAATGATTATGTTAACGCCAGATTATCATTTCAACACGCGACTCGAAACAAAAAGCGCAAGACATCATTGAAAACGTTCTTATTTGAAAACCGGTTTCAACGGAAGATGCAAAAAAGTCGGCGCGCTCAACTCGACAACTTTACCGGCACAGGTGGCGGCGGTGGCGCTGACGTGAACATTTTTTCCCCTTGCCTTTTAATTATGTTAACTATGATAAATACACAATTTTAATTAATTACACAAATTATTAATGATTTATATTTTCGTGCAGAGTAATTATAAATTGTTATTTCATAATTAATTTCGTTTTTTTAAACTTGAATTAATTTAGTTCCGAAATTTGCCACCGGCAAAGTTATGTTGGTAAACGGCACTGGTTTTAGATTTATTTATTGTCTTGACACTGGGTGTGATGTCATGTCATTGAGATCAATATTTTATTCATATTTATTAAGTATGTTTCTAAGCAGGAAAAGTAAAACAGATTTAAATATTTTTAACTTTTAGTTGCGGTTTTGTTAGCGACGATTTGGAGGCATATAGAATAAATAACGTAGTAGGTACCTACTTATTAAAAAAAAACCTGGACAAATTACACACGACCATCTGCTCCCTAACTAACTAAAGCTTTTACTATGGGTACTAGATAACTGATATTATTCTTAAAACATTTTTTTGTACGTTACATTATAAAACATCGATCAGGCCATACATTATAAAACATCGATCAGGCCTCCCCAACCCGTCTGGCCAGCGGCCGTCTGGCCGTAGGGAGCGTAGGCCAAATCCTCGTTCTGTCTGGGACGGTTGAGAGAGGGTCGTGCTCCTGTAGTGGAGACTAAAATGACCTGACGACAATTATTTTTTTGTATATAAATTATTATATGTATTAACATAGAAAACACCCAGACCAAGACAAACCTCTTTTGCCAGATTCTCTTTCAGTAGTCGCCAGATTGCACCGCGTGCAGGCAAGGTTAGCTTTGACTCTATAGATTGTGGTAAGCCCTACTCCAAAAAAATGTATGTAACTTTTAGTACTGTTAGGGTCACATGTTATAACACTGATAACTTTTGTTCGCTAGCTGATGATAAAGTGGCTATTTCAGAAACTCCTAAAATATTCCCCTAATAAAACCCAACCAAGATTTTACAGCATAAACGTATTGTAAACATTCCTTAGTAAACTTAAATACCTTACGCATACTAAAATGTTGTTAAACCAATTTGTTAGTTTTATTGAGGGCCACGGTCCTGATTTAACGCACCATAAACTTAACCTTATTATATTTTAACTTACCACTCCCTAGAGAGTGATAAATTAAAAAACGTTTATTGGTGTTCACGGTAAGAATTTATGTATTTTTATCAATTATTAATATATTTCTATAGATATAGGCATACCCGTACTAAATTGATAACTAAGCTATAAAGTTGCTATAAATAATAAATCCTCCCCAACCCGTTTGGCTAGCGTGGGGAGTGTAGGCCAAATCCTCTTTCCGTCTAGGACGGACGAGAGAGGGTCGTGCTCCTGTAGTGGCGACTAAAATGGACCTGATGATGATGATGAAATAATAAATAAATAAAATAAATGTTTCTGGACAATTTACACAGCGCCATCTAGTCCCAAATCAAGCGCAAAGCTTGTACTATGGGTACTAGACAACTGACGTACTTAAAAATATATTATTATTTTTTGTAAATACATATAATACATAGAAAACACCCAGACCAAAACAAACAGATATGTTCATGCACACAAATGTTTGTCTTGTAAGGGGATCGAACCCGCGACCTCGGAGTCAAAGTAGCCATTTGCCTAACCTAATCTAACCATTCGACCACCGAGCTCGTCAAGTTTTATATTTTCTTCAATTATTTTATACAACTTTAAGAAAGGATAAAAACACTGACCAAGTATATCAAATTGTTAATTAATATAATTAACTACTGTATATATAGTACACTATATGCTTATCATTTTTAGATTTCATTTCCGTGGTTAAAAAGGACAGCCCCCTTACCACCATCTCTTATTGCGATCCAATAACTGAATAGATCGCTTATTCATACTAATGAATAAGCTACTCTATTCGTTTTAAATAGAGTCGCTTATTCATTGGTATGAATAATCAATCTTTTCTGTTATTGAATCGCAATAAGAGATGGTGGTAAGGGGGCAGTTCTTTATCAAGTTACATGTTCTATAACACGTCATCATTATCAGCCTGTGTCTACCCACTGCTGGATACAGGCCTTTCCCAATGCTTTCCACCATATGCGATCCTCCGCTTTCCGCATCCAACCGCTACCAGCTACTTTTTTGAGGTCGTCGGTCCATCGCATCTAGAGCAGCATTTCCTAAACCTTTTCAATGGTGTTACCCCTATTATGAGCAATAAAGAAAACTGATCCCCCCCCCCCCCCTAGATTAGATCTTATTGGTCTTTGACAAGCTCGGTGGTCGAATGGTTAGCAATGGCCACTTTGACTCCGAGGTCGCGGGTTCGATTCCCGCACAAGACAAATATTTGTGTGCATGAACATGTCTATTTGTCTTGGTCTGGGTGTTTTCTATGTATTATAAGTATATATTAACAAAAAAAAATGTATTTAAGTACATTTATCAGTTGTCTAGTACCCATAACACAAGCTTTGCGCTTAATTTGGAACTAGATGGCGCTGTGTAAAATGTGTAAATTGTCCAGGAAATATTTATTTATATTTATTTTGTCAGCTTCCTTACAGAATTCCTATTTTACCCCTGCTAATAATCCCCGTGTGTTGGCCGTGTGGTTTCCGGCAGACTGGAATAGAATCACTCCGTCTCTTCCGCTGGATGTCGTACAAGGCGACTAAGGGAAATACATTAGCAAACATCGATCAGGCCTCCCCAACCCGTCTGGCCAGCGTGAGGAGTGTAGGCCAAATCCTCCTTCCGTCTAGGACGGACGAGAGAGGTTCGTGCTCCTGTAGTGGAGACTAAAATGACCTGAGGATGATGAATAATCCCCGGGGATAATTACCCCTAGGTTCGGAACCAAAGATCTAGAGAGAGCACCCTACGCTTCCTCGCCCCATACCGTGCCACTCTCCATACACTCCACTCAGGACTTTTCTCTATACATGTATTATTTTAATAAGAAAATAACGACACAAGTATTGAAGTAATTATTTATGTCTAGACCCGGTCTATTTTTATCAGCCTAAATAAACGGATCTAATTACACGTTGCCGGATGTAGTCCATTGTAGTGGCTAGTACCACGGTTACATAACTATTTGTAGTCTGTACAAAACGGTTCTTTTGAAAACTGATTAATCTTTGATCATTTAAAGTCGAACATTGACTGATAATTATTATGTAAAAACATTTGATTATTTTAAACTGAAAATCCATTCCATTTCATGTTGCAAAAGTAGTCTCGAGTAATTAAATATTATTCGCAAAATGACCAGGCAATGACCTGTGGTGCATAGACTTGGACACTGATCATCGGACTGCCTTCTGCCCACTTCAATAATTGAATAGAAAGCTTATTCAGACAAATGAATAAGCGACTCTATTTGAAATTGAATAGAGTTGCTTATTCATTGATATCAATAAGCATTCTATTCAGTTATTGAATCGCAATAAGAGATGGTGGTAAGGGGGTTGGTCCCACGCAGCGAGCGATGGACAATGCTATCGGGGTTTCTCTGAGGGATCGAATCTGGAACGAAGACATTCGATGGAGTATCAAAGTTGTCGACATAGCCTTCAGAGTTTGCGAGCTGAAGTGGCAATGGGCCGGCCACATCTGCCGATTAAGTGATGGCAAATGGTGAAGGAAGGTATTAGAGTGAAGGCCACGTGTAGGACGATGAAGCGTTGGACGCCCTCCTTCTAGATACTCCGATGACCTTCAGAAAGCGGCTGGATGCGGAAGGCGTAAGATCGTATTTGGTGAAAAGCATTGGGGAAGGCTTCTAACAGTGGGTAGATACAGGCTGATGATGATGATTCGCAAAATATACATCTAATCATAAAACTGTGAGCAGGCCAAGTACCTTGCTTTCTTCTCGCCATAATAGAAGGAGGTAGAACGCATCTATAGGTTTTAAAACCATCTTAGAACATAGGGTATGTTTTTCTTTCATTCATTTTCCGTTCGTGCAGCACAGCTTTGGAACAAACGGCCTAGGCATATTGGAGATAGCTGTACTGTCGCTACTTTTAAAAATAAGTTAAACCCAATCTATCTACACGTTGGTATTTGTTATTTGCCAAGCATATGGACCCGGCTTAGAAACATTAGAATCACCAAACACGTGATCGAAACTTAGTGAAATATCTATAGAATATAAATCATTGTCCAAAAGAAACACTGCCCCATACGCATGGTGTTTGCCGCAAACACAGAACGCCTTGTGTTTGCCGATCACTGGCGAACACAAACAGCAAACACAAACAAAAGCAGACCAACAGCAGACCACACGTTGGTGTTTCTTGTTTGCTGTATCTGGCAACCCTAAGCATAGGTTATCTGTAGATTTATTATTCAATATCCCCTGTATGGTTATACGGGTCTATACCGGAATAGAGCTTGCACTGAGGAGGCAGGTTTCACGCCACATTTGGAATTACCGCACGACCGCCGCTGTCGCAACGAACGAGAATGCTCCTACCATTGTGTAGTAGTTTATTTACGTAATTTGAATTTAGATCTATTTTTCATAGTTTGTTCGTATTCCTTCCTGAAAAGTACAACGTCTTCATATATATTTTCAACTATATATATATATATATATATATATATATATATATATATATATATATATATGTGTGTAATATTTTTTTGTAAATGCGGATATATACCGAAAAGAAATCATAATGATTCTAGCTTTCTACACGATAAATAGGTTTATGGCACTAGTATTGTACCTTTTAGGATGACACTTCTGTTATTGTGGCTATTGTCCGAAAAATATTGGATTTCGGTTTTGTTCATTTTCACCGAATTTTTACGGTCAAATGATTGTAGGCGACTATTGTAAGTAGTCAGCGAATTTTAAGATTTACTGATCTAACCTTAGAATGGTCAAACAATGTGACTTTTTTGACATATCGCACAGTTCAGCACCTTTTACCATTCTTTTTCTAAATAATAATCAAATTCCAAAAGCTTCTTAGTCCTAATTTCTTCTGATTAAATTCGTTGTGAGGAACCCCCGGGACTGTGATGGACTTCACTGTTCATTGTCTTTTTCGGTGGTTGCCGCTGTTAATCCTGGCTAAACCGGAGACACAGTGGTGGGAATATATGGTGGGCCCCCGTTATTCCTTTTCTACGGCGTAGTCTTTCTCAAATCTTGGAACAGAAGCATGTTCGTGCAGTGGTGGAAATAAAGCACTAAGTAGTACGTTTTTTCCTATCATCTGGAAATAACGGTCAATTTTCTGTATATATTTTTTTTATAATAAAGTAACACTCGTACCAAGCCCTTTTATATGATATACGAAATAGTAATTTCAAAAAAATATGACCCCCGGGTCATATTCAAAAAAAATATTTTTTTAGTTTGCTTGCTTGGATCATATTCGTGTACCTAAATGCAACGCGATTGGTTCCAAATGCAGAGAAAATTGGTTGTGGAAAATTGACGCACGGACAGACACTAGCGGTTCTTTAAATGTTTCGTTCGTTTTTTCATTCAGCGATATGATATCCAAAAATATTTCTTCTTAATACATGTCTTTATTTAAAAGGAAACTTTCAAAACAAAAATGGTCTAGTTTTTATGCAGGCAACGTAGTGTTCTCAGACGATAGTTAGTAAATCACACACCAAGATTTTTTGAGAGGGGACAACGTACCCTATACCTAACAGCTAGTGCGCCCCGTGTGCCAACCTTCCGGTTATATCACGGGGATGCGAGTCTCTCGTCCAGTAAACCAACCAGACGAGAGGACCTTTACCTGCTCCGCTCTTGCGCTCGGTAAACCAACCGAGCACTCAACCGGAACAGTAGCAGGTCTTACTCCGCTTTCACCTGCATGCAGGCTACTTGCGTACTCTTAAGTCGAGTAGCTCGTGGCGAACCGACGCTCGGCGAACCAAGCATCGGGGCTCTACCACCACTTCCCAATCTCCATGATGGGTACCGGTGCTGTATGGCTCGCTACTTCCCGACGCGCAAGTACAAGTACAAGCGCGTCTAGTGTTTCTGCACCCACACTGGGGCGGCAGTTAGCTGGCTCCCTGATTTCCTTGACAGGTACCGGAGCTGTATACGGCACGCTCACTTCCCTACATCCTTCGAAGAAGGACGCCTACCCCAGGTACGAGAAGGGGACAAACGAGCACGTGCGTCACCTGATGGAAAGCAATCACCACCGCCCGTAGAGATCAGCAACACCAAGGGGTCGCCGATCCATTGCTAGCCAATAAAAAGTTGCCAGCAAATACTTTTTTTCTTTCATTCACTCGCAGGAACACAACAACCCTCAAGCTGCGGTATTCTGTGAGGTCTCCAGTTGGTCAGCTTAAAAAATACGCTATACCCTACCTCTCTTTTCGCCAGAGCCTCGCACAGCAGGGTGCACCACGTGCAGGTGTGACTTTAGTTCAAAGATGTTGATGAACCACTTACACCCCAAAACACAACATAAGTCCTTTCAAAATACAAACAAAAACTAAAATAGAGCAGTCTATAATTAGAATTTTGTTAATAAAAAAACCAGTAATACGATTCTGAAATAGTTCCCTCACGCCTCGACATAATGGGTGTCGAAAAAAACCTATCAATCTATTATTTATATTGAAAAAAATATTTATTTCCACGGCATAAGGTTGCGATTTGTATAGCTAATAAAGTGCATGATTGGAAATTGATTTGCTTGAAATTTGACAAAAAACCTTTTGATATTGAAGAATAATTACGTGTCGATATGGTGCATTTTGGGTGAATTTGCGTAAAAATTGAGTGAAGAATAGCGTTGAAATACTAATAGAGATATTAAATAAATTAAGGAGATATTCCAGAACATGTTCATCATCATTATAATCAGCCATTGCTGGATGCCTTCTCTCAAACCATATATGATCCTACGCATTTCACAACTAGCCGCTTTGAATTTTTTTTTGGATTTGGATGAGTATATCCGAACATTACCTTTTTTATTTCTTATTCAAAACACTTACAGTGTCACTTACAACTACAAGAAACAATAACAAATATAAATGTATAAGATTTTGTTAAAGTCCGTTACCAATGCATAATATTAAAGAAATAATTTTAGACTGAGGGTAAAATATTATTCACAGTAGATAAGCTAATAATGATGATGATAATCCCGACTTTTGATATTCAAAAACATTATCTGGGGGCACGGCAGTGCCGCCGCCAAGTCGAGCAAAAAGCGGCACGGCCGTACCATAGATAATTTAATCTACACCACTTTACGAGCTTCCACCATTAATACATATACAATACAATACAACAATACTGATATATATACATTATAATACCAATACAATATGTACTACCAAGTAGTGTAGATGAAGATGCCTGTAAATTTGACTTTTGCAAAATAAAACCTGAATAAATTAACTGTTATTTATAATCTTGTTTCTCAGTTTCCAAAAAATATTTCTAATTTCATTATCATATTTAGTTGCAAGGGTCGAAATATCCTTAAATATTTCCAAGGAATTCAATACAAAATAATAATAGCTCTCATGGAATTTCCATCAAGTAAATACGTCACTAAAACCCTTAGCAAAAACTTGTCAGAAAGGTCATTGCTTTTGTGACGTCATGGCTGCCATTAATTCAACCGACTGCGGCGGTTTCTCAGTAATTGTAATGGTGGTTGGTAGTACAATACTAGCCAAAAAAGTTAGCACATCTACGATAGTTGATTCGCCAAAACTTTTACAAACAATTTTCCTTAGCGCTTTTCGTACATTGTCACTTTTTCTACCTACTAGCACAGTATAAGTAATAGTACTAAGTACGGTATCTCCATTTCCTGCCGCTCTCACAAGGCGACCTCACCTTCCCTCTGAGTCGAATGTGAAACCGATCTCAACGGCTGCCACGCGGCTGCACCGCGTATTACGAAACTTCGTTCATAGTATGTCATCGATTCTCAAATGAACTTTTAAATAGTAAAATGATTTAAATCTCATTAATTTATTAACATTGAAATGTTTGTTTATTCATTACAAAATCAATTTATTTTATGGGGAAGTAGCTCTTTTGCCAGAGCCTCTTCTAGTCGGCAGGGTGCACCACGTGCAAATGAGGTTGGCTTTTGCTCTAAAAGTCGTGGTGAGCGACTTACACCCCAAAAGAATTGTATTAGAATTTGAAGCCTAAATGCTGTATTAATAAATTAAGCATGTGCCAATTTCATTGACATGTACTGTACGATATATTTTCCTATTCAACATGTCAACGAAGACATGGACCTATAAACACGCATAGACATGATTTCTACATAATGAATGTATGACCTAAATTATAAATGCATGATCAGTTTCAATAATACCTACATGTAGCATGATGTCATCGACAACATATCGGTTTGGTGACTAATTGTCCGAATAGTTTTCTGAGATAAAATGACTAGGTTGCACAGTTTGTGACGTGAAAATTTGTAGTTGTTGCGGACTCTTTAATGGGCAGCTTCGTAACTGGCCACAGACAAAGAACGGACTGACAAGACTAAAAAGAAAATGACTAAAAAAATAGTTCAATCGAGGACGGGACAGGAATAAAGACGAATCCAATGTAGACAAATACATATGTTATAAATTTTTAACAAATCTGTGAAATAAATAAGGTCGGAACCCTTAGTGCGCGAGTCCGACTCGCACTTGGCCGATTTTGTAGATCTTGTAGAGCCTCTCGCTAGACAGTATCGTGAAGCTCCCGAATATCGATCTCGATCACATCTCTCCAACGACATCTGTGTCTACTGTGGCGAGTGGCGACCGACAGGATGATTACCAGCGGGAAAACTCCCTTCACACTGCGATTACCTCCCATTCTCAGGACATGGCTAATCTAGAAGCCAAAAACCTTCAATTTGCTCTAATTTCTTGTAAATCGGGGTGTAAGTAGTTCATCAACATCTTTGAACCAAAGCCAACTTCACCAACATGCGGTGCACCCTGCTGACTGACAAACGAAGCTCTGGGGAAAAGAGAGGTAGGGATCGTAATTGTAAGCTACCCGACTGGGGAAAGGGACACATCGCAGAATACCGCAGCCAAATAACAATTCCCTTGAGAGTTGTTGTGTTCCTCCAAGTGAGTGAGGTCACCAGAAAGCAAGGAGATGCGTTGGCAGTGGGGGTGGCGGCGCGGGAACGATATTTTATGTTGCGAGCGTTAATATGGCTACGGTAATCGCTTCACATCAGGCGGGCCGTATGTTGCCTTCCACCCGAAGTACTATAAAAAAAAAACATGGCCAACTCAGAAGCTAAGAGCCTTCAATTTGCTCTAATTTATGTCCCAAGCACAGAATAAGACATAAATCTAAACTCAAGCAAAGCCTGACTGACTGTTAAATATTTGCAATGAAGTTAAAGTTGACAGATGGAATTCATTATACTTGTAATTTTATACACACACGCTAGACAATTAACTGCCCGGTTAAATAGACTTCATAAAAAGTACGAGTTAACCAAACGCTTCAATGGTTCAGTGTTTTTCGATATTTGTTTTAACAAGAGAATGACATAATCTGCTTGTTGCTAATGTCAAAAATACAGGCAATTTTTGAGGATGGGCAATAACATGAGGCGATTAGATTTTGATCTCAATTGATATTTTTTTGGTTGTTAATTTGAAATAAATAAAGTTGTAAAAGATTTTCCCTGTGCAAAATAAAAATGGACAATCGTTCTGAACAACCGTTATCTTCACAATGAACATGCCAAAAGAAGAAGGTTTTGTAATAATTTTGCTTTCGTGGATTATGCAGATCAAATACTATATATAACAATAATTAAGTTGTTTTACATACATATATATAGGAAATGAATATAAATAACATATTGTCATGTTTTATCAGGAATACAAAATTATTTATAAAAAATACTTTCCCATTTCCAACTGCTCTCTTGAATGTCTGATTATAAATATTTTTATTGAACATTACTAAGAACCGTCTCGTATAACTCAGTTTCATGTATAAAACCCGAATGTCATAGAAACGCTACAAACGAACTCGGTATCTAACAATACTAATGTAGTCTAAGGACAAAATTGTTACAATATACATACTAACAAAATTTATGGACCTCTCTGAAATAAATCTTTTCATTATTATTATAATAGAAACCCAGGCTTCAAACAGATAATATCCCATATCAATAGCGTTTTCTCACGTTACTACATATCGTACGGTACACTAAAATTTTAAAACTGGTTAATAATGGCAATCACTGTAATGTTAATTTACTTTCACATATGAAAAGTAAATGAAAGCTAAAGAGAATGTTTTTTATTTGATGACCATACATCGGCGATGGGTGTTAATGATAAATAATGAACATTGTACATATGAGCGATTATTTTTATTTCAGTTTTATTATATGAGTAATGTTGTAGAGCTGCGGTCGGCTTGAGCAACTCGATATGGCGCGTTTTTTGGTTTATTTATTTATTTAAACTTTATTGGCCATAGAATAATGAATAAACACATGGTACAAAAGGCTGCCTTAATGTTAAGAGCTCTACAAGTCAACCTTTGGGAAAAGCAGATAAAACTCGAATGCAGTTCACAAAATAACGGTAATGAACATACATTGAATTAATACTTATGAAAACATAAAATTATATATGATACATAAGCATGCCAATGAAACACAATCATACACATGTACATAATACACGGAATCGCAAAGGAAAAGCAGTAAATAGGACAATGATGATTACTGCTTAGATAAATTCTCAAGTAAAAAAAATTGAACATTATTTTTGAAAGTGAATTTACTGGGAGATTTTCTGAAGGAATCAGATAACGTGTTACTTTTTATTCATCAATTTTCGTGTAAGTTGACTTAAGACCGCCATATTTAAAAGTCTACACCAACGTCACATGCTGATTGATGTAAACAAAAAAAAATTCAATTTTCCTTGTACGTCCTATTTTTTTATTGTTCCACTTTTACGGACTTAACCCTTTTAGCCAATATTAAAAAGGAGAGGTTCTCAAATCGATTCATTGACGTAATAAACCTTTATACTTAATCAATTAATCGGCAATTTTTATATATGTTACAGGACGCGTTGTGGTAATCTTCAACCGATTTTCGAAATACACGAAATACTACGCGATAGCGCCGTTGTATAAACCGATTTTCGATATTCTTCTTGTGTTCGAAAAAGAGAGCTCGCAGCGAATCATTTTTTTCAGGATGTAGATATGTAATCTGGACTTATTCGATTATAAACTAAAAATTGTGAAATTAACGACGAGCTCGGTGGCGTAGCGGTCAATGACGCGGCTTCGACACCAACGCTCGTGGGTTCGATTCCCACACAGGACAAACATTTGTGTGCATAAACATGTCTGTTTGTCTTAGTCTGGGTGTTTTCTATGTATCATAAGTATGTATTTACAAAAAAAAAAATGTATTTACGTATGTTTATCAGTTGTCTAGAACCCATAACACAAGCTTCGCATACTTTGTGCTAGATGGGGCTGTGTAATTTGTCTGACAATATTTATTATTAATTATTATTATTTATTAACTGTTTTAAAATCGATTTCGTTGACGTCGATCCGTTTTTACATCTTTGTTTATATCTAACTTAAGGCATGATTGTCTCCTTTCATTTTAGGATTTCATGGCTTTTATGTGCATGAACTCATAACAAATGTAAACGGAATTTATTATTGTAACTTCGTCGACAAATAAAAAACTTCATATAGATACTTTTTACAGTCCACAATTACGGTTTTATGTCCGCCATTACAAACTAGCACCTTAGATTCACAAAGTTGCGTGATTAACTGTAGCAAAAACTTGATAGGTGCATTAGGGTTACCACATGCAAAAATAAGACTTCATGAATATTATATCTTAGCAAGGACAGATGAAACAAAAGCCAAAATAAAGTTATAACATATGTTATTTTTTCGTTAATTAAGACCAAATCAAACTTAACCTCAAAAAAATGCACGCCTGATAAAACCCCTGGGTTTTTAGTAAATTTCTAGGTTTACTGATTTTTAACCGGATCAAATCGAAAAAGGACAGTATCTCAAGTCGACTGCAATTTTTACGTATCTTACGGCAACCTATAACCTATTTTGGAAACTATTTTCGAAATTATTTAGACGAGCTCGGTAGTCGAATGCTTAGCAATGGCCACTTTGACTCCGAGGTCGCGGGTTCGATTCCCGCACAAGACAAACATTTGTGTGCATGAACATGTCTGTTTGTCTTGGTCTGGGTGTTTTCTATGTATAGTAAGTATGTATTCAAGTACATTTTCAGTTATCTAGTACACAAGCTTTGCGCTTAATTTGGGACTAGATGGCGCTGTGTAAATTGTCTAGATATATATATTTATTTATTCCTCAGTCGGGTAGCCCTGATCCCGGATTCGATCCCTGATCGAAGGCTAACTGTCAGCTGTAAGGGACGTCCATTAATGACGTGAGGTTTTTTTTTGCAGTTTTAACACCTCCCCACCCCCTTGGTGATACTTGGCGAGGTCTTGGAAATACCCCCCCCCCCCCCCCCTCAAATCACGTGTATTTTTTGTATCTACAAAGAATCTTAAAACTTTTATTATATATTTATAAGGATATTAATAAGAATTTTTGTTATATCACTAAGGTAACAAACAAGCATACGGTCCGCCTGATGGAAAGCTGTTACTTTATGGACGCCTGTAACACCAGAAACATCACATGCGCGTTGCCGACCCTACACATACGAGCGTAAAAATGTTTTCACGTCCTTTTTGAAGAACCCCACGTTGACATTGTAGTCTCCTGAGAAAACCTCCACAGGCAGTTCATTCCACAGCTTGATAGTACGGAACTTCTTTGGAACCGCACAGTACGTGACCTCTTCAGTGTCTTCAATCAAATTCAATAACTGAATACAATGCTTATTCATATCAATGAATAAGCGACTCATTTCAAATTGAATAGTATTCATTGGCAAATACACGTGATATTTTACTACACCCACCCTCCCCCCTTGTGATATTTCGTGATTTTTACCGAACCCCTCCCCCCCTCTTTTAGACTCACGTGATTAATGGACGGCCCCTAAGAACGAAAGAAATATGCCAGACACGGTCGAACGTATCACTCCTTCTTAAGGAACCTTTAATTCGTTACCGGGATATTAGAACCTTTATTCAGAACCGGTTCCGGTGGAACCGGAACCCAACCGGAACCGAAACCGGAACCGTACCGAAAAGAGGAACCTTCTTACAAACCGAAATGAGGAACCGGAACCCAAATTTGTACCGGTTTTCAATCCCTGCACCCATTATGCAATAGATAGAATACACTGAAGCAAGCATCTTGTATATTCTTAATGGCTAAATACAGTAATTTTTATTTATTTTCTTTATTCGGGACATCAACAGCATAACACATAAATAAGATACAGATTATTTATAATCGGGGGACTGTCTTTGGTGCAATAAAACAAGGCAAGTTTGGTTGTCGAAAGCTGCAATTTTCTATACAAAATACACCTGACGACCTAACTTAGTTGAAATCATTAGCAATTTGACTTTTAAGTTTTAATATAAATACATAACAATTAGCTACATTATTACATTCTTTACTATTAGTGATTGATAGGCGCCCGAAATTCTAGATATGGCAGGAATATTCCGATCATGGAGTGACAACCCTGGGTGCGGTTGGTAGCGGCCTAAACCGGTTTATACCGGTTTTCAATAAGGAGATAATGCATGCAAATGATGGAATCGAGATGATATTGAGACGTGTCTGCGGTTTTTGTGTAGATACCTATGGTGGAATTATGTGATCATATGATGACCCCTGGCAGCCTGGTGGTAAAAACATCGAGGGATTTCATGGGTAGGGAATTTGCATGTCGTATAATTATTCCATACATAACATTTAGTATGGAGTCATGTAGTGGAGGTGTGCCTTATTTCGGCACTGCCCAGGTCTCAGATCTTGATTTTAACTAGACAAAAAATTAGTCGTTAATTTGTCGAAATTTGTCGCCCAAAGCAAAAAATTTGTCGGGGTCCCGTTAAAGAGTTATAAGGTTTTTTTTGTGGCAGTGCCGAAATAAGCTTATTTCGGCACTGCCCACTCGGGATCTATTAAACTACAAAACATAGCGAACATATGATTTTCCCCAGAATTAGTCGTCAATTTGTCGAATTCAGACACCAAGTATCACAATTAGTCGACCTCCCGTTAAAAAGTTATAAGTATTTCTTTATGGCAGTGCCGAAATAAGCCTTATTTCGGCACTGCCCAAAAAAACTACACCACCTAGCGAAAATCTGATTTCACCCAGATGTTGCCTTGAATTTGTCGAAATTTGTCGGATATAAAACACAACTGGTCGATGCGTAATTAAAAAGTTACACGCATTTTAATAATTCGCGTTGTAGTCAGAGAGCCTAACGTAGGCAGAGTAGAATAACACCACTCCATTCACATATGGCTATCGTAAATATCTTAAACTATCGTTTGTAGTTTAATAGATCCCGAGTGGGCAGTGCCGAAATAAGCTTATTTCGGCACTGCCACAAAAAAAAACCTTATAACTCTTTAACGGGACCCCGACAAATTTTTTGCTTTGGGCGACAAATTTCGACAAATTAACGACTAATTTTTTGTCTAGTTAAAATCAAGATCTGAGACCTGGGCAGTGCCGAAATAAGGCACACGTAGTGGAGACTAAAATGGAACTGCCATTTTAGTCTCCACTACAAGAGCACGACCCTCTCTCGTCCGTCCTAGGCGGAAGGAGGATTTAGCCTACACTCCCCACTGGACTCCCCGCTGGCCAAACGGGTTGGGGAGGCCTGATCGATATTTGATAATGTATTTCCCTTAGTCGCCTTGTACGACATCCACGGGAAGAGACGGAGTGATTCTATTCTAGTCTGCCGGAAACCACACGGCCATTTAGTATACTTAACTTATATTTTATATATTTGTGTGATTATGGAGAAAAATAGATGCATATATTGCACATCAAATAATAGTAGTTTATGAAACTGTTGCATAATAAGGGTTATTAAAATACGAGTGTGAGTTTATAACATGAGCCGAAGGCGAATGTTATAATAGACCACACGAGTATTTTAATAGGTACCTAATTTTGTGCAGTTTCATACATATTATAAAATAATTTATCTAATCTCATACTGAAAATTACACATTAAAAAACTAAACACAGTATCTTAATGACAGTCTTTACGCACAAGCTATCAAAATGAATTTAAAAAGTTATTTTTCGATACAGCTCTTCTATGGACAACTGTATCGTAAAATAACTTTTTTACCATTACGATACAGCTTCAGCCCTGGATACAGGTATTTTAAACAGGTTGCAATGCAAATACATTGCAACTATGCCAAATTTTTCTACTTAATCTGTGAACGCGGCGCCGCGCGGCGCATCGCGCATGCGCACTACGCATGCTCGATCTGCAAATGGATTTCTAAGTAAGAATTATAACTTCATAGTTGTATTTAAAATATTATTATCATATATTTCATGAGATTAGATAAAGTAGTGTATGAAACTGCACATAATTAGGTATTAAAATACTCGTGTGGTCTATTAAAACACTCGCCTTTGGCTCATGTTTTAAACTCACACTCGTATTTTAATAATCCTTATTATGCAACAGTTTCATAAACTACTATTAAGTAATGATATGGGTGTAAAAAGGTGAGTTTATCAATATTACAAAGGATAGTTAATTAATTTAAATATAAAACATTAATTTAAATATTGACAACTTATATGAATACTTAAATGTAAAATGGGTTTTTATTCCAAAAGCACATGAACAAACTTGATATATAAACGCAAACTATCGCTCCTTAATATAATAATTTAGTATTGAATAAAACTGTTTAGTTATATGTTATATATCAATATTATGTCATAATGTTGTGCCTGTCGAAAGTCAAGTTCATGTAACCGGTTTCCATTTCCTGTGGATCGGTTATGTGTCTATTGAATAATTTGTCTATTAACATTTAGCAATAGATTATAATAATGTATTAGTTAAATGTAATAAGTTAATAATAAATGGTGTGTCAAGCTGAAATGGTATTTAACCCTATGATTATGATTTAGTCGTTAATCGTCGACCCTTACCCCCCCATCCCACTGTTGGGATACTGGTCTCCCTTCAAACGTGGGGTGGCAGACAAGTCGGTGGACGAGCTCGGTGGCGTAGCGGTCAATGACGCGGCTTCGACACCAACGCTCGTGGGTTCGATTCCCACATAGGACAAACATTTGTGTGCATGAACATGTCTGTTTGTCTTAGTCTGGGTGTTTTCTATGTATCATAAGTATGTATTTACAAAAAAAAATGTATTTACGTATGTTTATCAGTTGTCTAGTACCCATAACACAAACTTCGCTTACTTTGGGGCTAGATGGCGCTGTGTAATTTGTCTGACAATATTTATTATTATATTATTATTAAGTATACGTATACATAGCCAAATTAACGCTCGTGACATAAAATAACGCTCGCGTGTCGCCACCGCCACTGCCAACGCAGCATCTCCTTCCTTCCTTTCTGGTAACCTCACTCACTCGCAGGAACACAACATCCATCAAGGGAATTGTTATTTGGCTGCGGTATTCTGTGAGGTGGAGGTACATTCCCCAGTCGGGTAGCTTACAATTACGCTCCCTACCTCTCTTTTCCCAGAGCTTCGTTTGTCAGTCAGCAGGGTGCACCGCATGTTGGTGAAGTTGGCTTTGGTTCAAAGATGTTGATGAACCACTTACACCCCAATATATATACATATATATGTGTGTGTGTGTGTGTGTGTGTAAATAGTTATACATATTTATAATGTTCATATCTCTATAACAAGGCCAAGCATTCGACCTGGCTAATGATAAGGAATTGCAGACTAATATACCTTGGCCTGCTATATCAGGGAAATCATTCGCTCGTAACTGACCTTACAAAGACCTCTTCACATCAATAAATCTTTTGAAAGAATCTTTTAATAGATGCTAATATAAAAGGATCTAAACAGTTTCTTTACTGTGTTTCATTCATCGAGCCCTCTCATTTTATACCTATAACATAGGAGTTAATGTGGAAATTATAAATCATCATATTGTGGCGTCCGCCATATTGAATTAAAAATGACGCTATGTAGGTAATTGTGCATTGTCACAAGATACAAATGGGAATATTTTTTTTTTATACAACGTTGAGTGCCAGCCAAGCATACGGCCCGCCTGATGTGAAGCGGTCACCGTTAGCCATATTAACGCTCACAACATAAAATACTGCTAGCGCGCCAACGCAGCATCTCTTTCCTTATGTATGCCAAATTGCAGCAGCAGCAGCAGCAGCAGCAGATTGAGAGTGGGCCTTTACCTTGCATGATTTGATTACAGGTACCGCGGTTAATCTAAAAAATAGAAACAATAGAAACTTGTAAAAAAATAATATTTTATCTAATCTCATACTGAAATTTACACATTAAAAAATTAAACACAGTATCATAATGACAGTCTTTACGCACAAGCTATCAAAATAAATTTAAAAAGTTATTTTTCGATACAGCTCTTCTATGGACAACTGTATCGTAAAATAACTTTTTTACCATTTCGATACAGCTTCAGTCCTGGATCACAGAATAATATACTCTAACCGGGATACAGGTATTTTAAACAGGTTGCAATGCAAATACATTGCAACTGTGCAAAATTTTTCTACATAATCTGTGAACGCGGCGCCGCGCGGCGCGTTGCGCATGCGCACTACGCATGCTCAATCTGCAAATGGATTTATATGTAAGAATTATAGCTGTTAAATTAACTTCATGGTTGTATTTAAAATATTATTATCATATATTTCATGAGATTAGATAAAGTAGTGTATGAAACTGCACATAATTAGGTATTAAAATACTCGTGTGGTATATTATAACACTCGCCTTCGGCTCATGTTATAAACTCACGCTCGTATTTTAATAACCCTTATTATGCAACAGTTTCATAAACTACTATTATTGTACGCGTTGCCAGGCGACCTGATTGTGGTGGGACATCCCACTTATTAGGCTAAATTGTAATGTCCCGCGCAGGACAGCACATGTCCCGCTTTTGACGATGGACGCCAAAAACTGAAATTAATCAACGGAATGCCAGAATTTTAATCTTTGAAAAATATATGCAATTTGAAAGTTAGATAAGTGTTAAGTGTAGAATCTAGGTTTTTCACGCAGTACCAATAAATTTTTTTTTTTTTTTTTAAGAAACAAATTAGTCAATAAATATAAATAAATAAATATTGTCAGACAAATTATACAGCGCCATCTAACCCCAAAGTAAGCGAAGCTTGTGTTATGGGTACTAGACAACGGATAAACATACGTAAATACATTTTTTTTTTAAATACATTATGATACATTATGATACATAGAAAACACCCAGACTAAGACAAACAGACATGTTCATGCACACAAATGTTTGTCCTATGTGGGAATCGAACCCACGAGCGTTGGTGTCGAAGCCGCGTCATTGACCGCTACGCCACCGAGCTCGTCAAAAAATTGAATAAGCATGAAAAAAATGAAACTTTCAAGGATTATATTAGTACAGATAAATTAGCACATCCTAGGACAGGTGCTACTTTGTTTATGACTAAATATTACATATTTGAAAGTTAATATTTTTGAAATTTTGATTATGTACACTCATGTTAAAAACATTCACATTTCAACACTCATCCATTCATTCTATAATCATCATCATCAGGTCCATTTTAGTCTCCACTACAGGAGCACGACCTTCTCTCGTCCTAAACGGAAGGAGGATTTGGCCTACACCCAAGCTGGCCAAACGGGTTGGGGAGGCCTGATCGATATTTGATAATGTATTTCCCTTAGTCGCCTTGTACGACATCCACGGGAAGAAACGGAGTGATTCTATTCTAGTCTGCCGGAAACCACACGGCTTCAATCTTAAATAAATTTGGCAATGTTGTACGGAATCTTCAATCGTGGCCCCAAATGTCAATCCTGTCTTTTTTTAGGTTACGAAAACCTAAAAACTAGAGCGAAAACACGTATCTCTGCTCTGTTACAACGACATAATGCAATTCATTGCACCACTGTACCACTGTAACGTTGTTGCTGTAATGTAGTTACGTCATTACCGTGGATAATGTTGTTTAGCAGTTATTGTGGTGTTATGACTTTAAGTTCATAATATTATTATGTCGGTTTCTTATGACAGACAGACACGAATACAGATTTAGGTGTTATGAAGGCATTTTTTTACTTTTACAGTTTTTTTTTATACTACGTCGGGTTGCACACAAGCATACGGCCTGCCTGATGTCAAGCAGTTACCGTAGCCATATTGACGCTCGCAACATAAAATATCATTTGCGAGGCGCCCCCCTCGCTGCCAACGCAGCATCTCCTTCCTTTCTGGTGACCTCACTTACCTGCAGGAACACAACTACCCTCAAGGGAATTGTTATTTGGCTGCGAGGTAGCCCCAGTCGGGGATTGTACCTCCACCTCACAGAATACCGCAGCCAAATATATCCCAAACATACCCTTACACTATCTTAAACCTTAAACCACTAGATCGAAAATACACTTTCGACCCGCTGCTGAACTTTGATAAAAATGCAAAATATATCGCGATTGCATGCTGGAAACGCAAGTGAACAGCGATTTGTTGTGTTATAAACGCGTCGACATCAAAAAAGTCGTCGATTTCACATAAAAACAGTATAGAGCTTCACACCACAAGTTTATGAACATGTGTAAACATTGTAGATACCTGAGTTGCCATAACATCCCGTCTCTCCCTCAATTGAAGGAGTTTAGAGCATACTCCACCACGCTGTTCAACTGCGGGCTTGCGGAGGCCCGGAGGAGGAGGAGTGTTTTCAATCCGCAGGAGGCGGAGGAGGTGGAGTGTTTTCAATCCGCCTATAGGCCACTTGGCTTAACGACTGTCATCTAATGACAACCGCCGGGACCGACGGCTTACAATAAACTCATCTATAGACAGGCTATGGTCGACGTTGCTTAACTTGCGTGTTCGATTAGACTGACACGCGCATCTACGCCATCGAGCTTCTCATTGAAGATGTATGAAAAACCGTAGTTCTTCAGTTTATCTTATTCAGACAGACAGACGTAGGTTCGGTACCACTCGTCTCTTGAATCCGCCTATATGTGGTATACCTAGCTAACACAATAGTAGAGAGTACATTGCATCAGTGAGCTGAACGGTTAAATTAACTGTTACATAGTTGAACCATGGATAATAATGTTAAGCGGAAACGATTTATTGTTTCAGAGTAGCGAGCTTGTTTACATAATATTATCTATCTATTCCAACAATTCCAGTAATAATGTGAAAATTTGTGCCGATATTTGGATGCAGACGACAAAGAGAATTCCGATTTTAATTAAAGTTTCGATTTTTTTAAATGTTAATTATACAAGGTTTATATGTACAGGGTTCAAGTTTCGAACGAACAGGGTATAAGTTTCGAACGAACAGGGTACTATTTTAGAACGTACAGGGTACAAGATTCGAACCTACAGTCTACAAATTTAGAATATAGAGGGGTACAAGTTTCGAATGTAGAGGGTACAAGTTTCGAATGTACAGGGTACAAGTTTCGAACCTGAAGTGTACAAGTATCGAATGCACTTGTGGAAGTCACCATCGCCCATGGAGATCAGGAACACGAAGGGGTCGCTGATCTGTTGCAAGTATTTTAAGGGAAATAAAGAATCTTGGGAGCCCCTTGTCGTAATTGTTCGGAAATACCGCTGAGGGTGAGGTGATCCACAGTTTCACCGTTCGTAGTATAACATTGTCTTAGGAAACGTACTGTGGTACGTCGCTAATTATCAAAATGATATAGATGGACTTTTAAATTATGGGCAGTTGTATGATAGTGGAACTCAGAGGCAGGTATCAAACAGCTCATCCGAGCACTCTCTGTATTATAATTTTGTATTGAACGCAAAGAGACGCTACATCTCTACGTGCGGAGAGAGACAGTCCAGACGATCTGAGATCATTGGGTCACCGACTATTCGAACTGCTCTTCGTCGTATGTGGTTAGATGTCTTAAGAAACGTACTGTGGTAGATCGCCAATTATCAAGATGATATGGATGGAATCTTAATTTCTGGCGAGCTGTACGATAGTGGAACTTAGCGGCAGGTATCAAATCAAACAGCTCATCCGAACGGTAGCGGCATACTTCGATTATATTTATATGATCATAACGTTACGCGTCGATCGTATGTGCGTTATACGTTCATACGCACAACGTTACGCGCGTCACGTTACGCCGTGTCTATAAATTAGGCGTAGGCGTCACCCTGAAAGAGCTGGCGCAGCTACCAGCGGCACTTTCAGTACATAATCGTAATTGAAAGTTGCGAAAGTAACAATCATTTTTAATAGTTCATTGAAACCAATAATCAGATAAGAGAGTATTATAGCTAGTTTACGAGAAAACAACACGCAAACGTACGATAATAAGCGATAGCAGCAATTAAGACGTTATTAGCAAGAGCTCAGTGGCAGTGATATATGTGTATAAACAATTTTAATGAATATGAAACATATGGGTGTAAGTGGTTCATTAATATCTTTGAACCAAAGCCAACCTCACCTGCACGTAGTGCACCCTGCTGAGTGCTGACTGATAAAAGAGGCTCTGGACATATAGAGCGTAGCGTATTTTTTAAGCTAACGAGGATGTAGGTATGTCACCTGATGGAAAGCAACCGCTACCTCCCATGGAGATCAGCAACAACAAGGGGTCGCCGATCCGTTGTCGGCCTATACTCCTTCCTTTCTTTCTTTCCGGTGATCTCACTCACTCGCAGGATCACAACAACCCTCAAGGAAATAGTTATTTGTCTGTGGTATTCTATGAGGTGCTGATACGAAAACACCAAAGACCATCGAAGAGCAATAGGGCAGCTCTAATTACGCTACCCTACATCTCTTTGTGCCAGGGCCTCGTCAGTGAATCAGCAGGGTGCACCAGGTGCAGTGACAAACACTCCAAACACTTCTTTTCTAAAGAATTATTTACATTTTACGAATGTAAAGAGCTTAAAGCTGCTGCATTCCAACAGAGAAACTGAAAAAGCTCCCCCTCTTATCCCTAAAAAGTTGCAATAGCCCATTCAATTATACATGGCTTTAAAGTCTAAGCACGCCGCTGAAATGCGTCCATAATAGTGTAGTCTAGTCTAATTTTCCTGTGGGTTGGCTCTGCTGCCAAATCGCGCACTCTGATGTAATGTCCCTGCCCGAGTTACAGGTGATAGGGATTTTAATTCATTATTTACAGTAACAAAACTAACTAAATTTAAGCTACGATCAAGAAATATAGTTATTATAATATATATACCGATGTTTCAAAGAGGTGAAAACGTCATCTCTTGCTCCGTGTCGAAACCTATCTGTCAATTTTACCCGAACGTGCACGGTCAAAGAAAGTGCACGGCGCGTTTAAAGAAGTTATCACTTAAATATGAGTTATATAATGTAGTATAAGTTGCCCTTTGTGTTAAGAATGCTTAGTCTATGTATAGCAGTTTCCATCTTTTGACAAACCTGTTTGATCCGCAGAATCAAAGTTTGAGTTCAAAATATCAAAGTAAGAATATTTAAGGGGATCTATCTCACAAACACTAAGTAGGTGTGTCAATACGTTTCAAAAAGTAATTTCTTTTGCATATTTCTAGTGCTCGCTCAAGAGTTTTCAAATTTGAAACAGGTCGTACACAATATCTGTTTTTACCCATGGCTACCACGTTTATTTAATAATCTAAAAATACCTACATAATAATAGAAAAAGTTCTTAATCTTACTTAATAGTTTATCACTATGAAACGCTATCTCTCATAACTCGACCCAAATACAAACAGAGTCCTGTTTTTGCAATGTCTGCCTGTTAATGAGGTGTAGTGTGAAGCGAGACAACGCAATTTTACGGCGGCCATGCTTATTACCAAATTACACTATTACAATAATTGTGCTGACACGGTAGTACATTGACGGTAATATGGCGGCTTGCCAGCTTAATGCTAGGGTCAGTGAACTTTCCCAACATTGATGTTTAGGAGTTTCAAGATATATTGAAGTGTAGTTCAGAAATCAAGTATAGTAATTTGTTTATGTCAAACACTCCCTAGGAGTTGACGTGTGATTTATTCATAAGTCTATCTGTCTGCATTATAAAGTAAATACAGCCACAAACTAATGAATAAATATTTACGAGTAACTTGTAAGAGACCTTAAAATAATACTTGTTGTTTCGACGAATGGTTAGGGTTTGTGTATGATTCTTGCAACTTAAATTTTCCACTGAACGGCTGACGGCTGGTTGCACCGGCCGGTGGTCACAGGCTGACTGTCTCAGCGTTGTCACTCCGTCTCCGTTGTCGAGGTCGATGAATTTTCATCTACCCTTGTGTTGTTGAATATCCATGTACCACACTGACTGACACTGACAACATCCCTATTCTGCGAAACAATCGACATGTCCGTAATCTGTAAGTTACCCGGCTGCAAACCAAAACGAGGTTGAGTGATATTAGTCACTGGATTCCATGCTGTTGATAATTTATAACCATATTCTCGATTGAAATTGGTGTATTTCTTCGTTTCAATCGCTTCACGCACAACTTTTGATCTTGGTGCAACCTGGTCGAAACGGCAGGCAATAATAAATGTATGTAAAAATACCTTACATGCATGATCGCGTTAATTCCCGTAGTTATTATCATTTGAATCATGCAACGCGTAAGTTATTAAAGTTTAATGTCCTTAAAATTTGTAGGTACAATCTATTTCCATTATCACAAAGGAAATGTAGCAACCCTAATGGTAATATCACCAAGTAACCTCTATACCGGAGGGCAGTAGCAATTAAAGCTATGCGGTTTGCGCTAACCCCCAATCCGGGGTGAATTTATCCGGCGGTAAATCACGAATACCAGTGCAGGCGGTGAGTTAGGACCATCAGCTATTTTGAATTTTGGCCACTCGCAAAAAGCTGTTATAAATTCAAGCTATAGTGTGTTTGCAGCCTCTATGGCATTTTAGGAAGCATATAAAATATCCAAAAATGCCTAAAAATCCGGGATGATTATTTGAAAATCCATACTAATTTATAAATGAAAGTGCGTATGTTTGTTTGTTCTTAATTCATGTCGAAATGAACCAATGGACGGCCATGATTCTTTTTCGAGGATTAGGCTATTTGACTAACATTTTTTTCTATTTGATATGTAGGGACGTCTCCATAATATAACCATAGGTGAAAGAATTACTTCGATAGCACAAAAATCTCTCGAGATATGATAATTTGAAAATCACAATTTTTAGACTGCCCCAAAACGCTCCATACAAAAGACTACCGAATTATGACGTCACAGGTTTGTATTTTGTATGAATCAAATCAAAAATTTGTACGACAGCTATGTTAAATATTACGTTTATGTGATTAGTATCATAATAAAAGTTATAGCATTTTTTATTGCTTCTCCAATGGAAATATTATTTTTTAATAATTTCATACTTTTAAAATGGACTTTCCCGCCAAACTTTGATCGACGCTAAAAAAAGTCTGACTGAAGATATTAGAATGAAAGTTTGCAGATCTTTATAGTTTTGTGTATTTTACGATATTGTTAAATAATTTATACAATTTTTAAACATTGGAAAATAGCCTATTTAAAATCTGGAATGAAAAATAGGGTACTTTTTATAAAAAAAATATCAGCCGGCATCTACCCAGTACTGGATATGTATTCCCCAATACTTTCTGCTCCTACTCTGCCTTGCGCCAATTTCCTATACTGTCCCAGCCGTTTCTTTGATTCAATAGGTATTATTTCTAGGTAATAGGTTATAGGTAGGATTTCAATAGGTATTTTGATAATTAAGGCTACGGCACTATATTGCGACGCCCTGTACAGAAAGTAACGCTTTTGGAACGCTTCTTTTAAAATATGACACCTACTCGTGTATATCTTAACTCAGGGCTGTCCAAGGCGCGGCCCGCGGGCCGCATGCGGCCCTCGGCTTATATTTGTGCGGCCCGTGATGTGTTTTTCATTTACCAGTTTTCATACACTTTTTTACCACTACAGGTTTTTTTTTACAACAAATCTGATTGAACATTATATATTTTTAGAAAAGAAAGTTTAACTAATTAAAAATAATATAATAAATAACAAAGCTTAAACTTTCAAAGTAGGTAGTAAAAATGTCAAGTAGGTATTTGTTTCTGCGGCCCGCTAATCTATTTAGTAATTTGTAATGGCCCGGTATTGTATATGGTTTGGACAGCCCTGTCTTAACTAATGGTAAACTTTAATATTTTTTGTTTATTATAGAAATTATATATAACAGGAAAATGATTGAACTACAATGAGAAGAGAGGATAAGATGCTTTTCTGAGCATATCATCTCAAATCAGTGGTGAAGTCTCGTGACGCTTTCAATATATTATGTAGGCGTTGCAGCACACCGTTTTACATCCGGCGTAGTAAAAAAAAACCGGCCAAGTGCGAGTCGGACTCACGGACGAAGGGTTCCGTACCATTATCTATAAAAAAATCACGTATGTTGTATGGGAGCGCCCTGAAATATTTATTTTATTCTGTTTTTTAGTACTTGTTGTTATAGCGGTAACAGAAATACATCATCTGTGAAAATTTCAACTGTCTAACTATCACCGTTCATGAGATACAACCTGGTGACAGACGAACGGACCGACAGCGGAGTCTCAGTAATTGGGTCCGTTTTACCCTTTGGGTACGGAACCCTAAAAAGGCACATAGTTATTTGAACCCAATAGGAACCAATTCAATTTATTCCCTTTAACAATGGGTTATTTAGAAATATTACCTTGAAATTATGTCTGCAGGTCTAGACGATATGCGATATGTTTTCTGAAAACTCCTTCATGTATTGTTTATAAACACATAATGCCTTGCTGGTGCTGGTCGCCTGGTATTATTAAATACTATTATCATCATCATCATCAGGTCATTATAGTCTCCACTACAGGAGCACGACCCTCTCTCGTCCGTCCCAGACAGAAGGAGGATTTGGCCTACACTCCCCACGCTGACCAGACGGGTTGGGGAGGCCTGATCGATGTTTTATAATGTATTTCCCTTAGTCGCTTTGTACGACATCCACGGGAAGAGACGGAGTGATTCTATTCTAGTCTGCCGGTAACCACACGGCTAAAATACTATAGGTGTTTTATAGTTATACGTCATGCATCATCAATCCATAATCATCCCACTGCTGGGATCCAAGTCTCCCCTCAATCGAAGGGGTTTAGAGTATACTCCACCACGCTGCTCAACTGCGAGTTGGCGGAAGTCAGTGTTTCCAAGTTCCAAGCCGCCCTAAAGCCACTGACTTGGCTTAACGACTGTTATCTACTGACAACAGTCGGGGCCGAAGGTTTAACGTACCCTTCGAAGCAAGAAGGAACTCAAGATAAATAAACCCATCCATAGACAGGCTGCGGTCGACGTTGCTTAACTTGCGTGATCAATTAGACTGACACGCGCAACGACGCCATCGAACTACAAAAGTTATAATGATTTTAATTAAGAATCGGTAATAAGACATGAAAAGCCAAAGATCCCAATTAAGTAAAAACGAGGAAGTTATGTACATAATTTGTGAAAATTAATTAGGGATGAACAAAGTAGGGGTTTGACTGTATATACATACATACATAATATAACATAGGGTAGAGAATGCGCAGCGGTCTTTCTTACAAGCTTTTATTTAGTTTCTTATACCCCAAGCTTACAAGATAACCATAATCTGTGCTCTACCTCTCTTTGCTCAGAACCTCGTCAAAAGTTAGCATGCTGCACCCCATGCAGGTACGGATAGCTTTGGTGGTGAGCTACTTATTATATTACCCCAAGCTTACAAGATAACCATTCAAAATACAACCAGTCATTATTCGCAAAACAACAAACATTTCATTTAGTCGCCAAATTTTAAAGCCTGCGACGCCGCCGTATTTAAGTCACGGTTTTTCATAAAGCGAGTAAGCCTCTAACAAACAGTTTTCAGCCTCTGTTTATCTCCGAATTGACCTGTGTAAAGACAAGTTTAAAATTAAAAAAGTTTTTGAATAGCCGATAGCCGTTTCTATTTTTATTTTGAACAAGTTTTGGCTTTTTGGCTTAGCTAATGGCTTGTGGACACCGACGTTATTTCGTCAAATGGCTATTGCGAATCGATAAGCTTTGTATAAATACGACTCCGAAATGATTATGAAATTATTGAATTATGATTCATTTATTTCCTTATAATGTATTAGGTCCCCAATAGTGTTAGATATTTAAAATCCGTAGTGCACGGCAGTTGAGCTTCACTTGACTAGCCATCTCTGTAGGTTTTAATGCCTTATTTGCCATATTGCTGTCTCTCACATTGTTAGGAATGTCAAATTTCAAAAACTCCTACTAATTTCTTCTGATTAAATTCGTTGTGAGTTCCAAAGCAGTCGTAGTTTTACCTCCGGGACTGAAATGGATTTCATTGTTCATTGTGTTTTTTTGGCGAAAGGTAAAAATATACACTGAAAAACTTTAAGTACTAGTACAAATGCGGTCTTATCGTCGAGCGATCTCTTCCATACAACCTTAAGGATAGAGGACAAATAATCTGAAATTAAGGTAGGTCCAACACAGAATATATAATACATTGTAGCTATGTAAATTGTCCAGAAATATTTATTTATTCCAAGTTGAGTCGGGGTTGAGTTGGGTGATGAGCGCTTTGTCTGTATAAAGTCATGGCGGTCGTATTTCTATTAACTCGAACAAAAAATATACTTGTGACATACAATTATTTGTGTAAATGAAATAATAACAGGCTACTGATATTGATGATGGAAATCGCGATGAATGCAATCTCTTTACAAATGATTTCTGGCACGCAAGGAAGCCATATGACACGATTTTAAAATAACTCTTAATTCATTGGTATTAGGTTTAAAATCGTATCAAATTATACGCACTTAACCGTATAATTTGATCCCACAACATATGGCGGATGTGGTTTTTATAGGTTTCAAGTTCGAAATTTGTAGGTTTTTTTGGTGGTAGTAATTAATTTACCGTAATAAATACTTTGCTTACAATATAGAAAAGTAAGTTTTAATATATGATACTAGTTCAGCATAAAAGTGCTAAAGAATTTGGCATAGGTGTAATGTGCGAGGAGGTATTCCCATACCTAGAGAGCGAGCGGTACGACTATAGAAACAAGCAATACTAGGTCATCATCATCATCAGGTCATTTTAGTCTCCACTACAGGAGCACGACCCTCTCTCGTCCATCCTAGACAGAAGGAGGATTTGGCCTACACTCCCCACGCTGGCCAGACGGGTTGGGGATAATACTAAGTAATAACACTAAGTAATCTGTACAAATAAAAAACAATCCCTATTTCCCTTGGTCACGACATTTTACACGCGTGAACGGCTGGACCGATTTCGGTATTTCATTTTATGTTGTATTTGTATTGTCAGGAGAAGGTTCTTATGTAAGAAAAAATAAAGAAAGTTGCGCTGATAATTAGAAAAAAATAAGAAAACTTAATGACTATGTTAACTTTTCTAATGTAACTTTATATCGTTTGACAGAACTGTCAGTCATTTGACAGATTGCGCGAAACGAATTCGACATTCAATATTTATTGTTAAGCAGACAGAACAACGCCTGTCGGGTCAGCTAGCGTCCATTTTTTTTTGTGAAGAAGTTATTACTTACTTATGTTGGTGCAGACAAGTACAAAATATAAATTTTACAGCACACAGGCACATCCCGGCCGCTCCATACAAATGTCGGGTGGTTCACTATCACATCAACAATGAAGTCTGTACAGAACGAGAATGAGCGTGTGTGCTTGCGGCGCCATACTAAATGTTCCAAATTTGTCTCATAGGGGAGGTGAGGTCGATAAGTTACGAGAGAGCGGCAGGGAGCGGTCATACTGTACGTAGGTATTACTATTGTTTTTACTGTGACACGTAAATAAAGCTGAATATAAAATTCATGAAAAATATGGCATTTTTAAAACAAAAACAGCGAGATAAAATGGTACAAGCTTAAAGAGTATCAAACGCTTAGTAAGTGATTTAAAATGTATTCCAACAAAATATAATGTTCAAAATTGCAATTTTTCCGGGACGAGTCTGGACAGGTGTTCCCCGGTAATAAAGCTCGGCCAACGGGATTCTTATGGATTCTTTATTAGGGTTGACGCTTTAGAGAAACATTTTTTTTTGTAATGCATTAGAGTAGACCTAACCAGCAGTTGGCCTATTAAGGCAAATGTGCAAGAGTCGATATCATTTATATTCATAATTTTTTTACTTATAATTTTTGTTTCTTTTCTTCCTTTTTTTCTATTTCTATGTTAATATTTTATTTGTAAATAATATGTTTAGTGATATCATGTTAAATACACCAACAGACGCCATTTGTACTATTATGAACTAAGACTCATAAGTTTATTTACGCGAAAAGAAAAAACTCATAGGCTTATTTACGCGAAATGTAGACTAAAAATAATTATTACTAAAGAAAATTATTATGTGCTGTAAAATCTGGGTTAGATTTACTTTTTTTTGGCTTGGAAATTGATCTGTTAGATCTTCGGAAAAATAGTTTTAAATAAATTTAAAATTAATTAAGTACCTAGTTATAGTGCAATCTTTTGCAGAGGAAACTGGTTTTGTATTTTTATGTATTTTTTTTCCTTTCAAAATTTTGTAATGTAAGCAAAAATTTCCTTTCATTTTGTTTGTAAATGAATGAATAAGTGATGTATTTTTATACATAAATGTCTTTGTTTGTGAGAATAATATTTTATAGTGTTCTATAGTTTTCGTTTGTATAAATAAACGTCTGAAGTATGACTTTTTATTCCCTGGTGGTGCTAGTTAACACCTACAGATAGTTAGCTCTTGCAGATAATTTCAACACCAGAGGCTTCACCAAAACATTGCAGACCCTGTCTATACACTTATAATAATATAGCTGTCAAAGTACGTGATATCAATTATTATTTTTCTTATCTGAAGCGTGCCACCCCTGGCCATCTGCCACAACAATCGGCACATTGTGTCCGCAGCAGATGGAGGTAGACAAAGACAGCCTTATCTCGATATTGTATCTCTTTTCCTCAAAGTGGGTGCGAAATTGACAATATTGTAGAAAAAAATCAAAGCAGATGTTTCTTAAAGATGACAATGGACAAAGATGTTCAACTTTTTTTTATTACAATGTAATAAAAGGTATCGATAAAAGTGAAATGTTAGGGCGAGTCTAATGGAATTCTGAGACGAGAGAGAAAGAAGTTTTGAGGTATAAGCCGATTTGCTCACTTCAAAATATGAGCAAGTAAGCGACATAATTTTAATATATAACACGCGTCAAATTCACAACATGAGATACATTATCTATTAGGTCGGTTTGTTTACGTTGTCATGATCGATCGAACGCAAACAAAAAACTCTCAATAAGCACTCTGAATCGACTTCAGCATACGCGGTCTGTCTCTTCGATAACCACGGGACTAAAAGATTGTTAAAAAACTTTTTTTTCTAAAATAAGATAGCTTGATTTTTAGGCTCATATAACCTCCAACTCTACATCGAACCATTTCATCAAATCAGACAAATATGCCTCTATTCCTTTTTCTGTGGTCGACATTCGTTCCGTTCCTATACCATGATCACAAAGATGAAACAATGTTTGTATGTTATCTATCTTCACTACATAGTATAAAACAAAGTCGCTTTCTCTGTCCCTATGTCCCCATGTATGCTTAAATCTTTGAAACTACGCAACGGATTATGATGCGGTTTTTTTTAATAGATAGAGTGATTCAACTGGAAAGTTTATATGTATAATATATGCATAACATAGTAGAAAAACACTGATAATTTAGAGGTTTCTAATGTGATGTCGTAAATAAACACATTTTTTTGCTCTTTCATTGCAAACGCTGGCTGAACCCAACGAGATAGATCAAAATAATGTAGTACAGTATTGTTCACCTTAAAATGGTCTACAAAAAAGTTCGCGATGGTATATGTCTATCTCTTAGTGGTAACACACAATAACCGTTATTTTATCCTTTGCTTTTTACAAGAAATAATGCCTTATTTACGAAGCGATTTTAAGCAATACAGAATTAATCCTTATCCAATTAAGTACCTTAAATACATTGCGCATTTAATATAGATCAATATGGCCCTTCACAGCATGTAATTTAAATGAATAGTTTAGAAGATATTACACATTTAAAATGCAGGGACATAACGGCTGTGGCGGTACCGGCCGCGGAGCCGGCGGCGTGTGCCTATAACTGGGGAAGGACTGGATAGGACAAAGCGCAAAGACCTTCTGTAGTACATTTAGTATCAGCATTGCACCCGTGCGAAGCCGGGGCGGGTCGCTAGTCTATATATATACTAACTATAACACCTACAAACTTGAAATTTGGTAGGTAGGTTCCTTATAAGATGTAGACATCCGCTAAGAATGAAGAGCCTTTCAATATTTTTACGTTAATTTTTTCGATGAGTTATAAACTATCCTATCTCTCAAGTTGGATTAAACTGCACACACTGTGAAAATTTTTATTAAAATCGGTTCAGTGGTTTAGGATTCCATCGCGGACAAACAACGTGACACGAATTTTTTATATATTTAGATTTGTGACAAGATAAAATCAGCTCAAGTATGTTATGCGCACGCAGACCGAAATTATTAAAACAAGTTGTTTAAAATCATGTGTATTATTATAATAGGATAGAATCCTTTATTTGCTTAAATGTGGGTATATAGGTGTACAAATAATATTAACTTTTTGATCCATTACATTTGCCACAAATATTTAGGCATGCAAATATACACAATTAACTTAAATAAATAATTTGTCAAATATGTCAATTTAAACAGAAATAATAAAATTAACAATTTCAATTTTAAAGTCATAGGCAGATGGATATTATTTATTAGTATCATTTTTGCTAATGTAATTATATTAAATGTCAATCAAATCGATAACAGTATTGTCATGCTTCGAGTAATTCCCATATCGAACAAAACATTTTCTCGTGCAACCAATTTCGGAGTGGTTTTCCAAATTTGCGTACTGGGGCCTTACCACAAGTTCTAAACGCAGGAATGGAACTATGATGGTTGCGTATTTATCAATGAATTTCATTCATAAATTCGCAATCATGATGGTTCCATTCCTGCGTTTAGAGCTTGTGGTAAGGCCCCTGGGAGCTGCTTTACGGAACTAGGTATCCGATTATAAACCTTAATGCACATTGCATACGAATTATCTTGATGTCGTTTAGTTCGAGGGATGGTATCAAGGATAATAATGTTTAAAACAGTTTGAATTAAAGCCATGTTTTTATTACATGCCTGACAGATTAATAATGATATTATGAAATATTAGAAAAAACGCACCAGTAAAAGAAAGTACATAGTTCAATAGACTAGTGGTAGTATTCAGTATTGATTTAAATGTAAATATTGAGGTGCTCCTTATTAAAATTTACATTAGAACACACAGGGCGAATTTGAAGCGTTCAGTATGGATTAGAGGTACAGGATATGTATACTTAATATTTTTGTAAATTGGAAAATAATCTAGAAATTAAATAGGGTTAATTGATTTGAAACTAATGATCTAAACTAAAAAGAAAAATAATCAAAAAGCACTTGTTTAAAACAATTTCAACTTTTTTCTTATACAACTATTTTTTTTATACTATGAGTGGCTGACAAGCATACGGCTCGCCTGATGTGAAGCAGTTACCGTAGCCATATTAACGCTCGCAACATAAAATATCGCTCGCGCGCTGCCACCCCCGCTGCCAACGCAGCATCTCCTTCCTTTCTGGTGACCTCACTCACCCGCAGGAACACAACAACCCTCAATGGAATTATTATTTGGCTGCGGTATTCTGTGAGGTGGAGGTACCCTACTGACTGACTGACTACATACATTCCCCAGTCGGGTAGCTTACAATTACGCTCCCTGCCTCTCTTTTCGCCAGAGCTTCGTTTGTCTGTCAGCAGGGTGCCCCGCGTGCAGATGAAATTGGCTTTGGTTCAAAGATGTTGATGAACCACTTACAACCCAAAACTAAGGTGGAAAACAACCATACGACCCGCCTGATGGTAAGTAGTCATCGTATAAACATATTTATACAAAACATCAAAACTGTATGTTCTAAAATTAATAAAAAAAACATATTTTTTCCAATCCTACGCCATCATCATGCAAGGAAATGACATTTCTTAATACACCCCTAGACTTAACTCTAGGATGACTTTGGAATTTCTAGACCCAGCGGTTTGGGCTGGGTGTTGATATGTCAGTCAGTCAATCAGTTTCTTACAAATATACTTAAGTAAGTCTATAAAATGTTGCGTATTGTAAGTCAATGAATATATTATAAATATAGAATTGTATTGCATTATAACTTACAAGTCTATTAAATATAAATATTTTTATATCTCTGTGGCAAATTTGTTCATGGCATTTATAATTACGAGAGTATAGGATATCTATTTATGTTATTTTTCCCTGTAAACATGAAAGGAACCTTAAATTACTTTATGAAAATTAAAATACCCACGTCTCATTTCTACGCAACCATTACAGAATGGTGAAAGAGACGACTAATTTTAATTACGGCTTCTCTTTCACACGTATCAATTAATTTTGATATTGAAATATTCCATAACGCCGGATAATAGGGAATGTGCGGGGCTATCCGTGAAATATGGGGTAAATAAGGGGTAGTTATTGGCAATTTTAATGGAAATATTAATAACGAAGGGTAATCTGTATATTTTATTGAGAATTTAGATAATTTTATGATTAATTGGCAGCCTTGTTGCATGGCTTACGAGCTTAAATTAGATAATACCTAACTAGCTGACCCGACTAAAGTAGATTTGACATTTAAATTTAGGGGTTGATTGTAGAAGGGTCAAAATTAGAAATCATCTTAAAATAAAAATAAAAAAAAATTGTCATTAAAATAAAATAAAAATATTTAGGGTGACCCCCCCCCCCCCTCATCATATAGGGGTATAAAAAATAGATGTTAGCTGATTCTCAGACCTACCCGATATGCACACAAAATTTCATAAAAATCGGTCCAGCCGTTTCGGAGGAGTTTTGTAACAAACACCGCGGCAGGAGAATTTTATATATATTAGATAACTAATAGGTAGGGGAAAAAGTCTTTTCGCATTATAGTATGTATGAACTTGTAATAAAATCTCTTTGGTTATACCATTTGTATCTGAAAGGTTTTGATATCTTTAAAAAGTTTAAATTTTAAAAAAGATAATTCCAAATTCAAATTAGGTAAATGTGTGATTTTCATTTGTTTTTTTTACTGTCAAGATGAGTGAATCTAATGAAGAAATTCGATTCATTTTAAAATTTTACTACAAAAAAAGTAAAAATGCAACGCAAGCTGCGAAAAAAATTTGTGTCGTTTATGGACCTAGTGCAGTGTCTGTGAGAGTAGCACAAATTTGGTTTAAGCGTTTCCAATCAGGAAATTTTGATGTGAAAGATGCACGTCGCTCTGGTCGCCCTGTTACGGATAAAATGGATGCCATTTTTGAAAAAGTGGAGCAAGATCGGCATATCAGTAGTTACGACGTAGCTGAAGAATTAGGAATTGACCACAAAACAGTTTTGGCGCAATTGAAAAAAGCTGGGTACACTAAAAAGCTCTATATTTGGGTGCCTCACGATCTCACTGAAAGAAACCTAATGAACCGTGTACTCATTTGCGATTCTTTACTACGACGTAATGAAAGCGAACCGTTTTTGAAGAAGCTTATAACTGGTGATGAAAAGTGGATCACGTACGACAAGAACGTGCGAAAAAGGTCGTGGTCAAAGGCCGGTCAGGCTTCACAGACTCTGGCAAAATCCGGGTTAACCCGCAACAAGGTGATGCTGTGTGTATGGTGGGATTGGAAGGGCATTATTCATTATGAGCTGTTACCGCCAGGCAGGACTATCGATTCTGAACTCTACTGTGAACAACTGATGAGATTAAAGCAAAAAGTTGAGAGAAAGCGGCCGGAATTAATTAACAGAAGGGGTGTGATTTTTCATCATGATAACGCTAGACCTCACACATCTTTAGCCACTCAGCAAAAATTAAGAGAGTTTGACTGGGAGGTGTTAATGCATCCGCCGTATAGTCCTGACCTTGCACCTTCTGATTTCCACCTGTTTCGGTCTCTTCAGAATTCTTTAGGCAATGTCAGGTTAACATCACGAGAAGACTGCCAAAACCACTTGTCGTGGTTTTTTGAACAGAAGTCCCAAAATTTCTATAGTAATGGGATCATGTCTGTACCTACAAGATGGCAAAAAGTTATCGAACAAAATGGCACCTACATTCTTTAGTTAAATGTAAATAAACTTTATTAAAAAATGTTTTGAATTTTCATATAAAATACGAAAAGACTTTTTCCCCAACCTAATAGTTATATAATAATAAGCTAGATGGCGTCCTTGCGCTTGTCAGTCTAATCGAACAAACAACAACGATAAGGAAGTTAAGCAACGTCGACCGCAGTCTGTCTAAGGATGGGTTTATTTTCTCGAGCTCCTCCATGCTTCGGAGGGCACGTTAAGCCGTCGGTTCCGGCTGTTGTTATTATACAGTCTAAGCAAAGTCAGTGGCTTTTAGGCGGCTTTAAAACACTGGCCTCCCTTTAACCAGCTGTTGAGCAGCGTGGTGGAGTACGCTCTAAACCCATTCGATTGAGGGGGACCCGTATCCCAACAGTGGGATGATTATGGTTGATGCCGAAACCGATATAATAATAATAGATCTTCGCTCTGCTCTAAGATGACGCCATACGAATAGAAGAATACAATTTTAATGTAAATGGCTCACTATGATCTTTAGAGTCAAAACCAACCTGACCTGCACGTGGTGCACCCTGCCTAATAGCGAACGAGGCTGCACGCACTGGCAGGGCACAGCGTCTTGGTAGGCTGCCCGACTGGGGAATTACTCAAGTAATTATAACACAAGTTGCACTACTGGGGAAGTACCTCCACCTCACAGAATTCCGCAGCCAAACAACAATTTCTTCTACGGTTGTCTCCTCTACGAGTGAGTGAGCGTACCAGGAAGGTGTTGCTGCTTTGGCAGTGGGGGCGGCGGCGAGCAAACTATAAGTCATGTTGCAATCGTTTACATGGCTACGGTAACTACTTCACACCAGGCGGGTCGTATGCTTGTTTGTCACCCGACGTAGTATTAAAAAAAACAGTGTATATACTTTAGACCATTTAGACCACACGACTGAAGTAAAACTTCTTTAGCTCTACTAACTTATGTTTTCCTCTCAACGTCCTTTCGTCGTTTCCGTAACGTTCTGGTGGCGCATTCACCAGCTCACTCCCCAAATCATGCGTGCGAGAAGTTTTACTTCAAAAATGCAATATAACAATAATAACATAACTTCGGAGGGTAGATACAGGCTGATGATGATGATGATGAAATAAATTTACCAAAGCTATCTGCAACTCTGTAACAGTGGTTTTATGGAAAACCAATATAATTATAGTAATTAACTACGCGCGAGTGAAAGTACTATTGAAAATGGTACAGTCAGTGGATCGCGTGGACCACGCATCACTTGGCTCATAAAGGAAATTAATGTTACGTTCTCTGTTGCTTATTAGTCACATACAATATATATATATATATATATATATATATATATATATATATATATATATATATTTATTAGCGGCCCGGTACGTGCTTCGCTACGTAGAAATACTAAAAAAAAATTAATTGGAACATCAAATTTATTTATTCAAACAAAAAAATATTTTATTAACTGCTAGCTATTTCAAAACTTAATCCAAAACATTTGGATAAACAATATATTTTTTTTTTTCATTTTGAGCATTAATAAACAAACGGCTTGGGGTACCGACTCTGGAACAGGCAACATAAAGTCGAAGCACTTCCAAAATGAAATGACCGCATGAGATAACAACATGCTTGTACTGTCAACACTGAAAAAAGTTTCAATTTGACAGCAAAATCCCCATTAACAAAATGATCCGCCATTTATTAAATTCATTTGTTACAAAAAATGTGATAAATGAAGAACCGCTCTTCCGATTTTGTGCAAACTTCACATAAACCATCTACTAAATAGTCCGAACAAAGCCTAAACATTTGGTTTGGATAGGTGAGCCCGTTCTTGAGTTATAAAATTACAACGAAAAGTGGCATTGATTTTTATATATATAGATATATATATATATATATATATATATATATATATATATATATATATATATATATATATATATATATATATATATATGTACGAGTATATTAGATTAGCAAAACGTGACTGTAAATTTTCTTTGCTTAATTACAAAGGAAGCAACAATAGAACATCGAACGCGCAGCATGCGCCACCATAGCGAATTTTTTTTTTCAAATCCCGATAACTATCCGATAACCAAGGTCACTTTACATTACTACTTTTTGATGCTGTACACGAATCCGAAGTCAGAGTTTCTACATTTTGAGTTTCATGGCAACGGACGGACAGACAAAACGACTTTTTTTTTCGGAAAACCAAGGTCACTTTACATTACTACTTTTTGGTGCTATAGACGAATCCGAAGTCAGAATTTCTAAATTTTGAGTTTCATGGCAACGGACGGACAGACAGAACGACTTTTTTTTTCGGAAAACCAAGGTCACTTTACATTACTGCTTTTTGGTGCTCTAGACGAATCCGAAGTCAGAATTTCTAAATTTTGAGTTTCATGGCAACGGACGGACAGAACGACCGGACATTGGTTATCTGTAAAGTTGGTTACGGACGATATTTTTACGTGATAACGTCATGACAAAATAAAACATCGTCCGATGGAGTGAAAGATAGATGCGTCCACAAGCTGAACGCTATATCGGCATTAGCACGCTCGGCTCAGGCGGAACGTGATAATGAGTCATGCTTTTTTAGGTTTAAAGAATTTATTCTCATAAAAGATTACAATAATCCACTTACATGAGAACAGAATTAAAAAAAAAGTACTTAAATTATAAAGCAGCCACCTCAATCACAGTAGCACTATAATACAGGTAGAATCCGTATAACTAATCTAAATCAGCCATACAGGACTGGACACGCACTAGCCGGCAATAAGCACAAAAAAAATAATAATAATAATCATATATTCATACATACACACGTTTGTCCCACTTTATTACTCGAAGGTTGAGTAGTTTTGAATTATATGATCGCGTAACTGGGTTTTAAAATGGTGTAAGGTGTTTGTCTCTTTGATACGAGAAGGTAATTTGTTATAAAAGAGTGCTCCCTCAAAGGTGATACTTTTTGAGCCAAGTTTGGTTCGTGTTTTTGGTAATACTAGCAAGCCTGGTCGACGCAAACTGCGTTTAGAGACTTGTGATCTTATAGTGAAAGATAGATTAGTGTGGATAGTTTTTTCGTGTTCGTACGTGTAGCCGGCGTCCATCAATTATAAGGCGTTTAATTATAAAAAATACTAGCTTTTATTAGCTGTTAGTATAATAACTATAAGGCCGCCTTGTTGCGGCAATAAGGCCGCCTTGTTGCGGCAATAAGGCCGCCTTGTTGCATATATCGTCTCTCGTCAATCGAAGACGTTTAGAGCACCTTTACTCAACCACGATGCACAACTGCGGGTTGACTTAGGCCAGTATTTTCAAACCGCGTAAGACTACTGTCATCTAATGACAAGAGCTGGGATCCATAGGCAGGCTACAGTCGACGTTGTTTAACTTGCGTGTTCAATTAGACTGGCACGCGTTCAGATGATTTTGCAATTCATATTATTGAAATCGATGTGTTAGGTCCCCAATAGTGTTAGATACTTAAAATCCGTGGTGCACGGCAGTTGAGCTTCAATTTGAACCATCTATTTAAGCTTTTAATGCCTTATATGCCATATTGCTGTCTCTAACATTGCTAAGAGGGGAAGTCGAATTCCAAAAGTTTCTTACTCCTACTAATTTCTTCTGATTAAATTCGTTGCGAGTTCCAAAGCAGTCATAGTTTTATCCCCGGGACTGCAATGGACTTTACTGTTCATTGCCTTTTTTGGCGGTCGTCGCTGTTAATCCTGGCTACACAGGAGACAGTGGAGGGAATGTGTGGTGGATCCCTGACACAAGCACTTAAAAGTTGATTTAAAAAAAAAAAAAAACCGACTTCAGTTGGCGAGCGCCTTATTCGTGGAATACCCCGGCAGACGCTGCTGTCCGTCTTCCGGGAGAAAAGTTATCGTGTGACACAAGATTCCTTAGTCGCCTTGTACGACATCCAGCGCAGAGCAATGGAGTGGCACAATTTTATTCTGCCGGCTACCACAGGGCAAATTTAAGGGTTTCCCTCGATTTTTCTGGGATCCCATCATCAGACACTGACTTGATGAATATGGAACCACCTCGCAATTACCCTTTCAAATAAAAAAAAATGAATTTGACAATACGTGCTTATAAAATTTAAGGGTTTCCATTGATTTCCCTGGCTACCCATCATCAGATCCTGACTTGGTGAATATGGGACCACCTTGCAATCATACCCTTTCAAATAAAAAAAGAATTATGAAAATCGGTTCACAATTCACAAAGATATCGAATAACATACATACAAAAAAAATATTCAGTCGAATTGAGAACCTCCTCCTTTTTTGAAGTCGGTAAATAAATAAATAAACAGATCAATACAAGAATACCCATTATAATACATTAATATTAATCGTGATCCACAAATCAGTCCATTTGTAATATTTATTTGGCCCTGGGGGCATTTTACGTTATATTTTTCACCCCTACGTTGGACCATATGGGCATTGGGATATTTGCTGTTATAAGGATTAGTAGGGTGGCTTGCAATTTTTTTTGCTGCAAAATGAATGTGTTATTTTTATGGGCAAAGATTTTGAGGGTCAGTGGGCACTGGGCAGCTTTTATCTGGATTAATGTTTTTAAATAATTTAAATAAATAAATCTTTATTTGCGTAAAACATGGTATAGTTAGGTACAATACGATCTTAAGTGCTTAAGTAGGGCGCTCATGTCTTGCCAATAATTATTCTAGCATGCAAATATTAATTTTAATTTACAACTTATGCTTAAGTAGTGCATTAATACTGTAATAAATTTTGTCGTTAAGCCATTTAAATAATTTCTTTTGAATTGACTGGTATTTAATTGTTTGAACTCGCTTTGTTGTTTGTTCAATTTCATTTAACAATTACATATCACATATCAAAATTCACGATGATATACATTATAGATAAATAAAAACTTAAACAGAGTCCTTTCTTGAGTTACGTAATAGTTTTTTTGATTACTAAACAAACTGGAATGTAGTCGCATTGGATTTATCCTTTAATGACGATATTACAAATCCAGAATAATAAATATGGGAAATATGTGAATGATAATTCATTAATTTCATAAGCATTTCGCATTCGTATTTATACAAAGACTTGTATGCAATTGTGCAGATACTAAAAACGAATCTGCAGCCTATCGATTCGTAATAGCCATTTGACTAAATAACGCGTGTCCGCAAGCCATTAGCTAAGTCAAAATGCCAAAACTTGTTCAAAATAAAAATAGAAACGGCTATCGGCTATTCAAAAACTTTTTTAATTTTAAACTTGTCTTTACACAGGTCAATTCGGAGATAAACAGAGGCTGAAAACTGTTTGTTAGAGGCTTATTCGCTTTATGAAAAACCGTGACTTAAATATAGCGTCCCAGGCTTTAAAATTTGGCGACTAAATGAAATGTTTGTTGTTTTGCGAATAATAACTGGTTGTATTTTGAATGGTTATCTAGTAAGCTTAGGGTAACTCACCACCAAAATCAACATTACTTTTTTTTTGTATGTGAAACTGCAAATGTCATTATTCAAATAAACAATACATAATATTCGACTATAAAACCAAAGTACCTAAAATTAAATAATACTAAAATAAAACTAACCTAAAACTAAAAATTATAGCTAGCCGAGCGGTTACAATTAAGTTTTTTTATTTTAGTATTATTTAATTTTAGGTACTTTAGTTTTATAGTTGAATTGTATATATTGTTTATTTGAATAAAGACATTTGCAGTACATACAAAAAGAAATGAAAAAAAAAAACATTACAGAGAGGCAGAGCACAGAATAATTATAAGCTGTCCGATTAAAGAACTACCTCCATCTCACAGAAAACAGCAGCAAAATAACAATTTCCTTAGAGACCTTCAGGGTTGTAGTGTTCCTGCGTAAGTGAGGTCACCAGGAAGGAAGTAGTTGCCACGAGTGTCCACACATCCACCATACACACAGTTTAAGTAATAGTACTATGTATGGCCATTCCCTGCCGCTCTCTCGTGTCGACCACACCTCCCCTCTGAGATTAATCTGGAACAGTTTATATGGCTCCGCACGCACGCACGCTCATTTTCGCTCTGTACAGACGTCATTGTTTATGTAACAGTGAACGACGCGACATTTATATAGAGTGGTCTAGGTTTGATGCTACGTCGGGTAGTCAACAATCCTCAAGGGCATTATTATTTGGCTGCAGTATTCTGTGAGGTGGAGATAGCTTCAATCAAATAAAATCCCCTTGAGAATTGTTGTGTTCCTAGTGAATAAGTGAATAAGGTCACCAGAAAGGAAGGAGTTGCTGCATTGGCAGCGGGGGGTGGCGGCGCGCTAGCAATATTTTATGCTGCGAGCATTATAATGGCTACGGTAACCGTTTCAAATCAGGCGGGGCGTATGCTTATTTCCACCCGACGTAGTATAAAATAGTATAAAAATGGTATATAATAGTATAAAAAATTGTAAGTAGGTATTTCTTTTTCTGTGCTTATACCAGAAAAGCTATCTTCTTAACCTTATGGCACAGTATAAGTAATAGTACTTCGTACAGTACGGCCACTCCCTGCCGCTCTCTTGTGTCGACCTCACCTCTCTGAGATGAATCTGGAACAGTTTGTATGGCGTCGCACGCACACACGCTCATTCACGCTCTGCAATGACACCATAGTTTATTATATGCAGTAGTAGTAAACGTCGCGACATTTGTATGGAGTGGCCGGGGCGTGCTCATTGTTCTGTGATCGTCTGTGATCTTCTTCATCGGTGTCTTTCAATCTGTGTGTCGCGAAGCCAGACTCGGGGGGTCGTCAGCAAAAAGAAAAAGGCAAGGTGTAGAGCCAATTGGTAGAACCGCCACATTACAATACAGCTAATTTTAGGCAGATTGTATTTTAATTATCTTATGGTTAGGTTTGGATAGGTTTGTGTTCTGATTAGAAATAGCCAAGCTATTTAATTCTATTATTATAGTATTCTTGGTGATGCACCATCAGGTAACAATTCACTCGTGTAATGATATGATAACAAGGCGGGTTGAAATAATGGCTCCGACATTTTTTAAAACAGCTAGACGTTATGTAATGCGGTGGATTATACGAATTGGCTGCGACATAGACACTACAATAAAAACACAATTTCAATTAGAATGATGAACTTGTTCGTAAACGCAAAAAAACAATTTACGTAGTCTAATAAATTATTTCTTTGTCTGTCTGTGGCATAAGGGGGGTCGCCAGAATTTTTCAACCAGTAAAAGTGTCACGAAATCAAAAAAGATTGAAAAACACTGTTCTTCATAATTATCGTGTTGATATCTCATTACCTAACATATAACCTACCTCGCGCAATACACGCTTAGACAGAGAGATAAGTTTTCGCCTGACAAGCCTTTCGTTAGGAGCTTTGTGAGGAATTCCTTCACAACTTACGCTTAAGTATTTCAAGCTTAACAAGTTAGGGTTAAGTTTTGTAACAAGTTGCGAGTTTCTCTTTACTTTATGTACTAATTTTGCATTCATGTTACAACGCATATCTACAAAAGGGTTAATAAAAGAGATTTACGCCTCTGGATTTGTAAATAGTACTGGCGAGCCTGAAGGCCAATTCTCGTAATTTTTCTACGAACGCAGATTGAAAGTTGACCGAATCGAGATTGAATTGTGAATTGACTAAAATTAAATACTTGATTTAATTAATTAATTATTATCAATTCTTGTTGTTGGCAAAGTAACATTCTTAGTTTGTTTAATTTTCACTCATATTTCGATATAATCCCGCTTAAATTTGATTTTGACGTTACGTATTGTGTTACGAGAATACCAAATTTGACATTTGTGAGATCGAGACTGGATCGGAACTGAATTTTAACTATATTTTAATTACGAGAATTGCCCCTCTGGTGTTCGAATGGCTAGCAATGGCTATACTTTGACTCCGAGGTCGCGGGTTCGATTCCGAAACAAGACACATTCGGCTTAACCTGCCCTCCGAATATCCTTATCCTGCTTGCCACGGAGGAGCTCGAGATAAATAAACCCATCTTTGGACAGGCTACGGTCAACGTTGTTTGACTTCCGTGATCAATTAGACTACCACGCGCAACGACGCTTTCGTGCTCGTAAACATCTTATAATCGAGAAATCGACTAAGGGGGCCCACCACACATTCCACCAAGTGTCTCCTGTGTAGCCAGGATTAACAGCGGCGACCATCAATAAAGGCAATGAACAATGAAGTTCATTGCAGTCCCGGGGGTAAGACTACGACTGCCTTGGAACTCACAACGAATTTACGCAGAAGAAATTAGTAGGAATAAGAAGCTTTTTTTTTTTGACAAATTACCCAGCGCCATCTAGCCCCAAAGTAAGCGAAAGCTTCGCTTACTTTATAAATAAATATTGTCAGACAAATTACACAGCGCCAACTAGCCCCAAAGTAAGCGAAGCTTGTGTTATGGGTACTAGACAACTGATAAACATACGTAAATACATTTTTTTTGTAAATACATACTTATGATACATAGAAAACACCCAGACCAAGACAAACAGACATGTTCATGCACACAAATGTTTGTCCTGTGTGGGAATCGAACCCACGAGCGTTGGTGTCGAAGCCGCGTCATTGACCGCTACGCCACCGAGCTCGTCTTTTGGAATTTGATTTCGACAAATCGGCTAGCCGGCCAGTCATAGTGCCATATCTCTAGTGTAAATAATATTGTACACAAGCATAGCTAAATCTGAAACGACTTTTAGTCCTTGAAACCGGTCATTATGCGACTATAATAGGATAAATTACACGGAACTGATCGCAAGTCGCTTTGCAATATTTTTTATTGACTAATGCGACTTTAATAGAAAATTGGCAAAAAAAACTGTCATGCAAAAAATAGACATTAGTGTTAAATTACTAGATTTTTTTATTAAATCTCCTTTTATTTGGTACAAACTTAATTTTGTACGCGATTTTGTATTTTTTTCTAAGTATGGGGTATAAGTAGTTTATCATCTTTGAACCCAAGCCAACCTCACCTGCACGTGTTGCACTCTGCTAACTGACAAACGCGGCTCTGGCGAAAATAGAGGTTTTTTTTTATACTACGTCGGGCGGTAGACAAGCATACGGCCCGCTGATGTGAAGCGGTTACCGTAGCCATATTAACGCTCACAACATAAAATATCGCTATCGCCACCCCCGCTGCCGAAGGCAGCAAACAGCAAAAGAGCAACTCCTATCTTTCTGGTGACCTCACTCACTCGCAGGAACACAACAACCCTCAAGGGAATTGTTATTTGGCTGCGGTATTCTATGAGGTGGAGGTACGTTCCCCAGTCGGGTAGCTTACAATTACGCTCCCTACCTCTCTTTTCGCCAGAGCTTCGTTTGTCAGTTAGCAGGGTGCACCGCGTGCAGGAGAAGTTGGCTTTGGTTCAAAGATGGTGATGAACACCCCTATAGAGGTAGGGCATAGCGATTTTTTAAACTGCCCGACTGGGAGAAATACCTCCACCTCACAGACTACCGCAGCTATATAACAATTCCCTTGAGGGTTTTCGTGTTCCTGTGAGTGTGTGAGGTCACCAGAAAGGAAGGAAGGTGTATAGGCTGGTAATGGATCAACGACCGCTTAGTGTTGCTGATCTCGATGGGAATTGTCTAAACACACTATACCGAAGATACGCGACCGAAGTTCGGCGCCATTACGCCTGCAACTTTTTCAATGACTGTCGACACATTTGACCGAAATTACGTTGCGTTTTTTACATAGCAATCTTAATCACGCGGAATTTCGGCTTAGTGTGGTTTGACACGGTGATGATTGCTTTTCACCAGGTGACCCACACACTCGTTTGCCCCCCTCTCGTATAAAGACAAATGGATTATAATTCTTATCATCAGTCAATGTCTTTTCGATGCTGGATATAGGACTTCCATTATGCCGTACCTTTTCCAGCCTGCAACTTGTGAAACACAACGCTCGCCATCAGCAGGGAATTCATTCTCACACTTCGCGTACAGTACAGTTTCTCCCGCGCACTATTAAGTTGTGAAATGAACTGCCTGTCGAGGTTTTCTCAAGAGACCTCTTTTAGAAGAACCTCCCTTCTAAAAGGTTTTGAAGAACCGTGCTATAGCATGGTTCTTCAAAAAGTAATTTGTAGTATAGTAGGAGTGAAGCAATTTTTAGTAGTTTTTACAGGATCAGTAACAGTAAGGAATGATGCCTCTGGTACACACGTCCATAAGCTGCGGTAACTGCTTTCTAATAGGCGGGCCGTATGCTTGTAGGTCATCTAATAGTATAAAAACCCGCTATATGGTCTAGAAATCTTATTAAAAAATTGTGTCAATTTTTCAAAACTGTTTTTTTTTTTGTTTCAGATTTGAAGTGATTTGGTTAGTGTGGTGATAAAAGTGATTTGACAAGTGCAATGATGTGGTAGTTCGCGATGCCGGCGCTGTGGCGCTGCAATCGCATCACGTGACAGTGATTTTTCAAAATGGCGGACTCCAGTCCCGCCACCTCGATCATCGAGGGAACTGTCAAGTTTCGCGATGGAAAAAAGGTATGTCCTCGTTTTTCAAAATGTTTATCAGTTGGTAAAATATATCAGGTGACGAACAAGCATACGGCACGCCTGATCTGAAGCGCTTACCGTGCTCTAGAGTGGCAAATTAAATAAGCTGTGCCCCTCCTCACTTTTGAGCTGTGCCTTATCTGTTCGTCGTCTGATCAAAGGTCTACTACACTACACTTCCACACCCGTCAGCTGCTATTTTTTTTATACGACGCTGCACTCCCTCGCAGGAACACAACAACCCACAAAGGAATTCTTATTTTTTTTATATTGTCTGGCAAATTACACAGCGCGTAGTAAGCGAAGCTTGCTTTGGGTACTAGACAACTGATAAACATACGTAAATACATTTTTTTCTGTAACTATATACTTATGATACATAAAAAACACCCAGGCTAAGACAAACAGACATGTTCATGCACACAAATGTTTGGCCTATGTGGGAATCGAACCCACATGCGTTGGTGTCGAAGCCGCGTAATTGACCGCTACGCCACCGAGCTCGTCAACTATTTGGCTGCGGTATTATGTGAGGTGGAGGTACGTCCCCAGTCGGGCAGCTTACAACTACGCTGTAGCCTACCTCTCTTTTGCCAGAGTGCCAGCATGGGGTTCTTCAAAAAGGGCGTGAAGAGGTTTTTACAGGGTCGGCAACGCGCGTGTGATGCCCCTGGTGTTACAGGCGTTCATAGGCTGCGGTAGCTGCTTTCCATCAGGCGGGCCGTAAGCTTGTTTGCCACTCTAGTGGTATAAAAAAAAAAAAAAAAAAAAAAAAGAGTCTCGTTAGTTCTCGTTGTCAACCCATCTACTGACAGGCTGCGGTCGACGTTGCTTAGCTTGCATGTTTGATTAGACTGATACACGCAATGACGCCATTAAGCTCGTCAATATCGCTATGTATGTATGAGTGTATTAAATAAGGTGTCAATGGAATCGTTATTAAGGCTCGGGTAACATAGGCTACATTTTAATAGACTTCAATAATCATCATCATCATCAGGTCCATTTTTGTCTCCACTACAGGAGCACGACCCTCTCTCGTCCGTCCTAGACGGAGGATTTGGCCTACACTCCCCACGCTAGCCAAACGGGTTAGGAAGGTTTGAGCGATATTTGATAATGTATTTCCCTTAGTCGCCTTGTACGACATCCACGGGAAGAAACGGAGTGATTCTATTCTAGTCTGCCGGAAACCACACGGCCAACCACTTCAATAATAGGAAGAGTCAATTTTTACCTTTCTCTTGTTTTTTTTCCGTAGTCGGGTTACAGTTTCTGAAGCTTCAAAAATATCAATATCTTATAAAATACACTAAAAATATATGTGGCGAGACGGTGGTCGAATGGCTAGAAATGGCTAATTTGACTCTGAGGTCGTGGGTACGATCCCCGCACAAGACAAACATTTCTGTGTATGAACATGTCCGTTTGTCTTGGTCTGGGTGTTTTCTATGTATTATAAGTAAGTATGTATTTACAAAAAAAAATGTATTTAAGTACATTTATCAGTCGTATAGTACCCATAATACATTTTACATTTAATTTGTGACTGGATGGAGCTGTGTAAATTGTCCAGAAATATTTATTATTATTGTTTATTTGTGTTCATGAACAGGTCTGTTTGTCTTGGTCTGGGTGTTTTCTATTATAAGTATGTTTTTACAAAAAAAATGTATTTAAGTACATTTATCAGTCGTATAGTACCCATAATACATTTTACATTTAATTTGTGACTGGATGGAGCTGTGTAAATTGTCCAGAAATATTTATTATTATTGTTTATTTGTGTTCATGAACAGGTCTGTTAGTCTTGGTCTGGGTGTTGTCTATTATAAGTATGTTTTTACAAAAAAAAATGTATTTAAGTACATTTATCAGTCGTCTAGTACCCATAGTACACTTTGCATTTAATTTGCGGCTAGAAGGCGCTGTGTAAATTGTCTAGAAATATTTATTATTATTATGTTTATATTCATCAAAGTCAAGTGACTGACGCTGATATCATATCTTTCCAAGTAAAGTCAGTAGCGCTATACTGCTTATCCAAAAATATGCCGTCTGATATCACTGATATATTAGGTTAACTGATACCAATACCACTGATACCGAACCCATTTATCGAATAGGAATGTAACAGGAAAGTTCGTGTTTTCAAATAGTTACCTCACTCACTCGTAGGAACACAACAACCCTCAAGGGAATTGTTGTTTGGCTGCGGTATTCTGTAAGGTGGAAGTACATACATTCCCCAGCTTACCATTACGCTTTCTACCTCTCGTTACGCCAGGCTATTGTCGACGTTGCTTAACTTACGTGTTCTATTAGTTAGACTGGCACGCGCAATAACGCCATCGAAATCCATAAAAGTTACGAAATGGAAAATCTGAATTATTTGTTGTAATAGAAAATTTCCATTTTTCAAGTTGTAACTATCCTTTAACGCAGGTACGATATGTTATCACTTATCAGTTATCACCTTTATCAGTATCGGGAAAATGTGTCATGCATTTGATAGGAGTTACATTGGGATATGTACATAATAAGATACATAGGCCCGTCCTGTTTTATTTTGTCATGGAAAATGTTTGACCTCGCATGTAATCTGTCAAATCAAATCAAATCAAATCAAACTTTATTCCTTGGACTTTAAAAAGCACTTAGAAACGTCATACAAATAAAATATAAGAACATGTATCTAAATCATTACTACTCTAAATCCGCAGAGCTTAGATTCACTTTCATCACACTATCTTTAATGTGAAAGTGAATTTAAGTGCCAGTTCCAGCGACGGGGCTTATTGAGAAGAACTGGCAAAAAACTCACGGCACAGATTACCCTTAGGATCAGTAGTTACATAATAGTTGTCTCAAAGCCGCCTCCGACTGTATGTTGAAAATTCCCATGGAATACCTTTACGTTATATACTACTTATATAATACGTTTGTGCGTCTTTTTTTTTAATTAAACGGGTTTTTACGTGCCCTCCGAAGCACGGACGAGCTCGAGATAAATAAACCCATCCGTGAGCAAGCGGTCGACGATGCTTAACTTGCGTGTTCGATTTGATTGACTAACGCAAACGACGCCACCAGCCTTCAACAAACGGTCAAAATGACGAGCTCGGTGGTCGAATGGTTAGCAAGGGCCACCATGACGGTTGCGGGTTCGTTCCCAACCCCAAGACATATTTGTGTGCAGGAACATGTCTTAATGCGGGTGTTTTCTATGTACATATTTTATATGTATTTACATAATAGGTAGGGGAAAAAGTCTTTTCGCATTTTAGTATGTATGAACTTGTAATAAAATCTCTTTGGTTATACCATTTGTATCTGGCAGGTTTTGATATCTTTAAAAAGTTTAAATTTTAAAAAAGATAATTCCAAATTCAAATTAGGTAAATGTGTGATTTTCATTTGTTTTTAGGGTTCCGAACCTCAAAAGGAAAAACGGAACCCTTCTATGATCACTTTGTTGTCCGTCTGTCTGTCTGTCTGTCTGTCTGTCTGTCTGTCTGTCTGTCTGTCTGTCTGTCTGTCTGTCTGTCTGTCTGTCTGTCTGTCTGTCTGTCAAACATTTCTATGTCGAGAATGCGTGGAGGTATCAAGCTGAAATTTGAACTGTATACACAAGTCTACGGTCCCATGAAGTTAAAAAAAAATCAAACTGCTAAGTTTACGTAGAAAAAAGTTACGGCCGTTTATTCAGCAAAAAACGCATATTTCGACACACTCAAAGGAATCAAAACCTATGGGGTACTTCCCGTTGACCTAGAACTATGAAATTTGGCAAGTAACATCGTTATAGACTACAAGTACAGGAATAAATCTCAAAACTATACATTTGTAAATAGATCTAAAAAAATAGGGGGTCTATATTTTTTATAGAGTGTCGAAATTTCAAATTGAAACTACTAGTTCAAATGGGGTATCATATGAAAGGGCTTGATGTACACATTGCAAAATATATTTTATTTATTTTTTTCGACGCATTATTTCTTATTTATAATGAAAAATATCAAATTTAATAATGATACTACGTACCTACGGAACCCTCGGTGGGCGAGTCCGACTCGCACTTGTCCGGTTTTTTTTTACTGTCAAGATGAGTGAATCTAATGAAGAAATTCGATTCATTTTAAAATTTTACTACAAAAAAAGTAAAAATGCAACGCAAGCTGCGAAAAAAATTTGTGACGTTTATGGATCTAGTGCAGTGTCTGTGAGAGTAGCACAAATTTGGTTTAAGCGTTTTCAATCAGGAAATTTTGATGTGAAAGATGCACGTCGCTCTGGTCGCCCTGTTACGGATAAAATGGATGCCATTTTTGAAAAAGTGGAGCAAGATCAGCATATCAGTAGTTACGACGTAGCTGAAGAATTAGGAATTGACCACAAAACAGTTTTGGCGCATTTGAAAAAAGCTGGGTACACTAAAAAGCTCGATATTTGGGTGCCTCACGATCTCACTGAAAGAAACTTAATGAACCGTGTACTCATTTGCGATTCTTTACTACGACGTAATGAAAGCGAACCGTTTTTGAAAAAGCTTATAACTGGTGATGAAAAGTGGATCACGTACGACAAGAACGTGCGAAAAAGGTCGTGGTCAAAGGCCGGTCAGGCTTCACAGACTCTGGCAAAACCCGGGTTAACCCGCAATAAGGTGATGCTGTGTGTATGGTGGGATTGGAAGGGCATTATTCATTATGAGCTGTTACCGCCAGGCAGGACTATCGATTCTGAACTCTACTGTGAACAACTGATGAGATTAAAGCAAAAAGTTGAGAGAAAGCGGCCGGAATTAATTAACAGAAGGAGTGTGATTTTTCATCATGATAACGCTAGACCTCACACATCTTTAGCCACTCAGCAAAAATTAAGAGAGTTTGACTGGAAGGTGTTAATGCATCCGCCGTATAGTCCTGACCTTGCACCTTCTGATTTCCACCTGTTTCGGTCTCTTCAGAATTCTTTAGGCAATGTCAGGTTAACATCACGAGAAGACTGCCAAAACCACTTGTCGTGGTTTTTTGAACAGAAGTCCCAAAATTTCTATAGTAATGGGATCATGTCTCTACCTACAAGATGGCAAAAAGTTATCGAACAAAATGACACCTACATACTTTAGTTAAATGTATATAAACTTTAGTAAAAAATGTTTTGAATTTTCATATAAAATACGAAAAGACTTTTTCCCCGACCTAATATTTACAAAAAAAATGTATTTAGGTATAATTCAGTTATCTAATACCCATAGTACAAGCTTTGCTTAGTTTGGGACTAGATGGCACTGTGTAATTTGTCCTGAAATATTTATTTATTTAAAATTAACAAACATTTGTTACTCTTGTTTGCGGCGCATTGGTTACAAACAATCAAATACCATGTTTGTTACTCATCGTGGACTCTGATCTTATCTATGCAAACATTCTGATTCATTGCCACTTCCGGTATTTATAATAGGATGTAGAAGTGTCCTTTGAATTCTAATATCTTCACAAGTCTATTAACTGTCAAATTAACTTATCAGCCAACAATTGACCGAGCATACGAGGTCTGTGAATCACTTTGTTTCCATTAACACAAGTCATCTTTATGCAGAAAATGTAAAACATCAAATGGTGGCGAAAAAGCATTTTTCATAATGTGTGATATCTCTATATTATTATGTAACTAGCTGCCCGCCCCGGCTTCGCACGGGTAAAAAGTGGTGTTTTATTTTCCTTGCATTTTTTTTAATTTTTGTCTGAGTTAGAACCATCCTCGTACTTCAAGGAATATTCTAAAAAAAGAATTAGCAAAATCGGTTCAGCTGTTCTCGAGATTCGCGCTTAGCAACACATTCAGCGATTCATTTTTATATTATAGAAGATAGATAGATATAGGTATATTTTTTTATTGATCATTATAGACTTTAATTACAAAATTTAGTAACAACAAAATACAACTAAACTAAAGTAAATAAAAATGATCTAATTTTAAAATTACTTAAAAATAAAACTAATTAAAAAAAATACTATACTATTCCTTAAAAATATCGGTCCCACGCGGCAGGGAGGCAAGAACACTGGCTGCGTTTCTTCGGTGGATAGCAATGCTGACTTTTTGAGTAAAGAAAGAGTCTCTCCTCCTGTCTCCTGTTCTTCTCCTGTTATAGTTGATATCCAAAATCTAGACGCTTTTGGGTTTGACTAGTTAAATCAAAACTCATAGGGTACTTCCCGTTGACTGATGTTGACTTGCCAAATTTCATAATTCTACTATGAAATTTGGTAAGTAACATCGTTATAGACTACAAGTACAAGAATAAATCTCAAAACTATATACACTTCTGGACACATCTATTGGCCCACCTTAGAGTTTAGGTTTCGATGGCCCCTACCGAAATATGATTGCTAGATTGAACAAAAACTATTGATGCAGTTTTAAACCTGATATATTTTTTTTCGATCATATTGTTTTAAATTTGAATTCAGAATACCACACGACATGGAGCTACGCCTAACAAGTCGGGTATGCGCCTTGATTAAGGCAGTTGATTTTTGAATAAAAAACATTTTTTATCAAATAAAAGTTTAATTTAATAACGCGTGTTGCCTCCATGGGCATCTACCACAGCTCTCATACGATTAGGCATAGAGTTTATCAACCGCTCTATGAAATTTTGAGGGATCCTCCCCCATTCCTCTTCTATGGCAGTTCTCAACTCCTGCATCGTCTGGGCAACTGGCTGACGAGCCCTAACACGTCTTTTTAGCTCGTCCCACATGTGCTCAATGGGGTTCATGTCTGGGCTTCTTGCTGGCCAGTCCATAACTGTGATGTTCACATCCCGAAGATATTCCCTGACGATGCCGGCCGTATGGGCTCTTGCATTATCATGCATAAAAAGGAAATTTGGGCCCACATAGTCCGCGTATGGCATCACGTGAGGTTCTAAGCACTCACGAATGTACCTTTCAGCATTTAATGTTGGCAGCCGTGGTCCCGTAACAACCTCAAGTTGAGTTTTGCCGCTCGCGGATATACCGCCCCAGACAGTCCATGAGCCACCGCCATAAGCAACCCTCTCTTCAAAGCGGCATTGTGCGAAACGCTCTCCCTTACGTCGGTAGACCTTCTTCCTTCCATCATTGCCATGTAACACAATTTTAGACTCATCAGAAAAGAGTACACGGCTCCAATGCTGCTGAGTCCAATTTAAATGAGTGCGCGCGAAATGATGGCGCGCTGTTCGGTGGGCTCGCGTTAGTTTGGGGCCATTAGCTGGCTTGTGTGGTACCATATCGCGTTCTTTTAACCTTCTCCGAACAGTTCGAGCGCTCACAGATACTCCGTGGAAGTCACGAAGTTGGTTTTGTATCTCAATGGAGGTAAGGTGACGATTTCTCAAGCTGGTCGTCACGATGAATCGATCCTGCCTTACAGTTGTGACCCGAAATCGTGGCCTTCCTTGGCGACGAACAAAGCCGCCAGTCTCTAGGTACCTCCGATAAACATTTCGGACCGCAGATCGACTTAAATTAAGTTGAGCACTCACATTTCTTTGGCTGTGTCCGGCCTGGATAAGTGCCACAGCTTGGGCGGCGACTTCAGGCGAAGTATCCATAGATTATTGATAGAACCTCACTTTAATGTTAAGAATAAGTAATGTTTGTTGCAAAACCAAAGAGAAAAATCACACTTTCAAGAATTAAATCCAAGGAAACCAATAAAATCAAGTTTTCTTAGTATTCGATTGTTTGATATCAACGAACAGGCTCCAAATTGTCTTTTATTTGTTTAAATTCTCTGTTCGAAATTCAAAAAAAGACTATTGAATGAAATTATGAATGTGCCAGGTTCAAAACTGCATAAAAACTTTTTGCTCGACCTAATATAAAATTTTAGCTAGGACCAAACGAAACTGAAAATGCAAGGTGGGCCAATAGATGTGTCCAGAAGTGTATTTGTAATAAATCCTAAAAAATATATCCTCTATATTTTTATAGGGGGTCGAAACTTCAATTTAAAGCTATTAGTTCAAATGGAGTAGCATATTATTATGAAAGGGTTTGATGTGCACATTGCAAAGTTTTTTTCCGACACATTATTTCTTATTTATACGTATTATGCCTACGTACGGAAACCTCGGTGGCCGAGTCCGACTCACACTTATCCGGTTTTTAGGGTTCCGTACCCAAAGGGTAAAAAGGAACCCTATTACTAAGGCTCCGCTGTCCGTCTGTCCGTCCGTCTGTCACCAGGCTGTATCTCATGAACCGTGATAGTTAGACAGTTGAAATTTTCACAGATGATGTATTTCTGTTGCCGCTATAACAGCAAATACTAAAAAATAGAATAAAATAAATATTTAAGGGGGCTCCCATACAACAAACGTGATTTTTTTGCTCGTTTTTGCTCGCAATTGATAACGGTAATAGGTAGACGCTTGAAATACTCACATAATATTTAGTTAGATATTCACTTGTAAAATAAATAATTAAATAAAAATAAAACAAATATTTAAGGGGGGCTCCCATAGAACAAACGTTATTTTTTACCGTTGGTTATAGATAATGGTACAGAACTCTTCGGGCGCGAGTCCGACTTGCACTTGGCCGGTTTTTTTATTTTCAGGAGAAGATTCTTGAGAGAAAATAATAAGAAAGTTGCGCGGAAAATTAGAAAATTTTAGACAATTAATCGACCATTTTGGGGTGTAAGTGGTTCATCAACATCTTTGAACCTAAGCCAACTTCACTTGCACGCGGTGCACCCTGCTGACTGACAAACGAAGCTCTGGCGAAAAGACAGGTAGGGAGCCTAATTGTAAGCTACCAGACTGGGTAATGTACCTCCACCTCACAGAATACCGCAGCCAAATAACAATTCCCTTGAGGGTTGTTGTGTTCCTGCGAGTGAGTGAGGTCACCAGAAAGAAAGGAGATACTGAGTTGGCAGCGGGGGTGGCGGAGCGCGAGCGATATTTTATGTTGCGAGCGTTAATATGGCTACGGCAACCGCTTCAAATCAGGCGGGCCGTATGCTTGTCTGCCACCCAACGTAGTATAAAAAAAAAACATATTTACCTTTCTACTGTAACTTTACGTCGTTTGACAGAACTGTCATTCATTTAACAGTGTAATTGTACACAAATAACTTTGTGAGATGCATTGCCAAAACATGTTACTTAATTAATTCTATTCCCAGAAAATTAAATAGATTATTTTGGATAATCTATTAAATTTTCTGGAGTTTAAAACAATCCCAATTTATAACAAACTAAACGTCGCGGAATCGCATTGTCATCGTAGTAATTAAAAGTTAAAGCTCCAGTTAGTTGCGGGAACTATGATGTAAAAGCAAATTCAAATTATTGAAGCTATTCGTTAGTTTTAAACCAATTACGGCTTTTTTGGATATCACATTTATTTAAATATATTAAATTATTAAATATTCCAGGACAAATTACACACCGCCATCTAGTCCCAAACTAAGCAAAGCTTGTACTATGGGTACTAGATAACTGATATAATACTTAAATACATTTTTTTTTTCTGTTAATACATACATGTAATACCTAGAAAATACTCAGTCATAGACAAACAGACATGTTCATGCACACAAATATTTGTCTTGTGCGGGAATCAAACCCGTGACCTCACCGCACACAAATATTTGGCTATGCTAACCATTAGACCACCGAGCTCGTCAATATAAAGATGAAAGCCGCCTGCACGCACGAAAAAGCATGGCTCATTATCACGTTCCGCCTGAGCCGAGCGTTTTTTTTTTTGGTGATAGGGGGGCAAACGAGCATGTGGGGTCACCTGGTGGAAAGCAATCACCACCGCCCGTGGAGACCAGCGACACCAAGGGGTCGCCGATCCGTTGCCAGCCTTTTAAGGAAAATGAAAACTCTGTTCTTGAAGGCACCCATGTCGTAGTAGTTCGGAAATACCGCTGTGGGAAGTTGATTCCACAGTTTCACTGTTCGTGGTATAAAATGTCTGAAACTTACTGTAGTAGGTCGCCAATTGTCAAGATGATATGGATGGAATTTTAATTAATGGCGAGTTGTACGATAGTGGAATTCAGCGGCTGGTATCAAATCAAACAGCTCATCCGAGCACTCCCCGTGATATAATTTGTATAGAACGCAAAGAGACGCTACATCTCTGTGTGTAGAGAGAGAGTCCAATCGATCCGAGATCATTGGGTGACCGACGATTCGAGCTGCTCTTCGTTGTATGCGGTCAAATGGAGCTAGCAAGTACTGGGGCGCACCGGCCCAGAGATGTGAACAGTCCTCCATGTGAGTTCGAACCTGGGCTTTGTATAGTTGAAGGCGGTGTCGAGGTGTAAAATACCGCCTGGCTTTACTAATGACACCAATCTTCCTGGAAGCCAGTTTGGCCGTGCATTCCAAGTGACCGCGAAACTGCACATCACTCGATATGTCGACAAAGCGTGCGTGAAAGCAAGAGCGCGGAACAAGCGATAGAGAGGCACGATCGGCATAACGTGACGCATTTATCTCTCTTCCACTCTATCGACCGACGTTTTCTTATGACGTTATCACGTAAAATTATTGTCCGTAGACCGATTTTAACAATATTTTTATTTTATTTTTTTATACTACGTCGGGTGGCAGACAAGCATACGGCCCTCCTGATGTGAAGCGGTTACCGTAACCGTATTAACACTCGCAACATAATATATCACTTGCGCGCCGCCACCCCTGCTGCCAACGTAACATCTCCTTTCCTTGTGGTCTGACTGTGTGAATGCCAGGCAATTGCTTTCTTCTTGCTACAAAAGAGACAGGCAAAACAGCTAGAAACACGATTTAATAGTACGTGAATGTGATCTAATTCCCTTAAATGTCCAATCGATAGTGGTGAGTTTACCTTTAACCATCGGGCGGGTCGTATGCTAGTTTTCCACCATAGTTGTATTATTAAGTTTAGTTACTATTAAGTTTAGTAATCGGTGGCATTACTGTATCACTAGGAAGATATTCATAGTAGTTTATGAAACTGTTGCATAATAAGGATTATTAAAATACGAGTGTGAGTTTATAACATGAGCCGAAGGCGAATGTTATAATAGACCACACGAGTATTTTAATACCTAATTATGTGCAGTTTCATACACTACTTTATCTAATCTCATGAAATATATGATAATAATATTTTAAATACAATCATGAAGTTAATTTAACAGCTTTATTTCTTACTTATAAATCCATTTGCAGATCGAGCATGCGTATTGCGCATGCGCGACGCGCAGCGCTCACAGATTATGTAGAAAAATTTTGCAAAGTTGCAATGTATTTGCATTGCAACCTGTTTAAAATACCTGTATCCAGGGCTGAAGCAGTATCGAAAAGGAAAAAAAGTTATTTTACGATACAGTTGTCCTTATAAGAGCTGTACCGAAAAATAACTTTTTAAATTTATTTTGATAGCTTGTGCGTAAAGACTGTCATTATGATACTGTGTTTAGTTTTTTAATGTGTAAATTTCAGTATGAGAGTAGATAAAGATTTATACATAATGCATGAACATCTTGTCATTATAAATAATACATTTGGAAGGATAAAATAAGAAAATAGACAACGGTAGGCAATAATTACTGTTTTATTTTTATATCAACAACTTCCTTAACAAAGAACACAAATAAGCAACCACTTATACTATTATAACAATGTATAATCCACTTATTATATGACGAGTTCGGTGGCGTAGCGGTCAATGACGCGGCTTCGACACCAACGCTAGTGGGTTCGATTCCCACATAGGACAAACATTTGTGTGCATGAACATGTCTGTTTGTCTTGGTCTGGGTGTTTTCTATGTATAATAAGTATGTATTTACAAAAAAAAAATGTATTTACGTATGTTTATCAGTTGTCTAGTACCCCTAACACAAGCTTTGCTTACTTTGGGGCTAGATGGCGCTGTGTAATTTGTCTGACAATATTTATTTATTTATATAAACAATTACTAATTAATAAATTCCTTTAAGGTACAAACGGTATTTTATGTCTCTGTACCATGCTACAGTAGCATGGTACAGAGACATAAAATACCGTTTGTTCGAACCAACGAGTGACGCCCTTAGGCTCAATTTACATTGTTCATGCACACAAATATTTGTCTTGTGCTGGGATCGAACTTGCGACTCCATGAGTCAAAGTGGCCTTTTCTAGCCATTCGACCACCGAGCTCATTATTTTAGTATTTTACATCACTTATATTTTATATTTAAAATGTATAACAGGGAAAGTATTTTTCTGTTTTTGGCATTTTTGCATAATTATTTTCCTGTGTTTTAAATCTGATGTGAAAATACTCTATGATCTTTGTGAGAACAACAGTGTTGTATAATTGGACCCAGCCCCATTACCACCATCTCTTATTGCGATTCAATAACTGAATAGCATGCTTATTTATACCAATGAATAAGCGACAGAAAAGAAGGAGATGCTGCGTTGGCAGCGGGGGTGGCGGCGCGGAAGTGATATATTATGTTGCGAGCGTTAATACGGTTACGGTACCCGCTTCACATCAGGCGGGCCGTATGCTTGTCTGCCACCCGACGTAGTTTAAAAGAAAAAAAAATGGAATAGAGTCGCTTATTCATTGATGATTGATTGATGAATAGGCAATCTATTCAATTATTGAATCGCAATAAGAGATGGTAGTAAGGGGGCTGTTATGCAGAATGGATCCAACCGACATACTATGCCAAATTGAAAGATATACGTAGCGAGAAACTTAAAACCGAGATTTATATATTCGCAACAGATTCTACCAGTTTGACGACATTATGTTTCCCAAAACTTATACTGTGTGATATTTATATTCCTATTAAACTTTAAATAGCTTTAACTTAGAAGTAACAAAATATCGGTTGGACCTATTCTGAATAACAGGGTCCAATTTTCGATTTTGTAATCTTTTGCGAACATTTTTATTCTGTGGCGGCGGTAGTTAGGTCCTATAATTATACAGAAACGCAAAAGAAAACTTAACTTCTTTGGGCAAATTTAAATTAAAACAATTTAGGTACTACCCATAAAACTTTTCAAGTATTAAACAAATTAATTAAAAGTTAAAACTTCAAACTACAAGACACTTCACAACAGTTTCAACAATATAATAAATTCTGAGACATTCAACAAATTCGTCAAATAATTTTAAAAAATCTATCATTTGGAAAAGTGATACTATCAACGTATCCACTTTTTGCTTTTCATCCACATATCGCACTTCTGATTAGCATGATTTTTTTCCACTTTTATTTTATCCTAACTTTCACCTCAGTCATCTTGAAAACTAATATTCTTCAACACTTTCAACATTTCAATCCTAGCCTCAAACTTCTGTTTATCATTCAATTTCTTAAAACTAGGCACTAAAGATAGCATAAATTGCCTATCCTCATCAATTTCATCTCTTTTTATTTCTCTTAACATGTCCAATATCTTTTCCTCTACGCTTTCATTTCTCGTATAAATCGTTTGTTGAAACGGCTCATTGCTTTCTATATTTGCTTCTGCTAATATATTATTTCTAGATATATTTCTAGCACTATCTTGATATTCGAAATGTTCCGCTTTTATTTCGCTTTCTAAGGGATCCGATGATTCGTCTTCTGAATCGTTGACTGTTTCGCTTGCGTCTACAGCATCAGGGTTAATTAAAAACGTCATCATGTCGAAATATTCGTATCTTTTTCTCCTTTTAAAAGGACCTTCGTTTCTTTCTTTCTTTAACTTTTCTTTCTTTTGCATCGCTAACTCTCTCGTGAAACATGTACGCAGACTTTTCCAGCGTTTCTGTAATTCGTGTCCTGAAATTTTAAAGTAAGTTTAGAATTGCACTTTTGAGTTTAAAGTTGTGTTTCCATTTCCACCAGAATTAATAAAAAGGAAAACTATCGTGTATTTTTTTAACTGTTACTTAAATCATGCTCAGTTTAGTATTTCGTGTTTTGATGACAATGGTATTAAAGATCTTATTAAAAAAAAAAGAAAACTAATTTCGTTAAATGGCTATGTTCATTACGTTGCTGTGATATTTTCGTAAACAAATTCGTGCCAATATTTGTTATTAAAAAAAAGTTATATGCGCGAACATTCTTTAACAAACCTAAAACGTATGGTACCTACGGTGTACTGGTAATCACCCGTTACAGTTGCACAATAATCATCTATATTTCGATGACACAAGAACGGCTTAATCTGCTCTTAGTTAACAGCCGATTAAGCTTTGTGACCTTTGTTACACAAACTTCACAAATTTGTATCGATATAACTGTAGTTGTTATACTACAAGTACAACTGCCCCCTTACCACCAACTCTTATTGCGATTCAATAGGTAACTGAATAGAATGCTTATTCATATCAATGAATAAGCATTATATTTAGTTATTGAACTGAAATCAGGGCTGTACTTGTTATATAGATACAAATTTGTGATCCTTTGCCTTTTTTCACGCCCGACGCGTTCCTTTTTTGAAACCAATTAAAAAGATAATGGTAGATCAAATAATGACAATAGTTTGTCTTAGCAAACTGGCGGAAACACATTTTTACATAGAGCTGAAATAAGAAGTTTTTACAAAACTTCCTTGAATATATATTCACTTGAAGTGAAATGTATCAGAATAGTACTTGAATTATGAAGTTGTATAAAAGTCCCTCGGAACATTTGAAAGCACACGAAAATATAAATTCATAGAGTTAGTTGTTTTGAACAAAATATAAGTTAGAAAGTTCTTTTCTTCTTTTACATATTATGTATACTTTTAGATGGGTGAGGAAGGTATTAGAATGGAGGCCGCGCGTATGACGACGAAGCGTTGGACGCTCTCCTTCTAGATGGTCCGATGATCTTAAGAAAGTGGCTGGAAGCGGCTGGATGCGGACGACGGAGGATCGTATAGGTGGAAAGCATTGGGGAAGGCTTATATCCTGATATAGGCTGATGATGATGATGATGATACTTATATGCGCTATATGCACCGCGTACCTCGAAACCTATTGCAAAATAAGTACATGTAAAATAAATACCCCAACTAATGTTGAGAGTTTCTAAGAATACAACTATGCCTATTTGCAGTTCTGTTTATCGGAATCGTTATCAATTCTTTGACGAATAGTTTCCTTCATACATCTTTAAAAGTATGACGTGAACAATGACAGGTCGCAGTGTGTAGAAGTTGCAAGTAAAAATGAAATCTATTGCATTACCATACGTACCATATTCGACTTTATCTTGCGGGCGTAGTTGCTCCCAGTTGTGGAAAACCTCGCGACAGATCTCAGTCCACATTCTCGATTTGTATTTCTTATGGCTATAGTACATACTGTCGCCTTTATTGTACAGTCCGGGTCGTGATTTTATCGCATTTATCAATTTTTCCGCGTCTATTTCGCCCATTCTCATATTGGAATGAAAAAGGCGGCGACGTGCAGTCGATATGCCGCACACGGAGCAACTAAAGATGGCGGACTTGAGGGCGCTACGGTCGCGCGAGCGTCGCGCAACTATGCGGCAACGCTCCGCTCCGTTTTTGTAGGTCGACTAATATGACTGTGCGAACGTTCCTGAGTTTTGGGATTTTTTCTATTTTTAATCTAGTTGCAATTTGCTTCGAAACTGTTGCGCACTTTGACGTAGGTATACGATTTATTTGTTTGACACAAATGTCGTATTTGGCATTAGTGTTTAACAGAGTTTTTTTTTGACACTTTGGAAAGTTGCCATTAGACTATTCACTATAGAGAAAAATATCTTCTATAGTTAATTGTAACTACAACATAAGATTATTCTTGTCACATTGTAATATATACCGTAAGCCGCTCAATTGGCAAATAAGAATAAGATAATATAGGTATCACTTATTGAATTGTCACCATCTCCTCTGCAAATTTGCTTTGAAACTTTCATGCTAGCTTCTCAGAGTAAAGTTTGTTCAATCTGAGACTAACTTATAATACCGCGACTTTCTTTAAGACAGAGCTAATCCACACCTCAAGATGCTCCTTCTCTTTTGTTGTTATGTATCTGTTATAGACAGTACCCGACATCTAGGCGCTCCTTGGTTTAATAGTTAAACCGGTACACTCACATCCAAATCACTTTTAACTGCAAAAAATAGTTATAACTAAGAATGTAGGTTAAAATCACTTTAACTGACTTATGCAGTCACAAGTAGTTTTAACCGAGGACGTTGGTTAGGTTAGGTTAAGCCCGTGACCAACAAAAGCCGAGCGAGCGAAGCGAGCGAAGCGAGGGAGGCTCTACTTACCTTTGGAGAGGGAGGTGAAATACAAGAGAGCTAGTCAAACCTAGGAGCATCTAGATTTCGGGTATTGACTATGACATATCAATTTACAATTAAATACAAGATCGTTATGCAATAGCATTGACGTAAACTACTGAGCTCTAGCAACGGTGTCAAGAACAATCTATCTAAATTATACTTATACATAATTACGATTATCAGAATAACTTTGAGATAAGAAGCGGCTATAAATCTCTATAAAATAGTAATACGTATTAATCTATAAAAATGTATTAACTTGTCTATTGATAAAATCGTTTACATTTTAAGTGAAATTTGAAATTCTTCGTTAGCATTTACTATCTTCACCTATTCAATTACGATTAGAATTAGGCGTTTGATATTATTATCAGATTACTTTATCGTATTGATATATTATGTATTGTTTAGTTTATGGTCGCTGTTTATTAACTCAAATAAAATAACTTTTTAAAATAGCAATAGTCACAAATACATGGATATAATAACAAATATTGAAGGGAAAAAGAGGTGGGCGTTAAAAGTCATAAGAACTAAATTATTATCTTAATTAAATTAAACGTATAACACTGTTAAAACATACTACGCGATACTGTTATTTTTAACTTTCCTTTGCTGTCAACTCAAGTATGTAGGAAAGTTCATTGATTGTTATTTTATCCAACCTCACTGTTTTTTTATCGATGGAATATCATTTGGATGGAAAGTTAATAGACAACACAAAGAAATTAAGAGTTAACTTTAACGTGCCTGAATAAATAAAATGTTATGTTAATTAACAGATTTCTTAACATGTTATTTTTTTACCAATAACTTTTAACTCATTAAAAATAAAAAACACTTAACACCACCTCTAGAAAAAAAAACATCGAAACTATATTTTGTAAAGAAAGTATGCCTTAGAAGAAGACAGGCAGTAGAAGCAGCAGGCAGCAGTAGTGAGTGTGCAGTTACGAGCAGACGCATGGCGACTCGTTAACACGCTAACCGCAGCCGACAGCCCCGCCGCATTTGATGTTTTCACATAAAAAAGAGTAATACTTATTTCATAGTTTTATGACCTATTCCATTTAACTGTCAGTTACGTAGGTGTACTTATAACTTTTTTACAATTACATCGAAATGGCGACATGACGGTTGTGGTACTGAATTTTTTTTTGTTTAATGGTTTAGCAGGCATCACACACAAACGAGCTGCGGATTATAGTTTCTAAAATGATTATATTGATTATAAACTTATCCTTGTCTCTCTCAGAGATATAAAAAAACGACGTTCCTGATATTCAAATAACAACTTTATCTAGATCCACAGGTTCTTTTCACGCATTAGAGTCTAATGCGTGTGTTATTTGTTGTTATACACAAATGTTTGTCTAATGATCAGACAAACATTTGTGTATTGTATACAAACTTTTGGTAGTCCAGAGAGATGTGATAAAATATATATGGCATTTATCTTAAATTTTTTGGATCGAATAAACTGTATATATGTATTCCTTATCATGGTTACCTTAGCAATTTTGCACGTGCGTGATAATAGATGGTTATTAATATCTATTAGCACGCACGTGCAAAATTATGTTGACAGTGTAAAAAGAGAGCATGATTCTAGGTCACTTCCATCCCACGCGATACGACTAGTAGTCGACTGCGATAAGGGCCGTCACACACGACGAATGATTGTTGTATTTTAGGATAAAATATATGTCTTTGTAAATATCTAATAGATGAATTATTAATAGCTTTACGCTGCGCTTTATGTATATATTTAGATCAACGACGATAAATCTATCTATGATTTAGATAATGTTACAATGAATACAATAAACTATTCGTCTACACTGCTTATGGTAGATTGTAAATAAAGGTGATGTAATGAGAAGCTTGAAATATTCGAATTAGAATATTTGCCTGAATTTGTTTTTCTTGAGATTTCGAATCTTTAGATTGTTAGACATTCGTGAATTTCTATTTTCTTAAAGGATGACTGGTAAAGAGAGAATCCTTTAGCTTTAAGTCCGCCTTTTTTACTCTTATATAATTTTCTGATTAATAAAATTCTAATTCCAATTGTTTACCTAGTTGCATTCTACAACGTCTTGAGGCTCCTTAGACATTAGTATCTTCTGATTTTGCTTATGTGTGCAAAATCGGGGCCCTGCCACTGAAGCTGAAGCCGACTGCCATCGGATTCTTTCATTGCCTAAATCAAACTTCAACTTAGATTTATGCTACTTGTGTTTTAGCTTAGCTGATAGTCATCATCATCATCAGATCATTTTAGTCTCCACTACAGGAGCACGTCCCTCTCTCGTCCGTCCCAGACAAAAAGAGGGTTTGGCCTACACTGATAGTAACCCTAGAGATCTATCTACTAAGCTGAAGATGTTGGTCAATAACTTAAACGTAAGACCTATTTTTCGAATCAAAATATCAAATGGTAATCGGATTTAGCTTCGGCGGTAAAACCTTACAAGGGTACTGGGTTTTAAAAATTTGTATATTTTTTGTTTAATAATTATAAATATTCCTGGACAAATTACAAGGGCCATCTAGTCCCAAACTATGCAAAGCTTGTATTAAGGATACTAGATAACTGAGATAATACTTAAATGCATTTTCTTGTAAATACATACATATAATACATAGAAAACACCCAGGCCAAGACAAACAGACATGTTTATGCATATAATATTTGACTAGTGTGGGGATCGAACCCGCGACCTCGGAGTCAAAGTGGCCATTGCTAACCATTCGACCACCGAGCTCATCCTTACATACTCATTGTCATCGAATATATGTATAAGTTTTTCAATGGTATGTTTTTGTTTCAGTGGAAGTCCCGGTGGTGTGTCATGCGGAAGCTATCTCCAGTAGCAGGTATATTTTATTAAAAAAATATTTATATTTATGGTTTATAGTTTCGTATATTAATAAGTGTTATACCTAGTTGGAAAAATGTGTGCTATTTTATATTTTATGTGCTGTGTGGAGTGTCTGGAGACCTGCTCCCTTACCATCATCTCTTATTGCGATTCAACAACTGAATGGAATGCTTATTCATGAATAAGTGACTCTATTCCTTTTGAAATAGAGTCGCTTATTCATTGGTACGAATAAGCATTCTATTCAGTTATTGAATCGCAATAAGAGATGGTGGTAAGGGGCTGGATAAGTATAACTGGCGAGTGAACCAGTACGAGTGTGTGTGTGTGTCGCTTGTTTTGACTTGGAGGGTGGTTTTTACCCATGTCGTTCCAATAGCACACTTATTTTCGGACATATGATGTTTTCAGATAATATAACATGGTGCTGTCTCGCCAATTCCAGTGAGGTGTAAGCGAGACGAAGCTATGATAGACAGTATAAATTTATCGTCTAATAGGCCCTTTATTACTATAATAAAAGTCTTATAAAGTATTATGCGTAACAAGTAGTGTTGTAGTTGAATCTTAATAATCTTAAAGAATGCTATGGGGACGATGGCAGACGGTTCTAAGTAATAATCTACAAGTTTTATGTGGACGAAAATTATATATTGCATAGATTTCATAAAGCACGTACAATAATAATAACGATTCCTCAAGGGATTTTTTTATTCACTTAAATAAATTGTGAATAAAAAACTCGCACTCAGCACTCTGAGTGCTATTTAGCCGGGTTGCTCACTTCGAAATGTGAGCGGGTAAGCTATATAATTTTGATACGTAACACGCGTCATATAAATTCACAACATGAGAGTACTTATCTATTTGGTCGTTTTGTTTACGTTGACATTATCGAACGTGAATAAAAAACTCGCACTCAGCATTCTGTTCCTGCGAATGAGTGAGGTCACCAGAAAGGAAGGAGTATATGCTAGCAACGGATCGGCGACCCCTTGATGCTTTCTGATCTCCATGGGGCGGTGGTGAATATTTTCCAAAAGGTAATATATATAAAAAAAATCTATGGTAATCTATATAAAAATAATTAACGTACCTCCACCTCACAGAATACCGCAGCCAAATAACGGTTCCCTTAAGGGCTGTTGTGTTCCTGCGAGTGAGTGAGGTCACCAGAAAGGAAGGAGATGCTGCAATGGCATATATATTATATATTATATATTGCGAGCATTAATATGGCTACGGTAACCGCTTCAGATCAGGCGGGCCGTATGCTTGTCTGCTACCCGACATAGTTTAAAAAATAATAATAAAAAAAAACATTGCATCCTTCGTATACCAAAAAACAACTAAAATAAATACCAACGTAGATAAGAAAAGCCTTGTAAAAATATTTGTGCGTAAGGAAACAATATATTTTCCGAAGGGCGGCAAAAGAAGGTAGTCCATTACATTTAGGGGGCAGATAAGCAAAAATACTTAATCCAGAAACAATCCATTTCGAAACGGATGTGTACAAACCTCTTTATTATCGCTTTTTTTTTATCTTACAAGCGAATACTTAACGCAGACTTAACATAAATATATTTACAAGCGGGAAAATACAACATTACATAGATATGATCTTAGTAAAATAATTAAATATTAAAATATAAATATTTGTGGACAATTTACACAGGGACATCTAGCTCCAAAGTAAGCAAAGCTTGTGTTATGAGTACTAGACAGCTGATAAACATCATCATCATCATCATCATCAGGTCATTTTAGTTTCCACTACAGGAGCACGACCCGCTCTAATCCGTCCCAGACAGAAGGAGGATTTGGCCTACACTCCCCACGCTGACCAGACGGGTTGGGGAGACTGAAAAACATACGTAAATACATACTTATCAGATCAAGACCAACAGACATGTTTATGCACACAAATGTTTGTCCTGTGTGGGGAATCGAACCGATTGAGATTGGGAGAGCGTTGGTGTCGAAGCCGCGTCATTGATTGCTACGCCACCGAGCTCGTCAATGTGATCGTAGTAAAATAAATAAATATTTCTGAACAATTTACATAGCGCCATCTAGTCCCAAATTAAACGCAAAGCTTGCACTATGGGTACCAGACAACTGATAAATGTACTTTTTTTTTTTTTGTAAATACATATATACAATACATAGAAAACACCCAGGTCAAGACAAACAGACATGTTAATGCACACAAATGTTTGTCTTGTGCGGGGATCGACCTCGAGACCTCGAAGTGAAAGTCAAAGCCATTGCTAGCCATTGATCCACCGGGCTCGTCGTTTGTAATACACTCGTCGGCGTCTTCAACCCTTACTCATTCCACTGATGGAATACGGGTCTCCCCTCAATTGAAGGGGTTTAGAGCTTACTCCACCACGCTGCTCAACTGCGGGTTGGCGGAGGCCAGTGTTTTCAAGCCGCCTAAAGGCCACTGACTTGGGTTAACGACTGTCATCTAATGGCAACAGCCGGTTTAATGTGCCTAACCTCCGAAGCACGGAGGAGCTCGAGATAATAATAAATCCATCCATAAACATGGTCGCGTTGCTTAACATGCGTGGTCGATTAACCTGACACGCGCAACGACGCCATCCTCATCTTATTTCGAGTGACCCTTTTATTTGGGTAGCCGGCAGCGCACACCACTTACACGTGAACTTGGCTTTGGCTCTAAATTTTGTCCATGCGTACTGTTTTGTTTATGCTATCTATAGTATGCCTATAACACATTTTCCCTGTTTCATGACCTGACATCAACTAGTTCTAACACAGGTTCTAGTTCAAAATGCCAAAATGATTTGTTAAAACGGCAATAAAAAGCGAGATAACAATAGTTTCACTTGTAAAATAGAGCAGGACAGAAAAACTAAGGTAAAACTCGCAAGAACTGACAAATTTTCTAAGAACACCGACATCAATTAGACGAAAAAAAAGACTCTAATTTACATAGCTTTAGAGTTTAAAATTGCAGTTAATTAACACAGGTAAGGTAACCTTCTTCCGGCCTTCAGTTAGAATACAATATTTGACAAAAACATTTGGTAATTATGGTATGTGTTAGACCAGACATTTTTTCTGTTGCTTCAGGTGTAAAATAAGTATAGGACGAAGGTCGTTTCGTCGATGGACGCGTGTGAGTGAGGTCACCAGAAGAAGGAGATGCTGCGTTGGCAGCGTGGGTGACGGCGCGCGAGCGATATTTTATGTTGCGAGCATTAATATGGCTACGGTAACCGCTAAAAACAAGCATACGGCCCGCCTGATTTGAAGCGGTTACCGTAGTCATATTAACGCTTGCAACATAAAATTTCGTTCGCGCGCCGCCACCTCCGCTGCCAACGCAGCAGATCCTTCCTTTCTGGTGACCTCACATTAAGAAACAGAATGCTCCATCCAAAAACAACTGTCTCTCAATTTGCAATTAATTTTTCGTAATGCCCATTCTATGCTCAAGATAACCCCCAAATTGGATGAAGTTAATTCGCCCTTTAGATTTATTACTGAGGGTCACTTTGAGGCTCTACATGTCACCATAAAACTGTTACTTTACTATAACGGTGAAGGCTTTTACGAGAACAACTATAAACATACTTGTGTACATATCCGCCCACATATGCTTAGAACTTGGAGTTATTAGAATGGACACGCCACAGATTTCATGACGCATGTTCACATTACGTGATGCATATCATCAGATAGTTACAGTCGACTTTTTTATTTAACCACATTTACTTATCCTTAGAAATAATGATTCAAATATTGCTTTCGGTCTTAAAATGTATTTTTTTCTTCTTCTTCGTTGATTCCTAATGACTGAGGGTCATGACTCACAAGTCACGACACGACATACAACTTGTTTAAAGGCCCTTGGAATGCTGCACTGCGTGGCTTCCCTGATGACGTCAGTCCTTCTCTCCAATCTTTCCTTTCATTCTTCCACTTGACTTACGGGTATCAGTTTTTCTAAGTAACTATAATATAAAAGTAACTTTTTATCGTCCCAAAAAATAACAAGTTCGTTGCACGTTACTTGTTCTTAGTTCCAGAAGTTAAGGTATGACAATCATTGCTATGATCATTAATACTTGAACATTGTGGCTGTGTGTTAAACAAGGTTCTGTAGTTTTTGTTTATACAAATCTGACATTACCAAAATGTTCTTGTATGTAAATCGTCAAATAATCATTTACGTATTTGTCAATCTTTTTAGATTACTAAATAATTATAAAATGTTTTTTATCGTATCCAAATTATTATAGGTTTAGAAACTAACGTATGTTTTTGTTTGCCTGCTTCTGTACTTTGCACCTATTTGTTCAAATTTAATAAAGATGGATATAGTTTGAACCCTGAGTGACACTGGAAACGCAGCCTTTTCTTTTCAAACTAGCAAACTTGGCAGTTGCTAGAAAACTAAAAAAATAGAAAATTTTCTCTTCTATACATACTACAACGACTCGGACAGAGGTAAACGTAATCGTCCTGAAAGGCTCCTCCAATTCTAAACAGTCACACAGATAAGTAACATATCAAAATTTCATAGGGTATCGTAAAACTTTCTTATAGTGTATTCTGTTAGCATCGTGTCTTGTCCATTGGGATTTCCTACTCCAACTTTTGGAATGATAGATAAATTTTGTGTAGTCAAGTTGAAAGAATGGGCGCATAATAAAATAAGGGTGGGTGTTTTGCATACTTTTGTAATGACTTTGTTTTTGTGACATGAAAGTAAAAAGATGGTTATTGTTATAATAATTAACTATACTGCACGATATTTTGTTCTACCTACTTCTTCTGATTGTATATTTTTTTCTCTTTCACTGGGATGGTGAATAAACACGGTCACCAGGTCACCAGAAAGAATGGAGTATAGGCTGGCAGCGGATCGTTGGCCCCTTGGCGTTGCTGGACTCCATGAGCGGTGGTGATTGCTTTCCATCAGATGACCCACATGCCCGTTTGCCCGCCCTAAATATAAAAAAAGACTCATTTTGAATTCTCGACTTATATACAATATCAAACAACGTGACACGCACGACATGACGTGAACAAGTCACCATAGTTCATTTGAGTCGTGACCCGTACATTTTACAAGTGTGCCACGGATCAGCTCAAGTTCATCTGAATCTTTGAGCCCCGCCTAAGCTGAAACCGATACCCATTGGAGATTTTGGTTGCGAAAATAAAATTACTGTAATTTTATTTATTAGATTTGTGGCATTTGTGTTCCGTGGTAAGGTCGTCGCCAGCCGATGGCCCGGGAGGGGGGGGGGGGGGGGGGGGGGGGCAAGTTGATATGGAAAAGTATGAATTGTAGGTAAAGTCGAGAGCTCATGAAGCTTTTCACTTGTAGTACGAGCCTTACATCTACAGCGATTGTATTAATAAAAGTTCAGAGACCACCTTGCAAGGCTTCACGAGTTCTTGACTGTACAATAAATAAAACTTAACATTTAACTTACTCAAAATTTTGGATGGGAATCGCTTTCAGCATATGCGGTAGGATCTGAGTTACACATCTTTACAACCAGCAAAGCGAAACATGTGTAAGTTGCCTTTGACTCTAAAATATGATCAAGTCACTCATTAAGAAGTTGGCAATAACTAACCCTTATGCACATAATGTCAATCGTATATTGGTGTACCATTACGCAAGCATGCAAATTTTGGCTCCTTGTATTGAAGTAACAGATTTTGCAATGCAAATACTAGTACAGATGCAAGTGTCAAAACAAAGTGTAATATTTGACAAGTTTGTTTGCATAACGTTTCATATTTATTATTTTTGAATAGTGCGCATATTACATTATGAATCTTTTTAGGGTTCCGTACCCAAAGGTTAAAAAGGAACTCTATTACTAAAGCTCCGCTGTCCGTCCGTCCGCCCGTCCGTTCGTCCGTCCGTCCGTCCGTCCGTCCGTCCGTCCGTCCGTCCGTCCGTCTGTCATCAGGCTGTATCTCATGAACCGTGATAGTTAGAGAGTTGAAATTTTCACAGATGATGTATTTCTGTTGCAACAAATACTAAAAACAACAAATACTAAAAAATAAAATAAAATAAATATTTAAGGGGGCTCCCATACAACAAACGTGATTTTTTGCTCGTTTTTGCTCGCAATTGATAACGGCAATAGGTAGACACTTGAAATACTCACATAATATTTAGCTATATTCACTTTAAAAAGAAATAATTAAATAAAAATAAAACAAATATTTAAGGGGGCTCCCATACAACAAACGTGATTTTTTTGCCGTTTTTATAGATAATGGTACGGAACCCTTCGTGCGCGAGTCCGACTCGCACTTGGCCGGGTTTTTTTTTACTGCGTTGGACGGCAAACAAGCATACGGCCAGAAGGTCAATTCTGGTACTTATGCATCGAGCACATACCTCATACCCCATGGGGTATGTGCTTGATTTATGTTACGATAGTAGAATGAAAGTTGACCGAATCCAGATTGAACTGTGAATTGATTAAAAATTATATACTTGATTTCATTCATTCATTATTATCAGTTCTGAATGTTGGCAAAATAACATTCTTAGATTGTTTAAGTTTCGATATAATTCCACTTAAATTAGACTTTGAAGTTTCATATTGTGATACGAGAATACCGAATTAGGCATTGGTAAGATCGAGACTGGATCGGCACTGAATTTTGACTACATTTTAATTACGAGAATAGCCGCTCCGATGTGAAGCGATTGCCATAGCCATATTAGGCACTATTAAAAATAAATGTCCCTCTACTAAGTTTGGAGTCGAGTCCACTAATAAATAATAATAAATAAATAATAAATATTGTCAGACAAATTACACAGCGCCATCTAGCCCCAAAGTAAGCGAAGCTCGTGTTATGGGTACAACGGATAAACATACGTAAATACATTTTTTTTTAAATACATACTTATGATACATAGAAAACACCCAGACTAAGACAAACAGACATGTTCATGCACACAAATGTTTGTCCTATGTGGGAATCGAACCCACGAGCGTTGGTGTCGAAGCCGCGTTATTGACCGCTACGCCACCGAGCTCGTCAAATAATATCTGTGGAACTAATATCTGTGGAATAAGAGCCAACCTCAGTGCTATACACCATCATGTAGAGACAACCAAGCTGTTATGTTATTTTTTACGGAGACCCAAAATTTACGACATTGCACGTTGTGAAAGTTTATATGACTAAACGCTCACATTAGGCGGACTGTATTCTTGTTTGTCACCTGACATTATACATTACAATTTAAAACTCCGTTTGGGAGCTGTGTTTTTCCAATGATGGCACTTAGTAGGCTGCATAAAAGCTTCCAATGCACAAAGTTTCGATAAGCTTAAACAGATCTGTGCTTTTATCATATGAATAGATATTAAATAGACATAATACATAAAAGCTTTTTTATTGTGTTTCGCGAATGATGAATGAAAGATCATTACTCATACATTTCGCTGTTGTTCCGCAAACAAACCACTGAGCTTCGAAGCTTTCACTCACGAGGATAGCTTTATCGCGAATTAAGCACGATGACTAATAATCCACTCTGAAATAATGTGAAATGCATATGCATATAGTATATACTAATGCAACATAATAATTATCAGAACTTATAAAAAAAACACGACTGTTGACTTTTCTTCTGATACAAGCTACCCGACTGACGAAGCAGCTGCTCCTTACAGAATACCGCAGACAAATAGCTCCCTGGAAGGTTGTTGTGTTCCTGCGAGTGAGTGAAGTCAAGGAAGGATTTACAGCGGTGGCTGCGGGAATGGCGGCGCGCGAGTGATGTTTCATGTTGCAAGCGGTTATATGGATAGCCATAAAAAAAGACATATCTAATTAATACATTACCGCATCATATCGTGCGGGCTGTCTGCTTGTTTACTAATCAATATGGACATAGTTAGTATAAAAAAAAAACATGAAAACTTATGCCGGGTGGAAATCCAATGTCTTTTTCAATTAGCATTAATTCATTCGACTCAGTCTATCGGCGCACGTTTTTTTCCAGGCCACTGCTTTATTAATAGACACAATAAATAATAATTAAAGACGTCATTGTCTATATCAGGGGTTCCCAACCGGTGGTCCGCGGACCACTCGTAGTCCGTGATAGCCAAATCAAGGTCCGTGGTACAGAACTATAATGTAAAAGATTGAGCAATATTGAACCAAACATTGTATTCTCGAGATACAGTGTAGTAGATTTATAGGACAATTAGGTCTCTACATTTAATAGGGACCTGGAAGTGGTCGCCGAATAAATAAAGGTTGGGAACCACTGGTCTATGTAGTAGTAAACGACGCGACATTTGTTGGAGTGGCCGCGGTGTGACTATGTGAAACAAATTCAAGGCAAAAAAATTCATTGTTGTCACCGTTAATAATTTTATTATAAACAGATAGACAATTTAAAGGGGTCAGCTAAAATTGTGCATACTTATCAATTAGTACCGCGGCTGACTGGTTATGGTAACTATACGGTTACTTAGAAGTTAGCAAAGCGGCTGTTCGCCTTGGTGGGTTTCCGAGAAACGAGCCGTGACATCACACACTAAAGCCACGGACAGAGTCGTCTTATGCTACAAGATTTATTGTGACCACAATCAATTGTGTTTTTATAAAACTACTGTTATGGCGACACGTAAAGAAATACTTATACATAAAGATGAGAAGGCAGTTAACAAATAAATAAATAAAATAACGTATCCGAAATTATGGATGATTCTCTAAATAAATCATCTAAGTAACCAACACTAAAGAAATATTTTGTACCTTTTTGGGTTAATAATCTATAATTTTATTTTCTAGAAAAAATATAATATAAAATATACTAAATTTTAATAGGTAGGTAACCTCTTAAAATTTAGTACATTTGTTGTATATTTATATAACATAATATGTACTAAATAGCTAACCTATTAAAATTTAGTACATATGTTGTATATTATTATAACATAGTACTAAATAGCTTAACTTAAAAAAAATACTATTTTTGTACTAAGCTCTCGAGCCTGGGCCCAGTTGGTCCGGGGGCCCGTGGCATTTTGCCCGGTCTGCCACCCTGTACTTACGCCACTGCTTACAAGCATCTTAACATAACGAAACAGTTACTAATAAAACACCAATTTAATTTGGGTACATGCAATCACACGTAGACCACCCATTATAGAATTAGAAGACTGAATCAAACCAATGCTTACAATCAAGAGGACGATGATTTTACATGATAACCTCATAAGAACACGTCGGCCGATGGAGTGGAAGAGAGAGGATAGATTCGTCACAAGCCGAACGCTTAGGCCGATCGTGCCACTCTACCGCTTGTTCCGCGCTTTCGTTTGCACGCTCGGCTCAAGCGGAACGTGACAATGAGTCATGCTTTTTCGCGCTTGCAGCCGGCGTTCATCGATTTATAAAACGCTATCACGTCAAAAAATTTTACAATTCAACATCTACTTACCTTTTATTTACTTAAACTCGATAGAAAATGTGTCGCAAACATGTGTCTTTTCAAAAGCCGTTTGAGTTTTATTCCTGTTGAATTTTGTTATAGAGATTAGGATCCCTATTGTGCATATACAGAATTCTCTATCGCATGCCTCACTACTGCCTAAGGTTTAACTGGCCTAAATACTTGAAAAAGCCTCTCCATATATCGCCGCGTACGTGCCGTGGCGTCTTTCCAGTGTGCACCGAACCTTATTCTATGTAAGGAATGCTCTTAGCTCGAAGTCTATACTTGATGTTTGCATTCAGGGAACACTAAGTAACCTCACGTGTGAGCCGATTATTGATAGGCTTCTCGGGTAGATTAGAATCTGGAAGGTAAATACAGAGTGAGACCGGCCTCATTGACGAATGACGTTGTATTGATGTATAATGGCTACCACTTGATTGAAATCAATTTATACCCGACTTTAAAAATAGAGTGTTATGTGTTTGACCTGTACGTACTTATGTATGTCCGTCCATATGTAATTCCCATTAACTGCTAACCTATATAGTACATAGAGCGGGACGTATACTTGTTTAATAGTGTGTACACTAAGCATGCATTACATTACTTATGTGCAGTTTCCTACTCCTACTAATTTCTTCTGATTAAATTCATTGTGAGTTCCAAGGTAGTTTTACCCCCAGGACTGCAGTGGATTTCATTGTTCATTGCCTTTTTACACAGGAGACACAGTGGTGGGCCGTTATTTGGACGGGGGTCTGTTTAAAAAGAGAACTGTTTTGTTCATCACTGTGGTCCTATTACCTATTAATAGGTTATAGAATGAGCCATTACAGAAAGTTATTGGCCGATTCGCACCGCCGTGCAAAAGGACCTATTCAAAAAAGAGCTCTTGGGAGATTCGCATCTCGGTTCGAACGGCTCGCAGTGTGAATCGACTAAAGAGTCGTCGCGATTAACAGAAAGTTCTTGGCCGATTCGCACCGCGGTGCAAAAGGACTCATTCAAAAAGAGCTCTTGGGCGATTCGCACCTCGGTTCGAACTTAGCGGTGTGAATCGACTAAGTCGTCCCGATAACCTAAATGCAACAATAACAAGGACAAACGGATAGACAGGTCGTAAATTATAATTAGATATACCTAACCCATTGAGTTGTCAATTCTCCAGATGCTAATTGGGCGTATTTCACAAGCCTGGAGATTATAGCGTGATTATAGTCTCTTACATTGAAACAAACCTACAATACAATAGTACCTGATAAATTTATTATCATAGTGTATTGAACTGTCATAGAAAGGTGGTTATTAGGCACTTGTGCCACCGTCGGTGTGACAATGAACTAGAAACGAGAAGATCTTTTTTGGGGTGTAAGAAGTTTATCAATATTAACTGACAGACGGTTAAGTACCTTTAAGTCTGAGAAGAGATTTGTACAAGGGTGTGTTCAGAGAAGTTGTCTGACATGACGCCCAGGACCTCCTTCTACCGTTGTTGGTTCGGTCGCCATTCAGAGGGAAGTCATTCTGACACATCGGAGCCTAAATTGTCGCGTACTGTGCGTTCCAGAGAAGATTTCTCCCGCGTACTGTCAAGCTGTGGAATGAACTGCCTGTCGGGGATTTTTCTGGAGACTACAGCATGGGATTCTCGAAAAATGGCGTGAAAAGGCTTTTACAGGGTTGGCAACGCGCATGTGATGCCCCTGGTGTTACAGGTGTTACAACCTATGGTAACTTTCCATCAGGTATGCTGTATTCTTGTTTGTCACTTTAGTGAGTGCAATAAAATATATTTTAACTACCTCACCTGCACGTGGTGCAACCTATTGACTTGACAAACAGGGAATGGAAAATTTTGTCTGAAATAAATAATAATAAATATTCCAGTACAAATTACACACGACCATCTAGTCCCAAACTAAGCAAAGCTTGTACTATGGGTACTAGAAAACTAATTTACTATACTTAAATACATTTTTTTTGTCAATACATACATATAATACATAGAAAACACCCAGACCAAGACAAATAGACATGTTCATGCACACAAATATTTTCTTATGCGAGATCGAACCCGCAACCTCGGAGTTAAAGTGGCCATTGCTAACCATTCTACCACCGAGCTCGTCAAAACAAATGATGATGACGATAGGCTATTTAACCGCTTTATACTATTTCTTATTCTGTGAGCCTCAGCAAACGACTAAGCACATAATTAAAATTAAAATTCCTAATTGTATGATTAAAATAATCATAAATCCCAAAAACTGGGACACTTTCCAAAAATCTTTTGTTTTTTAGTGAAAGAAGTTCGCGATGAGTTTACCGTAAGGAAGCTAATTAGCGAATAATAAGATGAAACGGCTGTTTAAATTGCAAGAATGTTATGATTAAATAGGTGTAGTTAACTTTAATATGCAATTTATAAAACAATTTTGATATGAGGGGCCGATGGGCATTCGTACACCAGGCCCTTACATCAAAATTGTTCGTATTACGTTAAGGGTGTAAGCGGTTTATCAACATCTTTGAACCAAAGCCAATCTCACCCAAACGTGGTGCACCCTGCTAAATGACAAACGAGGCGTTCATAGGCTACGGTAACTGCTTTCCATCAGGCGGGCCGTATGCTTGTTTGCCACTTTAGTGGTATAAAAAAAGGCTCTGGCGAAAAGATAGGTAGGGCATAGCGTATTTTTTTAAACTGGAGAAGTACCTCCTCACGGAATACCGCAGCCAAATAACAATTCCCTTGAGGACACCAGAATGAAAGGAAGGAGTATAGGCTGGCAACGGATCGGCGACCCCTTGGTATTCCTGATCTCCATGGGCGGTGGTAATTGCTTTCCATCAGATGACCCACATGCTCGTTTACCCCCCTCTCATGTAAAAAATAACTAATTATACTATCATCATTATCAGACTGTATCTACCCACTGCTGGACATAAGCCTTCCCCAATGCTTTCCCCCACATGCGATCCTCTGCCTTCCGCATCCACCCGCTTCCAGCCAAGAAAGATCTTGAGGTCGTCGGAGGCGTCCCTCACTCCACTCCACTCTAGGACCTTCCTATTTCCCGACGTACAAGTACGTATACGTACGTACCTGTAATTGTATCCACACTGGGGCGCCAGATAGCTGGCTACCTGACGTGATTCGGTGACAGTCGTTAAGCCAAGTCAGTGGCCTTTAGGCAGCTTAAAAACACTGTCCTCAGCCAACCTGCAGTTGAGCAGCGTGGTGGAGTATGCTCTAGACCACTTCGATTGAGGGGAGCCCGTATCCCAGCAGTGGGATGAATAAAGACATAAAAGGCAACCGTTACAGTTGCCTTTTATGGATACAGAATTAATAATTTATGCGCGGCAAAGTTTTTACTGAACAAAAATACCTATTTTAAGGTTATCCTCATCCAAACACAAACTAACATATATCAAGTCAAAACAAAAAGAAACCAAAATAGTTTCCATTGTCAAGTTCACAAATAAACGCACTGAAAATGTCTAAGACAATGCGACATTGGAAGACATGTTTCGTCTAAGAATAACTTAATGAATCGCCTTTACTTGACACATTAATAACTGCCAACAAACACCCATTAGGTATGTAGGTGTCATAGATAATAAATATCTAAGAGAAGACACAAACAGACTTTGTGTCGAATTGTAGGAACTATTTAGTATTATACATATATTTATTTCTTGATTTTTTTAATTAAAGTTGGGGCATAACAAATAATTACGAAATGTAAAATATGCCATGCAGAAACTGTAGCCGCAGATAAATTCACTTCCATACATACAGAAGAATCTATTTTCTTGATCTATCATCTTGCATAAACCAATCATGCAAAATATTGTCCTCTCTGCATCAGCATTAATCTATGACGCAAACTCATAACTTTTACTACGAAACAGCTGACATCAGCTCACAAGAATCTGTGACATGGTCCGAGAGCTGACTGTTTATCTTACTCGCTCTAACATCGTGTCAATATTTCTCACGCCTATTACCACCACACTCACCACTCCCTTCATCTTGACCCTAGTTTGTGGGCTACTGGGTAAAAGTGCTTGTGCGTATTAACATTAGGGAAAATATTTGTGTTAGCTCTTATACAAGTACGCCGTCGATAGTTTCACTTTCAATGTATTGAAGGCGAACATGGCTGTAAAATAGTTATAGAGTCAAAAAATAAATAATGAAATGTCAAAGTCAATTTTGCTTTATGTCTCTCTTGTCACACTGTGTAGCGGACTGTTAATACGTGTGACTAGAGATGGGCAAAATGCCAGGCATTTACAATAAGTGCCCAGTAAGTACCTGTAAATGCCCAATAAATGCCTAGTTTTGGGCATAAATAGGGAACTTATAAGTACTTTTTGGGCATTTATCGTAAAGCCCGGCATTTTGCCCATCTCTAAGTGTGATCCAAGTGACCTAACGTACTTAATAGTTACCTAACTTATTTTTTTAATGAATTATATATCCACGGACCCGGGCTCCGTACCTTTTGTTAACAATCTTCTATTTTTCTGTCACAATTTTCTTACAATTAATTAATTGCACGTCGCTATTATATGTAGCATAATAACGACGTGCAATTAATAAATTATAAGATCTTCGTATACTTTTCATGTTACCTATTTCATAGTATACGAAGATTCATATGATTCAATTCTCAATACGACAATTTCCCAAAAGGTCTTTGTAGCCAAATAACCATTACCCAAGAGCAAAAATTTCCCAAAAAGGCAATCCTCTTATCAAATCACTTTTAAAATCTATTTATCAAAGGGGAACAAAAATAAACATCAAAAATATATATTTTTGAAGCATGCTTTTATTATTTTATTAGTGTTAATAAAAAAACGACCTAATAAGTTTACATACTGTATTTCGATCATCAAGCCCTTTCATTTGATACCCATATCAAAAAAGGCCTATTATAATTTCCAATTTAACCTAGGGGTTAAAGTGGAAATTATAAATCGGCATTTCGTGATGGCCTCCATATTGATTAAAAAAGCAGCATTTAGGTAGTCGTTCATTGTCACGTGAACCAAACAAGTGTCCCAAATTTCTACTCGATCTGACGCTGGACTGTTCTAAAGCGAAATCTTTAAATAGGGTCAAATTTACCTTGTAAGTTTTGATTACTGACGCCACGGAAATTAAATAAAAATTTGTAAAAAGGCCCCTTTAATGATAAACATTTTAATTACTAATTGACATAAATACACGTACATCGTTGAGTTCTTGAAAAATGATACAATTACTAATTATGTAGAGCTCGATGGTCAAGTGGTTAGAAAGGAACACATAGTTAGTCTTGGTCTTTGTGTTTTCTATATATTATATGTATGTATTTACAAAAGAAAAATGTGTTTAAGTCTAATATCAGTTATAGTACCCATAGTACAAGCTTTGCTTAGTTTGGGACCAGATGGCCGTGTGTGGTTTGTTCAGAAATAGATATTTATTTATTTAACTTTCTTACCTCTATGATTTTTAATTCAAAGGCTATATATACATAGCATAAATGCTTTTATTCAAATTCAAAGTGCAACAAATCACTACAACCATGCAATTACACCCAATACAATACTAGGATAGCAGTATTAAGAAAGAGTATGCATTTGAATGCACTCGAAAGTGCAGGCGTGGTGCACTGCCCGCTAATGAATGCGGCGATTGTCTGTCCGTCTAGCTGTCTGTTTGATAGATAACTGATGGGAACTATTGGGTCCGTACAACACCGCTTTATATCCGGGATATGGGGTTGGGTTTCCGTTATATGTAATGAGTTACCAATAGTGTGTGTAGAATCTAAACAGACTTTTTTGGGGTGTAAGTGGTTCATCAACATCTTTGAGCCAAAGCCAACCTCACCTGCACGTGATGCACCCTACTGGCTGACAAACGAGGCTCTGGTGAAAAGAGAGGTAGGGCATAACATATTTTTAAGCTGCCCGACTGGAAAAGTACCTCCACCGCACTGAATCATCATCATCATCATCATCATCATCAGGTTCATTTTAGTCTCCACTACAGGAGCACGACCAGAATGACGTCACCAGAAAGAAAGAAAGGAAAGGAAAGAGAGAAGGCTGGCAACGGATCGGCGACCCCTTGGTGTTGCTGATCTCCATGGGCGGTGGTGATTGCTTTCTATCAGGTGCTCATTTGCCCTTCTCTCATATAAAAAAATACATAGGTACTTTGTTCACGCGAAGTGAAGCCGCGGGGAGAAACTAGTACGTATTCTTACTGCTATAAATATCGGCAGTTCTAGAACCAGGAACTTTTACTTCAAGGGCGTGCAAAAGCATAAAAAAAATATAATTATCGTTCAACCAGTTATACATACATAAACACGGAGCTGCTCTGCGAATATAATTATTTCTGGTCTAGCAGGATATAATCAGTTGGATTCGTTTAGTTGACATTTGATAGATTCTACTTTTGACATCGTGATCATAGTCTACATTTGACAGATTCTACAAATGACAGATTCTACATTTGACAGGTTTTGATAAAAGTGTCATAATTAATACTGTTATAAATTAATCAGTATATTTATTGATAAGCATAATTTGTTTTTTATAAATAGTATTAAATGTTTGTATAGTAACTAATATTTTTCGAATCAGTCCCAATTACCAAATTAACGTCAAAACGTAATTACTTATAAACAACAGTGAACCAGTGAAAAAGCATTAATTAACAGCCAACGCTCATTTTTATCACATTATTGATATTATTTTGTAATTAGGTATTTATACAATCACATTAAAATAAACAAAATATGATACTTATTAGGAAGTAAATAATTATTTTTGTACTACTTGTAGTAACATCCGTTTATTATGTTTTTGAAACAAGTTAAATTGTCAAAATGGTTTTAAAACTGAAATTGCAACAAATAATCACAAAAATGGCCGTGTAGTTTCCGGCAGACTAGAATAGAATCACCCCGTTTCTTCCCGTGGATGTCGTACAAGGCGACTAAGGGAAATACATTATCAAATATCGATCAGGCCTCCCCAACCCGTTTGGCCGTTGAGAGAGGGTCGTGCTCCTGTAGTGGAGACTAAAATAGACCTGATGATGATGATGATGATCACAAAAATAACTTGTTAAGTAATTTATGAAAATAATAACGGGATCGCGATTTTCATTGGATACTATTTCACACCGGAAAAGGTCCCACAGCTAAATAGATATATAGTAATTAACAAGTTATAATAACTTTAAAAATTTGAAACGTCAGGCAATAATAAAGGTACATACCTATGTAATTATTATTATTGCCTGACGTTTAAAAGTTTAAAAGATTTTTCCGGTGTGAAATCTTATCAAATGAAACACACATAAACATACAGTATTATTATATACTTTTGTTATATTTAACAAGAACCAATATGGGTCCTAATCTAACCCAGCATAATGCCACTTAAATACAAGTTTAATAGTTTAAAATGAAATATACTAACGTTGAATTAACGCTACATAATGTAATTTCCCTAAAAAACACCAGAAAATAAAAAGAACATCGTTACCAACGGCCAAAGCACCTAAATTAAAGTTTATCGTCAGCACGATCAAATTAAAGCGCCTGGAAAGCACCGGGTTGTAAATTTAATATTTGCACCAAAAAAAAACCATTTTACTGTACTTTTACTGTACAATTTAGGCTCTTATTAATATGCAAATACGAACACTTTCCTACTTACCTTTTAGTTTTGAAGACGAGAAATTAACACATTTTTTTAACATACAACACGGAAACCCAAAAATGATAACGACTTTTATGTTGTTTCAAATTAGGGATGGGACGCTGTATTATCGACAAAGAATATTCCGTTACTATAATGGCGCGTTCGATTAGTGAAAACGCTTAAGGTATTTATGTGAGTCACTTATGCCAAAAGTACCTATTTAGGAGCACTTTATGTAAATACTACATTTGCATACATATCTGTTGCAAATACTTGTTGTTGTCCTTGTATGTTCGTACAGTTATACAAATTTGGTTTACACATCACGTAGGCGGATACTTCGAGAAAATCTTTCCACTACACGAACAGTATTTAGTTTACGGTGAGAGTGTTTAATTATTTACAGATGTATTTGTTCTTATTGTGGGCATATTTCAAGTAGGGCTTAGCGTGTCCTGATTGGACAAATTGAAGCAAAATGTGATTGAAGGTCTAGCTGCCTAGAAGGTATACCTACTGTTGAAAACAAGGGCAGGCTTAGTACTGGTCAATCTGTGCTCCCCTCAGGTCTACTGAATGCTCAATCACAACATATATATATATCCTAAATTTAAATTGAAATCGAAATCTTAAAATAGTAAATTTGGTGTACTTGATGTCCCAAATTGAAGTGAAACGTGATTGAAGGTTATATAGCTACCTAGAAGGTATTTCTGCTGTTGAAACAAGAGCCAGTTTATTATTGGCCAGTCTATCAATTCAATAAATTCTGCTAGGCGCAAGACTACTGAACGCCCAAACCCTCCCTAAGCGCCTTCTTTTATTCTACTTTGACAAAATTAAACTAAATTTGAATATTAACACTTACCAAAATAGACGTTCTCGTAAATACCAGAGATTTAGTATACTTATCATATGGCACTTAGTTCGCTTTCTTTTAACTCACGAGACAATTGATATAGGTATATATATACTAACTGTAAAAAAATATGTTATCAAAGCTCTAAAAAGATTGATATAGAATCCTATTTAATATAAAACATATTTTTATTGTCGAAGTTTTTTATCCTATATCGCTACGACAATCCCATCCCTATTCCAGTACAAATGTGTTTATAGTGTTGTTGACTCGACGACAGGTGGGGCCTCGGATGTAGTCTTTGTAAGTTGTGTTGGCATTCGAAATAACAGGTTTTTTGCTATGTATTTTCTTAGTGGCATGAATGAAAACTCTGTTCCCTTATTTGCAAAGTAACATTAGCATTTTTATTACTATGGCTTATTTTATTACGTTCTTAAACGATTTAAAAGAAGAGGGTTGTTAATAATTCGTCTGTTGTAGGGTTGTTAATTAATATTTTGGAATCAGAAACCGCCTCCATGCGGAGCTGGGGCGTATCGCTAGTTATTAATATTAGTAGGATTTGCTCGTATTTTTTTTTAATGATTAATCTCCTTGTTAGTTTTTATCCCAAATTCAATAAAGAGCCAAAAGCAACGTCATTCCGACATAGTGCTACTGATCCTATTCTTGAGGCGCACCTTTGCAAGCGTCTACAGGCTACAGCAACTGCTATAATTACAACCAGTGTAATATAAAAAATTATATCAAGCAAAACTTAGCAACCTACTCAGGCGTAACAAAATGTGGGTCGAAAAACTGTGTTGTAACAAAATACGAAAAAAACCACCTTCGTTAATACTTACTACGCTTTCTTCACTTATATTGTACTTATAAAAAAAATTAAAGCAAATGTAGACTTTATGATAACAGCAAAAGGTTTATTCTCGAATATGAGGACTTTGGCTTTGTTGCGCACGTTCTGCTGGTCAATTTAAGCAAGCAACGTCAACTGTCGAATGTTATTGACGCACAAGATACGATGAACGCTTAAAATCTATGAAATCATCATCGTTGTGATTGTGGTAACAGTCTGATCAGAGGGGCAATTCTCGTAATTAAAATATAGTCAAAATTCAGTTTCGATCCAGTCTCGATCTCACAAATGTCAAATTTGGTATTCCCGTAACACAATATGTAACTTCAAAATTAAATTTAAGCAAGATTACATCGAAATATGAGTGAAAATTAAACAAACTAAGAATGTTACTTTGCCAACAACAAGAATTGATAATAATTAATTAATGAAATCAAGTATATAATTTTAGTCAATTCACAATTCAATCTCGATTCGTCAACTTTCATGCGTTCGTAGAAAAATTACGAGAATTGGCCTTCAGACTGGCTTTACTGCATCGGGTGCCAAAAACCATTCAGCCGGTATATATTCATATTCATTTAATCACTGGAATTTGCAACAACAGGTACAATCATAATTGTGAGTTAGATCTTAGCAATTTTGTTACAAATTTACCTTTTCAAGGCATTGTGAAAATATATTAATATTTTAAACTTTTAATTGCATAAAAAAATAAATTAAGTTCAAATTTAAGATTAGGAATTGAACATAAAAGATCTTATGGAGCTAATAAATAGATTACTGTATAAAACAGATGCTATAAAATTAGGTGTGCCATCTCTAAACGCTAGCAAACAGGACAAGATGTCTGAAAACTCCGGATTTTGAAACTTAAATCTCGGACATGTCATCAGTATCTTTTAGTACTAGTGCTATTTTTTATAGTTAATTGATTCAGGTGTTATTTTGCGGAAGTCAAATTTACAGGCAGTTTGATCTACACTACTTTGCGTGCTTCCGCCACCAATTAGTTCATGCAAACTACTGCCGGCCGGCACCCACCCACTACCGTTAGTAGTTGCATGCGACTGCCGTGGCTGCTTTGGTCGTCTCTGCTCCAGCTGCTGTGGTCGTCTCTCCAACATCTGAAAAAGAAGATACATGCGACCGCCGCTACCCCGACTGCCGTGGTGGTCTCTGCGACACGTGTTTCGCTTCTACGCGAGACATCCTCAGGCGATCTGTAGATGTTGATGGTTAGAACAACATAAAATCAATCAAAAATCAATGAAATAAATACCATAGTGGGTTCAAGCTAGTGATTTGGGAGGAGATGTTTGTTTAATTTGTGTATATGTCAATCAATCAGTCAGTTTTTTAATCATACTAGTTTATCTATGATCTCACGAGTGCAGTATTTTCCAACATAACAGACCTGTCTTATCTCCTGATAACACTTATCTCTATGCACATCATATTTATCTGATAATATGTATATTTATCTATAAGTGTCGTACCAATATAGAGCATTCATATTATTGTAACCTCATCGGACACTCCTACTAATATTATAGTTTGTAAAGATGTTTGATTTTGTATATTAATGACTTAGGGCGTCACACTAGCGTTTGTCCAGCGTAGGCGTTCGATGAACGTACATGCGCAGCGCAAACGCCGCGGCATCGCGGCGTGTACGTCACATTAATAGAAGATTGCCCATCCGTCATTAGTTTAAAAAAAATATTGAATTAACACTATTTGTCTCAGTTGTGAATATGTATGCATTTATATTAGATATGTATCTAATAATCAGTGATCGGCGTTGGTTGTGCCATTACGCGGGATTTGTGACCGTTGTTTTAATATGGATATGCCTCCCAAATCCCGGCATTTTCATTAAACATGTTTATTTAACTATGAATTATTTTAGTACTATTTTTATTTTACGTACCTATTTATATGCTTTACCATGCTATTATTTAACTTAACTTTTATTTTATTGTTTTTCTTAACTGTTCGTCTGGAGAATTTCTTTTTCTAATTTCTATATAAACGAATTTTCACGTATTACACACTTAACGATACAGCGACAACTGGAAAAATATAATGTACTACTAAACTAGACTAAACGTAATCCCGAATCCCGTGGTCATATCCATATTAACATCTACATTCAAGTCCATTGACCCCAAATGGCACTACTAACGCCGATCACTGCTAAAAATATGTAGGTATTTGTGTTTATTATTATTTGTTAAGCAGATTTTTTCGGTTAATGTTCTTTTATATTTACTCTTTAAAGAGTCAAAATATCATTTGACTGTACTGTCTTTTTGGCTGCGGTATTCTGTGAGGTGGAGGTACATTCCCCAGTCGGGTAGCTTACAATTACGCTCTCCACCTCTCTTTTCGCCAGAGCTTCATTTGTGAGTCAGCAGGGTGCACCGCTTGCAGGTGAAATTGGCTTTGGTTCAAAGATGTTGATAATAGGGATGTGAAAAAATAATCGATTATAGAAATAATCGATTAAAATCGATTTGTTTTACTAAAACTTACTTAAAGATTACTAAATCTTTAATTTGTATCGATTTTTTTTTTTTTTTTATATCTGTTGTTTACTTTTAATTAATAAAACTATTATTAATATAATAATTAACGCGCTTATTATGAAATTTATTGACATTTTAGGAAAAATCGATTAATTTAACAATATCGATTATTTTTCAAAACAATATCGATTATTTATCAATCGATTTTTCATGAAAAAAAAAATCTATTCACCTAAAAATCGATTTTTATGTAGAATGTCACATCCCTATGTTAAACCACTTACACACACCCCATGTGATGTAACTATGTTATAAATAATTGATGTGCAATAAAGAATATATTATTATACCCCGGCCATGTTATAACAATTTCTCTTTTAAGAAACCACATAACGCTATATTCCTCGTTATCAATCCGTATCATCACATATCACGTAGGTACTCGGCACGTTGCATATATTTGTCACTTATCAACATTATATCTCATAAAACTCGCCGGGAGAAACTTCTGTCTTGGTGAAAGTAGGGACTTTCTCTGCCAATCCCGTGCGATGCCTTACAGCCGAAAAGGGATAAGCGACATATTTCAAACTTTACAGGAGAGTGATTTAAAGTTAAAATTTTATGAAAAAAATTCATAAAAACTATAGTTTAGTTCCCGAGAGGCTGGAAATGTGTTTATGTTGTATTTAACATACTATCTATTGAATTACAGTGTTATTTTTTTATAATTCAACTTGCAACCCCTATTTACTGTCGGTAATCCTCAAATGATCTCATTTCACAAACAGGCAAAATGTCGTAAATGACAATACAAGAATTATTCGCTTCCAGCAAAAATGATATAACTACACCTCATGTTTCATTATAATTGAACTAAAATAGCACAAGTGTGAGATTATTGAAAATAAAATTGAGGAAATATGGTATAACCAGCTATCAAATGAAAATTTACTGAATGCAAAATTGTATAAGTAGATTTTTTTGATAGAAATAATTTGCTTATTAGATTACTCTTTCGATGTGTTTCTTCTAAAAAATATTTTTTCGAGTAGAAAAGATTTCAGGTTCGCCCTAGGGGTACTAAAAATGAAAAAAAAAATGAATCAAATCAGTATTTAATTGACACAGAAATGAATGCCACATACTAAAATGTAATAGGTAATACATAGTAACAATTGTTTGTAATAAACGCTCTTATTACGATCATAAGTACCCGAGATCAAATCAACTTAGAATTATCACAATTGAAATAACTAGTCGAAATCAATTTTCATTTATCTATCTAAATCTATAAAAGAAGCAACTGACTGACTGACTTATATATCAACGCACAGCCCAAACCGCTGGGTCTAGAGATTCCAAATTTGGCACGTAGATTCCTTATGATGTCTAGGGGTGCACTAAGAAAGGATTTTTCAAAATTCTACCCCTAAGGGGATGAAACGAGTTTCCAAAGCTTGTATGGGGAAACAAATGAAATGAGTAAACACGTGTTTCAGGATTTTTCAAAATTCAACCCTTAAAAGGGTAAAAAGGGTTTTATAAGTCTGAAAATCATCATGGGTATTGTTTTTATGGTTTATCGGGTCGCTGATTACGAAAATAACAACTATTTTATGATCTAACATAGCCGACGTGACATAAAATCACCCCTGTGAGGATGCGATGGGGTTGAAATATATAAAAGAAGAAACTGAATGACTGATGATATATATCAACGCACAGCCCAAACTGCTGGGTCTAGAGGTTCCTTATGATGTCTAGGGGTGCACTAAGAAAAGATTTTTCAAAATTCATCCCCTAAGGGGGTGAAACGGGGGTCCAAAGTTTGTATGGGGAAACAACATTAGTTGGACTATTTTATCCGAAACTTTACACGAGTACTTCTATAGATAAATTAGTAAACACATGTTTCAGGATTTTTCAAAATTCAACTCCTAAAGCGGTAAAACAGGGTGAAAAAGTCTGAAAATCGTCATGGGTATTGTTTTTATGGTTTATCGGGCCGCTGATTACGAAAACAACAACTATTTTATAATCCAACATAGCCGACATGACTTAAAATCGTCGTCGTGTGTGGGATACGGTGGGGTTAAAATGTCATAATTGTATTAATATACCCATATTGATGGGTATTGATTCTATGGTTTTCTGGGAAGTTAATTACAAAAATGGCATCGATTTGAAAATATCAACCCCTAAAAGGGTAAAATGGGGTCAAAAAGTCTGAAAATTGTCATGGGTATATAACAACGATTTTAAAATTCAACGTGGCTAACGTGTCCATCATCCTCTATTGAGGTGCGATGAGGTAGAAATGTCTATATATCAATATATGTGTAGTATTTACGGGTTTTCGGAACGCCTATCCATACTAATATTATAAATGCGATAGAATGCCTGTTACCTCTTCACGCTTAAATCTCTGGACCAATTTAGATGAAATTTGGTTGAGAGATACTCCAGGTATCTCTCCTCCTGGGAAAGGACATACCTAAGATAGTTTTTATCCCAGAAATTACATATTATTCTTATTTATTGTAACCGTAGGGCGGTAACGTGACTATTATCTCCTATTGGAGTGCGATCGCGTTGAAATGTCTAAAATGTGGTAAAAAAGTCTGAAAATCGTCATAGGTATTGTTTTTATGGTATATGGATTACGAAAAAAACAACTATTTCAACATACTCGACGTGACAACTCTGTAGGGGTGCAATGGGGTTGAAATGTTATAATATCAATATGGGTGTTGATTCTATGGTTTTCTGGGATTTACGACAATGGCATCGATTTGAAAATATAACGTAGTGGACACGAACTACTTAAATAGATTTATTTAAATTTTACCTCAAAGAGGGTGAAACGGAGGTCCAAAGTTTGTATGGGAAAACGAGATTAGTTGGACTATTTTATCCAAAATTTTACACAAGTACTTCTATTGATTAATGAGTAAACATGTATTTGCCCCGAATGTCACGCGAGCGAAGTCGCTGGCGAAAGCTAGTTAATTATGAAATTGAAGTTTACAACGTTCATTTAAGCATAAACAAGTATTCTTAAGATTAGTACACTGTTAATATCACAATTGTTTGTCTCAAGTCTTTGTTTTATTCATAAAATATTTTAAAGTTATTCTTTAAAGAATTATCATAATTGAAGGTTCGTCTTGTTGACGCTTGAGCCCTTAGTTTCAATAGAACGATACCGACAACTGACATTTGAAAATTGTTATTGAACAGGTAAACGACAAAGACGTTAAGAATGGACTGGTATAAGGATAACTTTTAGTTCTACCTTTTTATCTAACCGCCGGAATCGTTTAATTATTGGGAGGGAAAAAAAAGGATAAGCGACAAACTAATTCTAAATATTTACAGGGGCTATATGTAATAACCTCCTTTTTGCTTACTATTTATGAAACGGGAAAAATATACTAAACGCCAAATAAAGTCCCAAAAATGTGGCCTAACTACAATAAACGACCAATATATTTTATAAAGGAACAGGCATAAAATACTAACCAGAATTTAACAAATAATTATTTCTAAGCAAAATATCATAAACGTATGTTTCTGAATGTTTGCTTCCAGCAAAAATAGGTTAACGTTCTAATGATTGAATATTACAGAGAGCCCAAAAAGCATAAGTTATTTTGTTTTCAAATATTCTTTGATCAACAACCAAAAAAAATAAAACTTCAAAATTTCTGTCGTTTACAGCGAATAAATTTAGCTCATGTCCCTATAATTATTACCGCCTAAGCGACATAAAGTGTCACTTAGAAACATGTAACCCAGACCAAACGACGCAGAAAAAAATGACGATTCTGGCCATATATATAAGTCCATTCTCCAAAAAATGGCGCTTATCCCTTTTCGGCTGTAAGGCATCGCGTGGTTATTAAAGGATTATACTTTTCATCTACTGATGGTGAATACTTAGACACCCCAAAGGGTGTAAGTAGCTCACAACCATCTTTGAGCCAAAGCCAATCTCAACTGTGCGTGGTACACCCTGCTGATTTATGATGATGACAATTTTGGGATATAGTCACTCATCACTGTCTTCAGACCCAAAGCCAACCCCACTTGCTCATAGTGCATCCTACCGACTAGCAAACGAGGGTCTCCAATAATTTTAACAAAAAAAAGCCGACTCCAAACATTACTCTACATTTATGTATGTAGATACAGGCTGATGATGATGATGATGAAAAAAATATGGGACCAATCTGGAAGTATACTCTTTCAAATAAAAAAAGTTTTTTTCAAATCGGTTTTCTAATTCACGGAGTAATTAAGTAACAAACATTAAAAAATAGTTCAGTCGAATGGAGAAACTCCTCCTTTTTTGGAGTCGGTTAAAAAGAGACCGTTACAATACCTGCGTAAGTCCATATTCTCACTTCTTATTTCCCTATTCCCACTTTATATGGGGTCGGCTCTCCTAACTGTCTTTCGCCAGGTTTTTCTCTTCTGTGTTGTCTGTGGATGCAATTGTGCCTTGTCCACAATTCGGACCATACTCGTCCACCACGTTGCTGGCGGGCGTCCTCTTCCACTCATTTTACAGGCAATTCCAACGCCTAATAATAAAATTAAATATTATTTCGAAGAGTATTTTATCTTTTACAAATAGATGATTAACGTATTTACACACATATAGTTTGTAAGTTAAAATCTCTGCTATTCATATTGCCTTTGACTAGGGTTGCTATCTCTGAACGCTAGCAACCAGGACAAGACGCGTGAAAACTCCGGATTTTTTTTATACTACGTCGGGTGGCAGATGTGAAGCGGTTACCGTAGCCATATTAACGGTCGCAACTTAAAATATCGCTCGCGCACCGCCACCCCCGCTGCCATCGCAGCATCTCTTTCCCTTCTGGCGACCTCACTCACTCGCAGGAAAACAACAACCCTCAAGGGAATTTGACGGCAACCCTACGTTTGACGGTCTGAGGTCGCTCTGAATCTCCAAGTTCTCTCTAAAAGGTTAAAACCTTAAATTTCCGTCATCCCACGTACAAATTAGTCTTCTATTTGGTAACTTTGCAAACTCATCACAATAAATTGGAGAATTAATCAAAGAAATTCATAAACCCAAGTAAATTCATAATAAATCGTGTCTAACTTAGACAAATTCGATTTTCATCACCAGAAATTAAGCAAATTAGTGGATAATTCAGACCATTTCATTTTTTACTACATTCTGCATGCGTCTTTCCCGCGCGTATACAAGTATCGCGGGTAAGAAGTATCCTCCATTTTTTTTCTCCAAACTTATCATGTGTACGAAATTTTGTCACAAACGTCCAAACATTGTCACAAACTTTCACATCCCACTATGAAGGTGCATAGATGATTGTTAGACATACAGAAATATGTTTTGGAACTTATCTCGGTACTCTATTTATGTGGGACTCCTCCTCATTACAGCACCTCCTTAAATCCAGGGTCTTGTAAATGGTAGCGATTATCGTTTGGCGTTGTCGTGTCCTGCGAGAAAAAATATTTCTTTCACACTATGATATATTCTACTGTACCTTCTCTTTTTATATAAACTACATCTCCTAAGATTTCCATTCGCAAAAGCCAATTTCATTCTAAATTTTTTTACACTGCGTCATATGGCAAATAAGCGTACGACCCGCTTGACGTTAAACATAAAATATCGCTCGCTCACCGCCAGCCCCCCTGACTACAAAGCAACTCCTTACTCCTTTCTTCCTGGCGACCTCACTTATTATCAGGCACACAACAACACATTTGAAATCTAGGAAATTGTTTTTTGCCTACGGGTTTCTGTAAAATTGACAGCAGCTTATTAATTTACGCTATAGCCCAGCTCTCTTAAAAGGCATCTCCTAAGAATTTCGTCAATTGGCCATTTATATAAAGTCGACTCACTGTTTAATAAAATTTATTTACTGTATCAACGGAGCCCGCATACAATTAGCCCGGATTGCGCTGAAATACAGTTTCAACTGTAAATTCAGGCCGGGCGTTTAATGTCTCGTTTAAAATTCTAGTTTCGTTTTATTTCCTTCGGTTTTGGTTGTAAACTGAAAATGTTGTGAACAAAACGGACCAATTCTGTTGTGTATTTTATTTTTATTAAATTCGTTTATAACTTATTTCAGCTCATGGTTTTTATAGCTAGGAATTGTATGGTCCCTTTGTTCAGTATTTCTCAACCTGTTTCTTAGGGAATACAACGATATTTAGGTATTGGTGGAAAAAAAACGGCCAAGTGCGAGTCGGACTGGTGCACGAAGGGTCCCGTACCATTATCTATAAAGACGGTAAAAAATCAAGTTTATTGTATGGGAGCCCTCTTAAATATTTGTTTTATTTTAATTTATTTTTAAAGTTAATACCTATATAACTAAATATTCTGTGAACATTTCAACCTACCTACCTGTTGCCGATATCAATATCGAGCAAAAAAAGTCACGTTTTTAGGGTTCCGAACCTCAAAAGGAAAAACGGAACCCTTATAAGATCACTTTGTTGTCCGTCTGTCTGTCTGTCTGTCTGTCTGTCTGTCAAGAATTTCTATGTCGAGAATGCGTGGAGGTATCAAGCTGAAATTTGAACTGTATACTCAGGTCTACGGTCCCATGAAGTTAAAAAAAAATCAAACTGCTAAGTTTACGTAGAAAAAAGTTACGGCCGTTTATTCAGCAAAAAACGCATATTTCGACACACTCAAGGGAATCAAAACCTATAGGGTACTTCCCGTTGACCTAGAAATATGAAATTTGGCAAGTAACATCGTTATAGACTACAAGTACAGGAATAAATCTCAAAACTATACATTTGTAAATAGATCTTAAAAAATATGGGGGTCTATATTTTTTATAGGGTGACGAAATTTCAAATTGAAACTACTAGTTCAAATGGGGTATCATATGAAAGGGCTTGATGTACACATTGCAAAATATATTTTATTTATTTTTTTCGACGCATTATTTCTTATTTATAATGAAAAATATCAAATTTAATGATACTACGTACCTACGGAACCCTCGGTGGGCGAGTCCGACTCGCACTTGTCCGGTTTTTTGTATGGGATCCCCCTTAAATATTTATTTTATTCTGTTTTTCAGTATTATTTAGTAGTAGTTATAGCGGCAACAGACATACATCATCTGTGAAAATTTCAACCTTCTCACATGCCATTGATGTGCAAACAATGTGAGAGGCAAAGACTTAGAACGACATGTTGAATTCGTTGCATGTCACATCCAGGGTAGTATACTATTCTGATTTCGTAGCAACAAGGGAGAATTACCAAGCGTTCAGACGATTTTGCAATTCATATTATTGGAATCGATGTGGTTAGGTAACAACTCAAGGTCCCCAATGGTGTTAGATACATAAAATCCGTGGTGCACGGCAGTTGAGCTTCGCTTGACTAGCCATCTCTTTAGGCTTTAATGCCTTATTTGCCATATTGCTCTCACATTGCCAAGAGGGGAAGTCAAATTCCAAAAGCTTCCTACTTCTACTAATTTCTTCTGATTAAATTCGTTGTGAGTTCCAAGGCAGCCGTAGTTTTTTTTACCCACGGAACTGCAATGGACTTCACTGTTCATTGCCTTTTTTGGCGGTCGCCGCTATTAATCCTGGCTACACAGGAGATACAGTGGTGGTTGTGTAGTGTACCCCCGTCCCGACAAAAAAAAAAGAAAAGTCAAAAACAACGTTATACTCTATTGTTATTTACTCAAAAATTAGAGTAAATAACAATAGAGATTTAGGAAGACTATAATAATATAATAAAATGTATGTACCATCTAGTATTAATGATCGAAGGTACCATAATAAGAATTATCCAAAATGGACCAAATACTAGTTTGGAGCCAGGATACACCGGTGTGAGACTTCTATCTGGTTCAAACCAGGCCATGACAGATGTTGTATTAACATCTGCTACATAATGTATGCAATTCGCTCTCGCTGTTTCAGCTTTCGGCAGCCATACCGCCTCATTACTTTCAAGACCTCATTATTATAATGAGGACATAAAAATGCAAGGAATTTTTGAAGTTACAAATCGCTGCACTAGCCATGTGCAGTGCACTATCGCTGTATAAGTTATTATTTATACTGCGTACTTACGTATAAATGTCGTCACGTCATCAACCCATAATCATCCCGCTGTTAGGATACGAGTCTCCCCTCAATGGAAGGGATTTAGAGCATACTTCACCATGCTGCTCAACTGCGGATTGGCAAGCCGCCCTAAGGTCACTAAATTGGCCTAATGATAACAGCTTGGACGGACAACGGTTTACCGTGTCCGCCGAAGCACGCATAGGGTAATTTGCCTGCAATAAAGACATTTTACTATTATTTTTTTTGTTACATATTATATCCATTTTTACCAGCTATGTATGTAGTATCTAGTGTCTAGTGTTGATCTATGAATATGATATCTATTCGTTCTCATAGCTTTAGATTTGCTTAGTTCGACTCCATATAGTGCTGTGAAAGTAATTTGTGTGGAAATGTTGATTTCTTTATCTTCTCTTTTCAAGTTCCATCTTGACTTTGAGATTTAATGAGCCTATGTGATCAAAAAAGACGAGCTCGATGGTCGAATGGTTAGCAATGGCCACTGTAACTCAGAGGTCGCGGGTTTGATCCCCGCACAAGGCAAACATTTGTGTGCATGAACATGTCTGTTTGTCTTGGTCTGGGCGTTTCTATGTATTTACAAAAAAAATGTATTTAAGTACATTTATCAATTGTCTAGTACCCATAACACAAGCTTTGCGCTTAATCTGGAACTAGATGGCGATGTGTAAATTGTCTAAAAAAAAAACAAAATCTCATGATTCGTGTGCTCGATAACGTAGTGTGAATTGCGACCGTCACACTGACTACATGCAATACCACTTACAAATCTAAGTGTCCGCTAATAGTTAACAAGTCTCAACTCTCAACTCTGGAATACCTAAATGGCCACTCCATGCAGCTAAGTTAGTACAAGTTAAGTTGAGGCATCTCAAAGGCATCGTAATTGTGTTCGCTTTGTGCACCATGCCGTCATGTTAGTACAGATTACTTGAAATCCGTCTGAAAACTATTTACGTAGAGATTATCTAGCGTCACTGGATGGCGGGAGACTGAAAGACAGGTTTTGAGCTCGCATTTCGTAGGTCAAGATTAATTTTACGTCACAGAGCCAGCCAGAGCTCTGTTCAATCTGTGAGCAAAGGGCACTTTAGAATGGGCTATACAGACGACTACTTTATAAAAGCAGTAAAAAGAAAGTTGAAATATGTTGATTTATTCAGATATCTCACAGACAAAAAAAATATTTATTTTGGGGTGTAAGTGGTTTTGGGGGTGTAAGTGGTTCAACAACATCTTTGAATCAAAGCCAACTTCACCTGCACGTGGTGCACCCTGCTGACGTAGAAAAGAGAGGTAGGGAGCGTAATTGTAAGCTACCCGACTGGGGAATGTACCTCCACCTCACAGAATACCGCAGCCAAATAACAATTCCCTTGAGGGTTGTTGTGTTCCTACGAGTGAGTGAGGTCACCAGAAAAGAAAGAGATGCTGCGTTGGCAGCGGGGGTGGTGGCGCGCGAGCGATATTTTATGTTGCGAGCGTTAATATGGTTACAGTAACCGCTTCATATCAGGCGGGCCGTATGCTTGTGTGCCACCTGACGTAGTAAATAAAAAAATAAGAAACCCCTAGTAAAATAACTTCGCCGAAAGATTACGTACTTGTTTCCTCCGGTGTCACCCGGAGTCATTCCACTCATTCGCATTAAAAACGTTAGTGACGCACACGAGCAAGGTCACCGGCTATTGCCAGCATCTTAATTAGGATAATTATCCTGAAATATGACAAACATTAGAGTTAAATGCTGCAGTTATAACGAGGTTAAAGTAATTAGTTTTTTTTCAATTGACAAGCTATCTCTTTATGGGCAATATACACTCCGTTTTGGTGGAATTTGGGAAGTAGCTTACACTAAAGTCGTCGTCAATCCTTCATCCCACTGCTGGGTTACGGGTCTCCCCTCAATCGAAGGGGTTTAGAGCATACTCCACCACGCTGCTCAACTGCGGGTTGGCAGAGGTCAGTCTTTTCAAGTCGCCTAAAGGCCACTGACTTGGCTTAATAACGTTCATCTAATGTCAACATCCTTGAGACGAACTTCTTAGCTTCCATGGATTCACCGTGCGGGTCGGTCCATCGTGTGGCAGAGCGAGAAACCCCAAGCAGATCCCGAGACTTGTGACACGGGTGTAGGTTTAAGGGGCCCCTTTCCGACGTACATCAACACTCACCTTCACTACTTGTGTTTCTCTCCCTGCCCAGACAAATCTGGTATGAACCTGCTAATGCAGCTTTAGATACTTGTTCTAGTATAGAACTTACTGCACTTCTGGACAAGCCAAGGTCTTTCAGCAGGTTACAGAGAGATTTTACTGGTATACCTCTCGCTCCTACTTCTACAGCGTATAGATTAACTACATAGCCGCTTTTTGTTAATTCGTTTAGGAGGTCATAATATTCGTTTTGTTTTATCGCGTGGTCTTTGGGTATGTTAGTTCCCACGGTACGGTAAGCTCTACAAGTACTATGCGTTTTGTAGCTCTGGAAAAAGGAAAATGTCCGGTCTGGATGTCGAAACATCCACATCCTCTGGGATTTTATAGTGCTTTTCATACACTATAAAATCCCAGAAGATCTATAGACTTTACTAAATCTGTATTAAATCTAAGATTTTATAAATATCGGGTGGATTGGAAACAGGAGTTCAAAATTCCGCCAAAATCTTTATTTCTCATTCCTGTTCCTCTATCAGACCTTGTTCACCATCAAGTCAAGTCCTATTCTTTTGAGACTATTTCAATGAGCCCAAACACAATACCCCTGTTAGTAAGGTGTTGAGAACCTTCCTGATTGGAGGTGATGCTGCAGCATGAGACACGAAGTTACCATATAACAAATTACCATCTTAACATCTTAAACGTTACAGATTGCTTAAAGTTATTTTATACCAGTAGAATGGGATGTATGGGGTGTAAGTGGTTCATCAACACCTTTGAACTAAAGTCAACTTCACCTGCACGCGGTGCACCCTGCTGACTGACAAACGAAGCACTGACGAAAAGAGAGGTAGGGAGCGTAATTGTAAGCTACCCGACTGGGGAATGTACCTCCACCTTACAGAATACCGCAGCCAAATAACAATTCCCTTGAGGGTTGTTGTGTTCCTGCGAGTGAGTGAGGTCACCAGAAAAGAAGGAGATGCTGCGTTGGCAGCGGGGGTGGCGGCGCGCGAGCGATATTTTGTGTTGCGAGCGTTCGTATGGCTGCGGCGGCCGCTTCACATCGGGCGAGCCGTGTGCTTGTCTGCCACCCGACGTAGTATAAAAAAAAAAACGGGAAACAAGTACGACCCGCCTGATCGAACCAATCATCATTGCGTATGGAAGCTTGTGACACCAAAAAAAAGTTAAAGTTTAACATAATAAATTAATTTGTATTTTTTTTTTACATAATTTTAGAGTATTAACATATAATAATTTGTTTCTTATTTGTTTCAGGTAATTACAGTTCTTTTTGTTCAAGTGACTGTAAGTAATTACTTTGTTAGTAAGTAATGTCTTTTTTTGTCTTTTTTCTAATGAAATTGAATTCTCGAATCTGAAAAATTGGTATTTAGGGTTCCCTAGCTAGACAAACCAAAGAAAATGTAATCTATGTAAGATCTCTCATATATACTCGTATATGTCTATCTATTTAGGGGCCATCCATAAATTACGTCACACAAATTTCATGATTTTTTGACCCCTCCCCCCATCCTTGTCACAGCTGGTCACATTTGTGACACTCCCCCCCTCCCTAGTGTGACGTCACATTTTTTGCAAATTTACATCTAGAGTTGCAAATGTTTTTGAGTTTTTCGTTAATAGTTCAAAGTTCGTGTTAACACTTAGATTCACGAAATTTTGGAACACTCCCACCCCCTTGTCACACAGTATCACACTTCGTCGACCCCCTCCCTCCCCCTTAACGTGTGACGTAATTTATGGATGGCCCCTTACTACAGACATTATTCTCAAAAATATTCACTATCTTTAGCGTTACTATAATTTTATTTTCTTGACTTTTAAAAGACATACAACCGGAATGATATTTAGTTAGAAAGCCTGTATCCACCTACCATTCAGTGTTCATACGTATTTTAGTACTGCCTCTCAGTGTATTTTAAGAACATGACGAAAAGCAATAAATATAGTATTCATAGAGTTATACACCCCGGCCACTCCATACAAATGTCGCATGATTTACTACTACATAAACAATGGCGTCTGTGCAGAGCGTGAATGAGCGTGTGTGCGTGCGGCGCTATACAAACTTCCCCATATCCAAGTGTAATTCGTAGCGTAACGAACGTTAGATAGATCACGTGACATTTGTCAAAATCGAACATTTTAGTATGAGAATTTCTCATTTTTACGTTAGATAGATCACGTGACATTTGTCAAAATCGAACATTTTAGTATGAGAATTTCTCATACTAAAATGTTCGATTTTGACAAATGTCACGTGATCTATCTAACGTTCGTTACGCTACGAATTACACTTGGCTGTTCCAGATTCGTCTCAGAGGGGAGGTGAGGTCCACACGAGAGAGCGGAAGGGAATGGCCATGCTGTACTATTATTTATACTGTTGTTATACTCAAAAATATTAAATCGGTGTGTCACTAACAATAAAAATCACTCTAACTACTAGACCACCGAAGTTGTCTTACAACAAATTAAGCCCTTTTTAACGACTCAACATATGTGGTCTTTAACGGAACACATGGTGCTAATAACATGGCGTTTACTTCTTATGTCTTAACATATTGGACTTTAATTCATTGATGTAACTTCATTCATTGATGTAAAAAAATTCATGTATGTATGTCAATGAATTAATTACCAAGTTAATGACATTTGTAGGTCCTTGCTAGCTAAACAAGGCTGGTTTAAAAAAAGTTTTGTTGACCTAAACACGACATTAAATAGTTGAAACGTTGATTGACTTGATTAATTAGTTCCGTAATAGTTTAATCCTATAATTAGTAGTTAACAATACCGGTGGTTTAGAGCAGGTGGCAGTAATTTTTTTTATCTACGTCGTGTAGCAGACAAGCATACGGCTCGCCTGATGTGAAGCAGTTACAGCAGCCATATTAACGCCAGCAACATAAAAATATTGCTCGCGCGCCGCCACCCCCGCTGCCAACGCAGCATCTCCTTCCTTTCTTTCTGGTGACCTCACTCACTCGCAGGAACACAACAACCCTCAAGGGTATTGTTATTTGGCTGCGATATTCCGCGAGGCGGAGGCACATTCCCCGGGATTCCAATCGGGACGGGGACCCGCCACACATTCCCACCACTGTGTCTACTGTATAGCCACGATTAACTGCGGCGACAACCAAAAAAGGCAATGAACAGTGAAGTCCATTGCAGTCCGGGTGGTAAGACTACGGCTGCCTTGGAAGTCACAACGAATTTCATCATCATCATCATCATCATCAGGTCATTTTAGTCTCCACTACAGGAGCACGACCCTCTCTTGTCCATCCCAGTCAGAAGGAGGATTTGGCCTACACTCCCCACGCTGGCCAGACGGGTTGGGGAGGCCTAATCAATGTTTTATAATGTATTTCCCTTAGTCGCCTTGTACGACATCCACGGGAAGATACGGAGTGATTCTATTCTAGTCTGCCGGAAACCACGGAAACCACACAACGAATTTAATCAGAAGAAATTAGTAGGAGTAAATTCACTTTCACATTCAAGATAGTGTGATGAAAGTGAATCTAAGCTCTGCGGATTTAGAGTAGTAATGATTTAGATACATGTTCTTATATTTAATTTGTATGACGTTTCTAAGTGCTTTATAAAGTCCAAGGAATAAAGATATTTTGATTTGATTTGAGTAAGCAGCTTTTGGAATTATTTCTGGTGACCTCACTCACTGGCAGGAGCGCAACAATCCTCAATGGAATTGTTATTTGGTTGCGGTATTCTGTGAGGTGGAACTACTTCCCCAGTCAGGCAGCTTAAAAAATACGCTGTACCCTACCTCTCTTACAAAAATATATGCAAAGTTAACATTGCGAGAGATTTAAGTTGCTCTCTACAAAGCTATACCGAGTCTAGACAACCACAAAACCTGTTGCAAACAGGTGCAAAATCCAAAGGCCTGGTGTATCGCCCATCTGCTTAAGTATACACTGTAACTTACTACACGAGCATGTGAAAATAAACCTTCTGGCAAACGTGCTAAGATTGAATGTCGCTTTTTATGAGATATTCAAAATTGCGAATAAGGTTTGAAGCAGGAATTTGTAAGTATAAAGAGTAGCGATTTTTTTTAGGTGAAGATCATGAAAGTGATTGGCAGGTGATGATGTTGTCGGCCGTGTGGTTTCCGGCAAACTAGAATAGAATCACTCCGTCTCTTCCCGTGGATGTCGTACAAGGCGACTAAGGGGAATACATGAGCAAACATCGATCAGGGGCCCTACCGCCGAAGCTAAAGACGATTTCCACCGAATATCTTGATTCGAAAAATAGATCTTACGTTTAAGTTAATGACAACAATCTTAAGGTTAGTCGGTAGAGTACTAGGGTTACTATCGGCTTATCTAAACACAAGTACCATAACTCTAAGTTGAAGTTTGATTTTTGCTGTGAAAAAATCCGATGGGTATCGGCTTCAGCTTCGGCGGTAAGGCTCCAGGCCTCCCCAACCCGTCTGGCCAGCGTGGAGAGTGTAGGCCAAATCCTCCTTCTGTCTGGGACGGACGAGAGAGGGTCGTGCTCCTGTAGTGGCGACTAAAATGACGTGATGATGATGATGTTGTCATATATACGAGGTGCTGTCCAAAGAGTTGTAGGACACAGCGTTACTATAAGCTATCCGACGAGGGAAGTACCTCCACTTCACAGAAAAACGCATCTTCTAAAATCACATAAAGGCCTAGTGAGTTGTTGGGTTCCTTCTTTGAGTTTTACTATCAGTAAAGGAGGAACGTGAGGCCGTGTGATTTCCGGCAGACTAGAATAGAATCACTCCGTCTCTTCCCGTGGATGTCGTACAAGGCGACTAAGGGAAGTATATACATTATAAAACATCTATCAGGCCTCCCCAACCCGTCTGGCCAGCGTGGGGAGTGTAGGCCAAATCCTCCTTCTGTCTGAGACGGACAAGAGAGGGTCGTGCTCCTGTAGTAGAGACTAAAATGACCTGATAATGATGATGATGAAAGGAGGAACTGTGGTGGAAGCGCGGGCGCTTTGCCAACTTGAAGGGGTTTAAAGCATACTCCACCACGCTGCTCAACTGCGGGTTGGCGGAGGCCAGTGTTTACAAGCTGCATAAAGAACACTGACTTTGCTTAACGGCTGTCATCTAACGGCCTATCGTGCCCATCCATAGACTCGCTACGGTCGACGTTCTTTAACCTGCGTGTTTGATTAGTCTCACATACGCAACGACGCCATCATTCAGCTCATTCACTAAACACAAAGTTTGGAGTGTACGTGGTTCATCACCTGCACGCGGTGCACCCTGGTGACTAACAAACGAAGCTCTGGCGAAAAAAGAGGTAGGGAGCGTATTTGTAAGCTCCCCGACTGGGGAATGTACCTCCACCTCACAGAATACCGTAGCCAAATACCATGTTGCGAGCGGTAACCGCTTCACATCAGGTGGGCCGTATGCTTGTCTGCCACCCGACGTAGTATAAAAAAAAAAGAAAATAAAGAACCTAAAAAAGTTTCCACTTCATAAAAGGTACGCTGTATATTGTTTGCCACTGGAATGGTTTAAAAATAACGTTGTAGTCTGTAGGACAAAGTTGTTTGTTACACGTGACGTCACGTTTGATATGCTAACGAGGTTGGCAAGGCTATATCGGCTGCGTCGAGAAAGGCATTCGTTAGGGAATTTTCCTTTGCACAAAATATCTTGGTATATATTTTTTGTATCATGTTACCTACAAGCATACGGCCCGGGATGCCTTTGCAATATAACCAGAAGAATATAGTTTGTGGGCTTCTCCCACTTGTTTTAATATTTTTTTTTTTTTTTTTTTTTTTTAATATTGTCAGACAAATTACACAGCGTCATCTAGCCCCAAAGTAAGCGAAGCTTGTGTTATGGGTACTAGACAACTGATAAACATACGTAAATACATTTTTTTTTTGTAAATACATACTTATGATACATAGAAAACACCCAGACCAAGACAAACAGACATGTTCATGCACACAAATGTTTGTCCTGTGTGGGAATCGAACCCACGAGCGTTGGTGTCGAAGCCGCGTCATTGACCGCTACGCCACCGAGCTCGTCGAAACTTGTAAGTAATACATATATATAAACATTATTTATCTGTTATACATAATGGTGCACCCCTGGACTACGCGGGCGAAGCCGCGGGTAACCGCTAGGATTATATACACTACAGCCGCAGATTTAATTAAGTCTTTTATTTTATTTTTTGGATTAATTTGGATTTAGCTCTGGAAGACAGTGGGAAACCATTCCAAAACATGGTTGTTGTTTTATGAACTTGTGGGGCAAGGGTAGCCCCGGAGTATGGGAGCTCCTGGACAGAGCGTCCCAGATAGGTAATGTGTGTAGGAGTAGGAGAAACAAACAAATGGTAGATAGAAATAGCTTTTTACGTACACACAAGAGTAAAGAGAAACAAGAAAAACAGAAGGTGCATGAGCGAAACAATTAGTATAAAATATAGTAGACAATTTAGGAAGTTAAATAGACAACAGAAAAGAACTGAACACAACGTAAATGCAATAAAAATTAGAATTTTTAACTGCAAAAGAAAAGTCAAGTCAACTTTGAACGTAAAAGAATGCGCGCGCAACGCAAAGTCCGTGGTCGACTGGCAAAGACTGCTTTCAATGAAAGGAGTATGAGAATAAAAAAGTATGTATAACAGATAAATAATGTTTATATATATGTATTACTTACAAGTTTCGACGAGCTCGGTGGCGTAGCGGTCAATGACGCGGCTTCGACACCAACGCTCGTGGGTTCGATTCCCACACAGGACAAACATTTGTGTGCATGAACATGTCTGTTTGTCTTGGTCTGGGTGTTTTCTATGTATCCTAGGTATGTATTTACAAAAAAAAATGTATTTACGTATGTTTATCAGTTGTCTAGTACGCATAACACAAGCTTCGCTTATTTTGGGGCTAGATGGCGCTGTGTAATTTGTCTGACAATATTAAAAAAAAACCGGCCAAGTGCGAGTCGGACTCGCCCATCGAGGATTCCGTACGTAGGATCATTATAAATTTGATATTTTTCATTATAAATAAGAAATAATGCATCGGAAAAAATAAATAAAATATATTTTGCAATGTGCACATCAAGCCCTTTCATATAATAAAAAATATAGACCCCCTATTTTTTAAATTTTAGTTACAAATGTACCATATTTCTTAAGATTTAATTACAAATGTATAGTTTTGTGATTTATTCCTGTACTTGTAGTCTATAACGATGTTACTTGCCAAATTTCATAGTTCTAGGTCAACGGGAAGTATCCTGTAGGTTTTGATTCCCTTGAGAACGTCGAAATATGCGTTTTTTGCTGAATAAACAGCCGTAACTTTTTTTTACGTAAACTGAGCAGTTTGATTTTTTTACAACTTCATGGGACCGTAGATCTGAGTGTATAGTTAAAATTTCAGCTTGATACCTCCACGCATTCTCGACATAGAAATTCTTGACAGACAGACAGACAGACAGACAGACAGACGGACAACAAAGTGATCTTATAAGGGTTCCGTTTTTCCTTTTGAGGTACGGACCTAAAAAAACGTTCAGTGATGCCGAGTGCAGTCTACGCCAGGGTACACCACGTGCAGAGGTGCACGTATTAGACGTGCTAGTACAGAAAAAGGTTAAATCCGGCACAATTGCCTTTCTCGATTCGGCCTTGCTTCTCGTTAGCATATCAAACGTGTACCCCAAGGTTGCTTGCCACTAAACGGCTTGGAATAATACATAGCAGGGTTATTAACGTAAGGCCATGGCTGATGGGGTCTCGGAGACCTCAAAACAGTTTTTATTACACTAGCGACCGCCCGCGGCTTCATCTGCGAATTCATTTCATAAATACCAATACTTTTTATACCTACTTATATTTCAATATTTATAGTTAACTAGCGGCCCGACCACGCTTCGCTGTGGCTCAATCTTTTCGTTTCCATCCATTTCCTTAGAGATGGCGCTGTATGTGAAAAAAGATTTTCCCGCTTTTCTTTTCAAATTTTTCCAGAATTTTCTTTGCTATAAACCTCACGGAGCCCGAGACCTTTCCAACGAATGCAAAACCGTGGAAATCGGTTCGTGCGTTCTGGAGTTATAGCGTCAGGAAGGAAAACCCGACTTATTTTTATATAGTAGATTATTATTGTATAAATAGTTGTCTTGACCAACTTACACTGTGACTCACGCAGTAAAAATATAAGATGCAAAAATTCGTCACCAATACAAACCTAAAGGCGTAGGGGGGTGACATTTTCCTTTTTTTTTTTAATATTTATAATTTATAGATAATTAAATTTTTGGTATTGGAGACAGGAAGGCTGGCTCTTTCTTTGCTCAAAATGTCAGCATTGCTATCCAGTGATGAAACGCAGCCAGTGTCCTTGCCTCCCTGCCTCATGGGATCGATATTTTTGAGGAATAGAATAGTATTATTTTAATTACTTTTATTTTTAAGTAATTTAAGGTTAGATTATTTTTGTTTACTTTAGTTTATTATTAACTAGCGACCCGCCCCGGCTTCGCACGGGTGCAATGCTGATACTAAATGTACTACAGAAGGTCTTTGCGCTTTGTCCTATCCAGTCCTTCCCCAGTTATAGGCACACGCCGCCGGCTCCGCGGCCGGTACCGCCACAGCCGTTATGTCCCAGCATTTTAAATGTGTAATATCTTCTAAACTATTCATTTAAATTACATGCTGTGAAGGGCCATATTGATCTATATTAAATGCGCAATGTATTTAAGGTACTTAATTGGATAAGGATTAATTCTGTATTGCTTAAAATCGCTTCGTAAATAAGGCATTATTTCTAGTAAAAAGCAAAGAATAAAATAACGGTTATTGTGTGTTACCACTAAGAGATAGACATATACCATCGCGAACTTTTTTGTAGACCATTTTAAGGTGAACAATACTGTACTACATTATTTTGATCTATCTCGTTGGGTTCAGCCAGCGTTTGCAATGAAAGAGCAAAAAAATGTGTTTATTTACGACATCACATTAGAAACCTCTAAATTATCAGCGTTTTTCTACTATGTTATGCATATATTATACATATAAACTTTCCAGTTGAATCACTCTATCTATTAAAAAAAACCGCATCATAATCCGTTGCGTAGTTTCAAAGATTTAAGCATACAAAGGGACATAGGGACAGAGAAAGCGACTTTGTTTTATACTATGTAGTGATTTAATTAGTTTTTTCGGCCAACTTGCCAGAATATTATAGGTAGATGACGCCAAACTGTGACTCACGCAGTAAAGTATAAAATGCAAAATATCGTCACCAACACAAACCTTCTTGGTAGCTCAGTTGTAAGAGCACTCGACCGGTCATCGATAGGTAGTGGGTTCAAATCCCACCTAGGCGGGGCAGGTGAATTTTTCATTTTAAAAATATTTATAATACTTTAGTTTAGTTGTATTTTCATCATCATCATCAGGTCATTTTAGTCTCCACTACAGGAGCACGAACATGACAGAAGATTTGGCCTACACTCCCAAGGCCAAGTTGTATTTTGTTATTATTTAATTTTAATATATATAGCTAACTCAGTTGGAAGAGCACTCGACCGGTAAATTAGAGGTCGTGGGTTCAAATCTCTAGGCGGGAGAGGTGAATTTTTCCATTTTTTTTTTTAATATTTAGCATTTCATTTATCCAGACCTCATGTTCGAAAAGTTTTTTTATATATATGAAAGGGGTCAAACGAGCTTGTGGGTCACCTGATGGAACACCAAGTGAACACCTGATGGAAAGCAGCAACACCAAGGGGTCGCCAATCCATTGCCCGACTCTGTTCTTGAAGGAATATCGTATTTATTTGGAAAAGTGTTACGATTTTCAATGTAAGTGATTATTGAGTTCTCTTTATACGTCGTCGTATGGCTGTCTTGCTGTCGCTGAGTCAGCGAATTAAGTAAGTAATAAAATGTCACAATAACCTTATTTTATATGAATACTCACGTCTTTTTGTCGGGAAAGCCGACTAGTTTCGATCTCAAAAGGAGACCTTCTTCAGGGCGAATGTCCAGACACGTCCACCCATTGTCTCTCGCGCCGGACACTGCGCGCCAATGCGCGCGCCGCACGACTGGAAAAGGTAGTGGGGGGTTGGTGTGTTGATTGGTGGAGCGCTGCCTTCGACGATGACGTAGTGGCAGCCGGTGGATCCAATTCTTCTATCTCTCCGGGCGCGTGGTCATCTAGTGCGCTTACCATGTGGTGGTAAAAACTGACAGTATCAGCATTGGCGACTGTATCGTGACTCTCTTTAGAATCAAACTGGAGCACTGGTTTCCAGGCCGTTGGCAATACCCATCCGGTATCACGGTTGAAATTCGGTCGTCCTAATTTCGATAGCTTCGCGGATGTTACGTGGAACAAAGAACTTTTCCTTTGCAGCCACCTTAGCATAATGTCTCACGTGAGTTTTAATAATATTATTTATATGAATAACTAGCAAACCCGGCGAACTCCGTTTCGCCACCAGATGGCGCTGTATGTAAAAAAAGATTTTCCCGCTTTTCTTTTCAAATTTTTCCAGAATTTTCTTTGCTATAAACCTCACGGAGCCCGAGACCTTTCCAACGAATGCAAAACCGTGGAAATCGGTTCGTGCGTTCTGGAGTTATAGCGTCAGGAAGGAAAACCCGACTTATTTTTATATAGTAGATTTTAGGATATAAGTGGTTTGTGTTAGACCCCTTTGTGTTGCTAATCTCCATAGGCGGCGGTGATTGCTTTCCATCAGGTGACCCACTTGCACGTCTGCCCCATCTCATATAAAAACATAATTAATGAAAAATACGTAATTTCAAACTGTTTGAAATTACATATTTTCATAACTTAGATAATATACTTTTACATAAGCATAACTAACTGTAGACTGATATACCTACGTGACAATAACTTAAAGTTAACTTAAAGCAATTTAAACTTTACGCCCCATAATAATAAAGTTTTAATTCACTAAGTCTACATAATCAGAATGAAAATTTAACGGCACAATTTTGAACTCTACTGCGGTTAGAATAAGGCTTACATGTTCTTATCTAAAACGTGACGAATGCAATTTAATGTAACGCTATGCGCACAGTAATCTTGATAATAGTCATTGGTAGTTATTGCAAAGTCGTGAGCAACACGTGTATGGATTCAAGAGTACTTGATAAAGTATTCCATTTGCATTGCCGAGTAGAATTTAGAGGTATATATTAGACCTTACCTTTAGTTAGAGGTATATATTAGAGGTATATATATATATATATATATATATACCTATACCTAATATGTTTTTTATACTTTGTCTGGTGGCAGCCACGCATATGCCCCGCCTGATCAATCACAATCAACATAAACTCATCCATGGACAGACTGTGGTTGAGATTGCTTAACTTGTATATATGTATATGTTAGATTAGACTGACGCCCGCAACCATGCCAGTGACGCCACCGAGCTCCTCTTTAAACCTACACTATTATAGTAATAGGCGTCCATCCCTCTTTTGCAACAGCCCACAAATTATCCTCATAGCCCATTTATTCTTTAAAACACTTTGCAATAATTACAATGCCTGCCGATACCTACATTTGGGTATATCCTATTTGGTCCATTGTCCACTTTTAATTCCATTGTCGGCCTTCATCACCATCAGGTCCATTTTAGTCTCCACTAAAGTAGCACGACCCTCTTTCGTCCGTCCTAGACGGAAGGAGGATTTGGCGTACACTCCCCACGCTGGCCTAACGGGTTGGGGAGGCCTAATCGATATTTGATAACGTTTTTCCCTATACGCCTTGTACGACATCCACGGGAAGAAACGGAGTGATTCTATTCTAGTCTGCCGGAAACCACAAGGCCTATTTGTTCCACTGTCCACTTTTAATTCCATTGTCGGCGTTGTTCCATTGATATATCCTGGAGAAGATACCGGCGGACATATACCATGACATTAAACTTCTCTAAAATTGAAAAATTTCCTGAAAAATCCACCTTAAAAAAATCTTTATTTATTTATAATATAATCAAATAATAATCATAAATATATATTTCTTATTTACTATATTAATCTATTTGTTTTAACCACACCTATTATGAATCCTTTCAAGCACTCTACGGTTGGCTGGAAGAGATCTCTTTCAAGGATAAGCCCGCCTTTATACTGTTTAATTTATTTGTCTACTTTTATTTGTTTTGTTTTGTAGTATAACAAAGAGATTACATACAAATCTTTTTTTATACTACGTCGGGTGGCAGACAAGCTGTTTGATTTGATACCTGCCGCTGAATTCCACTATCGTACAACTCGCCATAAATTAAAATTCCATCCATATCATCTTGATAATTGGCGATCTACTACAGTACGTTTCCTAAGACATTTCATACCACGAACAGTGAAACTGTGGAATCAACTTCCCTCAGCGGTATTTCCGAACAACTACGACATGGGTGCCTTCAAGAACAGAGTTTTCATTTTCCTTAAAAGGCTGGCAACGGATCGGCGACCCCTTGGTGTCGCTGGTCTCCATGGGCGGTGGTGATTGCTTTCCACCAGGTAACCCACATGCTCGTTTGCCCCCCTCTCAAATAAAAAATAAAAAGCATACGGCCCGCCTGATGTGAAGTGGTTACCGTAGCCATATTAACGCTCGCAACACAAAATACCGCTCGCGCGCCGCTACCCCCGCTGTGACCGCAGCATCTCCTTCCCTTCTCTTCAGGTAATTTGACTCACTCGCAGGAACACAACAACCCTCAAGGGAATTGTTATTTGGCTGCGGTATTCTGTGAGTTGGAGGTACATTCCCTAGTCGGGTAGCTTACATTACGCCCCATATCTCTCTTTTCGCCAGAGCTTCGTTTGTCAGTCAGCAGGGTGCACCGCGTGCAGGTGATGTTGATGAACCGCTTACACCCCAAAACATACATACATCTTAGAATCAATTCGTATCCAAACTAACAGTCAATCAAAACAGACATTAATAGTTAATTCAAAGGCAAACAAAAGTTCATTAAAACAGTTGCATACCATAAAACAAACAAACAATCTAACAACTCGACACGAATATAACTTACGTGTAAATGTAAACACTTCATCAACGATCAAAGTTTACTTTAACCGGCAGTTAACTCTATTTTTGGTAGTTTTAACTTTTAACCGTTGGAGTTTAGTTATGTAAGCGTTTAACTGAACCACATGTGATGACAAACGGTTTTCAGAGGTAGACTCTGGACATTTAGTTTTGGAAATAAACAAAAAAATGGGCGTGTGGCTTTAATTAAAATAAACTAAATAAGATAATTGTTAAGCCAATCCCTCAGAACTTACTTATGGGAGTTTCGGGCCGGAGTGATGATTATTTATTTATTTATTCAGGCAAACATATCAGCAGAAGTTAACAGGACAAATTCCAAAAGCTTCCTACTCCTACTATTTTTTTCTGATTAAATTCGTTGTGAGTTCCAAGGCAGCCGTAGTTTTACCCCCGGGACTGCAATGGACTTCACTGTTCATTGCCTTTTATGGTGGTCGCTGCTGTTAATCCTGGCTACACAGGAGACGCATTGGTGGGAATATGTGGTGGGCCCCCATCCTGTAAAAAAAAGACAAATTTAGTTAATACATTAGGTGCAGCCCTATTCAGGTACACACAAATAAAGAAAAATTACATGAAAATAAAACAAACATCGATATAAACTTATAAAGTAATTGAAAAAAAACTTACCCCAACGGGAGATAGGCGTGATGATAAGTAAGTAAGTACGAGTAAGTAATTGAAAAAAAGAACAACCTTTGATTTTGTGATTTGAATTTTTGAAATTTGAAGATTGTTGTTTTTTTTTAAGATTTTTTTTTCAGATTGTTGTTATTTGACAATTACCAATCTGACGTCACATGTACTATCTGGGCCCAAACTCATGCTCCAAACCGCAAAATTTGCACTCTAATACTAAAATATTACTTTAAATTTATTAAACAATAAATACTTAGATTAAAATGTAAATGTGTATATGGACCACACATTATTATTTGATAAGACCCCCACCACTCTGCCCCACCCTTTGCCGTTCCCTTTGATATACGATCCGGCTGACTTCCACTAATGTTTTAGTGTAGTTCCGTCTTTCCGTCCATCCGTAAAGATTTACAACCACTATTCTAAATAAACGAGGAGGGCGCCATGGCGGCAACATTAAAGTACAGTTGCTTGACTATTTCTTAACAGAGGAATTTCCGGGGTGCAAGTGGTTCATCAACATCTTTGAACCAAAGCCAACTTCACCTGCACGTGGTGCACCCTGCTGACTGACAAACGAAGCTCTGGCAAAAAGAGAGGTAGGGAGCGTAATTGTAAGCTACCGGACTGGGATATGTACCTCCACCTCACAGAATACCGCAGCCAAATAACAATTCCCTTGAGGGTTGTTGTGTTCCTGCAAGTGAGTGAGGTCACCAGATAGGAAGGAGTTGCTGCGGTGGCAGCGAGGGTTGCGGCGCACGTGCAATATGTTATGTTGCGAGCGTTAATATGGTTATGGTAACTGCTTCACATCAGGCTCGCATCTTTCATCTTTCGTATAAAAAAAAGAGGACTCTACCGCTGAAGCTGAAGCTGTATCCCATCGAATTTTGATCCCTAAAAATAGGACTTAGGTTTAAGTTATTACCAAACATTTTTGTTAGCTTCATCAGTAAACCTTCAGGGTTTCTGTTAAGTTAAACACAATTGCCACTAATATATTCTGGAATTAGATTTTTGCAATAAAAAAATCCAGTGGGAATCGGCTTTAGCTTCGGCGGTAGAGCCTCTGGGATTCCCATTGAATTTTTAGTGCAAAAATCAAACTTGAGCTTAGACTAGTGGGAAAAATATATACGTATTTGATATCATAAAATACAGGTTCGGAACTGTCGAGGGTAGGGGGTTGCAAAACATTTTTACATATTGAAGGGGTTGTGTGATTAAAAAATTAGAAAAACACTGGTCTAATGGGTTACTCATGTTAAGCAACGTCGACAGTAGCCGACGGGTCTATTTATCGCGAGCTCCTCCGTGCTTCGGTGGGCACGTTAAGCCATCTGTCCCGACTGTTGTTGATGACAGTCGTTAAGCCAAGTCCGTGGCCTTTGGGCGGCTTGAAAACACTAGCCTCCGCCAACCCGCAATTGAGCAGCGTGGTGGAGTACGCTTTAAACCCCCTTCGATTTAAAGAAGACCCGTATCCCAACAGTGGGATAAATATGGGCTGATGGTAATCGGCTTCAGCTTCAGCGGTAGGGCCCCAGATTTCCCTCTCATCTGAAACCGAAAACTGAGCTGTGTATGTAGAACATATTTGCATAACATTGTATTGTTATTCACAAAGATTTCGAATAAGTAGATGGGTTACAAATAACGCTTTATAATACTGTCTACGTCAGGTGAATGTCTAATAAAAATACGCTTATTAAATGATTGCTCTAAAAAAGAACACATAATTACCTGATTTCGATCGTTGTTTTCATTCAGTCAACCAACGCAACTTTGACAGACAGACAAAATGAAAACCATTTTTCAGAACAGGAGCGTCCATTTATTTGATCTATAGATAGAGATTAAAGCAAATTTGGACTTTAAGCCTTTAAGTTAACAATTGTTGTGAGTGTAAATAAAATATTACAAAGAATTGTGCATTTGTGAGTTCATCTCGCATAAAGAGAGTTCCGTAAGATGAAAATATGAGTAGTAACTGGGTCTGGCTAATTCGAGCGAATAGAAACAATAACTTATCTCAAAATCCAACTTAACACTACAGTAAACAGTTTTTGACAAGCTCGGTGGTCGAATGGTTAGCAATGGCTCCGAGGTCGCGGGTTCGATCCTCTCACAAGACCAATATTTCAATATTTGCATGAACATGTCTGTTTGTCTTGGTATGGGTATTTTCTATGTATTATATGTATTTATTTACAAAAAAAAAAGTATTTAAGTATAATATTAGTTATCTAATACGTATTGTATTAGATTTGCTTAGTTTGGGACTAGATGGCAGTGTGTAATTTGTCCAGGAATATTTATTTTAAAAAATGTTTATTTGCTAAGGCCACTGCACAATAGAGCACTGTGATCGCTTTATTAGTAGTCGGATGCAAGTTGTGAGACTCTCTCCAATATTGCTGTCTCTCACATTGCTAAGAGGGGAAGTCAAATTCCAAAAGCTTCCTACTCCTACTAATTTCTTCTGATTAAATTCGTTGTGAGTTCCAAGGCATAGTTCCAAGGCCGTAGTTTTACCCTCGGGACTACAATGGACTTCACTGTTCATTGCCTTTTTTGACGGTCGCCGCTGTTAATCCTGGCTACACATGAGATACAGTGGTGGGAATGTGTGGTGGTCCCCCGTCCCAATAAAAAAACATGACACTCCAATATACTTCATCATTCATTCCTATGAACTTATCTACATTTTCTTGTTTGACATCATGGTTTTAAGTTATGAATGGTCTAAGCACGGACTCATAGAGTTGTAAAAGACAATACTTATGCATGAATGATATCTAGGGCGGAATATTTACATATCAATACATGTTATGCGGTGACTGGACTGTGTGTAACGAGGCGTTCATAATGAGGTTGTGAGGTTGAGATGAGTGGTGATAAGCGAGTGATGTTGCTGTGATAACAATGCGAGTTATACATACTTTCGTATGTAAACGTAAATAACAATTCCCTTGAGAGTTGTGTTCCTGCGAGTGAGTGAGGTCACGAAAAGAAAGGAAGGAGTATAGGCTGGCAGCGGATCGACGACCCCTTGGTGTTGCTGGTCTCCAAGGGCGGTGGTGATTGATTTCCATAAGGTGACCCACATGCTTGTTTAACCCCCACCCATCAAGATACCAGGGAAATCAAGACCACCACCGCCAACGCTGTAAGTTTTTTCATGTAATAATACGGCGCGAAACGCGTCCAATGTTGCGAACGTATTTCGTAAACATACCTATAATTATTATTTATATAGTTGATTGCGGCAACTTGCCAGAATATTATAAATATTTTGTATTGGATGTGGTGGAATGGAAAAAATGGAAAAATTCGCCTCCACTCTCCTGATAAAAGTACTCGAGCGATAATCGAGAAGTCGTGGGTTTGAATTCCACCTAGGCGGAGGTGAATTATTCCATTTTTGATATATTTGTAAGTACCTATGTCTGAACGGCTGAATCAAATTTGATAACTCATCTATAAATTACCCAAAAAAAAGGTTTAAGGCGATCACAAATTCCACATACGTTATAGTTCCTAATAAAAAAAAAATTGCAGAGAAAATGAAACGAGCAAATATTCCACATATTTTGCATTGTGTCTGGCATTTGTTTTTTACAACTTATTTGCTCTTGCGTGTAGAAATGGTGTTTAACGACCAAGCAATCAGTGATAATTATTGGTTATCCTATTCAGCTGCTTTTTTCTCTCATACAAAGTATTCAATTCTTACAAATAGTTACGTGACCAGGAAAATCATAATTTCGCCTCATTACCACGCAACTATCGGAGTTTTCGCCGAAGCGAAGGTCGCGACAGACCTTGGCAAAGCACATTTGAATACAAATGGGTATCTGTTTATATATTTGACAATACTTAAGCTTCTCCTCATTATTGTTGTCGTGTCATCTATACCCCTGCTACCAACGCTGGTGGCCTCACTCACTCGCAAGCAGGCGCAGATCCAGCTCACGAAAAAGGTTGTAGTCACTGACACCCAAAAACCAAAAATTTTTTTTTTTCTTTATTTTTTTTTTTATTAAGGCATAGCGTTTATTATCATCAGCCTATCGATCTCAATAGACCGTGAGAGTGTGACGTTACTACAAGTATATTAGGGCTGTGGGCATGCGCACCGAGCCCACAACGGTGGATCCGCCCTTGCTCGCAGTAGCAGAATAATCCTCAATTTCTTGTCTTCTGAGGTTCTGTGAGGAGGTATCTATTTGGGCTCCGCATACCCACCATTCTTCGTCAGAGCCTCGTTCGCCAATCAGCAGAACGCTTCACTCACATATATCACAACCGTACAAAACGTGACCACTTCGGTTCTAATATTATTAGAACCGAAGTGGTCACGTATTGTACGGTTCCAGAGAAGATTTCATCCATGTACTATCAAGCTGTAGAATACTGCCTACCTGTTGAGTTTAGTTGGGAAAACTCAGGAGACGGGGTCCACCACACATTCCCATCACTGTGTCTCCTGTGTAGCCAGGAATAATAGCGGCGTGCAGCAAAAATTTGGCCTTTTGGCAATGTGAGAAACAGCTATATGGCAAATAAGGCATTAAAAGCCTAAAGAGATGCCGTACATCATGGATTTAAAATATTTTTTCTGGACAATTTACACAGCGCCATCTAGTCCCAAATTAAGCGCAAAGCTTGTGTTATGGATAAAGTAAATATCTAACACTATTGGGGACCTAAACATTGAGTTGCTACTTATCACATCGATTCCAATAATATGAATTGCAAAATCATCCTAGCAGTCACAGAATTTATATTATGAAAAACGATTAAATCATTTTTTTCTATCTAGTATCAAGATTCTGTGAAAAAATCGGGATATCGAGAATTATAGAAAAAAATTATAGAAATTAAATTATCGTAGAAAAAAAGCAGCGCTAATTCCCTCTTACCAAAAAAAAGTCCCTTTGATCATAAAACGTCTTCATTAAAACCCAATCACTATAAATTTAACTTCAAAATTCCTTAAATTACATCGTTCATTAAACTAAAAGAATTGAGAGGCAAAACGTCGGATGGCCCTCCCTCGAGACCTTTCTAAGGCCATTGTTTCAGCGACGGGCCTTTCCACAAAAATGCGCACACAAAAGGCCACCCATTCGACGGCTGACAAAGGGACGAATTACTACCATTCCTGTAAACTTCGACGCGGAGGTCTCAATTTTGCAGTTTTTTTCACACACATGCTTCCAGTATTTTTGTTTTACTTACGTCCGAATTTCTTTAGGCTTTTAATGCCTTATTTGCTATATTACCACAGTATAATTAATAGTACTACGTACAGTATGGCAACTCCCTGCCGCTCTCTCGTGTCGACCTCACCTCCCCTCTGAGACGAATCAGCCCCCTTACCACCATCTCTTATTGCGATTCAATAACTGAATAGAATGCTTATTCATACCAATGAATAAGCGAGTCTATTTCAAATGTAATAGAGTCGCTTATTCATTGGTATGAATAAGCAAGCTACACAATTATTGAATCGCAATAAGAGATGGTGGTAAGGGGGCTGGAACAGTTTGTATAGCGTTGCAAACACACACAATCTTTTTCGCTCTATACAGACGTCATTGTTTATTAAGTATTAGTGAACGACCCGACATTTGTATGGAGTGGCCGGGTTGTAATATTACTATATCTCACTTTGCTAAAAGGGGAAGTCAAATTGCAATAGCTTCTTACTCCTACTAATTTCTTCTCATTAAATCCGTTGTGAGTTAGATGGCAGCCGTAGTTGTTTACCCCCGAGACTATATATATATATATATATATAATTACACGGCGCCATCTAGTATATATATATATATATATATATATATATATATATATATATATATATATATAATTACACGGCGCCATCTAGTCCCAAACTAAGCAAAGCTGTGACTATGGGGACTAGATAACTGATATACATATTTTTTTGTAAATACATACATATATAGAAAACGCCCAGATCAACACAAAAATACATGTTCATGCACACAAATTATTGTCTTGCGCGGGTATAGATCCCGTGACCTCGGGGTCAAAGTGACCATTCGACCACCGAGCTCGCCAGTCGTCAATATTTCATTGTTCATTGCCTTATTTGGTTATACACAGTGGTGGGAATGTGTGGTGGGACCCCAGTGCGAACAGAAAGTATTACGACCTATCTCGTATGTTCGTATTTTTTTTTTGGACTGGAAAATAAATTACGTAAACTTTTTTAATAAATAAAGAAAAGAAACTTACTCGTAATTGAACTCGCTGAATATTTTTTTCATTTTCTATGCGTGTAATAGCGCCGGAAAAATTACCAGGCGAAATAAGGACCCTTAAGTCCGTGAGATCTTTTCTTATTACCAAGGAAATCTTTTTTCTTGGAAAATTACCTAATACAAACAAAATTTTCTTTTGTACATTGTGTTTTACATATTTATATGACCAGCTCGGTGGTCGAATGGTTAGCAATTGCCACTTTGACTCTAAGGTCCCGGGTTCGATCCCCGCACAAGACAAATATTTGTGTGCATGAACATATCTGTGTGTCTTGGTCTGGGTGTTTTCTATGTATTACATCACTAAACAAAGTCGCTTTCTCTGTCCCTATGTCCCCATGTATGCTTAAATCTTTGAAACTACGCAACGGATTATGATGCGGTTTTTTTTAATAGATAGAGTGATTCAACTGGAAAGTTTATATGTATAATATATGCATAACATAGTAGAAAAACACTGATAATTTAGAGGTTTCTAATGAGATGTCGTAAATAAACACATTTTTTTGCTCTTTCATTGCAAACGCTGGCTGAACCCAACGAGATAGATCAAAATAATGTAGTACAGTATTGTTCACCTTAAAATGGTCTACAAAAAAGTTCGCGATGGTATATGTCTATCTCTTAGTGGTAACACACAATAACCGTTATTTTATCCTTTGCTTTTTACAAGAAATAATGCCTTATTTACGAAGCGATTTTAAGCAATACAGAATTAATCCTTATCCAATTAAGTACCTTAAATACATTGCGCATTTAATATAGATGAATATGGCCCTTCACAGCATGTAATTTAAATGAATAGTTTAGAAGATATTACACATTTAAAATGCAGGGACATAACGGCTGTGGCGGTACCGGCCGCGGAGCCGGCGGCGTGTGCCTATAACTGGGGAAGGACTGGATAGGACAAAGCGCAAAGACCTTCTGTAGTACATTTAGTATCAGCATTGCACCCGTGCGAAGCCGGGGCGGGTCGCTAGTATATGTATATATTTAACCTGGAGAAACTGGTTGTGGTGGGGAAAGTGGAAGGAAAAAGACCTCGCGGGCGGTCACCCACCCGATGGTCCGACCAGATCAAGAACCCACTGGTCTTCCTTATATCAGCGCCTTGAGACGGGCAGAAGATCGGGTAGCATGGAAAGAGCTAGTTATCCACTCCACAGACTCTCCACAGACTTCTCAGGATGGGCACGACCTTCAATAATGAAGTACGCAATGAAGAAGAAGAAGATATATATACAAAGAAAAAACTGTATGTATTTAAGTACATATATATCAGTTATCTAGTACCCATAGTACAAGCTTTGCTTAGTTTGGAACTAGCTGGCCATGTGTGATTTGTCCAAGAATATTTATTTATTTATATATTCGGGAAATAGTTATATAATTGTAAACATTTTTATTTGAAATAAATTTCATTTTCCCAACCCTAACACACTTATCTTAAACTAGTCGACTGACTAATCGATGTCTATTAATCGAATAAACTACAGTCGACTAGTTTCATAGTTTCCACTACACTAACTTTACCGCATTCCTTTTTTTTCTTTCGATTATACATTGCTATCCCAGGTGATAATTGACTCACAAATCATTCGCTTGTCATCGAAATTACCAAGTCGATTAATATTAATCGGCATCTTCATTAACAAATTTCAGACATTCCGTTTCATTTGAACGAACAATCTATATCTATATATATAAAAGAAAGTCGCGTTAGTTACACCTTAGAAAACTCAAGAACGACTGGACCCATATTTATGATTTTTGTGTAGGATAATAAAATAAGTATTAAAACTACTTAGGAAAATTGACGGAAAAAAAAAATTAAAAAAAACATTTTCCCATACAAATAGTGTCAGTTATCAAAAGGATTGAGATATTTATTGGTTGTCAAATATGTATGCGTACGTTATATGTATCTATTAAAATATCAATATCTATAAAAAATGTATATCAATTAAAATTACTGGGAAGTGGTCCCCAGTGTTCGATTGAGCTAAAATTTGGGACAAGCGTTTCGTCCCCGTGACAATGCACGATTATGCGGATAATTTCGATCCAATATGGCGGATGCCCTAAAATCGACATTTAAATATTAACCACCATGTTGTGAATATCAAATAAAAATACCTGATGAGCGACAATATTTTTTTTCATTTTTTTTTTATTTGGCATCAAAAATACTTATATGCGAGTGATTGGCGGGTGTCATAGGCGTTCGCTCACGGTAACCGCTTTCAATCAGGCGGTACGCTTGTTTTCCACTTTAGTGGTATAAAAAATCTATAACCCCAAATTTACTCTCACCGACGCTACCTTAATAACCAAAATATTAACGGGAAATAATATGTATCTAAAGAAATAATAATTATGTATTTACTCGTATTATATATTAATTAGGTATTACGTTAATTAGGTATTACGTTAGTGCTATTACTTATACTATGTTATAAGTATAATTTATATGACAACACAACATTTGTTGGATCAGCTGGTGGTATATCATCATCATCATCAGCCTGCATCAACCCACTGTTGGATATAGGCCTTTCCCAATGCTTTCCACCATATGCGATCCTCCGCTTTCCGCATCCAACCGCTACCAGTCACTTTTTTGAGATCATCGGTCTATCTAGAGAGGGGGCGTCCTACGCTTCGTCGCCCCATACGTGGCCTCCACTCTAGGACTTTCCGCCCCCATCTGCCATCGCTGACTTGGCAGATGTGGCCAGCCCACCTCCACTTCAACTCGCTGACTTTGATAGCTATGTCGACCACTTTGGTTCTCCGTCGAATTTCTTCGTTCCGGATTCGATCCCTTAGAGAAACTCCAAGCATTGCTCTCTCCATCGCTCGCTGTGCGACTTTTAGTCTGTGAACCAGCCCAACGGTCAGCGTCCAAGTCTCTGCACCGTAGGTGATAGAGGTATATCCTCGTAGGTAAAATGTGCTCCTGTACCTTTGCAGTCCAAACAAACTTGTAATCAATATTCACTATTCGATTAGATACCGAGCACCAAATTATCGTTTTTCCCGCAAAAAACACTCGAGAATCGGGCGTCACCTCATTTATCATGAGTGTACGTGACTCGATTCGGAATTCATTCGATTTTCGTTATCAACTTCAGTCAGTATGTAAAAGGAAGGAGTACCATTGTTGAGATCCAATATTGAGAGCGGGGGAAGAATTTTAATTCCTAACGAGGTTTGAATAAGAACAAAAAGATCACTCATTGGGTTATTTGCCATGGAGGATGTGAGGTGTAAGTGGCATTGACGTTTCTAGAGCCTAAGTAAAGTATTTTGTTGGTAGACAAACACGGCAGAATATGTAGGGTGCAGCACTTGGAGAATTTAAGAGTGTAAGTGGTTCATCAACATCTTTGAACCAAAGCCAACTTCACCTGCACGCGGTGCACCCTGCTGACTGACAAACGAAGCTCTGGCGAAAAGAGAGGTAGGGAGCGTAATTGTAAGCTACCCGACTGGGGAATTACCTCCACCTCACAGAATACCGCAGCCAATTAACAATTCCCTTGAGGATTGTTGTGTTCCTGCGAGTGAGTGAGGTCGCCAGAAAGGAAGGAGATGCTGCGTTCGCAGCGGGGGTGGCGGCGCGAGAGCGATATTTTATGTTGCGAGCGTTAATATGGCTACGGTAACCGCTTCACATCAGGCGGGGCGTATGCTTGTCTGCCATCTGACGTAGTATTAAAAAAAAAAGACAAACATGGCAGAGTATGTAGGGTGCAGCACTCGGAGAATGGTTTGGCTTAGGCCAAATTCCAGCCATACAATTAATGGGTATTCTATTACCAAAACAATAACGTCTATGCAGAGCGTGAATGAGCGTGTGTGCGTGAGGGGCCATACAAACTTTTACAGATTCGTCGACATGAGAGAGAGCGGCAGGTAAATAAGTAGGTACTATTAGTTATACTATTTTGAGATGTAAGTACTCAGTTCAGTTTAGAGATGGCAACCCTAACTAAAGTCAATACTCAAGTTAAATGCACAGACTTATATCACAGTATAAGTAATAGCACTATGTACAGTATGGCCACTCCCTGCCGCTCTCTCGTGCCTCACTTCCCCTCTGAGACAAATCTGGAACAGTTTGTATGGCACCGCACGCACATATGCTCATTCACGTTCTGCACAGACGTCTTGTTTATATAGCAGTAGGTAAACGACGCGTCATTTCTATGGAGTGGTCGGGGTCCGCTAATATTAAGAAATAGTAATAAAGGCCGTTTAAATGTAAAATATAATCGCAATATGCCGATTGAGTCGATTATTGCATTCGTCCGAATTGCCAATAAAGCTGGACTCCAGAAGTTGGCTGAGAAGTTTTACGAGTTTTACGAATTCGTAAACGGGCCTTTACCACTGTGTTTTATATTTCAGTTGCGGGTTACATGGTTATTAATAAAATTTGCTAATGCTGTCCACCTTCGTCTCCCAACACCGTATGGACTAGAGGTGGGCGTTAAAAGTTATAACAACTATTTTATTACACTTTATTGCACATAACATAAACTATTACATAACATAGTATATTACATAACTATATTGGACGTATACAAAGGTGAACTTATCTCTGCAAGAGATCTCTTCCAGCTAACCTTTTTTTTTAACCTAAAGATTGAATCAGAAAAGTTTTATTATATTAATTTCATTAACCGTATAACACTGTTAAAACATACAACACGATATTGTTATTTTTAACGTTCTGTTAATTATTCATTCATTACTACCATCAACTCAAATATCAAGGACAGGTCATTGATTGTTATTTTATCCAATCTGAGTATTTGTTTATTTAAACATAGCGTTATTGCGGTTAAAATTAACTGTTTTGGATGAAGAGTTAATAGACAACATAACGAAATTAAGAATTAATTTGAACGTGCCTGAATAAATAACATGTTATGTTAATTAACAACAGTTTCCTTAACATGTTATTTTTTTTACGTGATAACGTCTTATAAATCGAAGAACGCCGGCTTTACTCATGAAAATGCATGATTCATTGTCACGTTTCGCCTGAGCCGAGCAAGCGAGAGCGTGAAACAAGCGATAGAGAGGCACGATCGGCCTATGTTTCGTATGACGTTATCACGTAAAATTATCGTCCGTAAATCGACTTTACAGACAACCAATTTTTGTTAGCATTAACTTTTAACTTATTAAAAATAAATAACACTTAACCCCACCTCTAGTATGGGCCCTTAAGGTCTAAGCACACCGGGTGCGTATGCGTCGCGTGCGCGTATGTTTGTTATGTATGTTAGGTATATAAATCATCAGCCATCATATTTAGAGCCAACGTGTTCAATTAATCTTAAAAGTAATTAATGACTGAAAAAATATTAACCTGTTTATCTATTCATTTCATCTATTCACCGGCTTATATTGTACAAACATAATGTTTTCGGGTGTAGTTCGCAATCAATTTGCTAAACATAGGGTAAAGGTTCGTGGTAGGGGGAAACAATTTAAGAACGGGATGAAATTAATTACCCCGTTTATATTTAAGGGCGCGCTCATAATCAACATTAGGATAATAAACAATTTGCTTGGAAATACAATTTTGAATAGGTATTGAAACAGTTGTGTTAGGAAGATAAAATAAAACTGTTGTGAGATTAGAAATAGACATATATATATATATATTTCAACTTCATATACATATTAGTGCAAATGTACAACAAAGACGTCATTACATATATAGGATGTATAATTTTGGCCCACCCTCAGGGATCATTGCTGGGATCACAGAGTGATCTCAGCCCTCTTATTCAGTGCAAGCTAAAAGTGACAACACGGAACAATATTAAAATCTCCGAAGATCATTGTGCAATGGCAATAATTTTTTATTTTTATACAAATTATGAAGTTCTAACTCCATAATTTGTATAAAAATAAAAAATTATTAAAATTTTGAGTCTCAGCTCTAGCTGAGACTCAAAATTTTGATTACATCCTGTCTAAATGTATATTGTGTATTATGTTGATGATCCCAATAAATAAATAAAAGATGAGAAGAGAAAGCAAACTGTTGATATAAATAGTATGTTTGATATTAATGGAGTTCCCCAGGGTTGCATTTTGGTTCCCTATATGATAATAAATAAATTTTATTATACTCTCCACGTTCGTTAATTTTACATGAGTGCATGTATCATTGATGTTATGCAGCTATTCTATGTGGAGAAAACCCACGCTAGGCAGGTTTATACCTGACTGCATTACAGGTCACCATGCTCTCTCATTCTTTTGAATTCATTTTTAAAGTAGCTCGTTGGTACAAAAATATTTTCAGAATATAATAGTGTTCTGTGTGCCATTTTAGATAGAACGCTTTCACATTTTACGATAATGATGCTAGCCTTTGCTGGCGCTATGCGACTTTCGAGATTGCTGCGATAATGTGGTATGAAGATATTGGTTACTCTTGTACTGCATATCGATACAGTCGTACGATTCGTTGATGCCGGGTCTGACGATATTGTCGTTATCATTATCGTCCAATGTAAAAACGACCACTGGTTCACATATTATGTGTATGTGAAGATGATAAATTAAAACCTAATGATTACAACTAAAAAAATAACCAATTCATTGATGATGAATCAATTAATATCAAACATTTCGCCTTAACTACGTACTTTCAATGTACTTCTGTAATTTCAGCCACTTTAAGATATTTTAATACATAAAATATTAATTAAACTCGAGAATTATTTTATAGTAAAAGGAATAATGATATGATATGTTAGTTATTAATGAGAGATATTAGTTTCTTGAAACAACTGTTTATGTAAAATAATATAGATGACCAATTAATAATAAAAATGTAATTGTATTTGCACGCCAACAGGCAAAATGTAGCGATAAACAATAATTACTATGTTAAACATCCCTGTACCTACATTTAGCAAATAAACTAATTTGAATTTGAATATAAATTTCCAGAAGTGATTATAATAAATATAGTCGCTTTTGAACGATATTTCATAATAAAAATATACGCTTTGATAAGCAGAGTCACTCTTTATGCACCTTCATACGGCGTTATACACGTTTTCTGATACATTTCATTGAACCATGATATATTGCTTTGAACCACCTGCGAGCAAGAAAAGCCTTTTGACGGTACATTGTCAGTAGTCTGCGACGAAACGGCACTTACGCCAATCTTCCGGAAATAGTATATGGCCGACATTTGGTGCGTTCACCCCATTTTGTGGGTATATTACCCATATAAATTTTACCTTCCGAAATTAAGTAAATTAGACCAAGTTTTCAGAAACATCAGTTCAGGGTTTATTCGGCTTATACATTCGATTTAAGATCATTATTATTGTCTTGTCTTTTTTTCTATTATCTGCGATCGGCGCAATACGTCTCTTTTTTATATTCGAGTTAAGATATGTAGTCAATATTAATAAATCTGATAGGTTAAATTTGATATTTTGAAATTCTCATCTTGATAAATGAATAAATGAATGTTTTATTCATAGTCAGTACCATTTTCCCCTTTCGTGGAAATTTTTTCCTCAATTTTAGGGTTCCGAACCTCAAAAGGAAAAACGGAACCCTTATAAGATCACTTTGTTGTCCGTCTGTCTGTCTGTCTGTCTGTCTGTCTGTCTGTCTGTCTGTCTGTCTGTCAAACATTTCTATGTCGAGAATGCGTGGAGGTATCAAGCTGAAATTTGAACTGTATACACAGGTCTACGGTCCCATGAAGTTAAAAAAAAAATCAAACTGCTAAGTTTACGTAGAAAAAAGTTACGGCCGTTTATTCAGCAAAAAACGCATATTTCGACACACTCAAAGGAATCAAAACCTATAGGGTACTTCCCGTTGACCTAGAACTATGAAATATGGCAAGTAACATCGTTATAAACTACAAGTACAGGAATAAATCTCAAAACTATACATTTGTAAATAGATCTAAAAAAATAGGGGGTCTATATTTTTTATAGGGTGTCGAAATTTCAAATTGAAACTACTAGTTCAAATGGGGTATCATATGAAAGGGCTTGATGTACACATTGCAAAATATATTTTATTTATTTTTTTCGACGCATTATTTCTTATTTATAATGAAAAATATCAAATTTAATAATGATACTACGTACCTACGGAACCCTCGGTGGGCGAGTCCGACTCGCACTTGTCCGGTTTTTTTTTTTCTAAAATATTTTTTTACGCCTAAATTTTCCGCATTATCCCGAAACCCCGAATCTACCAAAGCTACGGTTCGTTTTTAAAACATACTCCTAGGTATATATATGGTTGACTGGTAAAAAACGCAATAGCATTAAATCCGCCTTTTGTACCAATTTACTGTGGTCAATAAGATTTTATATATTTTCAAAGCAAATTATTTGTAATGAATAATTTTAACAAAAAATAAACCGACTCCAAACATTACTCTACATTTATGTATGTAGATACAGGCTGATGATGACGATGAAAAAAATATGGGACCAATCTGGAAGTATACTCTTTCAAATAAAAAAAGTTTTTTTTCAAATCGGTTTATAAATCACGGAGTAATTAAGTAACAAACATAAAAAATACAGCCGAATTAAGAACCTTCTCCTCTTTTGCAGTCGGTTAAAAAAGCTACAAATCATTTGTGATCTCCAAATATGGAGGCCAAACAAGCGGACCCTTACAACGTAATTAATTAATTCCCAATCGTCTGTTTGCCTCCGTGTTCGTGTTTATTCGTTAAATTGTTTCCGAGGCATGTTGTTTGTGTGTACATACACGACAGCGTATTGACTGTTACGTGAATTGTCTGCCTTCAAATGTGACTTACTAGCTTTTGCCTGCGGCTTTATTCACAAGAATTTACTAACGGGATAAAAAGTATCCTATATGTAAGTTAGACCTTACGTCTTGTCTTTGTCCTTGCGTCTTGCTTGATTATTAATGATTTTATATGAGGGGGGCAAACGAGCATGTGAGTCACCTGATGGAAAGCAATCACCACCGCCCATGGAAATCAGCAACACTAAGGTGTCGCCGATTCGTTGCCAGCCTATACTCCTTCTTTTCTTTCTTTCTGGTGACCTCACTCACTCGAGAAATACAACAACCCTCAAGGGAATTGTTATTTGGCTGCGGTATTCTGTGAAGTGGAAGTACTTCGCCAGTTGCACAACTTAAAAAATACGGTATGCCCTATCTCTCTTTTCGCCAAAGCTTCGTTTGTCAGTCAGCTTCGGTTGCGTGGGCACTATTCCGAATTTTTTTTTCCGTGGAAGTAAGATGTTTTTTCGATATAAAGTAGTAGTAGCTTACGTCACTGTCCAAACCTTAAACAAGGTACCTTTACCTAACCTTACCTATACCCGTAAAAAAAATATGTCATTCCACAATCCATTGATTCCTTTCAACGTGAGATAAGGACAAACACGCTTTCACATTTATACTATAGCATAGATTTTGTGTACTTATTATAAGGCAAAATGCTCTGAATATTATGCATTCGGGCCTTCATAGGACAGGACAGGTTACTGTTGACGTTGCTTAACTTGCGTGCTCGATTAGGCTGACACACACAACGCTGCTATCGAGCTCCTCTTTTAAACGGGTGTCTTTTAAACAATATCTTACACTTAAACCATTAATTATTCGTCAATTTAAGGCCTTCCATCGAAGGTATGTTGTGTGAATAAACTTTAATTACTTATTTCGATGTAAAATAGGACGAGGGCCCACCACATATTCCCACCAGTGTGTCTCCTGTGTAGCCAGGATTAACACCGACGTCCACCAAAAAACGCAATGAACAGTGAAGTCCATTGCAGTCCCGGGGGTAAGACTACGGTTGCCTTTGAACTCACAACGAAATCAATCAGAAGAAATTAGTAGGAATAAGAAGCTTTTGGAAATTGACTTCCCCTCTTAACAATGTGAGAGACAGCAATATAGCAAATAAGACATTAAAAGCCTAAAGAGATGGCTAGTCAAGTGAAGCTCAACTGTCTTGCACCATGAATTTTAAGTATCTAACTAACACTATTGGAGACCTGAAACATTGAGTTGTTACCTAACACATCGATTCCAATAATATGAATTGCAAAATTTCACTGTATAATAAAAACATATTTAACCCTAAAATGGTTAATGGAACTAGTTTGATCCAAGTCTATAATTGAAACCTATTTTACATATTCGTCGAGCTGTGCACGGTCCTGTCGCGGTCGTTTGGTCTATTTTCGTTTGCAAAGAAACGATTCCACTTAGGAATTACTGTCGAGGGTAAGCAAACGTGTTGTACGCCAGTAATGTCTTTATATAGACAGGACGAGCGACTCTTTTAATTGTTTTTTCGTATAAAGAACTATTCTGGTATACAATGTTTTACCTTTATAGTATCGAAGGGTTGATGAATGTTGATTAAAAGCTTCTTACTCCTACTAATTTCTTCTGAATAATCGATGGGTTTAAAGCGTACTCCACCACCCTGAACAGCAGCGGGTTGACGGAGGCCAGTGTTTTCAACTCGCCCTAAGACCACTGACTTGGCTTGACGACAGTCATCTAATTACAACATCCGGACCGCCGCCTTAACGTGCTCTCCGAAGCACGGAGTTACTCGAGATAAATAAACCCATCCATAGACAGGCTACGGTCGATGTTGCTTAGCTTGCATATTCCATTCTCCACATCCAATGACTCGCACTACGACACATCAAGTGCTTATACTAACAACAACATAATTCATATTCACAATCCATGATTATTGCTTCTACATTGCGATTTGTTATTTTCTGTTATTGCTAATTTCTTGAATGTTTCATTAATGTTGAAAGCCATCCAAGACAAGTCATGTACAATCGTGTACAAAACACAATAAACGCATTAAAAGACCATCCCATATAATTTAGAGACACGAATTAAATTCGGTATAAACATGTCATTTTCAGTTCCAAATTAACAGACAGCGCCCCCAAAGAACCGGCTAATGCGTTTGTCTTGTCCCGAATTAAAAACGTCCTGGTCTCGTGTCCCTGTCGGAACTTTCCAGACTTTCGCTTTGTAATGGACTAAATCTTTTTCATGAATAGAAAACTACGAAAACTTAAATAAAACCACGGTTTAGTGCAACAACGGCCGCATTTGGAGTACTGTTGTCGTCTGTGAGTGGGAGTGCTTAGATTCCAACTTGCACATTGTGAGTCAATTCAAAGGCGTCTTGTGAGGATTGTTGACGATCTCAAACTGACAGATGGTTTAAAACCTTTAAGCCTGAAAAGAGACTGCGTGAAAGATTGTGAATGGTATGTGCCATGTTCCACGTTCCACCAAGTTCAGACAAATCGACAAGTTACGATCAGAAAAGTAAATAGTTTCAGTGTATAGTTTGGGAGTAATATGCATATTAGTGCCGTGCGGTTTCCGGCAGACTAGAATAGAATCACTCCGTCTCTTCCCGTGGATATTGTACAAGGCGACTAAGGGAAATACATTACCAAACATCGATCAGGCCTCCCCAACCCGTTTGGCCAGCGTGGGGAGTGTAGGCCAAATCGTCCTTCTGTCTGGGACGGACGAGAGAGGGTCGTGCTCCTGTAGTGGAGACTAAAATGACCTGATGATGATGTGTTCAGAGGAGTTGTTTGACATGATGCCCACGGCCTCCTTCTACAGTCGCACCGCTCGCCATCGACAGGGAATTCATCACCACATATTAGAGCTGAAGTGGTCACGTACTGAGCGGTTCCAGAGAGGTTTTCTCTCGCGTATTATCAAGTTGTGGAATGAACTGCTTGTCGAGGTTTTCTCAGGAGACTACAGCGTGGGGTTCTTCAAAAAGGGCGTGAGGAGGTTTTTACAGTCGGTTACTAGGATGTGACGCCCCCGGTGTTGCAGGCGTCCATTGGCAATGCTAACTGCTTTCCATCAGATGGGCCGTACACAAAATAATTCAGATCAAAATAATATTTTTTCATTAGTATTTATTACTGAAGTATCATTCTATATATTATATGAAGATGAATTGACAACCTCCTATTTTGAAGTGGGTTAATTAGATTAACTAGCTATATACCCATTTCTATCACAATAAAGTAATTCTTCACAAAATGTCAAAACGAAAGTATAACTCTCGTCTCAATGCTCAAACAACTTACTCATTTAGTTGAAGAGCTTCATAGAATTTGTTCATCAAACGTCGTGTACGTTACGTACACGTGAACACTCGTCTAACGAATTGGATTTCAAAAAGACTTTTATTCATAAATCACTGGTTTATGTTTTAGGGTCTCGTATTACTCATTAAAAAAATGGGATTATAATAACTAATGTGTTTTCTATGTATTACATGTATGTATTTAAGTACATGCATCTATCAGTTGCCTAGTACCCATAGTACAAGCCTTGGCGCTTAATTTGGGACTAGATAGCGCGGTATAAATTGTCCAGAAATATTTATTTATTATTAATAACATTTCTAGCAAGTAATTTTATAGAAGTTTGTTTGCTTGTAAAACTTTAATGTATATAGAAAATAAGTACATAATATACAAAAATAATTACGCTGTTTACAATAGCGGTATTAACTTATTCCAATAGAGATCTCTTCCAGTCAAGCATAGAATGCTTGAAAGAGAGTTGTCAAGTTTTTGTGCATAGATTAACAATTGGTCGCCGCGCCGCCGCTCCGCTTCGAATAGATGCCGCACTATCTAAAAACAACAGCTCCGTGAATGCGGCAACTCAATATTGTAGTGTGCGTAATACAATGTGCAGAGATGCTAGTGTGCGTGAAGAATTGTATTACAACAGGCTCGGGTACGCCGAGTTCGGCGTAATATTTGTTGCCGCATTTTACAAGTGCGCCGCGGCATCTAGTCGAAGCGGAGCGGAGACCAATTGATAATCTAAGTTTTTGTGGTTAGGAGCAATTCACGCATACCATCTAAAAAAAAAGCTACAAATAAGTATGAGCCATAAGCTACAAACGAAGCACATATTTAAATATATAATATTTCTTAGCCGCTCTTATTCGTTGCATAAAAGTATGTCGTCCGTAATTGATTTCAAATAACAATATCCAACGAGATTTCTAAGCTATTTACTCTCATTCTCATAGATTGCGTTAAAATAATCGGAATTAAATTCCGGTTCTGATTAACATGCACTATGGTTGTAATAGTTTAGAAGATCACTAAAGGTGATTGTTTTTCAAAATTTTATACGGGTATAAAATACGAACGGAACCATAAAGTTAAGATTGATATAAACTTGGCCATTTTTATTGTGTCAAACGATTTTGTTTGTGACCTGTCTGCCCTTAACGACCTGCCCTGGAGTCCTAGAACGTCTCTGTCGCCTAACTCTTTGGTACCTATTCAATTTTATGTAAATGCCTCACTATGAAACATTTCTCTTGCTGAGTTTTGAATATACCTACCATAGTTTTCAAAAGACTTAATTTTGCTTTCAAATACAAATCGCGCCTTTAGAATTATAACTAGGTAGCAATGGCCACTTTGACTCCGAGTTTGCGGGTTCGAACCCCGCACAAGACAAATATTTGTGTGCATGAACATGTCTGTTTGTCTTGGTCTGGGTGTATGTATTCTATGTATTATATATTTATTTACAAAAAAAAAACAAGCTTTGCTTGGTTAAGCAAAGCTGCCAGGGCTGCCAGCTGCCAGGGCCATCTGGCCGCGTGTAATTGTCCAGGAATATTTACTTATTTATTTATTAGTAGTATACTCATATTGATTGCCCATTTGTGTGAGTTTGGCATGCTTAGTACCCATACAAATCTATTTACCGTTACCATTTGATTTCATTTCCGTGGATTTTACCATTCCGTAAATAAAATCCTTAAATTCTTTGAGTGCAGCATCTTCAAGGGCTTGTCATTTCCAATACATAATAATGACACGTGTGTCAAGAAACGTCACCTCTGAAAACGGTACAATAAATTGAACCAGACATACAAACGACTTGAAAGGCAAGGGCGCTATAAAAGCTATTTTTACAGCTCTGCGTACTCCCTAGGGCACTGTAGTGCAAACGTGATGTATTGGGGCGCAGTTTCGTGTATTTTTGGATAAGTGATGAATTGGAAATAATTATATGTTCACATTATGTAGTGTTAACGTCAAAAGACAATCAGTACCTACTACTGTGCAATTAAAGAATTTTAAGAATAAATGAATTGAGCCGTGTGGTTTCCGGCAGACTAGAATAGAATCACTGCGTCTCTTCCCGTGGATGTCGTACAAGGCGACTAAGGGAAATACGTTATCAAACTATCAAACACCGATCAGGCCTCCCCAACTCGTTTGGCCAGCGTGGGGAGTGTAGGCCAATTCCTCTTCTGTCTGTGACAGGCAAGAGAGGGTCCTGCTCCTGTAGTGGAGACTAAAATGACCTGATGATGATGATGAAAAATAAATTAACAATGTGAGAGACAGCAATATGGCAAATAAGGCATTAAAAGCCTAAAGAGTTGGCAGTCAAGTGAAGCTCAACTGCCGTGCACCACGGATTTTAAGTATTTTTTTTTATACTACGTCGGGTGGCAGACAAGCATACGGCCCGTCTGATGTGAAGCGGATACCGTAGCCATATTAACGCTCGCCGCATAAAGTATCGCTCGCGCGCCGCCAGCCCCGCTGCCAACGCAGCATCTCCTTCCTTTCTGGTGACCTCACTCACTCGCAGGAACACAACAACCCTCAATGGAATTGTTATTTGGCTGCGATATTCTGTAAGGTGGAGGTACATTCCCCAGTCGGGTAACTTACAATTACGCTCCCTACCTCACTTTTCGCTAGAACTTCGTTTGTCAGTCAGTAGGGTGCACCGCGTGCAGTTCAAGTTGGCTTTGGTTCAAAGATGTTGATGAACCTCTTACACCCATAAATCTAACATTATTGGGGACCTAATACATTGAGTTATCGTCGTTACACGTCGATTCCAATAATATGAATTGCAAAATCGTCTGAACGCTTGGTAATTCTCCCTTGTTGCTACCAAATCAGAATAGTATACCCCGGATGAGACATGCTATGAATTCAACATGTCGTGCCGCTCCCGCCGCCAAAGATCACACTCCCAGAGAACATGGTGTGCTGTTTGATCTAATTCATGATTTAGAGTAAAACATTCGCACAAGGGCGAAGAGTATCTATACTGTAAGTCATTTAGTTTTACACGTTTATACTATGTAAGAATACTTTCTTACTCTGCACTTAAACTGCTCAACCACGCTGTTGGCGGAAGCCATTGTTTTCAGGCCGCCTGAAGGCCACTGACTTGACTTAACGACTGTCATCTAATAACAACAGCCGGGACCGACGGCTTAACGTGCCTTTCGAAGCACGATAAATAAACCCATCCATGGACAGGCTGTGGTCGACGTTGCACACCTTGCGTGTTCGATTAGACACCACACCCCGGTCACTCCATACAAATGTCGCATCGGTAACTACTACATAAACAATGACGTCTGTACAGAGCGGGTATGAGCGTGTGTGCGTGCGGCGCCATACGAACTGTTCCAGATTTGTCTCAGAGGAGAGGTGAGGTAGACACGAGAGAGCGGCAGGGAGAGGCAATACTGTACGTAGTACTATTAGTCTATTACTTATACTGTGCTGACACGCAGAAGGACACCATCGAGCTCCTAATTCAAGTACTTTTAATAAAAAAAAACTCATCTACAAAACTCGAAACGGCCCTCCTGCGGACCGTAAGGCCAGAAAGATCGGTTGGACTACGTTGAATATAATTTTTCAGGGTGTTTTTACAAGCTTTTGTTTAGTTTCAGCGCGGTGTCTGTAATCAAATCTTGCAAGTTAAATTTGGCACATTTCTCAAATGACGATTGGGCTGAAATTTAGCACACTCGCTTGGTTCTCGTGAAAATACACGATTACTTATATAACGCCATTTTTAATTTCTTGTGACTCCCGCTACAAAATCAGTTTATAATTGCTACATTAACAACTATCACAGTATAAATAATAGTACTATGTGCAGTATGGCCACTCTCTCAAGTCCACCTCACCTCCCCTCTGAGACAAATCTGAATGCAATTCTCGTAATTTTTCTACGATCGCAGATTGAAAGTTGACCGAATCGAGATTGAATTGTGAATTGACTAAAATTATATACTTGATTTCATTAATTAATTATTATTGATTCTTGTTGTTGGCAAAGTAACATTCTTAGTTTGTTTAACTTTCACTCATATTACGATATAATCACGCTTAAATTTAATTTTGAAGTTACATATTGTGTTACTAGAATACCAAATTTGACATTTGTGAGAGTTTGTGAGATCGAGACTGGATCGAAACTGAATTTTGACATTTTAATTACGAGAATTGCCCCTCTGGAACAGTTTGTATGGCGCAGCACGCACAAACGCTCATTCACGCTCTGCACAGACGTCGTTGTTTATGTCGTAGTTCACGATGAAACATTCTTATAGAGTTGCCGGGGTGTGTCCCTATGATGTGCGTGTAAGTATCAAATGAAAGGAATACAAAAACACAATTTGTAAACTTCTTAATTCTTTTTTCTTTACTTGTATTTTTTTTTGTATTTCCTAGTTATCCAGGTACTATGTACTTGGTGAAGCCTCAGGTAAAAGCTACTATATAATATTGCTAGTGAAAAATTAAGGTGTTGGCTGTCCTCCAGCTTGAAAGGGTGATATAAATAGCACATCGATTGCAACTAAAACAATCCTTTGTCCATTATTTAGCACGGAAATGTTAGCCCTCGCCTCCTGTTTCACAACAGCCAAGTGTTCCCTCCTAACTATTTCAACATTTCTCAAAGAGAAATTATGGTTCAAGTTATAAACTGTTCGCTGTAGCTTTGTGTACTATAATGTATGTGGCAAACCAGGGGTATACACCAAAATTTTAATGAGTAAATTCGGTTCCAAGATTGAACTTTGGATAACTTTATCAACATTAAAATATCGCTTCAGTGCTGCCACCCCCGCTGCCAGCGCAACAACTCCTTTCTTCCTGGTGACCTCACTCACTTGCAGGAACACAACAACCATTAAGATTGATATTTGGCTGCGATATTCTGTATGGTACTTCTCTTTGTGCTACAGCCTCAATCATGCATTGGCTCTAAAAATGGTAGTGTGCCTCTTATACCCCAAAAAGTTATTTATTCTTCTGTAGTAACATCGAGTGTGTACAGTGTGTGTATTATTTATTATTCAGTTTAGAAGTTTGATATCAAAATCGGTCTGTATGAGTGTATGATACCTAAACCGTTGTAGAATGTCTGGATGACTAAGGGCTGTTGATATGGTTTTTAAAGCGTTGCCGCGTTGTTGCAGTTTATTTGGCTTAGACGTAACAGAACGCTTTAAAAACCATATCAACAGATATGGTTTTTAAAGCGTTGCCGCGTTGTTGCAGTTTATTTGGCTTAGACGTAACAGAATCTTTTTTTTTTCTCATATGGCTTTCCTTCGTCTTTTCGCTTTACGCCTATTACTTGGCCCGAACACGAATAAATTCTAACTGGAGCGTTTAGCTGCGCATACGCCGCGTTGTAATTGGTCGGGCGGCGCTTTGATCTCGCTGCGCACGAATTAGCGCGCTTGATTCATAAATCGAACGATCGTATTTCCGTCTCCAACAAATTTTCATTTTGTTGTCACATTTTGTTTTGCTCAGAATATTGAAGGTATTCACTGCTTTAATTTCGCTTTTTGAATAATAATAGGTTAATTGACAAATTCACTTAGTTATTTTAAGTTACAGTTACAACAATATTGAATGAAAAGTGTACTTAAACGCAAGTTGTGACGTCATTGTTTTAGCTGTGATGTTACCACTCAATTGTTTCATTTTCATGAGTTTCATCTTCATCGTTATCAGCATGTATCTACCCACTGCTGGATCCTTCCTCTTCCTTCTTCCTCCACCTTCCAAAATGCTTTCCATTATATGTACCTATGCGATCTTCCGCTTTCCGCATACAGCGGCTTTTTAAGGACATTCTTCATCTCCAGAAGGGTCATCGGTACACCACATCGTAGCGCGCCACGCGAAACCTACTCTAGCAGTTTCCTCCACCATCTACCATCGCTGTAGTGGCCGCCCCACTGCCACTTCAGCTTGCTGTCTCTGTTGGTTATGTCAGCAACGTTGGTTCTCCGTCGAATTTAATAGTTTCGGATCGATCGCTTAGAGAAACACCATAGCTCGCTCCACTGCACGATGTGAGATTCAGTTGGTGAACCATCCCGTGGATCAGCTTCCAAGTCTCTATGTCGCAGCCAATTGATAGAACCGCCACATTACAAAACGGCTAACTTTAGGCAGATTGCATTTAAATTATCTTTTGGTTAGGTTTGTGTTATTATAACCGTAATTAGAAATAGCCAAGCTATTTGATTCTATTATTATAGTATTCTTGGTGATACACAATCAGGTAACAATTCGGTCGTGTAATCATTATGATAAAAAGGCGGATTGAAATAATGGCTCCGCCATTTTTTAAAACAGCTAGACGTTATGTAATGTAATTTTGGGGTGTAATTGGTTCATCAAGATCTTTGAACCAAAGCCAACTTCACCTGCACGTGGTGCACCCTGCTGACTGACAAACGAAGCTCTGGCGAAAAGAGAGGTAGGGAGCGTAAATGTGAGCTAACCGACTGGGGAATGTACCTCCACCTCACAGAATACCGCAACCAAATAACAATTCCCTTGATGGTTGTTGTGTTCCTGCGAGTGAGTGAGGTCACCAGAAAGAAAAGAAGGAGATGCTGCGTTGGCAGCGGGGGTGGCGGCGCGCGAGCAATATTTTATGTTGCAAGCGTTAATATGGCTACGGTAACCGCTTCACATCAGGCGGGCCGTATACTTGTCTGCCACCCGACGTAGTATAAAAAAAAAATAAAAAAATATCAAAACCGGTCTGTATGAGTGTATGATACCTAAACCGTTGTAGAATATCTGGATGACTAAGGGCTGTTGATATGGTTTTTAAAGCGTTGTTGCAGTTTATTTCGTTAGACGTAACACAATCTTTTTTTTGTCATATGGCTTTCCTTCGTCTTTTCGCTTTACGCCTATTACTTGCCCCGAACACGAATAAATTCTAACTGGAGCGAAAAAAAAAATGTGGCGAATTTTACGAATTGGCTGCGACATCTACACGGTACGTCATAGCGGGGAGGACGCACAGGGATCCTACCGCCGAAGAAGAAGCCGATTCCCATTGTATTTTTTAATGGCGAAAATTAAACTTCAGCTTAGATAAATAAATAAATAAATATTTCTGGATTATTTACACAGCGCCATCTAGTCCCAAATTAAGCGCAAAGCGTGTGTTATGGGTACTAGACAACTGATAAATGTACTGGAAACACCCAGACTAAGACAAACAGACATGTTCATGCACACAAATATTTGTCTAGTGCGGGAATCGAACCCGCGACCTCGGAGTCAAAGTCGCCATTGCTAACCATTCGACCACCGAGCTCGTCTAGATATATGATATTGATGTTTAGCTTAGCCATAGTTAGCTGATAGTAACACTAGAGCTCTCGACTAAGCTAAAGATGACTATCAATAACTAAAACGTAATGGCCCCACTTCACAATGGCCCATGATGGACGATGACAGACAAGCACGATTGTGTAGAGGGCGTGATCGTGAGTGTTTGTCTGTGATCGGGCGTCATCGCCGATAATCGGTAAGTTGTCGGTACATCAAAGGAATGCTGGCCCATGATTGTGTGCGCGTCCACACATCGCCGATTAGTCAGTACGTAGTTGTCTCGGGTACAGTGTAGACGTGTAGACGTCTCGGTAAAAAAATAAAGAGGGACATATTCTTAGTGTTCTGTACTTATGTATCTAGTTCTTTCTGTCGATTTACAAACACAATATGGTGACGTGAACGAATGAAAAACCTTTTCGGTTCATAGAACTATATCAAAACTTTGGGGTGTAAGTGGTTCATCAAGATCTTTGAACCAAAGCCTACTTCACCTGCACGCGGTGCACCCTGCTGACTGACAAACGAAGCTCTGGTCAAAAGAGAGGTAGGAAGCGTAATTGTAAGCTACCAGACTGGGGAATGTACCTCCACCTCACAGAATACCGCAGTCAAATAACAATTCCCTTGAGGGTTTTTGTGTTCCTGCGAGTGAGTGAGGTCACCAGAAAGATAGAAAAAGCTGCGTTGGCAGCGGGGGTGGCGGCGCGCGAGCGATTTTATATGTTGCGAGCGTTAATATGGGCCGTATGCTTGTCTGCCACCCGACGTAGTATAAAAAAAAAGAACTATATCAAAATGAGAATTGGATTTTACAATTCACAATTCTGTTTTTGCGCACATTAAGTAAATGATTAGGTATAAGAGCTAAGTAGAAATATTGCCGCAGCCGTGATCACTTTGATATCCATCATCGATAGACGTCTTATCATAACAGTAGACAGTCAGTAAATGAATAGACACGATTGTGTGGAGAGCTGCCCGATCATGGCGGCGATTATGGACGATCATTTGATGGGCCATCACGTCCCATTGTGAAGAGGAGCCATAAGACCTATGTTTCCAATCAAAATATTCGATGGTAATCGGCTTCAGCTTCGGCGGTAGGGCTCCTGATTGAAGACTTTGACCTTTAAGCATTGAGGTATACTTTTATTATATGTATAGCTAAGACAGTAACGGGTACAGCAGTGTCAACGGCAACAGTTTTATATTACCGGCTAGTAGTAGTTTATGTGAACTATCTAAAGACCCTGATTCTTTTTGACATTATTAACGTCTTATAAATCGGTAAACGCTGTCTGCACGCACGAAAAACATGACTCATTGTCACGTTCCGCCTGAGACGAGCGTGCAAGCGACAGCGCGGAACAAGCGATAGCGAGACACGATCAGCCTAAGCATTTGGCATGTGATGCATATATCTCTCTTCCACTCCATGGGCCGATGTTTTCTTATGAATTTATCACGTAAAATTATCGTCCGTAAACCGACGTTACAGACAACCAATTTTTTTCTGAGAACTGACTGAAAAAGTTACGTCAACGTCTCGTAATCTTCACCAAAGCACGGCACAAACAAACCGCTACGGTTATTCCAAATTACGGCAGTAATAATTAAGACGCCATGCCAATGATAGGTAGTAACTTCACTCAAATGACGCGCAGTAAAACATTTTAATTTAAATTTTACGACGTCATTACGTACGAATGCGATGAAATGACGAAATTGATGGACGGAAGTGTGCGGTGGCAAATTGGAACAGCCATCAAGAGTATGGTGAATATGGAGCATGAGTATAAAAACTTTAAATTGCTCGTCAGATTCATGGTGGAACCATTCTGATACCGCTTGTTGGGTACCCTGGTTGAACCCCTTTGGAGCGCTCGTGCAGTCACGGTGATAGTTCGGACTGACAACCAGCGCTGAAGCAACGCCCCAATTACGCTGAGTTGGAACCATTTTGGCATTTCACGCTTCCAACCATTTTTCTGCGATTCCATTTAGAAGTATGGATAGGTTTCGGAGGTCATGTTAAGCCGTCGGTCCCGGCTGTTGTCACTAGATCACAGTCGTTAAGCCAAGCCAGTAGCAGCCTTTGTGCAACTTGAAAACACTAGTCTCCGCCTGTTGACTTCAGCAGCGTGATGTTGTATGCTCTAAAAACCCTTCTAAATAGGAGACCAGCCCCCTCACCACCAACTCTTATTGCGATTCAGTAACTGAATAGAATGCTTAATCATACCAATGAATAAGCGACTCTATGCAATTTGGAATAGAGTTGCTTATTTATTGGCATGAATAAGCATTCTATTCAGTTATTGAATCGCAATAAGAGTTGGTGGTAAGGGGGCTGTATCCCATATAGTAGGATGATTATGGTATGAGGAGAGGTATTGCGTCCCTTTGTGTGTTCTACCGATTGTACAATGGGGTGTGTTCAGAGGAGTTGTCTGACATGATGCCCACGGCACGGCCTCCTTCTACAGTCGCACCGCTCGCCATCTACAGGGAATTCATCCTCACACATTGGAGCCTAAGTGGTCGCGTACCGTGCGGTTCCAGATAAGTTTTCTCCCGCGTACGGTCAAGCTGTGGAATGAACTGCCTGTGGAGGTTTTCGCAGGAGACTACAGCATGGGGTTCTTCAAAAAGGGCGTGAAGAGGTTTTTACAGGGTCGGCAACGCGCGTGTGATGCCCCTGGTGTTACAGACGTTCATAGGCTACGGTAACTGCTTTCCATCAGGCGGGCCGTATGCTTTTTTGCCACTCTAGTGGTATAAAAAAAAATGTCGATATTGGCTATCAAGTATAGTGGAATGTCATCCTTAGGAACATTTTCTTTTTTTATGAGCTTAGGAACACATTCGAGAATTGCATTGTGTTATTGGATACATGGGGAGATATTTTCCTCCGATAGAACTTCTTGGTTAACCGTACCTATTCATAAAAAATCGGTTGTCTGTAAAGTCGGTTTACTGACGATAGTTGAACGTGACAACGTCATAAGAAAATACTGATGGAAAGTTTGCATTTTTCAAAAGAAAATTTTAATGGAACGCCTCAGAGCGAGGTAACGCCGCATACGTCATGTTTTTTCGTGCGTGCAGCCGGCTCCATCGAATTATAAGACGATGTCACATCAAAAAAGGAGTGTGCCTGTGTCATGGACACGGCCGTGTGTTCTACGTGAATACATTATATGCACTAAAATTATCTCAAATTCGCTTCCCCCTCCCCGCACGCGATTTTCGATAGTCTTTACTTAGCGTAATAAATTCTTTGATCCTTCATCTATCCAGTGGTGAATTATAATTTTAGATGGAGATGTTAGAGTTGTAGCTGCAACACCAAACTGTATCCCCCGATTAGGTTATCATTCTTATGATTTTTTTTATTTGCGTATATACGTCAAATTACATTCGCTTTTGTATTTTCTAAACAAATAACGCTCTACAAATTAAATATTCAATTATTTTTAACGCTCGAAACCCCCGGATTGTTTAAAAGAAAATTTTGGTTTATTCCTTTCAAGTCCAAATATTCGCTCCTTATTTTTCATTATCTCGCCGGAAGTGTGCGTCAGACGCGTCGACATATCAAACGTATCTGAAATTCAAAATGCCCCCTTGTGTTTGCATTTGGGAAATAAAAGCACGCCAAACGTTCGCCAATGTTTTTTGTGTGGTATCGTTTATCATGAGTTTGATTTTATTACATTACTAGCTTCCTCCCGCGGCTTCGCACGGGTTTACTTTTTTTTTTTATTTAAGTATCCTAAGTCGTTTCTAATACCTTTGAGAATTTGTGTACAAAGTTACATGATGATCGGTTGACTAGTTTCAGCGTGAAAGCGTAACAAGTAAATACACATTCACATTTATAATATTAGTAGGTATTTTTACATGTTCTAATACTAGCTCTAACTGCAATTTTCATCCGTTTTTTGGAACTTTTACGTTTTCAGAAGTGTATTAATTTCTATTTGCATTTATTTTTCAATTCGATATTTTGTTTAATTCTCCTAATCATTCCTCATTAGGAGAATTAATTAAACAAAATATCGAGGTGAAAACTGTTGATTTTTAGTAATTTATTGACTGTATTACGATTTTTTTTAAATTTTATTTTTATTTTTTGTAATTTATAGGAAGGAACAATTCTTATTTAAGATATTTTACAATACGATAGTAGTTATACCCTTCGCCCAACTAAATCAAAAACCACTGCATCATTCCACCTTCGACCGTGAACGTCGTCCCGGTTTTGCATCCCACTCTATTTTTTAAAAGCCGCTGTCACTGAGAAATGGCCAAGCCTGATTGACGCGCCCCGAACACGGAAGACCGTTATTAAGGGGAATACGCGGTTTGGTAAAAATTGCATGTCACTTTCTGTAATGCTCTAGGATATCGAATTTTGTGGGAATAATATGATATTAGTTTTTTTTTTGTATAATATAAATATATAAACCTAAAGCGCGTGGTTGCTTTTAGCGGCATACGCTGCAGAAGATGCATTGCGATTTACTCGCATTATTTTATTACCGTTGTGATTGCCGCTGCGGTAAACGGTAAAAATAAACGCATAGTAATTGATTTATATGTAAAAAAATAGTGCACGTAAATCGCAATGCGTCTTCCGCAGCGTATGTCGCAAAAAACAACCGAGCGCTTTAATAATTATACTATACCTTTTTTAAATGCAAGTAATTTTAGTTAATACTTCGTATTTTTAATAGGTAGCGAATCCATTGCGAAACTATGTACTTGTAAGTAAATATGATAAATTATTCATTTAAAAATCGAGGCTGGCTGCAAATTTTATAAGATAAATATGACAATGTCAAACATTCAAGCTGACGTCACTAGCGCGTATGAAAACTAGAATGCTAATAAATAGTCGTGGTGATGGAAGAGTATTAGTAAAAGAATTACAGATTATTTTAATACCCATATTGTCTAAATAAATATAATTTTATAGCTTTTATATGGAATGTTAGGTTAGGTGTTTATAGTTCGGTATCTAAAAGTGTCTAAAAGGAAACTCATATAGGTATACCTATCATTCTCTATTCCCAAACTCTATAATCCAAAAAATTTGTACGAAACTATCAGTGTGTGAATCCAACTCGTACTTGACCAATTGTTATGTTTTATATGTATATCAAGTAGTATAGGTACCAATATCTCGAAGAATTAACCTGCAAGATAAAAAAACTTATTGCCTAATATCATCATTAAGACTTCAAAAGAGATTGTACACATCTACATTTTATGGTTAAAAAAGAGATAAAGTGCAATAAAGAGCAATGAAAATTGTTACTTTTTAATTAACGTTGTTTTATTATTGAATAGTCTATCACTGCATGTTTTATTTATAACATTTATTTGCCGTGTCCCACGATTTAATCTATTACGTGTTCTTACTCTACCTGGTTCGAAGTGGAGAGGCAAATAATCTGTCATACAGGTCCTCATAATACAGATACCATTCTCTCACATAGATGAATTCACTAATGTATTATAACTCTAAGGTAACAAACAATGTAATTTGCATCTGTGTGAGAGAAGAAATAAAGTATTTACTTTAACAAAATAATTTTGCGCGAAATTTATAAACATACCGTTCCGTAAAATTGTCCAGTCCAGTCATTCCGAAGACTAAATAAAACAAACAAACCGACAGAAATTACGACATATTTCCTTATGCTTAGTTAAAACTACCGTATTCATACTAAATATTTAGTACAAAGTTGTTATTTAGATACTATGTAATACAAGCAGATATTTTTTTAAGCATAAAAATTAAAAAAAATATTGTTGTATTCTTTTTTTTAGCTACAACTTCTCTGTTAACCTGTAAAAAGAATATTAATCATTTTAAAACTTCAATTTATCGCAGTCACTTTCAGAATTGTCTTCACAAACAACTGGAAGGGGAACCGTCGATGTCATGAAATATGGTTGTTTTAAAAAAGCAATTGTCTACGAAGCACTCGTTCTCAGGCTCGGATTTGTTTGCCTGTTTACTTTACCGTTTATGATTTATTATCACCGCTTAAGTGTGACAGGGACTATATTGGTGGGGTTAAGTGGAAGAAACTTGTTTTCGTGTCGAAATTTTGTAATGTTACGAAATTGATTCCCGCTTCTTATGTAGCATGGTTCGGATATGAATATGAATATCAGGAGCTTGCGCATGTCAGGTGTTAGATATCTCTAGCTGCTCCGTGCTTCGAAAGGCACGTTAAGCCGTCAGTCCAGGCTGTTGTCATTAGATGACCGTCGTTTAGCCAAATTATTGACCTTTTTAGGCGGTTTGAAAACACTGCCCTTCGCCAACTCGCAGTTGAGCAGCGTGGTGGAGTATGCTCTAAATAAATCCATAATGCTTCGATTGAGGGGAGATTCGCATCCCAACAGTGGAATATGAATATGGGTTGACAACAACTTTAAAAATATTGATGTATAAAAATGTTTTAACTGCTATATAATTTGTAGTTTATAAAATAATTATTTATATCATGATTTCTGCACCCTACTATGAAATTGCATTATATAGTGTTCATATTATCATAAATACAGATTTAAAACTGATAAAGAAAATTAATTTCGCCTATTGTATCAAATACTTCTGTATTTATGCTCAATAAAGATTAACTAAATATACTTAGCTAAAATAAATACTTTATATTAAACTATAATTTCGCCCGCACTCCGTTTTTCCGACTGACGTTTTAAAAATCATGTTTATATTTTTAGCCTTTGTCATGATAGTGTAGGTGACCTTAATCTCTGCTGGATTCTTCCACCTTCACGACATCTTTCCACCTCTTTCATTCATCGTCATTGTTGACGATCTCAAACTGACAGTGTGTGTTCTACTGATTGCATAATGGGGTGTGTTCAGAGGAGTTGTTTGACATGATGCCCACGGCCTCCTTCTACAGTCGCACCGTTCGCCATCGACAAGAAATTCATTGCCACACATTGGAGCATAAGTGGTCGTGTACTGAGCCGTTCCAACTTTTCTCCCGCGTACTTTCAAGCTATGAAATGAACTGCCTGTAGAGGTTTTCTCAGAAGACTACAGCATGGGGTTCTTCAAAAAGGGCGTGAAGAGGCTTTTACAGGGTCGGCAATGCGCATGTAATGCCCCTGGTGTACAGGCGTTCATAGGCTACGGTAACTGCTTTGCCACTTTAGTGATATAAAAAAACCTCACGTCCTTTAAGTCACGTTTCTGTGGGGAGAGAGGTTACAGTGATGTGGAATGTCCAAAAAATAGTGATGTTTAATTCTTGTCTAATGTGTTTTTTTTTGTTACAGGTAACTCATCGAGATGACTTTCAAATAAAGATATGGTAATATCTCCGACATCATCATCGTCTTCGTCATCAGCCTGTTATCCACTGTTGGATATGTGCATTCACCAATGCTTTCCACCATATGCGATCCTCTGCCTGCCACATCCAGCCACTTCCAGTTCGCTTTTTGTAGTCAACGGTTGATTTATAGGAGAATTTCTTTATACGACTAGGGTGACAAACAAGCGTACGACCTGCCTGATAGAAAGAAGCAGGGTAGCACTGAGGTAGTGCTAAAAGATGAAAGTGAGCGACTCACACCCCTAACTTCATTCGTTCATTAGTTCCCCAACATTATAAAGGTGCAGTTGTGAACAAAATCACAAGAAAATCACGGCGTAATTACCCCACCCCCCACCAGGGAAGATAAAGTATCATTATACGTCTTTACCCTACACTCCCGATACAAGGGGTGCTCACCCCTGAAATTAGATATTAATTTAAAACCACCCCCTATTTGTCCAAAGACGCTGTTTACGAAATCTTGATAAATTTAATTCGATATTTGTAATCGTTTTAGTAATCCATATTAATTTGGGACCCTTTGAGTAATTTTAGTAATAAATAATGATCGTCGTCTACCCTTATTCATCGCACTGCTAGGTCTCCCCTCAATCGATAGGGTTAGAGCGTACTCCACTTCGCTTTTAGCTTTGTTCGTTCTAGTTCATTGATTCGAGTGTTATTTTGCGGAAGTCAAATTTACTTGCAATTTGATCTACACTACTTTATGCGCTTCCGCCACCAAGTGGGGCAGCCACGGCAATCGCATGCATCTACTGACGGTAATGGGCGGGGGCCGGGCGGCAGTAGTTGTCATGAACTAATTGGTGGCGGAAGCATGCAAAGCAGTGTAGATCAAACTGCCTCTTCGTTCGTTCTATTCGGTTAGTAGCCAAATAATGGGTATAGTACATGAAGTCCAGTCCACATGGACTTCATGTACTATACTTACATATCCTTTCAATAGTTATAAACTATATTGTACCAGAAAGTCACATTTATCTTCTTTTGTAAATTTTCAAAAAATAATAAAACTTTTGACTCCATTTCCACCCCTCATCGTTTCCATGTCAATCGAACTGTTTTAAATATTTATTCAGGCATCTATGACAGTACACGTCGACAGAGCCTGCGAAAGTCGCCCCCAAATACAGGTGTGTTCAGGGATTCGAGTTTAATGCTCTGTGCATTCTGTTTTGCGTTAGCTGTGCACTCCCTTTGTGTGGTTTAAGTTATGAGATCTATTTAAAAATGTTTCTTATATCTTCAAAAACAGCGGGGGTGACGGCGAGTCTGCTTTACTTTTTGTTCGAAGCGTCTATAAGCTACGGTCAATGCTTTCAAACCAGGCAAACTGTATGCTTATATGTTAAAATAAATAAATAAATATTCCTGGACAAATTACACACTGCCATCTAGTCGCAAACTAGGCAAACCTTGTACTATGGGTACTAGATAACTGATATTATACTTAAATACATTTTTTTAATATTACAAAATCCCAGATGATGTGGGTGTTTCGACATCCAGACCGGACATTTTCCTTTTTTCCAGAGCTACAAAACGCATAGTACTTGTAGAGCTTACCGTACCGTGGGAAACTAACATACCCAAAGACCACGCGATAAAACAAAACAAATATTATAACCCCCTAAACGAATTAACAAAAAGCGGCTATGTAGTTAATCTATACGCTGTAGAAGTAGGAGCGAGAGGTATACCAGCAAAATCTCTCTATAACCTGCTGAAAGACCTTGGCTTGTCCAGAAGTGCAGTAAGTTCTATACTAGAACGAGTATCTAAAGCTGCATTAGCAGGTTCATACCAGATTTGGCTGGGCAGGGAGAGAAACACAAGTACACACCCACTTTCACGTGAGTGTTGATGTACGTCGGGGAAAGGGGACCTACACCCGTGTCACAAGTCTCGGGATCTGCTTTGGTTTCTCTCTCTGCCACACGATGGACCCGACACCCGCACGGTGAATCCATGGAAGCTAAGAAGTTCGTCTCATACATAAAAAACACACATACACGTCTGTGTCTTATGTGAATGTGTAATATTTATGTGAATGAACATGTCTGTTTCTCTAAACAGATATGTTCATTCACATAAATAATTGTCTTGTGCGGGGATCGAACCCGCGACCTTGGAGTCAAAGTGGCCATTGCTAACCATTCGAACATCGAGCTTATCATATGTCACACGACAAAGTATAAAAGATATCATTCAACTAAATAATCAAAAATTAACTACGTCTTATGACTTGGGCCTAAAAAATACGGGTAGGGCGGGGAACCCTCAGCAGGGCATTTTCAACACCCCGCCGAAGCACGGTCGTAATGTGCCCTCGTAAAATGAGCGAGCCTTCGAACAATATAACGATACACCTGCCCGACACATTTACACGGAAAAAGTTTAATACAATCGCTGTGTTTAAATAGCCGAAACCTGAAAATAGCTCGGAAATTTGAATGAAACAATTAAAGGGCTGCAAATGGTTCATCAAAATATTTGAACCAAAGCACGTGGTGTATCCTGCTTACTGACAAACGAGGCTCTGACGAAAAGAGAGGTAGGGAGCGTAATTGTAAGTTGCCCGATTGGGGAAGTTTGTCACCTTAGTGGTATAAAAAAAATCAGTATGTAATACAATTCTTTTTAACCGACTCCATAAAAGGAGGTTATCAATTCGGCTGTATTTTTTTTTATAATTTGTTATTTATTACTCTGTGATTTATAAACCGATTTGAAAAAACTTTTTTTATTTGAAAGAGTGTACTTCCAAATTGGTCCCATATTTTTTTCATCATCATCATCAGCCTGTATCTACATACATAAATGTAGAATAATGTTTGGAGTCGGTATTTTTTTTGTTTAAATTATTAACCATCAGCGGTTGCTGTCTACGACACTGCCCTAACATATATTTAACATGTCCTATTCGCCCAATATTAGCAATATTCATAACACCGACCCTTCCAACTACCATTAGTTATCAACCCTTCTACATTTTTTCATATCAGTCGTGAAGGTGGTCCAAACATCCAAAATAGGGTTATTCCGCATACATTCTAAAACATTTACGACGACGATGAGCTCGGTGGTCGAATGGTTAGCAATGGCCACTTTGACTCCGAGGTCGCGGGTTCGATTCCCGCACAAGACAAACATTTGCGTGCATGAACATGTATGTCTTGGTCTGGGTGTTTTATTATAAGTATTATTTACAAAAAAAAAATGTATTTACGTACAACATTTATCAGTCGTCTAGTACCCATAACACAAGCTATGCGCTTAATTTGGGACTAGATGGCACTGTGTAAATTGTCCAGAAATATTTATTTATTTAATTTATTTCAGCATCTTTTTACAAGGAATAACTAAATAAATATATAAATATTCCTGGACAAATTACACACTTCCATCTAGTCCCAAACTAAGCAAAGCTTGTACTATGGTCATTGATTGCACGGTGTAAAAATGTTTCGTAGAAACACAAACACCATCTGCTTACCTTGATAATGCCTTAGCGGCGAAACCGGTCGGTAAAATAAATGTATTTACGTGGAACAGTATGAGTGCTTTATTATACCATTATGTAAATAATGTTCCACCAAGTGCCAACAATAATAATAAAATAATAATAATAATAATAAATAATAAAATACGTTTATTAACATCACAACATGAAACAATAAATTCACACAATACACAATAACAATAAACATTTCAAACAAACATGTACATAATTATGATGTTAATTGGCCATCGCTCGGCATTACTGCTGTGTAATACACACAGCGCCGGTATTCTGCGACAGCCAACAGGTGCCGACACGAACCTCATCGGCCGAGGTATACAATCAACAATATCAACTTGTACTATGGGTACTAGATAACATTATATGCATACATAATACCCTCCCCAACCCGTTTGGCCAGCGTGAGGAGTGTAGGCCAAATCCTCCTTCCGTCTAGGACGGACGAGAGAGGGTCGTGCTCCTGTAGTGGAGACTAAAAAAAATGATGATGATGATGATACATAATACAAAGAAAACACCAAGACAAGACCAAAAGAAGAATAACAAAAAAAAAGACCAATACAAACAGACATGTAGGAACATGTCTGTTTACCTTGTGAGGGGATCGCGATCGTCCCTAGAAATAGATTGAGAATTCTAGATTATATTTTATAAATAGACAGTCTAACTTCGATAAAATTGTTGAATCATAGGTATAGAAAATACAGAATAACCCTAAAAATTTTCCTATATTTTTGTAATAACGCGTCACCGCGGCGGGTCGGGTCGCAACGACCAGTATCTACATATTTACTCACCGAGTATTGAACTCGGGTATCGGAAAAAATGTTTGCCGATTACGAAGAACAAATATACTTATTGAACTGGTGTGTGATGATACCTATGTAGGTCTCTCTGTTTGCACGTTGAGAAATATTTCATTTTCCCGTTCTCGTATTTACATGAAAATAAAGTCATACCTATATCATACCGAATATTATTCTAATAACTGTATAGAATATCCGAATGTTATTCGAATATTTGTAGCTAATATTGGACTAATATGACGAGCTCGGTGGCGTAGCGGTCAATGACGCGGCTTCGACACCAACGCTCGTGTGTTCGATTCCCACATAGGACAAATATTTGTGTCCATGAACATGTCTGTTTGTCTTAGTCTGGGTGTTTTCTATGTATCATAAGTATGTATTTACAAAAAAATATATATATTTACGTATGTTATCAGTTGTCTAATACCCATAACACAAGCTTCGCTTTCTTTGGGGCTAGATGGCGCTGTGTAAATTTGTCTGACATAATTTATATTCAATATTTAATATATGCATGAAAATATTAAATCTAAATCAGTGATGAGACAAGATAACTTACATTTGACCTTACATCGTATTGAGTTGGTTTTAGTAAGGGCCAGTGCCAAAAATACTAATCTCACAAAATCTTTCCAAACTACATTCACACACACAGGGAATGTAGAAAAGTTCGTAATTTCAGATTTTTTAAACCGGTTTATTCGATACCTATTTTTTATGCTATCTATTAAAAATGTATCCTTGCCGTAACTGCAGAAATAGTACCTACCCTGTAACTTGAAGAGCTCGATGGCGTAGTTGCATGAGTCTATCTGATCGAATACGCAAGTTCAGCAACGTTGGCCGTAGCCTGTCCATGGATGGGTTTATTTATCTCGAGCTCTTCCGTGATTCGGAGGGCACGTTAAACTATCGGTCCGGCTTCTGTTATTAGAGGACAGCCGTTAAGCTAAGTCAGTTAGCCTTTAGTGGCTTGAAAACACTGGCCTCCACCAAACCGCAGTTCAGCTGCGTGATGGAGTATGCTCTAAACCCCTTCAATTGAGAGGAGACCTGTATCCCAGCATTGGGATAAGTAAGGGTTGGCGACGACGTCCATAAGATATCGTAGAAATATTTTACGTTTCATTCCAATATTTCTCTAAATAGGAATCCAACCTGCGACCATTGATTTTTACTCGCCCTTTCTAACCAAATAACCATCAGGATCAATATCACCAGTTAACAATTCTGTCTGCATAACAAATTTGGTAAGTTACAGTGCAGTCCACCATCGAAAATTGATAGCATGAGGGCGGATGCACGCGTTAACGCCAACCAAACTAAATGTTGATTTATTATGCCTACCAAGAACCCTGGCTTTGCTTGTCTGACACGCCATGATACTATCAACACTGCCACTCAATATACCATTTAAATTCTATAAGCGTAAAGCTCAATTTCGAAGTAAACGTACAGTAGAGATGTTCATGCGAATTCAGTTTGATTTGTTGTTCGATCGAGGTTCAAAGGAGTACGGATATTATAAAAGTTCACAAGGTTTGTTTCAAAGTATGTTACGAAATCAACTGGTATGAATGGAACTCTGAAATTCTGGAATTCATTTGATATTTCAAGTTAACAGTTAGCTGAAGGGACCCGGTATAAACGTTTTAAATAACTTTACACAATTTAGGGTTAGAATATCCCGAAAATATCACACTCAAAATACGCAATGAATATAATTGTGTCAATCAAAGTATTAGACATTTATTGACACGAAATATAAATAATAATAAAAATTGGTATTTTACCACGTGGAGAGTTTGTATTTAAATACGAACTTACGGTACTTTCTGCACTTTATTAACACCAAGTATAAATTAATATTTGGTGTCAACAAAGTGCAGATGTGACGAGCTTGGTGGTCGATGCAATGGCTATAGCCATTATATTTATACACACACGACTACCAAGCTCGTAGAAACTATAGTTTCTGCACATTATCAACATCAAATATATTTTTTTTTCTTTCTCTTAGTTGAATATTCATTACATATAGACATATGTCTAAAAAAACAATAATAGAACTGTCTACAATATAGACATATTGAAGACACTGTTCTATTATTGTTTTTTTTTATCTGCTTTAGAACCGCATTCATGTATTTCAGCTATTCCCAAAGGTTGACTGGTAGAGAATGTTTAAAGCCTTTTGTCCCTTATGTCGTAATGTGGTCAATAAAGTTTAAATAAATAAATATGAATTAATATTTTGTGTCAACGAAGTGCAGAAAGTGTTTAATATTTTCGTTATTGATGTGTTAGTTCGTATTTAAATACCAACTCCACGTGGTAAGAGGTCAACGTATTAATAAATATTGACACACGTCGAGTATGCAGTAACTTGTTAAATGCAAACATGATTGTTTAACTTGTAAACGAGATTACGAGTTCAATTCTTGCGCAACGTAAGAAATGATAAAAGTAAGTATGGTGAATTTTATGTATCATCATCATCAGCCTGTATCTACCCACTGTTGGACATAGGCCGTCGCCAATGCTTTCCATCAAATACGATCTGCCTTCCGTATCCAGCCGATGCCAGCCGCTTTTATGAAGTTATCTGACTATCTACCGGTCTACGATCAATCTACGGAAGAATACCGCAGCCAAATAAGAATTCCCCTGAGTTTGAGTTGCTGTGTTCCTGCGAGTGAGCGAGGTCACCAGAAAGAAAGGAAGGAGTATATATGTATGTATAGGCTGGCATCGGATCGGCGACCCCTTGGTGTTCATCTTCATGGGTGATTTCCATCAGGTGACCCACATGCTCATTTGCCTCATCTCATATCATAAAAAAATCTAGAAGGAGTATAAAGCTTCCCCGTCCTACTCGCAAATTTGTAGTATGTTTTATGGAAATTCCCGAGACTACAAAAAAATAGCTTCCCCACAGGCAGTAAGCCAAGAAAATAGTTTTTCAGTTTTGACATAAATTCCTAACAAACGTAAATAAAAAATAAATAAATATTTCTAGATAAATTACATACTGCCATCTAATCCGAAACTAAGCAAAGCTCGTACCTACTATGGTACTAGATAACTTATATAATGCCACAGTATAAGTTATTACTTATTTAAATATATATATTTAAGTACTATTGTACTTAAATATATATATATCTTTAAATACATACATGTAATACATAGAAAACACTCAGGCTAAGACAAACAGACATGTTGTACATGCACATAAATGTTTTTCTTGCGCGGGGATCGAACCCGCAAACTCGGAGTCAAAGTGGCCATTGCTAGCCATTCGACCACCGAGCTCCTAATTTTATATCAATTTTCCGATCCGCTGTGTATTTTACAAAATTAATTAAAAAAACATTAATTGTAAAATAATTGTGTATGGTCAAGGTATCCCGAAAACCGTAGGAGGGTTATTTGTTCCAATTTGTCGAACAATTAACTTGGAAACGAATTAAAATATTGGCAGCGTGCCAAAACGGCACGCTCTGATTCGTTAGGCAAATTAGTCGGTTTAATATAAATTCTCCAAACTTGCCAAAAAATAACCATTTTCAGGAAATTTATATGTCAAAAATCTGCAGGGTTTCTTAAAGTGTTTGTTAGGTTTTTGTTGTTGTAAACATTTTTATTGTACAAAAACAGTTGCGGTACACAGAATGATAAAAATGTTGACATACAATTTGTACAAAGGCGGACTTATCCCATAAAGGGATCTCTTCCAGCCAACCTTTGAAATGACACAACAAAAATAATAGGAGGAGTATTCACATGATCAGTTTTTTATTCCAATTGAGGGGTTTTCCTAGTTATTACTACTGATTTTTTCCCCCGCTGGTGACAGCCGTGGTGGTGTATAACGTGGGTGGGTTGGGCAGCGGCAGCCTCTTAACACGTAAAAAAAAATTGTTTTCAGTCATTTCCTCCCGACTGAAAATTTGTTAAATACTTAAGGCAATTATTCGAAGATAAAAAAAAGTCAGCTGGCCGTACCGTGGTGGATTATACGTCAACTAGTCACACGAACATGCAAAAAAAAATTTTCGTTCAGTGATTTCCTCTCACTTGAAAATTTGTCAGATGATAACTTACATGCACCTTTGAATAAATAAAAACGTCAGCTGCTTCAATGTTGGTGGAAAAGTCGTCAGCTGACGTATTTAAATAAGCGATCGGCGCTCACGCCTGGGTCATGCGCCACCTTTCACTGCTCACGGACTAGTACGGTAATGCTCGCTGTCACCTGTTACAGGTACCGTTCGTGCAACATTTATTCATTCATTCACTCTATTCCCCCTACTTTCTTCATATTCTTTATTTAAAATGAAAACAAAAATCCCTGTATAAATTTAAACATAATTAGTCCAAGTTGTTACTTTCTCTGGCCGCACGTGTATTCGTTTGAGATGAGAAATGGCGTAATAAAATTATGTCGCGCCATAAAAATACAGTTTTATTAATAACAGTGGATAGAATTATTAAGAGGCACGGGTTTATAAATTTCTTTATGATGTATCTGAAGATAATTGCGGCGTTTGAAGTTGCGTCGTTGTTCTTAATAGTCTTTATCTTACGACAAGTAATTTAACACACTATTGCTGTAGATTTAAAGTTCAATTTACGGTTTAAGTTAAGTGTTAAAATAAGCGAGTTGTATGACAAATGTTTAACGGCTTGTTTGTTATTGCTAAGTTAAACTAGTTCTAAATTGGGGTTTAGGTAGTTTTGTCAGATTTATGTCCCGTTAAGGATAAGTGGGGGTGTTAAAAATCAATAAAAGCTATAGATAAGCAAATGGGATGTTAAACTATATACGAGATATTTATTGAGGTTCGAAATATATTAATGACTAGCTTCTACCCGTGGCTTCGGGCCGTCGTCACAGTACCTGTCTAAAAGTATTCTATGTGTCTCTCCAGAACATATATATCTATATGCATGCCAATTTTCATACAAATCCGTTCAGCTGTTTACCCATAAAATTGTAACAAACGTACATCTAAAAAGAGGTAGGGTACGGCGTATTTGTAAGCTGCCCAACTAGGAAGTACTTCCACTTCACAGAATACCGCAACCAAATAACAATTCCCTTGAGGGTTGTTGTGTTCCTGTGAGTGAGTGAGGTCATCAGGAAGGATGGTGTTGCTGCCTTGACAGCAGGGTGGCAGCGCGCGAGCGATATTTTACGCTACGGTAACTAGAAAAAAAAGGAGTTATAGCTATTAGCTGTGCCGAAAAAAATTAAAAAGATGAGGTACATTTTTAATAAAAAAAAATGGGGTGTGGCTGTTTCATAGACAAGGCCGTGTTGTGCGTGAATACGTTATATGAACTAAAATTATCTCAAAATGGCAGCGCTTTCCCCTCCCCTACACGCAATGTTCCATAGTCCTTACTTAGCGTAATAAATTCTTTGATTCATGTTCTATCCAGTGGTGTTATTGAATTTTGGATGGAGATGATAGATATGTAGCTGCAACACCAAACTTTATCGTATTTTTTTCATTTGTTTTTATGGTTCCGTACCTCAAAATGAAAAACGGAACCCTTATAAGATCAGTTTGTTGTCCGTCTGTCAGTCCGTCTATCTGTCTGTCTGTCTGTCTGTCTGTCTGTCAAGACCCTCTAACTCGAGAAAGCGTGGAGGTATCAAGCTGAAATTTGAACTGTATACTCAGGTCTGCGGTCCTATGAAGTTGTAAAAAAATCAAACTGCTCAGTTTACGTAAAAAAAAGTTACGGCCGTTTTTTCAGCAAAAAACGCATATTTCGACATTCTCAAGGGAATCAAAACCTATAGGGTACTTCCCGTTGACAAAGAACTATGAAATTTGGCAAGTAACATCGTTATATACTACAAGTACCAGAATAAATCTCAAAACTATACATTTGTAATTAAATCTTAAAAAATAGGGGGATTTAATAATAATTATAGGAGGTCAAATTTCAAATTGAAGCTACTAGTTCAAATGGGGTATCGTATGAAAGGGCTTGATGTGCACATTGCAAAATATATTTTATTTAATTTTTCCGACGCATTATTTCTTATTTATAATGAAAAATATCAAATTTAAAATGATCGTACGTACGGAACCCTCGGTGGGCGAGTCCGACTCGCACATGGCCGGTTTTTTTTTTTTGAATTGCCTCCCTATGGAAGCAATTTTAAATATTCACGTCAAAATATTTATACTTGTTACTTAAAACTGAATGAATTGTTTATTTTTTATCTGCATCGCTTGAAAAATACAAATGGTTCTCGCGACAAGAATTCAAGGCGCTCGAATATTTTTAATAAAATATATTTTTTATGTTCAGCTCGCAGCAAAAAATGGGAACGTCTAACTTCCATCTAAAATATTCCACACGCAATACCCTTTTTTGCACTGAATCGTAAACTCGAATAGTTTATTGCTCTATACAGCGCTGCTGTGTAGGCAAAATGTGTGTACGTAGTGAATGTACAGTACGTAGCCACACTATAATTAATAGTACAGTATGGCCACACCATGCCGCTCTCTCATGTCGACCTCACCTCCCCTCTGAGACGAATCTGGAACAGTTTGTATGGCGTCGGCGGCGTCGCATGCACACACGCTCATTCACGCTCTGCACAGACGCCGTTGTTTGGGGTGTAAGTAGCTCATCGACATCTTCCGAGCTAAAGCCAACCTCACCTGCACGTGGTGCACCCTGCCGACCAGCTAACGAGGCTATGGCGAAAGAGAGGTAGGACGCAGCGAAATATCATACTGTGCTCCCCTTTCACTGGTCAAATTGGGAGGGGGGCACAGTGCGGTCGTTCGCTCCAGGCTTGGCCAGCATCCGACTGGGGAAGTGCCTCCACCTAGCAAAAAACCGCAGCCATAATGGCTATGCTGTGTTCCTGCGAGTGAGCTAGGTCACCAGGGCTTTTTTACAGAGAAGTTGTTATGCTGACGGCAGTGAGACCAGCGGCTGTCGAACCGCCGTTAGCGGTGTAGGCGCGATGTGTTGGCGCGGCGGTCAGGGAGACCCGGTGAAACGGCTGTCCGCTGGCCGCCCGCAGGTCAGTAGGGTTCCCGAACCCGGGGATCACTTAATCTCCGCCCCGGGAGGCTGAACCGCCAGCCTGTGTAAAGTCCCTGTTGTAGTAGTCGTGCCGGAGGAGGAGACCGGAGTGGACCCGGCTGCTGCAGCAGGGGGGGACCGGGGACCCTTCCGCTCGCCGCGCCAGCAAACCGCACAACCTACACTGTACTGCGGGGGTAGACACCGCGCTTTTTTGTCCCTCGCGTCGTCAGTGAAACAGCTTCTCATAATCCTCTGACACCTTTTTTATGGCCATGAAGGAAAAAAGAAAGAAGTTTTCTCCAGCGGCATCCCCTTCCACACTTATTTATTTATTTATTTAAACTTTATTTACCACAATTTAAGGGTACATAGGCGGTCTTAATGCTAATAGCATTCTCTACCAGACAACCTTCGGGAAGAGCAGATATACACGAATGCGGCATACTAAAATAAATTAACAACGATATTATATAGTACAACAGAAAATATACATACATACACATTACATAAATAACAAAATATATAATATATATAAAATTATATACATACATATACATATGAATATGAGGATGATTCATAGTTTTGGCAAATTGTCCAAGAGGTACGCATGAACTTTTTTTTTAAAATTAAATTTATTCACGATTTTTCTGAGGCTATCAGGTAGTGCATTCCAGAGTCGTGAAGCTTGTAAGGTGAAGGAGTTTGACATAAAGCCAGTACGAAAAAGTGGGGTAGAGAGCGCAAGAGAGTTGGCAGATCGAAGCTGTCTTTCATGAGAGTCACAGAGATATTGAAACTTGCATTTTAAATATTCAGGGGAGAGAGGATTATTAAGAATAGTGTGAAGTGAACAGAGCAACCTCTTTTGTCTGCGCTGACGAATGGGAAGCCATTTGAGCTGTGACCGGTAGGAAGAGACATGATCAAATTTACGAAGACAGAAGACAAAACGAATAGCACACACTTAACGTGGATTTCTGTAATATTAGGGGACTTCACTCAAATATAAACGCAGTTCACCACCATCTTGAAACTGCAAAGCCGACCCTACTTTTTTTAACGGAGACGCAGATATCTTGCCCGGCCGATACTTCTTACTTATTATACCCCGGGTACAAACTTGAACATTCTTTTGTACGTCGAGCCGGGGTATGTATGTACGTCCGGGATGATATTTGCTGTCGACGTCTTCACGGCTTTGAAGACAGGGACCTGTCGAGTGTTGTGGGTACGCGTGGATCAGGGCGGCCGCACCCGTATCTACGCGTGCCTTTACAGGTCTCATAGCGGTGATGCAGACACAACTCGATTGATCGAGCACCTGCAAATGACGTCTGACAAAGTCATTGAAAAGTACCCCTCCGCGGAGTTAGTGATTTTGGGAGACTTTAATGCCCACCATGCCGAGTGGCTCAGCTCTCGGTCCACTGACTTCGCGGGGAGGTCTGTTCATGATTTTGCTCTGGCCTATGGTTTCTCACAGCTGGTTCATTCTCCAACGAGAATACCAGATATAGAGGACCATACCAGCTCTCTACTGGACCTTCTGCTGACCACACACCCGGATGGGTATACAGTCTCGGTGGATGCGCCACTTGGCTCATCGGATCACTGTCTCATCCGGACACAAGTGCCATGCGCTAGCCCTGTCGCACCCCGGTCTACCGGTTGGCGTCGCATGTGGCACTATAAGTCAGCAGACTGAGATGGATTGCGTGAATTTTACGCATCGTACCCGTGGAGGCAGCTCTGTTTCGAGTCGGAACATATAGACATCTGTGCATCTGCTGTAGCTGAAGCCATTTTAGCTGGAATGGAATTATTTATTCCAAACCGGCGGGTAGCTACTTCAGGTGCTAAGAAGCGGCCGTGGTTTAATCGGTCTTGTAGGGAAGCTAAACTCCGCAAGCAAGCTGCTTACGAGGCTTGGACCACGGCACGTTTTAACGGAGCTCATAATGTTTCTGACTTGAAACGCGAGTTTAATGCTGCCTCCAGGTTCTGTAAGAGAGTAATTGCCAGGGCAAAATTCGAGTTCATCGGCAGGATTGGTGAGCGCCTAGCTAAGCACCCATCTGGGAGCCGTGCGTTTTGGTCGCTCGCTAAGGCTGCCGAGGGAAATTTTTGTCAGTCGTCCTTTCCACCACTTCGAAAACCGGATGGTAGTCTGGCCCACAGTGCTAAAGAGAAAGCCGATCTGTTGGGGAATCTCTTTGCCTCAAACTCGACTTTGAACGACGGGGGTGCTGCACCGCCCTCCATCCCGCGGTGTGGTGATTTAATGCCGGAAATCTCATTTTCTCAACGAGATGTTCGGCGGGCATTATTATCCCTCGACGTTCATAAGTCGAGTGGGCCAGATGGCATTCCGGCAGTGGTGCTAAAGCTGTGTGCTCCTGAGTTGTGTCCTGTACTTACGCGCCTTTTCGCGCTCTCTTATTCCACCAGGCAAGTTCCATCATCGTGGAAGACTGCGAACGTGCACCCTGTGCCCAAAAAGGGTGACAGATCAGACCCATCGAATTACAGGCCTATCGCTGTTACCTCCCTTCTCTCCAAGGTAATGGAGCGCATCATTAACATCCGGCTCCTGAAATACCTAGAAGAGCACGATTTAATCAGCGACCATCAATACGGCTTCCGTCATGGTCGCTCGACTGGTGATCTTCTAGTGTATCTTACCCATCGCTGGGCTTCAGCCGTGGAGAGTCAAGGTGAGGCATTGGCTGTCAGTCTGGATATGGCGAAGGCGTTCGATCGGGTCTGGCACCGTAGTCTTCTTTAGAAGTTGCCTGCATACGGTCTACCAGAGGGTTTATGCGAATGGGTCGCTAGCTTCTTGTCCAGCAGAAGCATTAGAGCCGTTGTTGATGGCAGTTGCTCCGATAGCATGGACATTAATGCTGGCGTCCCGCAAGGCTCTGTATTGTCCCCGACGCTGTTTTTGCTGCATATCAATGATATGTTGTCTATTGACAGATAACGAGAGCACACTAAGTAAAGTGTCCGATTGGGGGCAACAGAACTTAGTGCGATTCAACCCCTCTAAGACACAAGTCTGCGCGTTCACCGCTAAGAAAACCCCTTTTGCTGTGGCTCCTCACTTCCAGAATACACCCCTTACTGTCGCCAAAAGTATTGGGATTCTAGGCGTTGAAATCTCCAGCGACGTCCAGTTTCGATGTCACCTGGAGGGGAAGGTCAAGCTGGCGTCGAAGAAACTAGGCGTGCTCAACAGATTCAAAGGCGTGCTGTGAGGATTGTTGACGATCCCAAACTGACAGACGGTTTAGAACCTTTAAGTCTGAGAAGAGATTTTGCGTCCCTTTGTGTGTTCTACCGTTTGTACAATGGGGTGTGTTCAGAGGAGTTGTTTGACATGATGCCCACGGCCTCCTTTTACAGTCGCACCACTCGCCATCGACAGGGAATTCATCCTCACACATTGGAGCCGAAGTGGTCGCGTACCGTGCGGTTCCAGAGAAGTTTTCTCCCGCGTACGGTTAAGCTGTGGAATGAACTGCCTGTCGAGGTTTTCTCAGGAGACTACAGCATGGGGTTCTTCAAAAAGGGCGTGAAGAGGTTTTTACAGAGTCGGCAACGCGCGTGTGATGCCCCTGGTGTTACAGGCGTTCATAGGCTACGGTAACTGCTTTCCATCAGGCGGGCCGTATGCTTGTTTGTCACTTTAGTGGTATAAAAAAAAAAAAAAAAATAGTAATAAACCACGTGACATTACTTTGGAGTGGCCGGGGTGTGATACAAGCTTCGCTTAGTTTGGATGGCAGTGTGTTATTGGACCAGGATTATTTACTACTAGCTGTGCCCGCGATTTCGTCCGCGCGTAATGGTTATTTTTTATTATTTATTTCATCATCAAGTCATTTTAGTCTCCACTACAGGAGCAAGACCCTCTCTCGTCCGTCCCAGACAGGAGGATTTGGCCTACACTCCCCACGCTGGCGAGACGGATTGGGGAGGCCTGATCGATGTTTTATAATGTATTTCCCTTAGTCGCCTTGTACGACATCCACGGGAAGAAACGGAGTGATTCTATTCTAGTCTACCGGAAACCACACGGTCTATTATTTATTTATATACTTTTCTTTTAGAAATTCTATTTATTTTTATTAATATAAATTATTTATGTATTTATATTAATAAAAATAAATAGAATTTCTAAAAGAAAAATAGCCTAAGTTACATCAGCTATCTGCCAGTGAAAGTCCCGTCAAAATCGGTCCGTCCGTTTCAGATATTAGCCGGAACAAACAGGCAAACAGACAGACAAAAATAGCAAAATATGTTCTATTCCCTATGCATGTAATAAAAAGCGGTTATTTTAATATTTATTTTATACAAACAGACACTCCAAGTTAATTTATCTGCCCCCTTACCACCATCTCTTATTGCGATTCAATAACTGAATAAATGCTTATTCATTGGTATGAATAAGCAATCTATTCAATTATTGAATCGCAATAAGAGATGGTGGTAAGGGGGCTGTATAGATTATTTATATTGTAAGTACCTATACATACAGGTAATATAGAACCTTTTTACCCGTTCGGTTCCGTACCCAAAGGGTAAAAAGGAACCTTATTACTAAGGCTCCGCTGTCCTTCCGTCTGTCACCAGGCTGTATCTCATGAACCGTGATAGTTAGACAGTTGAAATTTTCACAGATGATGTATTTCTGTTGCCGCTATACAAATACTAAAAAACAGAATAAAATAAATATTTAAGGGGGCTCCCATGCAACTAACGTGTTTTTTTTTTTGCCGTTTTTATATATAATGGTACGGAACCCTTCGTGCGCGAGTCCGACTCGCACTTGGCCGGTTTTCTTTGAGTCGGCAAAAAAATCAATACAGGCTTCCATACGTACTTTACGAAATCGTCAGATGTGATGCGTACCATTAAGTATTCAAAGGTTTGATCAATCAAGCGTCAATATCAATCACTTCATCAAGACACCTGGAGCCCATACAACACGAACATCAAAGTGATCATCAATTCCCTTTACACATACGCGCAATGTCCCTCAGGTCAGGACGAGTGGCGCAACTCCTAATTAATTAACGTAGTTAACTGTTGGTTTAGCTTGTTTTGTCTGGTTGTCTATTGATTTGTTGTTCAGACAACAATTTATTGTTATGGCAAGTTTCATACAATCCGTTAAGCTATTTTCTTATAAATATTTTTTTTTATACTATCGGGTGGCTACTAATAATTTGAACCGGTTTCCGTAGCCATATTAACGCTCGCAATATAAAATATCGCTCGCGCGCCGCCACCCCCGCTACTAACGCAGCATCTCTTTCCTTTCTGGTGACCTCACTCACTCGCAGGAATATAACAACCGTCAAGAGAATTGTTATTTGGCTGCGGTATTCTGTGAGGTGGAGGTACATTCCCCAGTCGGGTAGCTTACAATTACGCTCCCTACCTCTCTTTTCGCCAGTGATTCGTGTGTCAGTCAGCAGGATGCACCGCGTGCAGGCGAAGTTAGCTTTGGTTCAAATATTTTGATGAACAACTTACACCCTAAACCATATCATCCATCCATATTATGTTGGAGCGAAGTAATAAAAGGTAAAAAAATAAACAACTGACCAAGTCACTAATCTAGTTTACTGAAATAATGAAATAGATCGTTTACTGAAATCAGAAATAGTTTAATGATATTTGAAATAATATACACTATGTTCACAAATTAAACAAATAGAATGATATCTCGTATATTGAAATTCGGCAAGCGGTTTAGGTTATAGAGCGTGCCAAATAAATATACATATTACGAGCTCGGTGGCGTAGCGGTCAATGACGCGGCTTAGACACCAACGCTCGTGGGTTCGATTCCCACATAGGACACACATTTGTGTGCATAAACATGTCTGTTTGTCTTGGTCTGGGTGTTTTTGTATCTTATGTATGTATTTACAAAAAAAAAATGTATTTACGTATGTTTATCAGTTGTCTAGTACCCATAACACAAGCTTCGCTTACTTTGATTTGGGGATAGATAGATAGGATTATCCTTTTTTTAGATATCGCAACATGATCAAATTTAAATCTTCAAAATAGAGCTTCTCCCCTTATAGAACAAATTATTTTTTTCCATGATCACACTTTAATTATTTTATTAATAATTACTATTTTAGTGGGATATATTATATTTGGCCAATCACACATCAAACGTGCCGTATGTATATTTGACACCAGAATAGCGGTACGCAAACGTGCTGACAATCTAAACAGATCATCAAATTAAAAAGCACATCGCGATTATGCGTGGATCGTGTCGCACGACCCGCGTCCGATCAAATCGTGTCGATTGAATTAAAGATTGCTGCAACATTTTCGTTCATATAGTTTTTCATTAATAGAAATAGTGCGGTGCAGCATGACGATCCGTATGCGGAGTTATTGAAAATTGTAGATATAGTCTATAGTACATAGTATATATAGAGTGCTTAGTCCCAGTTTCATGGTCACATTCGAACGTGTTAGCAATTACAAGCCGTCGAAATTGAGAAAATGTTTCATATTGTGAATTTACCAGACGCGTGTAACATATCGAAATTAGCCGGGTTGCTCACTTCAAAATGTGAGCCAGTAAGCCACATAATTTTGATATGTAACACGTGTCTTATGAATTTAGGACATGAGGGTTCTTCTCTGTTTAGTCGGCTTGTTTACATTGACATGTTAAAACGCGAACAAAAACACGGAATAAGCACTCAGTAGAAAAGAGTTGGATGTGATCATGGAATAAAAACGTGGTAATCTAGCTAGACTTGATAGGGAATATGAATTCTTCAGAACGTTTTTAGAATTTTCTTATATCGTTTATCTTCCGATATTGAGAATCTAATAAGGTTCATACGTTGGAGTTCATTCTACGAGTGAGAAGATGTGCTCGGCACGCTTTCGTTACCTATAACCATACTATTACCATCATCGTCATCATCAGGTCATTTAAGTCTCCACTACAGGAGCACGACCCTGTCTAGTCTGTGCCAGACAGAAGGAGGATTTGGCCTACACTCCCCACGCTGGCCAGGCGGGTTGAGGAGGCCTGATCGATGTTTGGTAATCTATTTCCCTTAGTCGCCTTGTACGACATCCACAATTACCATTACCACAATTACCATAGAGTAAAGGAATTAATAGTTATTTCTAGTCCCTGCTATTACTTATACTGTGTTATAACAGTATTTTTTTTTGTTTTTACGACGCCATCTTGAAATAATGTTGTACTCTGTGTCACTCTTACAGTTGAAGTGTATCGACCTACGGACCTACACTTCATGTGTTGAAATCCGTCAAGGCGCGTGTCAAAGAAATATTCGTACATATACAGAAAACCCTCCGGAACTTACTATTTATTTATTTATTCAATAATTGCATTACATGTGTTACTGATTACATAATATTACATACACATGTACCTTTTCAGGCATAGCAATATGGATAAGAGGGAGGCAAACATCTATAGCGTTTTATCTTCGAGGTATTCGTTGATAGTATAATAAGTTTTCTCAAGAAGTAGCTCTTTTATTAATTTTACGTATTTACTAAACACGGTTTCAATACTACGTAAATTCGTGCATATATCTTTCTTCTTCAATCCAGTAAATACGCGGATATTTATTCAAAAAACATTACTCCCGTCAGTCCCGTCGCTCTTAGTTTTCCGTACAACCGCAAACCTTTTATTTCGGTCATACATAGTTACGCTTCTACCTACGCTTTTATTGTCGGCCGACGGACGCGGACGTAAATATCGTCCCTAGCCATTTCCCTGTAGTTTTGCTTGTGGTTTTATTGGTTCAAAGTGTACAAACGTTTGAACCAACATAGTTTAAAAACTATTGAAAATTTTAGACAAGCCAATGTTGATTCATAGTTCAAGTAATAATCGTAGTACCTTGATGCTATTAAGGTGTTAATTTTATTGTTCATTAAATATAATTTAGTGTACACTGGGGGTATAAATATACCCAATAACCCCTGTTAGTCTTCTGGGACAACCTCTCAAAGTTAGGCAGCTCATGTGCGCAATTGACCTGGCTGGCTTTAAGTGATTGCTATTGCCAAAATGCAACATACGCACCCCATCTAAAAGGCTTCAAAACTCATGTTCTTGTATCAGATAAAGTTGTTTTTATATTAGAGGAGGGCAAACGAGCATGTTGGTCACCTGATGGAAAGCAGTCACCACCGCCCATGAAGATCAGCAACACCAAGGGGTTGCCGATCGGTTGCCAGCCTATACTCCTTCCTTTCTTTCTTTGTGGTAACCACACTCACTCGCAGGAACACAACAAACTTCAAGGGAATTGTTATTTGGCTGCTACAGCTTAAGAGACACGCTATGCCCTACCTCTCTCATAAGCTTAAAGTGTAGATTTCATAATCTATCAGATCACTAAAGTAACTTCTATCAAAGACTTAATATATTAATAAATTTGGGCCCACCACACATTCCCATCACTGTGTCTCACTGTGTAAAGTGTAGATTTCATAATTCTATCAAAGACTATATATAGCATCCTTCAATTGAGGATTTCAAGAATTTAATTTAATACAAGCTCACTAAACATCTTTCCAGCACCTTTAATACGATATAAAGTCGAGGATTTTAATTAAACTAAGAGCTTTCAACTAAAAGGCTAAAGGGAAATGGAATTTCTTTCATTTTCCAATTTTACGTTTTAATAAAAAAATAGTAACAGTGCGTTCTGAAGTTGGAATTTATTCAGTTTTTATTGATAGAGTTTCATGGCGCTGCGGTTTTGTGGCCATTTCGTTTTTAGAGATGAGTTGTAAAATAACAAACGTGTTGTTTCATATTTTACTATCTAACTTTTTTAATTATATTATCTTTTTTTTTATTATGTTTATGATTTTCCTGTTGTTAATATGTGCAACTTGTGTTGTCAACTTGTACTTAATGGTGGGAGACTAATTGAAATCCGTAGGTGGTGGTTCCAACAGGAAAACCTTCTGTCTTTAATTTTTCCGTCTTTATTTATTTCTTTCTTATTTTATTACACCTAAATATATACTCAATGGTTGAATTATTTTTTTATAATTTTTTATTAGATTTATATGCTTATATGTCTATGAAATTTAAACTTACTAAGATACAGAGAATATGATAACTCAATTTTTCAAAACGCTCTAAGCATTTTCACTAGCATTTCATATTTCATTAGCATTGTCACTATTGTCAGTAAGTTACTGAGTAAAGTTCTTAACAAGTTAGTGAAGCTTCAAACTATTCGGTTATCTAAAAGAGATTCTTACTCAGAACGCTTTACAAATATAGATAGATAGGATAATCATATTTATTTACTGACTGTACACTCCTTTTCAGATCTACAAAGGTACTACTTCAAATGGTTTTAGCTATCGTTATGTGCTTAAAAAGTACAACCTATGGTGTGACGTGTGACTTAGAATGAAGCTGTCAATATTTATTTACTTAAAATTTTTTCACAAATTTGATCACAAAATTATTTATTTATTTAAACTCGGGGACTTAATGTTGAGACCTCTATCAGTCAACCATTGGGAAAATCAGATATACACGAATGCGGCTTGCAAGTTATTATATATATGTATATATATATATATATATATATATATATATATATATATATATAGACTTAGATAAATAGATAAATTTATATACAGAAGGTAAAAAGGAAATCTAGGACGATGACGATTAGTGTCTGGACAGTCTGGCAAATTATGCAAGAAATAAGCTGGAACATACTTTTTGAAAATGAACTGGAGGACTCTCTTATGGTTTCGGGTAAGATAAAGATAAAGATCTTATATACAGATCTTATATGTTAACAACAGTTCTCATATTTTGCCATATTTTGATGGCGTGCAAATTTGTATACATTCAAAAATACTTAATGAATTTATTAAATTGGAAAAAAAAATCTAATTAAATTAAGTAATAAATTAAGAAATATGTCAAAAAATATTAATGTCAATAATGTAATAAGTTGATGTCCGTTTCATATAATGTCATGCTTACAGGATAAAAAGTCACTTAATGAATAAAAACATTATTTTCACAACGCGTTCCAGTGACTTTATATTCCGTACTAATACGGAACCTTAGCTTTGCCAGCGTGACTCTCTATATCATTTTTATTCTCCAATTCATTGGAAAAGTTCGTATGTAATAATAAATCTTTTTCATCCGACCGGTCGGTTCCGTACAACTTTACTACCCGTGCACTCTGTATACTAGCATTATGTACAGGATCGTTTCATTTTTATGGTGTTAGTATTTTTAAGATGTAGTGCTATTTATACCCCAGGAGGAGCTTGATGACGTCGTTGCGCGTGTCAGTCTAATCGAATACGCAAGTTAAGCGACATCGACCATAGCCTGTCCATGGACAGGTTCATTTTTCTCGAATTCCTCCGTGCTTCGGAGAGCATATTAAGCCATCGACCCCGGCTGTTGTCATTAGATAACAGTCGTTAAGCCAAGTCAGTGGCCAGTGTTTTCAAGCAGCCTAGAGACCACTTGGCTTAACGATTGTCATGTAATGACAACTGAAAGGAAGGAGTATAGACTGGCAACGGATCAGCGACAACTTGGTGTTTCTGATCTCCATGGGTGGTGGTGATTGCTTTCCATCGAGCGACCAACGTGCTCATTTGCCCCCCTCTTATTAAAAAAAACTGTCGAAACGTTTGAATAAATCCATCAGCTCCCTTACCACCATCTCATAATGCGATTCAATAACTGAATAGAATGCTTATTTATACCAATGAATATGCAAGTCTATTCCATTTGAAATAGAGTCGCTTATTCATTGGTATGACTAAGCAATCTATTCAGTTATTGAATCGCAATAAGATATGGTGGTAAGGGGGATGTAGACAGCCTACGGTTGACGTTACTTAACTTGCGGAATCGAATACACTGACACGCGCACCTACAGCAAGGATCTCCTCGTCACTCAGTCGCCACATATAATTACATAATTAATAATTATTAGTGTAATTATAGCATGCCCTCCTTTTGTTATCAGAGATGGTGGGTGTTACATCCACTGTGTAATTAGTACTCACAATGCTATCTCGTCTCCATTGAGTTATTATACTATCAATCTGGTTATACTTATTGTTTTGTGTGGAACGACTGGAATACGCCGAAAAGTCACTCTTGGAAATAGGCTCCAAAACACTGACCCGATTTTGCTTAAACTTGTCACAATTAAAGACCTCGACATGCTTGAGGTTTATGTCGAAAAAAAATTGAGATCGATCATGTCCTTGAGCAATGATCATCAAATACATTTTCCATTGAAATCAATGGAAAACATACACTCAGCGAATCTACCCGCTTCACTCAACCTCGATTTCGGCCCCGTGGGCTAGATCAAGTTAGTTTATCTGAATATCCATTTCTCAAATTGTGTAGTTTTACCGAATAAAAACAATAATTACCGATTTATCTGCTATTTTACAAATGGGCTACACAGTAATAGTTTAAGTATTACGGCCACAACATCAACGTTACACACGCGTTCATTAAAAGCACATTGGGACCAGAATAAAGATTACACTGCCAATGATTAATACATTTGGAAGCAATGAGAACACAATACGCCAGTTTTGGGGCTTCCCACATAGGGTTGCCAGATCCAAAAATGAAATTTCCTGACAAAAATGTTTCTACTTAATGTACCACGCCGATTAGTAAACGAGAGAGCACAGCAACTTTTAATTCAAAGCAGTCTGGGGAAGTACTTACCTCTACGTTATTTGTAGTACCTTATATGTAAGACAGTGAAGTAACAGTTCTTTGATAGTTGGTAGTGAGGAGATAATTATAAGGGGAGATAGGTTTTGGTAATGGGAAATTTTAAAGTAAAACGCAGTTGAAAACGTATTTTTGCTGAGCTAGAAGACGAAAGCGATTCTTGCTATATGCTAAGGGGCTGCTTTATATTATTTTAAGCAATTTCAAAAACACAAGCGTGCCTTTTTACCGCCAAACTGAGTCCCTTCAACCTGACACCAACTTTCCAAAATGTGTCGATTCCGATATCCGGTCGTCTTGAGCTTCTTGGCATCTCGCTCACGCCCACTCTCAATTTTGGTTCATTTATTGAGGCTAAGGCCCAAATCGCTGCCAAAAAGCTGGGTATTCTCTCGAGGGTGAGACGTTATTTCGGACCGGATCAACTACTCAGTCTGTACCGGGCTCAAGTCCGATCCTGCCTGGAGTACTGCTCTCATCTGTGGGATGGCGCTGCTAAATATCAGCTTGAGATGCTGGAATCTATTGAGCGAAGAGCCAACAGGCTCATTGGAAATGACCGATTAGTCGATGCTAGGCTTCAGAGCCTGGAACATCGCCGCAGGGTAGCAAGCCTATCAGTGTTTTATCGGCTGCATTTTGGTGAGTGTGCCATGGAATTGTTTAACCTAATTCCCCCGTCTCCTTTTCACCATCGGACAACCAGACGCACTGAGATGCGCCACCGCTATATCACTACATAGTATAAAACAAAGTCGCTTTCTCTGTCCCTATGTCCCTTTGTATGCTTAATTCTTTGAAACTACGCAACGGATTATGATGCGGTTTTTTTTAATAGATAGAGTGATTCAACTGGAAAGTTTATATGTGTAATATATGCATAATATAGTAGAAAAACACTGATAATTTAGAGGTTTCTAATGTGATGTCGTAAATAAACACATTTTTTTGCTCTTTCATTGCAAACGCTGGCTGAACGCAACGAGATAGATCAAAATAATGTAGTACAGTATTGTTCACCTTAAAATGGTCTACAAAAAAGTTCGCGATGGTATATGTCTATCTCTTAGTGGTAACACACAATAACCGTTATTTTATCCTTTGCTTTCTTGCCGCAAGCCTATCTTGAATAAAATAAAATAAAATAAAAAAATTAAGCTATTTTTCATCATTTAAGTGTACTCACTGAAAGAAGTTGTTTCACACAATATTTTTTTTGCGACCCATTGAATTACGCCAGTTTTTGCTGTGTCTTAAAAGTCGGCTGCACGCACGAAAATGCATTACTCATTGTCACGTTCTGCCTAAGCCGAGCGTGCAAGCGAAAGCGCGGATCACGCGATAGAGAGGCACGATCGGCCTAAGCGTTCGACTTGTGACGCATCTATCTCTTTTCCGCTCCATCGGCTGATGTTTTCTTAAGACGTTACCACGTAAAATTATCGTCCGTAAATCGACTTTACAGACAAACAATTTTTCTTTCATACTGCGTCAGTTGGCAGACTACGACGAGAACAACCTGACATAAACTTGTGACCGTGCTCTATAGATGCTTGCAAAACATCGCTCGAACACGGTAACCATCTCTGAAGTTGCAGGCTGCAACGGTGATGTTACCAGACGAGTAGCTGCAACTTGCAGCTACTCGTCTGGTAACATCACCTACTCGCGGAAACACAACCCTCTAAGCCACTAAGAAACCAACATTTGGTTACGATTTTCTGTGAGGTGTTTCTTCATCAATCGGACATCTTAACATTACGCGTTGTTAATCAGGGCAGAGTGCAGGCGAAGATGGAATGATGGAGGCAAAAATGTTGAAACAGGAAAAGCATGTAAAAATGTACAAGTGGATACACATTTTTATATTTTTTTTCCTGTATCAGCTTCTGAAATTCCTTACCTTAATTCCCCTCATACCCTAACAGCGGGCGAAATTCCAAAATATGAGGAAAATTCCCAGCGTCTGGTAACCCTATTTGCACCATTATTTGGTTATTGATAAATTATTACGCCATTAGTTTAATTCATGACGTGTATTTCTCTGGTATTTTATCCTTTGAAGGCTGTACTTATGAAGCTCGCTAGTCTCATCGAACTCACAAGTTAAGCAACGTTCGGCGCTGCATGTCAGTAGATGGATCCATTTTATGTAGCTTAGGGGGCGTCCATTAAGAAGTTATAAGATTTTGGTATAAATTTTAGAGGTTGGATTTATTTAAAAAAATGCTCATTTATTTTCATTTAAGAATAATACCTGCAAATATCGCTGTAATCTACAATAATAAGTATTTACAAGTCATCATCATCATGGAGATATGCTGTTGTCCATATACCTTCGTAGAGTACTTGTATATTCAATACAGTACATAGTCTAACGATATATATTTCTTCACCCAATCTACAAAAGGAACAATTTAATAAAAGGCCAGGGTTTTCTCTAGGGAAATCGTAGATGAGTTTCATTTTTTTCAAAGTACGTAAGTACTGAAACTTACACTGATAGAAGGAGCAATGAACTGACCAATTCTCGTAATTAAAATGTAGTCCAAAATCAGTACCTACTAATCCAGTCTCGATTTTACAATTTGAAAATCACAATTTTGAACTTTCCCGAAAACGCACCATACATACATAATTTTAACAAAAAAAAAACCGAATCCAAACATTACTCTACATTTATGTATGTAGATACAGGCTGATGATGATGATGATGAAAAAAATATGGGACCAATCTGGAAGTATACTCTTTCAAATATTTTTTTTTTTCAAATCGGTTTATAAATGACGGAGTAATTAAATAACAAACCTAACAGTGGATAGATACAGGATGACGATGATGAAAAAAATATGGGACTAATATGGAAGTACACTCTTTCAAATTAAAAAAAGATGTTTTCAAATTGGAAATATTACTTTTTAATAATTTTAAAATTTGATTTGATCAAATTTTGGCGGGAAAGCCAAAATTTGATCAAATACCTTAAAATAAGTCGGACGGAAGATATATTATTAGAATGAAAGTTTGCAGATCTTTATAGTTTCGTGTATTTTACGATATTGTTAAATAATTTATCTAATCTCATACTGAAATTTAGAGATTAAAAAACTAAACACAGAATCTTAATATCAGTCTTTTACGCACAAGACATCAAAATAAATTTAAAAAGTTACTTTTCGATACAGCACTTCTATGGACAACTGTACCGAAAAATAACTTTTTCTCCATTTCGATACAGCTTCAGCCCGGGGATTCGGATTCGGATCCCTTCAGGATACGGGTATTTTAAACAGGGTGCATTGCATTTGCAAAATTTTTCTACATAATCTGTGAACGCGACGCCGCCGCGCCGCGTGGCGTTCGCGCATGCGCACCACTCATGCTCCTTCTGCAAATGGATTTATAAGTAAGAAATAAATCTGTGAAATTAATTTCATGGTTTTATTTTAAATATTATCGTCATCTATTTCATGAGATTAGATAAAGTAGTGTATAAATGTATAAAACTGCACATAATTAGGTTTTAAAATACTCGTGTCGTGTCGGTCTATTATCACATTCGCCTTCGGCTCATGTCATAAACTCACATTCGTATTTTAAGAACCCTTATTATGCAACAGTTTCATAAACTACTATTATAAAATTTTTGAACATTGGCAAATAGCCAATATTGTGACAAGTTTCATCAAAATCGGTTCAGTGGTTTTGGAGCCTATTCATTTCCAAGAATGATTTTTCGGCGTATATAAGCGTTTCGCTCGCTCCGCTCAAACACTGGAGTTAAGTGTTATAGATACCACATTATATAATAATATAGATGATCTAGTTGTTACATTATCGTACAATGATTTACAATCATTAAATGGGACAAAACCATAGAGTACAAAAGGCAGAGTAGCAACGAACGGTGTGCGAGCGGCATATTTAGTGCTTAACCACAGACGGGTAAATTTGACAAATGATAACTGACGGAATGGAGAATTGGAATATTTGGGAATATGTACGTGTAATTTACTGGGGCCATGAAAACAGCGAACACTTGCACTCAACAAATTGGACTTTCATACGATTATTCCGTTCAATCATCATGCATGAATAATTCCTAAATGATTGAACTGAAAAGTAATGCATAATCTAAATAGGGTGTAGGTACCATTGACTGTAGTACCATACCATTGACTGTAGAACCAAAGTCTCACAGCGCGCTAGCAATACTTCTTAAATTATACTCATCTGTATACTAAAGTAATCGCTTTAGATCATGCGGTATGACATGATTGTTTGGCACCTGACATGTGAATATGAGGTATCTAATTATATGCGAAAACATGTTAATAGTATGTAGACATTAATCGTTAATACTGTATTTAGTTTTTGTGTACTGTTTGTTTTCCGAAGAAAATAAAATAAAAATAAATATGTACATACAATAAATCTTTGTGGCATATTCATTGATACTGTTACTGTTATACCATAGAATACTTTTTAAGTCATTTTCATACCACCATGAGGAGAATTCTTCGCAGGTAATTTCATGGCGTGTAGTCATTAATTTCCTGCGCCCATTCCTTACTATCAAAAGGGTTTACACAAAATCCTACCAACAATCAGTCTGTTCATTCTCCTAACGCGTCAGAAGAAGTGATATGTACTTATATTACGTAGTACTATTGCTTTTAATGTGCTTTTATAATAATATGTTTTTGAGCATAATGTGTTATATGTATATGTGTATGTATATATGTGTGTGTGTATAGTATTAAGGTATGATTTCATTGTCATTATTTTATTTTAAATTGTGCGAAATTTACTCCTCCTGTATTCCGTGGTTGACTGGAAGAGATCCCTGTTGGGATAAGTCCGCCATTGTACTAGTGGTTATTATTACGTATAAGTGTATGTATTACTGTTATAGTGCAAAAAAGATTTACAAACAAACAAACAAATCTACGAGCAATCTTGAAAATCGCTGTTTCTTCAGCTTTAATCGATTACTGAATTTACTACAATCGCTTATCGCCCCTTCACAAGATTTATGGCCATACAATGCTAATCGCCATCTGCGTCGGATTCAAATACAGCTCGTGACAATTTTGTTGAAAACCATTTGCATCAGGTTTGAATATATTTGAATTGAAATTTAGATAGTTTTGACTACATTAATCTCGTAAGGTTCCATAAAAAGATTTTTGTTAGTGGAAAAATCATCATTTGAGCCAAAGATAATTCATTTTAATCTCAGGCAGCAACCGGTTTTGTCATGTCGTTTATATTGATCGACTCCCTGCGGTCTTTACAAGATTGTGCATCTCCAATTTGTCAGTCTATCTAATTCGTCTATCCCAGCGGTTCTCACTCACTGTGACAGAACCCTAAGACGCGAAACACACGACGGGGCGGGGCTGTCTTATTGACCGCAAAGCAATAAAGACCGCGTCTGACCGGCATCGTCCGCGGCTGCCCTCCGCCGCCGAAGACCGCGCCGCCTCCGCAGCGGCGCGGTCTTCTTGCCCTCTATATGAGTTGGTAGTATAGGATTCCCTTTGAATTATTCGTCCGCGGTGTTTCGCGCCTAAACCTAAAAATAACCAAAACTGGCTTATATTTGTAAATATGTATTCAAAAAGGGCGTGAAGAGGTTTTTACAGAGTCGGCAACGCGCGTGTGAAGCCTCTGGTGTTACAGGCGTTCATAGGCTACGGTAACTGCTTTCCATCAGGCGGGCCGTATGCTTGTTTGCCACACTGGTGGTATAAAAAAATATATTTATGAACAATACAAAACGAAATTACAAAAAAAAGTGCTTCCGAGGGCACCTTGAGCCGTCGGTCCCGCCTTTTGTCATTTATTGACAGTCGTTAAGCCAAGTCAGTGGCCTAAAAATTTTCCTTTCGTATCGTAAGGTCATTTAAGTAAAACGCCCTATGAGCACAACGTCCTAAAAGCAAAAGGGCCTATAAGCAACTCTTCTTATAAGCAATATGACCTAGTAGCAAATAGTCCTAAAAGCTAAAGGACATGTTATCAAAAGGCATGTACAGTACAGTCATACACATCTCCCATAGGATACTATAATCTCTATATATGAGTAATTTTATTGTATGCATGCATACTAAAGTGGCCAGTACTGGAAAGAGATTAAAATCTCTTTTGAGTACTGGCCACTTGAGAAAAATATTAAATCTATTGAGACACTGACAATTACAAATTTTGACCTCAGCCAATCTGTAGTTGAGCAGCGTGGTGGAGTACGCTCTAAAAGTGTAAACCCCTTCGAGTGAAGGGAGTCCAGTATCCCAGCAGTGGGTCGATTAAGGGTTGATGACGTCAATGACAAAAAGAAATGGTTAGTAAAGCAATAGATTAAGTTGACTTAATTTGTTGTTAATTTTATTCTTTGGTTTTGTCGTAGGCCATGTTAATGCCATTTGATATACCAAATTATATTTATTTTATTACTAGCTGCCCGGTCAGACTTCGTTCTGTCAAAAGTTAAGTATTTTTTACTATAGTCCATGAATTTTTTTTATTTTCTCTATAAAATAAACTTGCCGTGTGTCATACGAAAAAATAATTAGCCGAATTGGCCGAGCCGTTCTCGAGTTTTGGGCTTAGAAACATTCATTTTTGTTTATATACATAGATGACTGCAATGTGTGGAGCACACTTTGAGTAACGCTGGTCAATCCAACAAAAGGTATACAAATCGATAGGTAATTTGAACAGTGTAAAAATTACTCGTGCAAATTCATAAAAAAAAACAACTACCAACAAACATTTGTTACACCGAAACACTCCATAAAGTCGTTGGCCTGTAATTAGCAATTAAGTCGGAAACAATGCTGGGACACGATATTCTGCCATGAACATCCTCATTACTGAAGTAATCAAGTAAGAACCGAATTTTTGTAATAATAAAACCAATCCGTATATTTTATTGGTCGTTTGTCTACACAACCAATATCCGTCATCCGGATTTTTGACGGATTGAGTGGATACATAGGAGGCATAATAGACTCCACTATTTTTACTACTACCACACGCCGGCTACTCCATGCAAATGTCGCATTGTTCACTATTACATAAACAATGACGTCTGTACACAGCGAGAATGATCATGTGTGTGTGCGGCGCCATATAAACTGTTTCAGATTTGTCTCAGAGGGGAGGTGAGGTCGATACGAGAGAGCCGCAGGGAGTGGCCATACAGTACGTAGTAGTAATACTTATACTGTGCTACTACTACACATGTAAAGTAACATGCACAAGTTGACGCACACACATACGACGTCAAATCGTCGTGATTGGTGCACATCTACAGACGCTACAGTTCGGGAAACATAAGTTGAACCAAAATGGCGGTCGTCTGCGCAGGTACAATTAAGAAGAAAAAGTGTTAAACGAATGCTCCACGGTTTCCTGGGAAATAGTAATGTGAGTTGTCGTGTGAAAGTGATTTCGTTGTATTTTAATTATTTCTTTTATGAAGTGTAAAAATTGAGTGAAATCATATAATTAAATGCAAGTTAAAGGGAAAACCAAATTTCATTAAAAAGAATCAAACAAAACCGGAGTGTCGGGTCGCTAGGTATTATTATTAAATATATCAGTTAAAGGATTAATAATAAAAATTTAATACCAAAAAATGTTTATGTACTACATGTACCATGTTTAATCATTGTCACTCATTGGTATGCACCTTTTATATAATTTGCGAGTGGTATGGCACCAGAACTTGGGCCAGGAGTTGCGTCTTTTCCATCTTCTATGTCAGTTAAGGAATCTAATTCAGTATCACTGCTGTCGGAATCTCCAACTCGTATTATAAATTCTTCCGTCATTTTATCCATGACGTGGTCGCTTTTAACGTAAGAATCTTCAATTGTCTTGACTTATTATGATCACACAATTCACAGGAATAGGAAATGTCAAACAACTGAAATTTTAGTGCGCGATTGTACTCTAGGGCCGCGCGGAGTGTGCGCGGGCGGCGGGGGGTAGAGTGCGGCTGCGTGGGGGTTAGCGTCACCGCGTTGCTATAGTTACGCGCGGCCCCTCGCGTCGCACCTCGTACCTCATTACGTTTGGGACCTGAAAATGTGTTCTGCGCATGGTTCAAGTTATGTTTCCCGAACTATACGTTACGTATGAATGAGGGTCTTTTGGCAGCACTGTAGCATAGGGTCCAATCATTTGTCTCAATCCGACCGCGCAGGGGTTCCTTGCGGTGGGGAAGCAGCCGCTTGCGGTGGGACCTCCCCAGGGGAATCCGGCGCTGCTTGCAGTGCTGGAATCCCCACGGTCGGGAGGACCCTGCTGAACCATCGCGGGGGGCTCTCTGGTGTTTGCCCCTTCGGGCTGAGTGCACTCGGCATTCGCCCTCCCTCTCACTAGGTTAGTTTTCGCTTTAAAAGCCTTCGGACTAAAAGCATAGTTATCCATTTCGAAAAAAAAAAAAAAAAAACCAATCATTTGTCAATTCATAGCATCTTGGCAAATGTCTTGTTGACGTCTTGTGTTGTCTTGTCGTCTTAAAGTTTCAATGTCAAAAAATTCAGTACATTTAGACAATCTGGACCCGACGCCTACCTAGCGACATCTAATGTCAGAAAAAATATCAAACATCCCCATTGTGCAATTACAAACATACGAGCATCCGTGCATACTTGTAAAATCATCTTGCTTGCCACGCATACGTATCGTTTCTAGTCTCTTTAAGTACCAACTATTAAGATAAGTTAAAGTAACAAATATAAATGTATTTTCTTTAAGTCATATAACTTATTATTTTTCTTCTCATGTAATCCCATTAAAAATGTATCAATATGTGATCAATAGTTTTTGAGATATCCTTAATAGTATTCAGTTGACTTCGACTACATTGATGATGATGTTGGTTTTATATATTGTGTTTTTTTTTTTATTCACCATCATCAGGTCATTTTAGTCTCCACTACAGGTGCACGACCCTCTCTTGTCCATCCCTGACAGAAGGAGGATTTGGCCCCCCCACGCTGGCCAGACGGGTTGGGGAGGCCTGATCGATGTTTTATAATGTATTTCCCTTAGTCGCACGCTTATGCACCGCTCGCCATCGACAGGGAATTCATCCTCACACATTGGAGCCTAAGTTGTCACGTACTGTGCGGTTCCAGAGAAGTTTTCTCCCGCGTACTGTCAAGCTGTGGAATGAACTGCCTGTCGAGGTTTTCTCAGGGGACTACAGCATGGGGTTCTTCAAAAAGGGCGTCAAGAGGTTTTTACAGGGTTGGCAACGCGCGTGTGATGCCTCTGGTGTTACAGGCGTTCATAGGCTACGGTAACTGCTTTCCATCATGCGGGCCGTATGCTTGTTTGCCACACTGGTGGTATAAAAAAAAAAGTCGCCTTGTACGACATCCACGGGAAGAAACGGAGTGATTCTATTCTAGTCTGCCGGAAACCACACGGCTAAATATAATAAAAACATATTTAACGGGTACTAGATAACTGATATAATACTTAAACACATTATTTTTGTAATTACATACATATAATACATAGAAACCACTCAGACCAAGACAAACAGACATGTCCATGCACACAAATGTTTATCTTGGGCGGGGATCGAACCCGCAAAATATAAGTATGTGTATATGTATTTACAAAAATAAATATTATATTTTATTTATTCACCTACAGTCATTATATACAATCTCCTCACTAGCATGTACTCGTGACGGAACACCGAAATTGAAACGGTGAATGGTATTCCCCCATTATATCGCGCACTCAATGGAATATTTACCAAACCTGTAATTTGCTATGCAAAATAGCGTGATCGTGGCCATGAACACTCGGATACATTAGATACGGTACCGTTACATAAATTCATATTTTTTACCCAACTGCGGAAGAATGGAGGGTAATGTTTTTCCTGAATAGACTTAAGAAAGTAGGCACGCGAGTCACCGATTTGAATAGGTTCTGAGTCAAGGCCCTCCTGATTTCGACATGTAGCACATTACAAAGACGAATAAATTGAATCTTGAAAGATCGGTGTACAAACTCAGAATGATGAGGAGGGCACAAAAGAAGAAGGTTGTCAGTAGAGCAAGCTTACTGTGAACAGAACGAAGGGGTTGGAATTTCGTTTTTGAATAAGAAGAGCATTTCTATTCTTTAAAACGCTCTGCAGCTTAAAGCGTTGGACGTATATTAGTGAGATGAGAGGTAGGAATGTGTCAACAATGTCATCATCATCATCAGGTCCATTTTAGTCTCCACTACAGGAGCACGACCCTCTCTCGTCCGTCCTAGACGGAAGGAGGATTTGGCCTACACTCCCCACGCTGGCCAATCGGGTTGGGGAGGCCTGATCGATATTTGATAATGTATTTCCCTTAGTCGCCTTGTACGACATCCACGGGAAGAAACGGAGTGATTCTATTCTAGCCAACAATGTGTGTGGAACGAAAAAATTCTACGGAGAATCAAAGTTATCGTCATAGCCTTCAGAGTTTGCAAGCTGAAGTGGCAACGGTCCAGTCACACTGCCAAGCTAGTGATGGCATATGGGGGAGGAAGGTATTAGAGGCCGCGCGTAGGACAACGAGGCACTAGACGCCTTCCTTCTAGATGGTCCCATAACCTTAAGAAAGCGGCTGAAAACGGCTGGATGCGGTAGGCGGAGGATCGTATTTGGTGGAAAGCATTGGAGAGGACTTATATCCTGCAGTGGGTAGATACAGGCTGATGATGATGAATATTCTTAACAATTTCATTGCGTGACTATATATAGCAATTAACTCGTTGGTGCACATTATCCTCACACTTAATGTTTATTATCTATGCTCATTAACCCATAACTTTAAGCTTTAGGCTGAAGAGCTGTCCGTCGATTAAAATAACTTTGTTAATAATAACTAACAATTTTACGATCACACCGAGCTATAATTTGACTGTACTTTAACCTGGATTAATGTTATGGTACAATAATACTAGGTACAAAATACTAATATACAGCAAGTATATTAAACAGTGTCTAAAAATTCCATCCATATTATCTCGATAATAGGCAATCTACTACAGTACGCTCTTTAAGACATTATCTACCACTTATACTGTGCTACCACGATAAATTGGTTGGTTCAGATTATTATGATGATGCAGTAACCCGCGGGTTTTTAGTAAAAAAAAAAAACCGGACAAGTGCGAGTCGGACTCGCCCACCGAGGGTTCCGTACTCGTAGGTACGTAGTATCATTATTAAATTTGATATTTTTCATTATAAATAAGAAATAATGCGTCGAAAAAAATAAATAAAATATATTTTGCAATGTGTACATCAAGCCCTTTCATATGATACCCCATTTGAACTAGTAGTTTCAATTTGAAATTTCGACACCCTATAAAAAATATAGACCTCCTATTTTTTAAGATCTATTTACAAATGTATTGTTATGAGATTTATTCCTGTACTTGTAGTCTATAACGATGTTACATGCCAAATTTCATAGTTCTAGGTCAACGGGAAGTACCCTATAGGTTTTGATTCCCTTGAGTGTGTCGAAATATGCGTTTTTTGCTGAATAAACGGCCGTAACTTTTTTCTACGTAAACTTAGCAGTTTGATTTTTTTTTAACTTCATGGGACCGTAGACCTGAGTATACAGTTCAAATTTCAGCTTGATACCTCCACGCATTCTCGACATAGAAATTCTTGACAGACAGACAGACAGACAGACAGACAGAAAGACGGACAACAAAGTGATCTTATAAGGGTTCCGTTTTTCCTTTTGAGGTTCGGAACCCTAAAAATATAAATTTTGTACCAAGCATGTTTTCCGTTGATTTATTAGTCAGAGAGAACAATCAACAACAAAAAAAAAAAAAAGTTTTGTCATTATCTGCAATTAGAGATAGGCATTATGGCGGGCATTTACGATAAATGCCCAAAAAGTACTTATGAATCCCTATTAATGCCCAAAACTTGGCATTTTGCCTATCTCTATCTGTAATACATTTACATTTCTCAAGAATTAAACATGAATTAACAAAGAGAATCTAAAAAAGTATTATAATACGCATTCTCTCAATTAGGTTCTAAATACACGTGAGTCTGTTGTTTTGATGCGTATTGTTTATATAACGTTCGCGCCTGTTGGTAAGTAACCCCTGAGAGTGATTTATGTTTCTAATCTATTAGCTCTGAAGCAAATAAATCGATTTTAATATTTCTTTCATCATTATAGAGAACGTTATCTAAAAATAGCATTCGTAATATTTACTAGTAATAAAAATATTACGCCGTGACAAGCGAAATTGGTCGCGGAAAGCTAAAGGAAATATGCCATAGGAACACTAAAATTTTCAAATTGTTTGAATAATACATATTTAATTTGATAATTAATTTCAATTTTATAAAAAGCATAAATTATCCTAGTCATTTGTCCAGGTAGGGCTTTGTCTATTTCTTTAAAAATAATGTTACCTCAGCAACTCAAGTTTAAAACATCATCACATCTCTTTCATAAAGCCGAAGAAGAGTGTTATTTAAAACCTAACTGGCTCTTTGACTTCAATTTAGACTTAATACATGATCAATTTTCATGCCTACTACATATTTGTAATGTCCTACCCAGTATAACCAGAATGTATATATAAATGAAATAGTAGAAAAACGATTTTTAATATGGACTAGTTTACGCAAAAAAGAGCCACCTCTCCTCTAGTAGTTATGCAATAAAGTACCAGTCATCTTTTATTGCAAGATGAATTTTATTTCCTAAACATTTATTTTTATTACTTGGCAAATTACACAGCGCCATCTAGTCCCAAACTAAGCAAAGCTTGTACTATGGGTACTAAATAACTCGTATAGATAAATACTTTTTTTTTGTAAACAAATACATATTATACACAGAAAACGCCCAGACCACGACAAACAGACATGTTCATGCACACAAATGTTTGTCATGTGCGGGGATCGAACCCGCGACCTCGGAGTCAAAGTGGCCATTGCTAGCCATTCGACCACCGGGCTCGTCGACATCAATATCTCGAATCGGTTCTTGATTAAAACTCAGTTGTTATCTTATATATTTGACCATGCTACTAATATAGTTTAAGTATGGTGGCATGGTGTAAGTGTAGTGTAAACGTCCATACTGTCGGTCACTCACCTTGTTCGTGACAGGTGTGTGTTTTGCATACTGCGACGGTGACTCATGCGCATGTTTTGTTAATCACACACGCCATTAAAAGTCCTTATGACTGACTAACAATTTCATTGACAATATTTGTAAGAAATGGTCTATACCTACCAACATGGCCATCATTGTGTTGCCTTCCGTCGACATTAGTCGACGTATATTAATACGTGCGAATATTGCTGATGAAAGCGGCAGTTAAACATCTTGTTACTTATAATAACTACAGGAATTAATAAGATCATGCATGTAAGGTATTTTTACATACCTTTATTATTGCCTGACATTTCGAACGGGGTTCTACCACGGAAGCTGAAGCCGATTACCATCGACGGTCCCTACGTATAAAGCGACATGTCAAAAATGGCAATTTTTTTTATTGCATAAATTGCTATAGATTGCCCGTAAAAAACATTTTCTTTTTTATTTAATTGATTATATATAATTAAAAAGTAAGAAATTAACTCATTTGTCCAATAATAATATTCTTTAATTACTATCGTAGTATAAGCAGACATGTCTGAAATGACATGTTGCTTTATACGTAGGGACCGTCGATTTATGTTTGAAAATAAAAACGAGAATTTAAAGAACTAAAAAACCCGACTGCTTTTCTGTGTAATTTGGATATGAAAAATCCCTAAAACAAGAAAACATGTAGCAGTCGGGACCCAGTCTAGAAATGGAGGCTTAGTGAATTTAGAGTACATGTAGGGTCCCGACTGCTGCATGTTTTCTTGTTTTAGGGGTTTTTCATATCCAAATTTCACAGAAAAGCAGTCGGGGTTTTTAGTTTTTTTTTAATTACCGTTTTTATTTTATGTTTTTTAGTTTTATTTATTTTGATATATGCAATGTCGCTCTCACAGTAAATACATATCTAATGACACCCCTCGAGCTAAAATCCATCGAGCCGTCCAGCCGTCCAGACAGTGCGGCGCGCATTTTAGGCGCCAAAAATCCGCCATTTTGACTTTTTTTATTTTGACGTACCCAGTGTCACTCTCACAGCGAATACGAATCTAACAACACCTCTCAAGCTAAAATCCATCCAGCTGTTCAGGCTGCAGAGCGTGCCAAACAATTATACATACATACATACATACTCTCGAAAAACATAACCCTCCTTCTGTTGCAGTCGGGTAAATAGCTCTCACGTTTTAGTTATTAACAAACATCCTCAGCTTTGTCGGTAGAGCTCCAGGGAATCTACCAGCAAAGCTAAACACAAGTACCATAAGTTGAATTTACGCAATCAAAAATTCCAATAGTAATCAGCTTTAGATTCGGCAGTAGGGCCAGGTTGCACCGACCGTGGTCACATGCTGACTGTCTCAGCGGTGTCACTCTGTCACCGTTGTCTAGTTCGATGAATCTTCATCTACCCCCGTGTTGTTGAATATCCACGTAGGTACCGCGACACGACACACTATACTGACGACGTCCCTATTCTGCGAGACAATCGACGCGTTCATATTCTGTAAGTTACCCGACTGCAAACCATAACGTGTGGCCGTGTGGTTTCCGGCAGACTAGAATAGAATCACTCCGTCTCTTCCCGTGGATTTCGTACAGGCGACTAAGGGAAATACATTATCCAACATCGATCAGGCCTCCCCAACCTGTCTGGCCAGCGTGGGGAGTGTAGGCCAAATCCTCCTTCCGTCTAGGACGGACGAGAGAGGGTCGTGCTCCTGTAGTGGAGACTAAAATGACCTGATGATGATGATGAAACCAAAACGAGTTTGAGGAATCATACAACAAGAATGTTTAAAAGTTATTATCTTATTATATTTTTCAAGGAGAGGAGGTGATTACATCAAAAAACAGTGCCACTGATGGGAAGAATACGGGTTGACAAGATGATGACGATGACGAAAATCGATAAGTAAGGGATCTATTTTCACAAGGGCAAAAACACCATAAGTACGGAAGTGCTTCGCGTCACTCGAAATTCTGCGTCATCTCCATTTCCGCCGCGTCACATGCGCCGGCAAATGCGACGTCGCGTTCGATCATTATTAATTTCCAAAACGTCACAATTTGTTTCAGGGGATTTGTAAAGAGATTGATGGAGTCGATAAATGAGAACATTATTGAGTAATAAGTTCATCGATAAAAAGTTCATGTAAATTTTATAAACTTGAAAGTAGAGTCAGCAACTTGTGTTGTGCCTGTTAAAATTTTAACTCATAAGAAGGGCATTAAGGGTTTTTAAAAAATGCTTGGAGAAGTTTTTAGACAGAGTCGAGAACACTAACGGTATTGTTTGGCTAATGTCCATAAGCTGCGATTACTGCATACAACCAGACAGTCTGTATTTGTTTTTGTCATATCATTGGTACATCAATTAAGTACAACAGCGTTCGAAATTGTGAGATTATCAATTTGACGTTTAAATTTAATTTAATTGTAAAAGTGCATGAAATTGGTTTTTTAACCAGTAGCAAAGAACCTAAGTCCATAGTCCATGAGTAATGATGATATTATTTTCTTAGATCCAAGTAAACGATGAAATTATATACCTATTCAAAGCTGTGTCTTAGAAATGATATATTTCTATCAGAAAATATTTCAACTACATTTCTGTATCAAATGAAAACGTACGTCGTCGTAAATCATAACATCATATACGAGCCGTAAGTGGAATATATGGTTTATAAAACTGTTTAGTTTACAAACTAATTTTACAATAAAATTACAAACAAGTGTGCATGACGTTTTCTCATTCACGAGTATGATCCAATCAAATCATCTTTTTAAAGATAAAGATAAGATAAAGATAATTTATTTGCATAAAATATGGTTATAAAGATCTTATATGTTAACTACAGTTCTCATATTTTGCCATATTTTGATGGCCTGCAAATTTGTATACATTCAAAAATTCTTATTATTATTATACAATTTATTAAGTTGAAAAAAATCTAATTAAATTAAGTAATAAATTAAGAAATATGTGTAAAAAATATTAATGTCAATAATGTAATAAGTTGATGTCCGTTTCATATAATGTCATGCTCACAGGATAAAAAGTCACTTAATGAATAAAAACATTTGTGTTTTAACCAATTTGTTAATCTAATTTTAAATAGGTTAGCGTTTAGTTCCCTTATGATTATGGGATTTTATTATAAATTTTTATAGCCATATAGAAACAGTTTTTTTGATACAGCGTTGAATGTGCGTTGGGTAACTGTAACTTCGTTGGATCCCTGGATCTTTATTTGGAGAATACAGTTACATAAGTTGTTACTCGGGTGTACAAAGTCAGGTACAGTGTATTCAGCCCGCAGCTGCGCAGGCACGCGTGCAAAATATTTATGTCAACTAAAACTAATACAACGTGTTGTTACTTATTATGTATCTCTCTTAATTCACGGGTCAAGCCCGGTCATTTGATAGGCGTGCGCGGGGATATAGATCCAACACGTAGAGGCCCCTTTGAGAAGTTTGATGTGATGTTGTACGCCCGCCGTGACCCGCTTCACGATATATCAATGGAACGATATACCAATGAGCCGGTCTCAGCAGGCGTTGAGATTGTTATAAAGTGTGATGGAAAATAAATGGGCTATGGATATGAGATCTGGGTGAACTTAATACCGGGCTATTACAGAAGAAGGATGAACGCCTGCCATAACTGCTTTTATTGCTAGTTATTTGCGGCAGGCGGTAGCTTGCCACTCACTAGATGGGCCCCCGAAATGCCAGGAAAACGGTCGGGGGCAACACCGGTGTGAGTGACTCAGGGATGTCGAGAGGTGTGCTGCGCTTTCTCCGATTACTTATTATTATTATTAACGAAATTATTAAAATAAATATGTGTGATATTAATTCATCATATAAATTTCATGAATTTTCTTGAGACACTGTAAAAGCAGTGTCCCAGAATCCAATCAGTCAGTTGTGTTTTAAAACTATTTTCTTTCAAGCTTTAAATGTCATCAGGCAAGTAATTGTATGATGTCGTACGTCGAAACGTTTTTCTCGTAAATGTACTTATGGCAAGAAGGATGATATAATTTGTTCATAATACATATTTGTTCCTATTTTTCCAATGAAGTACCCAATCAATAACAATTTTGAAACCCAATCCCTAAACACCTTCAAAAAATGATACATGAAAGTACTCAACCTCCCTATATCAGTAGTCTGCCACCCCTTGCCATTCTCCCGACTCCACATAGTCACGAGATAATCTTGTTACATCACAGAAAAAGGTCCGAACGTCTCTCTTCAAATTCCGCTGCGTAACGGAGCACAAACGCTGCGTCATCTAAGTTGGTATATGTCCCAGCTATTCTGTAACGTAGTAGTACCGTAGTACAACGGTTTCCATTGTTTTTTCGATCGATATAATGCGGTTATATATCCTCAGACTTAAGAGCTTAATAGAGCTAAGTTTTTTCTTATACTAAGTCGGGTAGCAGACAAACATACGGCCCGCCTGATGTGAAGCGGTTACCGTAGCCATATTAACGCTCGCCACATGAAATATCGCTCGCGCGCCGCCACCCCCGCTGCCAATGCAGTATGTCCTCCCTTTCTGGTGCCCTCACTCACAGGAACACAACAACGCTCAAGGGAATTGTTATTTGGCTGCGGTATTCTGTGAGATGGAGGTACATTCCCCAGTCGGGTAGCTTATAAATTACTCTCCCTACCTCTCCATTCGCCAGAGTTTCGTTTGTCAGTCAGCAGGATGCACCGCGTGCAGGTGAAGTTGGCTTTAGTTCAAAGATGTTGATGAACCACTTACAGCCCAAACTTAGGTACTTAGGTACTTGAGATCTTCAATAATTCTTACAGGCCCTTTGGGGGCCTAGCCGCAAAGCTTCTTAAGATGATAAATAGTACCTCATCTGGGGTTCAACCTGTGCTTTGTAAAGAAACAGCCAGGATTAACAGCAGCGCCCACCAAAAAAGGCAATGAACAATTAAGTCCACTGCAGTCCTAGAGGTAAAACTACGGCTGCCTTGGAACTCACAACGAATCTACGGCTGTAGTACAGCCGTAGATTCTCTTCATGACGAGTTCTTCATGACTTCTTTCTTGACGAGCTCGGTGGTCGTATGGTTAGCAATGGCCACTTTGAGTCCGAGATCGCGGGTTCGATTCCCGCACAAGACAAACATTTTGTGCGAATGAACATGTCTGTTTGTCTTGGTATGGGTGTTTTCTATGTATAATAACAATTATAAGTAGGTATGTATTTACAAAAAGAAATGTATTTAAGTACATTTATCAGTTGTCTAGTAGGTACCCATAACACAAGCTGTTCGCTTAATTTGGGACTAGATGACGCTTTGTAAATTGTCCAGAAATATTTATTTACTTATTTTATTTATTTCATCAGAAGAAATTAGTAGAATGTATTTAAGTACATTTATCAGTTGTCTAGTAGTCTAGTACCCATAACACAAGCTTTGCGCTTAATTTGGGACTAGATGGCGCTGTGTAAATTGTCCAGACATATTTATTTATTTAAGTTTATATGTTATATTTTATCTACCTCCACCTCACAGAATACCGCAGCCAAATAACGGTTCCCTTGAGGGCTGTTGTGTTCCTGCGAGTGAGTGAGGTCACCAGAAAGGAAGGAGATGCTGCGATGGCAGCGGGGTGGCGGCGCGCGAGCGATATTTTATGTTGCGAGCGTTAATATGGCTACGGTAACCGCTTCACATCAGGCGGGCCTATGTAACAAAGTTCATTATGCTATGTACAATTTGGTTGCAAAATGTCGATTCCATTCCATTCCGCGGCGGTGGAAATTTAGCCTAATAGATTTCATTAGCCAATGATGCCTACCGTTTGCGCATAAATACAATGTTTCCACATAGTTAATTGCATTAACATAATATGTTAATGCCCCGACTTTACGCAACTATAAGAAAATCTGTGTTAAGGGCAGCTTTGTGCCAGTTCATAAAATATAATTCATTGCTGCTTCAACCCATATTCACCCTGCTACTGCTGCTCATGGTGCATCATGATACTGCTGAGATCTCTCCTCAATCTGACGACCCTGGTGGTAGAATGGTTAGCTATGGCCACTTTGACTCCGAGGTCACGGGTTCGATTCCCGCTCAAAACAAATGTTTGTGTGTATGAACATGTCTCATTGTCTTGGTCTGGGTGTTTTCTGGTGTATGTATTTACAAAAAAAATGTATATAATTTATAATATCAGTCATCTAGTACCCATAGTAATATAAAATAGTACAAGCTCTGCTTTGTTTGAGACTAGATGGCCGTGTGTAATTTGTTCAGGAATATTAATTTATAGATATAGACACATATACATTAAAATATATCGACGGCGAAGTGCCAATACCTCCTATCTAACATTTTTCGAGAAATTTACTTTCTCTATGCCATTCACTTTAAAATCAATTTCTATTTTATATTTCAAATATATTTATATTTGATTAAAACTTTAGCTTTCCATATTTGTATTTTCACCATACAAATGAATTTATTTATTTTTAAAGTTTTCAGTTATGTCATTAATTATGTCTGTGTTAGTTAGAAGATATTGGCACTTCGCCGTCGATATAACATATACATTAAAAATATTATTGAAAAAAATTGGTTGTCCTGAAAGTCGGTTTACGGACGATAATTTTACGTGATAACGTCATAAGAAAACATCGGCCGATGTACTGGAAGAGATAGATGCGTCCGCGCTTTCGCTTGCACGCTCGGCTCGAGCGGAACGTGACAATGAGTCATGCTTTACGTGCGTGCAGCCGACGTTCATCGATCTAACAGACGTTATCCCTTCGATTTCCAACCAATATTACTTTCCTCCCCGTCTGTCAATAGCCATTAAGGAGAGTGAGTCCCCGACCTACGGCTGTATTGTATGCTAATACCCCGCCGCAGGGCCAAGGTCTCCATGCATTATGGAGTAGCACTCGTATACTTGACACTTAGCTTATTGGCTGCTGGGCTCTGTTCACACTACATCCATCATCCTGACCACCGTCTGAGCCATTATATGAATATTTTAATAAATATCCCCTGACTATCGTCGACCGCAGGTTTTAACTAAACAGAAGAGATTCCAAACTATGTAACCTATTATACTATATATTAGACAATAGTATGTTTATTAATATAATAGCGACGTGCAATTAATAAATTGTTAGAAAATTGTGACATAATAAATAAACTGAAAAAAAAACTTTTTAAAACAAGCTTTTATTTAAGTGACCTAAAAAGATGAAAATAAACTTTTAAATTTTTAATTAAATCAAACTAATCAATTTAGTACTATGTACTTATAACACAATTAAAATTTTATAAAAGCTTGTCGCGATATTTATCTGCTTATTTTCTAAGATACATATTATTTCTTATTATGTCAAGTCAATTGTGTCATAACGAGTTAGATTAGAGACACATCTCGGCAATGTGGTAGTGCAGAAAAAAATGCTAGTCCACCATCTTGGATAATCCGCCATATTGGATTTATAATGACATCACATTGCTAACCATTCATTGTCATCTAAACTAAGCGCGTATATAAAATTTCAGCTCAATCGGTTGAAGATATCTGGTTCAAAATTAAGTTGCAAGATTCCCCTCGGACAAACATACATTGCAAGTTAAATAAAAGCTTGTAAAAATAGAAAATTGTTAGTCTGTAGATTGTAATTATTAGCAATAAAAAAATGGTTGTCTTTAAAGACGGTTTACGGACGATAATTTTACATGATAACGTCTTATGAAAACATCGGCCGATGAAGTGGAAGAGAGAAATGCGTCACAAGCCGAACGCTTAGGCCAAGGCCACACTACTAGGAGCCTAGCTTACTGCTACTTGCTAAGCGACACGCTTAGTGACTGATCGTAGCGAACAAACGTATTTCATACTATCCGAACCGGCCACACTGTGTGCGACGCGCCTCGCTAGGTGCCGGGTTAGTCACCACCAGGGGTGCCAGGTTTTTTTCGAATAAATACCGAACAATGAGCAAAAAAAAAAAAAACAAGTCAATCATTTATTTATATTATTGACTTAAAATACTTTATAACCTAACTCATAAAAATTATGTTTTTTCCCACTATTGCACACTTCCAGCAATGTCTTTGATGATGAAATGATTTGCTTTAATTACCTCATGCATTTCGCGACATGTCATGCATGCTTAGCAACGCAATTCGCGAAATGGCTCGAAAACAATGAGCGCGTGCACGAAGCGGGAACATCGATTGTCGATTACGTAAAATCTGACAGTTGAATCGTTTTTAGAAAATACAAATACCGAACCTCCAATACTTCGGTATTTTTGTTATACCGAACACCGAACACAGTGGTAAAATACCGATTAAAAAAAAATTGTATTCGACTCATCCATAGAACAGAGTCGAGAACGAGTTACAGAGTACAGGCAGTATGAATTCTTCGGACTTGCGTTTTTAGAATGTTCTTGTATCATCTACCTTCCGATATTTATAATTAAATAACGTTCAATCTGACATTAGCTCCCAATAAAAACGCTGAAAGTAAACTGCCAACAATACAGATCGGCTTTTATTCTACGGATGAGTCGACTTTATATTTATCACTTCTTGGTACCTATGTATGTACCTAAAGATATCGATGCCTTACAGCCGAAAAGGGATAAGCGACATATTTCAAACTTTACAGGAGAGTGATTTAAAGTTAAAATTTTATGAAAAAAATTCATAAAAACTATAGTTTAGTTCCCGAGAGGCTGGAAATGTGTTTATGCTGTATTTAACATACTATCTATTGAATTACAGTGTTATTTTTTAATAATTCAACTTGCAACCCCTATTTACTGTCGGTTATCCTCAAATGATCTCATTTCACAAACAGGCAAAATGTCGTAAATGAAAATACAAGAATTATTCGCTTCCAGCAAAAATGATATAACTACACCTCATGTTTCATTATAATTGAACTAAAATAGCACAAGTGTGTGATTATTGAAAATAAAATTGAGGAAATATGGTATAACCAGCTATCAAATGAAAATTTACTGAATGCGAAATTGTATAAGTAGATTTTTTTAATAGGAATAATTTGCTTATTAGAATACTCTTTCGATGTGTTTCTTCTTAAAAAATATTTTTTCGAGTAGCAAAGATTTCAGGTTCGCCTTATGGGTACTAAAAATGAAAAAAAAAAAAATGAATCAAATCAGTCTTTAATTGACACAGAAATGAATGCCACATACTAAAATGTAATAGGTAATACTTAATAACAATTGTTTAATAAACGCTCTTATTACGGTCATAAGTACCCGAGATCAAATCAACTTAGAATTATCACAATTGAAATATCTAGTCGAAATCAATTTTCATTTATCTGTCTAAATCTATAAAAGAAGCAACTGACTGACTGACTTATATATCAACGCACAGCCCTAACCGCTGGGTCTAGAGATTCCAAATTTGGCAAGTAGGTTCCTTATGACGTCTAGGGGTGCACTAAGAAAGGATTTTTCAAAATTCTGAAACGAGGGTGAAACGAGGTTCCAAAGCTTGTATGGGGAAACAAGATTAGTTGGACTATTTTATGCGAAACTTTACATGAGTACTTCTATTGAGAAATGAGTAAATACGTGTTTCAGGATTTTTCAAAATTCAACTCCTAAAAGGGTAAAAAGGGTTGTATAAGTCTGAAAATCATCATGGGTATTGTTTTTATGGTTTATCGGGTCGCTGATTACGAAAACAACAACTATTTTATGATGTAACATAGCCGACGTGTCATAAAATCACCCCTGTGGGGATGCGATGGGGTTGAAATATGTAAAAGAAGAACCTGAGTGACTGATGATATATATCAACGCACAGCCCAAACTGCTGGGTCTAGAGCTTCCAAATTTGGCACGTAGGTTCCTTATGATGTCTAGGGGTGCACTAAGAAAAGAATTTTCAAAATTCATCCCCTAAGGGGGTGAAACGGGGGTCCAAAATTTGTATGGGGAAACAAAATTAGTTGGACTATTTTATCCGACACTTTAAACGAGTACTTCTATAGATAAATTAGTAAACACATGTTTCAGGATTTTTCAAAATTCAACCCCTAAAGCGGTAAAACAGGGTGAAAAAGTCTGAAAATCGTCATGGGTATTGTTTTTACGGTTTATCGGGTCGCTGATTACGAAAACAACTATTTTATAATCCAACATAGCCGACATGACTTAAAATTACCCCTGTGGGGGGGTACGGTGGGGTTAAAATGTCATAATTATATTGATATACCCATATTGATGGATATTGACTCTATGGTTTTCTGGGAAGTCAATTACAAAAATGGCATCGATTTGAAAATATCAACCCCTAAAAGGGTAAAATGGGGGTCAAAAAGTCTGAAAATTGTCATGGGTATTGTATGGTTTATCGGGTCGCTGATTACGAAAATAACAACGATTTTAAAATTCAACGTGGCTAACGTGTCCATCATCTTCTATTGAGGTGCGATGAGGTTGAAATGTCTATATATCAATATATGTGTAGTATTTACGGGTTTTCGGAACGCCAATCCATACTAATATTATAAATGCGATAGAATGTCTGTTATCTCTTCACGCTTAAATCTCTGGACCAATTTAGATGAAATTTGGTTGAGAGATACCTGGAGTCCTGGGAAAGGACATACCTAAGATAGTTTTTATCCCAGAAATTACCTATTATTGTTATTTATTGTAACCGTAGGACGGTAACGTGACTATTATCTCCTATTGGGGTGCGATCGCGTTGAAATGTCTAAAATGTGGTGAAAAAGTCTGAAAATCGTCATAGGTATTGTTTTTATGGTATATGGATTACGAAAAAAACAACTATTTCAACATACTCGACGTGACAACTCTGTAGGGGTGCAATGGGGTTGAAATGTTATAATATCAATATGGGTGTTGATTCTATGGTTTTCTGGGATTTACGACAATAGCATCGATTTGAAAATATAACGTAGTGGACACGAATTACTTAAAAAGATTTTTTAAATTTTACCTCTAAGAGGGTGAAACGGAGGTCCAAAGGTTGTATGGGAAAACGAGATTAGTTGGACTATTTTATCCTAAATTTTACACGATTACTTCTATTTATTAATGAGTAAACATGTGTTTGCCCCGAATGTCACGCGAGCGAAGTCGCGGGCGAAAGCTAGTTAATTATGAAATTGAAGTTTACAACGTTCATTTAAGCATATACAAGTATTCTGAAGATTAGTACACTGTTAATATCACAATTGTTTGTCTCAAGTCTTTGTTTTATTCATAAAATATTTTAAAGTAGCAACTCTATGAGTGTAACAAAAATATAACTTATTCTTTATAGAATTATCATAATTGAAAGTTCGTCTTTTGTCGCTTGGACCCGTAGTTTCAATAGAACGATACCGACAACTGACATTTGAAAATTATTATTGAACAGGTAAACGACAAAGACGTTGAGAATGGACTGGTATAAGGATAACTTTTAGTTCTACCTTTTTATCTAACCGCCGGAATCGTTTAATTATTGGGAGGAAAAAAAAAGGATAAGCGACAAACTAATTCTAAATATTTACAGGGGCTATATGTAATAACCTCCTTTTTGCTTTCTATTTATGAAACGGGAAAAATATACTAAACGCCAAATAAAGTCTCAAAAATATGGCCTAACTACAATAAACGACCAATATATTTTATAAAGGAACAGGCATAAAATACTAACCCGAATTTAACAAATAATTATTTATAAGCAAAATATCATAAACGTATGTTTCTGAATGTTTGCTTCCAGCAAAAATAGGTTAACGTTCTAATGATTGAATATTACAGAGAGCCCAAAAAGCATAAGTTAGTTTGTTTTCAAAAATTCTTTGATCAACAACCAAAAAAAAAAAACTTCAAAATTTCTGTCGTTTACAGCGAATAAATTTAGCTCATGTCCCTATTTTTACTACCGCCTAAGCGACATAAAGTGTCACTTAGAAACATGTAACCCAGACCAAACGACGCAGAAAAAAATGACGATTCTGGCCATATATATACGAGTAAGTCCATTCTCCAAAAAATGGCGCTTATCCCTTTTCGGCTGTAAGGCATCGATATGTATCTCAATTTTATTTTTTATATTGTTACAGGTAATTCGACACATAATGAATTGGGTTTCCTTCACCTGGTATTTATTAAGAAAATACAAGCTTTTAAACATTATTATTAGAAGAAGATTTATCGCCACATAGCACAACGCTATTATATAAATTACAAGTTAGCTGTATGAGTAAGTCAGAAGGATTTTTTTTTTATACTACGTCGGATGGCAGACAAGCATACGGCCCATCTGATGTGAAGCGGTTACCGTAGCCATATTAACGCTGGCAACATAAAATATCGCTCGCGCGCTGCCACCCCCGCTGCCAACCAGCAACTTCTTCCTTACTGGTGACCTCACTCACTCGCAGGAACACAACAACCCACAAGGGAATTGTTATTTGGCTGCGGTATTCTGTGAGTACAAATTCCTGCTAGTGAGTGAGTTCACCAGAAAGAAAGCAAGGTAGGAGTAAAGGCTGGCAACGGATCGGCGACCCCTTGGTGTTGCTGATCTCCATGAGCGGTGGTGATAATTAATTTCCATCAGGTGACCCACATGCTAGTTTGCACCACACTCTCATATAAAACAAAGTTCATAGTTAAGTGCATAGTACAGATCCATATGGTATATTCTTTAGCGACAAGTGTTTTCACGTGAGTTGACTAGCCTACGTAATCAGCTGTATTTTGTATGGAAATTGACAAATTTTGAGAACCAAATTCGTGACGTAGTCTTGCAACAAACGGGAAGAATATACCTCGTGTCTTTCTACCATAGTTAAACGTATTTATTAGACACACCCTAAGAATTCCCGTAAAACCTTCAGTCTCAAGAGGCTTTTACCCTTAATCTAAGCAGTGCAGCGGAAGATTACGCTATCTGGACGTGAGACACGGCGGGTTCGACGCTAAAGGACGCTAAGTGTGATGTAATTAGGGTTGAAGGGTCGCTACGTCGCCTGGGAAAGGATTAACGATAAAGCAACGCTAAAAATACTAAAGAAAGACGATAAGTTACAGCGTCGGGCTCGGTGGTCGAATGGCTAGCAAAGGTCACTTTGAATCCGAGGTCACAGGTTCGATCCCCTCACGAGACAAATATTTTTGTGCATAAACATGTCTGTTTTTCTTAGTCTGGGTGTTTTCTATATATTATATGTATGTATACAAAAAAAATGTATTTAATTATTATATCAGTTACCTAGCAACCATAGTACAAGCTTTGCTTAGTTTGGGACTAGATGGCAGTGTGTAATTTGTCCAGGAATATTTATTTATATTTATTAGAAAGAGGGTCATAAATGCAATAGGTACCACCTTATCTTTTATTTTTTAAGATAACACGCGTTTATTTGTCATATTAAAGTTTCCTTAAATTTATTTGTAGAAAATTATTAGAGTTATTTGTGGTGTAAGCGGTTCATCAACATCTTTGAACCAAAGCCAACCTCACCTGCACGTGGTGCACCTTGCTGACTGACAAACGAGGCTCTGCTGAAAAGAGAGGTAGGGCATAGCGTATTTTTTAAGCTGCCCGACTGCGGAAATACCTCACAGAAAACCGCAGCCAAATAACAATTCCCTTGAAGGTGGTTGTGTTCCTGCGAGTAAGTGAGGTCACCATAAAGAAAAGAAGGGGTATAGGCTGGCAACGGTTCGGCGACCCATTGGTGTTGCTGATCTCCACTTGCGGTGGTGATTGCTTTCCATTAGGAAACCAGGAAATCCATATGCTCGTTTTGCCCCTCTCCTAAAAACACCCTTAGTTACAGCTTAATTCTGCCATAATCGAGTAAAAACAACAATACTCACCTGTATCTCACTAACGCTACACTAACGATATAAAATCACACAACACGTCACGCATTGTCACGGGCTGTGACAGGGACGTGACGGTAACGATGTAGTTAATTCGTCGCCCGTTACGCTTCGGGCGTTACATTGCTATCGTTATACCATAGCCTAACTATTCTGTTTACTGTACTGATATAATAGTTTGTGCAAACCCTGAAAAATTGCCACCACGTTATTAATGGAGGAGTCAACAACCTATTTGTTGTTGACTTTAACGGGACGGTGGCCTACCACACAGCCCCACCACTGTGTCTATTCATATTCATATTCATATATTTTATTTGCGAACATGGGTAATGTAACAATACAGATGGAGTACAACAAATTAGTCCTACCATATTCTACCTTTACGGCAAGCAAAATTATAAAATGTATATAACAAATTCACAATGTCATCCATTTAAACAGTTAATTGTCAATCAGATTAAATATTAATAACATACAATTAGAATTGATACGACACAAACAATTTTCAATAAAATTACATCAAATTTAATGTCAAGAAATGTCAAGGTCAGTAATAATAATAATGTATACAAGTCAAAATTTATCCTCTAGGAAATCTTTTACACTATATTATGCCCTACATATGTAGTTTCTGTTTAAATATGCACAAACTAGAATTGTCTCTAATACTTTTAGGAAGCTTGTTATATCAAAGGGGCCATACCTATAACATTTTTGCGAAAATGTGTCGTCTTGCCTTGTTATATTACATAGTTTATGGCCATTACGACTACTCTTTAAATTCATAAACAGGTCTAGATTTTTCTTGACAAACAAGGCCGTTTCATATATATATAGAATGTCAATATCTTTAGAGATCTAAAATATGGCCTCACACATTTTTTGTCTCCTGTGTAGCCAGGATTAACAGCGGTGACCACCAACAGTGAAGTCCATTGCAGTCCCGAGGGTTAGACTAAAGCTGCCTTGGAACTCACAACGAATTTAATCAGAAGAAATTAGTAGGAGCTTTTGGAATTTGACTTCCTTTCTTAACAATGACAATCTTAACAGTGAGAGACAAAGATATAGCAAATAAGGCATTAAATAAATGAATAGTTTAAAAAACACTAGAAAAACACGCTTTTATAAATGCACCTGATCGTGTTCAAAGTCCATTACATGGCCTTTCTCACAAGTGCAAACACGACTATGATACAATATTCCATCATGCAATGCCAGTGCCTATCTTCCCGCTTCATCATCAGACCCTGAAACCTAATCGTGGTCAAAGTTCATTACAAAACTTTTCTAAGAAATCCAAAAACAGCTACGACGATCCATCATGAAGTTCCAGTTCATATCTTTCGGCTCCATCATCAGATCAGTTCGGCAGTACCATATCATTGTATTGTCATCAGAACTACATACAGCTGCCAATTGGCATTGCGCTACGATCCTTGGAAGATGGTTAAATTATTTACCTTAGATTCCATTACATAGTTAGTTACATACAGGTCGACCTAATAAAAGTGTGTTAAAATCTATACAGATGGCTAGTCAAGTGAAGTTCAACTGCCGTGCACCACGGATTTTAAGTATCTATAATACTATCGGTTGTTGGCTGTATGAAAAGTATATTTTACACAACGTCGGGTGGTAAACAAGCATACGGGCCGCCTGATGCGAAGCGGTTGCCGTAGCCATACAAACGCTCGCAACATGAAATATCGGTCGCGCCCTGCCACCCCCGCTGCCAACTTGGGGTGTAAGTGGTTCGTCAACATCTTTGAACCAAAGCCAACTTCACCTGCACGCGGTGCACCCTGCTGACTGACAAAAGAGAGGTAGGGAGCGTAATTGTAAGCTATCCGACTGGGGAATGTACCTCCACCTCACAGAATACCGCAGCCAAATAACAATTCCCTTCTGTTGTGTGCCTGCGAGTGAGTTAGGTCACCAGAAAGGATGCTGAGATGGCAGCGGGGGTGGCAGCGCGCGAGGTATATTTTAAATATTGCGAGCGTTAATATGGCTACGGTAACTTGTCTGCCACCCGCCGTAGTAGAAAAATAAAAATAAAAAAACCGTAATAAATTCTTACATCCTGACGACTTCACTGACATGCAGGAACACAACAACCCTCAAGGAAATTGTTATTTATTATTATTTGAGGTGTAGGTACTTTCCCTGGCAGACAGCTTAAAGTTACTTGGTGCCTACCTCTCTTTCGCCAGAGCCTCGTTAGTAAATCAGCAGGGTGCACGACGTGCATGTATATTATTTTATTACACATATGTTGCAAAACGTATATCAAAAAACAATACGTTTAATTTTTTTAATATATAACTACACATTTTCCCACTTCATTTGAGCACGTTAAAATACAGACGTCATATGCATTACCTGTTTTACAGCCTGTTTAATCTGACGGGCTGTATGCTTGTTTGCCCCTTATGGTATAAATCTAACCTAAGTGGTAATGTGTAACCGGAGCTGTCAAGTTTGGGATCCACTGGCCTAGTGTAATAATCGCATTATGGACGGCTCGCGTATCAAAGACATTCCTCGAAACCAGATAAATGATGTGTTAATAGTTAATAGCTATAAAATATTTAATTGACACTCTGGGTTTATGACTGGACTTAGGCTCAGGGTTGGCAAAGGTCAGAAATTAAATTGTAATGGGACAAGGGACTGGGTAGAAATGAACGTGCGAAATAAAATGAAAATAACGACGAAACAAAATGAGCTTAGTATCGTGTAAGCACTTAATATCCATTAGTGCCAAATTATAGATCTTCATGTATTTTTTTTTATTATCCTTGAATGAATGAATGAATATATTTATTTGCCAGAATAAGTTTTGCACAGTTGTTATTTTGTCAATATGTTCCATATTATTCTGTCATCGATAATGGCGTGCAAATGTAGAACAGAACATAAGCTGAAATATAGAACATAATTACACTAAAAAATATCTCAGTATATACTAAATAATTCATCATCATCATCATCAGGTCCATTTTAGTCTCCACTACAGGAGCACGACCCTCCTCTCGTCCGTCCTAGACGGAAGGAGGACTTGGCCTACACTCCCCACGCTGGCCAAACGGGTTGGGGAGGCCTGATCGATATTTGATAATGTATTTCCCTTAGTCGCCTTGTACGACATCCACGGGAAGAAACAGAGTGATTCTATTCTAGTCTGCCGGAAACCCATAAAAAAAGAAAATTTTGAAATACTAAATAATTGTCATGCATTAATTTTGTCACATAAAAATTCATCAACCGAATAGTTACATTTGTCCAGTAGAAACCTAAAAGATATCTTTTAATCCATGAAAGACATTTTTTTCCGTGTTGTTTTAGTTTACGTGTTTTTTTTTTTGCCATTCTCCTTATAAAATTTCATATTTTATAACACTTTCGCTGTAGAGATAACTATATACTACGTGAGAGAAAACCGTGACTAACTAATATATCAACAAACAGCTCAATATCACAAAACGGATCAGGTTGAAATTTGGCACACAGTTAAATATCTAAACATCAGCAACGAAAGATTTTTTGAAATTCTCTCTGTGTAACGGAATCGGCACGTCCGAAGTCGAGGGCGAAAGCTAATCCATTTAGTTTGTACAGACATTCGCTTGTAGACCGAAATACATCCAATATAACTTAATCAGACGGGTCTTAGCTACGCCAGACCATCTTGTGCAATTGTGGAAATGAATTTTTTTTTTTGCTACGTCGGGCGACAAACATACGGCCCGCCCGATGTGAAGTGAGGGAAGGAGTGGCAAACGTTTGGAATTCGACTTACCCTCTTGGCAATGCAATCCAAGAAACTATAATCAAATCCAAATGTACGAGTGAGTGAGGTCACCAGAAAAAAAAAAAGAGTAAGGCTGGCAATGGATCGCCGACCCCTTGGTGTTGCTGATCTCCATGAGCGATGGTGATTGCTTCCATCAGGTGACCCACCTGCTCGTTTTCCCCCCTCTCATATAAAAAAAAACAATATTGTTTTCAAAGTCGCTTAATAAAAAACACTAACACCATTTAATGTCTTCGAAATATGCAAATTATTTTCACATTTCAAAGACAATAAACTGTTATTAAACAAATATCTAACCGACTAATTTAATCATATCTATTGAACACAAGTGTTAAGTAGTGCACAAAATATCAAATAACATGATCAAGGAAGTTTAAATTGGCCGTGTCAGAGGACAATAATGTCCCTAGTTATGACTGTTTGGGACATTTACACCGACGTCCCACGAACGTGGCAACCCTACTCAGAGAGAAATTAGTAATGTGAATATTCACACGGATTCATTGATCCGTTGAGGCAATCAAATATAATAATTAGTAGCAATAAAGTATGAGTTCAATTTGTTTTATCGTCAACTAGCTTCGCTCCCGACTTCGTTCACGCATATCCCAGTGGCTCGTGAGAATGTTTAGAAATCCTTTCTATCTAGGCTTTTTAGGGTTCTGTACCAGAAGGGTAAAAAAGAGCCCTACTAAGGCTCCGCTGTCCATCCGTCCGTCTGTCACCAGGCTGTATTTCATGAACCGTGATAGTTACACAGTTGAAATTTTCACAGATGATGTATTTCTATTGCCGCTATAACAACAAGTACTAAAAAACAGAATAAAATAAATATTTAAGGGGATACAACAAACGTGATTTTTTTGCTCGTTTTTGCTCGCAATTGATAACGGCAATAGGTAGACACTTGAAATACTCACATAATATTTAGTTATATATTCACTTTAAAAATAAATCATTAAATAAAAATAAAACAAATAATTAAGGGGCGCCCCCATACAACAAACGTGTTTTTTTTGCTCGCAATTGATAACGGCAATAGGTAGACACTTGAAATACTCACATAATATTTAGTTATATATTCACTTTAAAAATAAATAATTAAACAAAAATAAAACAAATATTTAAGGGGGGGCTCCCATACAACAAACGTGATTTTTTTGCCGTTTCTATAGATAATGGTACGGAACCCTTCGTGCGCGAGTCCGACTCGCACTTGGCCTAGTTTTTATTTTTTGTTTGAATGTGTAATTGAGTCTCATCGTGCACAACGGCACGGCCAACTTGCGTGTCGTTCTTTACGAACGACCACAGAGAAATGTGCTTGTTGTTGTGAACTGTGTGACACACAACACACAACACTCTTTTAAGGCCTATGACATTTTATATATGACAACCTCGGTGGTCGAATGGTTAGCTATGGCAACGACTTCGCGGATTCGAGCCCCGCACAAGACAAATATTTGTGTGCATGAACAAGTCTGTTTGTTTGTTCTGGGTGTTTTCTATGTATTATAAGTACGTATTTACAAAAAAAAATGTATTAAGTACATTTATTCGTTGTCTAGTACTCATAGTACATGCTTTGCGCTTAATTTGGGATTAGATAGCGCTGTGTAAATTGTCCAGAAATATTTAATTAATTTATGTAATTCCCATACTAAAGCATATATACTCGTATGTCCATAACACAAATGTCTTATAAATCCAATGGTTCGTAGAACTAAAGTAGCAAATTAGCTAACCATTAGTCCACCGGGCACAATTCTATTTAATATTTTCTTATTTTATGGCCTAACTTGTGCGATCACTAGCTCGTATAGCAATAAGTAGATGTGCCCGCGACTTCGTCCGCCCGAAATAGTTATTTTTATATTATTTATTTATATAAATAAAAAAACAAAATTTCTAAAATAAAAGTAACGTCAGTTACTCCTTATTACATCAGCTATCTACCAGTGGAATTCCCGTCAAAATCAGTCCAGCCATTTCAGAGATTATTCGAACAAACAGACAGACAAAAATTGTAGAAAATGTTATTTTGATATATGTACCATGTATACATCCACATGCATTTAGTAAAAAGCGGTTATTTTCATATTACAAACAGACATTCCAATTTTATCTATCTGTATAGATTCAGGCCCATTACCCACTGAAGCATCAGCCATCAAATTCGAGCCCCGAATGCATTAGCGGAAAAACTACCGCTCTTGGAGGCCCAGATCGACTCCGGGCCTATAAATCTGAAACTTCGCAGATTAACTCCTCGTTGGAATGTTTGGAACCCCGAAAACTTCTTCATGTACTATCTTATATGTACTTTTATTATATATATTGGAATTATCTTGCTTGTCCGTGCGCTGTTTAAGCCGCCATCAAAGTAAACTCTTAGGTGACGTATATTTTTCCATATTTTTCTCTTGTGTTTAATACATGAAATTATTGCAAAACTTCACATCATTTAAAAAGAGAGGTAAGGCAAAGCGTATTTTTAAAGCTGCCCGACTGGGGATGTACCTCCACCTCACAGAATACCGCAGCCAAATGACAATTCCCTTGAGGGTTGTTGTGTTTCTGCGAGTTAGTGAGGTCACCAGAAAGGAAGGAGTTACTGCGTTGGCAGCGGGGGTGGCGCGGCGCGCGAATGATATTTCATGATGCGAGCGTTAATATGGCTACGGTAACCGCTTCACATTAGGTGGGACGTATGCTTGTCTGCCACCCGACGTAGTATAAAAAAAAGCATAATTTCGGAAAAACTGTTATTTAATTTCGCCGCTGTCTGTAATCAAGTATTCCAAATTAAAATTAAATAAATAAATAAATATTCCAGGACAAATTACACACTGCCATCTAGTCCCAAACTAAGCAAAGCTTGTACTATGGGTACTAGATAACTGATATAATACTTAAATACATTTTTATTTGTAAATATAATAAACCCCATACCAAGACAAACAAATATGTGTCTTATGCTGGCATCGAACCCGAGATCTGGGAGTCAACGTAGCCATTCGACCACCGAGCTCGTAAGTAATAAAGTTCAATAAAACGTTTCAATTTCATATTTATATCTTAATAAATTTTCCCCACAAACAATTCTGAACAAAACTACATCAAAACGTCCTTCCGTCGTTATTTATTCATGTTGTTATTCGAATGACTTTACGCGACCGTTCAACAAAAATGTTGCATTTTGTGTTTTACGATCGCGAGGCGCAAACCTCGTTGTTTTTATTGTGTTACATTATTCCAACATTATGATGATTTGTTCACGCCTTTATAATTTAAAAGGATTGTTCCCATTGTAACTTGGCAGTCTCAACTCCAATATTATGGCAATGTGAAAAGTCTAGCTTCCATAATTTTTGCGTAGATTTGTCATTCAAGTCATCATCAGGTCATTTTAGTCTCCACTACAGGAGCACGACCCTCTCTTGTCCGTCCAAGACAGCAGGAGGATTTGGTCTACACTCCCCACGCTGGCCAGACGGGTTGGGGAGGCCTGATCGATGTTTTATAATGTATTTCCCTTAGTCGCCTTGTACGACATCCACGGGAAGAGACAGAGTGCTTCTATTCTAGTCTGACGGAAACCACACGGCGTCATTCAAGTATTTTATACTAACACAGGTGACAAACGAGCATACTGCCTACTGGATGAGAATCGATTATCAACACTTGCAACACTTGCGACTTGTGCTGCTAATACAACTCTTTTAGGAGCTTCCCGATAGCCTCACTTATATTTATATAATCTACTAAGAAATTATTTTTTTGGGTATCGTCTTCTGTAAGGTGAAGACATTTCCCAGTCGAGCTTCTTCTAATGTAGTATGACGAGGACGGTCCCAGCTGTTGTCAGTACATGACAGTCGTTAAGCCAAGTCAGGCCTTTAGGCGGCTTGAAAACACTAGCCACAGCCAACCTGCAGTTGAGCAGCGTGGTGGAGTATGCTCTAAATCCCTTCGATTGAGGAGAGGCCTAAGAGGAGATGAATAAGGATTATCGACGACGATGGCAATAACGCAATATATTGTTCATACTCGTACTGGTAAATGTTGGCACTTAGTAGAACTTTGTAGACATTTTGCATTAATGAAATCACTGTACTGTTCCCTTAATTAAAAATAATTTTACTAATCGGTTTCGCCGTATGGCATTATCAAGATAAACAACCGGGTATTTGTAAATTACTTAACTAAAGTAATGTAACAAAATCTGCGAAATAAAACCCTATTTTAATAAATAAATAAAAATAAGGTGTGAATGGAAGGTAGAAGAAAGAACAATACGAGCTGTACCCACTAATAACATCGTAAGACGTTAGCCGAAATTGCTTTTCATACACAATGTAATATCGTCAGATGAAATATCGCCTATTTGGCGTCAGTGAAAGAAAAAGGGTTTACAATATGAATTAGTGCTTAGGTACAGTGGAAATATATTACGAGAAACTATTATCAGAATAGTATACATGCTTTTTTGTGCAAGTCTTGGTGGCATTATGTATTAATTAAAATGTTCTTGATAAGACAGCGTACCCCCTTACACATTCGCGACCCGCCCATTATCGCGGACCCCCAGTGGTCCGCGGACCATAGGTAAAGAAACACTGTACTTAGGTATTAATTACGTATGTGTTCGGCCCTTTTCGTCGTAAAAAATCGAACAATACACGTGCGGAATTTTGATTGCGCCAATTACAAATAAAAATGTCAGAAATAATGTTTTAACACACATATATGGGACGAATAAAACCTACATAATAGGAACATTACCATACGTTTAAGGGAAAAGACACTCTGGCGACAATGCGGTGATACCAGACGTGAATTACCGCTTTTACCGTGCGTTAGCAATTTGCTACTGAGACTGGTGAACGCGAGAAGGAATTGCGGGCGATAGATTAATTGTACCAACCAGAATACATCCAACCGAGATTCTGTTACTTTTAAACTTAAAACTTTAACTAAAGCTATATAAAGTTTAATAGGAATAAAAATATCACGCAGTATATGTTTTGGAAAGCATATGTCATCAAGCTGCTGCGAATATACAACGTGTAACTCCAAGTACGCAAAACCTCGAACACCCCAACTGAGTTTTATTATTATAAATTTATATATCTATGTAATAATTTCGAAAAAAGAAATTTCTCTACATATGAAAACTTTTTTGTTTTCCTAATAATTCTAATAGTTTCTTAGCTCTGTGGCGCTTTCTTATCGAAAAGACGTCGAAAAGACGCCAATGGCTACGATAGGCATATATATATTAATATTAAAGAGCAAGCACCGCGTCAATGACGCGTAAGCGCCGCTCTCTGCACGGCGGCGGTTAAGACTTTTTGGACGCGGCTGTATTACGTTTGTTTACTTATTTCACATTTTCTCGCTTGAATGTCGAGCGCAATTTAATAATAGACACGGCAATTAAAAATATTAATTATTATGTTTCAAAGCCAGTTACTTTAAAAATGGATGAAAATTATGGAATTGATACTACTCATGATTCTGAACAAACTATTTTTAGGTTTTGCGTACTTGAATTTACACGTTGTAGATAACTCCATTTGAAGTTTCTCGCTATGCATATCTCTTGCTATGCATATCTCTCAATTTGGCATAGTTTGTCGGTTGGATCAATTCTGCATAACAAGGTCTAATTATGCAAGTGCAAACTTGTGGAGAAAGGTGTATAATGTTTTCCAAGAAAATACGTTTTAGGTTAACCTAACTACACGATAGACAGTAAAATCGACACGTAGTTAACTATGTATCGATTTTACTGTCTATCGTGAAGTGCCAGTTGAACCAGACATAGCTGAGGGGCAATTCTAGTAATTAATATGTAATCAAAAGTCCAGTTCCGATCTCGCTTCGATCTCACAAATGTCACATTTGGTATTCCCGTATCACAATAGAAAACTTCAAAGTTTAGTTAGAGTGTGAATATTAACGAAATATGACTGAAAATTACACAAACGTAGAATAGCTCTATAAATAGTAATCTGCTCGCAATAAGAATTAATATTAATTAATGAAATCAAATATATATAATTTTCGTTTAATTCATAATTCAATCTCGATTCAGTCAACTTTCACTCTGCGATGTAAAATAAATTTCATCCGTGACGGTTCTTTTGAATTCGAGGAGAGTATCGAAGACATGAGACTCGTAATCAAGAAAACAGAAGCTGTAGAAAAATCGCCTAACTTTCAAGAACATGAAGGCAGTTTATCGGATTAAGCAGTATTTTCGGGAAGATAAACTCGGGGGTCGGGGGTCGGGGGTCCGGAAACTTTACAAATATGACAATGATTTCCTGTTACTCCACCAAAATAAATACGTCGAATAACAAATCGCTCCTAATAAAAAAGAATTCATTATATTGACTCACAAATACATAGGTACTTAAAACTAACTAAACGCAAACTCGCTCGCATGCTATCCCATTAAAACTTTTATCCCTTAAGGGATGAATCAGAAAATAATACTATCCTGTCTCAAAGATGGATCAAATTCCACACAATGTATATGTCATTATGTAAAATTTTATTCAATATTCGGTTAAGCGTTTCGGAGTTCAAAAATCATGACACGGAATTTTTTATTTCAGTTACGGATTTTTTACAAGAGAAGCTATCCGTAATGACCATTCGATTCTAATAATTGTCATCAAAATGTACAATTTTTACATTTTTTACTTTTGAAATCGTAACTACCAAATCGAGAAAATAATTTCAATGTCCCTATAAAAATTATTCGATCAACAGAACACTTTTAAATGGCGGAATCGATTGTCTTTTTCTGGTGCCGTACGCAAAGGGTAAAACGGACCCTATTACCGAGACTCCGCTGTCCGTCCGTCCGTCCGTCTGTCACCAGTCTGTATCTCATGAACCGTGATAGTTAGATGTTTGAAATTTTCACAGATGATGTATTTCTGTTACCGCTATAACAACAAATAAAAAACAGAATAAAATAAATATTTAAGGGGGCTCCCATACAACAAACGTGATTTTCTTTTGCTGTTTTTTGCTCGATATTGATAACGGTAACAGGTAGACGTTTGAAATATTCACAGAATATTTAGTTATATATTCACTTTAAAAATAAATAATTAAATTAAAATAAAATATTTAAAGGGGCTTCCATACAACAGACATGATTTTTTGCCGTTTTTATAGATAATGGTACGTAACCCTTCGTGCGCGAGTCCGACTCGCACTTGGCCGGGTTTTTTTTTAACAATTTTGTTTCGATCCCAATAATACCTATGGTCTGCAGTAAAAGTTGATTACTAAAGGGAATCACGTTCTACTTAGATCCTTTTCAACACACCCTATGTCATACATAGGATACAATATAAGAAGGACACCGAAACACGGTTAATATTATTAGAAAAACTACAGTTAATTAGTCGGCTCCCTGAAAGATTTTTTCGGAGCAACCTTTCGGGTCCCTGTAATTATCCGTACTCCGTCCCTCAGGGGATGCGACTAAGGGCACACATAAAGACTTCAGGGGAAATAAGGCGTTATTAGATAATATTAAAGACCGTCTTTATGCTGACCTACTGCACAAGCTTCACCAATGAAAAAAAGGCCATTTCACTGTACGTACAGTCAGTAATGCTTAAAAAAAATATAGTATATGGTTTTGTATATAATGCTATTTATGCATCATAATACTCTGTCTAAGTAAATATATAATGGATTATCTGCTGAATCTGAATTTGTACATCTGAAAACAAGGATTGCAGAATCTAATAAATTAATAAAAAAAAAATTAAATGATATTAATTTCGAATTTCGCCTGTTTATCTATTTGCCTGTTTAGTTCATGTTCTAAAATTATTGAAAAAAGGCCTTATGAGAAAAGGTTAAACTGAATTTATTGGAGTTTTCTCAAGTATAAAGTAATAGTAAAGAAAGAATGCAAGGAAGGAGGCTATAGATCGGCGACCTCTTGGTGCTGCTGATCGCCATGGACTCTCGTGACTGCTTTCCATCAGGTAACCCACATTCTCGTTTGCCCCCTCTTATATGGAAAAAAAATAGTAAGTGTACAGTAATAGTCTCATGCTAATACTTATCAGAGAGTTTAAGAGTTCTACTATCGTACAACTCGCCAAAAATTAAAATTCCATCCACATCACCTTGATATTTGGCGATCTACTACAGCACGCTTTTTAAGGCATTTTCTACCACGTACTGTAAAGTTGTGGAATCAACTTCCCTCAGCGGTATTCCCAAATAAGTACGACATGGGGGCCTTCAAGAACAGAGTCAATATTTCCCTTAAAAGGCTGGCAACGGATCGGCGACCCCTTGGTGTTGCTGATTTCTATGGGCGGTGGTGATTGCTTTCCATTAGGTGACCCACATGCTCGCTTTCACCCCTCTGATATAAAAAAGATAAAATATTCGACAGCAAGCAAGTCTAGCTGTTTCCGTAGAGTGGTTTTCGGATAGTCTGCGTTCCAGAGTGATTCAATAACATAGAATCGGGGAACATGATCCTGGATAGTGCAATAACCATAACGAAACACAAGTCACGATAATTTTACTAAAATAAAAACGTAAAACAAAGCGCCAAGTAATATTGAGTCATTCTACATTAAACACAACAAGTACATTATCAAAATTACACAGACTTCCTACCAATTAACTCAAGGCATATCAATCAAATTAATTAATCTGTACACCAAATTATTGGTTGTGCGAATGACCTCGCGTGCAATCGGCAGTTTTATCGACAATCGACATCAACCTCTCGTCACGACGCTAGATACAGCCCTGACATGTGCTACTGTTGACGGGTTATTTAGGTCGCACATACGGATGTCAAGTGGAATAAACTCGTTGAAATAATATCAGTACAACTTCTATTACAAAATTTGAAGGGCAATTCTCGTAATTATTTTACGATCGCAGAATGAAAGTTGACCGAATCGAGATTGAATTGTTTTTTGACTAAAAATTATATACTTACTCGATTTAATTAATTAATTATTTTAAATTCTTATTGTCGGTAACAACACATTCTTAGTTTTATAAATTCTCGGCCATATTTCGATATAAGTAATTCGACGTAAATTAAAGTTTGAAGCTTCATATCGTGATACAAGAATGGCGAATTTGACATCTGTGAGTGAAACCGAATTTTGATTACTTTTTTAATTGTTCGAAATAGACCTTTTATGTTACTTAACAAGTTCTCCTTAAAAGTAAAGCGTATAACTGAGTATAAATATACTATAAAAAAACATCGGACGCGAAGCATGCGGCATCATAGCGATTTTTTTTTTCCATATCCCGAATTAATATCGGAAAACCAAGGTCACTTTACATTAATCCTTTTTAAATCTTCACGAATCCGAAGTCAGAATTTCGAAATTTTTAGTATAATGGCAACGGACAGACAGAACGACCGGACGATTTTATAAGCTCAATAAATTTCGCTGAAAATAAAAAAATAAAAAAAGTTTAGTTTACAGAAATCTATAAACTAAACTTTTATATATACTAAATCGTTTAAAGGAAAATATTTACCTAAGTTTCAAAAATTGTTAATTATAAAAACAGTATTCATTGCATTTTTTTTTAACGGGACGGGGGCCCACCACTGTGTCTCCTGTGTAGCCAGGATTAACAGTGACGACCACCAAAAAAGCAATGAACAATAAATTACACTGCAGTCCCGGGGGTAAAACAGAAAACTACAGCTGCCTTGAAACTCACAACGAATTTAATCAGAAGAAATTAGTAGGAGTAAGAAGAAGCCTAAAGAAAGGCTAGTCGAGTGAAACTCAACTGCAGTGCACCACCGTTGGAGACCTAAAACAATGAGTTTGTTACCTAACACATCGATTCCAATAATATGTATTACAAAATCATCTGAACGCTCGTATTTTTTTTTTTTATACTACGTCGGGTGGCAGACAAGCATATGGCCCGCCTATGAATCGGTTGCCGTAGCCATATTAACGCTCGCAACATAAAATATCGCTCGCGCGCCGCCACCCCCGCTGCCAACGCAGCATCTCCTGCATTTCTGGTGACCTCACTCACTCGCAGGAACACAACAAACCTCAAGGGAATTGTTATTTCGCTGCGGTATTCTGTGAGGTGGCGGTACATTCCCCAGTCGGGTAGCTTACAATTACGCTCCCTACCTCTCTTTTCGCCAGAGCTTCGTTTGTCAGTCAGCAGGGTGCACCGCGTGCAGGTGCAGTTGGCTTTGGTTCAAAGATGTTGATGAACCACTTACACCCCAAAATATATAAATTCTCCCTTGTTTCTACCAAATCAGAATAGTATACTACCCCGGATGCGACATGCAAGCAAATCAACATGCCGTCTCACTCCCAGATATTCATTGCATCTATATAATTAGGTATATATATGTTTTATATCACAGATGGCAATCAGCATACGGCCTGCGTGATCTAAAGCAATTATCATTTCCTATAGACGGTTGCATTCAACATGCGAAGTAACCACTTGCAAGGTGCCACTCTCGGTTTAAACACACCATCTCTTCAAGGATTTCAGTCTAACCTCGCTCGCAGATACACTATCGTTGTCTGCCTTTCGCGGGAATAATTATATTTTGGTTTTAAATGTGATGACCACATACATATTTACAATACCAGAATACAAACTCATACAAACTTTAATAAATGATTGACTATTACGTAGACTATATTAAATCACAAGGACAAATGTAACTATTCGGTTGATGACTTGGGATGTAAGTGGTTTATCAACATCTTTGAACCAAAGCCAACTTCACCTGCACGTGGTGCAGCCTGCTGACTGACAAACGAAGCTCTGACGAAAAGAGAAGCAGGGAGAGTAATTGTAAGCTACCCGATTGGGGAATGTACCTCCACCTCACAGACTACCGCAAATAACAATTCCGTTGAAGGTTGTTGTGTTCCTGTGAGTGAGTGAGGTCACCAGGAAAGAAGGAGATGCTGCGTTGGGGTGGCGGCGCGCAAGTGATATATTATGTTGCGAGCGCTAATACGGTTACGGTAACCGCTTCACATCAGGCGGGCAGTATGCTTGTCTGCCACCCGAGATAGTATAAAAAAAAAGATGACCACATACATAGTTACAATACCAGAATACAACCTCATACAAACTTTAATAAATGATTGACTATTACGTATGCTATATTAAAAACATTCATGGCAATATCGTTAAGCTGCAAGTGCTTATACAAGTCTAAGATAATTGACGAGCTCGGTGGTCGAATGGTTAGCAATAGCCACTTTGACTCCGAGGTCACGGGTTCGATTCCCGCATAAGACAAACATTTGTGTGCATGAACATGTCTGTTTGTATTGTTCTGGGTATTTTCTATGTATTATAAGTATGTATTTACAAAAAAAAATACTTAAGTACATTTATCAGTTGTCTAGTACCCATCACACAAGCTTTGCGCTTAATTTGGGACTAGATGACGCTGTGTAAATTGTCCAGAAATATTTATATTATTTATGATTTATAAGATCCTCTGTACAATTAGTTAATCATCAGTCGTCTTCAAAAAGATTGGAAAACACTGCTTTATTGCAAGCATTTTGAAGACGAGACCCCTTTACAAGTTAAGGGACTCCCCCCCCCCCCATCCATCCTCCTTTCTCCTCCTTCCTCCTCCCCCTCCAAACTTCAACAATTCAGCTGGCTATGAAAGCTTTAAAATTGTTAGCGACATTTGCTTTCTATTTTGTTGACATAAAAATTAAGAAGTGAAATAGATTGGGTTCCATTGGAAAAAGACTTGCTTGACTTAATTCATCAACTCAAAGTCTTTAAGACTTTGAGTTGATGAATTATTGAACAATAATCAGGCCTGGTTACGTTTTTTTTATTATAGCGTATGCCCTACAAACATTAGCTTTTTTGTCCCCCGCGACTCCCCGAATATAACATGGCGACTCCCCTGAGGGTCGCGACCCACAGTTTCAAAATCACTGCAATAAAGAATTTTGACTTTGATTGTAGTATTAAAATAAAAGAAATACTTAGGAGAATTATTTCACAACGTTTAAATAATTTAAAACGTATAAACAATTCATTTTCAATTCTAAATTCGTGCCATGTAGACTTGTTGGTCTAATGTTTTGTTTTGACAAGGGTAACGCTCACGATCACGCAACACGACTCGACCTAATGAGAGTCGAGACACTTGTTGTTGTCATGTTACATTAACATGTCGTTTCGGACCTACCCACGGGCTCCAAGTGGAACAGTGCTTTAAATACAAAAAATAATATACAAATGGTGAACCAAAATATAAAAATTTAAATATTTCATTCATTCAAAATTGAGTTAAAAGTTCAAAATTATTTATATCATAATTTAACAATTAGTTTAATTTTAATATAAAGTAATCGGTTACATAGGAAATATGCATGGCATATTTTTTTATTAAAAATCATTGTTAAAACCATAAACTAAATCGTTTAAAATATAAATATTATAATTTAACAAATTATTTATGAAATATCATAATGTAAATTTTAGTTATAATTTTTTCTTTTTTTTATATATGTATATTCATATAAGATTAGTTTATTTTTAGGTAATTTTTAGTTTGTAATGTAAATTTATATCCTTATAAAGTTTTGTTTTTATTTTAATTCAATAAATTATCACAAATCATAACGTATTCATAAAAAACATATTATTTATAACAAGATCATATTTTTCTAAACTTTCGTACGTACATGCGTTTTCTGAAACAGAAACCGATTAACTTCACGCAGTAAAATCCGCATCAGCGCTCACAATGAAATCTCTCGTGTATAAACACAATAAAAAAGCAATCTCAAAATCAATACGAGTCCCTCCAGAGTAACAGTAACTCAATGGAATTCGCACAAAAGACATCCCAAAAACTAGATATTGTGTCAAATTGGGTCGCGGCGATATATAAATCGGGTATATTTCCCGGAAACTGCGAAGAAATACAAACAATATCTTTATAAGTCCACCTGTAGGTTGAACGTATATATATATATATATATGTATAATAGCTGACCTGTCAGACGTTGTCCTGTTTTTTTTTACATTGAATATTGAATTGAGGGTCTTTTGCAGGTCCAATCATTTGTCAATTCATAGCATCTTGTCAAATGTCTTAAAAATATCAAACATCCCCAATGGGGATCAACGTACCCTATACCTAACGGCTATTGCGCCCCGTGTGCCAACCTTCCGGTTATATCATATCACCCCAATGGGGATCAATCTGTCAATCAGCCAGTTCTGTCAGACGCCATTAAGTTAAATCAGAAAATTTAAGAAAACTGAACGGCCATTATAAATATAATGGCCGTTCAGTTTTCTTAAATTTTCTAATTTTCCGCGCAACTTTCTTATTTTTTTCTTTTCATATGAACATTCTTTTGGGCCTAGGGCGCCCATGGCTGGGGGCCCGTGGTATTTTGCCCTAACTGCCACTCTGTAGTATGTTACGCATGTCACCGACTCCGCGGAACTCTGGCGCTCCGCAAAGCCAATGGAAGGACTCCACCAACAATCTCAATAAAATAAATGCAAACTATAACGCATCAACATTTACTTACGATGAAAAACTGCCAACCACAAATATTTTCATGACTCCCATTAATATACTATCGAATATGAATATCTACCGAGTACCGATAAAGCCTAAAGATTTTTTGCCACTAATTTAAACCTAAGATCTATTTTTGCAACCAAAATATTAGGCGGTAGAGCTGTGGTAGGGCCCCAGAAATGAATACCATTTGAAAGAGAGATTTTTTTGACTTGAGTACGTTTTCAAGATTGCTTCCATAGGGAGGCAATTTAAAAAAACGAATGATCGGGGGATACAGTTCGGTGTTGCAGCTACAAATCTATCATCTCCATCCAAAATTCCATCACACCACTGGATAGATGAAGGATCAAATAATTTATTATGCTAAGTAAGGGTTATGGATCATCGCGTGCGGGCGAGGGAAAGCGCTGCTATTTTGAAATAATTTTAGTGCATATAACGTATTCACATTCAACACACTGGCATGTCCATGACACAGCCACGCCCCCATTTTTGTGTAATATTTTTTGTGTGTGGATTTTGAGGGATTTAGATAGACATTAAATAACTATTTCTCTACATAAACCCGCCATCATGTACAGCAATATTCGGTAATAATTACATACCTGCGCAACGCGGCGAAAGTGACCGAGGTCATTATTATCAATCTGCAGCCAAAGGTCAGAATAAAATTGATCAATTGCTTTATTATATAATCATTTCTTTTCATTTTTTGCTTCCACTTTCTTTAACCTGGTCGACGAGCAAATAAAAACTAATGAAGAAATATTGAATCTTTACGTACCTGCTTTATTTTTTATTGTTTATACCTGTTCAAAGTACCTATGTTGTTTTTAATAATACCTTTATTGCTAAATTAAATTTCTTCGCGTAATGTATGCAATTTGTGATATTTTGCTTGTGGATACATGAAGTCAGTCATTGGGGCAAACAAGCATATTATTATGACCAACCTTCCTAATGACAATCATAACTGGACAGCCGCGAAGCCCGCCAGCACTTATTAACGCAATGACACAACTTTTTCACGCCATTACCACAGCATAGTCATAGTGCCATTACTCGTAATACCTACCCTATGGCACCGACATAGTTTTTGAAAAACTTACATGTAAGGTGTACGCTATGACCTACGGTGCAGAAACTTGGACGATGACCGTTGCTGACCGCTGGTTCACAGACTAAAAGTACGTTAGTACTATTACTTATACTGTGCTAAAAGCACAGTATAAGTAATAGTACTAACGTACTAAAAGTCGCACAGCGAGCGATGGAGATAGCAATGCTTGGAGTTTCTCTAAGGGATCGAATCCGGCACGAAGAAATTTGACGGAGAATCAACGTAGTCGACATAGCCCTCAGTCAGCAAGTTGAAGTGGCAGTGGGTTGGTCACATCTGCCGAGTCAGCTATGGCAGATGGGGAGGAAAGTCCTCGAGTGGAGGCCACGCATGGAGCGACGAAGCGTTGGGCGCCCCCTCTCTAGATGGACCGACGATCTCAAAAAACTGGCTGGTAGCGGTTGGATGCGGAAAACGGAGGATCGCATATGGTGAAAAGCATTGGGAAAGGTCTATATCCAGCAGTGGGTAGATGCAGGCTGATGATGATGATGTAAGGTGTAGCAATTTACACGAAACCTATACAAAAGCAATTGTTACTATGTTGCCCATTACAAAATCACAAACAACATTACAAGACAAGAGTATTATAAAATGTTAGATTAGTGAGGAGATAACAACATTAAATTTATAATAAACTATAACAAAAAATAACAAAGACTGTTTTACATAGCTCTGCCGTCCTATCTCTTCCATCCATTTTCACTATTAATTTTAATGATACATGTTTTAAAACTTCGCAACAAGCTTCGTTGAGAATCGTGTAACATGAAAGAACAAAGTGTGCTCCCTGGGGCACGCGCACGCCTCACAGAAAGTTTAAGGTAAGTAGTTTCCATAGTTAGGTATTTGATAGGTACGAAGTTGATGGAATAGGCAACTACAGATGGTTTCTATTTTGCAGGCTTTATATTGTTATAATATTAATTTTTTTTAAAACATATTTTAACATTGCTATATAAATAGTGCCACCATATCAAATGCGTTTGCAAAATCGTAGAAATAAAAATCAACTAAATTAATAACGTATCGTATTTAAACATGATAATCAAAAATGGGTATGTGGGATCATGGACACGGCCGTGTGTTGTACGCTAATACGTTATGTGCACTAAAATTATCTCAAAATGGCAGCGTTTTCCCCTCCCTCGCACGCGACGTTCCATAGTCTTTACTTAGCGTAATAAATTTTTTGATCCTTCATCTATCCAGTGGTCTAGATTTGTAGCTGCAACACCAAACCGTATCCCCCGAATTGGCTATCATTAGTTTTTTGAATTTAATGACGAGCTCCGTGGTCAAATGGTTAGCAATGGCCACTTTGACTCCGAGGTCGCGGGTTCGATTCCCGCACAAGACAAACATTTGTGTGCATGAACATGTCTGTTTGTCTTGGTTTGGGTGTTTTCTATGTATTATACGTATGTATTTACAAAAAAAAATGTATTTAAGTACATAATATCAGTTGTCTAGTACCTACCCATAACACAAGCATTGCGCTTAATTTGGAACTAGATGGCGCTGTGTAAATTGTCTAGAAATATTTATAAAAAAATAAAAAAATAAGCATTTTTAAAGACGTATTAACGTCAAAACTCGCACTAAATATTCTGATAAAAAAAAATCGCAGTGTTATAAAACTACAAATACTTATTCTAACGCAAATGAAACCCACAATTTCGTGTACTGAGTATTTAATTAGACTAGGCCGGATTCTAGCCCACGGGGCTGAAATTGAGGTTGAGTGCAGCGAGTAGATTCACTGAGTGTATGTTTTCCATTGATTTCAATGAAAAATGTATTTAATGATCATTCCTCAAGGACATGATCGATCTCAATTTTTTTTCGACACAAACCTCAAGCATTGTCGAGGTCTTTAATTGTGACATGTTTCATCAAAATCGGTTCAATGGTTTTGGAGCCTATTCATTTCCAAGAGTGACTTTTCAGTGTCGCCGTTCGCTACACTCAATAAAATTGTAAATTGTACAAATCTAAATTGTAATTGAAATTAAAGATGGCATAATAAAATAAATGTCTGAGAGAAAATAAACATGTAAATACCAGAGCCATGTTAGCTTTTAGCTTCAAGGTTAAAAGCCACAAAATACTTTACTATACTTGCAAACGTTGAGGTTTATAATCCTATTAAATTAAAAGGGAATTAGTATGCATGAGATGGAACGTTTTGTGTGTACGTTAAATTTATGTACGACTTATCCCAAATATCCTTTCGCAAAGATGTAATACTCAGTAAGTTTTGAGTCGTGGAGAAACAAAATCTCCAAGTGTGAGAAACTCTTACATATTTTATGCGTATTCACTATATATACGTACTCGTATGTGCTAGGAAGTTGATGCAATCATTTTTAAGAATAAGTATATATTTTTTTAAAATTACATGTTTATTATTTCTGCAGTGGCAGTCACAGAAATATCTTTCTTGCAAAAAAAATTATAGAAAAATATTTTTTTATCACACTAACAGCTTCGATGAAATTTATATTATTATATTTTAATAAGAGTTTAAAGAGGACAAAATCTAGTTAGGTGTCAATTGTGGGAAACAAAAAACAGTAAACTCGGTGAATTTTCAATATAACGCTATCTGTTAACAAAATGAAACTGTCAAGAGATATATTAAGTACCTACTCTACAATAGATGGCACCACTTAACACTTACATGATTCTGGGAAATCTGATTTTCCTAAAAGAAACACTGACTTTTTCATTTTCATATTAATTTTATTGCATAAATGTGATACATCTGGCCGTGTGGTTTCCGGCAGACTAGAATAGAATCACTCCGTCTCTTCCCGTGGATGTCCTACAAGGCGACTAAGGGAAATACATTATCAAATATCGATCAGGCCTCCCCAACCCGTTTGGCCAGCGTGGGAGTTTAGGCCAAATCGTCCTTCCGTCTAGGACGGACGAGAGAGGGTCGTGCTTCTGTAGTGGAGACTAAAATGAACCTGATGATGATGATGATGATGATATGTGATACATTAGGTCTTACAACTAGATAGCAGCCGTAATATGAACTCTGTAAGGTATCGCAGAAATATATTATACATATTCGTACAAAGTATTAAAACATTTTGCTTTTTTAACATACAAACGAGCATGTGGGTCACCTAATAGAAGGCAATCACCACCGTCGGAGATCAGCAACACCAAGGGTCACCGATCCGTTGCCAGCCTATATTCCTTCCTTTCTTTCTGGTGACCACAGTCATCCGCAAGAACACAACAACCCTGACGGGAATTGGTATTTGGCTGCGGTATTCTGTGAGGTGAAAATACTTCCCCAGTCAAGCAGCTTAAAAAATATGCTACCTCTCTTTTCGCCAGAGCCTTGTATGTCAGTCATTCACCCGTACCACGTGCAGGTGAGGTTGCCTTTGGTTCCAAGATGTTGATGAACCCCTTACACCCCAAAATGTTCAATTCATAACTCTTTTTATGCATTATAAAAATCTATGTCCTCTTATACAGTTTCGCTTAGTAATCCAGGTATTCATGCATTATTAAAACTAACTCTAAATAGACTCGAGAAATCGTTGAGGTACAACTTTTTCTGGAGTCTATTTAGTTTATTATTTGCCATTGTTTGTTCTAACGTATGATAAAAACCTTTTCTTTCATAAAATACAATAAAATTCCGGCGCCCATGTCAATTTACCTAAATCTCTTGCTGACATTGCACCTAGAGTCCCTCGGTAACACAATGAAAACATACAGCACGAAATTATAAACGGTACCGACGCAGATAATAATATATCAACGGAAAATCAAAGTTGTCGACATTACTCGACATAGCTTCCAGAGTTAGAAGGCAGAAATGGTAGTGGACGGGCTAAACATCAGTGATTTTTTTTTTATAACACTATAGGTGGCAATGAAGCATACGGCGATAACCGTAGCCTATGAACGCCAGGGACATCACACGCGCGTTACCGACCTTGTGAAAACCTCTTCAGGCCCTTTTAAAAGGATCCCATGCTGTAGTCTCCTGAGAAAACCTTTACAGGAAGTTGCAATTCACTTGATAGTACGCGGGAGAAAATATCTCTGGAGCCGCACTGTATCCAGTCATATTTTTAATGTAAAATAAGTCCTTTAGTAGTAGTAAAAAAATGTTTGCACACAAAAATTTTATATAATAATAAATAATGCGTTATACGCATGTCTACAAAAACGCTAAGTTCATACTCATCATCATACATCAAGGAACACGCTCACATGCTCTCCCCACTTCGCCCCGCCCCGTCCTCTCTCCCTCCTATTATAAAGAAAAAACCTTTTATAACGTTATTAAGAAATTTAGTAACGCCACGCGTGTTTGCCGCCGGGTCAATCACAATATTTCTCTGTATATTTCCAACTAAATTTAGGAAAAATCGGTTCAATGCGAGGGCCGATTCTATTTCTCGGAGCTCGTTAAACGCGTAGGTGACATTACGTATAGATACGGGTGCGATGGTGACGGGAATTGACAAGTTATTCGTCACTTTTACAACATGTTTCAGCCAATACGTAAAACCGCGGCATCGCATAACGGCTAGCTGTTTTCAAAATAGCTCCGTTTTTATAATGCAGCGGATTAACGATTAGGCGGATTATCTTTCAATTGTCTTTTTTATATACTTACCGTGTACGTTATTGGCCGTGTGGTTTCCGGCAGACTAGAATAGAATCACTCCGTTTCTTCCCGTGGATGTCGTACAAGGCGACTAAGGGAAATACATTATCAAATATAGATCAGGCCTCCCCAACCCGTTTGGCCAGCGTGGGGAGTGTAAGCCAAATCCTCCTTCCGTCTAGGACGGACGAGAGGGTCGTGCTCCTGTAGTGGAGACTAAAATGGACCTGATGATGATGATATACTTACCACTAGGGTGAACAAAAAGCATGTAAAATAAGCATACTTGCCTGATTGGCGGCGGGAGCGGGATGACATGTTGAATTCATTGCAAGTTGCATCCGGGGTAGTATACTATTCAGATTTGGTAGCAACAAGGGAGAATTACCAAGCGTTCAGACGATTTTGCAATTCATATTATTGGAATCGATGTGTTAGGTAACAACTCAATGTTTTAGGTCCCCAATAGTGTTAGAAACTTAAAATCCGTGGTGCACGCCAGTTGAGCTTCACTTGACTAGCCATCTCTTTAGGCTTTTAATGCCTTATTTGCCATATTGCTGTCTCTCACATTGCTAAGAGGGGAAGTCAAATTCCAAAAGCTTCCTACTCCTACTAATTTCTTCTGATTAAATTCGTTGTGAGTTCCAAGACAGCCGTAGTTTTACCCCCGGGACTGCAATGGACTTCATTGTTCATTGCCTTTTTTGTGGTTGCCGCTGTTAATCCTGGCTACACAGGAGACACAGTGGTGGGAATGTGTGGTGGGCCCCCGTCCCATACTTGCCTGATGGTATTTTTCAGTTAGGCTAGGTTTACATTATGTTCAATCAGACATAGGAGTCCCCGCAAACTTGGTTAGATCAGGGGCCCTACCGCCAAAGCTAGAAGCCGTTTACCATCGAATATTTTGATTCGAAAAATAAAGTTATTGGCAAACATCTTCAGCTTAGCCGGTAGAGCTCCATCGTTTCTACCATTTAAGCTAAACACAATAGCATAAATCTAAGGGGCCATCCATAAATTACGTCACACGAATTTCATGATTTTTTGACCCCTCCCCCGTCCTTGTCACAGCTGGTCACACTTGTGAGACTCCCCCCCTCCCTAGTGTGACGTCACATATTTTGAAATTTTACATCTAGAGTTGCAAATGTTGAGTTTTTCGTTAATAGTTCAAAGTTCGTGTTTTAACACTTAGATTATAATACATTCTGAAATGTTACGTCACAAAATTTAGGACCCCTGCCACCCCCTTGTCACACAATGTCACACTTCGTCGACCCCCTCCCTCCCCCTTAACGTGTGACGTAATTTATGGATGGCCCCTAAGTTGAAATTTCATTTTCGCTATCAAAAATTCCGATGGTGATCGGTTTCAACTTCGCCGGTAGGGTCCCAGGCTACCGACTAAGCTGAAGTCGATTCCGATTAAATACATAATTATTTTGAATCCAAATATAGTTCTTACGTATAAGTTATTGACAAACAACTTCAGCCCCCTTACCACCAACTCTTATTGCGATTCAATAACTGAACTAACTTATTCATACATATTGAATAGAGTCGCTTATTCATTGGTATGAATAAGCATTCTATTCAGTTATTGAATCGCAATAAGAGTTGGTGGTAAGGGGCAGGTCTTTATTTAACTCTTTTTCTTAAAAAACTTCGCACAATCAGAGCTGTTTGCCCGGGGATAAAGTTTTTTAAGAAAAAGAGTTAAATAAAAAACATTGAAGATATTTTATCAGTTTTACTAGGTATAGCTAAAATTACTAGGTATTTAATTAGTTGATTGCGTCCAACTTGCCAGAATATTATATTTTAAAAATGGAAAATTCATCTCTACTGCCTTGGAACCGAGGCGAATTTTTAAACAATGTTTACATATATTTTTGTGATTTAAGGATTTTTCTAAAATCCTTACAAGTCGTTGGTGTCTCTCTGATTTCTCGTCTGTGTTAATACTGTTAATGCATTTTAAATTTGGAATATTGGACATTCATAGTCTTCCCTGTTCGAAACGTTCTTGTCTTCGCCATGGGAGCATAGCCACGGAGCAATAGGCATGAATGAAACTAAACCGTTTCGTTCCGCAATAGTTCATTCTTCTGCCACAGTTACATCACTAATGGCTCCCGCAATTCACATGTATATAGTAAATTCTGTTCAACGATCGGCATACGCACAAAAGCAGAACAATCACAAAGGTTCTAAACACAAATTAGATTCCAAATTCAAACATCCACTGATTAGATCCGAACACAGCCGAGTCACGTCGCGCCAATTAGAAAACGGTTCCGAATTAATTTGAAAATGGAACACTCGATTTTGATGTAGTGGAATCTGTCATGTGCCCTTTGTAATGACATACAAATGATATCCAAGCTTACATCCATTGTGTAAAGTTGAAAATCAATTGTGTTCCCTATCGCCGAGCTCATGAGATAATAGATGAAATACGGAATGTCATTCACAGCTAGCTGTAGTGAAGGAAAATTAATTTTATTTCTATTGTGTTAAAGTTGGTTATCGTATGTCATGAAAGTCTTGTAATTAGTAAATGTATTCCACTTGGGTCTTAGAAGATCGTGTCTTGTTCCTTGTAATTATGAAATGTCGCCTAGTGTCCTACCCTTTTTGTTATTCCACTTAATTTTAGTCGCTATCTCGTTTTAATGAATAACTTGAGATCTCCAACATTGAGTGTTATTTTATAGGCAATATTGTAATAAGGCAATAATGTAATAATTAATATTTCAGGCTTTTGTCGCCTTGTCATCGCAAATTCGTAATCAAATTTATATTACTTTTAAATAAATTTAAGTATAATGTACATTCAACAAATGGTCAAGATCGACCTGCTCTTGAACCCACAAACGCACGCACTACATAAACGAACAATCGACAGATTGGATTGACTTTTGTCCTTCCATTTTCATCGGTCAATTGTAATTTAGTTGAGGATAGTCAAATTGAAAAGGTTGAAAATTCCTTGCTAGTTGCAAGCGTAGGTTTTCCCTGAAACTACAATGTACTAGACTGCTCATTGACATTCTGGTAGTTGTGGTAGTTCATTAAATTATATCTCGTACCTAAACGTAAAAGGAATGAGCAATCTCAACTGATTTTCAGAACTTGAATTGCAACCTCGTCTGTCACAAATGCAAAAGTATAAGAATTTATTTTATATGTAATTCTTATATATAAAATATATAAGAATTACAAACGAATCTTTATGTTCTGATGTTGGAAAATTATGTCTATTTTGTTAGAAACCAAAGTGCAATGTATACCACGATTTCTTTAAGTTTATTTGTTATACTATACGAAATGATCTCTTGTAAAATAACGTAAAATTTTCTTCGGGACTGGCTAATAATCGCGTCTATTTTGTGCTGAGCACAGTCATTAGTTGTTAGTGTCGGATATAAGAGTATAAAAACGGCTCATTACGTACAAAATGCCGCAATTCTACTTCAAGTATTTACTCTTTCTACCGACAATTTTATATCTTCCGAATATAATATCATCTATAAAAGCTACATTTTAATATTTAATCTTGTATCTAAATCTTGATAAAATGCTGAAGAAAAATTAAGTTATAGATGTACCCAAATTTATGCAAATTTTAGTTTGAAACATGTGACAGACGACACACGACGTCACGACGCAGTAACGTCCGCGTCACTGTAGAGTAATAGTTTTCCAGTAAAAAAAAATACGATACATATTTAGTAAATAATATATGCATTGTTATCCCTCTTAGCAAACGACCGACGACGTCACAGCAAAGTATGTAGGTAATTAAAATTGTTGGATTTTTTTTCCAAAAAAAAAGAGAAATATTTTTCGCGTATTTAAAACGAAAGTCAAGTTCATCTTCTCTCGAGAAAGCTCATTAACGGGTGTCGGTTGGCAAAGCAAACTATAAATCCTAAAAAAGTATTTGCGCCGTACTTTACAATATTCTTATTTTAACGGTATTTAGTTGGAACTTGGAATACAAAGGGTATTTTCGATACAATTTTCTAAAAAAATCCGCTCCATTTTGTGTACACCGCGCTCATTAGTGGGTGGTGTCAGGTGGTACAAAACGAAGCAAGTTTACTGTCTATTCGATATTCTGCTTTGTTTAGTAGATTCTGCACCTATTAATTATCACTTACATACTATCTAAGAACTTATCTAATATTCTAAGCATCGAATAAATATGATATAACTGCCTATTAAAATTATGATATTAAATGTTTAATGATCCCGGTGGTCGAATGGCTAGCAATGGCAACTTTGACTCCGAAGTCGCGGTTTCGATCCCCGCACAAGGCAAATATTTGTATCCATGAACATGTCTGTTTGTCTTGGTTTGGGAGTTTTCTATGTATTATAATATGTATGTAGTACAGAATAAAATATATATTTAAGTACATTTTATCAGTTGTCCAGTACCCACAATACAAGCTTTATACTTAACTAGCGACCCGCCCCGGCTTCGCACGGGTGCAATGCTGATACTAAATGTACTACAGAAGGTCTTTGCGCTTTGTCCTATCCAGTCCTTCCCTAGTTATAGGCACACGCCGCCGGCTCCGCGGCCGGTACCGCCACAGCCGTTATGTCCCTGCATTTTAAATGTGTAATATCTTCTAAACTATTCATTTAAATTACATGCTGTGAAGGGTCATATTGATCTATATTAAATGCGCAATGTATTTAAGGTACTTAATTGGATAAGGATTAATTCTGTATTGCTTAAAATCGCTTCGTAAATAAGGCATTATTAAATATTAAAATAACGGTTATTGTGTGTTACCACTAAGAGATAGACATATACCATCGGGAACTTTTTTGTAGACCATTTTAAGGTGAACAATACTGTACTACATTATTTTGATCTATCTCGTTGGGTTCAGCCAGCGTTTGCAATGAAAGAGCAAAAAAATGTGTTTATTTACGACATCACATTAGAAACCTCTAAATTATCAGTGTTTTTCTACTATGTTATGCATATATTATACATACAAACTTTCCAGTTGAATCACTCTATCTATTAAAAAAAACCGCATCATAATCCGTTGCGTAGTTTCAAAGATTTAAGCGTACAAAGGGACATAGGGACAGAGAAAGCGACTTTGTTTTATACTATGTAGTGATTTGGGACTAGATGGCGCTGTGTAAATTGTCCAGAAATATTTATTTATTTATTTAAATGTTTTGGGGTGTAAGTGGTTCATGAACATCTTTGAACCAAAGCCAAGTTCACCTGCACGCGGTGCACCCTGCTGACTGACAAACAAAGCTCTGGCGAAAAGAGAGGTAGGGAGCGTAATTGTAAGCTACCCGACTGGGGAATGTACCTCCACCTCACAGAAAACCGCAACCAAATAACGGTTCCCTTGAGGGCTGTTGTGTTCCTGCGTGTGTATGAGGTCACCAGAAAGGAAGGAGATGCTGCGATGGCAGCGGGGGTGGCGGCGCGCGAGCGATATTTTATGTTGCGAGCGTTAATATGGCTACGGTAACCGCTTCACATCAGGCGGGCCGTATGCTTGTCTGCCACCCGACGTAATATAAAATGTTATAATGTACATTTAAATATACCTATTTTACGCCACTAACAAAGAAAGGAGAGTTATGTTTTCTAGTGTATGTATGTATATTTCTTTGGCACACTGTACAGCCTAATTAAGCGCCAAGCTTCCCAAATTAAGCGCTAAGCTTGTGTTATGGGTACTAGACATCTGATAAATGTACTTAAATACATTTTTTTTTGTAAATACATACTTATAATACATAGAAAATACCCAGACCAAGACAAACAGACATGTCCATGCACACAAATGTTTGTCTTGTGCGGGAATCGAACCCGCGAGCTCGGAGTCAAAGTGGCCATTGATAACCATTCGACCACCGTTTTCGTCGATAATCTCAAACTACTCCGTCTTACGGAGGGCACGTTAAGCCTTTGGTCTCGGCTGTTGTCCTGGTTGTTGATGACAACACTGGCCTCTGCCAACCCGCAGTTGAGCAGCGTGATGGAGTATGCTCTCAACCCCTTCAATTGAAGGGAGACCCGTATCCCAGCAGTGGGATGAATAGAAGTTGAATCATCATCAGGTCATTTTAGTCTCCGTTACAGGGGCATGACTCTCTCTCGTCCGTCCCAGACAGAAGGAGGATTTGGCCTACACACCCCACGCTGGCCAGACGGGTTGGGGAGGCCTGATCGATGTTTTATAATGTATTTCCCTTAGTCACCTTGTACGACATCCACGGGAAGAGACGGTTCTATTCTAGTCTGTGAAGTGATTCTATTCTAGTCTGCCGGAAAGTTGAATACGACTTAATATTTATCTTTTTTTTTCAGATGTCGTCCACATCCAATTGTACAAGGACCTGAAAGAGAGACAGAAGAACGGGCAGACCAAGGCCTCTCTCTCGCTGCAGCAGTACCTGGGCTTCGAGTCGGGGTTCACAGTGGACAAGGAGTCTAATACCCTGGCCATCCTGTGCGAAGACGTGGTGCCTGTGCTGGCCTTTGACACCAGGGAGATTCTGATACAATGGAAAGTAAAGGTATGTTATATTTTTAGGGTTCGAAAAGTTCACTAAGGTGCCAAACAAGCATACGACCCGCCTGATAGAACAGTTACTTACCTATGGAAGCGTACAACGCCAGGGGTATCACTGGTGCGTTACTGACTCTGTAAATGCGATATCCTTGGTCTGTACTGTAAAACCACTTCACGTTCTGTTTGAATTATGTTAGTCAGAAAGGTGCATCACATGCAGGTGTATCTGGTTTTGAAAAGTTATTGACCGTATATTTCTTCTATGTTCCTGCTAGTGTATCCAAATTTTTTAACTAGAGGCACACCTCGGCTACTCCATACAAATGTCGCGTCGTTCACTATTACATAAATGATGACGTCTGTACAGAGCGAGAATGAGTGTGTGTGCGTGCAGCGCCATACAAACTGTTCCAGAGAGCAGAGAGTGTTCGTCACAGAGAGTAGATGAGGTCGATACGAGAGAGCGGCAGGGTTTGTCCATACTTTATGTAGTACTATTACTTATACTTATACCACACCCCGGCCACTCCATACAAACGTCGCGGCATTCCCTACTACATACACAATGGCATCTGTGCAGAGCGTGAATGAGCATGTGTGCGTGCAGCGCCATACAAACTGTTCCAGGTTCGTCTCAGAGGGGAGGTGAGGTCGATACGACAGAGCGGAAAGGAGTGTCCATACTGTATGAGTACTATTATTTATACTGTGCTTTGACTTTAAAAATGGTTGTAAGTCTCTTACCTACGCCTAAAAACCCCTAAAGTTTAGGGGTTATATAGTGTTTAGGGCCTAAACCATACACACTATATAGATATAAGGGGTTAAGACGTTTTTACAGGGTCGTCAACGCTTCAGTGACGCTTCTAATGCATGCGTCCATGCAGGTCGTACGCTTGTTTGACAGTCGGCATCAACCCATAATCGTCCCACTATTGGGATATGGGTCTCCCCTCAATCGAAGTGGTTTAGAGCATACTCCACCACGCTGCTCACTCAACTGCGGGTTGGCAGAGGCCAGTGTTTTCAAGCCGCCTAAAGGCCACTGACTTGGCTTAACGACTGTGATCTAATGACAACAGCCGGGACCGACTGCTTAACGTGACCTCCGAAGCACGGAGGAGCTCGAGATAAATAAACTCATCCATAGACAGGCTGCGGTCGACGTTGCTTAACTTGCATGTTTGATTACACTGACACGCGCACCGACGCAATCGAGCTCCATTGTTTGACAAACCAATGGTATAAAAAAAACACTCTTCCAGGTCCTGTAATGTGTTTCTCTCTCAGGTGCAACACAACCTGGGCAGCAGTAAGGAGTTCGCAGCCGTGCTCACATCTGCCCCCACATCCGCAAACATCCGCGCCGGGCCGGTGCGGCTGCACGCGTGCGGGCCGCGGCTCGCGCTGTGCGCGTCCCGCCCGCCTGAAGTGCTCGCTCTGTGGGACGTCAAACTTCTCAGGTCAGTCACTACATTGGGTATTTTATGGCAATTTTTTTTTCTTTTTATACTTCATCTGTTTTATGTATAAGATATGAGTATTATGTATATACATTGGTATATGTCCCAGCTATTCTGTAACTTAGTAGTACCGTAGTACAACGGTTTCCATTGTTTTTTTCGTATCTACTGCCATACAAGCTCGATCGATGTAATGCGGTTATATATCATCAGACTTAAGAGCTTAATAGCGCTAGGTTTTTTTTATACTAAGTCGGGTAGCAGCAGACAAACATACGGCCCGCCTGATGTGAAGCGGTTACCGTAGCCATATTAACGCTGGCAACATAAAATATCGCTCGCGCGCCGCCATCCCCGTTGCCATCACAGCATATCCTTCCTTTCAGGTGACCTCACTCACTCGCAGGATCACAACAACCCTCAAGGAAATCGACACGTTGTCTATTGCTGCTGCGTGCCGTCGGCTACGGACTTGTACCTTTAGTGAGCGCTGTGCTTTATTATCTTAAGTTCATTTTACATTTAAGCCCAGTAAATCAATGTTAAACGACCACATAAACGACCAATTCGACCTAAAATTGTCTCTATTCTAGATTTCCACGGAACAAAACTGACATTTGTATTCGAATAAAGCACGAGAGAGATTGTTTTTCGTCTGACTAATGGTCCGACACAAACAGGCTTCTATTGAGAAGTTGTCTATCAATCAAGCCGCACTGTGAAGCCTAGTCGGGGATGTAAAGTAGGCTTTCTCCCAATGGAAAGTACTATTAGATGTATATGAAGACAGTTCTGTATGGCCAAACATATACCTACATATTTTATTTATTATTATTATTATTTTCATAAAATAATACAATTTATGACTATATCTACTTACACTAGTATATGAATATAAAGTAATCACTCACTATAGTTATGTCGAGTCCATCACACAAGTACACCAGACCAAGCCTGTTTCATAGACACCTGATCCTTCCACTATAAGCATTTACAATCAAAAATTTGTATTCTACTTTTGTGTTTGTGTTGTTTAGATTTTGTTCTCTTTCGCTATCAATATTTTATTATTCAGAAATTAAGTAAACTGAAGCGAATAATTAAAAGTCATAGAATATCAAACTCCTTAATCGCTTATTTTCGGAGCAAATTACATTTTTATCCCAAAATGGGTCAAAATTGACCCGAAGACCTTATGAAGTGAAATAACAACATGGTTAGAACAGAGTGAAAAGTAAGTCAGATTTTCTGAATTTTTTACATATATCCCATAAACACATAGAATCATACAGCCTATCTAATGTCTTTCCCGTTTCCCATAACCTATAACAGCTTGCTAAAGAGACGCAGCTCTTTCTTTGCCGCTTCCTTGTAACTTCATTAACATAGGAAGACCTTCACAGAGACAGGGAAAGTGAGGGCGTTTTCATGCAAAAGACTATAAAAGTATACTTCCACTCTCATGTTGTGAATTTATAAGTGTGTTACATATCAAAATTATGTGGCTTACTTACTCACATTTTGAAGTGAGCAACCCGGCTAAATTGGATATGTAACACGCGACTTATAAATTCACAACATGAGAGTTCTTTTCTATTTGATCGGTTTGTTTACGTTGACATTATCGAACGCGAACAAAACACTCACACTAAGCACTCTGATGTTTTGTCGCTCTCACTGTAAATAGCTTTCAGCAGTCTATAAGTTTAGATGGATTCTGTCAGTTAAGTCTTCTGCTGATATACTCCATGCCGCTTTTTTTGTACTATATACGTCGGGTGGTAAACAGGCATACGACCGGCCTGATGTGAACCAATTACCGTAGATATACTCGTGTTAACGCTGGAAAAATGAAATATCGCTCACTCGTCGCCACTCCCGTCTGCCAACGCAGCAACCCCATCTGGTGACCTCACTCACTCGCAGGAACACAACAGCCCTCAAAGGAATTGTTATTTGGCTGCGGTATTCCGTGAGGTAGAGAGGTACTTCCCCAGTCCAGCAGCTTACAAATACGCTGTGCTCTACCTCTCTTTTGTCAAAGTCTATCAGTAGTATGCACCACATGCAGGTGAGGCTTACTTTGGCTCTAAAGATGGTGGTGAGCCACTTACACCCCCGATAAAATGAACTATCTAGCATTCATCGAGATTTCGTCTATTGCAATTAGGTGGTAAATTCAAACAAGTCCGCTAATAGCCAAGCCAAGTTAACCAACTAGTGGAATCCTCATCAAATTATCGTTTAGGTATCGTTATCATTAAGATTTATACTTCAAATCAAATATCCCTCCAACCCTTAGCAATGTCAACGTAACGGGGAACAATCGAGACAAATATTCCCATGCATGCAAATATTTGAGTCTCCCCGAATCGGGCAGAAACTCCTCACTAGGACAAACACGACGTAATCTCACGGGAGAAATGTATATGTATGCTTTGTATATGTATAGTAACTTTAAGATTTGATTTAATTCATGAAATAATCAGATATTACGAAAATATTATTGCATTTTAGTATTACAAGCACAAATTCCCCCCCCCCCCCCCTATTTATTTATGAGTTTCATTTATTGTACAGTCAAGATGTAGGGCTCATACTACAAGTGAAAAGCTTCATGAGCTCTCGACTTTACTTACAATTCATACTTTTCTCATCCCCCCCCCCCCCCCCAATCGGCTGTTTTACTTTCTACCGGCCATGGTACATCATAAAAACAATCTAAATTTGCTCTGTAGACTCAATTGTAAAATCAATAATTGTAATTGAAAGCGGAGCAAGCGGAACTCTTATACACGCCGAAAAGTCTGTTTGTTTGTTTGTATGATCTTTATTGTTCAAATTACAATGTATGAGTACATGAAAAATAAAGCGATACAAAGGCGGACTTATCCCACATGGGGATCTCTTCCAGTCAACCTTAGAGTAACTGCGTGGAGTGGACATTACAATGATTGGCAAGTAGAACAATGAGTAAAAAATGAAAGGAGGGAATTCGCAAACAAATAAATAAATAAAATACACAAATAACTAAATCTTAAACTATAGTACACAGGCAATGAAAATATTAGATAATTTCAAGTCTCACCAGTAAAGAATCTTTTTAATCCAGTCTTGAAAGAAAATAACGTAGGAGCCATCCGAACATCAACAGGCAGAGCATTCCACATTTTTGTCGATCTTACCGTGAAAGAGTTTGTATACGCATTGGTGTTTTGAGTAGGTATATCCAAAATCCGAGTTCCCGAACAACGCAGACGACAATCAACTTCCCGATACCGAAATCGTTCCTTTAGATAAAGAGGAGCGGATGGATTAAAAAGTACGTTAAAAAGCAGAGTGAGTATGTGGAAGTCTCTCCGAAGCCTAATAGGAAGCAAACCAAGTTGCTTGCGAAAATGTGAGACATGGTCATATTTACGCAAACCGAAAACGTATCTAATGCAAAGGTTCTGTAGACGCTCTAATTTATCAAACAGCTCTTCAGTCGGATCCAGATAGGCCACATCACCATAATCTAGTAAGGGAAGGAGAAGGGAGCGTGCCAACATCATTTTTGTACTGAATGGTAGAAAATCTTGCAGCCGTCTCAAAGAATGAAGCGACGCAAACAATTTACGACTGACCTCGTTAATCTGAGGCGCCCATGACAAGGTTTGATCCATGACAATACCTAGATTGCGAACAGATGAGGAGAAAGGAATAATAAGTCACTCTTGGTAATGAATAGGCTCCAAAACCACTGAACCGATTTTGATGAAACTTGTCACAATTATAGACCTCGACATGCTTGAGGTTTGTGTCGAAAAAAAATTGAGATAGATCATGTCATTGAGGAATGATCATCAAATATATTTTCCATTGAAATCAATGGAAAACGTACACTCAGCGAATCTACTCGCTCCACTCAACCACGATTACGGCCCCGTGGGCTAGAATCCGGAGTAGTTTTATTATTGTGTTTCATCGGCAAAATTCTATAAAAACTTACGAATGATACTCATGCAGACGTACTCAAAAACAACATTCATAATAAACGTTTTAATAGGCTATTTTCCAATGTTTAAAAATTGTATAAATTATTTAACAATATCGTAAAATACACAAAACTATAAAGATCTGCAAACTTTAATTCTAATATCTTCAGTCAGACTTTTTTTAGCGTCGATCAAAGTTTGGCGGGAAAGTCCATTTTAAAAGTATGAAATTATTAAAAAATAATATTTCCATTGGAGAAGCAATAAAAATGCTAGAACTTTTATTATGATACTAATAACATAAACGCAATATTTAACATAGCTCTCGTACAAATTTCTGATTTGATTCATACAAAATACAAACCTGTGACGTCATAATTCGGTAGTCTTTTGTATGGAGCGTTTTGGGGCAGTCTAAAAATTGTGATTTTCAAATTTCCATATCTCGAGAGATTTTTGTGCTATCGAAGTAATTCTTTCACCTATGGTTATATTATGGAGACGTCCCTACATATCAAATCGAAAAAAATGTTAGTCAAATAGCCTATTATTATAACAAAATATTAAAGATAAATTTATGTGTCGATTCCTTTTGTATAGAAGTTATAACACGTTAATAAAGTTATCCGTCACTAATCACGATAATGTTCACATAAACTCAACCTAAATTCATGCAACATAATTTACCTTAACTACAGAACATTACCGATCTGGGCTGAACGACGATAAGCCAGTCATTGTAATAAAAGATTCCCTAAGTTGTGCACCTCAATTTAGCCAATTACAACAAACTCCTGTCAGAATTTTATCCGCAACTCCGTGGGCGTACAGTCACAAAGTCTGTTGCTAATCTTTTTTACGTAGGCGCTCCTTTGAAAAATTACCTCTATATTTCAACCCGGATCCGCCCATCTGCGTACAAACGAAGCGCGGATTTCCAGCCAAAGTTTGACCCAGTTGTTGATCATGATGCTTAACTTTGACATTTAAATTGAACAAGCCCGCGTTGTTGGTATTATGAAAGAAGAGAGCAGTTCTCATTTCGTGCTTGTTTAATTCAATTTTATTTCGTGAAACCTTTTTCATAGCGTTTGTATTTCTGTTTTACTTTTGAGTAATTGAATTTATAATATTTTTCGGTGGCATTCGTCGTGTCCCTTGTACATTTTGTTTTCCGTGCGCAGGATATGTTGGCAACATATCCTGCGTGTCCCTTGTACATTTTGTTTTCCGTGCGCAGGATATGTTGGCAACATATCCTGCGCACGGAAAACAAAATGTACAAGGGACACGACGAATGCCACCGAAAAATATTATAAATTCAATTACTCAAAAGTAAAACAGAAATACAAACGCTATGAAAAAGGTTTCACGAAATAAAATTGAATGTTGGGGACAACGGATTAGTCTTTTTTCATCCCTCTGGATTATGTAGGTATTTACTGTAAAAATAATTATTTAGGTTTCATTAAAAGTTGTTGTATAAAATATTATTTTTTTCAAGTTATTAAATTTCGTTCTTTTTATACCTAAATAAATAAATATTTTCTAGACAATTTACACAGCGCCATCTAATTCCAAATTAAGTGCAAAGCTAACAAAGCTTGTACTATGGATACTAGACAACTGATAAATGTACTTAAATACACTTTATTTTTGTAAATACATACATATAATACATAGAAAATACCCATACCAAGACAAACAGACATGGTCATGCACACAAATGTTTGTCATGTGCGGGGATCGAACCCACGACCTCGGAGTCAAAGTGGCCATTGCTAACCATTCGACCTCCGAGCTCATCATTTAAAAATATATTAGTTCTTTTTGAATATTTTATAAATTTGGGACAAAATCAGGGGCGTAGGTATCGCTGTATCAGCCGTATAAATGATGCGGGGCTCTCGGGCTACAAGGGCCCCCCGTGTTCGGTTCGAATAGAAGACCCCCGACCCTGATGCGTATGGGTAGAAGGGGCCCGCCTAGCATAGGCCACGCCACTGGACAAAATATATGCCCACATTTCATTTGCAAAAAGTGACTCCCACAATCCCGCAATTCAAATTTAAAAGCCAATCAAGACGTTAATCATTCACAAGCGTAACCTTTTAATAAAACATTAGAAAAGTCATCAAAGTCATCGTCAGAATCGTAATGATTCTCAGTGGAAGTCGGCAAATATTCAGGGTCGGTTGCCTTTTCTTATTTTTAACGACTTTCGGAACTTTAAGAGGGTGGAGGTAGGAGGGTTCCGGATTTATTGTTGGAATTTGTGAATTTGAAAAAGGAAGATAAAATAATTGGTTTTGGTCAATAATGCTTTGCGGACAAAGATTTAGATCTTTGAAATCGATCTTGAGTAGGAAATGCTCTTAGAAATCTTTATTTTTTTATTTTGCAATTCATCTAGATAGGATTTCAGATATTTAGGAGTAATTCGGAGCGGTACCTACACCTATATGATATTACTATCATTTATTTTGTGTAATCAAAAACGAAAAAAAATCTTTTTTTTCTGTTGTCAAAAACATTTTATTTTTTCTACAACCGATATAATAATTATTGATAAGTAAATACCATATCCTGGCGTTGGAAGAAATTAACAACCAACTATTCTTCCGAAAAAAAAATCAAAATGCCAGTGTGTCAACCAAGTGCCAGCAAGGGCCCAATGGCAAATAAATACCAATAATATATATTTGGATTTGTCACAGTCCAATTCACGATAAGGTATCATATCAGTTCCAGTTCTTCTCAAGAAGCCCTGTCGCCGGAACTGGCACTTAAATTCACTTTCACATTCAAGATAGTGTGATGAAAGTGAATCTAAGCTCTGCGGATTTAGAGTAGTAAAGATTTACATACATGTTCTTATATTTAATTTGTATGACGTTTATAAGTGCATTTATCTTTCAACGAAAGATTGATTTTATGAATCGATTGGTATCGCGGAATCTCAGATCGATGACATTTTTTTCGTGATATTTTTATAAGTTGAGTTTTGCTAGTCTTATTGTTTATTGTCTAAATTTAATTAAATCTATCAGAATATTATCAAAAAAACATTCATCTAAAGCACTGAATCCAAAAAAAGCAGTGTATGCTTGACCACAAAACTAAAGTGAAAACTTCATCTCTCGCTTCGTCTCGCTTTCTTTCTACCGACTACCCGAAGGAGGCCGTCACGCTTGGCTCTGTGACGCTCCTTCGGGTAGTCGGTAGAAAGGAAGCGAGACGAAGCGAGAGATGAAATTTTCACTTTTGTTACATACCCGAGTGTGACGGCTCATTCTCAGTCACTAGCTATAAAATTTGTGCACACCGCACCTAAAGATGTTTTCACGTCAAAAATCAATACTAAAGTAAAATCTTCAGAAGATTGATTTTCGATTAAATCGAGTCGAGATCGGAAACGGCAAAATCCACGGTTTATCGTCGTTTTCGTTCATAATGTCACACTCATCCGATCTCTAGTTTTCCACTGCACAGTCTCACATTAGAAACACATTATCACTAAAAATACGTTAGAATTCCTTTTAAAACACTCCAGGGAGGAATAATGAAAAAAGTGTCTGGACTGTGGACACTGTCGTAATTAGTAGCCGCGGATCCCCTGGCTCGAGACTCGGCATTTTGAGAAATTGCTGAGATAATTACCCTGAATTTAGTGGAGCGACATCAACTGAGCCAGGGTGAGTTGAATTCCTTGTTATTTCTACGGCTTTCTTGTTATACGTCACCTTAGTATTGAGAATGGAAAATGTTGGACCATTTTGAAGTGAAATTTCTTTAGCGGCGTTGTGCACTTTTTGGAATGGGTAAAAATGTTAAACTCGCGTCAGGACACGTAATCTTTTCGATCAAAATTCGTAAGACGGAGAGAGCGTTGACCGCCGCTGCGTAGGTGAGTAAGTAATATCCCCCTCTCTTTCTACCGCGCGGCGAAAATGTGTGCTCCTGCTGTTTATTTTTAATGTAATATAAATTGTCATGTTTGTGTACGATAGCGCAATAAGTGAATATTGTATTTTACCACATAAATGATAGTACTTTTATACTGATAAATAAAGCAATTCATGCGAAATTCTTCCCTAATCATTCCAAAATATTCAAAAATGCACAACTTTAATGTTCAAGTTTTCACTTCTGCCGGCACTCCCGGAGTGCAACCCGTTTTATTTTATATTCCACGTCGGGTGCTAAACATGTAGTTCACCAAATGTAAAGCGATCAAAGGCAATATATTTATTAACGTTTACAATAAGATCAAAGAGTACATACTTCACTCTTAAGCCGCGTTTCCATTATGCAAGTTGCTTGCAAGTTGACTAGTGGAAACGTAAACCTGCAAGCAAGATGCAGATTGCATGGAGGTTGTTTTAAATTTGTAACAAAACGCTTATTACAAGTTACACACGGCCATGTAGGTAATACTCACTGGCACAACTAATATTGTAAATATTCCTACGCCAATAAAGGCAGAATATGAATATGCATGCGCCGTGTGGTTTCAGGCAGACTAGAATAGATGCACTCCGTCTCTTCCCGTGGATGTCGTACAAGGCGACTAAAGGAAATACATTATAAAACATCGATCAGGCCTCCCCAACCCGTCGGGCCAGCGTGGGGAGTGTAGGCCAAACCCTCCGTCTGTCTGGGACGGACGGAGGGTTTGGCCTACATACTACCATATTCTTGGGAATAAATGACTATCTAGGTATATATCTATCTAACAGTGAGTAAGTAGTATTGATCATTGCATGGCATCCCATGACAGATAGGTGTGTATTACCACGACCACTTCGCGAGTTTGGCTGTCAAATTTCATACAAAATACAGCACAACAGATACGTAGGCAAGTTCAAATGATATGACCACATTTTTCTTTCATTAAATACAATCATTTATTTCAGACCAACATGTTTACAATTATTAATAATAAACATAAGTCCATAGATAAATACCTTAAAACTAAAATACATATAAAATAGTAATAAATTAAGTTTTTCTGCCATGGAATAATCTATCTAGCTATCTATCGTGCAACGATATTGTGCGAGATGCTGGGATTGTTGGAGAGAGTGTGATCGAGTAAAAATCCGATGCCAAATCACTAGGTACACAGCGTGGATTTATTTGCCACAAGTCTTCTTACAGAGTAACTATTTTCTACTCAGGAGCGCTTCAGTGTTTTCTTTCTTCTATTTTCTTATTCAGGAGCGCTTGAGTATTTTTCTTGTTTGCCCGTCGTCTTCAACTGGAGCTGGAACTGGAACTGACGAACGTAGGACATGCTCCGATTAATAAAATGAAATTAAAAGTAGGTCAATCTATAAGGTCGCGAAAAGGGTTGACCAATCAGAGCGATTGAATTATTTATAATCGACTCTATCTCTATCTCTTTCTAAAATTTGCTATCTCTTCCTATCGGCATGTCCTGACATTCGAAAGTTTTACAAATATTGTACAATCTATTTTTCTATAACGAGGGCTTATATAACTAACTTATTATAACAAGAATTATCTAAATACGATCATTATTTACAAAGTTATAAGCATTTTAGTGCAAAGTGCTTACGTCGCGGTAACGCCTCTTCAGGGCACCCTAGCGGGATATTGAAAAACGTCAATTTCTATCCTTTATTGGTTTAAAACTTACAATCTAATGTTAAACACGTAAAATATACATTATCATCTATTAACCAAAACAATAATTACACTTAAGGATCTATTACAAGCAAAGTTATACGACTTTCAAATTTTCATAATAAAAAGTGATTCTTACTATTTCTTACGAACTATCTTATAATTTTATAAACTTATAACTACGTATAACCGTTATCTATACATAATATCTATTAGTAATCGTTGTCCTGCACATTTCTCCCGCCGTGCATCGTAGTCGCCGCCGCTCGACACGATGCAGTAGATGCCTGTGCAGGCTTGCTGGTGTTCACCGGGATGACGATGACTTTCTTAGCTGGCCGTCGGAGCACTCCCCCTCTGGTAGCCACGTCGACTGTTCTGACGACTCCGTCGGGGCCCGGGTATGTGGCGCAGATTCGTCCACGTACCCAGGTGTTGCGTGGATGGTTGCCGTCGACGATGAGGACCAGGTCGCCGTTGTGCAGAGCAGGCCCTCGTCCATGGGGCTCCCGCCGGTTTCGGAGTTCAGGCAGGTACTCCCGGACCCATCGGGCCCAGAAGATGTCGGCAAGGCGCTGTGAGGCGCGCCAGCAGGCGCGCAGGTTCAGGTCGCGCTCGCTAAACTCGCCCGGTGACTGCAGGCGTCCTGGCCCGCCCAGGAGGAAGTGGTTCGGTGTGAGGGCTTCTGGGTCTTCTGTGCTGACGGAGACGTGCGTGAGTGGCCTGCTGTTCACCGTGTGCTCGGCCTCGACGAGCAAGGTCTGCAGGACTTCTTCCGACGGGTGGCGCTCATGCAGTGTGGCAGAGAGCGCTGTCTTTACAGAGCGCACCATACGCTCCCAAGCGCCGCCCATGAATGGAGCGCCCGGGGGTATGAAGCGCCAGTCGATGGTCTTCTTTGATGCTTCCTCTGCCATGGCCGAGTTGATCGCCTGGCGTAGTTCCTTGTCGGCTCCGTGGAAGTTGGTTGCGTTGTCGGACCACAGTTGCGTTGGACGTCCTCGGCGTGCGATCATGCGTCTCAGCGCCATGATGGCGGAGTCGGTGCTGAGGGAGGCGGCCATTTCCAGATGGACAGCGCGCGTGGTGAGACACGTGAATAGAGCCACGTATCGTTTCTGGTGGGTCCGTCCCACGGTGATTGTGAGTGGACCGAAGAAGTCCCACCCGGTGTAGGTGAAGCTTCGCTGATGGTGTGCGAGGCGACATGGAGGGAGGTCACCAGTCGCAGGGTGCGGTGGAGACGCCGTACGCATACGGCACCTGATGCAGCTTCTGATGACCGCCTTCACAGTGGGTCTGAGGCGTATGACCCATCGTTCTTGACGGCACTCGTTGACGGTTGCTTCGACGCCCGCGTGATGGAGCTGCTGATGAATGTGTTCAATCCACAGCCTTGTTGCACGGTGTTCGCCATGCACCACCAGTGGATTCTTCAAGTCTTCAGGTACACCGGTAGCTGCTTCTATTCGTGTTTTCAGCCGTAGTTCGTTGTCGGTGAATTCGACGGTCAGCTGATGCAACTTACTATTTTTCTGTAGTGGTCTTCCGATCTTCATATCGCCGATTTCTTCACCAAAGGAGTCTTCTTGTGATGCTCGGATGATTAAGTTCTCGGCGCGGCGTAACAAGTCAGCTGAGATCGGCCTATAGTGCCTTATTGAAGTTGCAGTGATTTTTTCTGTGTGTTTGACTGCTTGTTTCTTCTTATAAGTTCGGCGCCAATCTGAATCATCCGTAGCATTTTTCTTTGTTCGTTTATAACTCACTATTTGTTTTGGCGGTCGACATAGTTCGATAAATTGAAGTACTCGTGCCGTTGCGCGTAGATAGCGTTCCCATTTTGAAAATCGCTCGACTGTAGGTAGACTGTATACTAGGCTCGGCGACGCTTCTTTGGTTGTTACGGCGTATGTTCTTTCTTCTCCCGTGTCCTTCTGCGTACTTCTTTCTGCTTCCTGTGGCCATAATTCGGGTTCCTCGTACAAAAATTCGGGGCCACGGAACCAACGGTGAAGGCTGGTGAAGTCTGTAGGGACGTCTCTGGTAGCGTCGTCGGCGACGTTGATTTTCGTAGGTAGCCACCTCCATTCGTTCGCCGCGCTGTGTTCTTCGATTGCTGCGATGCGGTGAGCGACGAAAGGTTTGTAAGACCTTGAACCCGTGCGAATCCAAGTGAGCGATGTCCTGCTGTCAGTCCAGTAGTATGTGGCTTCGGGCTTCTGCTCGTGTTCCTTCCTTACAGCTGTTGCCATGCGTGCACCCAACACTGCTGCCTGTAGCTCGAGTCGCGGAATCGAAGTAAGCTTGAGCGGTGCGACTTTAGCTTTGGCCGTGATGAGTGTCACGTTAACGCTGTCGTCTTCAGAAACAGTGCGCCAATATAGCGCGGCGGCGTACGAGGCTTCGCTGGCATCCATCTTCTAAGTTCACCATGGAGTCTTCCGATGCTGCTTCTCCCAGCTGTTGCAGTAGTTGGATGGAATTCGAAGACCATTTCTTGAGTTCGAAGTGTGCGTGTTGATGGATTCTTCGAACTTCTCGGGCGATGTGAACGGCGTCTTCGATGTTTCTGAAACTATCTAGGTAGTCGTCGACGTAATGATTCTTCTTGATGGCTTCTACGGCGTGTGGGCTTTCTTCTATGAACTTCTCAGCGTTGATGTTCTTCACGTAGATTGCAGTCGCAGGCGAGCTTGACGCGCCGAAAATCACGGATTTCATTCTATATTCTTCTGGCGGTTTGCTGTCACGTCGATTTCCACGCCACAAATAACGCAATGCATCTCTATCTTGTTCGCGCAGTTCTATTTGCATAAACATTTCCGCTATATCTGCAGTTACGGCGATCGGATATTGACGGAAACGCATCAGTACACTCGGCAGCGGCTGCAGTAAGTCAGGACCGATGAGTAGTTGATCGTTGAGTGAAGTCCCATTAGTCTTGGCTGCGGCATCATGCACTATTCTCATTTTCTCGGGTTTCTTCGGGTTGAAGACAGGAAAGTGCGGTAGGTACCAACTTCTATTAGCGTTTGTTCTTGTAGGCGGCGCAAGTTCGGCGTAGCCCTTTGCTACGAGTGCCTCCATTTGTTCGCAGTACCTCTTCCTGAACTCTGTGTCACGATCTAATCTTTTCTCAACTGTGTGAAGCCTCCTTAGAGTATTTTCGTAATTATCTGGCATCTTGATTTCTTCACTCTTCCATAATAAGGCGGTCTGGTACTTTCCCTCCGAAGTCCTCTTAGTGTGTTCTTGCAAAATACGAAGTGCCTTTTCCCCTGGGTCGCTGTTTGGTCTTCTTGGATCGATGTAGAGGTTGTCAGCTGTTATGAAGTTCTTCACTACTCGGTCCATGTCTTCATCAGCTGAGTGGTTGATGAAGTTGACTCGATGTCCCAAGGTTCGAGTGTGGCTGCCGTGTAACACCCATCCTAGTTGTGTACGCGATGCAACTGGCTGATTTCTTCTACCTATTCGGGATTCTGTAGACAGCAGAAGGTGCCAGTTATCCTGGCCGATGAGGATCTTTGGCTTCATGATGCCATGCTGTAGCTGATGAGAGATGTCCCGTAGATGTTCGCACTCAGTGATTGCTTCTTGAGGTATCTTCTGAGCTGCCAAGTCCAAGTTCTTCATGGTGCGCGCCTCTATCTGTAGCTTGTTTGCTCCATGTCCTCTTGCGTTGAAGGTTACACGATGAGACTTCTTGTAGGTGGCGGTGTCTCCATCGAAGGTCGAGATGTGCAGCGTTTCCTCCGGGCCGTTGGCTCCTATTTGTTGAGCTAGTTCTTCATCTATAAGGGTGATGGTGGAACCATCATCCAGTAGTGCGAAGGTGTCCGCTTCTCCCGCCGGTCCGGAGATGTGCACCGGTGCAATCTTCAAATACGAGGCTGGTTGCGGCGCCCATGCTGAGTTGATCTTCTCTTCGACTTCGGTCTTCAGGTCTTCCTTCTGTGAATGAAGCATTCGGTGGTGGTAGTGCTTGCAGTCGTTTACTTCGCATCTCTTGGGACGGCAGCTATGTGTACTTTTCCTATATCGCAAACATCGGAAGCAAAGTCGGTGTTTCTTCGCCATATCCCAACGGTCGTGCACTGTTGCGTTCTTGAATTTGTAGCAGTCAGCTGTGGCGTGTCCTTGGCGATCACACAGGTTACATTTCGGCTGCCACTGTTGATTCTGCATATTGTTTACTCGATGACGACGGCGAGTTTCATAACTGTCTGTTGATCCTCCTATGTTCTCTGGCGGTGCATACGGGCTGCATATTTCCGCTTCTCTTCTTATGAAACGGCTAAACTTCAACAGGTCGGGCTCTTCTCTCGGTTGGGTGGCTGCATATTCATACCACTGCCTCTTCATTGTTGGAGTCAATTTCTCAACTATATTCTTCGAGACTTCGGGGTTGTACAGATAATACACACAGTTGAGGGCTTGCATTGTTGCAACGATGTTTTCGACTTTCGTTGCGAAAGTGCAGATATCTCGTGGTGAGTCGGTGAGGCGTGGCAATGCTCGTAGTCGATCCATTTCTGCCATTGCTATTGAGTCTGGCCTCCCGAATCTTGTTTCTAACGTCTTCATAATGCAGTTTGCGTCTGCGTTCGCTATAAATAATCCTTGTACGGCTTCTTTTGCAGCTCCCTTTAAACTTCTTCGTAGTCTCGACAAGTTGTCCGTTGTTGAATATTGATGGGCCGACTCGTAGTACGCTGCTTTGAACGTCAAGTAATCTTGATACGCTCCATTGAAGTTCGGTAGTTCGTGCGTTCTTGATCCTGTGTGTCGGGCTGATAGGACGGCTTGTGAGATGGCTGCTGTTAGTTCTTGCAACTCGGTTCGCCGTTCTTGTTCTTGAGTAGGCGCGGTTGCATGCGGCGTGAAGCTGTTCGGCTGCCAAGAAGCTGCTGTGCTTGCTTGCGGCTGTGACGTCGCTGCGATGTTCACTGGTGACGCAGCGTTGTAGTTCGGATGCCAGGGCGCTGCGATGGCTGCTGGCTGTGACGGCTGCGTCATGTTCGTTGGTGGCAAGGCAGACGACGGAGCGTAGAAGTTCAAGTGCCAGGGAGCTGCAAAGGCTGCTGGCTGGAGTTGCTGCGTCGTCGCAAAGTTCGGTGCCACATTGACAGGCGGTGCGCTGGAGATCGGTGGCCACGGAGCGGCTGTGTCCGTTGGCCTGTAGGGCTGCATCGCTGTCTGGTTCGGTGTAGGTGCAGGCGTAGATCTTCCTGCTGGCGGCGGAGGAGGCGGCATCAGTATTGCGGCGTGTTCGTTCACGGAGAGACGCGGAGCCGACGGGAGTGCGGCGGTGACTCCCGCCGGTGTTGGCGCTGGGGTGCTCCAGGATGCGGCAGTGATCACTGGAGCCGGTTCAATAGTCGCCTCTGGTTCTGGTTCATGCTGTCCCTCTGTGATGGCAAGGTGGCTGGTCTGTAGCCACGTGCGGACGCGTTTTTCTCCTCCCTCGCTGTCGACTGCAGATGCTGCGTCTTCTTCATCACTTGATTGTGCTTCTATTTCTGCTATACGAGCTTTGGCGAGTTCCAGCTTCGCTTTGGCGAGTTCATGAAGGGCTTCGGCAAGACGACGGGTTTTCGCAGACTTATGGCTTGAGCTCTTGACACGCGACGGCACGGCTGAAGGCGCACGGAAGTGATGACCGGTGGCAGCAGGCGGCGCGGTGGGCTGCTCTGGACGCGGCGCGAAAGGTTCGGTGGCAGCCTGCGGAACGGCAGGTTGCTCAAGACGCGGCGCGTGTGAATCCAGGGCGGCCTGTTGCATGACTGGCCGCACGGCGCTGGACTCGTTGGCTGTGGCAGCCCGTGGCGATGATGTCTGCTCGGTCGTGGCGGATGTGGCGCCGGTGACTGTAGACTCCGTCGCGGTGGTGGCTTCAGACGACGTAGTCTTCTCTGCAGATGACCCTGTAGCCGTTGTTCCCGATGGTGTGGATCCTCGTGGTTTTCCACCATGCTGTGACCTGGTAACAGGCATCTTGGAAATTACTCGATGATCTCTCCCCAAAAGATCCGGCTCGAAGGACCACTCGATGTGCGAGATGCTGGGATTGTTGGAGAGAGTGTGATCGAGTAAAAATCCGATGCCAAATCACTAGGTACACAGCGTGGATTTATTTGCCACAAGTCTTCTTACAGAGTAACTATTTTCTACTCAGGAGCGCTTCAGTGTTTTCTTTCTTCTATTTTCTTATTCAGGAGCGCTTGAGTATTTTTCTTGTTTGCCCGTCGTCTTCAACTGGAGCTGGAACTGGAACTGACGAACGTAGGACATGCTCCGATTAATAAAATGAAATTAAAAGTAGGTCAATCTATAAGGTCGCGAAAAGGGTTGACCAATCAGAGCGATTGAATTATTTATAATCGACTCTATCTCTATCTCTTTCTAAAATTTGCTATCTCTTCCTATCGGCATGTCCTGACATTCGAAAGTTTTACAAATATTGTACAATCTATTTTTCTATAACGAGGGCTTATATAACTAACTTATTATAACAAGAATTATCTAAATACGATCATTATTTACAAAGTTATAAGCATTTTAGTGCAAAGTGCTTACGTCGCGGTAACGCCTCTTCAGGGCACCCTAGCGGGATATTGAAAAACGTCAATTTCTATCCTTTATTGGTTTAAAACTTACAATCTAATGTTAAACACGTAAAATATACATTATCATCTATTAACCAAAACAATAATTACACTTAAGGATCTATTACAAGCAAAGTTATACGACTTTCAAATTTTCATAATAAAAAGTGATTCTTACTATTTCTTACGAACTATCTTATAATTTTATAAACTTATAACTACGTATAACCGTTATCTATACATAATATCTATTAGTAATCGTTGTCCTGCACAGATATCAAACTCCCCTACGGTACATACGATACATTCGGTTTATATACAGTCCAAACTAAGAAATATTATTTTCAATAACAATTAAATAGCGAAAATAACAAATGATCTGACATAATCAGTAATAAGAAGGTGCCATAGATTTAGTGTACTAGATACCGTAAGTCATCAAATTAAGCGTCATAAACTTGCCGTGCTCCACCTTATGACAATTTTCCTTTACGATTACGTTATATGTTTTCGATTACGCCAACGAAAACTTTAATTATAGTCCATAAATGAAAATATAATCTCACCCTCGCTCACTACGATGTTTAGAGCCAAAGCCAACCTCACCTGCACGTAATCCACTCTACCGACTAGCGAAAGAGGCTCTGGCGAAAGAGAGATAGGATTCAGCGTATTTATAATCTGCTCGACTGGGGAATCCCTTAAGGATTGTTGTGTTTCTGCGAGTGAGTGAGGTCACCAGAAAGGAAGGAGTTGCTGAAAGAGTTTGCGTTGGCAACGGTAGTGGCGGCGCGTGAGCGATATTTCATATTACGAGCGTTAAACGCGATATGTTTACTTAATACCTTAAACTACTACAATTCAGCTGTTGACGAGTTACTTAAATGGTTAGTTCTTGAAGGACGGTAAATAATTAACTATCTTTACCAAGATTAGATCATAGAAGGGAAGCTACAACAAAAACGTCATAGGGGCGCACCAAGAAATAGCTAAAGGAAAATCTGGAATTTATAAATAAATAAAAATAAATATTGTCAAACAAATTACACAGCGCCATCTAGCCCCAAAGTAAGCGAAGCTTGTGTTATGGGTACTAGACAACTGATAAATATACGTAAATTTATTTTGTTTTTGTAAATAAATACTTATGATACATAGAGAACACACAGACTAAGATAAACAGATATATTCATGCACACAAATGTTTGCCCTATGTGGGAATCGAACCCACGAGCGTTGGTGTCGAAGCCGCGTCATTGACCGCTACGCCACCGAGCTCGTCAAATTTGTGTCGTATAACAACAACGGAGGGTGATGCATTAATTGCTACAAAAGCACTGCTTTTAAATTAGACGGCGACTTGGATTAGGAGCCATGAGTTTTTATTATAAGATGGCGCTAGTGTGCTACATTGCTACATATCACTGTTTGTGTCTAGTCTCCTTTAAATCCATGGTTGGTACGAATTAATAACACTAGTGTCTGCACGCGACGGCGGCTACTTTATTGTTCGCCGAGAGAAAATAAATCGTTGGCACCCGATTATAGCTTATAATGGGGAGGAATAACTCCCTCGTGATACTTTTATGGCCTATTTTTATCGGAAAAGCCCTTTTATTATCTAGTTTGTCCCGATTTTCGAGACACGTAAAAGAAGAGTATATTTAGAATAATAATGTGAAAGATATACGAGTATATGTCCTCTCCTAAATTTATACGTACTTGTAAATTTATAGTCAATGTCCGGCATATTGTCCACCTACAGCCAGGGGTCGTAAGTGCAGTAGCGCCTATCTTACCGTTGATTTTAATAAAATAATTAATAAATTATTATAGAACTTTTTTTTTATACTACGTTGGGTTCCAGACAAGCATACGACCCGCCTGATGTGAAGCGGTTAGCGCAGCCATATTACGCTCGCAACATGAATTATCGCTCGTGCGCCGCCACCCCCGCAGCCATCGCAGCATCGCCTTCCTTTCTGGTAACCTCACTCACTCGCAGGAACACAACAACTCTCAAAGGAGTTGTTTTTTGGCTGCGGTATTCTGTGAGGTGTAGGTACATTCCCAGGTCGGGTAGCTGACAATTACGCTCCCTACCTCTCTTTTCGCCAGAGCTTCGTTTGTTAGTCAGCAGGGTGCACCGCGTGCAGGTGAAGTTGGCTTTGGTTCAAAGACATTGATGAACCACTTACACCCCAAAAATAATCTAAAAATACCTTAAAAATATTTGTACAATATATGCTACAAAATAAATTAATGAAATTTTATCGTCATAATAAATACGTATTTTATTAGGTAGATGCTACTACACTCTACTAATATTAATACTAGTCAAAGGCCTTACCTTTGATTGACACAGCGACTCATCCATAGAACAAAGTCCCATCTGTATTGTTGTACCCCACTAAGTGCCACCACTCTGTGTATCCTATGTAGCCAAAATGAACAAAAGAAATCACCAAAGCAACAATAAACAATGAAGTTTCTTGCGTCTCTGGGGCTACACTTAGAATTCACAAACGAATTATATACTATTTGCTTACGTTCGTTGCTATCCTGCTGAAATTGAACTTTATTTTATGTATATATAATGCTATGTATTTATCCAATGACCTTCTCGTTATTCACCAAGCATGACAAGTAAAGAAACTCGCAAGGAGTTAATTGTTTAACCATTCATAATAAAGAATAAAAAAATATACAGAAAAATAAAAAAAATTGAGAAACAAAAATCTATCACATCTATGAGTTAATCCAGACTTTAATCCATCTACCTATGTGACAAATTCTATCCATTCAAACTTTAGCATTTGTTATAGTAGTACTATATAATATGTGTATGCATATGCTTTTATCATATTGATATATTTGTAAACGCATGTATAATTCATTAACTGTACATACATAGTAAGTACATTTTCATTTTATTAGTTTAGTAGTTATTTATTGTATCTATGTGTTTCTAAATCTGTTATATTTTTCTTAATTTTAGAATAGCATTCGATATATTTCTATAGATATGTCGTATGCATATTAAATTGCGTCAAAAAACGGTTTCTGCTGAAGAAAGCTATAAATAGTCATAGCTGGGCACCGTTAATCAAACAGTTAACTTCGTTAGTCGCTAATCCGTTACAGAAAAAGTTAACTTCGTTAAAAGTTAAAGCGTTACATTTCAGAAAATTTAACGGAAGTTAACGTTAATCGTTTATCAGTTAACACGTGATAATAATTGCATCAGACTGGTATAATTATTAGAGTGTGTAACTAGGCATGTTGACAAACAATGGTTTTTCATTCATTTGGATTAAGATTCGTCTGTTGTATGTGAAAAATGTTTCATATACAACAGACGAATTATATCCTTGCCGGTGGAGAAAAGACGCTCAACTGCAGCGATAAGGGTATAGCAGTATTATATTTAATAAATAGATTTGTGAATATCTGTTCCCCGAGGAATACCTCATCATATAACGAGTCTTTCGACTTCATGTCTAGCCACATTTTGACGAGACTTGATTTGTGGCTCTTAGGTTTTTAGGTAGACTGAAAGACAGAATTACTCACGTTGCTGCCTCCGCCACTTAAACTATCTCCGTCCTTCTAACTTTCGACAGTAAAATAGTATCATTTCACTCGCGGCACGCGCCGAGCCGCACTTGTCAATCCGGTCGACCGTAATACATGTCAGTGCGGTATCTGTGCTGGATTAACGGACTTTGGGAAATTTAACGGAAGTTAACGAGTCCGTTAACATATTTTTAAGTTAACTTAAAAGTTAATCCGTTACTCGAAATGTTAACTTCGTTAATTAACGATTAACGAGTCAATGCCCACCTATGTAAATAGTTTCATTGACTTTCGCCATCCTCATCATATCGATACTTGCCATCTCTTTTCCTCACCGAGCGCAAAATTTTCTTGCAAAAATAATAGTTGATATGGCTACGGTAACCGCTTCAGGCGGACCGTATGCTTGTTTGGCTCCCAACGTATAATATAAAAAAGGACTTAAAAACAAAATGTTACAAATGTTAAAGGGTTAAGTCGGGGGATCTAAGTTAGTTAATATGAGCTACAAAGCGAGACGTACATAGTTCTGGATCAGGTAATGAAAATTGAAAGGGCGCCGTCCATCACGGGTTGCTCTAAACAGCTAACACGCTTTGTTACGCTGATAAAACAATTAGGAGGCATAGTCAACTAACAACCTACTAATTGTTATGTATCTTACCACATGTGCTCACGGCTCTATGTAGTTGTGTGAATTATATTCTAAACTGTACAGAGAACATAGCTATGACTGCCCATGTAAACTTAGCGTTGTACATGCTTGTGGAACTGAGTAAAGACCAGCCTCCTTGCCACCATCTCTTATTGCGATTCAATAACTGAATAGAATGCTTATTCATACCAATGAATAAGCAACCCTATTTCAAATGGAATAGACTCGCTTATTTATTAAACCCTACTTCAAATGGAATAGAGTCGCTTATTTATTGGTATGAATAAGCAATCTATTCAGTTATTGAATCGCAATAAGAGATGGTGGTAAGCGGGCTGAATGAGTTGATAGTCTTTACTTGTGTGATGAAAACTCATACAAATAGAGGTAAGAATGGCGATCGCTGCTCTTTTCCTACAAAACCGATGTCTTCATTCTAGACCCACTATTTTTAATATTCCTGGACAAATTACACAGCGCCATCTAGTCCCAAACTAAGCAAAGCTTGTACTATGGGAACTAGATAACTGATATATGTACTTATATACTTTTTTTGTAATTAAATAGAAAACTCCCATGCCAATACAAAAGAACATGTTCATGCACACAAATAATTGTCTTGTGCGGGGATCGAACCCTCGACCTCGGAGTCAAAGTGGTCATTGCTAACTATTCGACCAGCGAGCTCGTCATTTTATTCGTTCAGATTCTTTTATGCGTTCTGTGTGTAGGCTATTAGTTCGACGCTACCAGCTAGAAACAGTAACTTACTACAATTTACCTGACGGTAACTATTACTGGGCCACAATTGAATTTCCAACAAATTATACGAATCACTTGAAGTAAAACAAAGAGAAAGCGAGTCTCGACGTCACATTTGTAAAGTACGTTTTGCTAAGAGATTACAGTGAATTTTCAATTGCCTCAGGTCGTATTTGTACCTGCGAGTAGGGTTACCATATTATAGAAAAACAAAAAACTAACACGAGAAAAAAAATCAACATTCTGTTATTTTAATAAAACACGTACTGTTCCACGTAATAAAATTTATTTTACTACCGGTTGATTTCTTTACCTTTATAATGCCGAAAGGGCGAAACCAGTCGGTAACAGTCGGTAATGATAAAATTAATTAAAGGTACATCGAACGGTACAAGTGCTTTTATTAATAACAGAAAGTCAATAATTTATATGTATGTATTAGACGAGCTTGGTGGTGGAATGATTAACAATGGCCACTTTGACTTCGAGGTCGCTGGTTCGATTCCCGCACAAGACAAACATTTGTGTGCATGAACATGTCTGTTTGTCTTGATCTGGGTATTTTCTATGTATTATATGTATGTATATTATGTAATGTTCCACCAAGTACCAAATACGCACAGACAGACACGTCACCAACGTCGCTCTTTTTGGAAGTTAAAAATGCTTTAAATTTACTAATGAAATAATAACCTTTGAGTACAATTGTAACAATCATATTCACTGGACTATAACAAAGCCAAAAGGGTATTTTTTTTTCTGAGAGGGATGTAAACGACCATGTGTGTTACCTGATGGGAAGCAAGAAAGGAAGGTATAGGCTGGCAAAGGATCAGCAACCCCTTGGTGACCCCGCGGTGGTGACCGCCAATGGAGATCAGCAACACCAAGGGGTGGCCACTCCATTACCAGCCTTTTAAGGGAAATATAGACTCTGTTCTTGAAGGCTCCCATATCGAAATTGTATTTTATGTAACTTTACATAAATGATAAAAGTATTTGGAAATGAATTGCTCTTGTTATGTTATGTTAATGATTGTATTTGTATTTAATGTAATGATATTGGCAATTAAAAGAGTTGGCCTTGAGTTTCTTGCCAGTTCTTTTCAAGAAACCCCGTCGCCGGAACTGGCACTTAAATTCACTTTCGCATTCAAGATAGTGTGACGAAAGTGAATCTAAGCTCTGCGGATTTAGAGTAGTAATGATTTAGATACATGTTCTTATATTTAATTTGTATGATGTTTCTAAGTGCTTTATAAAGTCCAAGGAATAAAGATATTTTGATTTGATTTGATTTGACTTTCAGAAATATCTGAAATTCCATCAGTCTTTACAAAGTCCCTTCAATAAAAAGTCCGAGGTTAAAGGCCAAACGGCTGGTAACCCTCTCATTGAGTATACAAAGTAAATATATGAAAGTGAGAGGATTCGATGGATTTCCATTTCTCAAAACCAACAACACTGCAGGGGACCAGGCAATTGACATTATAACAATCAACATTTATACCACGGCGGGTGGCAAACAAGCTTGCAGCCTGCCTGATGTCCCACTGCTGGGATACAGGTTACAGGCCTCCCAATCCCATCAATTGAAGGCTTTAGGACATACCCCACTACGCTACTCAACTGCGGGTTCTCTATAGCTCGAAATAAAAAAATCCATCCATGGACAGACTACAGTTGACGGTGCTTAGCTTGCGTGTTCGATTAAACTAATACGCGTAACTGCGCCATCGAGCTCCTCAAATAAACAAAGGCGATTACATACAGTATACTTAATCATAAAGAACCATCAACCCTCAATCCAGTGGCTCCCAACCTTTTTTTGTTCGGGGACCACTTCCAGGTCCCGATCAATGTAGAGACCCAACTGTACTATAAATCTACTACACTGCATTTTGAGAATACAAGATTTGGTTTGGTATTGCTTATTTTTTTCCAAAACCTATTAATTTCTTCTGATTAAATTCGTTGTGAGTTCCAAGGCAGCCGTAGTTTTACCCCCGGGACTGCAATGGACTTCACTGTTCATTGCCTTTTTGGCGGTCGCCGCTGTTAATCCTGGCTACACAGGAGACACAGTGGTGGGAATGTGTGGTGGGCCCCCGTCCCTTTAGTATTGCTTAATCCCTAACATTACAATTCTGTATCGCGGACTCTCACGGACCAGTGGTCCTCGGCCCACCGGTTAAGAACCCCTGCCTTAATCCCTAGGGATTAAGGGTTACCAGTCGCACCATAACCTGCGGTGCATTACCTATCGGGCTATTGCCGCTAATTTCATTATTACGTCGGGCATATGCGCGCGTGCCTACTACAACTCCCTGTGGATTATAGTAGAGCTGGGAAGCACAAGGAATGAGATTTAAGCGATTTAGAGCTTATTACAAACATTTTTATCATCAGCTGGATGGCGTCGTTCCGCGTGTCAGTTTAATCGAACACGCAAGTTAAGCAACGTAGACCGCAGCCTGACTATGGATGGGTATATTTATCTATAGCTCCTCCGTGCTTCGGAGAGAACGTTAAGCCGCCGATCCCGGCTGTTGTCATTAGATGACAGTCGTTAAGCCGAGACAGTGGCCTCCAACCCGCAGATGAGCAGCGTGGTGGAGTATGCTCTAAACCGCTGCGATTGTGGGGAGACCCGTAAACCAGCAGTAGGATGAATTAGGTAGGGTTACAACAGCACGACAAGGCACATTTGCACGTGTAAATTAAAAATTCTGGTAAGTCCCGGACGAAGATTACGATTAATTCACAGTAAGTACGTAATACGTCAGTTCCCTAAGGTAACTGTTATTCTATGGCACATTTTAGTATCATCAGGTCCATTTTAGTCTCCACTACAGTAGCACGACCCTCTTGTCCGTCCTAGACGGAAGGAGGATTTGGCCTACACTCCCCACGCTGGCCAAACGGGGAGGCCTGATCGATATTTGATAATGTATTTCCCTTAGTCGCCTTGTACGACATCCACGGGAAGAAACGGAGTGATTCTATTCTAGTCTGCCAGAAAACCACACATTTTAGTATGGTACAGTTTTTTTTGACAGAAATAGGGAATTTAGTGCACTATTTCGACTCGATCATTCCGTTTCATTATCTTTAAAGGTACGCAGAGTTTTTTCCATTAAATATGCTTCCATAGTGAGACCATTCAAAGAAACGAATGATAACGACCAGCCCGGTGGGCGAATGGCTACCCAAGACTACTTTGACTCCGAGGACGCAGGTTCGATTCTCGCACAAGACAAACTTTCGTGTGCATGAACATGTCTGTATGTCATGGTCTGGGTGTTCTCTATTTTTCTATGTATTATAATTAAGTATTTACGAAAAAAATATGTATTTAAGCACATTTATCAGTTGTCTATTACCCATAGTACAAGCTTTGCGCTTAATGCGGGACTAGATGGCACTGTGTAAATTGTTCAGAAATATTTATTACTATTTTAAATGATCGAAACGAACATGTTATAACTTGGACCACCGCCGAACATTGTACAGCCTGAAGCGATACGCCTTAACTAAACAAACACCGCCCTAATGAGCTCGCCAATGGGAAATAATGTAAGTTCGGAATACCATACCGCTCGCTTTGATGTGGCACACGCTTTATCTGTTTAACTTCTTGATATTTATATTTGTATTAATCGTAATTAAGTTTTGGTCTTTGTTCTCTTGTTTTATTGATTTTTGCTGTTTGTGTTCTGAAATATGGTGTTGAGATGTCATTTCAAAGATTTTCTCCGTCAAAGTCGGCCATGACTGACAGCGCAAAATTTGCTATTATGCATCAGCCAATAATGTAATGCGGGCGGTAGCTCCTAGCTCCTCTTAGTATAGGTATAAAAACAATCGGTCAAAAATCTTAAGCATTTTCATTTAATGTATCCATCCTAACAATATTTCTTGGGTGGCCTAGCATAATTTGTTACTTTAACTTATCTTCTATTTTGTGTATAATTGTTTATGTTGTTTCTTGTCGTTTTTGAGCATTAATGTCCGTGATGTCGCAACTGGTCCTAACTGAAAATCAGTGCCGAGTCTGCTACAGATTTCAGTTTTTATATTGATTTATGTTTTGTGCCTGTTTGACTTGTTTGTATGTGCAAATAAATGTTTTTATTGTTATTCTTCTATTTTGCGTTATTTAAAAAAATGTCTATATCACTTTCCACATGACATTTAAATATGCATTTTTCTTCAGTAAGTTATGATCACTTAGGGTTCTTTTTAACCGACTTCAAAAAAGGAGGAGGTTCTCAATTCGACTGAATGTTTTTTTTTGTATGTATGTTCTTCGATAACTTCGCGAATTGTGAACCGATTTTCAAAATTCTTCTTTTATTTGAAAGGGTATGATTGCAAGGTAGTTCCATATTCACAAAGTCAGGATCTGATTATGGGATGCCAGGGAAAATAAGGGAAACTCTTAAATTTTATAAGCACGTATGGTCAAATTCTATTTTTTTTAGAAAGGATATGATTACAAGATGGTTCCATATTCACCAATTCACGGTTCGGATGATGGGATCCTAGAAAAATCGAGGGAAACCCTTAAATTTGTCCTGTGCTTGCCGGGAGAATAGAATTGCGCCACTCCATTGCTCTGTGCTGGATGTCGTACACCAACTGAAGTCGGTTTTTTTTAATCAACTTTTTTCCCTTAAAATCAGCTTAAAATATATAAATAATATAATATTATAAATTACGCTGTCTAATCCTAAATGAGACAAATGTTAGCCCTGAAAAACACATAGGTACAGTATTTAAAACAATCCGACATCAGCGATAGATTGCTTAGCTTCACACAACCATATTTAATGTGGCACCGCTGCCTGCTTCACTATTAGTCAAAAAGCCAAAAGTAATCCCTCAAAGACCTCCCGATCACACGGCTCGTATCCTTACAAAATTAAAGAGAACGTTTGGGTCCAGGGCGATGGGTTGTCAGTAGCAAAATTAACAGCAATAACGCCCCGTCAGCCATGATGAATGAACGAACGGGCGTACCTTGTTCCACCCTTACAACAACGCTGCTAGGGTAAGTTTTCGCCTTCGTTTTTGAAATAATGCGGGTGCAGTATTCAAACCAATAATTGGTTGTGGGTAAAGTCGGTTTACGGACGATAATTTTACGTGATAACGTATTAAGAAAATATCACGGAATAAAATATAACGGATCGGTGACCCCTTGGTGTTGCTGATCGCCATGACGGTGGTGATTGTGTTCCACCAAGTGACCCACATGCTCGTTTACCCCCTCTTATATAAAAAAATGTGACGCTAACACAAACCATGTAACCCTAAAAATATAAAGTAAAACGGTTAATGTAAAGAATAAAGTTGATTTAAAAAAAATTGAAACCGACTTCAGTTGGCGAGCGCAGCTTATTGGTAGAATACCCCGGCAGACGCTGCTGCCCGTCTTCCGGGAGAAAAGTTATCGCGTGACACAAGATTCCTTAGTCGCCTTGTACGACATCCAGCGCAGAGCAATGGAGTGGCACAATTTTATTCTGCCGGCTACCATAGGGCAAATTTAAGGGTTTCCCTCGATTTTTCTGGGATCCCATCATCAGACCCTGACTTGGTGAATATGGAACCACCTCGCAATTACCATTTCAAATAAAAAAAATGAATTTGACCACACGTGCTTATAAAATTTATGGGTTGGTTCCCTTGATTTCCCTGGCATCCCATCATCAGATCCTGACTTGGTGAATATGGGACCACCTGGCAATCATACCCTTTCAAATAAAAAAAGAATTATGAAAATCGGTTCACAGTTCGCAGAGATATCGAATAACATACATACAAAAAAAATATTCAGTCTAATTGAGATCCTCCTCCTTTTTTGAAGTCGCTTAAAAATATAAGAGTTAAATGTTACAATATGACTACGATTAAATAGTACCGTGGTCGGTGTTTCGTGCAGCTATCAAAAATTTATGACAACAATATTTCACATAACGGAAATCGAAAATGGTTCGTCTGTCTGTAAACCATTGTGAATTTAAATGGAGCGTTAATTCGGCTATGGATATGTTTAAGGGCCTAAGCAGACATGCTGGGTCTGGGGTATAAGTGGTTTACCACCAGCTTGAAGCCAAAGCCAACCATGAGGTTGGCTTTGGCTCGTTAAAAAAAAGCCTCTTTAGTAAATCATCACGTGCAGATAACTGCACGTGATGTTTTACTAAAGTGGCTTTTTTTTATACCACTAAAGTGGCAAACAAGCATATGGTCCGCCTGATGGAAAGCAAAGAGTTACCGTAGCCTATGAACGCTTGTAATCCCAGGGGCATCACACACGCGTTGCCAATCATGTAAAAACCTATTCACGCCCTTTTTGAATGCGTGAAGAGAGGTAGGACATAACATTATTTTTAAGCTGACCTTCTGGGCACGTAGCTCCACCTCCATAATCCTGCAGCCAAATAACAATTCTCTTGAAGATTGTTGTGTTTCTGCAAGTGAGGTCACCAGAATGTCAGGAGCTGCTGCATTGACAGCGGGTTTGGCAGCACGCGAGTGATATTTGATTGCGATCATTTATATGGCTTGATTGCCACTCGACGTAGAATAAAAAAAATCTTAACTATCCTCCCCCGCCTAGGTGGGATTTGAACCTCTCGATGACCGGAATCAGAATCAGAAAAAAATTATTGTGAAACTGGTACATCGGTTGTTTTAGCAGATAGTATGTAGAAACATAATTTTTACCTATAATCAGGCATACAATAACACACAATACAAATTTATTAATTAAACTTATAAAAAACCATAAATGAAATAAATAATAAATATTTCTTTACAATTTACACAGCGCCATCTAGTCCCAAATTAAGCGCATAGCTTGTGTTATGGGTACTAGACAACTGATAAATGTACTTAAATATATATTTTTTCTAAATACATACTTATGATACATAGAAAACACCAAGACAAACAGACATGTTCATGCACACAAATGTTTGTCTTGTGCGGGAATCGAACCCGCGACCTCGGAGTCAAAGTGGCCATTGCTAACCATTCGACTACCAAACTCGTCAAATAGATAAAATTATAAAAAAAAACAATTATCGATTAAAAAAAAATTAAAATAGTGTCTTTTCATGTCAAATGTGTGTTCCGGTCGAGTGCTCTTCCAACTAAGCTACCAGGAAGGTTTGTGTTGCTGACGAAATTATGCATTTTATATTTTACTGCTGTGAGTCACAGTTGCCACTCTTTTACTGCGTCCTGTTTTTTTTAACTAACATATCCTGGTTTTATAGAACTTCAAATCCTTGTTTTTAAATTTTGTGTTTCGTAACCCTAGGTTAGGTAGTGGCCGTGAGGTTTCCGGCAGACTAGAATAGAATCACTCCGTCTCTTCCCGTGGATGTCGTACAAGGCGACTAAGGGAAATACATTTTAAAACATCGATCAGGCCTTCCCAACCCGTCTGGCCAGGCAGCGTGGGGAGTGTAGGCTGAATCCTCCTTCTGTCTGAGACGGACGATAGAGGGTCGTGCTCCTGCAGTGGAGATTAAAGTGACTGATGATGATGATGATGATGAACCCTAGTTTAACGCCAGTTGTGTGCTTTGAAATGTTTCGGTTCTATTTCTAGCCCATTTCATATAAAAATAACAATATAAAACTACTTTCACCGAGACCTTACTTAAAGTATTAAACCAGATAATATAAAATTCAAGTACGACTCATAAAATTATTATGAGTTTGGTTAAAACCCCCAAATGTATATATTTATGCGTATTTTATATTCAGTATTGGGGCCATTGCATCAAATATAGCAAGTTTTATAGTTAACAAACAACATTCAAGGTGTTTTAAAGAGGAAACTAACTGTTTTGCATTTTAGGGAATACTTTTCAGGCTGTGTAACGGGTGATTATTCATCTTCTCACATAATATTTTATATCACAGTATTTTAAAACAAGAAATCATTCATTATTTTGGAATTTGTTTTGTTTGTTCACAACTTAACCTTACAATGTTTGACATTTAGTCAATGACATGATTTATTTTTATTTTGCTGGGGAGCGGACCCTGGATCCGCGGCGGTTGGCTCTGTTAGTGCTCCATTCATGAGTGAAATTAATAGCTAATTGGTATTTCTTAATCTTGTGGTTTACAAAAATCGGGATTTCATGATTGTATGGGGATTTACTGAAGAAAAAACCCCTAGACAACACAAAATGTAATAAACGATAACCGGACGACCGTAATTTCGGCTCCGAATAACCGTAATTTTGGATTTTTAAAACAGTTTTGTTTAGTGGAAGTGATAAAAAATATACCTTATTATTGAGCATATCGGCGTTATAGGCGTCGTTGCGCGTGTCGGTCTAAGCGATCACGCAAGTTAAGCAACGTCGACCGTAGCCTGCCCATGGATGGGTTTATTTATCTCGTGCTCCACTGTGCTTCGGAGGGCACGTTAAGCCGTCGATCCCAGCTGTTGTCATTACATGACAGTCGTTAAGCCAAGTCAGTGACCTTTAGGCGGCTAGAAAACACTGGCCTCCGCCAACCCGCAGTTGAGCAGCGTGGTGGAGTATGCTTTAAATCCCTTCGATTGAAGGGAGACCCGTATCCTAACAATGGGATGATTACGGGTTGATGCCAAGATGATCTGATGATGATGATTAAAATTTATATGATTGTAACCTCAGAAACAACTCGACCGATCTGGATAATGGTCGACATTAGAAAGTTCATAGTGCAGCCCACATTATGAACATGAACGCTTGTCACCCAGCAGGGAGTGAGGTAATTACAATTATTTGATTGCAGTAACACAAAACATGTTGTCGTAAAAACTATGTAAGGTCACTTTCTATAATAAAATTATAATACATACTCGTATATCTTTAAACTAGCTGTTACCCGCGGTTTCGCCCGCGTGCTCACTCTTTTAATATTATAATAAATAAATATTTCTGGACAATTTACACAGCACCATCTAGTCCCACACTAAGCAAAGCTTGTACTATATAAGCAACTGATAAATGTACTTATCTACATTTTTTTTTAGTAAATACATTCTTATAATACATAGAAAACACCCAGATCAAGACAAATATGTTTATGCACACAAATGTTTCTCATGTGCAGGATCGAACCCTCGACCTCAGAATCAAAGTGACCATTGCTACTCGTAGCTATTCTACCACCGAGCTCATCAAAGTACTAATAATAATGAAACTCATCGGTCAGGGCCTTCGTATCCGACGTGTCTTCATCGGTCGGAGTGTAAACACAAGAAGGCCCGCAGGACTCTCAGCTCTGGCTTGCCTTCATTGGCCGTCCAGAGAGGAGCCGCTAGAGCTATATGCTCCAGGGGTGGAAGTGTTAAAGGGCATCACGCCGCGAGTAACTTCGGAGAAAGCGCAGCACACCTCTCGACATCCCTGAGTCACTCACACCGGTGTTGCCCCAGGCCGTTTTCTTGGCATTTCGGGGGCCCATCTAGTGAGTGGCAAGCCACCGCCTGCCGCAAATAACTAGCAATAAAAGCAGTTATGGCAGGCGTCCGTCCCTCTTCTGTAATAGCCCGGTATTAAGTTCACCCAGATCTCATCTCCATAGCCCATTTATTTTCCATCATACTTCGCAATAGTCTCAATGCCTGCCGAGACCTGCTCATGGGTATATCGTTCCATTGACATATCCTGGAGCAGATCACGGCGGGCGTACAACATTACATCAAACTTCTCAAAGGGGCCTCTACGCGTTGGATCCATATCCCCGCGCATGCCTATCAAATGACCGGGCCTGACCCGTGAGTTAAGTGAGATGAAACTCACATGTCGCAATCTGACGAGCGGTAGTGTACCAAAGAATCAGACGAAAATCTATAAAACATAGTATACTTACCTACTTTAAAAAACATTACCTCCTTCCTTCAGCAGTAGAGCAAAAAAGTCATAAGTTAGACTCTAATTATATTTGAAGAGCGTGTTTCAGACAAAGATTTCTTCATTAATACCGACGTTTCGTAACAAAGTCAATGTTTACCTCCTCAAAAGTTGGGAACCACTTCGCGGAGGGCAACCGAATATTTCTAAAAGGGGTGCAAAGATTAAAACCGTGTTTTATCTCTTTTTAGGGTTCCGAACCTCAAAAGGAAAAACGGAACCCTTATAAGATCACTTTGTTGTCCGTCTGTCTGTCTGTCTGTCTGTCTGTCTGTCTGTCTGTCTGTCTGTCTGTCTGTCTGTCTGTCTGTCTGTCTGTCTGTCTGTCAAGAATTTCTATGTCGAGAATGCGTGGAGGTATCAAGCTGAAATTTGAACTGTATACTCAGGTCTACGGTCCCATGAAGTTAAAAAAAATTCAAACTGCTAAGTTTACGTAGAAAAAAGTTACGGCCGTTTATTGAGCAAAAAACGCATATTTCGACACACTCAAGGGAATCAAAACCTATAGGGTACTTCCCGTTGACCTAGAACTATGAAATTTGACAAGTAACATCGTTATATACTACAAGTACAGGAATAAATCTGAAAACTATACATTTGTAAATAGATCTTAAAAAATAGAGGGTCTATATTTTTTATAGGGTGTCGAAATTTCAAATTGAAACTACTAGTTCAAATGGGGTATCATATGAAAGGGCTTGATGTACACATTGCAAAATATATTTTATTTATTTTTTTCGACACATTATTTCTTATTTATAATGAAAAATATCAAATTTAATAATGATATTACGTACTTACGGAACCCTCGGTGGGCGAGTCCGACTCGCACTTGTCCGGTTTTTTTTCCTGGTAATTAACCTCTCCCCAGAGCATCTTTATTAAACACGCCAGTTTAAAAAAGGCTCGTCCACTTGCAACCCTTGTTTTACAACTCTTTTCGTATTCGACGAGTTCGGTGGTCGAATAGCTAGCAATGGCCACTTCGAGGTCGCGGGTTCGATTCCCGTGCAAGGCATTTGCCTTGCACGGGAATCGAAAATATTTATTTGTGTGCATGAACATGACTGTTTGTCTTGGTTTGGGTATTTTTTTCTATGTATACATATAATTGCAAAAAAAATATTTAAGTATAATATAAGTAGCTTTGATTAGTTTGGGACTAGATGGCTGTATGTAATTTGTCCAGGTATATTGATATTTATTCAATTTATTTCGTAAAATTATGCAAGAAATCCGAGGAAATTATACAAAATTAACATACAGGACACAAAAAAATGGCCGTGTGTTTTCCGGCAGATTAGAATAGAATCACTCCGTTTCTTCCCGTGGATGTCGTACAAGGCGACTAAGGGAAATACATTATCAAATATCGATCAGGCCTCCCCAACCTATTTGGCCAGCGTGTGGAGTATAGGCCAAATCCTCCTTCCGTCTAGGACGGACGAGAGAGGGTCTTGCTCCTAGTGGAGACTAAAATGGACCTGATGATGATGATGACACAAAAAAAGGGCCCGTGAAACTAGGTATATTGCACACTGTTCCAATAATCTAGCTCTTTATTTTATAGCATGCCGGGCAAGAACATAGACTACCTGTTGCGAAGCGGTTACCGTGCCCATATTAAAGCAACATGAGATATCGCTTGCGCACCGGGTCCTGCCTAGCTGCCATCAGAGCAACTTCTTCCTTCCTGGTGATCTCAGTCACTCGCAGGAACACAATGACCCTCAAGGGAATTATTATTTGGCTGCGGTATTCGGTGAGGTGGAGGTACTTGCCCGGTCAGGCAGCTTACAAAATACGCTCGTTTATCAGTCAGCAGGGTCACATGCAGGTGAAGTTGACTTCGGTTCAAAGATGTTAATGAATCACTTACACCCCATTCCATGTTTATATATAAATAAACACACTCACTTATTCTACTGTATTTCAGAAGCTTTAAATTTGCAATATAAATACATGAACGTTATTGGTAAGCCATTTCTAATTACTTAGACTTAAAACATGAATAAATTAGATGTAAGAAGGCTTGCTTTGTGCCGTCGAGCCTCCCCGAAATAATTTAATTAACTGAAGTTAATGCTAATATGTTTGTGTAAGGGCTCTTGTACACAGTGAGGATATCGTCCACTTTCCGTATTCTCTTAATATTTTTAAGGTCACATTTTAAATTCAGTGTCGATATCGAACGTTGGTAGTTTTAAATAAACGTGCTTCCTTACTACATACAAAAATACTTTTATAGGGGCTATTATTTACCATCACTGAGCCACTACGATGGTCCATTGTAGTGGCCGAGTGATGGTGGTACGCGTCTTACACGTGACCCACTGCTCAGTGTTTATTCGAACGTGATTAAGTAGAGTAGATTCGTAACGTTTTAAATTTACAATACTATTGTATACTTTCTTTATTTACTTTCTGCTTCGGCAGCGGCGATAGCTTCCTTGTCCTTTATTATTACTTCCACCACGCCATTCGTGAAGTACGACCAAATGCAGACTGAGCACCGCCATCGTCTCATGCAACGCAACCATCTCTGTGCCAGTGCTGGGCCATGATGGGCCATCGTGTAGAGGGGCTATTATACTACGTCGAGTGGCAGACAAGCATACGACCCACCTGAGTGCTTAGTGCGAGTTATTTGGTTACATGCGAACGTGTTTACAAGCCAATAACTAAATTACTTGTCAATAACTAAAACGTAAAACCTATTTTTTAAATCAAAGCATTCTATGGTAATCGGTTTCAGCTTCGGCGATAGGCCCCCTGGTCGACGAATCCTTCTAGTGTAGTAATTCTCCTCTATATATAGAAGCTCATTCGTCAACAATGATTTAATTAAATTCACTTTCACATTCAAGATAGTGTGATGAAAGTGAATCTCACTTTCATCACACTATCTTGCGGATTTAGAGTAGTAATGATTTACACATGTTCTTATATTTAATTTGTATGACGTTTCTAAGTGCTTTATAAAGTCCAAGGAATAAAGAAAAAAACAACTTAAACGTAGATACTTATTGAGTAGTGTTCTGTCAAAGAGGCATTGCTTACAAATAAGACTTATCCTATTCTATAGAAATTCATGTAATTCTATAACCGAAGCTTATCGCTATAAAAGACCTGCTTGGAATCGCTGAAAGGAGCCTGTAAAACGATGAAAGCTAATATCGGATCCCTATTGAGGCGTAGTCGTTTATCCATATGATCAGAAGGATTAAATAGAACGCCAAAGAGAGAATTGAAAACGTATTCAATTGAAACGTAATTATTTAAGTAGGTATAGATTAAAGACGCAATGTCAGTTGATAAAGATAAAAAAATCTCGGGACATTAAATTGAAACAGAAATCCTAACATAATAACCACACACAATAAAAGTGATCTAGCCACAAATTAGACCCCGTTATGTAGAAGATTCAACTGACAAACGATGCCAAATTGATAGATATAAATAAATAGCGAGAAACTATTCGCAACAGAAGTTGACATATGCTTCCCAAAACTTCTGCATATATATTTTTTTTTTATGAGAGGGGGGCAAATGAGTATGTGGGTCACCTGATGGAAAGCAATCACCACCGCCCATGGAGATCAGCAACACCAAGGGGTCGCCGATCCGTTGCCAACTTATTCTCCTATCAGCCTATTCTCGTGATATTTTTATTCCTATTAAATTTTAGATAGCTATAGCTTAAGAGTAACCAAATGTCGGTTGGATCTATTCTGCATAACAGCCCCCAACATTATTCATACCAATGAATAAACGACTCTCTTTATCTTGAAATAGTGTCGCTTATTCTTTGGTATGAATAAGCATTCTATTCAGTTATTGAATCGCAGTAAGAGTTGGTGGTAAGAGGGCTGAGTCCAATAAATAACATAATAGCATATAGCAGAACATGATTTCAAACATGTGAATATTCTCATGTCGTTGGGTTTTACTCACAATTTTAGGTTTATAAATCCGTGGTGCACGGCCGTTGAGCTTCACAAGACAAGCCAACTCTCTGAACTTTTAATGGCTTATTTGTCATATTTCTATCTGCTATCGCTGAGGTGGGAAGTCAAATTCCAAAGCTTATACAAACCTACTAATTTCTTGTGGTTGAATTGCTCGGAGTTCCAAGCCTGCCGTAGTTTTACCCTTGAGACTGCAATAAACTTAATTGTTCATTGCCATTTTGGTGGCACTGCTGTTAATTCCTTATGTATGTTCTAACGTATGTATTTATTTCACAAGAGACACACCCTCTACCACGGTTCACTCTCGGGTACAAAGTAGAACATGCCATTAACGCGGCACCCCTTAACTTTGGCAAATTATTTGAGTTCTTCGAATTTTGAGAATTCACGTTGTAACATTATCTTCTCTTGTGTTATATTTAAATGATTTAGCTTTATTATGGAGACTATGCTATTTTGTAAGGGCGAGATTGCTGTAATTTTTTTATACGAGATGGAAAATAATTTATCATCATCAGCGTGTATACGTGTCTACGCATTGCTGGATATCCTTACCCCAATGCTTTCATTGGAGTGATATCATGGAACCATCTAGAAGGAGTGCGTCCAACGCCTCGTCGTCCTACGCGCGGCCTCCAATCAAATACCTTTCTCCCCCATCTGCCATCGACCAGGCAATTGTAGCCGACCCATTGCCACTTCAGCTTGCAAATTCTAAAGGGTATGTCGACAACTTTAGTTCCCCGTCGAATTTCTTTATTCCGAATTCGATCCCTCAGAGATTATAGAGAGAGAAATTAAGATTCCATCCATCCTTGACGAGCTCGGTGGCGTAGCGGTCAATGACGCGGCTTCGACACCAACGCACGTGGGTTCGATTCCCACACAGGACTAACATTTGTGTGCATGAACATGTCTGTTTGTCTTGGTCTGGGTGTTTATGTATCATAAGCAAACGTATTTTTTTTTTATATAACACAAGCTTCGCTTACTTTGGGGCTAGGTGGCGCCTTGTAATTTGTCTGACAATATTTATTTATTATTTATTATATCTTCTTGATAATTGGCGATCTACTACGGTACGTTTCCTAAAACATTTTATACTACGAACGCTGAAACTGTGGAATCAACTTCCCTCAGCGGTACTACCGAACAACTACGACATGGGAGCCTTCAAGAACAGAGTCTTTATTTCCCATAAACGGCTGGCAACGGATCGGCGAATTTTGGTGTTGCTATTCTCCATTGTTGTGATTGCTTTCCACCAGGTGTCCCACATGCTCTTTTGCCCCCCATATCATCCCATATAAAAAAAAAGGAAACCCCGGCCTTTATTTAGCCTGTGGACCAGCCTGATGGTCAGTGCCCTAATCTCTGTACCATAGCTCATTGCAAGGAGGTCGCATTTTAGACAAGCATTGTGGCTAAAAAATGTAGTTAAATATTTTGCGTCCTGTCACAACAACCCTCAAGGGATTTGTTATTTGGCTGCGGTATTCTGTGAGGTGGAGGTACATTCCCCAGTCGAGTAGGTTACACTTACGCTCCCTACAACTCTTTTCGCCAGAGCTTCGTTTGTTAGTCAGCAGGGTGTACTAGGTGTACCTCGTCACCTGTAGGTGAAGTTGGCTTTGGTTCAAAGACGTTGATGAACTTACACCCCAAATATGGTGGCATTTAGCTACCTAATGCCTAAATCACAGTTTAACGAATCTAAATTACTTTAATGCTGTAACTTAATATAGTTAAGTGATCACATGTCCCTGACAATAAGACTTAACAACTTGGAGCAACTTAAGTAATCACTGTTGTCTCAACAGATTAACAGCTTCGACGATAAGTCGCTTAACTTATGCATTCCACTTGCCTGCTTAGTGCCGGAACTTGAAGGGGGCTTCTTAACATAAATAAGATTTACATAGAATAGAATGAATTTAAATTTGTTATGGTAACGGAAAATGTACGAAAATTATTTTTATCTAATCTCATACTGAAATTTAGAGATTAAAAAACTAAATAGAATCTTAATGTCAGTCTTTTACGCACAAGACATCAAAATAAATTTAAAAAGTTACTTTTCCATACAGCTCTTCTATGGACAACTGTATCGAAAAATAACTTTTTCTCCATTTCGATACAGCTTCAACCCTGGATACAGGTATTTTAAACAGGTTGCAATGCAAATGCATTACAAAATTTACAAAGCAACGTTACAAAATTTTTCTACATAATCTGTGTGAACGCGGCGCCGCGCAGCCACGCATGCTCGCTCCATCTGCAAATGGCTATGTACGAAATAAAGCTGTGAAATTAACTTCATGGTTTTATATAAATATTATTGTCATCTATTTCTTGAGATTAGATAAAGTAGTGTATGAAACTGCACATAATTAGGTTTTAAAATACTCTTGTGGTCTATTATCACATTCACCTTCGGCTCATGTGATAAAGTCTAAAGATAAACAGACGCTCGTATTTTAAGATTATTATTACTTATACCCCAAAATAATCCAAAAAATGTGTGTGTTTCATAGTGAAAAAATGTCTATGAAATATATTTTTACCTATATTATTGTAGTCAAATTACATCCACTGGTCTTATCGCCCTTCAAACAAAGGACCTCAATTACACAAGATCGTACTCAGCCTTTTATAATAGCTTGGACAAAAATATCTGCGCCCAAAATATTTTAATCAAATCTCATCGGAGCCAGGGTATCAAATATGAGCCTTTTACACAGACGTTGGTTGGGGCCGCCTAGGGCATCGCTTTGATATTATCCTATCTTTTTAATGGAAAGGGCTCCAACACTGGGCCGAACTTAAGGGGTTGAAATTTGGCGCCTCGAAAAAAGATAAAAGATATAATATAAATATTTATTAATTACTACTATATATTAAAAATTGTACTAATATGTCTACTAAAAATTGACTCTTTTGAGACGCGGTGTTGCGAATTCCATGGACTGTACGCCGCACCAATGTGTCCATTCTTGAGGAGCTCCAAATAACCACAAGGCCACAGATTACATAATAGTTACTACGTAACAGATACTTCACTCAGTAGAAAATTTCCAATACCTACTGCTATAATAGCCTACTCCGTCGCGTCAGCAACCGCTGCATGCTAAAATATGCCTAAATGCTCAAGCGTACAGTTGTGATTGCTTCGCACCGCGCGATCCCACAGCAATCGCAGGGCCTGAATTTGGTCCGCAAACGGCCCGAGACCGCTCGGCCGGGCGGTAGGTAATTATAGCGCGCAAGTACATGGAGTGACGGAGGCCTGACAAGGCTATCCTCTGCTTGCTTCCAGCGAATACTCAAGTATTTCGGACATGTCGCTCGTAGAAACCCTGACAGCCTTAAGAAGCTTATGGTAGTTGGTAAGGTCGACGGGAAAAGACCACGCGGTCGCTCACCTACCCGTTGGTCAGACCTAGTCAAAACGCCTGGCCTGCCAATAGCCGAAGCTTTTAAGACCGCCGAGGACAGGAAAACCTGGAGGAGAATAGTGCACAAAGCGACCAAGACTTCAAACTAGACACGACCTTCAGCAATGAAGAATACGACTAAGAAGAAGATAATGTCTACTGTTATTGTTTATCTCACTTTATTGTTTACAGTAAGGATTTTCTTATACACAACAATTGAATTTAACGTTCACCTTACTCAAAAATCTGAATTTCTTAAGTTTTCACTAAAAGAAAGAGCGAGAGAGTTCGAATACCCGATAAAATCGTCTCTTTATAATTATACTGTACATTTTATTTTAGTTCATTAAAAAGTTTTGTATTCCTGTTGCGTAAAATTCTGCAATAATTGCTAGACTCGAACATTTTTAATCGTTTTAGCGCCAATGTAGAAAAAATAACAATTGGAATTAAAATCTTTTTTATTAGCCCCATTAGGATCTTTTTAACTATCAACTATTTCTATTTTAAATGTGACCACTGACAATAAGTGTGCTCAGTGGTTACACCAGTGTAACATGGGTCGGAAGGGTGCTGAACGACTGTAGTGTATTTACTTAGAAAAAATATTAAAAACAATATTTTGTTCGCTATATTCCTATTATACTTGTAATAAATCCTAGACGGCAATTTAGCTTATTATTTTGTCTTTGCAAACATACGTTCCCAACAAGTCATTAAAAGACGATGTAAAACTCTAAAATATTGCATCCATTTGAGTTTTAAGGTGTTATTAAAATACCCATTAACAACGTCTTAACAACCTAATATGGAGTTGAAAAGTTTCGCAATATCCGATCGGCAAGATTTGCTCTGTTGCAAAGATACAATACATGACATTTAAATCAGCAAACATTTGAACACAATTAGTCGTATTTTGGAACAAAGTTTCTTATCTGACGTTACGTATGAGAGCTAGACAAATGTCACTGAAACAGAGACATCTAGCGGCAAAAGGTTTTAACTAACTAAATAAGGTCAAGTTGAAGTCAACCGAGCTGAGTCAATCTCCACAGACCCAAACCAGCTCATATGAACAGCGAAAGAAACTTTGTCTCAGCCGACTTTACCGCGACCCCCTCGACTTTTTATAACACATACTTACGATCCAATTAGGGGTCCTATCGCCTAACTCATTGGTTCCGAACCTAGGGGTAATTACCCCCTCAGGGGTAAAATAGGATTCTGTAAGGGTTAATCAAGCTGATAAAAGGTAACAAATTAGTACAAGCCAATAAAATCTAATCTAAGGAGGGGGGTTGTTATTCTATAGGTGGAGACTTGTTATTGGCATATTAATATTTATTGTAATTATGCATGTAAGACATTAAGCTGTAAGACTCCCAAATACGAATAAATAAAATAAATAAAACTAGTTTCCTTTATTGGTCATAGGGGTAACAACATTAAAAAGGTTAGGAAACGCTGGCCTAACTCAAGCCGATCACATCAAATATTTTGATTTCAAAAATAGGTTGTAGGTTTAATGACATACATCTGTAGCTTAGTCAGTAGATTATCAGTAGATCTCCGGGATTCCTACTTGCTAAGCGAACTAAAACTACTAGTAATCTAAGCTTGATATTAAAATTAGATTACTGCATTAAAAAAATCGATTGGAATCAGCTTCAGCTTAGACGGTAGAGCAGAGTAAGGTCCCTAACTTCTCAGAATTAATAGTGTGATAGCTGTATTCGGATTTCATTGAGCGGGCAAATGATGGCAGAATTCTGTGTGTCCATATTAATATCACTTTTAAATATTGACTTTAAATTGTCTAAAGTTTTAATTATTAATAGCTTGAAAATATTGCAATTTGAATTAAACTACCTGTGAAATTTCATAGGTGTCATATTAAAAATAACAATTTCATTGATAAATACATACATGGCAATGGCAAGTAATAGTTATTACAGTACTGTTTTAAGGAGTGGCTTGGTTGTATATGCTTACAGTAAATTATAATTAAATCTCTGGTTTTCGGTCTCAGTCCGGCCCTGAGCATCCTTTATCTTGTACCTCGCGCACCCTTCATTTGATATCGAGTACAAAACGAGTGTTATCATTGCGTATTCTTGTCTGATGTTCTGATATTAAAATAACATGATACAAATACAAAGGTAAAGTAATATAAGTTTTTTCATATACATACGGGTTATTTATTTTTTCGACTTTGTAAAAGCAATCCATTCGAATATAAATTTACTTATGTAGTTATTCATAATTTTGACCTTTTAATTTATTTTAAAAATTTGATTTTTGAATTAATTTTGATTATGCATGATCACTTCAGTTGAGTTATCTATCATAGAAATCGAAATATCTATGCATCATATATGTAGGTATCCGAGTATGCTACCTTGCCTTAAAAATAAAACCATGAGCCAGAAAAAATACCTAAATGAGCAACAGAAATACTAGGTTTGGTATCATCATCATCATCATCATCATTAGCCTGTGTCTACCCACTGCTGGATATAAGCCTTCCCCAATGCTTTCCACCAGATACGATCCTCCGCCTTCCGCATCCAGCCGCTCCCAGCCGCTTTCCTAAGGTCATCGAACCATCTAGTAGGAGGGCGTCCAACACTTTTGTCCAACAGATTTTGTATGTTTTATATCAAGTTTAGTCGCCAAGTCAGTATAATAGTCGCCCAGTTTCACAATTTTAGACGCTCGGTTTATTACTACCCATTTTATTTTACCTAACAATTTATTTATGTCTATCACTGTTTTAATTTGCGTGTGAGGAGCTCAATGGCGTGTCCCTTATTGCAACCAAAACAGAATAGTATACTAACCCGGACGCGACATGCAAGGAATTTAACATGTCGTCATGGAGTTTAACATTTCATAAACCAATAGTGTATTATTCGTATACATTAACCTGAATCTCTATATCAGCTCACCTGGTGCTGCGGCTGTGTCACAAGGCTGGTATTCTGCTATACCTTCAACGTTTATTACTGTGCGGTCCCAGAGAAGTTTTCTCCCGCGTACTATCAAGCTGTGGAATGAACTGACTGACGAGGTTTTCTCAGGAGACTACAGCATGGTGTTCTTCAAAAAGGACGTGAAGAAGCTTTTACAGGTTCGGCAACGCGCGTGTGATGCCCCTGGTGTTACATGCGTTCATAGGCTACGGTAACTGCTTCCTAACAAGTGGGTCGTGTGCTTGTTTTTACCACTTTAGTGGTATAAAAAAATGCTCAACGTCCGCATGAGTGCCTCTATTCTCCAGCAAAAGCAATCATTTGCCACGGCTCCATCTAGTGCAATTCCGTTTAAAACAATAAACAACTCAGCCTAAACTCACACAGGTTATGATTTAGTCCACATTGCACTACGACTGCATACAAACACGTCCTTTATTCGAAATGCAGTCGAATGCCAACGTGACCTGCCTGCGAATATCCACATAACCGGCCGAATGCAAAACGCTCTGCTGGGTTTATTCTATCCTCATGCACACCCATCTATTAAATTTTGACGTTTAACATCTATATTTTTGAATGCATTCGGTAGTCTAGTCGTTCAGTGATTTTTAATAGATTTTTTTCTGATTGAGATGTAAAAATGGTAGTGTCAGTGGAATACCTAAATAGTTGATTGGTTTTATTGCTTTTTAAGTGACATTGTGTAAAATAAAATAAATTATTGGGAAAAGGATGAAAGGGGAAGACAATGTCAATTGGAAATTTTATTAGAGATACTTACGTAAATTTGTCAAAGGCGTTTGGATGTCTCTTTAGGCTTTTAATGCCTTATTTGCCAAGTTGCTGTCTCTCACATTGCTAAGAGGGAAGTGAAATTCCAAAAGCTTCTTACTCCTACTAAGTTCTTGTGATTAAATTCATTGTGAGTTCCAAGGCATTCGTAGTCGTACCCCCGGGATTGCAATGGACTTTGCTGTTCATTGCCTTTTTTGGCGTTCGCCGCTGTTAATCCTGGCTACACAGAAGCTACAGTGGTGGGAATGTGTAGTGGGACCACGTCTCGTCAAATAGTCTATTAGACGATAACGTTGAAGTTCATTAACCTTTGACAATCGTAGAGTCGTGACAAATAAACACCATAGCAACAATCTCGTGGCCGGCCATAAGAATCTTTAATACCACCATCTTTATAGTGTTTGTATCAAAACACTTCAAATGACAATCACTAAGACATCCGACTTTATACCCCACAATAAAAATCTATCTGGGTGACGATCGCTACTGTTCCGGCAATAAAATGAAACAAAACAAAACATAAAGGTATTTCCTGTGCTTAAAACTGGCCAGAATTTTTATTTCGCCATAAAACTACAAGAGACAAAACTCTTTGGTATGATAACACGTGTCTGTGGTACAAAATGGCAACTGTCTGCTAAGAAATACAATTGTGAAGGAATTTTACCCTACTGTGACAAAACATGGACTTTGTATGAAGATATGTTATTGAAGAGAATATATATATTTTTTTTACCATTTTTTTTATACTACGATGGGTGGCAGACAAGCATACGGCCCGCCTGATGTAAAGCGGCTACCGTAGCCATGTTAACGCTCGCAACATTAAATATCGCTCGCGCGCCGCCACCCCCGCTGCCAACGCAGCATCTCCTTCCTTTCTGGTGACCTCACTCACTCGCAGGAACACAACAACCCTCAAGGGAATTGTTATTTGGCTGTGGTATTCTGTGAGGTGGAGGTACATTCCCCAGTTGGGTAGCTTACAATTACGCTCCCTACCTCTCTTTTCGCCAGAGCTTCGTTTGTCAGTCAGCAGGGTGCACCGCGTGCAGGTGAAGTTGGCTTTGGTTCAAAGATTTGTTCTATTAGATCGATGATAAGTACTTTTATTAGAATCGAGCTGACCCGACATACATTGTCCTGTCGGCCTAACAATGAATATTGAATTTGAATTGGTTTCGCGCAATTTGTCAAAGGACTGACAGTTCTGTCAAACAACATAAGGGGCCGTCCATTAATCACGTGAGGCGAAAAGAGGGGGGAGGGGGTTCAGTAAAAATCACGAAATATCACATGGGTGGGGGGGGGGGGTATATATTTAATATAAAATATCACGTGTAAAAATTGCAAAAAAAAACCTCACGTGATTAATGGACGGCCCCTAAAGATACATTAAAAAATTTAATATGGTCTTTTGTAATGTAATTTATGTTGTTTGTCAGAATTGTCAGTCATTTGACAAATTGCTATTTCTTTTTTCTTTCATAAGAACCTTCTCCTGACAATAACAAATATAACATAATAAGAAACAGCGAAAATAAGAAGCTCTTAGGCCGGCCGTGCCTCTCTATCGCTTGTTTCGTGCTCTCACTTGCACGCTCGGCTCAGGCGGAACGTGACAATGAGTCATGCTTTTTTGTGCGTGCAGCCGGAGTTATTTATAAGACGTTATATCACATGAAAAAGTAGCTACAAGACAAAATATTGAAGAAAAACAAGATATTGCAATTACAAACTAGCTGTGGATAGCGAATTGCAATCTGAGTTCAACAAAGACGGCAAATCAAAATAACCAAGAGGATATCTGCTGCCTAGTCGGTGCTCCGGTAGACAGCGCGACGGGAACATAAAAGGAGACACGCTAGATGAGACAGCACATCAAATTATAACACCTACATTTCTACAACAGTAAACCGTAACCGTTGGGTTTTAAGCAGCTAACCATTATTTTTAGAGCTTAACAACGGCAGCTCATCACTATCTTTAGAATCTAAGAGAACCTCACCTCACAGAAGATCGCAGCCAAATAACAATTCCTAGAACGAGGCTCTGGCGAAAAGAGAGGTAGGGGGTAGCGTTTTTTTTTTTATATTAGAGGGGGGCTAGCGAGCATGTGGGTCACCTGATGGAAAGCAAGCACCACCGCCCATAGAAATCAGCAACATCAAGGGGTCGCCGATCCGTTGCCAGCCTTTTAAGGGAAATATTGACTCTGTTCTTGAAGGCCCCCATGTCTTACTTATTTGGGAATACCGCTGAGGGAAAATGATTTCACAACTTCACAGTTTGTGGTAGAAGATGTCTTAAAAAGCGTACTGTAGTAGATCGCCAAATATCAAGCCGATGTGGATGGAATATTAATTTTTGGCGAGTTGTACGATAGTGGAACTCAGCGGCATGTATCAAATCGCATAGTTCATCGGAGCACTCCCCGTGGTATAATTTATATAGAACGCAAAGAGATGCAACATCTCTGCGTGTAGAGAGAGACTGCAGCCGAGCATATTTTTAAGCTACCCAACTGGGAAAGTACCCACACCTCACAGAAGATACAAATAAATGTTTCATTCATTCATTCATTCATTCATTCACAGAATATCGCAGCCAAATAACAATTCTCTTGAGGATTATTGTATTCCTGCGAGTGTGTGACATCACCAGAAAGAAAGAAAGGAAGGAGTATAGGTTGCATCGGATCGGCGATGCCTGGGTGTTGCTGATCTCCATAGGCGGTGGTGATTGCTTTCCATCAGGTGACCCACATGCTCGTTTGCCCTCTCTCATATAAAAAAATAAAATAGATTTTGGGGTGTAAGCGGTTCATCAACATTTTTGAACCAAAGCCAACTTGCCTGCGTTGCACCCTGCTGACTGCCAAACGAAGCTCTGGCGAAAAGAGAGGTACGGAGCGTAATAGTAAGCTGCTCGACTGGTGTATGTACCTCCACCTCCCAGAATACCGCAGCCAAATAACAATTCCATTGAGGGTTGTTGTGTTCCTGCGAGTGAGTGAGTTCACTAGAAAGGAAGAAGATGCTGCGTTGGCAGCGGGGGTGGCGGCGCGCGAGCGATATTTTATTATGTTGCGAGCGTTAATATGGCTACGGTAACCGATTCACATCAGGCGGGCCGTACGCTTGTCTGCTACCCGACGTAGTATAAAAAAAAAGAAGGGTTGTTGTGCGAGTGAGATTACCAGGAAGGAAGACGTTGCTGTAATGGCAGCGGAGGTAGTGATGCGCGGGTGATACTATTATGTTGCAAGCGTCTATACCGCCATCTGACATAGTATTAAAAAAATGTAACTCGCAGATTATCTCATGAATACCGTATGTGGAATATTTTGTACAGTTTTGTACGGTACAGGGAGCGACCTGTCAAATGTGATTGGTTACTGAACATGAATATTTTTGTTAAAGACATCAACGAGTACCCTTTTGTATGTGGTTTGTCCGAATAAGCCTCTTAATCTAATTTAAAATGTTTTTTTTTCAATACCCGCAATATGTATTTAATCTTAAATATGAAGCATCGATTATAATATATAACGAGCTCGGTGGTCGAATGGTTAGCAATGGCCACTTTGTCTCCGAGGTCGCGGGTTCGATCCACGCACAAGACAAACATTTGTGTGCATGAACATGTCTGTTTGTCTTAGTCTGGGCGTTTTCTATGTATTATATGTATATATTTACAAAAAAAAAATGTATTTAAGTATTATACCAGTTAACTAGTACCCATAGTACAAGCTTTTCGCTTAATTTGGGGCTAGATGGCGCTGTGTGACTTGTCCAGGAATATTTATTTTATTTATTTATAAACGATGAGTTAAAGTTAATGATGAGTTAAAGACTTTTGTTCACAATGGAGTTTTTAACTAGACTTTGTCCAGAGATAATCTGCCAACAACTTATGTTCTTATTTAAATGCTTAACTGTACTCCAATGTACTTCATGTCCATACTAAATAAGTATAATTGAAAACTGAATGATATTTTGTTCTTGATCACTGCCTTTAGACTTTCTGTAAGCAGTTACTTCATCATCGTCATCCTGTATCTACCCACTGCTGGAAATAAGCCTTCCCCAATGCTTTCCCCAGATACGATCCTCCGCCTTCCGCATCCAACCGCTCCCAGCCGCTTTCTTAAGGTCATCAGACTATCTAGTAGGAGAGCGTCCAATACTTCGTCGTCCTACGCACGGCCTCCACTCTAATACCTTCCGCCCTCATCTGCCATCACGTGCTCGGCAGATGTAACAGTTCCATTTACTTGTTATTCTTAATTATGTGTTATTCTTAATTATGTTCTCTTCTAGCAATGCATAATTCCCTGGTCTCTCCCGCCGCGTCGCCGGTATCTGTGAAATTTGCAGTGGTGTCGCGGCAAATGAAATTCCATGGTGGTCAAATAATTCCCAATCTACTTTACCGAGTCTTAGACCAGATTTACGTGGAGACCTCGGAGAATCTAATTTAGATAGCCATAAATATATCGTCTTTGAACGTGCGGACGGACCGGTAAAAGGAACCAATTTGATTTATAGTCAGATTTTAGTATTAAATACGAAAATAGCGGTGCATACAAACTTGGGAATATTGCAGTGTGTGCACTATTCGTTAGAATAAATAAACTTTCAACCCGTTCTGAAAGTTTATTTCATCATCATCATCATCATCAGGTCCATTTTAGTCTCCACTACAGGAGCACAACCCTCTCTTGTCCGTCCTAGACGGAAGGAGGATTTGGCCTACACTCCCCATGCTGGCCAAACGGGTTGGGGAGGCCTGATCGATATTTGATAATGAATCCCTTAGTCGCCTTGTATCACATCCACGAGAAGAAACGGAGTGATTCTAGTCTGCCGGAAACCACATGGCGGAAAGTTTATTTATTTTGACTTTATTGGTCACAAGATTGAAGAATCCTATCTAGGCGGGGGGAGATGAAGTTTTCCATTTTTTTTTTTATTTATAAGATTGAAGAAGTCAAATTCTAAAAGCGTCTTACTCCTACTAATTTCTTCTGATTAAATTGATTGTTCCAAGGCAGCCGTAGTGTTACCCCCGAGACTGCAATGGACTTTATTGTCCATTGCCTTTTTTGATGGTCGCCGCTGGTAATCCTGGCTACACAGGAGACACAGTGGTGGGAATGTGTGGTGGGCCCTCGTCCCGTTGGTCACAAGATTGTTACAAAAGTCGGTCATACTTAAGAAAGCATTCCCTACAGGCCAACCTTTGGAAAAAAATATAACATTTAATGTCAAATGAGCATCAAATTTTATTATCACTAATTAAAATAAATACCCTGAAAATGAGACACTCGGATATATGGAGAGAGAGGGTGTGGTGATAAGTGCTAACTCTACCAACGACTGAGTTATGTAATATTTTGGAAATAAAAGCCTTTTTTATATGGGGGGGGGGGGGGGGGGGCAAACGAGCATGTAGGTCACTTGGTGGAAAGCCATCACCACCGCCCATGGAGATCAGCAATACCAAGTGGTCGCCGATCCAGCCTATACTCCTTCCTTTCATTCCTTCTGGTGACTTCACTCACTCGCAGGAACAGAACAACCCTCAAGGGAATTGTTATTTGGCTGCGGTATTCTGAGGTACATTCCCCAGTAGGGTAGCTTACAATTACGCTCCCTACCTCTCTTTTCGCCAAAGCTTCGTTTGTCAGTCAGCAGCGAGCACCGCGTGCAGGTGGAGTTGGATTTTGTCCAAAGATGTTGATGAACCAATTACACCCCAAAATATATACATACAGCATTATATATAATACATATATGCGTATATCAGGCAGCACGTGTGGCAAAGCGCGACTTGTATTCGAGCGTTTATGGAATGCATTTACAGCTTCGGTATACTTGAAACGTAATATAAAAAAACATGATAACATCCTTCTGTTCAAAACATGATCAATCATGGGCCATCAACGATACATCATAGTTAATCAACGGCAATCAACGTTTCTAAATTAATGAAAAGAATGCGGGTGGCCGTAAATCGAGGAGGAACATTTGCTTGTACTATTATACTATTAGTTCTAATTTACCCATTTTTACTAATTATCACAATTAGTTAGCTGAATTTTAAGTGCTATTAACAATTTTGATTGCATTTCTTTGTATGTGAGATTATATTGTGTTGTGACTGGAAGTTCAGTAAATTTAATTTTAAATTGACAATAGACCTTCGTCTTCTTCGTCAATACTTGTCTTATTTGACGACCTCGTTGATCGAATGGTCAGCAATGACCACTTTGACTCCGAGGTCGAGGGTTCGATCCCCGCACATGACAAACAATTGTGTTCATGAACACGTCTGTTTGTTTTGGTCTGGGTATTTTCTATGTATTACAAGCTGACCCGGCAAACGCCATTTTGCCATATAGATTATTTGCTATTAAAAAATAGGGGTGTTAAGATTTCTGTGAACTTTGCTAGTGTCCCCGTTTGCTAGTGCCAAAATTTCATAAAAATCGGTCCAGCCGTTTCCGAGGAGTTTGGTAACAAACATCGCAACACGAGAATTTTATATATTAGATATGTATGTATATTTAGAATTGTTATAGAATTATTATTTGTATATATGTATGTATAGAACAAAAATATTTAAGTGCATATTATATCAGTTATCTAGTGCCCTTAGTACAAGCTTTGCTTACTTAGGGACTAGATGGCGCTGTGTAATATGTTCAGGAATATTTTTTTAATATAAATGAACACAGGGATAAGTTCCATATGTTCATTTATATTATCTATTATACAAGCTTACCGCCCGCCTGATGTGCTTCACAACTGGCGTGTCTTGTCTGCCACCCGAAGTAGTATAAAAAAAGAATTTATCTATACCCGAAGTAGTATAGATAAATAGATAATCACTAAATATCATAATCGGTTGCGTAATTTTTGGGAAAGAAATCGCGAAGAATCGACTCGATTCGCATCAAATTAATGTAACGTCTAACCACGTATAAACATCTAAATGAGTTAAAAGTTAGTTAGACAAACTTGATCAAAGTAATACAATATTAAGTTATCCACGTACCGTCAAGTACCGCGAAACTGAACTGAGTCTGAATACTGTCTGTTGTAAGGAACGAGGAAATTTCAAACATTCTTCCTCTTACCATTTTCTCCTGATTAAATTCTCCGCGAATTCCAATGTTCCTAGTTTTAATGCAATGAATTTTACTATTACTATTCATTGTCACTATAATAATAAATATGAATAAATATTCTCAGACAAAGTACACAGCGCCATCTAGCCCCAAAGTAAGCGAAGCTTGTGTTATGGGTGCTAGACAACTGATAAACATACGTAAATACATTTTTTTTGTAAATACATACTTATGATACATAGAAAACACTCAGACTAAGACAAACAGACATGTTCATGCACACAAATGTTTGTCCTATGTGGGAATCGAACCCACGAGCGTTGGTGTCGAAGCCGCGTCATTGACCGCTACGCCACCGAGCTCGTCACTATAGTGACATAGTATGTATTAGTACTAGTATGGCCACTCCCTGCCGCTCTCTCGTGTCGGCCTCACCTCCCCTCTGAGACGAATCTGGAACAGTTTATATGGCGCCGCACGCACACACGCTCATTCATGCTCCGCATTGCATTGTTTATGTAGTATTAAACGACGCGACACTTGTTTGGAGTGGCCGGGGTGAGTTAATTACTAGTAATCTTAGCTACACAGGAGATCTAACAGTGGAACCTGAAATTACAAGGAAAAAAAATTACAACGAAATGTCGGCTGGCTGTATTGACTCTGATATTAAAATATTCATAATAGGCTAGACGACTATTTTTTCTTTCGATTTGTTATGTAAGGTCGTCACAATAATATAACTATAGGTGAAAGAATTACGTCGATAGCATAAAAACTTCTCGAGATATGATAACTTGAAGATCACAATTTTGGACTTTCCCGAAAACGCTCCATACAAAAGGCTACTGAATTATGACGTCACACTTATGTATTTTGTATACGTTAAAACAGAAATTTGTACGACAGCTATGTGAAATACTGCGTTTAGGTAGATAGTGCCATAACAAAAGTTATAGTATTTTGGATTGTTTTTCCAAAGTTAATATTTTTTTTTAATAATTTCATTCTTTTAAATTAGACTTTCCCACTACACTTTGATCGATCGTAGAACAAGTCGGACATAAGTTATTAAAATTTCAAGATCGCAGATCGTTTTAGTTTTGTATATTTTATGACACTGATAAGTATTTTTTATATTTTTTTATCATTGTCGTCTAGCCTATTAAAATAATAAATTATGACATATAATTATTAAAATTAATGATGATTAATTAAAAGATAAATCATGAGAAATAATGATGGACCTGTAAAAATTGAAGTTAAAAATATTATTTATAAATAAGTACCCATATAATGCTTCACGTACGATGTAGGTAGTGGTACCTCCGCTGTTAGTGTAGCATCTCTCCTCATTCACTCGCAGGAGAACAACAATCCTCAAAGGTAATGTTATTTAACTGCGGTATTTTGTGAGATGGAGGTATTTCCACAGTCGGGCTCGACATACCTCTCTTTCTTCACCAGAGCTTCGTTTGCCTAATTTTATTTTCAAATATCTTATTCTTCTTCCTCAGACGCTACGGCATGGTGGAGAAACGGTTCTGCGTGGAGGGGGGTTCTCGTTGCGGCAAAGGAGAGGGCATGTTCATCTTCGCGGCTGATGGAGGTAGAGAGCTGACTGACTTACTCAACGTATACAGCCATGATGCACAGTCACGGCTGAGCATCGCGTCTAGATCAGGATCAAGTAAGTTTCTTTTTTATTACATACTTTTATATTACGGCGGTGACAAACACGCATACGGCTCCCCTGATGAAGCGGTACCCCCGCTGCCAACTCAGCAACTTCCTTCCTAAAGACCACACTCATTCGCAGGAACAAAAGAATGGAATTGTAACAAGAGATGGAATTGTAATTTACCTGTAGTATGCGAGGTGGAGGTAATTCCCCAATTGGACAATTTATAAATACGCTGTACCCTACCTCTCTTTTTAGCTTCGTTTATCAGTGAGCAGGGTAAATTATGTGGAGATGAGGTTGGCTTTGGTCACAGATGTGGATGAACCACTTGCACCCTAAATAATAGATCTTCAAATCAAGTTGGGGCGGAAATATTAATTTTTTGTTTATGTCTCGATAACTTTTGAACCGTTACACCGATTTTGATGTAATTTGATTCCTCTTATATTTGATAAGAAACAAAATTTCTTCAAAATCGGTGTGACGAATATCAAAACGTTACAATGAACCTAAAAATTGGAGGAAGAGAGATAGATGCGTCACAAGCGTCGCTCTTGCTTGCACGGTCCGTTGCTCAAGCGGAATGACAATAAGAGTCTTGCTTTTTTTTTATACTACGTCGGGTGGCAGTCATTCATACGGCCCACCTGATGTGAAGCGGTTACCGTAGCCATATTAACGCTCGCAACATAAAATATCGTTCGCGCGCCCCCGCAGCCAACGCAGCATCTCTTTCATTTCTGGTGGCTCACTCACTCGCAGGAACACAACAACCCTCAAGCGAATTGTTATTTGGCTGCGGTATTCTGTGAGTGGAGGTACATTCCCCAGTCGGGTAGCTTACAATTACGCTCCCTACTTCTTTTTTCGCCAGAGCTTCGTTTATCAGGTGCACCGCGTGCTTGTGAATTTGGCTTTTGTTCAAAGATGCTGATGAACCACTCACACCCCAATTTTTCGTGCGTGCAGCCGGCGTTCAACAATTTAAAAGACTAGTTATCACGTAAAAAAATCTTACTTGTTCACAAAATACATAATAGCTTAATACATGTTAGAAGGGTTAGTTATTATGTCTGATATTGGGACGGGGGTCCACCACACATTCCCACCACTGTGTCTCCTGTGTAGCCAGGATTAACAGCGGCGACCGCCAAAAAAGGCAATGAACAATGAAGTCCATTGCAGTCCCGGGGGCAAAACTACGGATGCCTTGGAACTCACAACGAATTTAATCAGAAGAAATTTATAGGAGTAGGAAGCTTTTGGAATTTGACTTAATATTTAATGAAATTTGACTTGATATATATCAGACATATATATAACATACCCCAATGTTTGAAGACCAAAGTGTTCAATCAGTGCGTCCTCCCCGCTATGACCTACGGTGCAGAAACTTGGACGCTAACCGTTGGGCTGGTTCACAGACTAAAAGTCGCACAGCGAGCGATGGAGAGAGCAATGCTTGGAGTTTCTCTAAGGGATCGAATCCGGAACGAAGAAATTCGACGGAGAACCAAAGTGGTCGACATTGCTCTCAGAGTCAGCGAGTTGAAGTGGCGGTGGGCTGGCCATATCTGCCGAGTCAGCGATGGCAGATGGGGGAGGAAAGCCCTAGAGTGGAGGCCACGTATAGGACGACGAAGCATAGGGCGCCCACTCTCTAGATGGACCGACGATCTCAAAAAAGTGGCTGGTAGCGGTTGGATGCGGAAAGCGGAGGATCGCATATGGTGGAAAGCATTGGGAAAGGCCTATATCCAACAGTGGGTAGATACAGGCTGATAATGATAATGATGATATAACATAAAATATTAATATATATGATATATATATTTTATATTATAATACCTAATCATCAAAATGAGGGAAAAAGGGAGCTTATTTAGATACATTTTTGACTGATTGTTACAACCCCTCAACAGAACCTTCCGAGAAAGAGACTTAAGTGTAAACAAATTATGCTCAAATACTTGTCCCTTTGTAAAGAACCCTAACCTCTTCAATTAGTGGCCGGTTATTTTAAATCCGGTATTGAAATTATTCATATCACAATTATGCCAAGATGGAGTTCAAAGAACAAAGTTCTTAACTGTAATTGAGTTATAAATTTACTGACCTAGGTTATATGCCATCGTGGTCATCGGTTCAGCAATTAGGACGTGAAAGTGGAAACAAACATACAACCAAACTCACTTTCATAATATTAGTAAGAAAAAAAAACAAAAAAAGTCGAACGAAGAACAACGATATTCACGAGCCCGGTGGTCGAATGGCTAGCAATAGCTACTTTGACTCCGAGGTCGCGGGTTCGATCCCCGCACAGGACAAACATTTGTGTGCATGAACATTACTACAAGACAAACAGATTGTCTTGGTCTGGGTGTTTTATATGTATTATAAGTATGTATTTACAAAAAAAAATGTATTATTATAAATTAAGTACATTATTTGTTAGTTCATCATCATCATCATCATCAGGTCATATTTTAGTCTCCACTACAGGAGCACGACCCTCTCTCGTCCGTCCAAGACAGAAGGAGGATTTGGCCTACACTCCCCACGCTGGCCAGACGAGTTGGGGAGGCCTGATCGATGTTTTAATTTTAAATGTATGTCCCTTAGTCGCCTTGTACGACTTCCACGGGAAGAGACGGAGTGATTCTATTCTAGGCTGCCGGAAACCACACGGCCAAACAATTTGTCAGTTGTACAGTACAAACTTTGCGCTTAATTTGGAACTAGATGGCGCTATGTAAATTCTCCAGAAATATTTATTTATTATTCAATATTGTTATTTTCATTAGTTCTAGAGAAACGGTTCTCGGACACAAGTTCCTGCCTGGACGACTGCTTCCATTCGTCTCTCCGATCTGTGTCACCATCGTGGGCTGGACCTGTCAGCCAGACGATGCACTGCCTCTCAGACCTGGACACCAGCATTGACAGCAACGGGGAGGAGAAGTTCAGGCGGCCGACCTCCTTGCCTCGATGCTCAAGCTGTGTGGGAAAGATCAGTCATTTGACGAGGTAAGCATAAAAATACAGTAGTACTGGTAGAGCTGGTCATGTAATGATGCTGATGATGAGCGAAATGCAGCTATACGACAGACAAGAGAAGCTTTACACCTGTCCCTTTATGAGTAAGCAGTGTCTCACTCTAAAATATATAATTTAAACTGCTTCCACTGATGTGTGTTATGGGCTTAAGGACTCAATACTTGAGCAGCAATGGGTTTAAAGGCATTTGATACTTGACGCCTTATTGATTACTCAAAATGATTAGATTAAAATATTTCATATAATAAAAATATTTAATTATTGTTTTCTATGTAGTATATGTATTTATTTACAAAAAAAATGTATTTAAGTACATTTATCAGTTGTCTAGTACCCATAGTACAAGCTTTGCGCTTAATTTGGGACTAGATGGCGCTGTGTAAATTGTCCAGAAATATTTATTATTATTTATTTAAGGTTATTAAGGAAAAAAACCTTTATTTGAAACCTTAAATATTTTTATTTTATTAAATAAATTTATAATATTCTGGCAGGTTGGCCGAAAGCAACTATTTAAATAATAATTATTTATTTAATAAGTTTGGTGTTATCAAAAAACAGCCGAATTTCATGCAAAGACACTTTGCATGAAATGTATGTAACTTACTCATATTTTGTGAAAAAAAAACAAATTCTTTATCTTTCTTTTTCTTTATCTTCTTCTGCAGTAGATGACGCAGTAGAAGATGTAAATCTATGTGAAGACGTAGATCGTCTACAAATGTATCCCCATTCATTCATTTACCTGAGAATACGTACATATTATATGTATTGTAATTTCTTATATTTCATTATTGATTTCATAAATTAAATTACTCAACTTTATTACCTTCTATTATTAATATCAGCACTTGTACTGTTCCACATAATTGTAATTTAATTTTGCCGACCGGTTTTGCCTTTAGGGTGTTATCAACGGAAACAGATGGCGTTTGTGTTTCCAAAAATAAACAAAATATCATTAACGTTCAATCAAGTGCCAGCAATTAACAGCATTAACTTTATTAACTTCTATTTCAATTTACAGTATTGCTTATAATTAAATTTACAATTTATTCCAAACATTTTCCTATATTTCCAGGTCTTCAACAATGGGCACACCAGGGTCCATCATGTCTCCAGTTTGGACAATGGATAACATAATGGAAAAACGTTCGGACTCGGACAGAGCTTCAATTTACTCCCGGTCTAGCGGCAGCGCCTCTGAGTACAGTGTACCACGCAGTTCGTGCCACTTGGATAAGAGCTTTGACTCCAAGAGGGCCAGCCCGGTAGCTTGTTGCACACCCACAATCCCTGCAAAGACTGGCGGCAATTGTCAGTGTTGGCAACAGCCGAAGCCTTGCTGCTGTAGAAAGAAACCATTTAGTGGACCCTATGAAAATTATGATGTACCAAAATCGCCTATGCCTCTTATACAGGTAATTTTGCTATCCGTACCCACACTAAAATTATAAAAGTGAAATTGTGTTTATTATATTTGTTTGTTTGTGCTTCATTTACATCGAAAGGAACTAATAGATGTGATGTGATTTTTTACGGGGATAGTTTCTTAAGGTCTGGAGAGAGACATAAACTACTTTTTATCCCGAAAATATCTTATTCCCACAGGAAAGAAAAGTTTTATTAAATTAATAACCACGCGTGCAAAGCCACGGGGAACATTTAGTTACCTATATTTATTAGTCCTCAACTTCTTGCTGTTCAATGTATTCTCTTTTTATCCTCAACCAGTTTATTTAGTTCCGACTATTTCAGAATGACATATATTTTAACTCGTTTCCAATTTTAAAAGGCGGAGGATCGTATTTGGTGGAAAGCATTGAGGAAGAGACCTATATCCACCAGTGGGCAGGTACAGGCTGATGATGATGATAATGAAACTCTTAATTAAATCATGATTTGGTTTTGAAATATTTAAAATATTCCCTCAATACTTAAAAAGTTGAGTAGGTTCAATTTAATTAACTTCAGATATCATAAATGATGATTTCGTATTAAGATTTCATAATAAATTATGGTTTCAGGAACACCCAGTAGACGGTAGTACAGATCCGTCCAGTTTATATGACACACCAAAGAAACTAAAATGTCTTATCAACGGTCAATCATGCAACTGCACACAGCTAAACGAGACCAATAATGAAGACGATAACCAAACAACTGAGAATAACAACGCATGTGATACTAGTATAAATAACAATGAAGTATCTGTAGAATCACACTCCAATTATGTTAACGTTACCCCTATTACCAAAAAGGCAGCGCCACCGTTAGATTATGGTAACTATGCAAATGTAGACTTATCCGCTACATTGGAAAAATTTGAGAGCTCATTGCAAATTTTACGAAGCGCTGGCTTCAGTCAGGAAGAATTAGACGCTTTAGAAGATATACCTGAACACGACGATGATATCTCTACAGCAACAACAAACACAGTACATCCATCAACTGAGTGCTGTAACGATCATTTGAATTACATGCACATGGAGCCATTAGAAATTAGTATTTCGAGTAATAGCAACAAAAATTACTCCGACAACGTAAGCAGAATCAGTCACGTATCTGATCCTACTCAACATTCGGACACTGTTAGTACCATAAGTACAAGAAGGTCCAGTTCTGCTGATTTCACAAGAAAACACGATGATGATTTTGGTTTAAACAACCAAGTATGTTTCACACCAACAGTACTAAGAAAAGTACCAAAAAGCGATCGTATTAATGAGCGCTCTATCAAGCCTTTAGAAATTTTGGAACCCAAAGATAAAGTATTTAAGGTTCCAGAGCCAAAAAGTGAAAATATCTTTGTGGCTCGATTTCGAGACGCAGTTAAAATTAGGCGCTCTTCGAGTGTGCCGAGTAAGTCCGACAAAAATAGAGACTCTTCAAGTTCCAACGATTCTGGAGTCTCTACAGGATCATTGAAACATCATAAAGGTGATTTCAATGAATTCGAAATGCCTATAACAAATTTCAAGTCTACAAAGAAGCACATAAAATGCAACAAACAGATGAGAAAAACTATGACTCCAGTACACACGCCTTTTATGAAATCGAATTCATCGGATCCTCTCAGGAATCTGACATTTCATTTCGAAGAAGTATCAGCATTGACCAAATCTAATTCTTGTGATGTGGATACACTTACAAGACGGAAAAGACATACACGTAAGTATAAATTCTTATTACGTTTTGTAGTATCCATTTCCATATCCATGTTCCTCTCCATTCTTGTAATTTAGTCAATCAACACTACAGTTACAGTGTTATCTTAGCCCTGATTGACTTGCAAAGTTGCCACCGAAGCATCCTTCCTCTGTAATAAATGATTCTCGTCAATCCAACTTCAGGACAATAAGGAAACAGAATCAAAGTATACTTTGAATCTGCTTCCTTATTGTTCTTTACCATGGAGAACTGACTGATAGTGTTGTTGACTGATGGTGGAGATGATGATAGATCATCATCATTGCCACTGGCAGATTGCCAGTGGCCTTTAAGCGGCTTGAAAACATTGGCCTCCGTCAACCCGCAGCTGAGCAGCATGATGAAGTATGCTCTAAACCCCATATTATTATATTGATGGGAGACCCGTAACGCAGCAGTGGTATGAATAAGGGGTTGACGACGATACAGAACTGAACGAACGTGAAGCTCGATCTTCATGATAAGCTTTGATCATTAATATGATAAGTGATATGTTTCACCTTTACTTGTTCATTCATAACATATTTTTTTTTACAGTGGACACAGACGTTACAGCCCGCCACAGCCAGCTCACGAACAAGAGTACTTCCAGCGGAGCTTCAGACACTTCTGATTATATGGAGTCACTGTCCGTATCCTCATTCAGCTCCTGTGATGTATCAGCTGACAGACATGCTGCCAGGCCTCGATCAGGGAAGGAATATGCTAGTATAGACCGTGCAGCTCTAGCCAGTGTTTGTGATGTCGGTTCTAATGCTTGAAGATCAAGAGGTTTCAAAACCTGTTTATAGGATTGCGGTGCAATTTCAAATGTTTTAGTGTTAAGCATGATTCTATGAACAATATTATGTGTTAAAACTATTGGTTTTTCTTATTTATCGTCCTTTTTAAATGACAGTTTTACAATTTGGGATTTCTACCAGAGTTATTTACCAGTCTAATATAGCATTTTATTATCATAAAGAATATAAATTACTCGTATCTTTTTGACTTGTTATTGAAGTTATCCCGCTGAGTGTGACAATCGAATAAAAGTTTACGATGAAAATTTCAGGTACATTTCCTTCGATCATTGATACTAGAACTAAATAGATGCACAATCAGCACCCAGAAAACGTCCTCACCGAAACAGCACACAAATGACGATCTGGGTGGGAGCTCTTTCACTTAACCATATTCGAACGCTTCCAATTTTGACATTATTTTCAAATGAATGATTGTCTTTGGCTTAATCTTGTTTTTATATAAATGACATAAGAATTACTTTGAATTGTAAATTTTAAACTGTAACTCTAAGGGCTAATTTACAATGCATATTACGGAATTATAGTTTCTTATAATATTGGTTATAAATAAGTAAGATTCATGTCATCTTCTGCCCACTGCGAACATTATTTTGCTTAGTTTCATCTAGATTAATGATCGAAGTACATTTCATAGGAAAAATCAGGTAGCTATAACGCTTGTAGTGAGGCAATTAATGTGTGTACCACTGGGAAGCATGTTTACACAAACAATTTACTTTTCTTTAATGTACATGATACACTCCCAGGAGAAGAAACCTCTCCGCAGAAAGGGATAGGTATCAAGACTTCTTCAAGTAATATTAAGTTTCGTCATCCCAGAAAACCTTTTCAAATAAATTATCAACGGAAGATAATTTTATTAATCGATAGTTTTCATCGATTTACCACAGCTATTGTAAATACATTATGTACATATTGTTGAGTACATAATCGCGAATACATACTGTTGTTCCTATGTACATAGTTAACAAAACTAGTTAGTTCGCATTAAGATAATTAGCTGGTAGACTAAAACGAATTTAGTTATTTAGTAGCGTGCCAAAAATATTGTAGCTGGCTATCAATAAAAGGTTTTGGGTATTTAGGAATTTAATGTGTGAATTAAAAGGTTTAATGTAAGTTACTTTATTAGTAGATTTAGGGATTTTGGGGTCAACATACATGAAGCGTTGAATTGCCGCAACGCAATGAAAAAATAAAATTGAGTCTAGCTTATGAATATACGGTAGACCATTACAGGGTCTTCCGTTTGAGTCATAAGCTAGAAACCCCCTGAGAATAATGGAAAAAGCATGCCAATTACTAAGACGATGTATACAAATGTCACAATATACCTTAACCCAGTGTTTCCCAAACATTGTTCTGCCATGGCCCGGTAATTTTCACACTGCCACTTCGTGACCCACTATAAACTTTTAAAACCCGAGCTGGTTCCATTAAGTAAATAAAATACATAATACAAATTTATTAATAGTAAAAATATTTTATTAATACTAACATATTTTGGTATCGTACGAATATTCACGATGCGTCGATCGATATTAGGTATTATTTTCAAAACAAGGCGGGAATGTTGCGACCCGGTATTTTATTTTGATGGACCGGTACCGGGTCGCAACCCGGCAAATGGGAAACACTGCTTAACCCTTAACACAACTTTTAGAACATAATATGTGTTGCCTGGCTGTTAAATCTATTTTGTGTTGTGTATTGACGATGACCAGTAGCCATTGTGTACTATAACAACAATAATTTAAGCCTTAAGATGTATAAAATGAAAAAATCATAGTAAAGACAGGCAAATGAAGGATTTCCTGCATCGGATGAAGCTACTTATATAAATAGTTAATTTGGCATATGAGAAACGACTATTGCAACTGTGAGCAGCAATACAACTGCTTAATATCAAGACCAAATGTGAAATTCACAGCAAATAAAAATATCCTTCATTATATAATTCAATTTAATTAAAGCCGCTAAGTTCCACTATCGTACAAAAAAATGAAATTCCACCCCTGACATCATGATGATTGGCCGTCTGCCACAGTACGATTTTTAAAACATTTTCTACCACGGACGGTGAAACTGTGGAATCAATTTTCTTCAACTGTCTTTCCGAACAAATAGAACTTGGGAATTTTGAAGAAAAGGTATCTTCGCTAAAATATGGGAATTTTGAAGAAAAGGTATCTTCGCTAAAATAGCTGGCAACGAATCTGTAATCATCTTTTGGTGTTGTTGATGTCCATGGGCTGTGGTGATTGCTTATCGTCAGGTGACTCACATGCTCGTTTGCCCCTCTTCTATGAAATAATATATATTGGCGATATTAGTAGGATATTATAGATATTTTGAAAATGGAAATATTCACCTCCATTCTACATTTTTTTATTTTTAAAATATTTATATTATCCGAAATCAACTATTTAAATAATAAATATTAGTAGGACTTTCTTTATGGCAACACAATAACGCTGAATGTATATTGTCCATGATAATGTAATTTTTTTACGATTTTTGTCGTTAGTCTATCGTCTTATTGGAATACAATCTTTTGATCCGTCATTTGTAATTTCATATAATGAAACGACTTTTGATATCATATAGAAATTAATTAAAAGTAAGATTGAGTGTAAAGATAAAATTAATTTTTATAATGTGTAACATTACGTGTATTTTCGGGTAATCAAATAGTTTAGCGGCTATTTAAGTGCGTCATTTAAAAGTTTATAGGAACGTAGGTACTTAAATTATTTGTGCCTTTTGTAAAATATGTTGATGTCATTGGTTAATGTCTCTTTTATTTCAGTTACCTTTTGAATGTTTTTGCATAATTTTTAAGATTATTTACAAAAAGAAAACAACTTTTACTAAAGAGGATTGTCCCATCTTTACACGCTCGCGTGCGCAGTTTCATAAAAACTTTATTTTATTAATTAATATCTGTGAAATATTTTTGTTGACACAGAAATATATATTAACCCGTTGTTATTTATATTTCAGTTCAACAAAAAAATATATTTCAAACATTTTAATCCCTAGTTTCATTACGAAAAATATTATTGCAATTTTTAAATCGACAACTCTTATTTAGAAATTAAGTAAAATTATTTAATTAATTAATGAAAAAAAAAACTTAAGTAATACCTAATTAATTTTACTTCATTTGAATTAAGATTATATTTTTAATTACCGCCCATAAGACAACAAATTATAGAGTGTTTATATATAATTAATATAGTTGTAGCAAAAAAAAATACACTACAGAACTGATTCGATGTTTTAAAAAATACATTTGCGCTATAGCTGGGACGTCCCTTTAAATTATAAGGTACTGAAAAATAACATAGGTAAACTATATTTTCTGCATTTAAAAGATTTTCTTTTTTGTGTGTACAAATATTAAAACTTAATATATGGTTTGCCTTACCTAATTGCAATCATAAGCAATAGTCAACTTCCATTAAAGCATATACATGTATAAACGTATTTCGTATTTATAAAGAAAACTATATTGTATGTTTTTATAATCGAAATAGCTTCGTTACAAACAAACTGTCCTGCCAAACATTAAATGTACAGAATATTATGTAATCATAGATATAAAAGTTTTCTAGCTCAGAAATTCGACCATGTTCATTTTGAATTTAAGAACCAAATGACGCCAGCAAATGTATATTTTTTTACAATTTGAAGGGGATAGATACATTTTCAAAGTACTTTTATAATATTTTTTATAATAATAGTAAAAACTTATTTAAAAAAAACTTACACAATACGCGTATTCGGAAACGTTTCATTGATGGTCTCTTTGGAAGACCATCTTCAGGTCTTAACCTTCCGAAGATCATATTCAGATTCCGTGCCAGTATTGTTATTCAGATTTGTTTCGATTCCAAAAATTGGATTAAAATCCAATCCATCTAAAGTTGACGTTGACACTGACCTGCAATTTAGATTATCGGACCCAAAAATTTCGATCTATACCGTCAGATTCAGATTAGACTAGATTTCAAATGGAAAGGTCTAAATCCTCTACTAATTATACCTACTATTAGTTGAGCGTATCCGAATACGATTATGAGGTCATGAAATATTAGATTCACGTACTTACCCCAGAAATTTTAACAAGTACTTACTCGTATAAAAACCTAGTTAGAAAGAACAGCGCGTCATTGATGAACATGGCCGAGTTTATCTATTTTATTGTGCATATAAAACATAATTATTATTTTATTTGTAAAATTTGAAAGAACTCTATTCTTTAAAATTTTAAACATTCGGATTTTTTCAATTAGCAAAATACGTATTACGCAATAATACAAAAAAAAAACGCAAAAGAAATTGAATTATAAATATACAGGGAACGACGGAATGAGTGACTCTAAATGACACTTACACTGTGAATGTGATACAGTATGTACGGTATAGTCACAGGAGAAGTAATAATAGTGTTTTATCAAAAAATACATCCAAAGAAAAAATGTCTGTTGTTAATATAACATATCCATAATCACAATAAAACCTACAGATGAAATTGAATCCAACTTCTAGAGCGCTCATGCTTCGTTCCATTGCACGCCTTTGTTGTTCTATAGTGATGTTCTTAGTGATCCACAATTCAGTATCTTAATACCAAATTCATTTCAAATATGATACCATGTATCATTGAACAAGTAGCATATTATGCTGTACGTCCAACATTAAAGAATCACATATATGTAACGGATTATTACTTTAATAAAAATTGGTTGTCTGTATAGTCGGTTTACGGACGATAATTTTTTGTGATAACGTCATAGGAAAAAATCGGCTGATGGAGTGGAAAAGAGATAGATGCGTCACAAGCCGAACGCTTAGGCCGATCATGCCTCTCTATTGCTTGTTCCACGCTCTCGCTTGCACGCTCGGTTCAGGCGGAACGTGACAATGAGTCATGCTTTTTCGTACGTGCAGCCGGCGTTCATCGATTTATAAAACGTTGTCACGTTAAAAATATGTTTTCATTAGGGTATTCCTACAAGTTTGTCTATCAAAGTGCTGGTTGATTTTTCGTCTAGTCAACAGTTGGTGGTGACCACAAATATTTACGTTTACTTTGTACAGAAAATCACGTATCAAGTGTAAACCTCATCACTATTACGACGATTGGTTGGTTAAAGGTCATCGTATAATGCTTGATCTTCATTCGGCTATACAAAGAGTACTTCAAGTTTGGCACTTGCAAACAGTATTTGACATCTATTATAAATTGTAACATACTAAACATAAGCACTTACTAAGATATCTTATGCTATGGATTATTAAAAGCATTGTCACTGGCGAGTCAGGATCGCCATAAAGAAGATTTTAATTGAATTAAACTGTAAATGGTAACATAAGTACGACAAAAGTAATTTATGTGTCAAAATTGTCGTGTTTCTTGTTGCACAAATCATTACTTTTACCTTTTTTAAAAAAAAAAAATTACCCAAACATCAACCTAAAAATCAACGATTGATTTAAGGAATTCGAATTGCCAAACAAATTTGCAACACAGAATTGAAATGAAATAATTATATTCACGGTCTTTTGTTATGTCAATAATCATTCTTTATAAAGAATAAAATAATACCTATTTGTGGTTATCACTTTGATAATTGGTTTCGGTATTGCACAAAGTGGTTTGATCACGGCACTTATGTATTTTATGTAAAAATATTTTTTCTTACAACTTTTTAAGTTGCTATAGTTCTATTAGGTACATTATATTTAAACTTTTTGTAATGTTAATATTGCAACTGAAAAGATGAAATATAGTGCATTTCAAGTAAAGTATTGTTTTATTTTCATCCTCACTCTTAGGCTCAATTTCCACCGCCGCGGAAAGTAATAAGCAGTGATCGCCGTTAGTAGTGCCATTTGGGGTCAATGGACTTGAATGTTGATGTTAATATGGATATGAACACGGGATTCCGGGATTACGTTTAGTTTAGTATAGTTTACTAAACTATTATGAAGGAAAAATATAATGTACTAGTAGTATAATGTACTACTAGTACATTATATTTTTCCAGTTGTTGCTGTATCGTTTAGTGTGTAATACATGAAAATTCGATATATAAATTAAAAAAATAAATTCTCCAGACGGACAGTTAAAGAAACAAAAAATTTAAGTTCAGTTAAGTTAAATAATGGCATGGTAAAGCATATAAATAGGTACGTAAAATACAAATAGTACTAAAATAATTCAAAGTTAAATAAAATTGTTTAATTAAAATGCCGAGATTTGGGAGGCATATCCATATTAAAACAACGGTCACAAATCCCGCGTAATGGCACTACCAACGCCGATCACTGGTAATAAGTATTCAGTTTGCCTGATGGAAAACTGCCACCGTTGACAATAAACGTAACACAAGATGCTGTACCGTAGAAATCTGTTTCTTGTTGCACAAATCATTACTTTTACCTTTTTTAAAAAAAAAAAATTACCCAAACATCAACCTAAAAATCAACGATTGATTTAAGGAATTCGAATTGCCAAACAAATTTGCAACACAGAATTGAAATGAAATAATTATATTCACGGTCTTTTGTTATGTCAATAATCATTCTTTATAAAGAATAAAATAATACCTATTTGTGGTTATCACTTTGATAATTGGTTTCGGTATTGCACAAAGTGGTTTGATCACGGCACTTATGTATTTTATGTAAAAATATTTTTTCTTACAACTTTTTAAGTTGCTATAGTTCTATTAGGTACATTATATTTAAACTTTTTGTAATGTTAATATTGCAACTGAAAAGATGAAATATAGTGCATTTCAAGTAAAGTATTGTTTTATTTTCATCCTCACTCTTAGGCTCAATTTCCACCGCCGCGGAAAGTAATAAGCAGTGATCGCCGTTAGTAGTGCCATTTGGGGTCAATGGACTTGAATGTTGATGTTAATATGGATATGAACACGGGATTCCGGGATTACGTTTAGTTTAGTATAGTTTACTAAACTATTATGAAGGAAAAATATAATGTACTAGTAGTATAATGTACTACTAGTACATTATATTTTTCCAGTTGTTGCTGTATCGTTTAGTGTGTAATACATGAAAATTCGATATAGAAATTAGAAAAATAAATTCTCGAGACGGACAGTTAAAGAAACAAAAAATTTAAGTTCAGTTAAGTTAAATAATGGCATGGTAAAGCATATAAATAGGTACGTAAAATACAAATAGTACTAAAATAATTCAAAGTTAAATAAAATTGTTTAATTAAAATGCCGAGATTTGGGAGGCATATCCATATTAAAACAACGGTCACAAATCCCGCGTAATGGCACTACCAACGCCGATCACTGGTAATAAGTATTCAGTTTGCCTGATGGAAAACTGCCACCGTTGACAATAAACGTAACACAAGATGCTGTACCGTAGAAATCTAATAGATGGCGCCACTGTATAAGTATAAACGTAAAAATATAATAAGCTTGAAAAAAGTAAAAAAGTTTTCTCCCCGGCGGGGAATCGAACCCCGGTCTCCCGCGTGACAGGCGGGGATACTTACCACTATACTACCGAGGACACATTTCATTGTTACGAAATCTTTATACTTATTGTACCTGCGAGTTGTTAATAATAATATTTTTATCATGGCTTAATAGTTAATGATAGTTATCATCAAAATTATCATGGAAAACACCTGTAATCATTTCAAATGACTCACGATAACTTTGACGTATAATATTCAAACAATTGAAACGACTTCCTTTTTTTTTAAACTACATACGTCGGGTGGCAGACAAGAATACGGTCCGACTGCTGCGAAGCGGTTACCGTAGCAATAATAACTCTCGCAATTAGAAATATCGCCGCCACCCCCGCTGCCAACGCAGCAAATCCTTCCTTTCTGGTGACCTCACTCACTCTCAGGAACACAACAACCCTCAAGGGAATTGTTATTTGAGCTGCGGTATTCTGTGAGGTAGTTCCCCAGTCGGGCAGCTTACAAAATACGCTACACCCTAATTATCTTTTCGTCAGAGCCTAGTTGGTTAGTCAGCAGGGTTCACCATATGCAGGTGAGGTTGGCTATAGTTCAAAGATGTTGATGAACCACTTACACCCGTGTTAAAATTTCTTCGTATGTAGCATTGCTCTTATGTAAAGTAAAGTAAGTAAGTAAAGTACAGCTGCGCTAAGTTGAAACCATTATGGCGTCGCACATTACACATACCTTTATTATTTTGTAGTTTCTTGTGATGTCAAATAAAAACATCTATTCTTTGGGGTGTAAGTGGTTCATCAACATCTTTGAACCAAAGCCAACTTCACCTGCACGTGGTGCACCCTGCTGACTGACAAACGAAGCTCTGGCGAAAAGAGAGGTAGGGAGCGTAAATTGTAAGCTACCCGACTGGGGAATGTACCTCCACCTCACAGAATACCGCAGCCAAATAACAATTCCCTTGAGGGTTGTTGTGTTCCTGCGAGTGAGTGAGGTCACCAGAAAGGAGGGAGATGCTGCGTTGGCAGCGGGGGTGGCGGCGCGCGAGCGATATCTTATGTTGCGAGCGTTAATATGGCTACGGCAACCGCTTCACATCAGGCGGGCCGTATGCTTGTCTGCCGCCCGAAGTAGTATAAAAAAAAAAAATCTACTTCTTTATATAGCTTCATATATATCATAACCGGTCACTGTCCCCTAAAAAAACACCTCTTACTATAGCTCAATTTATATATTGCTATGTACAATATCATTGCAAAAAGTCGCGTCCATCCCATTCCGTAGCGGTAACTTTATGTTAATTGTATAACATATAAACTTAAATAGGTGCCAAAAATAGGGGAATTCTCGAGAATACGCGAGGATTCCCCGGAAAACGCGCGACCTTTTTTGCCTTCGTTGCAAAAAGTCGCTATCATTCCATTCCGCGGCGGTGTAAATTGAGCCTATAGGCACATCCCGGACACTCCATACAAATGTTGCGTCGTTTACTACTACATAAACAATGGCGTCTGTGCGGAGCGCGAATAAGCGTGTGTGCGTGCGGCGCCATACTAACTGTTCCAGATTTGTCTCAGAGGGGAGGTGAGGTCGACACGAGAGAGCGGCAGAGAGTGGCCATACTGTCCGTAGTACTATTACTTATACTGTGCTATAGAACAGACAGCCCTATATACAGAGGATGCATGGAGGCAGAATACACGTGCTTACAGAATGCAGGAGCGTGGCAGGTCAACGGGCACGACTTCTCCAATCTCCGGCATCCATCCCAGAAGCTTGCAGCAGTCTGAAAAGTATGCTATCCTGAGGATGTCCTGGTTGGAGTGAAATGACATATCAAGACACGCACAACGGCCCAATCAAGTGTCTAAGTGCGGAAACAAACTAGTAAAGCTAATGGCGTCCATGGTGCATAAATAAATAAAATATAGACATTCTTGGACGAATTACACACTGCCATTCTAGTCCCAAGCTAAGCAAAGCTAGTAATATGGGTACTGGATAGCTGGTATTAAACTTTAATACATTTTTTTTCGTAAATACATAGGTACATATAATACATAGAAAACACCCAAACTAAGACAAACAGATAAGTTCTTACACACAAATATTTGTCTTGTGCGGGGATTGAACCCGTGACCCCGGCGTGCAAATGTACGAAAGGCATCCGACCACCGGGGTCGTCATGTCAAAAAAGCTAAAGTCTCTATGTATATATTACCCAATAAATTATCCTAAAGAGTCAATCAGCTGGCCACATAAATACCTGGTCTACAATGCCATTCCCAGTGAGGCCGATTAGCAAGGAATTCAGTCATTACCCGCAGCCCTCGACCCCCTGAGTGGGCCCGTGGGTACCCTTGGACGATTTAATCCTGCGCCCATGTGGCCGGTTTGGGCTAGGATTTATTTCACGGGTGACTCACGGACAAATAATTTGTCGAACTAATTGGGCAACTATACTTTAGACCAGGGTTTCCCAACCAGGGGGGGCGCGCCCCCCTTGTGGGGCGTAGAGAGATGTCAAGGGGGGCTTGAGACGTTTGTGTTTTCAATTGAAAAATTATTTCAATGCGTTAATGAAGTAAACACTGTAGGTAGAATATGAAGTAAACACTGTAGGGAGAATGCAAGCTAAAGTATCTCACTAGTATTGTCACTATACTCCCTAGTACTCTTATAGATTGGTTGATAAAAACGTTATAATTTAGTCAAAGTTCATTTTGATGAATTCTTTTTGTACAAATTACATAAAAATAATGCGATTTTTATTTAGGTACTTACTTACTGAAAAAAATATTGGGGGGGGGGGGGGGGCATGAAAATATTATTTGTGATCCGGGGAGCCTTGATTTAAAAAAGGTTGGGAAACCCTGCTTTAGACATTCCTTAGTGGATTTAATAAAGTTTAAGGCAGGCAAATTAAATCCCGGTTCGATATTACAAAAAAAATTCCGACTGTATGCCGACTGTATGTAAAAGAAATTCTAACTGTATGCGGATACAGTCCACATACAGGATCGAACCGGTATTCCATAACTACATCACAAACTACGTTCATTTCCGTTCGTATTAACAACTTTTCTTTTTATACTACGTCGAGTGGCAGACTAGCATACGGCCCGCCTGATGTGGAGCGGTACCGTAGCCATATTAACGCTCGCAACATAAAATATCGCTCGCGCGCCGCCACCACCTCTGCCAACGCAGCATCTCCTACCTTTCTGGTGACCTCACTCACTCACAGGAACACAACAACCCTCAAGGGAATTGTTATTTGACTGCGGTATTCTGTGAGGTGGAGGTACATTCCCCAGTCGGGTAGCTTAAAATTACGCTTCCTACCTCTCTTTTCGCCAGAGCTTCGTTTGTCAGTCAGCAGGGTGCACCGCGTGCAGGTGAAGTTGGTTTTGGTTCAAATATGTCGATTAACCACTTGCACCCTAAAAACTGTAATCATCATCATCAGCCTGTATCTACCCACTGTTGGATATAGGCCTTTCCCAATGCTTCCCACCATATGCGATCCCCCGCTTTCCGCATCCAACCGCTACCAGCTACCTTTTTGAGATCATCGGTGCATCTAGAGAGGGGGCGACCTACGCTTCGTCGCCCTATACGTGGCCTCCACTCTAGGACTTTCCTCCCCCATCTGCCATCGCTGACCCGGCAGATGTGGCCAGCCCATCTCCACTTCAACTCGCTGACTTTGCAGCTATGTCGACCACTTTGGTTCTCCGTCCAATTTCCTCGTTCCGGATTCGATCCCTTAGAGAAACTCCAAGCATTGCTCTCTCCATCGCTCGCTGTGCGATTTTTAGTCTGTGAACCAGCCCAACGGTCAGCGTCCAAGTCTCTGCACCGTAGGTCATAGCGGGGAGGACGCACTGATTGAACACTTTGATCTTCAAGCATTGGGGTATATCTGCGGTGACGATGTGCCGAAGCTTCCCAAAAACTGCCCATCCCAGTCGAATGCGTCTATCGATCTCTTTGTTGAAATTATACGCTGTATGGCCTGTCCGAGGTAGACGTTGTCTTCAATAACTGCATTCTCTACGATAACCGGGCTAGGGATGATAAGATTGTTGTACATAACTTTCGTTTTGTCAAAATTCATACCCAACCCCACGGATCAAGAAGCAGCATTGAGATCGTTTAACAATCGACTGAGATCCTCCAGCGATTCAGCCCTCGTAAGTGTGAGATGTACTTGCCGTGCACATTGATACCCCGCGTCTTCCAATCCAGCGTCTTAAATACATCTTCTAGTGCAGCGGTAAATAGTTTCGGGGAGATGACATCCCCTTGACGTACCCCCCGCTGCAGTTGAATAAGATCAGACTGCTGATTCTGGACGCGGACAGTCATTGTCGCAGCATTATACAGACATCTGTATAATGCTGCGCTGTAAGGATTCCAGAATAGACCAAGTTTCGATGGAATCGAAGGCTTTCTCGTAATCCACAAAAGCCATACAGAACGGCAGATTGTACTCGGTAGTTTTCTGCACAATCTGTCAGTGTGTGAATGTAGTCCACGGTACTGTAGCCTTTACGAAACCCAGCCTGTTCCGGTGGCTGGTACTCATCAAGCCTTCGAGCGAGACGATTTGTGATAACCCTTGAAAACAGCTTATACACGTGAGTCAGAAGCGAGATCGGTCTATAGTTCTTCAATAAGGTTTTGTCGCCTTTTTTGAAGAACAAAACCACCAAACTCCTGGTCCACGCGGCTGGTGCGGTCCCATTGTGAATGACAGAAATAAATAGGCGTTGTATTTCCTTTAGAACAGCAGTTCCTCCAGCTTTCAACAGTTCTGTTGTAATTCCGTCCTCACCGGTAGCCTTACCATTTTTCAGCTGATCAAGGGCCATCTCAATCTCACCCATGCTGATGTCAGGGATGTCTTTGGTGTAGTGGCGAGTTAACGGAGCTCGGCGATCACCTACACGAACAGCCGGTGTAACTAAAAACTCTAATGTCGATGACATATTTTTGGATCATCGATGGATCATAATGGCTTTTTACAGCTTTAAACTTCGGTATAACGAATAAAACAGTTACATAGAAAATCTATAGGTGCAGAATAAACGTATCCACGTCGTGTAAATAGTCAGTTGAATCTATAAAAAACACATTTAATTCATCATTCTAGATTCTCGCGGGGCTTGTCGCTGAAATATCGCGATAACATGTGCTCAAATTATTCCCTCACCCATAAAAAAAAATCTGAAGCTGGTGAAAGAACAATAAGAGCATGACTTGAGCAGTTACCGTAGCCATATTTAAGTTTACAATACAATGAGTATTGCTTGTACAGTAGCAACAACGCTGCTAACCTCGATCACTCACAGAAACACAACAATCCTCAAAATACTAATATGTAGTATTTTGGCTGTGGTCGTCTATGTGATACTTCCCCAGTCGATATGCCCTACCGATCTTTCGACAACCCCTTTCGCTAGGCTGCTGCAAGGTGCACCACGTGCAGGTGAAGTTGGCTTTTCCTCTAGAGATAGCGCTGAGTAATTTATATCCCATATAATCCATTCCAAATGATATTCCAGTACCAGTAAATTATAATAAGACTTGCTCGGTGTTTTTTCTGTCCGTATGTATTGATTCATGGGCGACTTAACAAAGCCCACCCTACACATAAAGCCGCGTACAACTGAGTCCCTTTTTGACCAAGTAACTGCAACTTGTCAATCTAATCTGTACACGTAATCGCAGACGTAAGTCAGATATATGTATAAAATAATATTATATAAATAAATATTTTCTTTTCTAATACATCGCGATCTTGTAGTTCTACAACAAACACACATTTACGTGACAAAGACTCTTGCACGCATTATACCATAAGGCGCTGTAAATAGTTTAAAATATCATAAAAAAATTAATAAAATTTATTTAATATATTTATAATATCTAAGTGGTTCATCGTTGAACCAAAGCCAACCTCACCTGCACGTGGTGCACCCTGCTGACTGACAAGCGAGACAAAGAGAGGTAGGGTCAGTGTATTTTTTAAGTTGCATGACTGAGGAAGTACCTACATCTCAAAGAATACCGCAGCCAAATAACAATTCCCTTGAGGGTTGTTGTATTCTTACGAGTGAGTGAGGTCACCAGAAAGAAAGGAAGGAATATAGGCCGGCAACGGATCGGCGATCCCTTGGTGTTGCTGATCTCCATGGGCGGTGGTGATTGCTTTCCATCAGATGACCCACATGATCATTTGCTCCCTCTCTTATAAAAATAAATAAAAAAATATTCTTAACTTAATTTATTTTTTTAATATGTATATCTTCTTCATTTATTTAATTCGTTTTTTGTACATACAAATTAACCTCTAAGCAGAAAAGACAAAAGCGTCAATTTTTTAATATATGTTTTATACTACCTAACGCCCCCGCTGCTAACGCAGCAACTCCTTACATCCTGGTGACTTCACTGACTCGAAGAAAACAACAACTCTCAAGGGAAATGTTACTTGGCTGCAGTTTTTTGTGAGATGGAGGTACTTTCGCAGTCACCCGACTGACAAAATTACTATAAATTACGCTCACCCTACCTCTTCTACATTTTGCTAATAATTCGCTCAATTCTGTGTAGACATTTTTTTTTTTAATTTCCTTTGCGTCGTATTTTTAGGCAAATATTTTAAAAACTATTGATATATATTATTCAATAAATATAAACATAACAAAGCAAGATTTCTGACTTCGACTTAGATCTTTTGGTTTTTGCACATTTGTGTATAATTTGTACCAAGTTGAGAGATAGGATCCCATATCAGCAATAGAGAATATAAGTTTTTTTATTGATAATAATTACCATGTAGAGACCCCGGGTTCAGTACCTTATGTTAATAATGTTAATATCTTCTATTTTTACGTCATAAATTTATAACTATTAATCTAATTTATTAATTGCACGTCTCTATTATGCTAATAATAATACTATTGTCGCGTACAACATTACATCAAACTTCTCAAAGGGGCCTCTACGCGTTGGATCCATATCCCCGCGCACACCTATCAAATGACCGGGCTTGACCCGTGATTAAAAAGAGATACTATTGTCTAATACTACTTAATCTAAATCTTCATATTGTTTACCTTGCAATCATGACAGCAGATCAGTCCCCTCTGGCAGCAGCCGTTCACGAGTCGATGCACGCTCCAACCATCATCGCATCAATAATTTCATTCAGATTATATTATTAAAAATTGATACAACATTTCATACATGTTGATTCTTCGTGTATAGAATACTTTTACTAGAGGTGCTACTTTTGCAGCAGAGACAGGCTTATGTGTTTTGGTTTATGTAGACGCCATTTTGAACTTGTTAAGTATTGGAGCTCTGAAAATTGTTATTTTATCATATTAATATCCTAAATATCACTAAAGTAACACCTGCAAATTCTTTTGGGTTATATTTAACTGCCCGTCTGTTTATACTGTGTCCACGCAGGACAAAGCCGCGTGGCCAAACTAGTCTCCAATAGGCTATTTGATAATGTTCAAAAATTATTTAACAATATTATAAAATACACAAAACTATAAAGATCCTCAAACTTTCATTCTAATAGTCATAGTAGTCCGACTTATTTTAGGGTAGATCAAAGTTTGGCGGGAAAGTCCATTTTAAAAGTATGAAATTATAAAAAAATAATATTTCCATTGGAGAAGCAATAAAAAATACTATAACTTTTATTACGATACTAATTACATAAATGCAAGTAATATTTAACATAGCTGTCGTACAAATTTCTGATTTGATGCATACTAAATACAAACCTGTGACGTCATAACTCAGTAGCCTTTTGTATGGAGCGTTTTCGATAAAGTCCAAAATTGTGATTTTCAAATTAACATATCTCGAGAGGGTTTTGTGCTATCGAAGTAATTCTTTCACCTATGGATATATTATTGACTCGTTCCTACATATCAAACCGAAAAAAATGTTGGTCTAATAGCCTATTATGTAATTTGCTGCGCCCCGCCACATCAACTTCTAATAGGCTATTTTCCAATCTTTAAAAATTGTATAAATTATTTAACAATATCGTAAAATACACAAAACTATAAAGATCTGCAAACTTTCATTCTTCAGTCAGACTTTTTTTAGCGTCGATCAAAGTTTAGCGCGAAAGTCCTTTTTAAAAGTATGAAATTATTAAAAAATAATATTCACATTGGAGAAGCTGTAAAAAATGCTATAACTTTTGTTATGATACTAATCACATAAACGTAATATTTAACATAGCTATCGTACAAATTTCTGATTTGATGCATAATAAATGCAAACCTGTGACGTCATAATTCGGTAGTCTTTTATATGGAGCGTTTTCGGGACAGTTTAAAAATTGTGATTTTCAAATTATCATATCTCGAGAGATTTTTGTGCTATCGAAGTAATTCTTTCACCTATGGTTATATTATGGACACGTCCCTACATATCAAACCGAAAAAAATGTTAGTCAAATAGCCTATTGTCTAAAAAAATTACACAATTTGATAACAGATTAGCTACAGCAAGTCCCGTCGAAACGTATACGCGGTTATTTCCTGTGGTTCCATCATTTGTCAACTTTCAAACGCCACCCGATATCCATCATGGCGTCTATTTATTTTTATTTCTACTAGAGCACTTTCATTAATCACTTTCGAAATAATCGCTGCTCGTAACGTGTGGTTTGTTATTTTGTTGTGAGTTGTTTTGATATGTTATTAATACCCAATTAGCAATGCAGTTAATCATATCTCGTATACAGAGCCGTCTTTAAGTTGTTGGGGGCCGGAGGTGCTGTTGAATTGGGCTAATGTGGTTATAATAAGTTTACGTCAATGTTCATATACAAGATGTTCCGGTCCATTGTGCATGCATCTTCTTCTTCTTCGTTACGCTCTTGACAGAGCGGTTGTGGCCGTCATGAAGAGGATCTCTCGCAACTCGCTCGATTCGAGGCACTTCTGGTACTCTCATGCAAATGAGCCACCCACAGAAAGACTTTATCTGGTCGGTCCATCTCATGGGTGAACTGCCATGTGGTCCTGTACCCTCGACTCTACCTGGAACTACGGCTTTCGATATTCATCTTGAGACATGGACGAAGAACTACATTATTCGCGACTGCCGTCTGCATTAAAGCAGATAGACTCTGCTTGATGCTGAGTTCTTAGTTATACTCGTATCTACGACTAGCTGTTGCCCGCGACTTCGTCCGCGTGAATATCAGTTATCGTGGTAAGACCATAGGAAATCAAGTACATAACATAACCGTATAATTAAGAAAAAAACTTATGGTGAATAATTTATGTAGGTAGGTACCTACTAATTTCAAATTTGTTTGCAAACAATACATTAATTGCGAACAAATTTGATTACCTTAAAAAACGGTATAGTGAGTCAATCTTAAAAGATAGACATCTGCTGTCGCGGACTTTTTTTTTAGAACTTATAAAGAGGAGCTATTCTATCATACATGATTTTTGCGTAACTTCAACCGTTAAGCCCTCAAAAGGAATATTTTTTTCCTATTTTTCATTGGTGCTCCGCGCCTATTGGTGGTAGCGTGATGTTACTAGCCTTCCCTGAAATATAGGCTATCTAACACTAAAATAATTTTTCAATTCGAACCAGTAGTTCCTGAGATTAGCGCGTTCAAACAAACAAACTCTTCAGCTTTATAATATTAGTATAGATTACAAAATACTTGAATTAACAGATATTATAATAATAATTTTAATTTAAATACACCTACAAATTTATTAAATTTTACATAATTTTAAGTTGAATGTAATTTTATATTGTATTGTATTGCTGTATTTTATTATATTCTCAATAAAAAGTTAATAAAAAGTCAGACTATGTCTAAAAAATTAAATGTAATATTGTCACATTATATTATTACCTACCTACATACTTAAAAAACAGGATATTTAATATTTTAATTGTCAGTTATAGTCTAGGTACTCCTTAACAGTATAGAAACATTTGCTTACAAACCTCTCTCAATCAAACATGACGTTTTTTCGACACAAATGCATTGCAATAACAACGTCGAACTCCGAAGGCGTATCTTTTACATAGTTAGCCCACTATGTGGAAGATACGCCTGTCAGTTCTTATCCATACTTATCAGTTCTTAGATAGCGTATCCCCATAACAGCAAATAATTTAGGTATCACTCCCAGGGGCCGCGTTACTTATTCATAGGAAATAATCCCTCTCCAAATACAGCGGGATCTATGTTTACAGCGCCAATTAATTCGTCGTGCGGTTTCCAAAAATAAAACCGAGACCCATCCATTAGGGCACTATCGCGAAAGGGGAGCGATAAGCGAGAGTACTCTCTGACCCCGAGGGTGTAGCTATAAGCGATGCATTAAGAAAATTGTCTCTCGAAGTGTTGGTCTTTTGAGAGTAATAAAGACTCTATGTGTATTTGCAACAGACCTGCAGTATTTACCCGACTGCGACAGAAGGAGGGTTATATTTTTCGAGAGTATGTATGTATGTTTAATTGTTTGACACGCTCTTCAGCCTGAACGGCTGGATGGATTTTAGAGGTGTCGTTAGATTCGTATTTGCTGTGAGAGTGACACTGGGTACGTCAAAATAAAAAAAAATCAAAATGGCGGATTTTTGGCGCCAAGTTCAAATGCAAATGCGCCCCGCAGTCTGGACGGCGGATTTTAGCTTGAGGGGTGTCATTAGATATGTATTTACTGTGAGAGTGACATTGCATACATCAAAATAAAACTAAAAAAACATAAAATAAAAACGGTAATTTAAAAAACTAAAAAACCCGACTGCTTTTCTGTGTAATTTAGAAATGAAAAACCCCTAAAACAAGAAAACATGTAGCAGTCGGGACCCTACATGTGCTCTAAATTCACTAAGCCTCCATTTCTAGAATGGGTCCCGACTACTACATGTTTTCTTGTTTTAGGGGTTTTTCAAACAGAAGTAGTCGGGTTTTGTAGTTTTTTAAATTACCGTTTTTATTGCTATCAAAATTATTTAAAACTATTCTGTTTTTAAACTACGTCGGATGGCAGACAAGCATACGGCCTGATGTGAAGCGGTTACCGTAATCATATTAAATCTCGCAACACGAAATTTGGCTAGTGCGCCGCCACCCCCGCTGCCAACGCAGCAACTCCTTCCTTTCTGGTGACCTCAAGGGAATTGTTATTTGGCTGCGGTATTCTGTAAGGTGGAGGTATGTCTCTAGTCGGGCAATGTACAAATACGCTGTAACCTAACTCTCTTTCAGCAGAGTCTCTTTCTCTAGTCGGCAGGTGAGGTTGGCTTTGGCTCTAAAAATCGTGGTGAGCTGCTTACACCCCAACACAACTTTTTATTTCATTCTTCTAACCAAATTTTCACAATATACTATGTACTGATATTCTTACATAATGATTTTTCATAATACTGCAAGAAATTTTTACAGGGCGTAAAATTGGTGAAATCTTTGAGTATAAGCACAGTTTAAGTAATAGTACTAAGTACAGTATGGCCACTCCCTGCCGCGCTCTCGTGTCGACCTCACCTCCCCTCTGTCTGAAACAAATCTGGAACAGTTTGTATGGCGCCGCACGCACACACGCTCATGCACGCTCTGCACCGACGTCCTTGTTTATGTAGTAAACAATGCGACATTTGTATGGAGTGGCCGGGGTATGGTAAAAGTGTACATAGCCGCTATCGAAGTTGCTCCAAAAAATCGTGAAAAACAGCAGCAAATTTGCACTGTCAAGTATTTCAGGTCACTTGTGTTAGTCTAGTCAACATGTGAAATGAATAACCCATTAATGCTACAAGCGGTCATTTTAGACGTTATCTGGACATCCTGAGAAGGCCGCTTATCACTGGTAAAGTGGTAACATCACGTCCTCGCAGCTGTAGGGCTACAAGTTAGAGACTTGGGGGTCAATTCTCGTAATTAAAATGTAGCCAAAATTCAGCTCCGATCCAGTCTCGATCTCACAATAAAATTGTCACATTTGGTATTCTCATATTACAATCTGAAATTTCTAAGTTTAATTAAAGGGGGATTATATCGAAATATTACCGAAAATTAAACAAACCAAGAATGTTATTTTGTTAGCAATAAGAATCGACAATAACATAGAGTAAGGAATTATCCGATCCAGTCTCGATCTCACAAATGTCACATTTGGTATTCACGTATCACAATCTGATATTTCAAAGTTTAATTTAAGTGGGATTATATCGAAATATTACCGAAAATTAAACAAACCAAGAATGTTATTTTGTTAGCAATAAGAATCGACAATAACATAGAGTAAGGAATTAGTCCCTGACAATAATTAATAAATGAAATCAAGTATATCATCATCATCATCTCAGCCCATTCTCTAGGGGGTTGACACAGGGTTGTCCAAACAATATACAATACCGGACCAATACAAAACAAATTACTAAACAGATTAGCGGGTCGCAGAAACAAATACCTACCTGACATTTTTACCTACTTTAAAAGTTTAAGCTTAATAAATTAATCATAAATAAATAAATATTCTTGGACAAATTACACACTGCCATCTAGTCCCAAACTAAGCAAAGCTTGTACTATGGGTACTAAATATAACTGATGATATACTTAAATAGATTTTTTTATGTAAATACATACATACAATACATAGAAAACACCCAGACCAAGACAAACAGACGTTCATGCACACAAAAAATTGTCTTATGCGGGGATCGAACCCGCGACCTCGGAGTCAAAGGGGCCATTGCTAATCATTCGACCACCGATATCTCGTATCTCGAACGACTGAATAATAGGGAGTCGGGACGATGGCATGTTCTCTAACCGATGAAAAAGTAGCTGCACTGAATGCCATGCCACATGGCATACGATACGTTAACTGCGACCTAGCGATTTATAGAGAGGCGGCGATATCCAATAAATTAATGTCAGCGGCCAATACGAATTTGTCGCATTTGGCATCGAAACTCTTGGTCCATGAAGCCAAGGCTTTTCAAGGAGCTCATGAAGCCACCGAAAGTATTTCTACATATGCACTTCTGCAGTCTACATATATATAGTTTCAAGATCGACTTGGCATCGACTTCAAATCGTTTACTGTTGCTTGTAGTATAAAACTAAAATTATAACAATAAATTTCGCATTTTTGACAGTAATCGTAATAATGAACAGTTACACCGTTCTGGATTGTTATTATTTAATGATTTTCAGTATTGTCTGCTTTGCCTTTTGAAGTCGAACATATTTTATTTAGAAATATATTTTATTTTTTATTTTTAGTGTCGAACGCTGGTCAAATCTACATTACATAATAAACTTATTGAATAATATCATCGACATAGAGGAATGAAAGTTTAAATAAAATGACTGTTTTAACCTAATTGAGATTTGAGAATTCATATTTTTGAATTTATTTCTTTTTAAACAATAAGTACAATTCAACTATAAAACTAAAGTACCTAAAATAAAATAATACTTAAAATTAATAAATAAATAAATACATCTAAATTGAAACTAATTAAAATAAACTAAAATAAGAATAAATAAAATAATAATAAATTAAGATTTGAGTATATTAGATGACATATTTCCGATAGGTATATATTATTGAAAAAAAATTCTAAGCAATAATATCGTTGTCTTGCGGGTTTATTTAAATATATAAAAAACCAGACAAGTGCGAGTCGGACTCGCCCACCGAGGGTTCCGTGCGTAGTATCATTATTAAATTTGATATTTTTCATTATAAATAAGAAATAATGCGTCGAAAAAAATAAATAAAATATATTTTGCAATGTGTACATCAAGCCCTTTCATATGATACCCCATTTGAACAAGTAGTTTCAATTTGAAATTTCGACACCCTATAAAAAATATAGATTTTTTAAGATCTATTTACAAATGTATAGTTTTGAGATTTATTCCTGTACTTGTAGTCTATAACGATGTTAGTTGCCAAATTTCATAGTTCTAGGTCAACGGGAAGTACCCTATAGGTTTTGATTCCCTTGAGACTGTGTCGAAATATGCGTTTTTTGCTGAATAAACGCCCGTAACTTTTTTTTACGTAAACTTTGCAGTTTGATTTTTTTACAACTTCATGGGACCGTAGCCCTGAGTAAACAGTTCAAATTTCAGCTTGATACCTCCACGCATTCTCGACATAGAAATTCTTGACAGACAGACAGACAGACAGACAGACGGACAACAAAGTGATCTTATAAGGGTTCCGTTTTTCCTTTTGAGGTACGGAACTCTAAAAATGATATGAATCTACATAAAAATATTTGTCTTTGGCTCCTAGATTAAATATTTGTGTGCGTGAACATGTCTATTCGTCTTGGTCTGTGTGTTTTCTATGTATTGTATGTATTTATTCACAAAAAATACATATAAAATATATTTAAGTATAATATCAGTTATTTAGTACAAGCTTTGCTTAGTTTGGGCACACCCTGGCCATTCCATACAAATGTCACGTCGTTCACTACTACAGATACAATGACGTCTGTGCAGAGCGTTAATGAACGTGTGTGCGTGCGGCGACATACAAACTGTTCCACATTTGTCTCAGAGGGGAGGTGAGGCCGACACGAGAGAGCGGCAGGGAGTGGCCATACTGTACGTAGTACTATTACTTATACTGTGGTTTGGGACTAGGTGGAAATGTATAATTTGTCCAGGAATATTTATATATTTATGAGCCCTATTATATTTGCACGCTGACGAGCTCTCGCACAGTACTAAACCCGCGAAGGCCGCCGGTGCATCGTTTTTTGTAGTAATTTTGAATTTATATATATCGTTTTTATTGAAATAAGAAATAATAAATTCATGCTACAAAGTTTATTCATCGTGAAGTAACAATTATTCTCGTATAAATTTTGCTCAATAATATTATCGTTTATTCGAGAAATTAACAGTTTACTTAAAGCTATTTTCGAAGCTTTTTTGGTTAAAATAATGTTTTTTTTCTATATTAAATCAATGATATTTCAAAATTCCGAGGCCGCTATGTACTATACGACTATATAACAAATAACATTCTATTTTTTTTATTTCATCTGTTTGAAACAGTAGTACAATCCAGGAGCTCAAAATAGTGAATGCGCGCATTTTAAGAAAATCTTTCTCTGCAATTTTGGGTTTAATTAAAAAGTTAAGCAAAATTTACTTAAAGCGAGGCCGCTATGTACTATGCCAATAGCTATTCTATACTATTCAATAATTCAACATTGTTAATGTATTTTTGTTTCCGAGATCAAGAGCGTCAAAATTGGCCATTTTACGCAAAAATCACAGTCAAAATGTAATATGGCTCTTAAATAAACCTGCAACTGCAAGATAAACATTTGAATACCCACGTAAGCGATAACACGTAAGCCTAATAATTATAGCAACTATCTATAAATAGTTTTACCCACATATACGTCCGTTCTCTGTGTTCCAAGGCTCGAAGTTATGCCACCGACGTCATATGAGTCACAAGCCCCTATGTGATCAGGGTTCACGTCATAAGAAGTCGTCCTCAATGATTTTTGCTACGGTATTGCAAGGGTTATTACGACATCAGTACCTATTTACGACTTTTTACGAGATTCCAAGAATGATGCATATTATGTAGACGAGCTCGGTGGTCGAATGGTTAGCAATGTCCACTTTGACTCCGAGATTGCGTGTTTGATCCCCGCACAAGATATATATTTGTGTGCATGAACATGTCTGTTTGTCTGGTCTGGGCATTTTCTATGTATGTATATATTAACAAAAAAAATGTATTTCAGAACAATATCAGTTATCTATACATAGTACAAGCTGAAGGACATCTCCACTAATGCTTATTAAATTACTTATCCTTGTGCCATACCTTTTGCTAGAGCCTCTAGGATATACATTAATCCTAGCTAGAGTAACATTGGCTTTGGCTCTAAAATTAGATGTTTAGCTTCTTACACCTCAAAAAACCATTTTAATATTTATTTATTGTATTACTATTATGAATTTTAAATTTTATTTTATTAATGAGTTCAAAATATGATTATTTATTGTATATTTGTATTATTGCATTGTATTATTTGTATTAGGCTATTTTCCAATATTTAAAAATTGTATAAATTATTTAACAATATCGTAAAATACACAAAACTATAAGGATCTGCAAACTTTCATTCTAATATCTTCAGTCAGACTTTTTTTAGCGTCGATCAAAGTTTGGCGGGAAAGTCCATTTTAAATGTATGATAACTTTTATTATGATACTAATCACATAAACGTAATATTTAACATAGCTATCGTATAAATTTCTGATTTGATGCATACAAAATACAAACCTGTGTCGTCTTTTGTATGGAGCGTTTTGGGGCAGTCTAAAAATTGTGATTTTCTAATTAACATATCTCGAGAGATTTTTGTGCTATCGAAGTAATTCTTTCACCTATGGTTATATTATGGAGACGTCTTTACATATCAAACCGAAAAAAATGTTAGTCAAATAGCCTATTGTAAGGAATGTATTTTTTTTTTTCTAATTTTAATTTTAATTCATATTTTTTTTGCATGCCAATGTATAGGGTCGATACGTTTGTAGGTACTCTTATATTTTTAAATCCCCGTCTTTGCTGAATTAGAACCACACAACCACACCCCGACTACTCCATGCAAGTGTCGCGTCGTTAACTATTCTATTACAACAGTGACGTGTGTGTAGAGCGTGAATGAACTAATGTGCGTGCGTCGCCATAAAAATTGTTCCAGATTCGACTCAGAAAGGAGGTGAGGTTCGTACGAGAGAGCGGCAGGGCCACAGTCACGTCACCATAGACAATTATGAGAGAGAAACATTACGAGACGTATCGACGCGAATGTCAAATCAGGAAATATCCTAACTAATTCGACGGGCTCTTGTCAGCGTCTGCATTCCAGCCATTTTAGAACCTAATGGTTTGGTTCGAGATGATGGCAAGAGACCTGATGGAATGACTCTGTTGCCCTGGAGGCTGGGACGTGCCTTGGTGTGGGACGTTACATGCGTCGATACCCTGGCCACGTCCCACCTCACGGCTACGGGGTCTAAGGCCGGTGCCGCAGCGGCTTCTGCAGAATGCCTCAAACGCCGCAAATATAGTAATTTAAGCAACAGTTACATATTTGAGCCGTTTGGGGTAGAGACCATGGGGCCGTGGGGCCCGTCAGCCCACAAATTATTTAGGGATATTTCAAAAAAATTGGTCTACACGTCCTATAACCAGAAGGCTGGCCATTACCTTGCTCAGAGAATAAGTATAGCTATCCAGCGAGGTAATGCTGCCAGTGTTCTGGGGACACTGCCGAAAGACAACGATCTTGGGGATATTTTTTATTTGTAAGTTTTGTATTTATTTATATATATATAATATATAATAAATACAAAACTTATATATATATATATATATTTTATCCCATAAGTTTTTATTTGGTTTTTAGATTAATTAGATAGGTTTTTAGATTAGTTTTAGTTTAATGTGTTTTATTTTAATAATGTTATTAGTATCATAATAATGTCTATCTTCTAAATAAATATAATTCATTAAAAGAAGGAATTATTAACTCCTAACTTATCTAATATCTACTTCTGTCGATATAAATACAACTTACGATGTCAAACGGCGTCTTTCAAGTGACACATTAACATCCTAAGAGATTAGAAACCCTAAAGTCTCTTACTAGACTGTACGTTACCTGTTTTGTGTATAATTAATTAGTTCAATGAGTTGCGGTAATAACAACCAATTCGGATATTTACTCAAATGTCCAAGTAGCACTAGTCCGATCAAATATATATGGAAGAAGGTATAACATTTTATATTCGTTTGTATTATTTTAATATGTAATTTAAATATTTATGTACCAATTTTTTTACCTACAAATATACAGTCGTCCTTAAGATAACTGACCACTTTACCATGCTGAACTGTATGTAGGAGCTGACTGTACCAATTATAATGTTACAAGTCATGTTATAACTATCGATGTATATAAATCCTGTGTATAAATCTATATATAAAAATCTCGTATCGCGATGTTTGTTTGTTTGGGATTCGTTCGTAATAAATTTTGTAACTGACAAAAATGTGCGTAAATACGCACATTTTTGTCAGTTACAAAATTTATGAAAAATTTCAAAAATATTTAAGCAAGTAAAGCAACTCTATTGTGCAATAATTAAAATCAAGATCTTTCCTCAAAGATCATAAATGGATATACAAAAGTATGGCCACGTACATTGACTATATTTTGAAATATTTTTCCTCGTTGCTACACCTTTACAGTTCTGGTACTATAAAAATAAATCCGGCTTATTCATGTTCACATGTTATATGCAAAATGGTAAGATAATCATTATTATCTGACAACTAGGCTGGGCAATGCTAATGCTATCATAATAAGCCATTATAAAAAAATCTAAGTGATTTTCTAATTTTTTTTAAATTATACCAAGTATATGTATGTATAATGTATATGTAGTATAATACTACCTATATGTAATATTGTTACTTAGAGGCTTTAGCTGTAACTACGTATGCAGGCGCTGGTACACGCCTATTCCGGTTTCCAGTGGAATTTTCCAGAGAACTTCCAGAAAACAGAATTATTATTTCAAATTGCTCAGACCACTTTCCACTAAATGATAAAGGTACTTTCTCAAATATTTTCTCAGACACAAAAATATAGTAAAGTACTCGTATCTCCATTGAAAATATTTTCTAATATTCACGAAATGGTATATATGAATTAGTTTAATGACTAAACTAATCAGTCATTTATCTGTACATTATAATTTCTTAGAGTGCCTGCGACATAATCACATGCCGGTAAATATAAAATGGTGGTGGTTGAGTAGCGATACAGTGTGATCTCAGACACAATGGAGAGAGCTTGCTTGTTTGTGTGTTTGTTCGTGGTACTTGTTCATGACATACTCGGTGCGTACTTAACTTTATAATTTAGCCTCTTAATTATATGAAAGTTTATCTACTAAGGGAAGAAATGTAATCAGTAAAAGACTTATGTACATAATCGGAGAATGGTGTTAATTTTTTTTTTATTTAAAAATGTTTAGTTAATTGTGAACGTCTTGCAATACCCTAATTTCAATTTGTTAATTACCTTACATCGACTTAAACAGGATATTACAGTCGTGATCCACCTGACTGGCATTTGCATAATGATTGTGTACCAGTTCTTATGCGTTACTTAAAAGGTACATAATAGCATAAAGTTTGTAACAGTTAACTAATTGAACACTTCAACTGATTAAATCCTTAGTAATATTATATATCATAGGCATCCATATTATATGCATATCCATATTATATATGCAGGCCAATAGGGCCACGCGTCGTTGTGGCTCAATCTTCCCGATCCCATCTCATTCTATGGGTAGTCCATACAAACATCGTTATATTTTTTTTAAATTAATTTTTCTTACATATGAATAGTTCATTTAATATATGATCATGGAAATATAATGAAAATTACTTACTGTAAATTAAAATATACACATAAAAACTAAATATGGCTAACTAAATATACAAACAAAAACAATTTTGGATGGATGCTTGATGAAAAGTCCACATCCACCGGCCCAACCAAAAATTTTACGTGAAAGAAAACTTCTCTAGAACCGCACAGTACGTGACCTAATGTGTGAGGATGAATTCCCTGTCGATGGCGAGCGGTGCGACAGTAGCAGGAGGTAGTGGGCATCGTGTCAAATAACTCCTCTGAACACACCCCATTGTACAATCAATGGAGCACACAAAAGGACGCAAAATCTCTTCTCAGACTCAAAGGTTCTTAACCGTCCGTCAGTTTAGATTCGTCAACAATCATCACAGCACGCCCCTGATCATGTTATAGTTTCTCTAGAAAAAGCCATATCATGTTTGTAAATACAATTGACTGACAATTGTTAAAAGTTACCTTACTTATCACTGGAACAATAATAAGTCTTTCTTTCTGAAAACTATTCTACGAAGACGACGTTTATGTACATTGTGTTACCTTCAATGAGGACACCATTGAATCTAATGTTATGTGGTATGTCGAGCCCCATGGTCGAATGGCTATGTATAATAGTCCGGTAACTGTTTTCCATCCGGCAGGCCGTATGCTTGTTTTTCACCTTAGTGGTTTAACAAAAATGTTGTATAATGTATAAAAAAATATTGACGAGCCCTGTGGTCGAATGGCTGGCAATGGCTACATTGACTCTGAGCTTGCGGGTTCCATACAAGATGAACAAAAAGTTGGTGTGCATGAACATGTCTGTTTGTCTTGGTCTATGTGTTTTCTGTGTATTATACGTATGTATTTATAAAAAAAAAGCATTTAAGTACATTTATCAGTTGTCTAATACGCATAGTACAGCTTTACTTAGTTTGGAACTAGATGGCAGTGTGTCGCCCAAGAATATTTATGTATTTTTGACTTCAGTCTTCTGAGTGTACCACTCTATCGCCAGACCGTCATTAGCTAGTCGACAGCGTGCACCACGTGCTATGTAATTTGTCCAGAATATTAATTTAATATTTATTTCACTGATAAAGACGAGCTCGGTGGTCGAATGGTTAGCAATGGCCACTTTGACTCCGAGGTCGCGGGTTCGATTCCCGCACAAGACAAATCAAATTGTGTGCATGAACATGTCTGTTTGTCTTGGTCTGGGTGTTTTCTATGTGTTGTATAAGTATGTATTTACAAAAAAAAATGTATTTAAGTACATTTATCAGTTGTCTAGTACCTATAACACAAGCTTTGCATTACATAAAATGGATTCAAATTAAGCAATTTGAGTCCATTTTATGTACAACTTGAAATTAAATAAAGATATATTATATTATATTAATTTGGGACTAGATGGCGCTGTGTAAATTTTCTAGAAATATTTATTTATTATTTAATTAATTTTCTTACAGGTCAAGTAGGTTCACTATGTAGACACAATGAACGGTTCCTCTCCTGCGGTGGGTGTCAGAAGACGTGCCTGAACCCTGTGCTGGAGTGCAAGGGCATCTGCAAGGTTGGCTGCTATTGCAATGAGGGGGAAGTGAGGGATGCCTCGGGCCATTGCATAAAGTTAGCTGACTGTCCGCCTTTTCGTAAGTTTCTTTTTTTATATTACGTCGAGTGGAAAACAAGCATGTTGGTGAGAAGATGTTATGCATAGTCTAATGCTTGCAACATGTCATTGAAAATGGTTTACATATTATGAGCTCGGTGGCGTAGCGGTCAATGACGCGGCTTCGACACTAACGCTCGTGGGTTCGATTGCCACAAAGGACAAACATTTGTGTGCACGAACATGTCTGTTTGTATCATAATTATGTATTTACAAAAAAAAATTGTATTTACGTATGTTTACCAGTTGTCTAGTACCCATAACACAAGCTTCGCTTACTTTGGGGCTAGATGGCGCTGTGTAATTTGTCTGACAAATATTATATTAGGTATATTATTATATTATAGCCTATGAACGTTTGCAATACAAAGAGTATCACTCACGCGTTGCTACGTACGCACATTCACTATCATAGCAACAACTCCACAGCAGCTGTTAAATAAAAAGTAAAAATAATACCATACTTCTAGCATAGTAATAGTTCTACGCACATGGCCACTCCCTACCGCTCTCTCGTGTCGACCTCACCTCCCCTCTGAGGTTTTGGAAAAATCAAGGATCAGCTGGCCTATCTGGCCGATCTGGCTGGCTAGCCTGGCTCGAATAGAAAACCTTTTTTTTTAAGACGATTAAAATATTGCATTTTCTTGTCAACGGTTTTTTGTTTATTAGTAGAGGGTGGCAAACGAGCATGTGGATCACCTGATGGAAAGTAATCACCACCGCCCATGGATATCAACAAAACCAAGGGGTCGCCGATCTGTTGCCAGCCTATAATCCTTCCTTTTTTCTTTCTGGTGACTTCACTCATTCGCAAGAACACAACAACCCTCAAGGAAATTGTTATTTGGCTGCGGTATTCCCCAATCGAACAGCTTAAAAAATACGCTATGCCGTACCTCTCTTTACGCCAGAGCCTCGTTTTTTTTTATGTTCTGTTTTTTACCTTCATGAAGCTAATTCAAAGTAAATACTTTTAATTAACTTCAAATAGACCCAAATAAGTCTGACTTCCTAAAATACTTTCCTTGGCTACATACACTCGAACAAAAGGCCGAGTACACCATATCTTACCATTACTGCCACTGATGTTTATGTGCTAACCCTTTTATCGTATAAATTGACACATTTTTAGACCCTACGACAGGGATCGCAAACCATTGGATATTAAACAGGGCATGCAAATAATAATCGACAAATATAATGAGCTCGGTGGTCGAATGGTTAGCAATGGCCACTTTGACTCCTAGGTGTAAGTGGTTCATCAACATCTTTGAACCAAAGCCAACTTCACCTGCACGCGGTGCACCCTGCTGACTGACAAACGAAGCTGTGGCGAAAAGAGAGGTAGGGAGCGTAATTGTAAGCTACCCGACTGGGGAATGTACCATCACACAGAATACCGCAGCCAAATAACGGTTCCCTTGAGGGCTGTTGGGTTCCTGCGAGTGAGTGAGGTCACCAGAAAGGAAGGAGATGCAGCGAAGGCAGCGGGGGTGGCGGCGCGCGAGCGATATTTATGTTGCGAGCGTTAATATGGTTACGGTAACCGCTTTGCATCAGGCGGGCCGTATGCTTGTCTGCCACCCGACGTAGTATAAAAAAAAAAAAAAAAAAAAGGTGGCGGGTTCGATCCCTGCACAAAACAAATATTTGTCTGGGTGTTTTCTATTTATTATATATATATTGTCAGACAAATTACACAGCGCCATCTAGCCCCAAAGTAAGCGAAGCTTGTGTTATGGGTACTAGACAACTGATAAACAGACGTAAATACATTTTTTTTTTAAATACATACTCATGATACATAGAAAACACCCAGACCAAGACAAACAGACATGTTCATGCACACAAATGTTTGTCCTGTGTGGGAATCGAACCCACGAGCGTTGGTGTAGAAGCCGCGTCATTGACCGCTACGCCACCGAGCTCGTCAATTATATTATATGTATGTATTTTAAAAAAAATGTATGTAAGTATAATATTAGTTATCTTGTACCCATAGTACAAGCTTTGCTTAGTTTGGGACTAGATGGCAGTGTGTAATTTGTCCAGGAATATAAAAAAAGTCCTACCAAACTATTTGAAAATACTATAATATGTTTGGTATCTACTATTCAATGTATATGATGTATACAATCATTCGCAATATGATGTATACAAGCTATAGCTTGTAATATTGCGAATGAAGTTTTGCGTAAAAATTTGTTGTAAAATGATATATAATTTTTTTTGTTTAACCTCACCTGCCTCCTTCACCTCTTGGTGAAGGAGCCAGGTGAGGTTGTCAAAGTCAAAGTCATAGTCAAAGTCAAAGTCAAAGTCAAAGTCAAAGTCAAAATTCTTTATTCTGTGGGCCCTCGCGGGCACTTAGACACGTCTTTTACAATTAGGTATATTTTTTTATCTACCAGCATTTCGGAATGACCATTGACGAGAAGAAATGCCGAAAGAAACTCTGTCAATATAGGTCTTTTTTAAATAGCCATACAATATTATCATTATACATAATACAAGATGGTTGGTTCAAAGATAAACCCCTTATACCTTATACTATAAATACATCAATATAGGATTATATCGAAAAGATTTAACTTGTGCAGATTATATCTTGAAGAATGTGTTTGTGTAAGACGAATATAAATTAAAATAAAAAGTCATAAACATAATAATTGCTGTCCAAATTGCGGGTCGCTCAAAAAAGAGGTTGAAGTTTATAGCGTCCAGTTTTAGTTTTTGTCCATTAAATCAGTAGGTACTTACAAGTCATTATTTTTTTTATTTTTAGGGCACGTTATTATTATTTTTTATAATAAATGTGTAAGTGGCTCATTGCAATTAGAGCAAAAACCCATCTCATATCACTGCCGACTTATAAACGAAGCTTTAGAAAAAGATAGAAAAGGTATTTAAGAAGAGATAAGGGATGTAATTATAAGCAGCCCGACTGGGGAAGTACCTCATCCTCGCAGAATACCGCAACCAAATAACAATTTGAACTGGAAGGTTGTTGTGACCCTGCGAATTAGGGAGGTCACCAAGAGGGAAGAAGTTGCATTGGCAGCGGGGGTGGCGGCGATATATCATGTTGCTAGCGTTGATGTGGCTACGGTAACCGCTTCACAGGCAGGCCGTATACTTGTCTGCCACTCGAAGTAGTATAAAAAAATAAAGGTATTGCACGTTCACCAATAAAGGTGCTCCATCCCTGCTCTTGAAACCGAGAGCTTGGGCTTTCGATGTGTTTTGGAAGTTCTTTTGTCGGTCAGACCCATTCGCCCCGCACATCTCGCCCACTTTTCGCCCCTTATTTGATTTTATGTGTAACTGTACTGCTTTTTAAATAATTATTACAAAGAAAGTGCATCACAAATCACCATAAACTTCTAAATAAAGTGCCCCACCGCTCTGAGTTCGTGTTATATTGGGCTGATCTCAGAACCTACTTGTACATACACGTATACGTATATTTCATACGGTTTTCAATAATGGAAAGAGGAATTATAAAATGTTTTTGGGGTGTAAGTGGTTCATCAACATCTTTGAACCAAAGCCAACTTCACCTGCACGCGGTGCACCCTGCTGACTGACAAACGAAGCTCTGGCGAAAAGAGAGGTAGGGAGCGTAATTGTAAGCTACCCGACTGGGGAATGTACCTCCACCACACAGAATACCGCAGCCAAATAACGGTTCCCTTGAGGGCTGTTGTGTTCCTGCGAGTGAGTGAGGTCACCAGAAAGGAAGGAGATGCTGCGATGGTAGCGGGGGTGGCGGCGCGCGAGCGATATCTTATGTTGCGAGCGTTAATATGGTTACGGTAACCGCTTCACATCAGGCGGGCCGTATGCTTGTCTGCCACCCGTCGTAGTATAAAAAAAAATGTACATAATAGGCTTTTTGCAGTTAAAGTATGATCACGTAAAAAAATGGTTAACTTCATGTAGGTTTGCCATCCGTTCGCGTTTCCCCGGATTTGTCCTAATTTGGAGGGCGTCCGCGGAGCGTCCGGGCGGGGTTTCATTAGTAGTCCAGGGTTAAAAATATTAAATCACTGCCGCCCGCTTCATGCTGCGAATAACCGTCTTGTCACAGAATAAAAAATAGTAGTTGTACTAAAAGACACTGCCGACAGTCCGGGTTTTAAGATTCCAAATCCGGGTTTTTCACGCATCTTGTCCTGGTTGCTAGCGTTGAGAAATGGCAACCTTAACTTCTTGAGAGTTTATGTTACTAATAAAAACCTATCATGTCACGGCGAAGACTATTAAAATTTATTCCATTTTTCATATTTTTCATAGCTTGGTACAGTGTTGGTAACATGGGCTTAATTTTCTAGCTTAGCGAATTCGCCGGTCTACTAACTGACGATGTAAAAGAGAAAAACCGGCCAAGTGCGAGTCGGGATCGCCCACCGGTGGTTCCGTACGTAGGGATAATACGTATAAATAAGAAATAATGCGTCGGAAAAAATAAATAAAGTATATTTTGCAATGTGAACATAAAGCCCTTTCATATAATACCCCATTAGTAGATTCAATTTGAAATTTCGAAAAATATAGACCCTCTATTTTTTAAGATTTAATTACAAATGTATAGTTTTGAGATTTATTCTTGTACTTGTAGTCTATAACGATGTTACTTGCCAAATTTCATAGTTCTAGGTCAACGGGAAGTACCCTATAGATTTTGATTCCCTTGAGAATGTGTCGAAATATGCGTTTTTTGCTGAATAAACTTAGCAGTTTGATTTTTTTACAACTTCATGGGACCGTAGACCTAAGTATACAGTTTAAATTTCAGCTTGATACCTCCACGCATTCTCGACATAGAGGGTCTTGACAGACAGACCGACAGACAGACCGACAGACAACAAACTGATCCTATAAGGGTTCCGTTTTTCCTTTTGAAGTACGGAACCCTTAAAATGAGTATATGCGTAATCCTTGGGAAATTGAGAAACGTATCAAGTATTCTGTTAGATCGTAGTACCGATCTGAACACCTACTTTTCTTCTCCAGTGTCATTGGATTGCCAATGACCTGTACCATCGTGTACATAGACTACTATCATACACTTAAGGGAATTGCGGAGAGTGCAGTTCGGTCGATAACCCAGGGTATGAAATCAAGTCTCAATTTTGCAACCTTGGCCTTTCAGAGCGCATATTTTGTACCAGTTTCGTATGCGATTGGCAGAGTACCTAGTATTGCATTTACAGTCGTTTCATTCTTAAGTAAATCTTTACAACCAATGTGGGATATCGACTACACAATTTAGAGATCGACATGACCAGATTCAATGACAAACAGTTTCTGAAGAAGATTATATACTTTTCCTTCGTTGTCAGTCAGAGCAACTATTTAATCATACTCAGATTGATAAAAACAAGTATAAGAGCTGAGAGCCATAAGTCCAAAAGAGATCTCTGACGGCTATAGGGTTTCGTTTGATCGCCTTCTTTTAGATTGTGCCCATATCTTATTCCAGTCTGTTACATTATTACCAAGAAGAGAATCGGACCACGGGGCGCGGATTTACCGCAAATTTCGGAGGAGTTTCCTCATTTTAAATTCTTGTGGTTAGATTTATCCCTGAGTTCCGAAATTGATTGCCTGGGACTACATTACTGATCATTGTCGCATGTCCGATAGGGCATATCGTAATAGCATCCTATGTTGTATGGCCTGTGGGTTACTGTGAAACTATCATAAATTTTACATTACATTACCATCAGAATATGTAAACTGTTAGCAAATAAAATTTATTCTAATCTATTGTCACTCTGATAGTCATCATGACCTGATGATCATTTTCGTCTCCACTACAGGACCAGGAGCGCGACCTTCTCTCGTCCGTCCCAGACACAAGGAGGATTTGACCTACACTCCCCACGCTGGCCAGACGGGTTGGGGAGGCCTGATCGATGTTTAATAATGTATTTCCCTTAGTCGCCTTGTACGACATCCACGGGAAGAGACGGAGTGATTCTATTCTAGTCTGCCGGAAACCACACGGCCAACACACACTCTGATAGTAGCTGGCGTTAATCGTAACTCTTAGATTGATGATCGCAACTAACACGAGACAGAATACTTTACATCAGTGGTAGTATGTAATACTATCAGTTTAATATCCTTGTTACTTGCAGCTCCCGCCCTCAAACAGGACACAACAGAACCACGGGATGACATCATTTGTACAGAAGGCGAAGAGTACAGATTCTGTGAACCGTGCAACAGGACCTGTGAGAATCCCAATCCCATATGTCCGGCGCAGTGTGCCCGAGGATGTTTCTGTCGAGGCGACATGGTTAGAGACAGCGATGGAAGATGTGTCAGTATTGAAATGTGTTCCAATAGAAATCAAGTTCTTAATACGAGTAAGTATGACTTTCATATATCTTCTGATATGCAATCAGGATTATATAGGATTCTGCTTCTGCAATTAAGCTTATATAAAATTTTCCTGCATCACAAAATCCCTATGCATCCCATGGAATAATAGTTTTCGTAAAAAATGAAGAGACAATTTAGCCTCTCCATTGCAAGTTAGCGAAGTTCAGTTGTTGCGGACTCTTTAGTGGGCAGCCTCGCAACTGGCCACCGACAAAGAACTATAATACTTACAAAACTGAAAAATATTAAAGGGATAATGGACAATCGACGAGTGGGATGGTAGTGAAATAAAAACGGAACGAACGAACGGAAATGTAAATAACTTTAGATTTTAAATTGTGGCATTAAAGTTCGTTCAAGCGAGCAACGAGTCTTTAAATCTTACACCAGTATTAAACTAGTAACAGTGGCGACTGGCATGTAATGATACTACTGGTACAAATCGACATTGGCTGACATGCACTCAGAACTGACGAGTTTAATAAGAAAATAACTATCACCACATCACCACCATGAAAAACCCATCCATTGGTGAAAGCATTCTATATATATCGATAATTCCTATACTTGCCATAATAATGTTATATCTTAGTAACATACTTTTCTTTCTACTATGAGATACTAAGTTCTTTACTACGTAGTACTTAGTTCTTGGGCATTTTAATTCGTCCCCAAAGACTGTATATTTTCTTTGGCCTTTAATGTAACTTCGTGCATAATGGGAGTGCTTGTTAGAAAATTCATATTTGTTTTGTTACTCTTAAATCGTCTTATTTGATTTGACACATAATTTTTTAAGATATGTATTTTGTCATTTCTTCAGTTACAACAACAACAGCACGATCGATGACCACCACACCAATCGCATACCAGTTGTCCTGCGGCCCTAGACAAATTTACAAGCTCTGCGAAAACTGTGAGAAGACTTGCAGCAACCCAAACCCTGTATGTCCAGCACAATGTACTAGAGGTTGTTTTTGCAAAGACGGCTATTTCAAGGCACCCAATGGAGAATGCGTAAAGCTACAAGACTGTCCGAAAGGTGTGTAGATTGAACAGTGACACTTGTCTAATCTTAGTAAATTGTGTATTAACGTAGTCCTAATAAATTGTGATATAGGTATATTTCTGTAGGTTTGTGCAAGAAATCCCAAGCTTGCTAAACCTCAGTAAACTTGAATTCTGTAGATTATAATTCATTTTCTGTATTCTTGTAATTTCTGTAAATTTCTAGAGTTTCTTGTAATCCAACTCCTTGTCTACATCTACTTAAAATTACCTTTTGTAAGTATTTAATAATGCAGGAAGTAGAGCCTCTTTAACTCGTTCAAGATCAAGAAACAAGACTTCAACCCTAGAAATGCTTAACAAGATGTGATATTCGATGTATATTTTTTATGTTCTCGAATTACGAGGAAATTTAAATTAAATGTTTGAGGCAACATAAGTAAAAAATGTATACAATTGACATTGCTAAAGGTGCATTGCAGAAACGTCGTTAATCCAGTGACCAGTTATTCAACATCATTTAAAATCTAAGTTTGTTTTTTTGCGAAATGTTCCCTGATTTAGAAAGGAGTTAAGACAAGGAACGAAATAAAAAAAATAGTTTTTAATGATTTCCACATTAAATATTTAGTATATTTAAATGTGGAAATTATTAAAAACATTTTTTTTTGTTTCGTTACGTCTACCTAGAAAGAACTATCTTCTCTTTCATGCCTTTACTGCATCACTTATGTAGATTATAGATTATATTGTTGTAAACTATAACATACATTTCAAAATTATTTAAAAATGTACATCTTCCAACAAAACCTTCTTTAAAAACATTTGATTGAGATAATTTGTGTTATTATCTAGACTTTCCGACATATGAATTCTTTGTATGCATTTTCTTGCAATATGTATGTAGCAATAATGATAATCTGTCATTGTTGTACTGTTTCTTTGCTTATTTAGATTTCTTCTATTTATTACAACGTAAGTAATTTAATTTTATTTATGAATATTGAAATAAATCATTGTTGAATACTTTTGTTGTTGTTGTTCGTCTCTTCCTTGACTTCCTTTAATTTCCTTTTCATTAACTCTAACTTTGATGGGTAATAATTTCTTTGCTATGTTACTAATGTGGCTTCTTCCACCGCAGACTTTTCAGGAAGTTATCTTGGAAACATATCATAAGCACCAAATTCAAATCTGCGGTTCCAATTAAGGAGCGGAAAGGCGTTGCTGCGATAGCGGCGCGCGAGCGATGTTTCATGTTACGAACGTTAATATGGCTACGGTAACTGATTCACATCAGTCGTATGCTTGTCTGTTACACTACGTAAGGGCTCCATGCTGCAAAGCTAGCGCCACTCGAGTAAAAAAAGTATTATTCGCCAAGTACTCAGGTATCTCATATACCTGTCTACCAAGATTGTTTATTAAGGATTTGGAGCTCTTGTCAGGGAAACATTTCTTCAGGGAATCATATTTATGTCGGTTAAAAGTTGGAAATCTCAGAAATTTTTGACATTGATCAAGAATTTAAAAATTTATATTTTGTTTAGAAAGATAGGTAGCATACCTTTTGAACATTTTATTTCAACCGCATTGGAGATCGCATTTTTATGGGAACCCTACTTATCAGCTGTCTACCTACCTGTAGAGAACCCAGAAGGCCATATTTTTCAATATTCCCCCCGGGTTATGCATGTAAGTAGCCGCAAAACCACTAACAATTAATTTTAAAAAACCCTCCTGTTATCATTTTTAACTCCGAATTAATTAGATTCGAAAGAGGAAAATAGTATATTACGTCACACGTTAAGGGGGAGGGAGGGGGTCGATGAAGTGTGACATAGTGTGACAAGGAGGTGGGAGGGGTTCTAAATTTTGTGACGTGACATTTCAAAATCCATTATAATCTAAGAGTTAACACGAACTTTGAACGAAACACGAAATTTGCAACTCTAGATGTAAATTTGCAAAATATGTGACGTCACACTAGGGAGGGGGGCAGTCTCACAAATGTGACCAGCTGTGACAAAGGCCGGGGGGAGGGGTAAAAAAATCATGAAATTCATGTGACGTAATTTATTGATGGCCCCTAAAGCTAAAAAGACGGACATAAGAAAAATACTAACACAAAAAAACTGATTTTTCATTTATGGAATACCTCCAAAAAAATTTCGTTTTCCTAGAGTACCTTAACCACAAAAAGATTGCGGATCACTGGGTTAGAGGAATGAGAAATTTCTCATTCCTCTAACCCAGTCCTCTCCAATTCCTCTAACCAATCCGCAAACTTTTTGTGTTTGGTTTACCAATTGGTAAAAGGGATAGGAAATAGTAGAATGCTGAAAATATAGTAAGAGTAGCAAAATAGACAAAAGCTGTTAGAGAATGATAGGAAAATAAAGAAAGAGATGCTAGAATATGAAACTTGGACGTTAAGATTAGGGGATAGACGGAGGCGTATGAGGGAGTGAGTGGCAAGAAAGAATGAAAAAAAAATAGAAACCTTTGGATTCTTATATGAAAATACTATCATCACAAGTTTTCCAAAGTCATCTTTCTACATATAAGGATTGACAAAGACAGTATATTAACTTGGCAACAATTACTTTGATAGCATAGCAGACGGATAAAATTGCACATTTCTGCAGTAGTAACCCTAATATTCATGCGGGTGGCCCCGTGAGTGTGGTCGTAAGGTACAAATATGAACATATATGAAATTCAGAAAATATATAGAATTATTTCGATCAATTTCGAATATGGATATTGTCCCTTACCATAAAAGTCCCATTATTTAGACTTCAAAGCATGACGAGTCCTGTTTCAGATGGGAAAATAGGGACTTAATACACTATGCAAGTAATAAACGTATTTACTATTGTTGTAAGACGTGTATACGATTGTTTGTTTGTCCTTCTTTCACGTCTTAAGAAATCAATGCTATGACATATTTTTTTATTCACGGGGACAGATCTGGAGAGTGACAAAGACTACCAGGATACAAGGACAGGATAAACAATCCTGGAGAACATCTTAAGCCTGTGGTCATTATTTTAATAAATTTTATAAATATAAATGACATTTTGCATACACACTTTTTTGTAATATAAATATTGCAAAGTTGACAAAGAAAATCATTAACAAAAAAAACAAAATATAACGTAAGGTTAATAAGGAATCCCTATCTTGGACATATGCGGCTTTTTTTTATACTAAGTCGGGTATCATCGAAGCATACGGTCCGCCTGATGTAAAGCGGTTACCGTAGCCATATGAACGCACGCAAAATAAAATATCGCTCGCGCGCCGCCACCCACGCTGGCAACGCGGCATCTCCTTCCTTTCTGAAGACCTCGCTCACTCGCTGGGACACAACAACCCTCAAGGGAATTGTTACTTGGCTGCGGTATTCTATGAGGTGGAGGTACATTCCCCAACGCCGCCCAGCGGGTAGCTTACAATTACGCTCCCTACTTCTCTTGAAAATGAATCGCTGAATGTGTTGCTAAGCGCATATCTCGAGAACGGCTGAACCGATTTCGCTAATTCTTACGCAGAGAAAATTTAAAAAAAATTAAAGAATCGACTGTTAGGCGATACGAAGTTCGCCGGGTCAGCTAGTTATATATAAATATGAATATCGATTTTGATGAATATTCCACTCATCACACTCTAGCTGAGGAATTAGTAGTGAGTGCCCAAGTCGCCTCGATCGACGATTGCGATGATGATGAGGAATTCTACTTCTGCGGGTGGTGCGAACCCAGCTGTTCCCACCCGAAGCCCGAGTGCCCGAAGGTCTGCACCAGCGGCTGCCTCTGTAAGCCACCTCTCGTCAGACATCGAACTGGTCGTTGCGTGGAACAGAAAAATTGTGCAGCGCGTAAGTACTTCTCTTTTACTAACTCTTTTGCTGATACCACAGTGTCTGTAACATAAAAATGAATCGCTGAATGTGTTGCTAAGCGCAAATCTCGAGAACAGCTGAACCGATTTCACTACTTTTTTTTTTAGAATATTCCTTGAAGTACGAAGATGGTTCTTACTCAGAGGAAAATTTAAAAAATTGCCTGAAAAGTTCTAAAAACAACACTTTTCTATTGTCCCATACAAACGATTCGTAATAATACTTAAAAGTAAATTTGAACTTTAATACCTATACTAGTATCGTCAGTTAGTAACTAATAATAGTACGGTACGGCATACCGTACCATAGTAGTGGGCATAGCCACTCCCTGCCGCTCTCTCATATCGACCTCACCTCTGAGACAAATCTGGAACAGTTAGTATACCGCCGCACACACGCTCATTCCCGTCCTGCACAGACGGCATTGTTTTTGTTGTTTTTTGACGATTTTGTTTGTAATTGTTGTTGTTGTTTGACGAGCTCGGTGGCGTAGCGGTCAATGACGCGGCTTCGACACCAACGCTCGTGGGTTCGATTCCCACATAGGACAAACATTTGTGTGCATGAACATGTCTGTTTGTCTTCGTCTGGGTGTATTCTATGTATCATAAGTATGTATTTACATGAATATATGAAGTACGAGGATGGTTCTTACGCCGGTAAATATATATATTGAGAGTTCGCAGATATATATATATATAGACTACAGGCCCGTGTACAAAAAATTGTGGGTCATTTGAACCACCAGGTGACCTATCTAGAACGATATAAGAGCATAAAATAATAAGATTCAGCACTATGCCGTCACTTGTAAGCTGTCCAACTGAGTGCAGGTGAGAATTCAAAAGTACAGGTAGAGTGAGTACATTTTGGTCATATGATTTTGTACGGCATTCTTACCATCGATAGATCCATGAAAAATAATAAGAAAACGCGCAGTGCCGTAAAAAAATGGTGCGCCACAAAGTCGGATTTATTTTTTTGATTTTCCGACAATTTCCAGGGTAAATTTGGTCATTTGATTTTGTACGGCATCAGTTTAATACTGTTTCAATACAGCTTCTAATCCATTATTCCGCAACGCCGTACAAAAATCATGCGACAAGGGGAAAAAATCGAGGGTTGCAACCCCCTCTCTTTCCGTGGTTCAGGGGGTGATTTGAAAAAGTACGGCATCGGTTCCAAAACATTATCCAGCTCTCAAAAGTACTATTAAAAATAATGCCGTCAAAAAATTATTGTTCATTTGAATGTATATCAATAATTATCTTAATTTCATCGGATACTTGATTTATAAAGCTGTAAAGTCATTTGATCCTGTACGGGAACTTTTTTTTTAACATGATATTGTAAAATACAATTGTTATATAGTATTGCCGTTCAAAAGAAACTGTTCTAGAAAAAATTATAGAGAAATACAAAAACTGTAATTTTTCAAGTTATTGCAAAAGTTTAAATGCTCATAGAATAATGAAATATAGCAATTTTCTACATTTTATCCATTGTTTTAAATAGTATTAAGATAAATAAATTAGGAAAAGATGATGCCGTATATTTTAATGCAGACCATCTCTTTTAGGCTGATGAAAATGACGCTACCATTTTAAGGGTTTTTATGGCCATCTGATACTGTACGGCATTAACATATTTTTGAAGAGAACAATTGATAATATGATAAAATCATTATGACGTCTAACTGAAGTGAAACGGCGTGTATATTATATACAAGAATTGAAACTGTCAATCCCAGTATCTACAGTTTTGTATACTTTTTGGTTTAATATATACTTCAAACATTATTGATACATATATATAATTGATTTGTTTCATTGTAATGATGTGAATAAATAAAACAACTATTTTTTAGAAAAAATAATATATTGAATGACGATAATAAAACATAAGGTTTTTTATTTAAAGTATTCAGTATCGGAATCAGACGCTGAGTTGTTGTCGGAATCATCGTCTTCATCGACGTACGAATTATCTTCTCTATCATTTTCTGAAACATGAATATATTATAACAAAAAACGTCAGCAAGAAACTTTTCACTGGCCGCAAGTGTATTTGGAACTCAGCGGGACGTAGACGCAATGCGGGAGGCAAGGGTCTACTGATCTACCAATTATGCGTTCGATACGATACTTCCCGCCGTCGCGCCCCGCACCTACTACCAATGAGACCTAATATTCGCTACTGCGCAGTCAAGTCACTTGCTCAAGAAGTTTGCCGGGAACTGATATGTAAATTATATTTATTCAATATTTTTATTACTTTTTTATCAATATGAACTTTAAGTACAAATAAACAATCTAAATGCCGTATAAAAAATATCGTGATGAATTTCACCTTACATTTCCTTAAATGGGTTTTTTCTTAAGTTTTTTTTTTCCTACAGACCTTGGACCAACGAAAATGTACGGCATGTGAAAAAATATTATCTATGCATAAAATACTTTTAAAATAAATTAATTTTATGTTGTGTCAAATCACCCCCTGGACCACGGAAAGAGAGGGGGTTGCAACCCTCGATTTTTTCCTTTTGTCGCATGATTTTTGTACGGCGTTGCGGAATAATGGATTAGAAGCTGTGTTAAAACAGTATTAAACTGATGCCGTACAAAATCAAATGACCAAATTTACCCTGGAAATTGTCGGAAAATAAAAAAAAAATCCGACTTTGTGGCGCACCATTTTTTTACGGCACTGCGCGTTTTCTTATTATTTTTCATGGATCTATCGATGATAAGAATGCCGTACAAAATATATGACCAAAATGTACTCACTCTACCTGTACTTTTGAATTCTCACCTGCACTCAGTTGGACAGCTTACAAGTGACGGCATAGTGCTGAATCTTATTATTTTATGCTCTTATATCGTTCTAGATAGGTCACCTGGTGGTTCAAATGACCCACATTTTTTTGTACACGGGCCTGTAGTCTAATATATATAATATGAGTATATAATATGAGTTGTTTCCTTTATTTTACCAATATTAAGATGGATACTGTATTTTGGATGCTTTGATTTATTAAATTGAACATAATGAGATTTTTCTAAATTAATTTTTAAATTATTTATTTCTAGCCATTTAATAATTTTGTCAATTGTATTATTTATGTCATTTTCATGGTGAATTAATGAATATTTTTTTTTAATTTGATGTCACAATTATGGAAATGTCATCTGCAAATAGAATACATTTATGATTTGTCAGCTTACATATGTCATTTATATAAAGTAAAAATAAAATTGGACTCAATACACTTCCCTGCGGGATACCAGATTTATTCTCTTTAAAGCCAGAGATATCTGACACAAGCTCATTTTCTTTGCTAAATTTTTTGACGATCACACATTGTCCTCTGTTGGATAAATATGATGATATTCAACGTAATGCATTATGGTGCTGGACTGATGATGTAAATTCGAACTTAAAATGTGAATGTAGGTAGTTGAATTTTCTTTGTACCAAATACGTATTTTGTTTTCCTTTCACCTCTAGTGTGTTTGACTAATACATCTGGAGAGTAAGTGATGGCAGATGGGGGACGAAGGTATTAGAGTGGAGGCCGCGCGTAGGACGACGAAGCATTGGACGCCCTCCTTCTAGATGGTCCGATGACCTTAAGAAAGCGGCTGGATGCGGAAGGCGGAGGATCGTATTTAGTGGCATTGGGTAAAGCTTTTAATCCAGCAGTGGATAGATACAGGCTGATGATGATGATGTGTTTGAATAATATGTATTGATCCTAAATTTAACGTGGATTCTAATTTCATCAAAATTTAATTTAATTATTTCACGTTTTCTTTGTCAGTTTCTCGTACAAGATCTTAAGTAAAGACATACATTATTAACTCCTCAGATAATAACACAACAACATCCTCTACCACCACCACACCAGTCAAGTATCAGCTTTTGTGCGGTCCTAAAGAAATTTACAAACTCTGCGAGATCTGTGAGAAGACTTGCAGTAACCCAAACCCTCTATGTCTAGCTGAATGCAGGAAGGGTTGTTTCTGCAAAGATGGCTATTATAAGACATCGAACGGAGAATGTGTTAATTTAGAAGACTGCCCGAAAGGTTTGTAATTTGGTCCCGTAGATATCTTTACAAATTATGTTAGGGGCCATCCATAAAATACGTCACACGAATTTCATGATTGACCCCTCCCCCCGTCCTTGTCACAGCTTCGCATATTTTGCAAATTTACATCGAGAGTTGCAAATGTTTTTGAGTTTTTCATTAATAGTTCAAAGTTCATGTTTTAAAACTTAGTTTATAATAGATTTGAAATGTCACGTCACGAAATTTAGGACCCCTCTCACCCCCTTGTCACACTATATCACACTTCGTCGACCCCCTCCCTCCTCCCTAACGTGTGACGTAATTTATAGATGGCCCTTTATCGGAATTTACACTTTAAGTCGTCGGTCCCGGCTATTGTCACTAGAATCAGTGGCCTTTAGGCGGCTATAAAACACTGGTTTCCACCAACCGGCAATTGAGCAGTATGGTGAAGTATGCTCTTAACCCCATCGATTGAGGGGAGGCCCGTATTACAAACTACAAGTTTTAACTACAAAGTATTTTCAAAAGCAACTACACTTGCACGTGGTATTGAATCTTTAAATATAAGGAGAGATTTTGCCTTCCTTTGTGTGTTCTACTGATTATACAATGAAGGGGTGTTGGAATGAGTAGCAGGATATCACGCCTACGGCTTCCTTCTACAGGTGCATCACTCGTCATCGGCAAAAAATTCATCCTCGCGCATTAGAACCAAGATTGTCGCGTACTGTGCGGTTCCTGAGAGGTTTTCTTCTGCGAACTCTCAAATTGTGAACTACCTTCTTCCTGGGCTCTTCGAGAAAGGTGTGAAGGGGTTTTTAGGGGGCCGGTAACACGTATGATGTTTCTAGTGTTACTAGAGCGTCCATAGCCCACGATGTCTACTTACGATAGGCAGCTCGTATGCTTGTTTGCCACCTTAGTTGTATTAAAATAAAGCTTCTTTATAAACACTCTAGAATTTAATATCGATGATGAACATTTCAATAGACTATTTGCCTGATATAGTTAGGTGCATTACCTAATCTGTATAGCAGAATGAGTACAGTCTAATAAAATAGATAATATTTAATTTAACGTCTTTTTATTAATTTTTTTCACATCAGACAACAATGATATAAACAAGTAGTGGTTACCTAGTAACACAAGGCATTGACCTTCACTAGTGTCAAACCAACCTCCTTTAACACTTTCCCTCACTAGTTGGAAGGTTCTAGCAGCCCCAATTCAGCTCTTAACTTCATTAGTGTGGGTTTTGGAACTGCCTTTGTTAAAAAATTCGCCAACTGATTTTTGGAACTAGTTTTCTGTACATCTATGAGTGCTTCTTGTACAGTCTCTCTGACAAAGAAGTGTCTCACTCTAATATGCTTCGTTCGCTTGTGAAACTCGGGATTATTTGCAAGGCGTATTGAAGCTTCATTATCGACCTTTAGCGTAGGTATGCCATCAAGCGTTGTAAGTTCTTTATAAACTCTTTGTAGCCACACCAACTCTCGTGCGCCTTCGCTCGCTGCAACAATCTCGGCTTCAGTCGTTGAGATTGCAACTGATGCTTGTCGTTGGCTTAGCCAAGAAACTGCTCCGTTAGAATAGAGACATGTGACTCCAGTAGTAGACCGACCAGTCAGCTCATCACCAGCATGATCTGCATCACTATAGCCTTCCAGTATGGATCTCGTACAGCTTGAGTCATATCTAATGCCATAGGACATTGTTCCCTTTAAATATCGAAATATTCTTTTGACTCTCTGCCAATCTGCTTCAGTTGGATTCTCCAACTTCCTGGAAACTACCCCAACAGCATAAGCTATATCAGGGCGCGTGCCTGTCATAAGGTACGCCAGAGTACCTACAGTCTCTCTATACGGGAACTGTATCTTTGCAGGATCTCTGTCTTCAACTTTCCCTGTTTCAGAAGTCTTCTTTTCAATAGGCGTTGACACTGGATTGCAATCTGATATCCGGAAACGTTGTAGTATTTTCTTAGTATAAGCCTTCTGACTTATAAAAATAAAACCAAATCAATTTCAAGTCCTAGGTAAAAAGATGCTCTTTTGGTCGTTATTTTCAGCGTATCCCCTAATTCCTTCAGGAATTGGTTCGTTAAAGCCTCATCTGTAGTGGCAACAAGACCATCGTCCACATACAGAGTAATTAATATCTTTTTCTGTCCTACATTTTTAGTAAAAAGGCAATTGTCAGCTTTATTCTGAGTGAAGCCTTTTTCCAGAAGAATCACAGCAAAACATTCATTCCAACATCTAGGTGCTTGTTTTAAGCCGTACAGACTTCTTTTCAGACGATAAACTCTAGAAGTGCCATCACTGTAACCATCTGGCTAGTTCATGTAAATTTCTTCGCTGAGTTTTCCGTTTAAAAATGCAGTCGAAACATCAAATTGTGTTAGGAACAGTTTTTCTTTGGCAGCGACACTTAATAAAGCTCTTATAGTAGCCATTCGGGCCACTGGACTGAAGGTCTGCTGATAATCAACTCCTCTTCGTTGTTTGAATCCCTTCACTACCAGCCTAGCTTTATATTTATCTACTATTCCGTCTGGATTACGCTTAATGGTAAAAACCCACTTGCATGGAAGTGCCTTTCTATTAGATGGTAACTCGCAAAGTGTCCATACTTCGTTGTTGCTAAGAGATTTGATTTCGCTTGCCATGGCCTTCCGCCATTCAGTAAACACTTCTCTCAACAGCGTCTTTGTAAGTTTCGGGAAATTTTTTATGTACCTACGAAACATACATAGTCATCAAACCTTTTTGGACGTGCTATAGTTGTCCTATCTCTCAAGTTATAATGAGACTCCGACTCCGTTTCTACCAGAGGCTCAACAACTTCAATGGGTTCTCCATCTGCATCAACGTAAACATCATCGCCATCTACGATATTTGGTTGAACTTGGTCATCTTCTGTATAGCAGTGTATAGATCAGTGCATGAGTACAGTCTAATAAAATAGCTAATATTTAATTTAACGTCTTTTTATTAATTTTTTTCACATCAGACAACAATGATATAAACAAGTAGTGGTTACCTAGTAACACAAGGCATAGACCTTCACTAGTGTCAAACCAACCTCCTTTAACATTGCCAATGTTCAAAAATTGTTTAAATTATTTAACAATATCCTAAAATACACAAAACTATAAAGAACCGCAAACTTTCATTCTAATATCTTCCGTGCGACTTATTTTAGGGTCGATCAAAGTTTGGCGGTACATGTTAAAAGTACGAAACTATTAAAAAATTACATTGGAGAAACAATAAAAATACGTTAACTTTTATTTAATTTGTATGACGTTTCTAAGTGCCACAAAAATTACATAAACGTAATATTTAATATAGCTGTCATACAAATTTCTGATTTAGTGCACCTACAAAATATGTACATATAAACCTGTGACGTCATAACTCAGTAGCCTTTTGTATGGAGCGTTTTCGAGAAAGTCCAAAATTGTGATTTTCAAATTAACATATCTCGAGAGATTTTTGTGCTATTAAAGTAATTCTTTCACCTATGGTTATATTATTAAGACGTTCCTTCATATCAAACCGAAAAGATGTTGGTCAAATAGCCTATTTTGCGTTTTAGCCGAGGAATCAGTACTGGGAGGCCACCTGCCCTCAATTGACGACTGCGATACCGACGAGGAATACTACTCCTGCGGATGGTGTGAGCCCAGCTGCTCCAACCCCAAGCCGCAGTGCCCTAAGGTGTGCACCAGCGGTTGCCTCTGTAAGCCGCCTCTTGTCAGGCATCGAACCGGCCACTGCGTAGAACAGAAGAACTGTGATGCACGTAAGCTTTCTTTATTTTACGTTACCTATTCTCTTTAGACTTTTAAAGCCTGATTTGCCATATTGCTGTCTCTCACATTGCTACGAGGGAAAGTCAAATTCCAAAAGCTTCTTACTTCTACTAATTTCTTCTGATTAAATTCGTTGTGAGTTCCAAGGCAGCCGTAGTTTTACCCCCGGGACTGCAATGGACTTCACTGTTCATTGCCTTTTTTGGTGGTCGACGCTGTTAATCCTGGCTGCACAAGAGACACAGTGGTGGGAATGTCTGGTGGGCCCCCGTCCCGATTTACGTTACCTAATATTTTTATGTTTTGCGCGTGAGGAGTGAGGACTGTAACAACACGAATCATGATTACGAGATTCTACATGAAAATTTCAACTAACTCGCTCAAAATACCTCTCTTATTTTTTTGTCTAATATTCAGCCCTAATTTAAAGACTATTATATAATATCTGTATATTCAAAAATGAATCAATACCCTTAAAAAAGGTGATATTGGTAATGGATTTCGGAGACAACACAAGGGCTTTATGGATATAACCACCAATTTCTTTCACTGTATATTTTATACAATGTTCATATCTATACGCGATATATTCAAAAATGTAAATAAATATTCATAAATTTAAAAAAGCCACTAGGCGGTACTACATGGTCAGCATAAAAACCCCAATACGTCTATAAATTTCTTCATATTAGAATCTGATCTGATGAAATTCGCTATGAATTCCAAGGCAGTCGCAGTTTAACCCCGGACCCTAGTATCAACGTTAACATTTTTTTTTATACTATGTGAGATGGCAGACACATAACCATAGCCTATACATGCTTGCAACATAAACTATTGCTCACTAGCTGCTATCCCCGCTGCCAACGCAGCACCTCTTGCAAGTCGCCCTCTCACTCTCTTGCAAGAACACATCAATCCTAGTCTAGTCTTCTAGAAATTGTTATTTGGCTGCGGTCTTCTATAGGGTGGAGTACTTTCCCAGTCGGGCAACAAATAATAATTACGCTGCGCCCTACCACTCTTTCTGCGCCAACCCGCAGTTGAGCAGCGTGCCAGATTATGCTTTAAATCCCTTCGTTTGAGGGGAGACCCGTATCTCAGCAGTGAGATGAATAAGGGTTGTCGACAATGCCACTTTCACAGCAGAGAAGAATCGAATAGCACCTCGTATGTTGAAAGACCGTGTGGTTTCCGGCAGACTAGAATAGAATTACTCCGTCTCTTCCCGTGGATGTCGTACAAGGCGACTAAGGGAAATACATTGTCAAACATCGATCATGCCTCCCCAACCCGTCTGGCCAGCGTGGGGAGTGTATGCCAAATCCTCCTTCCGTCTGAGACGGACGAGAGAGGGTCGTGCTCCTGTAGTGGAGACTAAAGTGACCTGATGATGATGTTAAAATCCGCACAGGCGGTTTAGACTGTAGAGTGTGCCAAAGAAATATACATACAAACATGCATATAATAATTGTCCGCAGGGCAGCTTGTGTGGCGAGCTGTTGTGTGAATAGCGACACCACGGACCCGAGTCTCCTGAGAGTCGGTCAGGGCCTTCGTATCCGACGTGTATTCATCGGTCGGAGTGTAAACACAAGAAGGCCCGCAGGACTCTCAGCTCTGGCTTGCCTTCATTGGCCGTCCAGAGAGGAGCCGCTAGAGCTATGGCTATATGCTCCAGGGGTGTTTAAGGGCATCACGCCGCGAGTAACTTCGGAGAAAGCGCAGCACACCTCTCGACATCCCTGAGTCACTCACACCGGTGTTGCCCCCGGCCGTTTTCCTGGCATTTCGGGGGCCCATCTAGTGAGTGGCAAGCCACCGCCTGCCGCAAATAACTAGCAATAAAAGCAGTTATAGCAGGCGTCCGTCCCTCTTCTGTAATAGCCCGGTATTAAGTTCACCCAGATCTCATCTCCATAGCCCATTTATTTTCCATCACACTTCGCAATAGTCTCAACGCCTGCCGAGACCTGCTCATGGGTATGTCGTTCCAATGACATATCCTGGAGCGGGTCACGGTGGGCGTACAACATTACATCAAACTTCTCAAAGGGGCCTCTACGCGTTGGATCCATATCCCCGCGCCCGCCTATCAAATGACCGGGCTTGACCCGTGATTAAAAAGAGATACATAATAATGTGAAATAAATGGAATAATAATAATAATAATAATTTATTGTCGCAAACCAATTTTACACTAATGCCTTATTAACTAATGGTTAAGTAACATGGTAGGGCGTAAAATTGGGTGAGACTGGAGCCATTGAACTAGGCGGAGAGCCTGTATATATACTCGAAAAACATGACCATCTCTTCTTCGTCAGTCGGGTAAAAAACCATGATGTAGTTAGTATTGAGATGTACCCTTGACTTTTGTAAGTAATCATTGTAAAGTTGACTTTATAAGGGCCTACCTGATGAATGTGGTTCCATCATGAATTGACAGACTTATGGTGTTTTGTTTTAGATAAAGAGATAATGTCCGCCCACATAATATTGTATGTTGACGTAGACATAACTAAGGTGATAACGTCGGTTCCAAGTATTTGTATATTATGGATATTTATCGGTATGATGCGAATGTCCATGTATGCAGGGTCTAAAACAAAAATCAGAAAAAGCTCAACTGCGGGTTGTCGGAGAGTGGAGAGTGGCTGATATATTATTTCAATATGGCGTTCGCGAAAAAAAACAATGAAGAGTTATGTTAGAATTTAATTGTGTAGTGTTGGGGGTGTAAGTAGTTCATCAACATCTTTGAACCAAAGCCAACTTCACCTGCACGCGGTGCACCCTTCTGACTGACAAACGAAGCTCTGGCGAAAAGAGAGGTAGGCAGCGTAATTGTAAGCTACCCGACTGGGGAATGTACCGCCACTTCACAGAATACCGCAGCCAAATAACAATTCCCTTGAGGGTTGTTGTGTTCCTGCGAGTGAGTGAGGTCACCAGAAAGGAAGGAGATGCTGCGTTGGCAGCGTGGGTGGCGGCGTTTAATATGGCTACGGTAACCTCTTTCCATCAGGTGGGCCGTATGCTTGTCTGCCACCCTCCGTAGTATGAAAAAAAATCTTGTTTACGTACGTATTTAAATAAAAATTGGATTTATCTCTGTTGAACCTACCAGGTATTAAAAAGTCCTCATACAATCACATCAAGATGGACATAGGAAATCTATCATCGCTTACATTATGATAGCGCAATCAATGTACAAGAGCATATCGTACGTAACAGTTGCGAATCAATAACTATGTACTAGCATAAGAAAGATACAAAGGTCAACTTGTAAAACTTCTGCACTGTCAGCACAGGCATATAAGCATTACCTTTATGTACCTATTTCTGTGAATCTGAGGTTCGAGTCTGCAGATTCCAGGCAGAAAGTTCCCGAGAGAACCGCTGCAGCGCTGTACTTGACTGAATGGTCTGTGATTGAAGCAGTTCAACGAAGAACATTCAGCGTTTTTTTTTATTAGGCACTGTTGTGGCGTTCCGACCATACCTGTTGCTTGAAATTAAAACAGGTTTGATCTTACGATAGGGCGTAATGTATATGACGGGTAGGTACAGATATAGGACAGAGAATGTTCTAATTAATACATTTTACAAAGTTCAGAAGTACCTATATAATTTGTATCGAAATCAGCGTAAGTATGTAATTTTTACTATTCCCTTTTGGCGCCAACTGTTTACTTTTTTAAAAGATAAAATTTAAAATAGCATATATAAAAATTTGCTTCAATAGAAAATAGAAAAAATAAAAACTGTGATATACCCGGGAATTTTGCCTATAAAATTCATAGAATTCATTCATATTCTTTGCGTTAGGTTAGAAAACTTAGATGAATTAAAATTTTACGTATAATTATTGCATCACAGCTGTGAATGTTTTATACTATTAGAAACATCGATGATTAAAAAAATACAAACTAAAAATAACATCTGAAACAGACGAATCGTGCGCTGAGATCACAAAAGGTTATGCTCACACGTTTATGGAGTACCTTTAATAAATAACTTCGTTTTAATGAACTTATTTGAAACATAATATCCCAGTAATTAAGTAATTAAAGTCTTCGCTTCTGGGTTTTCACGTGTAATAAAAATGCGAGATTTACAACCTTGGGGGATCATTTTCGAACGTTGTCGCCTTTTTAACACTTCCTTTTATGGAAACTTCTAAAGATTTAGCATATAATTGTAAAGATGTACATACTTTCTCCTTTTATTAATAAAAAAAAATATAAAACATAATAAAATTGTTTTTAGAATCTTTATGGTGATTGATACTAGGAGCTTTCTCAAACATTATGTTTGGTAGGATCTTTAATTAAATTAAACCAAATGAACTTATTTATTATGTAGATGAGTTTGTATCTAAGCCAAAATAGTTTGTTTAATGAAAAATCCATCCAAACATAATGAATGAGAAAGCAACTAAGGTCAATCGCGCCATTTTTCCATCAGGTTACAACAAAGTTGAATTAAAATTTCATCCTTGAACGGAGCACGGAGGAATTCCATAGCGACGTTGGTAGTGTCAGTCTAATTAATCACGCAAGTTAAATTAATCAATCAATGTAGACCATAGCCAGTCCATGGATGGGTTTATTTAACTCGAGCTCCTTTGTCCTTTACCGACCGCTAAACGCTCTCTCGTATAAAAAAAAACTTTTGTTTTCAGAAAGATGTTTAGACCCAAATGAAGAATACGTATGCCGATACGGCTGCGAGGCGAGATGCGAAGCAGTTCTTTGTGTGGCTCGACCAAAAAGATGCTCGCTCGGTTGCCACTGCAAGCAAAGTTTTGTTCGGGATTCTACTGGACTGTGTGTCACGCATGATAAATGCACCGTGAAAAATACCACAACGAACGTCTTCAACAACGATTTAGACGTAAATAAGACTGTATAGATATGCGCTGTCGCTTCTAGAACTGGCTGGGATGCAGCTTGATCAAGAAGCCACGACAAACAAGAAGACAGTCCAAGCTTTTGTCATGCTTTGTTGACCATGCTGTTTGTCTGTGAATGAAGTTATAGAATGAAATAGTGAATTTCTTTTCTCTTTATTTCTTTTACCGCGGAAGTTGAATTCGATTACTAGGTAATCCCCTAGTTTGATTGCGGAAATAAAATTTCAGCTTAGATTGGAGGTAATTGTGTTTATATAGGTTAGCAGAAAACCTAGAGCTCTACCAACAAAATTCGATTCTCAACGAAATTTTTGATTCCAAATAATAATAATAGATATTTACGTCTAATAATAATATATATTTTTGGAATCAAAAATTTCGACAGCATAGGCTTCGCCGCAGCTGAATTTGATTACTATCGCTATTTTAATTCGAATACCTATATGTCTTCCCCAATCCGTCTGGTCAGCGTGGGGAGTGTATTCCAAATCCTCCTTCTGTCTAGGATAGACGAGAGAGGGCCGTGCTCCTGTAGTGGAAACTAAAATGACCTGATGATGATGATATGTCTTACGTTTCACTACGTAACGTACGTAGTACTATTACTTATACTGTGGTTTTACTTATCGACAAACATCTTCAGCTTCGTCCGTAGAGCTCATAGGTTTCTACCAGCTAAGTTAAACACATGTACATACCATAAATCTAAGCTGAAGTTTCATATTCGCAGTGAAAAAATCCGGTGGGAATCGGCTTCCGGTGAGAATCGGCTTCCGGTGAGAATCGGCTTCCGGTGGGAATCTGCTTCCGCTTAGCCGGTAGGGTTTGTGATTTGTGAGACTTTTTTATTTTTTTATTATCAAATATTGATATTTAAAAATATTCTGCTCCACTATTTTACATTAGGCAGACCTAATGCAGTAGTATAGTAAAGATAAATAAATAAATATTGATCGTTATACAAGAATTGTGCTTTTTTTCAGCGTTTCTAACTCGATATTTATAATGGCATTACCTAAATACCGACCTACTAGAAATTTTCACTGATTACGTATTACGGTGGCCGTTATAAGAGCAAATACTAAAATAAAATAAAGCTAATAAAAATAAAGTTTAAAAAACTAAAACCCGACTACTAAAAACAGGCTCTAAAAAGTACGAAACAAGAAAATAGTCTCCGCTGAAATTATTATGTACATACTATAAAAGAATTACCGACTTTTAAATAAACAACTTACTTACACGTAGTATATTTTAACGTAGTTTTTTATACTTCATACTGATAGAGATATGTTTAAAGGATAGCCGTGGTCGTATGCCACTTTGTTTTAATTTCATTATTATAATGAATCTGTTTTGCTACAGTATATGGTACAGTATACAGTAGTGATGGCATACGACCACGGCTATCCTTTAAACATATCTCTATCAGTATGAAGTATAAAAAACTACGTTAAAATATACTACGTGTAAGTAAGTTGTTTATTTAAAAGTCGGTAATTCTTTTATAGTATGTACATAATAATTTCAGCGGAGACTATTTTCTTGTTTCGTACTTTTTAGAGCCTGTTTTTAGTAGTCGGGTTTTAGTTTTTTAAACTTTATTTTTATTTAACTTATTTTGGAGTTATGTGAATTCGTGTGTAACGTATAACGTGGAGGTACTTCCAGCCATGTTGTTATTGTTGCACATGTTTGGTTTTTATTACATTTGATGCCTGAATTTAAAAATTCTTGCAATTATCAGGTGATTGCAAGCAAACCTGTGAGCAACAGCTAATAACATTTATATATTTGAAATGTGCTAACAAAGCTCTTTCATTTGATACGCCACACGACACCGTCAAGAAAAAAAAAATTTTTTACTTCTTTACTTTATGTCCCCTAGAGGGCGCTGTAGCAATTTTAACGTGACGTCATGTAGCCTATAACCAGCGGACGATCAAGAGGCTTCCAACGACACCTCATTTATCTAATTATGATAACTATTTTAGAAGTTATGAGGGAACAGATGAACATCCATAGCCACATACATACATACATACAGGTCAAAATCATAACCCTCCTTTTTGCTTCGCCGTAGTCAGGTAAAAATTAAAGGGGTCGTCATACAATAAATGTGTTTTCGTACAGAGGTACGGTACCCTTCATGTTCGAGTCCGACTCTCACTTGCCCGGTTATATTTCCTTGCGGAATCCTAAAATGCGAAAAAGTATTCTCAGGATAACAGTTTTAATAATGTTGAAATTAACTATTGTGCAATCGAAATAAATAATTCTCTACCTACATATAACTGTATGATGCGGTTTAAATTTTGCACGTTTTTTCTTCCACTTTTTTTAGTATTTTTCTGTGAGGTACCTATACATAGAGTACCAATAAACTAGCAGACTTTTTGGCGCGAACTTGGTCAGCGCCGTTGTGCTTATAAACAAATTTTCATATTTAAATGTATATGGATATTGATTCGTAACAGAGATAGTGTATTACCCACTATACCCACAGGTAATACCACAGTATAAGTAATAGTACTATGTCCAGTATGGCCACTCCCTGCCGCTCTCTCGTATCAACCTCACCTCCTCTCTGCAGATATTTCGGGCGAAAGTTCGGAATTTTTCACATGCGGATTCCATTCGATCGATTTGGTGGATATATATACAGCAAAACATATTTTAATGTCTACATAACACAATAAATTTGAAAGATTGACATTTTGTCTCGTAGACTCTACAAAATGCTTTTTTAAAAATCCGAACATTCGGCCAAATCTTCAGAGTAGGCTCCAATATCGTATTCAGAAATTATCTACTAAATAGTATTCAGAAGGCAAGCAACCTGCGCCGATCTACCAACGCTTAATCGGTGTTGGCTAGGCACATTATTTATTGTGTAGAAAGGAACTCGGAATTACTCCCTGCGCCGATTACCCGCGCAGACGGTTTCAATAAGCGTTGGTAGATCGGCGCAGGATGCCTACTTTTTTTTTTCTAAATACGGCCTTAGAATTTATTAAGAAAATTAATAATTAATAGAGTCGCTTATTCATTGGTATGAATAAACATTCTATTCAGTTACTGAATCGCAATAAGAGTTGGTGTAAGGGGGCTGTTCCTTAATTTTAGAGTACACATCAATCAACCAAACTTTCCTCTCTCTCTCTCTCTCTCTCTCTCTCTCTCTCTCTATCTCTATAATAATTAGTACAGATTATGTAAATAGATGTAATCAGTTACATTCTTTTCTCATAAATTCCTGCAAAATTTAGGTGTAAGGTTTTAAATCAAATATTGCATAAAAACAAAATTAAAAATTTTGAAAATATCCACGACCGTTAAAACGTAGTTGATAAAGGATAAAAAAAAATTGAAACCCCCGACCTAAAGTATTTATACTATGAAGTTAATAAAAAAAACTCAAGAAAATCTGTTCGGGCTGCCATTAAATGAACTAGTTTGGCAGTTTTATAGTAACTTGTATACTTATTTATATTTATATTGAAATTTAAAATAGAGATGGCAGCCCCCGACGGATTTTCTTGGGTTTTTTTAGTAAGCATAAATTCTTTAAGTCGGGGGTTTCAAAATTATTTTATCCTTTTTCAACTACGTTTTAACCGTCGTGGGTGTTTTCAAAATTTTTAATTTTGTTTTTACTTCAAACTTTTTAGGTCCAAGCATACCTTATATCCTATTACAAATGAAAACCGCATCAGACTAGTAGTTTTGGTTTTGCATAAACAAATGTTTACTGCAGCGCCCTCTGGTGAGTTGTCACTGTAACACCTATCTAAGAACATGTTCCAATCAAACCCGAACCCACCACTGAAAACCGCATCAAAATCGGACTCGTAGTTTTGGAGATAAATGGCACCATTGGTTTGCACAAACACCATAGCACCCCAGACGCATATACCGTCTCCGTTCCATCGTGGGTAAAGAACATCTTCAAATATACCTATTAGAGTTTCGATAAACTGCCTTTTATTTCAACTGCTCAAATACAATACATAAAAAAGTTGTCCACGCAGGTACTACTAATTAGAATAAATACATTTTTTATGATGAGGCTGCACGTATCACTTCTACGATACCGGGACATGATTGACGTTCCACCGAATCGAATTCTGTTTTTATTCATTCTCGTAATTAAAATGTAGTCAAAATTCAATTCCGATCCTGTCTCGATCTCGCCAATTCAAAATTGGTATTCTCGTATAGTAAGTAACTTCAAAGTTTAATTTAAGTGGTATTATATTGAAATATGACCGAAAATTAAACAAACTAAAAATGTTACTTTGCCACAATAAGAATGGATAATAATTAATTAATGAAAACAAGTATATAAATTTTAGTCAATTCACAATTCAATCTCTTATTCGGTCAACTTTCAATCTGCATACTGCTTTGCTGGCTTTATTAATTTACTATGTAAATTTAAAGTACCCAAAATGGTGTGAACAACACATATTTTGTTTTCAATTCAAAATAATGGCCAATACATTTTTTTAAGCATAAGGTATGTAAAGTGTATTTAATTATGATGATTTTAGTATATGTAACTTATTATAGTATCGGAAGTGTGACACGATGAGAATATCAAAAATGGCTCCTTTTTATGTGTGCCTTATTTCGGCACTGCCCAGGTCTCAGATCTTGATTTTAACTAGACAAAAAATTTGTCGTTAATTTGTCGAAATTTGTCGCCTAAAGCAAAAAATTTGTCGGTCTCCCGTTAAAGAGTTATAAGGTTTTATTTGTGGCAGTGCCGAAATAAGCTTATTTCGGCACTGCCCACTCGGGATCTATTAAACTACAAAACATAGCGAAGATATGATTTTCTCCAGAATTAGTCGTCAATTCGACGTCCCGACTAATTCTGATACTTGGTGTCTGAATTCGACAAATTGACGACTAATTCTGCAGAAAATCATATCTTCGCTATGTTTTGTAGTTTAATAGATCCCGAGTGGGCAGTGCCGAAATAAGCTTATTTCGGCACTGCCACAAATAAAACCTTATAACTCTTTAACGGGAGACCGACAAATTTTTTGCTTTAGGCGACAAATTAACGACTAATTTTTTGTCTAGTTAAAATCAAGATCTGAGACCTGGGCAGTGCCGAAATAAGGCACACGCAATAAATGTTTTATACTTTAATTAATAAGTTTTGTAATTAACTTATACCGTTTATTAATGAAATTCGAGCTGCAACGAGATATACCCAGAAACATAAGTGAATGTACTAATACTTACAAATTTTGCAATCTGTGTTCTATAGAAATAAACTGCTTATTAGGTACTCAATACGTATTTAATTTAAACGCTACTAAGGGCAAATTATTGTGCCTAAGTGACTCATCAACACTAATGCCAACTTCACCTGACGTGGTACATCTTGTCGATTAGCAGACAATTTATAACTCTGTCGTATGAGACCTACAGACAACCACAGCCACAAAAACCCTTAATACCATTGAGGGTCGTCGTGTACCTGCGAATGAGTGAAGTCGCGACGCGATATACTGCAATAGTAGCGAGAGTTATATCTAAAGAATGCTAACTTTAAAACGTAGCAAAAATTTAACCTGCCCCCTTACCACCAACTCTTAATGCGATTCAATAACTGAATAGAATGCTTATTCATACCAATGAATAAGCAACTCTATTACAAATCGAATAGAGTCATTCATTCATTGTTAAGAATAGGCATTCTATTCAGTTATTGAATCGCATTAATAGGTGTTGGTAACGGGGCTGTCTCAAATATTGGTAGAAAAGGAGTTACAAAAAGTACTCCCCGGCGGGGAATCGAACCCCGGTCTCCCGCGTGACAGGCGGGGATACTTACCACTATACTACCGAGGATCATATTCCTCATTTTGAAATATCTAATCTCTTCCTATTGAATATCGTTCAGTAATAAGTTGGAATGTCGAATTATGAATCAAAATAACACATCGCAAAAAAATTTTAATCAACATCCTTACAATAATTATGCCTATATACACGATAGCTTTATATTAATTGAAGAAGGAAATAAACAAATTAATAAGCAATAGGTATATTGAAATAAATTTGAATGTTGTATTGAATTAAATTCCTAAACTTACACAAAAAAATCACACTGGCGTAATGGCGTAACGTCAATGTCAGTTCAGTTCGTCATGTCATTTGTCTATGGCTGTCATGTTTGTCAACCAACAGTTTTGATGCGTAGAGGGAAAGATTTTAAAATTATATATTTTTACTAATTTCATAAAATAAAACTGAACTAAAATGAGTGAAAAATTGAAAGAACTTCGGGAGAGATCACAAAAAAGAAAGAAACTTTTAGCGCAAACAGTGAGTATCGATATAACCTATTTTGGTAACCAAGCATTTTGCAACTTGTGTTTTTATCTTACATATTTTAGAACATTACATTTAATTTTATATAAAATATTTATAGATTTCATTTATCTCTTTTGCATATATTTCTACAATAGCATTCTATACGGGCCTACGCCATTTCAGACTACAGGCTTACCTGGTTTTTTTGTTTCCAGCTTGGCGTTTCTAGTGTTAGTGAGTTGAGACATGCCTTAGGGGCTACACTGGATGTTCCCCCGAGAAAACAAACTATATTAAGTACCGGTGCTGACGGCCACGAGAAACCAACGTCAAAGGAACAACCTGATGGACTGGTTTACAAGGATTCGTCTACTTTTCTTAAGGTAAATGTTTATTTACAAGTGAAGAGTTAGATTACTAAGCAAGCATGTAGTAGTTACATAGCTCCAGGACAGACACACCACATATGTGTTGCTAGAATTAACCGTGCAATGGTCACTACTACAAATGTAAGGAACAGTAAAGTACCCTGCATTCCTGTAGATAAAACTACTACTATAATACCATACAATCATAATTAGTAGCTGGCATATAGGGAATTTATTACAATATTAGCATACTCTAGGAATTGCATCGACCCGTAGTGCCACTTGCAAGCTTGTCGATGGCATCGTTGCGCGTGTCAGTCTAATCGAACTCGCATGTTAAGCAACGTCGGCCGTAGCCTGTTCATGGATGGGATTCTTTATCTTAAGCTCCTCCGTGCTTTGCAGGACACGTTAAACCGTCGGTCCCCTCTGTTGTCATTAGACGACACTCATTAAGCCAAGTCAGTGGCATTTAAGCGGCTTAAACACACCTTCATAAACCTTCATTTGAGCAGCATGGTGGAGTATGCTCTAAACCCCTTCTATTAAGGGGAGACCCAGCTGTAGAATAAATAAGGGTTGATGAGGACGACTGTCTTGCCTTATTAACAATTATTTTATTATTAACAATAATTATTTATACCATTTTCAGGGCACACAATCATCAAACCCACATAATGACTACTGCCAGCACTTCGTAGACACGGGCCAGAGGCCACAGAACTTCATCAGGGATGTTGGACTAGCTGACAGGTTTGAAGAATACCCCAAATTGAGGGAGCTGATCAAGTTGAAGGATGACTTGATTGCTGAGACGGCTACTCCGCCAATGTATTTAAAATGTGATTTAAAGGTTTGTACTAAGTCATATGTAAAGTTTATTTTACTGTAGAGGATACCTAGTACCTACAAACGGCACTGCAAAGCATGTTAAGGACCAGCGCAGTCCATGTGGGTGGCCACTGGATTTTAACCAATTTGGTTATTGTCAAATATTTGGCGGTTAGGCAATTGGTAAAAATTGTGAGCATTTTATGCGGAAATTATGTAATCGGGTGCCCTACCGACTAAAATTAATCCGATTCTCATTGGATTTTTTGATTGGGAATATCAAACTTGAGCTTAGATTTATGGTACTGTTATAAATAATAATAAATATTTCTTGACAATTTACACAGCGCTATCTAGTCCCAAATTAAGTTCAAAGCTTGTGTTATGGGAACTAGACAACTGATAAATGTACTTAAATACATTTTTTTTTGTAAATACATAATTATAATACATAGAAACGCCCAGACCAAGACAAACAGACATGTTATGCACATAAATGTTTGCCTTGTGCGGGGATCGAACCCGCGACCTCGGAGTCAAAGTGGCCATTGCTAACCATTCAATCACCGAGCTCGTCGTTGACCTTTGTTTAGCTTAACTATTTTTCAAATCAAAATATTTGATTAATCGGCTTCAGCTTCGGCGGTAGGGTCTCTGTTTCAGGCGCAGACCCAGCCCTCAAAAAAGGGTGTGGTCACAGCCGCCTGAAAACCTGAAATTATGTTTTTTTTAATTTTATTAAATCATAGCGTTTATCAATCATAGCCTGTCGATCTTAATAGACTGTGTGTGTGACGTACAAGTAAATTAGGGTTGTAGGCATGCCCACCGTGCCCACGACGGTGGATACGCCCTTGCTCACAGGAGCATAATAATCTTCAATTTCTTGCCTTGTCTTTTGTTGTTTCTTGCCTGTGAGGATACTTGTTTGTAGTGACCACAAATAAAACATATATCTATGAAGATATATGTTTTATTTGTGGTCACTTAAATAGATAGAATATTGCTTTATTTGCTTGATACATATTTAAAGTATGGTGAATCAATAAATTATTACAGACTTCTATATATGCAACAAGGTGTCCTAAATTGCTGAGAGCAATCTTTTCAAGGTAAACGGTGACTTTGTGAATGGCGTGGAGAGAGATTTTTTTTGATAGAGAGCAAAATAATAGACATAAATTTTACGTATCAAAGATTTGTAATTTTCATTTAAAATATGTACAATTTTCAAAACTATGTTATATTTTACTAATTTATTACTCGCCAAAATATGTAATAAAAAAACTGGCCGTGTATCAATTAAAAAAAGTGGCCGAATACCGAATAATAGCCGAATATTCGTGGCATTTTTAATTTGAGCTACTACCTTACCACAGCCTATCAAACCTAAATGTGAAGCTTAATTACGAAAATGTATGTGTTACTTTACATTTTCCAGACCTTTGATCTAAAACAAATGGGCAACAAATTCGACGTGATATTAGTGGAGCCTCCCCTGGGCTCAGGCTGGCGCTGGCAGGATGTGCTGGCCTTGGATGTACAGCAGATCGCTCAGGCCAGGTCTTTTATATTCCTCTGGTGTGGCAGCTCAGAAGGTAAATATTTTTGTGAGGAGCTAGCTGAACGCTTACATACACCGAAGTCACTCTTGGAAATGAATAGGCTCCAAAACCACTGAACCGATTTTGATGAAACTTGTAAAAATAAAAGACTTCGACATGCTTGGTTCATTGTCTTAATCTCAAGTCTCATCAAAATTCTTGCATTTTTTCGCATGCATGATAATGCAAGCGGAAAAAATTGAGATCGAAAAAAAATTATAAAAAAATATTTTGACTCCACACCCCATTATTAAGACGGCGAAGCTCTAAAGCAATACATTTTTCAGCGAATCTAGTCTTTTCTCATTTTTAGCGAACTTTGTTTCACGCCTTACGTGGGTAGGTGTGAAACAAAATTAAATATTATGATCCACCTGTACCCAGTACAGTAGAATGCCGTGTGGTTTCCGGCAGACTAGAATAGAATCACTCCGTCTCTACCCGTGGATGTCGTACAAGGCGACTAAGGGAAATACATTATAAAACATCGATCAGGCCTCCCCAACCCGTCGGGCCAGCATGGGGAGTGTAGGCCATATCCTCCTTCTGTCTGGGATGGATGAGAGAGGGTCGTGCTCCTGTAGTGGAGACTAAAAATGACCTGATGATGATAATGATGTACCCAGTACGTACTTGCTCCATTTGACTGCATACAACAATGTTCAGTTTATTGGTGATCCAATGATTGGTTAACTCGCTCTTTACATGTAGAGATGTTGCATCTCTTTGCGTACTGTACAAATTATACAACGGGGAGTGATCGAATGATCATAATCTTGATAATTGGCGATGTACCATAGCCACAATACGCTTTTTAAGACACTTTCTAACATGAATCTTCTAGGCCGGTATAGTAGAAGCGACGAGATGACATAAAGCGTGTGATTTCGTTGCTTCCATTCTTGACTCCAGGGTCCTGCGGCCCATCAGGCAGGCGAATGTTGTCACATGCCGTGTCCCATTAAAAAAAAACTGAAATTGTGTAATTAACTCAATTTTTAGGGTTCCGTATTTCAAAAGGAAAAACAGAACCCTTATAAGATCACCTTGTTGTCCGTCTGTATGTCAAGACCCTCTAATTCGAGAATGCGTGGAGGTATCAAGCTGAAGTTTGAACTATATACTCAGGTCTGCGGTCCCATGAAGTTGTAAAAAAATCAAACTGCTAAGTTTCGCTAAAAAAAAAAAGAAACGGCCGTTTCTTCAGCAAAAAACGCATATTTCGACATTCTCTAGGGAATCAAAACTCATAGGGTACTTACCGTTGACCTAGAACTATGAAATTTGGCAAGTAACATCGTTATAGACTACAAGTACAAGAATAAATCTCAAAACTATACATTTATATTAAATCTTAAAAAATAAGGGGTTTGATTCCTGAACTATTGATAATGATCCTACGTACGGAACCCTCGGTGGGCGAGTCCGACTCGCACTTGTCCGGTTTTTGCTTTATGGCAATCCTTAAGTTCTGGCTAATGACAATGTTTTTAATATGGAATCAATAATACCCTCAGCAGTATTCCCAAAGAAATATGACATGGAAGCCTTCAAGAACGGTTTAACGTGTGTCTTATTGAACAGTATTTTGTGTCTGCCATACATAAGGAGTATTATTTGTGAGGTGAAAGTGACTAAACATTCGCTAAACAAGGTTTCGTAATAAGCCCTTAATGTTTATTTTCTGAAGTCCTCGCAGATGAAGTCGCAGGCGTTTTATTATAAAATTACATATATTTTTCCAATGTTTGCAGGTTTGGACATGGGTCGAGAATGTTTAAAAAAGTGGGGTTTTAGACGATGCGAAGACATCTGCTGGATCAAGACAAACATAAAAAACCCAGGACATTCCAAGAACTTGGAACACAACGCTGTGTTCCAGCGGACGAAGGAGCACTGCTTGATGGGCATCAAGGGAACCGTACGGAGATCCGTCGACGGAGATTTCATACATGCGAACGTTGATATTGATCTCATCATATCCGAAGACCCGGAGTTTGGAAGCACTGAGAAGCCTATAGAGATATTTCATATCATGGAACATTTTTGTTTGGGGAGGAGAAGGTAATTATACTACTTCATTTTGAGCCACCTCAGTTGCACGTGGTGCACCCTGCTGAGTGACAAACGAGGCTCTGGCGAAAAGAGATAGGGCATAGGTATTTTTAAGCTGCCCTACTGGAAAAGTACCTCCACTTCACAGAATACCACAGCCAAATAACAATTTCCTTGAGGGTTGTTGTGTTCCAGCAAGTGAGTGAGGTCACCAGTAAGAAAGGAAAGAGTATGGGCTGGCAACGGATCGGTATCGGTAATGGACCTTGTTATTGCTGGTCTCCATGGGCGGTGGGGATTGCTTTCCAGCAGGTGACCCACATGCTCGTATGCCCCCCTCTCATAAAAAAAGACTCGTGATGGCTACGGGACGGGAACCCACTACACGCGGCCACCCACTACAAGGCACGCGCGCATGCCCGACGTAATAATGAAATTAGCGGCAATAGCCCGATAGGTAATGCAATGCACCGCAGGTTATGGTGCGACTGATAACCCTTAATCCCCAGGGATTAAGGCAGGGGTTCCCAACCGGTGGGCCGAGGACCACTAGTGGACCGTGAGAGCTAAATCAAGGTCCGCAATACAGAATTGTAATGTTAGAGATTAAGCAATACTAACGGGACGGGGGCCCACCACACATTCCCACCACTGTATCTCCTGTGTAGCCAGGATTAACAACGGCGACCGCCAAAAAAGCAATGAACAATGAAGACCATTGCAGTCCCGGGGGTAAAACTACAGCTGCCTTGGAACTCACAACGAATTTAATCAGAAGAAATTAGTAGGAGTAGGAAACTTTTGGAATTTGACTTTTGACGACTTTTGGAATCGTGATGGCTAGAGTGTTTTTTTTTATTTATTTATTAACTTGGACCACAAACTGGTTCAGAATCTAGACTCATTTAAAAGTAACAATGAAAAATATGTATTATTGTGAACCCAACACAGTAGGTCACATTATTATTTGAATTTTAGACTGGTCAATCCATCACAAAATTCAGAATCTGACTTCTGATTTGTAATTTTTTGTACCACCTACTTAGAGATGGACAAAATATGTGCATATATATTCTCTTGCGTCTTTAAAATTGCTTCCATAGGGATGCAATTCAAAAATAATGAATGATAATAAAATTAAATAAATAAATATTGTCAGACAAATTACACAGCGCCATCTAGCCCCAAAGTAAGCGAAGCTTGTGTTATGGGTACTAGACAACTGATAAACATACGTAAATACATTTTTTTTTGTAAATACATACTTATGATACATAGAAAACACCCAGACTAAGACAAACAGACATGTTCATGCACACAAATGTTTGTCCTATGTGGGAATCGAACCCACGAGCGTTGGTGTCGAAGCCGCGTCATAGACCGCTACGCCATCGAGCTCGTCAGAATTGGAAGATACATTTTCGCGTTGCAGCTACAAATCTATCATCTCCATCCAAAATTCAATCACACCACTGGATCAAAGAATTTATTACGCTAAGTAAGGAGTATGGTACATCGCGTGCGGGGGAGGCGAAGCGCCGCCATTTTGAGATAATTTTAGTGCATATAACGTATCCACGTACAACACGCGGCAGTGTCAATGACACAGCCATACCCTATTTTTTTATGCCCAAAAACTGGACATTTATTAGGCATTTATATGTACTTATTGGCAATTTATCGTATATGCCTGTCATTTTGCCCATCTCTACACCTGCCTTATGTAAAGCGGTTACTGTATCCTATAGTCGCTTGCTATACAATTGGGTATTTGACTAACATTTTTTTCTGTTTGATATGTAGGGACGTCTCCATAATATAACCATAGGTGAAAGAATTACTTCGATAGCACAAAAATCTCTCGAGATATGGTAATTTGAAAATCACAATTTTTAGACTGCCCCAAAACGCTCCATACAAAAGACTACTGAATTATGACGTCACAGATCTGTATTTTGTATGCATCAAATCAGAAATTTGTACGACAGCTATGTTAAATATTACGTTTATGTGATTAGTATCATAATAAAAGTTATAGCATTTTTTATTGCTTCTCCAATGGAAATATAATTTTTTAATAATTTCATACTTTTAAAATGGACTTTCCCGCCAAACTTTGATCGACGCTAAAAAAAGTCTGACTGAAGATATTAGAATGAAAGTTTGCAGATCTTTATAGTTTTGTGTATTTTACGATATTGTTAATTTATTTGTACAATTTTTAAACATTGGAAACAACCCAATTCCTCATACGCTATGAAATCCCGGTCACCTACCTACCCGGTCATCTACCATCTCACTCACTTTTTTAGGATTTCGTACCCAAAGGGTAAAACGGACCCTATACTAAGGCTCCCCATCTGTCCGTCCGTCCGTCCGTCCGTCGTCACCAGGCTGTATCTCATGAACTGTGATAGTTAGACAGTGAAATTTTCACAGTTGATGTATTTCTGATGCCGCTATAACAACAAATACTAAAAAAACAGAATAAAATAAATATTTAAGGGGGGCTCCCATACAACAAACATGATGTTTTTTTGCTCGTTTTTGCTCAATATTGATAACGGCAACAGGTAGACGCTTGAAATATTCACAAAATATTTAGTTATATATATTGACTTTAAAAATAAATAATTACATTAAAATAAAACAAATATCTAAGGGAGCTCCCATACAACAAACGTGGTTTTTATGCCGTTTTAGGGTTCTGTACCCAAAGGATAAAAAGGAACCCTATTACTAAGGCTCCGCTGTCCGTCCGTCCGTCCGTCTGTCACCAGGCTGTATCTCATGGACCGTGATAGTTAGACAGTTGAATTTTTTACAGATCATGTATTTCTGTTGCCGCTATACAACAACAAATACTAAAAAATATAATAAATTAAATATTAAAGGGGGCTCCCATACAACAAACGTGATTTTTTTGCTCGTTTTTGCTCACAATTGATAACGGCAATAGGTAGACGCTTGAAATACTCACATAATATTTAGTTATATATTCACTTTAAAAAGAAATAATTAAATAAAACAAATATTTAAGGGGGCTCCCATACAACAAACGTGATTTATTTGCCGTTTTTATAGATAATGGTACGGAACCCTTCGTGCGCGAGTCCGACTCGCACTTGGCCGGTTTTATTATACTACGTCCGCTGGCAGACAAGCATACGGCCTGTCTGATGTGAAGCATTTACCGTAGCCATATTAATGCTCGCAACATGGAGCGATATTTCGCTCGTGCGCCGCCACCTCCGCTGTCAACGCAACAATTCTATTCTGGTGACCTCACTCACTCGCAAGTACGCGACAACCCTCAAGGGAATTAATATTTGACTACGGTATTCTGTGAGGTGGAGCTACATCCCCAATATTCAAGGATATTGTCATTCTGCTGCATCTTTTGTAAGGTGGAGGTACTTCCCTAGTCGATTAAAATAATGTCTTACCAACAGCTCGATACGATATAAAAGTAAAATTATTTTATTTAATATGTATTTGCATACGTTTGTACTACCTATACTTATATTGACATTTTACATTGTACTCTCGTGCACCTACCATGTCTTATCTCTGCATCATTGACGAGCTCGGTGGTCGAATGGTTAGCAATGGCCACTTTGACTCCGAGGTCGCGGGTTCGATTCCCGCACAAGACAAACATTTGTGCATGAACATATCTTTTTGTCTTGGTCTGGGTGTTTCTATGTATTATAAGTATGTATTTACAAAAAATTAAGTATGTATTTATGTACATCTTAACAGTTGTCTAGTACCCATAACACAAGCTTTGCAAATTAAGCATTTGGGACTAGATGGCGCTGTGTAAATTGTCCAGAAATATTTATTTATTTATCACCTTAAGGTTGGTTGGTACAGAACAGAATGCTTGAATACAATTTTGTGCATGAAGTTTAAATAAATAGATAATGTCTCGCCAACAGCATATGTTTTATTATACGTTATTATCATCATCATCATCAGGTCATTTTAGTCTCCACTACAGGGGCACGACCCTCTCTTTTCCGTCCCGGACAGAAGGAGGATTTGGCCTACACTCCCCACGCTGGCCAGACGGGTTGGGGAGGCCTGATCGATATTTTATAATGTATGTATGTATTTCCCTCAGTCGCCTTGTAAGACATCCACGGGAAGATACGGAGTGATTCTATTCTAGTCTGCCGGACACCACATTTTATCATGCAATTACCTAAAAATAATGTCTTACCAATAGTGCGATAAGATTTTCTTACCGCATTTTTATGGGGTGTAAGTGGTTCATCAACGTCTTTGAACCAAAGCCAACTTCACCTGCACGCGGTGCACCCTGCTAATTGACAAACGAAGCTCTGGCGAAAAGAGAGGTAGGGAGCGTAATTGTGAGCGTAACAGTCGGGCGACTGGTGTATGTACCTCCACCTCACAGAATACCGCAGCCAAATAACAATTCCATTGAGGGTTGTTGTGTTCCTGCGAGTGAGTGAGGTCACCAGAAAGGAAGGAGATGCTGCGTTGGCAGCGGGGGTGGCGGCGCGCGAGCGATATTTTATGTTGCGAGCGTTAATATGGCTACGGTAACCGCTTCACATCAGGCGGGCCGTACGCTTGTCTGCCACCCGACGTAGTATAAAAAAAAAAAATTTTTTTTTCTAGAATCCACTTATTCGGCCGCGACTCAACAATCCGTCCAGGATGGGTGACCATTGGACACGAACTTACAAACTCCAATTTCAACGCTGAGCTCTACGCAGCCAACTTCACTGAGGGCAGAGAAAGCACTGGCTGCACGGAGAGGATAGAAGCACTGAGGCCGAAGAGCCCACCGAATACCAGTAAGGGAGCTCGTCCTCGAGGCCGGGGTGGGTTCCGGGGCAGAGGTCGAGGCAGAGGTGCTATATAGAACTTTGAATATTATTTTTGGACTTATATCTATAGAAGAGCATTCTACCGGTATCCGAGAGGTCGTGGGATCAAGTCCCACCTAGGCGGGGATGTGATTCTTTTTTATTTTAAAAATGTTTATGATAGTCCGGTGAGTTGGTCGAAATCGGCTATTAAAATAATAATATTAATAATTAATTATACCTATGAAATATATAGTGTGTCCCGGAATATAGTGAGACCCTTAAGGTGGGTGAAAATAGATAAAAAAATATCGATAATCTTTTTTTTTTCTGGAAGATTTTTGATTTTTCACTAAGGATTCTATGAAAAATTCAATGAAAATAATCATTTTTATGACTGTACTAGCAAAGTACCCGTGCTTCGCAACGGGAACACTCCTGATTTGCATCTATTTTTGTTTCGTATTGACCATTATCACAAACATACACCATTTCGGTTAAGACGTCCCGGTAAACAATATTTTTGGCATTCGCACCAGGAGCCAAAATTGCAATGCTTCCAGGAGAACTTACTCCTGAGCAAACTGCATACAACTGATCATGAGAGAAGCAGTCCTGTCTCAAGTCGACCCCAGCGACCTTTAGAGACTGCCCCTGAGCTTTGTTAATGGTCATAGCGAAACACCTTTATGGGAATTTGAAGTGAAGTCTCTTAAATTGAACTGGGTGGTCTTATGGAATAATGGGAATGCGGGTTATCAAGAGAGATTCCTCAACAGCGCATCCTTTACTGTCCTCACTCAACAACTCATCGTTCCAGTTGTTTAATACGTGAACAATGGTGGTACGAACCTCCTGATGATACACCTCCGTTCCATGCAAGTGGTAGGGATGGAGCGGAACAGGCCAGCTCCATCACCTTCCAAAGCTATAATGGTATGCTCCTATCTAGCTTTTGCCTGCGGTTTCGCTCGCGTGAAGTTCACGCTTTTTAGATTATCCAAGTCAAGTCTAACACGCAACGCAACCACCCTCATGTAGCACCTATAATTGTACTAAATACGGATGCAAGAACTTTCCAGATAACTACTACTACACCCGTCCCGTCCTCGCCGCGCCGGCCGCCCGCGATCGTATATAAGCACTGATTGACGCCAAATACAAATTTAAAAACCTATTAGGATAACACTTCAGTCAACACACAAGTCTCATTCCATCAGCTTAAAAGGTTAAATCAAAGTTTAAAAAAATTACATGATGATGGTCACGTTAGCCACGTAGAATTTTAAAATCGTTCTTGTTTTCGTAATCAGCGACCCGATAAAATATAAAAACAATAATACTCGTATCCTTTATGATTTTCAGACTTTTTGACCCCATTTGACTCCTTTTTTTTGGGTTGAATTTCGAAAAATCCTGAAACACGTGTTCACTCATTTATCTATAGTCAAACTAATCTCGTTTCCCTACACAAACTTTGGACCTCCGTTTCACCCTTTTAGGGGAATAAATTGAAAAATCCTATTAAGTTATTTCGTGTCCACTATGTTATATTTTCAAATCGATGCGATTTTCATAATTGACGTCCCAGAAAACCATAGAATCAACACCCATATTGATATTATGACATTTCAACCCCATCGCACCCCATAGGGGGATGATGATGATGAGGGGGGGGGGAGATTTTATGTCACGTGAGCTATGTTGGATTATAAAATAGTTGTTGTTTTCGTAATCAGCGACCCGATAAACCATTAAAACAATACCCATGACGATTTTCAGACTTTTTTACTCTATTTTACCCCTTTAGGGGTTGAATTTTGAAAAATCCTGAAACACGTGTTTACTCATTTATCTATAGAAGTACTCGTGTAAAGTTTCGGATAAAATAGTCCAACTAATCTTGTTTCCCCATACAAACTTTGGACCCCCGTTTCACCCCCTTAGGGGATGAATTTTGTAAAAACCTTTCTTAGTGCACCCCTAGACGTCATAAGGAACCTACTTGCCAAATTTGGAATCTCTAGACCCAGCGGTTTGGGCTGTGCGTTGATTAGTGAGTCAGTCAGTCAGTCAGTCAGTCAGTCAGTCAGTCAGTCAGTCAGTCAGTGAGGACAAAGCCTTTTATTATTATAGATATTTGTAACTGTGCTGGCTATTTGGTATCGTATTTTCATTGCTTACTAACTGGCACGATTTTTTTTATATCAAACGAAATCGACTGATACTTTGAAAGAAATCGATATTTGACATAGAGTCCTTAATGAAAAATAAAAATGTTAAAAACATATTTTTTTTTTATATATATATTTTTTTAAGTATATTTTTTTTTCTTTTTTGGATATTTTTTTATCTATTTTCACCACCTTTCAGGGTTACACTTAATACCCGGACACACTGTATGCAACTAAGTGCAAATCATGCCTGACAGTCACAATGTAATTATAACTGTTATTACGTACGCCATAAGAATGGTATAAGTATGAGCTCCATAACTGATCGTAAAGTGTCTGGAAAATTAATTGGCCCCCATTTTCATTAAAAACCTCACCCTTTTTGAAGAACCCCATGCTGTAGTCTCCTTAGAAAACCTCGACAGGCAGTTCATTCCACAGGTTGATAGTACTTTTACCGAAACTTTGTAGTTTTTTCCCAAGTTGAACACCTAATTTCAAGCCTCACCTGATTCCCAATGAGGAAAATGAGGAACTTGATGACGTCATTGAGCGCGTCAGTCTAATCGAGCACGCAAATAAACTTCAGATTCAGAGGGCACGTTAAGCCGTCAGCCCCGGCTATTATTATTAGACGACAGTCATTGAACCAAGTCAATGGCCGTTAGGCGGCTTTAAAACACTGGCCTCCGCAGCTGACCTGAGTAGCGTGCTGGAGTATGCTCTAAACCCCTTAGAATGAGGGGAGACCCGTATCCCAGCTGTGGGATGACGATGGTGGATGTCAAGCCTTTGTCCCACTTCTAAAATCTAAGAACCGGGTTTTATTGAGTATATTAATACCTACTGTATTTAATGAAGATAAATAAAGAAGTAAAGCCCGAAATATCTTTATGGGTTTATCACAAAGATTGTAATATTATGATACGCTGGGTACCGACCAAGTTTTATTTTTGAAAATAAGTTACTTCATTCATAGTGTACTTAAATTATTAGTATATTTAGTACTGAGCGAGAATTTTTGACGTGGTAACGTCTTATAAATCGATGAAAGCCGGGTGCACGCACGAAAATGCATGACTCATTGTCACGTGCCGCCTGAGCCGAACGCTCAGGCGGCACGTGACAATGAACAAACGGTAGAGGCACGATCGGCCTAAGCGTTTAGCTTGTGACACATCTATCTCTCTTCCACTCCATCGGCCGATGTTTCCTTCTGACGTTATCACGGACGCATCTATCTCTCTTCCACTCCATCGGCCGATGTTTCCTTCTGACGTTATCACGGACGCATCTATCTCTCTTCCACTCCATCGGCCGATGTTTCCTTCTGACGTTATCACGGACGCATCTATCTCTCTTCCACTCCATCGGCCGATGTTTTCTTCTGACGTTATCACGGACGCATCTATCTCTCTTCCACTCCATCGGCCGATGTTTTCTTCTGACGTTATCACGGACGCATCTATCTCTCTTCCACTCCATCGGCCGATGTTTTCTTCTGACGTTATCACGTAAAATTATCGTCCGTAAACAGACTTTACAGACAAGCAATTTTTTGTCTCTTTTTTGTGACAGTTAACAAAAATGTTGCATTGATATTGGTCAGTACGGAACGTACTCGTCTCATACGGACCAGTAGAAAGACAATGCATCTACCATCGTGCTGATGTCTTCACTTGTGCTCTTGTTCATATCATAAGATTTATTTCATGAATATAGCCAATAAATGTTTATTTTTTTGACCATGACATATACATATAAATGTATATGCTACGGTCAATATGATAAATTAGTTATTATTCATACTAGGACACAAGAAAACCCTAACCTAACCAAAAATCAACTCAAATCTAACCAAAACATGATGTTTTACTTTGACCAAGTGACACTTTCCATGTATGTGTTACTTTGACCAAGTGACACTTGGTCAAAGTAATACATCATGTTTTGGTTAGATTTGAGTTGATTTTTGGTTAGGTTAGGGTTTTCTTGTGTCCTGTCACCGAAAATAGGAGCTCCGCGTCAACCTAGATGATGAATGATGTTGGCACCACATCATTCATCATCTAGGTTGACGCGGTGGTGATGATGACGTGGTGCCAAGTAAGCTTAATTATTATTTTTTAACAATTTATTACTTTGGGCAGCCATTATATATAATGACAAATTTATCATATTGGCTGTAACATATACATACTAGCTTCCGCGGATCCACCCGCATTAATGTCGGTTATATGGCACCAAAAGTAGCATATGTGCTTTCTGGGGATGTAATCTATGATCTTATTAAATCGGTTCTGCCGTTTAATTGTGTAAAGGTACAGGTCGCGAATACAGTACTCACACAGGCTCATTTCAATGTGTGAAAGGGAGATCGAAAGTGTTTTACATCTCACTTGTGCACATTACGAGGCGCCTGGAATGTGCCTTAGTGAGTACTGTATTCAGGTTAACTCTCGCTGCGTTACCTATAATCTACAGAGTGCTTAGTGCTAGTCACATTCGATCGTGTTGACGTCTACAAGCCAACCAAATTGAGAAAAACTTTCATATTGTGAATTTATCAGACGCGTGTTACATGCCCAATTTAGCCGCGTTGCTCAGTTCAAAATGTGAGCAATTAAGCCACTTAATTTTGATATGTAACATGCATCTTATAAATTCACAACGTGAGAGTTCTTCTCTATTTAATATTTGACGAGCTCGGTGGCGTAGCGGTCAATGACGCGGCTTCGACACCAACGCTCGTGGGTTCAATTCCCACATAGGACAAACATTTGTGTGCATGAACCTGTCTGTTTGTCTTAGTCTGGGTGTTTTCTATGTATCATAAGTATGTATTTACAAAAAAGAAATATTTACGTATGTTTATCAGTTGTCTAGTACCCATAACACAAGCTTCGCTTACTTTGGGGCTAGATGGCGCTGTGTAATTTGTCTGACAATATTTATTTATTTATTTGGTCGGTTTGTTTACGTTGACATGATCGAATCGAACATGAACGAAAAACTCGCACTCGGCACTCAGACAGACTTTCATGGTTGGATTTTTTTTTCTCTAGTAAAATTGCTGCTGTTTCTTTCTATTTTCTTTGCATGTCGATTGAACGACATGTAGATTGACTCATCCATAGAACGGTGTGATCATGGAACTAAGAACAAAGTCGAGTGAAATAGCTAAACGAGATAAGAAATATGAATTCTGCAGATGTACGTTTTTTTTTTTAATTTCTTACCTCGTTAAATGAGGAAATCGATAAATTTTATCGAAATTTAAAATCAAATAACGTTCAATCTGACATTAGCTCCCCATAAAAAGGCACGAAAGTGAACCGACAATGCAGATAGGACTTTCTTACCATCCATTTTCCTCATAAAACTATTGACTATTTATAGTTAGTGTATAATTATGTATAATATGCAATTGAAATGTAATGTATGATTATTTTCTGACTACTGTACTGTATTGGTATGAAATATTTTTTTGATAATATTTGTGCGTTTTCATTCATTTCATTCAGTCACAGCTGTAGTTTGAAAAGATTTTTTTTTATACTGCGTCGGGTGGAAAACAAGCATACGGGACGCCTGATGTGAAGCGGTTAACGCTCGCAACATGAAATACTGCTCACGCGCCGCTATCCCCGCTGCCTGCATAGCAACTCCTTCCTTTCTTTCTGGTGCCTTACTCATTCGCTGGAACACAACAACCCTCAAAACAAAAAGGATTTCTTATTTGGCTGCGATTTTCTGTGAGGTGGAGGTACTTCCCCAGTCGGGCAGCTAACAAATACGCTGTACCCTACCTCTATTTCGACAGAGCCTCTTTCGTTAGTCTGCGGGGTGCACCGCGTGCAGGTGAAGTTTGATTTCGCTCTAAAAATCGCGGTAAGTGACTTACACCCCGTATAATAGACTTCGAAGTAAAATTTGGAGGTTTAAAAAGAAACTTTTCAGATGCGGAATTCGTTCGATTCTGTTGTGAGTGGGGTACTTTTACAACCATATCGATTGTAAATAAATGTATGAAGAAATCTATAGTGACTCGATTGAGCAGGTCGAGGCTGGTGTAATGATGAAGTAACTAAGAATATAAAATATCAGGCAAAGTTTTACAACTCTACAAAATAACAATCAGTACAAGGCTGTATCGTAGAAGGGGCACCAGTCTCGTGAGGCAGCTCTGAGACGCTGACAGGGGCTCCGTGGGTGCTCGGGGTCTCGAGCACCCATGAGAAATAAACAGTGGGTGCCAAGCACCCCCGAGAATAGACATCAAGAAACAGATCAGTAATCGCATTTTAGGGATGATAGGTGTTTTTTATTACCCGACGACCCGTGGTTTAGGGTACGCAGTATAACATTAATTTATTTGTCGGTCGATCAGTGTGCATTTCTCTTTTCACACTTCGCCACTTTTTAGAGTCATCAAATGAGCATGAGCACCCATGAGGTTTTCTAAAAGCCGGCGCCCCTGGACGCTGATGAATCGACGAACTGTGTGTGTTGAGGCTTGGTCTTGCAGTCATCAAGATTCTCAAAAAAGCAGCACCAACCTTCACATTAATACAGTATTATTAATTTTTATAAAAATGAATTATTTTTCATTACTAAAATAAATTGTCCTATATTTATTCCTGTGTTTTTTATTAAGGAGGTCCTTGAAATTGTGATTAATTTTTTAAGGGTACGCAGACCGATATAAGAAACGCTGATCTAGAGCAACAATGCGTGCATGCGACGGTGATATGGTTTTTCTTGTCTCACCTATAGCTGTGTCTCGCTCTAAATCTTATACGCTTAGCGACTCGCTTTGGACGTTTGATTTGAGGTAGTAACTACTATTACTTATTCAATACTACTTACTGCCCCCTTACCACCATCTCTTATTGCGATTCAATAACTGGATAGATTGCTTATTCATACCAATGAATAAGTGACTCTATAGCAAATGGAATAGAGTCGCTTATTCATTGGTATGAATAAGCATTCTATTCAGTTATTGAATCGCAATAAGAGAGAGATGGTGGTAAGGGGGCAGCTCTTTATGTCCACTGCGGTCATAGGTATGTGACGGTCGTTTAGGGGTGCGTACACATCTGTACACTGCCCAGTGCACGTGTTAGATTACATAAAGTATGTTAAAGGTAAGTAATAATATAATAGGTAAAGCTGAGTTATGTAATCATACTTTTGGTACCGCACGGTGTCATGTGAAAGCGGCCTTTTAGTGCTGTGTCTTGTGAGTGAAATCTTATTTAGGCGAGCTCGCTTTTATCAAAATTGTGCACAGTTGTGCACAATTTTTGTGGGTTTGGTGAATTAGACTGGGCCGTAACGCTCATTCGGCTAAAGTCGGCAGGGAGGAGCAAGAGAACTCTTCACTTCTGAGTGCTTAATGCGAGTTTTTTGATCACATTCCAACCTTGTTGTTGACGTTTACAAGCCGACCAAATTGAGAAAAAGTTTCATATTGTGAATTTACTAGACGCGGGTGTAATGTGAGCAAGTAGCCATATAATTTTGATATGTAACACATCATCATCAGGTCCATTTTAGTCTCCACTACAGGAGCACGACCCTCTCGTCCGTCCTAGATGGAAGGAGGATTTGGCCTACACTCCTCACGCTGGCCCCCATGTTGGCCGTGTGGTTTCCGGCAGACTAGAATAGAATCACTCTGTTTTTTCCCGTGGATGTCTACAAGGCGACTAAGGGAAATATATTATCAAATATCGATCAGGCCTCCCCAATCCGTTTGGCCAGTGGTATGTAACACGCTTCTTATAAATTCACAACATGAGAATTCTCTATTTGTTTACATTGACACGATCACGTATAAATAAATTCACTCTAAGCACTCAAAAGAGCAATTCTCGTAATTATTTTACGGCTGCAGAACGAAAGTTGATCGTGCCGAGATTGAATTATAAATTGTCTAAAATTCTTTGATTACATTTATTAATAATTATCAATTCTCATTGCTAAAAGATTCTTTCTATTCTTATTTCCTTTATTGCCCTTGGCACTAGTTATTTAATTTTTGGTCATAATTCCATACAATCTCACTTTAAATTAAATTGTACAATTTCATACGGTGTTACGAGAAGATCGAGACTAGATCGAAACTGAATTTTGAATACATTTTAATTACGAGAATTGACCCTATGTCACAATATTACTATGCTGTGGTAGTGTGGTCGAATCTACATACAGTAGGTAGGTACTATAAATAATATTCTTGAAAAAAACTTTCCTTTATCTACGCGAGCAACAGGCGTTTTCGCGTCATAGATGTGGGCGCACCCTAAGTTAGCTATAGGTAACAAAATTATATTATAAATAACACAGGGCACTGTTACTGTTGTCAAGAGCCCTATCTTATCTATATCATCCGTCTGCTTGAAGACTGGTATTTATCAGTGGTAAATGCGAACACCTTTTGATAACGCTATACCTAAACACAACTGCTTATAGATGAGATATTGGAATAATATTTACATGTGTTTGTAGTGTCTACGCGTGCAATTGAGTGTATTTAGCGTTCTTTTGACGAGCTTTTTGACTCCGAGGTGCTGTTCATGCACACAAATGTTAGTCATGTGCGGGGATCGACCCGCGACCTCGGGAGTCAAAGTGGCCATTGTTAACCATTCGACCACCGAGCTCGTCCATAAAGAAGAATACAATAGTTATTACCCAAACATAATAGAAAATGTTACCATTACTCGATGAGGAGGAGCTTGAAGGCGTCGTTGCGCGTGTCAGTCTAATCGATCACGCAAGTTAAGCAATCTCGACCGTAGCCTGTCCATGGATGGGTTTATTTATCTCGAGCTCATCCGTGCTTCGTAGTCTTTAGACGACAATCGTTAAGCCAAGTTGAGCAGCGTGGTAGAGTATGCTCTAAACCCCTTCGATTGAGGGGAGACCCGTACCAACAAAGGGATGATTATGGGTTGATATATTACCATTACAAATAAGTACTTATAATAACAAAAGTGTATAACTTCGAATTCGATAGGGCTGTTAAGTTAGGCGTTAGGTAGTTTTGCTTAATCCACCTTTGAGAATATGTGTACAAAGTTTCATGATGATCGGTTCAGTAGTTTCTGCGTGAAAGCGTACCAAACAAACTCACATTTATAAATTAGTAGATATTAAACGATAGCACAGTAGAATAAATATGTAATGTAGACGATATTTAATACACCTTGTTTGATTTTTTATACCTACTACTTCGGGGGGCAGACAAGTCGCATGCTTGTCACCACGCCTGATGTGAAGCAGTGACCATAACCTATAGCCGCTTGCAATTTAAAGTATCGCTCCCTACCTCCCCCACTGCCATCGCAACAACTTCATTCACTCTTCAGGAACGCAATAACTCTAAACCACTAAAAAGCTGTTTGGCTGCGGTGCATAACATTAAGCTTAACCTTAACTCTCTTTTACCAAAGCCTCAGCAGGGTGCACCAAGTGCATGTGAGATTGATTTTGATAAGCGTGAAATAGGAATTCTAGATAGTCCGATGACCTAAAGAGAGCGGCTGGATGCGGAAGGCGGAGGATTGTATCTGGTGGAAAGCATTGGGGAAGGCTTATATCCAGCAGTGGGTAGATACAGGCTGATGATGATGATGATAAAATAGGAATTATATAATCTTACGATATACACGTGCTTACGCATACCTACGGCGGGATGGCAACAAGCAGTCTGAACGCGGGAAATTATTTAACAGAATAAACAAAGATACTATCTGCTTTATATATAACATTTACGCCGTGGTAATAGATTGTTAAATATTTGTGTGCGAATGCGTCATACACAACTTACAAAATAGCGAACAAATAATTCTCACGACGAAGAGTACCTACCCTACTTACTATACAATTAAGGTGCACGCACACTTATCCGAGCTGATCGCACCGAACGAACCGAATGAAACGAATTTTAGAATAGGCCTGTGAACCATTTTTTTTTTCGATTTGTTATTTAAAGACGTTACAATAATATAACTAAAGGTGAAAGAATTACTTCGATAGCATAAAAAATTCTCGAGATATGATAACTTGAAGATCACAATTTTGGACTATCCCGAAAACGCTCCATACAAAATGCATACAGTATTATGACGTCACGATACGCTATTTTATATGCATTAAATCAGAAATTTGTACGACAGCTATGTTAAATATTGCGTTTATGTAGGTAGTGCCGTAACAAAAGTTATAGTATTTTTTATTGTTTCTACAATGATAATATTTATTTTTTATAATTTCATACTTTTAAAATGGACTTTTCCACCAAACTTTGATCGACCATAATACACGTTGGACATAAGTTATTAAAATTTTGAGATCGCAGATCGTTCTAATTTTATGTATTTTACGTTACTGATAGAGAGTTTTTATAATTTTAGAACTTTGTTCACAGGCCTATTATTTATACGAAATCTGTCGACACCTCGGCCACCTCGCACACTTATTAGCGTCGAACCATCAGAATCCGATAGGGCAAAGGTAGTGTCAAAATATTTTCCTTATGGTAGATGATTTTTGATATAGAGGATTAGTTCGCTTTTTGTCTCACTTCAAGGATTATGGGAACATTACAAAAGAGTTCGAAAATTACTATCGCCATTTCTCTATCAATATTACTCTTAAGTGATTTCAAAGCTCAATATACCTCTACCTTACTTCATGTTGCTTCAAACCGATTAATCATTTATGCCCATAACCTTACCGCGCGAGCCACTGTTCGTTGGTTTGCCGCGCGAAGTCGATACGCACCTTTATATAATAAAAGTTCGTTTTTCTTTTTTTTCAAACATAATTTAAAGGAGGATTTCATATTTAAAAATATATATAAAATATAAAATATTTTATATTAAAAAAAACAGTTGTCATTACAAATTATGCTATTAGTGAAGTGAACGATCGGTAAATACCGGTATGAAATGGAATAGGATTTGTTGCTGCAATATTAGAATGAACTTATTTACCAAAGTCTACGCGATTTCGATTAATTTTTGTACTATAATAGATTAGGGTTTCGTCAAGTTTTTGTCAAACAAAAGCTAGTTCTAGTTCAGTTTGCACTTGCACTATAATGCCTTTGTAAATTCGCCACCTGGCCCCGTCCGCCGACTGTGTGTGGTAGGTTTTAACGTGGGTAGATGCGTCTGCCACCAATCCGTTTGTTGTCGGTTTTTTGACACGCATCAAAGGATTTCAGCGCGAGCGCCCGGTTTCTGCCCACACCTCTGACGATGCATCTGACCTGACGCATCAATATGCATATAGAAAAAATATAGAAAAATCGAATCAAAAAATCAATTTTTTAATCGACTGTTTCTAATATTATAGTCTCTTTTTAAAATCGATTTTAATCGATTATTTTTCACATCCCTACGCATCCGTCAGTACGGAGTTATGAATGAGAGCGTACGCGCGCTTTTTAAAAAAAATTCGTTAGATATAAATCGTTTCGTTAGATAGAAACTTAAAATGTTATAAAAAATCGAAGACTAAATAAAAAATTTCTTTAGTCTGTATTCTACTTACTTTGTTCTGTTTCTATGTATAACAAGCATCCACCACCCTCTTCTTTTCCATTTTTTTTAATAACTATACTACGATGCATTTCCAAGTGTATTAAATAAATAAATAGCTGCGGCAGCTACGGTCTCAACATCCATTTTTTTTTTAAGGTGCGTGCGTCCAAGTTGCGTCTGACGAGAATTGACACAGACTGAATGACCTACAGGGCTACAGACGTGTGGTCGTGGTCGACTAAACTCAACGCAAATTAGTAGGCCCGTTTTGACAGTTCACGCCCTTGAAGTTCTCTATTTTTTACCGATCGAAATGTTCTGAAGGAATTACATTTTTCATTGATGGGTATCGCTCACTCGGCGAAGTGCTGTGCGATTTTTCATATTGTCCTCAGACTATTAATAATCGGTTAAGGAAAAAAATAAATCGATCAAGATTACTTTTTTAAGGCCGACTCGCACTTGGCCGGTCTTATCTATTTACTTACTTTTATTCATTTTACTATTGTTTTATTTATTTACTTTCGTAACATTGTATCATTTCAAAATACCTACAATATCAAAGTCTAATACACTTTACAATACATATTCAAAAAATCAAATACTCATGCAAACTTGAATCGATTTATCGTAAGTATCGAGTACCGAGTCTTTTGGTTAGATCACTTCGTAAAGACAAATGTCAAAACGGGCCTTATATTTTGCGTTGACTCTAGTGGTGATGCATCTGCTGATGCATCTGTCGAGATATGCAGACGCATCTGTCTACGTATAGAGGGAGATTTTAGTTGCGGAGGGGCAGAAGGATTATAAGAAAATAACACAAGTGGAAACAACTGCCACATTTTGCCTTTGGCAGCCGAAATTCTTGAGTCTCTACTCTAGAGGGGAGGCAGGTAATAAAGTCCTCACAGTAAAAACGAACCGAGCGGGAGACAACATTTATAGTTCTTTGTCCCTTTCTAATGTTGACATCGTAATTGATTTAAATTCCACATATTTTTTCTCATGTTCTGACCTATGTATGGCTAAATATATAGAATGTCATTGGCTATATGGCATGTCTCACAATCACAATATTTATCCCAAATGAATCACTAAATGTATGTGCTGTAATTATTACATAGTGTTTTTAATACCTAATTATAAGTCAATACAACATGGTATTAAAATCACGCACTTACATAATAATTACGGTACGTCTTATTTAATATTCAAATAATATTTTTATGATTAATTTATTTCGTGCTGTCGTAACACCAAAAATTTACATTAGTTGATGCAACGGCTCATATGTTTTCTTCTTGATCTTGCATATATGTTGTCGAAACATCCTACAAAAACATTGAGACAAAGAGGCGAGTTTGCCTAATAGGGTAAGGATGTTTAATAATGCTTAACTATTATTACGAAAATAAATGATATTTATATTTTACGAACCGAGTGAGCATATAATCCCAACGCAAAACCGTTAAATATAATGATTACACGTAATATATATCCCAAATGCCAATCTAAATATATAAAAGAAGAAACTGACTGACTGACTGACATATATATCAACGCACTGCCCAAACCGCTGGGTCTAGAGATTCCAAATTTGGCAAGTTCCTTATGACGTCTAGGGGTGCACTAAGAAAGGATTTTTCAAAATTCATCCCCTAAGGGGGTGAAATGGGGGTCCAAAGTTTGTATGGGGAAACAAGATTAGTTGGACTATTTTATCCGAAACTTTACACGAGTACTTTTAAAGATAAATAAGTAAACACGTGTTTCAGGATTTTTCAAAATTCAATCCCTAAAAGGGTACAATGGGGTCAAAAAGTCTGAAAATCGTCATGGATATTGTTTTTATGGTTTATCGGGTCGCTGATTACGAAAACAACAACAATTTTATAATCCAAGATAGTCGACGTGACATAAAATCACCCCTGTGGGAGTGCGATGGGGTTGAAATGTCATAATATCAATATGGATGTTGATTCTATGGTTTTCTGGACTTCAATTACGAAAATGGCATCGATTTCAAAATATAACATCATCATCATCATCAGCCTGTATCTATCCACTGCTGGATATTCATCCCCTAAGGGGGTGAAACGGGGGTCCAAAGTTTGTATGGGGAAACAAGATTAGTTGGACTATTTTATTTACAGGAGCACTTCTATAGATAAAGGAGTAAACGGGTGTTTCAGGATTTTTCAAAATTCAATCCCTAAAAGGGTAAAATAGGGTCAAAACCTCTGAAAATTGTTATGGGTAGTCTCTTTATGGTTTATCGGGTGGCTGATTGCGAAAACAACAACTATTTCATAATCTGACATAGTCGACGTGAATAAAATAACCCCTGGGGGTGCGATTGGGTTGAAATGTCATAATATCAATATAGGTGTTGATTCTATAGTGACGTCCCATCAATTACGTAAATGGCATCGATTTGAACATATAACATAGTGGACACGAAGTTACTTAAAACAATTTTTCAAATTTTACAACTAAGAGAGCGAAACGGAGCGGAGGTCCAAAGTTTGTATGGGGAAACGAGATTAGTTGGACTATTTTATCCTAAACTTTACACGACGTACTTCTATAGCTAAATGAGTCTGAAAATCGTCATTGGTATGGTTTTTATGGTTTATCGGAACGCTGATTACGAAACCAACAACGATTAAAATTCAACGTGGCTAACGTGACCTTCAACCCCCAACGGGGGTGCGATAGGGTTGAAATGTCTATATATCAATATATGTGTCGTTTTTACGGGTTTTCGAAACGGCAATCCATACTAATATTATAAATGCGACAGAGTTGTTTGTCTGTTACCTCTTAACGCTTAAATCGCTGGACGATTTAGATGAAATTTGGTTCAGAGATACCTTGAATCTTGGGAAAGGATATAAGATAGTGTTTGTTAATATAGAAGGATATAAGATAGTTTTTGTCCCAGAAATTACCTCTTATTGTTATTTATTGTACCTGTAGGGCGGTTCTATATTCGACTGTATTAATTTTTTTAATATATTTTCAATGATTTCTCCGTCAATTGTACAGCAATTTTAATAATTCTTATTTGTTTGACAGGGTACACTCTTCAGATGGTCATATATTGATCAAATCAGTATCTGGTGATGGGCTCCCTGAGACATCGGGAGATAGGGTTGAAATTTATAGGCATGGACATGGATACAGTAATTGATGAGTTTTCTGATGTTATTTCTGATGATATTAAGTAACATAATTTGCATTGGGAAGTCATCATGATACTGCTGAGCTGAGGAGGAACGGTTAGGAGTTAGGCAATAGTGTTGAGTTTTCTTAATTAAGATATTCATGTATTTTCGTCTTCGAAAGCACCATGTCCTACTACTTAGCCATTATTATAATGAATAAAAAAAATATTCACTAAACAAGAAATAATACTACCTATTTCCTGAGATAACTACTACCTATTTCCTGAGATTTTTAAAGTCGATGTAATTTTTTTAAAGTTGGATTTATCATTTTTAAGCTGACGGAATAAGACTTATCGGTAAGTTATCCGAATAGGTTTTTAAATTTGTATTTGTCGTCAATCAGTGCTTATTCGAACGCGGGCGCTGTGGCGGGATCGGGATGGGTGTAGTAGTTATCGGGAAAGTTCTTGCATCTGTATTTAGTACAATTAAAGGTGCTACATGAAAGTGGTTGCGTGTTAGACTTGGCTTGGATAATCTCAAATGACCGAATTCCACGCGAGCGAAGCCGCGGGCAAAAGCTAGTTAAAAATAATTGGTATCTACTTACAGTTATTTTTCCCATATCACTGTTTGAAAACTTACTGTTTTACATTCGATTCTTTTTCTTTATAATCAAAAATTACTTTTTCAATTTGGCATAAGTTCAAATGGGGTATCAGTGGTTCCACCATGATTTTTAGAGCCATAACCTCACCTGCACGTGGTACTCCCTGCCGACTAGCGAAAGAGGCTCTGGTGAAAGAGAGGTAGGGTACAGCGTATTTGTAAGCTACCCGATTAGGGAAGAACCTCCACCTCACAAAATACCACAGCCAAATAACAATTCTTTTTAGGATTGATGTGTTCTTACCATTAAGTGAGGTTACCAGAATTGAAGAAGTTGCTGCGTTGGCAGATCGAGGGTAGCGGCGCGCGAGTTTCATATTGCGAACGATAATATGGCTACGGTAACCGCTTCACATCAGGCGGGCTGTATGCTTGTTTGCCACCTGACGTAGTAAAAAATCCTAACATGATTAATTTGGCATCTATCGATCCAACTAAAGTCTAAATTCATATTTTCACTTAATGTTCTGAAAAAAGCATTCGTTCATTCGGACGTAAATGTACACACTTCAGCGAACTAACACGCATTGCGAATACCCGGAGCAAATGTTCTGAGCGAATGCTCGTTCAGTACACCAAGTGAAAACGCGCCTTATAGCAGGGTCTCATAATAGTATTTTTGTAGAAACATTCTGTAAAACATCGATACAAGGAGGTGTGGTCATATCTTATATGGTATTGCCACGACTCTTTGCACAAACGTTGACAGATGTTTGTGCAAAATATTTAGAAAAAACATTTGCAGGACTCAATTAATAGCCGACACTAACGAGGTTACTTTCATTCCTTAAAATTAATGTGAATACAGTGCCCTCAATATAATGTTCTCGTACGTTTTAATTCGATTTAGATAAAGGTTAAAAGTGAAGCTACATACGGGTTATAGATATCAATATGTTAATTTTAATACTTTTCATTTGGAATAGACAAAAATATTAAAAATATATTATATAAAATTTTGTTAACTGGTAACAAAATAGAAATTCAAATATGGCGCTTGATGACAAGTGACAAGAAGGATGCACAACCGCGCCACCTTGCGATGAAAATTATCAACATTTTATAATGAACAAAGAGAGCAAGCTAGCTACCACTAGAAAATTAAGGTTGTGTTTTATCTCTGTCACTCGCATAAGCATGTTCCAAGCGCGAGAGGGATGTAAATTACACTTTCGGCCATCATAACCATCTTTCTTTCTTGTGCAACTGTTTCTCTTCGGTCGGCCGTGTTCTAGTGCAAACGCAGGATGGACGCCATTCGCGCGAGATAAAATTTTGTTCGCTCGTGAAGCGAGAGTACGTGCGTGTTCACCGCCGGGAGTGTAGCTATGCTATAGTGAAACTGGTGTTCTGTGCTTTCGGTCTGGCGGTGCGGTGTCGACGTGCGAGGAGCTCGGCTTCGGCGCGTGCAGCGGAGGCATGGCGGGCGAGAGCTGAGCGGACGGCCGCGGCCTCCGGTGTCAGGCCGCTCGCGCTCCGCCGCCAGCCCGATGAGCGGGGCACGTTCTGCGCGGCGGAGGTTATTTTATGGGGATTTGCGTGAGCTGCCGGCGCCGCGAGCGGAAGGCACCCGAGAAGCGGTCGGTGCCGAGCGCGGGCGGGCCCGCTAAGGGCGCTGCGGCGGCGGAACTGCTGCCGCGGCGCGTCGGTCACCTGCCAGCCATGGCCAACTCCATATCCAACATCAAAATGACCAACCCTATCAAGGGAATCGTCAGCAAGCGTCGGATACGTTATATCAAGGACGGATTCAACCTGGACTTAGCCTGTATCCTTTTCTGTGTTTCGTGTTATTACCGTGTGTGCATAGTGTACGCCGAGCGGAGATCGATGTCGACGGGTGAGTCCTTTTTGTCTAATCCCGTATGAACGTACTTACCTTGAAAACTCATTACCCTCCGGTGTCTCCTGGGAGCCCGGCATCGCTACACCTTCACCTTGGAATGAGTGTGACAACCTGCTTTGACCATCCGTATACTTTGTCAAGGGCACTCAATTTATAACCTATAAATTATTACGTCCCTAAAGCTCAAATAGATCTGGTTATATTCTGACAATTAAAACTAAATTTGGAAGTATTATCAATAATAAAACTTGCTGTCATAAAAGTGTTTAGTGTTATGTCAAGTCATATTAAGGTTCCAAGGTCTCAATGAGAAGTTGTTCATGAATCTCAAAGGTTAGGAATTACCCTGTCTGGAGCAGATAATTAAGTTGTTATAGTACTAAAATAATATAGAAATGTGTAGGAGTACCTCACTGTCAACATACTGTGGCTAGACTGTGTGGAAATCTTGCATAGCAACAAGCTTCATAACCTATACTATTGTATATAACTACAGCATATATATAAATGTCTGTTAGAGCTATGCACACAGAAACCATATGATACTGCTTTAAATGAATATATATGCCATAATATTGGTTTCTATGTAGTTTTTAATGATATTGTGGATTTGATATTTGATTAAAATGTTGCACTTTTTGACAATGTGAAACACTGATTGCATTTTTATAGAGGTTCAAGATTACAAAGTACTCTTTACTTGATATTTTTATGATAACAATATGCATTTGTAATATAAATGTGTGTAAAATACATACATAGAAAACACCCAGACTAAAACAAGACAAACAGACATGTTCATGCACACAAATATTTGTCATGTTTGGGGATTTAACTCGCAACCTAAGAGTCAAAGTGGCTATTGCTAACCAATCGATGAGACAAGATATTTGACATCAAACCTTTAAAAAGTTTTAAAATAAAATTCCTTTTATACATTTGTATTGATTATTAGTTCAGGGAATAAAGACAAAAATAAGACCGAACTTCTATCAATTTTTCTCGAAAACTGTTAGTCTTACGGAAAAAAGTAATGATATGTTTTTTGTAGGCAATTTCGTAAGCTACAAATTTGATGACTACTATTTTTCAATAACTGTGACCGTTAGCGAGATATTCGCGAAAAACTGTTTTTTCTGACCTTTGACCCCAAGTAACATTTTTAAGGGCACACGGATCCATGAGGACTTTTGGTTACAACCACAAAAGGAAGGTTCATGCAAAAATCGTAAGTGGTTCATCAATATCTTTGAACCAAAGCCAACCTCACCTGCACATAGTGACTAAAGAGGCTCTGGCGAAAAGAGAGGTAGGACATAGCATATTTTTTAAAGCTGTCCGACTGGGGAAGTACCTCCACCTCACAGAATACTGCAGCCAAGTAACAATTCCCTTGAGGGTTGTTGTGTACCTGCGAGTGAGTGATGTCACCAGAAAGAAAGGAAGGAGTATATGCTGGCAATGGGTCAACAACCCCAAGGGGATCTCCATGGGCGGTGGTGAGTGCTGTTCATCAGGTGACCTACATGTTCCCTTGCCCCCCTCTCATATAAAAACAAAAAAGTTTTTTTATTATATCCATTTAGAAAATATTTTTGTTTTCACAGTTCTAACTTCAACATCATTATCATCAGGAGATTCATTATTAGTTTTAAAGTCAACACCTTTCAATACCATCTTTCAGGTGATCTTATTGCACACAAGCTTTCACCCGTTTATTAACTACTCTGTGTGTCAGTCCTGTTAAACTATCTATATACTAAATTTCATCAAAATTTATTTAGCCGAAGGACTCAACTTACCTAAAATTGGTGTTTCTGAATATTTACATCATGGGAGCATTCAAGAACAGAGTCTATATTTCCCTTAAACGGCTGGCAACAGATCGGCAACCCCTTGGTGTTGCTGCTTTCTTATGAGAGGTAGTGATTGCTCTCCATCAGGTGACCCACATGCTTGTTTTAGAAAAAAAATGATAAGGAGTGGTCAATGACTTCAACATCCTGACCTTATCCTGATATCTAAACATACAAACTTTCACATTTATTACTATAAATTTTTGTATTTTATGTGGCAATTTATGGCTGCAATAAAGATGATGTTTGTTATTATTCCTTTTCTATCTCCTATTTTTTAAATTTTAGAATATAAATAATATAAAAAAAAAAGGGCACCCATTGGTAGTGAGGCGAAGACCCAAACTACAGGTGATTAGGGTAACTCCAGAATGAGGAACCTTCTCATGATGCAGCCTGTCTAGAAGAACCGCAAAGAATTGTTATCATTATTATAATAAATTAGAATGAGAAAAGTATGAATTATAGGTATAGACGAGAGCTCATGAAGCTTTTCACTGGTAGTACGAGCCTTACATCTACAGCCATTGTAATATGTAATAACGGTTCAGAGTCCACCGTGTAGCTTCACAAGTTCTTGACTGTACAATATATAAATCTTATAAATAAATAGAATCTCTAGGGGAGGGGGGGCAGCTGCATCTCCCTACCCCCCCCTTGACGACGCCCTTGGTGGTGGGCCCTTCTACCCAAACACTTCAAGGCTGAGGGCCTCTTCTATCTACTCGAACCGAACATGCTGGGGGCCTTGTAACCCAGGGCCCCGTATCATTGCTACGGCTGATATAGCGGTAGCTACACCCCTGAACCTGTTATACATATATATAGGTATGCTATAGTGAGAAGTAATTTATGTTCTGAAAAAAACTGATGACTACACTGCATTAATCAGCTGATAAAATACACTCTATATTCATTATTTTTTTATCTTTTCATAATATAGTATGTGTAGAAATTTTCTATGTACTGGCAATATCAGTGCTCACAGAGGTCGTTCACCCACCTACATAGCAAAAATAGGCATTATATCAAGTCATTGTTTTAATGTGATATCATTAATTTTTAGGTATTTTGTGGTAGTGGAAAATGGGCGTGAGATTTTTAACCTCTAGTTAAACTTTCACCTGTGGCTGTAATGGTGAACCAATGGTGGTGGTGTACCACCATTGGTTCACCATTACAGCCACAGGTGTAAGTCAAAATACTCCAGACATGCCAATAATTGATAAATCTAGATAAATAGTAGAGGATTCGCATTAGAAAGACCTTTCTCCCATCTGTTTAATGGATGTAAAATTCTTCCTTTTATCTAGCGAATGTGTGTGTTCATACACAAATTCATTACCTATGTTTTTTTAGACCACATAAATTTTTATTATTTCAAATTTAATAAATCAATTTTTCCTTCAAATGTATAAATTGAAGGAAAAAAAAAAATCTGTGACACCCACTTTCAGAATTGGTTTTATACAGGGACCCAGGCCTAATTGCCCAAACTGAAACCGATACCCATCGAATATTGTGATTCCTAAAAATAGGTCTTATGTTATTGACAAACATTTTAGGATTAGGGCAAGCTATGCCCATGGGATATATATAAGCTTCCTTGATAATCCCTCTTCTATTAGTGAAAACTGTATGTAAATCCCCTTACAGTAGATTTCTGATATTTACCTGAACAAATACAAACAAGCATGTGGGGGACCCCACATGCTGAGTTCATGTAATTTGTTTAATTCATAATTATGTAGTAAAGAACACTACAGGCAAACATAAAATAAATAAAAAGGGTGAAAGTGACCTAGGATCAGTGAGTCCTACTGTTTGTACTAATAGGAGAGAATGGGATGAATGAATGAAATAAATACAAGATATGGGGTGAATAACAATGGGGGTTGATGAGGGCTGATCCAGCCTAAAAATTCAAAAAATTCAAAATTCAAAATATCTTTATTCCTTGGACTTTATAAAGCACTTAGAAACGTCATACAAATTAAATATAAGAATATGTATAAATCATCACTACTCTAAATCCGCAGAGCTTAGATTCACTTTCATCACACTATCTTGAATGTGAAAGTGAATTTAAGTGCCAGTTCCGGCGACGGGGCTTCTTGAGAAGAACTGGCAAGAAACTCAAGGCCGACTCTTTTAATTGCCAATATCGTTACATTAAATACAAATACAATCATTAACATAACATAACAAGAGCAATTCATTTCCAAATACTTTTATCATTTATGTAATCCGAGATACAATAGTAAGCCTTTTGACATAGTCTAGTTTTGATATATTTCTTAAATTTACCCATGGATAATTTAAACGCGTCGTTTGGAAGTTTATTGTAGAAGCGTATACATTGACCTGGGAACGAGTTAGAGATTTTATGGAGCCTAGTAATATGCATAGCGAGTTTGTTTTTATTTCTTAAATTTAATTGATGGAGATCACTGTTTTTCCTAAATTTGGTTTGATTTTTATGAACGTAAATAAGATTTTCATAAATATATTGAGAATGTAATGTCATAATATTTATCTCTTTAAATTTATTTCTCAGTGTCTCCCTGGGACTCATCATATAAATAGCACGGATAGCTCGCTTCTGGAGCACAAAAATTGAGTCTACATCCGCGGCACTACCCCAAAGCAATAAACCATATGACATAATGCTGTGAAAATAGCTAAAATAAACTAAACGCGCAGTGTCAACATCAGTTAGTTGACGTATTTTCCTTACGGCGTAAGCTGCTGAGCTGAGTCTAGCTGATAACGTTTCTATATGTGGGCCCCATTGTAATTTAGAGTCTAATGTTATACCAAGGAAAACAACCTTATTGACCAATTCCAATCTCTCATTGTCCATCACCACACTGGTTTTCACTTGTTTAACATTTTTTGTAAAAAATCTAACATATTTGGTTTTATTACCATTTAAAAGCAGGTTATTAGCACTAAACCAGTTTACTATTTTTGAAAGAGCATTGTTTACATCGTCAATTTCTGATTGTTGTCTATTTACCTTAAAAACTAAAGAAGTGTCATCTGCAAACAATACTATTTCATGATTATTCTTTACAAGATAAGGTAGATCATTAATATACACGAGAAACAGGAAAGGGCCCAAAATAGAGCCTTGTGGCACCCCCATCGCTACAGCTGATCCATGTGATCGTTTTCCATTAACATCTACTTTCTGAACCCTATCACCCAGATAAGAAGTAAGAAGATCAAGAGCGATGCCTCTTATACCATAGTGGTGTAATTTTCTGACTAGAGTTTCATGCTGCACACAATCAAAAGCCTTAGATAAGTCACAAAACACCCCATAGGCGTCCCGTGACTCCTCCCAAGCCTCATATATACATTCTAGTAGTTTTACCCCAGCATCACATGTTGACCGTCCACGAGTGAAACCGAATTGTTTAGTGTGCAGCAGATTATTTTCGTTAAAGTATTTAAGTAACTGTGCGAGAATTAGTTTTTCAAAAATTTTACTAAATGTAGGTAGTATTGATATTGGTCTGAAGTTTGTGGGGTCTAATGTACTACCTGATTTAAACAAAGGAATAATTTTGCTCAATTTCATCAAGTCAGGAAACACACCACAATCAATACATCTATTAAATATCACAATTAAAGCGGGAGCAACAATGTCAAATAAAGATTTTTATAATATGTACAGAAATGCCCCATAGATCAGCCGTTTTCTTAATATTAAGTGATTTAAATGCGACTTTAAGATCAGATCCATTAACATGACGGAAATGAAAATCGTTATAAAATTCAGGCACATTATCTTTAATTAATGACTCTGCAACGGAGGTGGAAGAGCCCAAAGCACTAGTTAAAGTAACAGGGAAAGCAGAAAAAAATCTTTCAAAAGCATTGGCAACTTCTAAATCTGACTTGGTAACATGACCATTGATACTTAATTTAAACTCTGAATCCTTTGTCCTGCCCTTCCCAGTCTCTTCATTGATAACCGTCCAAGTGGCTTTAATTTTATTACTACTATTTCTAATTTTTGATTTAATAAACATAGATTTTGCTACTTGACAAACGCGTTTAAAAATTTTTGAGTATGATTTTACATGTTCTTTAAATTTCTCACTATTATTGAATTGTCTTTCATAGTATAACATGTACAAAGTTTGCCTACTCTTATAAATACCTACGGTTGCCCAGTCACCAAAGACGAGGCTATTAGTAAAAGTAATTTCCTTGGAAGTAAATATTGAATTAAATTCGTGAAGAAATGCATTAAAAAATGAATTATACAACAAGTTAGGTTCCAAGTCATTATCTAAAAAAGGTAAGTTACTAGTTAGGTTTACTCTCATTCGTTCTAAGCGACTAATTGTTACTGGCACAAAAGTATTTTTTGTCTTGACTACATTTTTATTATTTATTTGAATACTTATCATTTGCCCAGAATGATCAGAATCCAATTTATTAATAATACTTTTTTGGGTTGGACTAATATCTGTATATATATTATCTAAGCAGGTAGCCGTGGTGGCACTTATTCTAGTAGGCTCCATAAATAAGTTAACTAAATTATGGGATTTAAAAAGACTTAAAATTTTACATGATGCAGTTGTATTAGTAAGTATATTAATATTAAAATCTCCACAGACCAAAATAGTTTTACCTGAGTTGCTAACTTTGCATAGGGCTTCATCCATGATTTCTAAAAATAAATTAAGATCCGCGGAGGGAGGTTTATATACGCATATAACAATGAACTGCTCTAATTGTACACAAGATAGTTCTATGGAACATTCTACAGAGAGGGACACAATATCTTTCCGTTCTTTAAATTTAAGTTTTTTATTGAGCAAAATTAGCGACCCCCCATGTATTGTGTTGACCCTGCAGAATGAACTACCGACCTGGTGGTTGCTGAAATTGAACATGAGCTGATGCTCCTTTAACCAATGCTCTGTAATACACATAATACTAATATTATCAGAGTTCATGAATAATTCCAGTTCTAGTTGCTTGCCCTCAGTCATACAATATATATTTTGATGTACCAGGTTAATATTATTATTTGTATTGTAATTATTACATTTTTGTGGGCATAGTGACATGTTATAGTTTCTGTTTGATTGTATTGCTAAATCAATTAATTGTGAATGTAATAAATTAGTGCTAGAGGTAGTTACCTCTGTTGTCTCATGAGTCAATTTAAATGATTATAAATGTCATTAATAGAAAATTCCATGTCAACAGTCCGCTCAATAGAAGCGGATTTTGTAGCCAAGTTTTTGGCTAAAATATCAAAAAAATAGGATAGCGAAAGTGCTATCTGTCGCTTAAAACTAGCAGAAAGGTAATACCTACCTTTAGTCACATAATATAATTTGTCGCTAACAAAACTGTTAGTATCTATCAAATGAATACGGTCATTATATGTACTTATAGTGTGTAGTACACTGTTCAACTTATATCTAAGATTATTTTCTGCATCTGGCAAGTTCTTAGAGTAGGGGAATGTAAACAAAATTATACTACTTAAGTCTAAAGATAATAAATAATCACAATAATCAATTAAATCCTTTTTGTTTACATTACCCCTATTTTCTACTAAAATAATGAGATTTTCATAATTATTAAATTTGTAATTTAAAATTCTTTTCATAATTACTTCATAAGTTGCAGATGGTAAGCAATGGTTTACAACTGACTGTCCCTTAATGAGTGAATTTAATTTTGAGCCCATATGTTTTCCAATATCATCACTAAACATAATAGTACTTTGTGCATCACCTGGTGTACAACATGTTACATCAATTGATGCACCTAATGACTGCTCTGTCCTAACACCAGTATGTGAGCTATCACACAAAGACTCAGTATTATTCTTGTCAACCGCAGTATCACACACTGGCCGTGGAGAACTAAAGCAGGCGCACTTACACGGATGGTTGTTGATGAGTGAATCAAAGCGCTCAGCGTTGTCATTACTCAATTTCAAGAGATCATCCACAGCCTCTGAGTACTCTTTAATCTCTTTTTGTGACAGATCATATTTATTTTGAATTGAGTTTAATGATTCTGTCAAGTAATTAATCCTCGATTGTAAGGCCTGTGTGTCAGCTTCATACTTAATTCTGCTATTTTCCAACTTTAATGTACTTATTTCTAAATCATCATATAATTGTAACTTTTCTTTAGTAGATTTGGCACACTTAGATACAAAGTTTAGTTTTTTAATTAATTTTTGAGTTCTTTTAATATATCTATTGATTTTGACATATTTTTTCAGTTTGTTTGTACTACAATTTAACAAACACACTGACTGTTCAGGGGCATTGAGGTTTTTAATATATTATATTCATAAAAAGAGTGAGCGCATATATAAACTTTATATATACACTCACTCCGTCAATTTTCCTAGGCCCAGAGGGGTCATGACCCCCTCCTCCCCGGATCCGCCCTTCTGAAATGGCGAATGTAGTGCATGGCAGCCGCCATGCACTACATTCGCGTTTGATGTCATCTTATCTTGAAATGGGTGCAATGCTGCAGCACCAGTGGCACGTCGACCCTCTTGCATCTTTTGTGCAGTCCCTATTCTTTAGTAACTCTCCCCTGAGTGTGTGAAGACATGTTCCATGTACTTTAGTACGCCTTTAATTAGGAAGAGCCTGAAGTCCTCCAGATCTTCAGTTTGATATCATTCTCCCGTCCCCAAATTGGCATCTTTCCTTCTTCTTCCCCTTCTAGGATATCAAATTGTGACCTGTCTACTCCTTTGTCTTTGCTGCAGCACAGGAAATTTATGGTATATAAGAACTTATTTTTTATATACTTATCACCTCATGTGGTAAACAAGCATATGGGCCCGCCTGATGTGTACCGGTTACTGTAGCCATATAAACGCTTGCTGGATGAAATATCGCTAACCGCTATCCTCCAATCCAGCAACTCCTTTCTTTCTGGAGACCTCAGTTACTTGCAGGAACACAACAACCCTCAAGTGAATTCCTATTTGGCTACGGTATTCTGTGATTTGGATGTATTTCCCCAGTGAGACCAGTGCTGCCTCGTCTGTAAGTCAGAACGGTGTTTATAAGGTTGGCTTTAGCTCAAAGATGCTGATGAACCACTTACACCCCATTTACATTTACTTTAGAAAAGAAATCAAAGTGCATCATGCATTCTTAGCCTATATATGCAGCACACCTCATTTTTAATATTTTTATGATCATTCATTAGTTTATTTTTCTTTTTTACACAAATTTATATTTGCAATATAAATAGAAAATACAATATTACAAGTACAAATTTATATAAAAAGAGGCCGGCGAGGGCCATATACTCGTGGCGCTGGTGGTCAGGGCGATAGACTGAAGAATCTCCTCACAAGACTTGCAGTCCCCAAAATAGGCTATTTGACCAACATTTTTTTTCGGTTTGATATATTGCGACGTCTCAATAATATAACCATAGGTGAAAGAATTACTTCGATATCACAAAAATTACTCGAGATATGTTAATTTGAAAATCACAATTTTTTACTACAGCGAAAACGCTCCATACAAAAGGCTACTGAGTTATGACGTCACATGTTTGTATTTTGTATGCATCAAATCAGAAATTTGTACGACAGCTATGTTAAATATTACGTTTATGTATTGCTTCCCCAATGGAAATATATATTTTTTATAATTTCATACTTTTAAAATGGACTTTGCCTTGTGTCCTGACACCGGAAAAAGAGCTCCGTCAACCTAGATGATGAATGATGTGGTGCCAAGTAAGCTTAATTATTAATAATTGACAATTTATTACATTGGCTAGTAGTTATATAAGGCCTCATTATATATAAGGCCTCAATCGAGTTTCTCAACAAGTGGGTCTTAAAATGAACATGGACAAGACGAAGGTAATGTGTAATGCCCATGTTGTACCCACTCCAATATCTGTTGAGAGCTCGGTTCTTGAAGTTGTTGACTCGTACGTCTACCTAGGACAAGTAGTCCAGTTAGGTAGGTCCAACTTCAAGAAAGAGGTCAGTCGCCGAATCCAACTCGGCTAGGCAGCGTTCGGAAAATTGCGTGATGTCTTCTCGTCCGACATACCGCAGTGCCTCAAGTCGAAAGTCTTCGACCAGTGTGTGTTACCAGTGATGACTTACGGCACTGAAACGTGGTCCCTCACTATGGGCCTTATAAACAAGCTCAAAGTAGCCCAACGAGCTATGGAGAGGGCTATGCTCGGAGTCTCTCTGCGAGATCGAATCAGAAATGAGGAGATCCGTAGAAGAACCAAGGTTACCGACATAGCCCAGCGGATTAGCAAGTTGAAGTGGCAGTGGGCAGGGCACATAGCACGGAGGACGGATGACCGATGGGGTCGAAAGGTTCTCGAGTGGAGACCACGTACCGGCAAGCGCAGCGTAGGACGTCCACCCACAAGGTGGACAGACGACCTCATTAAGACCGTAGGATCGCGCTGGATGCAAGCCGCTTCCAACCGGTCTTATTGGAGATCTAGAGGGGAGGCCTATGTCCAGCAGTGGACTTCCAATGGCTGAGATGATGATGAGTAGTTATAAATAATGACTAATTTATCACATTGACTGTAAATATATATAGATACATTAATAAAAAAGTGATTTAATAAAATATTTTTTGTGACGAACATCGATTAAGTCAGCCGTCGTTCCTGGGTCAATCACATAACATTTGCATATTATGCTCATCGTGTATTTATGAATGCAGTTCAAGTTTCTCCAAATCTCTCTTAGTGATCTTGTGTTATTTATTTTCTACCACGAACTGGGAAATTGTGGAATCAAAATCCCTCAGCAGTATTCCCAAATAAATAAATTAAAATTACCATTGTACATGGTAGTTGAAGAACAGATTCAATTTTTCCCTTACAAGGCCTCCACAGCCCATAGAAATCAGCAACACCAAGTGGTTTTCGATCTCACAGCCCATAGAAATCAGCAACACCAACTGGTTTTCGATATCCCACAGCCCATAGAAATCAGCAACACCAAGTGGTTTTCGATCCGTCCAAGTGGTTTTCGATCCCACAGCCCATAGAAATCAGCAACACCAAGTGGTTTTCGATCCGTCCAAGTGGTTTTCGATCCCACAGCCCATAGAAATCAGCAACACCAAGTGGTTTTCGATCCCACAGCCCATAGAAATCAGCAACACCAAGTGGTGGTCATCCGTCCTAGTCGTTTTCGATCCGTTGCCAGCACGAGAGAAGAGCAGAAAGCATGTAAGTCGCTTGGGGCAAAGTAATCACTTTGCACCAAGCTACTTACATGCTTTCTTTCTCTATAAGGATTTTAATGCCTTATTTGCCATATTGCTATCTCTCACATTGCCAATAGGGGAAGTAAAATTCCAAAAGCTTCTTACTCCTACTAATTTCTACTGATTAAATTCTTTCATTGATTAATTCCAAGGCAGCCGTAGTTTTACTTCCGAACCTATAGTGGACTTCATTGTTCATTGCCTTTTTGGTGGTCTCCACTGTTAATCCTGGCTACACAGGAGATACAGTTGTGGGAAAGTGTGGTAGGCCGGGTGGGGGCCTACCACACTTTCCCGTTAAAAAAAAAATATTATGTGAACACGCTACGACCTCTAAGAACAGAAACATATATAAATGTTGCAAATATATAAAGGCCGTGTGGTTTTCGGCAGACTAGAATAGAATCACTCCGTCTCTTCCCGTGGATGTCGTACAAGGCGACTAAGGGAAATTACATTACCAAACATCGATCAAGCCTCCCCAATCCGTTTGGCCAGCGTGGGGAGTGTAGGCCAAATTCTCCTTCTGTCTGAGACGGACGAGAGAGGGTCGTGCTACTGTAGTGGAGACTAAAATGACCTGATGATGATGATGATCATGATGATAAATGGCAGGCGGCAAAACGGGGGTAAAAATGCCGGGGCACAGATAGTTTCAAAATAAAAACCAACCTACGGAAACAGTATAATAAATAGCATGTAGGTAATTAATATCCCATGGGCAAAGATATTTAAAAGCTACACAATGTTCAGTTTCTATATCGCTCCTTGTTTTAACAACAAAACACCAACTTCTTACTAAGTTCATTGACACGAAAATGCACAAAGAAAATGTATGGAAAATTCTAGTAGTGGAAAGAAAACGTCAAATCATAGAGCTGGTAATGATCATAAGTATGGACTGATTAATTTTATTGTATTTTTATATTTTGGTTGTATTTGGGGTCGGAAGATAGTGTGTAGTGTGTCGATGTCGAATGGGGAAGTAGGCTCGGGTATGCGCTTAAAGATTGTGTTCCTGCGAGTTGGTGAGGTCACCAGACGTTAGGAAATGCTGCATTACGGGTTACCGTAACCATATAAACTCCACTTTGCATCAGACGGGCCGTAGACTTTGCGTTGTGTTCTTGCGAGTGAGTAAATCCAGAACATTTGATGCTGGGAGCGTTAATATGCCTACGGTAACTGCTCGCCACAAACAAAAAGGATTAGAGTTAATACAAATATTATACCTACTATCAGAGTGGAGAAAAAAACATTTAAAATTTTACCATTGAAATAAAATTATTTTTTATTACATTAGTAGGTACTTACTTACGAGTTAATAAGGTTCATCAACTTGGCTTACCTACTTGATAAGAAGTCATGTAAGCTAAATGAAGTGACGTGAAAAAAGTTGTGTTGTCTACTTGATTGATTGTACACAGCGTAATTTGCATTTTTATCTTCGTTCAAGAGCTATGTAATGACATGTACATATTTATGTACCTAGCTTCTGACCGCGGCTTTGCCTCACGTGTGTGTGTACCTGAGATAGAAAGCAGTAGAATATCAGTACATTAGAATAAAATTGCATGTAAATAAAACAATAAAGCGTATCACACACTGTGTAGATCTAAGATATTTTACTTATAGATGCGTTCTAGCAGCCTTCATTATGGCAAGAACAATGCAAGGTAATTATAATAATAAATTCACTCAGTCCCCACATCATTTACCTTCATTTTAGTGTTAATCAAAAACAATTATTAAAAAGTCGTAGATAACATGAGGTGCTAGGTGGCGTCCGTGCGTGTCTCAGTCTAATCGTACATGCAAGTTAAACAACGTTGAACGGATCCTGTCCATGGATAGGTTTATTTATCACGAGCCACTTCGTGCTTCTGAGGGCATGGTAATCCGTCGGTCCCAGCTGTTGTCATTATAGAAGCCAGTCGCTAGGCCTTTAGGCTGCTTGGAAACACTGGCCTCCGCCAGCCCACAGTTGAGCAGAGTGCTGGAGTATGCTCTAAACTCTTCAATTGAGGGCAGACCCATATCCCATCAGTGGAATGAATAATTCTTGATGACGTAGATATCATGCCTTACTGTGTGTTCACGTTCTTTTTCTATCTTAATCGTTTGCTTTATTACTCGAATGCTTACCCATAGGACAGCATTTGAGTAAGCGTTTTGTAGCAAATTATTACTGCCGTGATGTTTGCACATAACCAGTCTACATATAAAGTGTCAAAGATAATAATAGATTTAAAGCAAGACACTGTTATACGCGAGACAGAGAGGCAATATCGTAGTCTCTTACACACATATAGCATGTCTTTTCTTCATTGTGTGTAATGATTGATTAGCTTAAATATTGCTTAATGATTACAAGTGTTGTTCTAATCATCAGAAAATGTGCATTAAAACAGTCTATAAACTAATCTATATGAAGTCAATGACTAAAACAATAATATTACACCTTTTTCCTATGGGTCACTGCACTATAGCATGCAATTATAAAAAAAAAGTTTTGTGCAAACCAGTATATTTACAAAGGGCTTTGTACTGACATACAATAATAACGGCTAATGAGTTTATAGTAATGGCTAAACAAAAGATTTTCAACCGTTCCGTTGTTTGGCCTGCATTTCGCTCTTGACGTTACCAGGGTGTAATAAATTGCATGTATTATTGTGTTATGACGTGACGTCAATTTGACTCTTTGTTCATTCACGTTGTTACTAGGTAACCAGGTACTAATATTATTATAACGTAATATAAATGGATTTTCAACCGCACGAATATTTCGACTGCAATTTGCTTTTGAAGTTTACGAAGGTGTAATAAATTGTATGTTGTGTTTATTATTTGGTTATGACGTGACGTCAATTTGACTCTTTGTTTTCATAGTTTTTGCAAGTTTGTTGCTAGGAGCTATGCATGGGCATAATATATTTACATGTTTTTCCGTAAACATTGTAAAGAAATATTTGAATATCGTAGTATGTAATAAAAGCGCAGAGTTCTGAATGACCTAAACGACGTGCTGCTTAATGTGCGTCGATTTGTGGGTACAAGTACATAATACACACATAATGTGTATTACTGTGTAGCATGCTTAGTACTGTGTCTACTCGACTCGCGCACGAAGGGTTCCGTACCATTATCTATAAAAACGGCAAAAAAAATCACGTTTGTTGTATGGGAGCCCCCCTTATATATCTGTTTTATTTTTATTTAATTATTTATTTATAAAGTGAATATAAAACTAAATATTATGTGAATATTTCAAGCGTCTACCTATTACCGTTATCAATTGCGAGCAAAAACGAGCAAAAAAAACCGGCCAAGTGCGAGTCGGACTCGCCCTTCGAGGGTTCCGTACGTAGGATCATTATAAATTTGATATTTTTCATTATAAATAAGAAATAATGCGTTGGAAAAAATAAATCACTACATAGTATAAAACAAAGTCGCTTTCTCTGTCCCTATGTCCCTATATATGCTTAAATCTTTGAAACTACGCAACGGATTATGATGCGGTTTTTTTTAATAGATAGAGTGATTCAACTGGAAAGTTTATATGTATAATATATGCATAACATAGTAGAAAAACACTGATAATTTAGAGGTTTCTAATGTGATGTCGTAAATAAACACATTTTTTTGCTCTTTCATTGCAAACGCTGGCTGAACCCAACGAGATAGATCAAAATAATGTAGTACAGTATTGTTCACCTTAAAATGGTCTACAAAAAAGTTCGCGATGGTATATGTCTATCTCTTAGTGGTAACACACAATAACCGTTATTTTATCCTTTGCTTTTTACAAGAAATAATGCCTTATTTACGAAGCGATTTTAAGCAATACAGAATTAATCCTTATCCAATTAAGTACCTTAAATACATTGCGCATTTAATATAGATCAATATGGCCCTTCACAGCATGTAATTTAAATGAATAGTTTAGAAGATATTACACATTTAAAATGCAGGGACATAACGGCTGTGGCGGTACCGGCCGCGGAGCCGGCGGCGTGTGCCTATAACTGGGGAAGGACTGGATAGGACAAAGCGCAAAGACCTTCTGTAGTACATTTAGTATCAGCATTGCACCCGTGCGAAGCCGGGGCGGGTCGCTAGTAAAATATATTTTGCAATGTGCACATCGAACCCTTTCATATGATACCCCGTTTGAACGTTTGTTGATTTGAAATTTCGACCTCCTATAAAAAATATAGACCCCCTATTTTTTAAGATTTAATTACAAATGTATAGTTTTGAAATTTATTCCTGCATTTGTAGTCTATAACGATGTTACTTGCCAAATTTCATTTTGATTCCTTTGAGAATGTGTCGAAATCTGCGTTTTTAGGGTTCCGAACCTCAAAAGGAAAAACGGAACCCTTATAAGATCACTTTGTTGTCCGTCTGTCTGTCTGTCTGTCTGTCTGTCTGTCTGTCTGTCTGTCTGTCTGTCTGTCAAACATTTCTATGTCGAGAATGCGTGGAGATATCAAGCTGAAATTTGAACTGTATACACAGGTCTACGGTCCCATGAAGTTAAAAAAAAATCAAACTGCTAAGTTTACGTAGAAAAAAGTTACGGCCGTTTATTCAGCAAAAAACGCATATTTCGACACACTCAAAGGAATCAAAACCTATAGGGTACTTCCCGTTGACCTAGAACTATGAAATTTGGCAAGTAACATCGTTATAGACTACAAGTACAGGAATAAATCTCAAAACTATACATTTGTAAATAGATCTAAAAAAATAGGGGGTCTATATTTTTTATAGGGTGTCGAAATTTCAAATTGAAACTACTAGTTCAAATGGGGTATCATATGAAAGGGCTTGATGTACACATTGCAAAATATATTTTATTTATTTTTTTCCACGCATTATTTCTTATTTATAATGAAAAATATCAAATTTAATAATGATACTACGTACCTACGGAACCCTCGGTGGGCGAGTCCGACTCGCACTTGTCCGGTTTTTTATTTGCTGAATAAACTGCCGTAGCTTTTTTTTACGTAAACTTAGCAGTTTGATTTTTTTACGACTTCATGGGACCGTAGACCTGAGTATACAGTTCAAATTTCAGCTTGATACCTGCACGCATTCTCGAGATAAAGGGTCTTGACAGACAGACAGACAACGGAACCCTAAAAATCACGTTTGTTGTATAGAGCCCCCTTAAATATTGATTTTATTCTGATAATTAGTATTTGTTGTTATAGCGGCAATAGAAATACATCATCTGTGAAAATTTCTACTGTCTAACTATCACAGTTCATGAGATACAGCCTGGTGACAGACGGACGGACGGACAGCGGAGCCTTAGTAATAGGGTTCCTTTTTACCCTTTGGGTACGGAACCCTAAAAATGAACATAAATTAAAAATATGTAATTAGGTTATTTATTAAAATGTGTAAGACGTAGACGTAGTTTGAGGAGTAAGTGGGTCATCAACATCTTTGAACCAAAGCCAACTTCACCTGCACGCTGTGCACCCTGCTGACTGACAAACGAAGCTCTGGCGAAAAGAGAGGTAGGAAGCGTAATCTGTATGCTACCCGACTGGGAAATATACCTCCAGCCTACAGAATACTGCAGCCAAATAACAATTCCCTGGAGGGTTGTTGTGTTCCTGCGAGTGAGTGAGGTCACCAGAAAGGAAGTAGTTGCTGCGTTGGCAGCAGGGGTGATGGCGCGCGAGCGATATAATGTTGCGAGCGTTAATATGGCTACGGTAACCGCTTCACATCAGGCGGGCCGTATGCTTGTCTGCACCCGACATCTATCTATATATATAAAAATCAATGCCACTTTTCGTTGTAATTTTATAACTCAAGAACGGGCTCATCTATCCAAACCAAATGTTTAGGATTTATTCAGACTATTTAGTAGATGGTTTAGGTGAAGTTTGCACAAAATCGGTAGAGCGGTTCTTCATTTATCACATTTTTTGTAACAAATTAATTCAATAAATGGCGGATCATTTTGTTAATGGGGATTTTCCTGTCAAATTTAAACTTTTTTCAGATGGGGATTGTGCTGTCAAATTGAAACTTTTTCAGTGTTGACAGTACGAATTATTTCACTTTATACGTAGCGAAGCACGTACCGGGCCGCTAGTAGTATATAAAAAAGACGTGACTAAGTATGATGGCCCTATGAAATGAAATTATTTAAGGCCCCCTCAAACAGCCGCGATCAGCGGTGGCGGTGGCGGTGGCGTTCAGTTGTAACGCTAGATAACACAAGGAAACATTCAAACAAGCGCGGTCGCCGCGCGTCCAGGACGCGTCTGGCCGCCACCGCAAACCACGCCCTAGCCCCGCCCTGATCGCCACCGCGTTGGTTTGTAGTGTCAGCGGCCGCGGTCGCGATCACGGTGGCGTTCAGTTGTAAATAATCACAACTGATCGCGTCACCGCGTGACATAAGTTCAAAATGGCGGACAAAACGGAGCAAATAATAGAAATTTTAGGGGTGTAAGTGGTTCATCAACATCTTTGAACCAAAGCCAACTTCACCTGCACGCGGTGCACCCTGCTGACTGACATACGAAGCTCTGGCGAAAAGAGAGGTAGGGAGCGTAATTGTAAGCTACCCGACTGGTGAATGTACCTCCACCTCACAGAATACCGCAGCCAAATAACGGTTCCCTTGAGGGCTGTTGTGTTCCTGCGAGTGAGTGAGGTCACCAGAAAGGAAGGAGATGCTGCGGTGGCAGCGTGGGTGGCGGCGCGCGAGCGATATTTTATATTGCGAGCGTTAATATGGCTACGGTAACCGCTTCACATCAGGCGGGACGTATGCTTGTCTGCCACCCGACGCAGTATAAAAAAGTAAAAAAAAATATTAAAAATTGTTGTCACATCTTGTTAATTAGAACTACACCGTAACAATGCGCGTGCTTGATCGCGCGGTATGGCTGTGATCGCTGGTCACGCCCTGATCGCCACCGCGGCAGTCTGTGTACAAGTGATCGCGCGATCAGATCACCACCGCCACCGCCACCGCCATCGCGGCTGTTTGAGGCAGGCCTTATTCTGTATAAATAATTTCATTTCATAGCAATAATGCTAAAAAGTAGGTATGTCAAAATTATTTATTGCTGCAAATTTTCCTAGTATGCGCTTGTATTAGTAAAGAACATAAACATGCAACGTAAATAAACATTTAATAGCTTGACTGTTTCGACTGCATTCTAGTGTTTAGTGATGAACGTTTATAAAGGTGTAATAAATTGAATGCAGTGTTTATTGTTTCGTTTTGACATGGAGTCAATTTGACTTCTCGTTATTCATAGTTGTTGCTAGAGAGGAGGACCATTTCTACCTAATTATTACCTATCCATTATGCGACAGTATTATTACTTACCCTAGAATTAAAGGTAATAAATTTCCCTTCGGACTCCTGTCTTCCCTGACGGCTCCCCTAGGGGAGACATCAGGACTTCTACAGTGCTGGTGTCTCCCCAAGGCTGGGGAGACATCCGACCTTACTTTTAAAATTAAATTTTTATTACTCGTATATCCCCTGTAACTGGCCACTTGCAAATAAATACCCGGACTTGTAATGTTTATAAGAAGTAAAACATTTATGCAAAAAGGTCGGATGTCTGATTCCCAGCCTTGGGGAGACACCAGTACTGTAGAAGTCCTAATGTCTCCCCGAGAGGAGCCGTCAGGGGAGACAGGAGTCCGAAGGGATACATTTACATTATCGTCATCATCCCGTTATCATCTGTTGGGATACTGGTCTCCCCTCAATCGAAAGGGTTTATAGCAAACTCCACCACGCTGCTCAACTGCGGGTTGGCGGAGGAACCAATTTAAAATTTCATCAAAATAGACCATGGTTTAGCCATGGAATAAGTACAAAAAACAAATAACACTTAAAATATTAGGATGTGCTCGTAGGTAAATATCAGAGTTTCCCATTGTTTCGAATCCCGAGAATTGGATTAGGGGCCATCCATAAATTACGTCACACGTTAAGAAGGAGGGAGGGGGTCGACGAAGTGTGATATTGTGTGACAAGGGGGGTAGGAGCGGTTCTAAATTTCGTGACGTAACATTTCAAAATCTATTATAATCTATAAAACACGAACTTTGAACTATAAACAAAAAACTCAAAAACATTTGCAACTCTAGATGTAAAATTGCAAATTATGTGGGAGTACACTAGGGAGGGGGGAAGTCACACAAATGTGACCAGGTGTGACAAGGACGGGGGAGGGGTCAAAAAAACATGAAATTCTTGTGACGTAATTTATGGATGGCCCCTTAGATAGATAGTTAGAACATTTAATATAAATTTATAACACACACTACAATACAATAATCGACAAATAGATTGCTAAGTTATGTAATCGTAATGATAATTTAGCAATCTATTGTAATGACATTTAATTAGTGAATATTATTGTATCCTATCTATTATAGTGACATTTAATAATTGTAATGACATTTAATAATGAATCTTGACATGTTCTTTTTCTTTGACAATTATGGGTATTTTCATCTGAAATAAATGAATTTTATTTATTTTAATAAAGTACATTGAAAATTATTGCACACAAAAATACAGTAACAGTGGGACGATTATGGGGTTGATACAGTATGTGAATTCCATAATTAAGATTTAAATTTTTATTATATATAAACACTAACTTCCACCCGCGACTTCACTCGCGTTTACGAAAAAATATTTTTAAATTTCGGGTTAATTATATAGCCTATGACACACAAATAACGTGGCTATCTATTGGTAAAATAATTTTCATAATCGCTTCAGTAGATCTGGAGATTAATCCCTACAAACACAAACTTTACCTCTTTATAATAAATAAATAAATAATAATAAATATTGTCAAACAAATTACACAGCGCCATCTAGCCCCAAAGTAAGCGAAACTTGTGTTATGGATACTAGACAACTGATACATCAGAAAACATACGTAAATACATTTTTTTTTTGTAAATATATACTTATGATATATAGAAAATGCCCAGACTAAGACAAACAGACATGTTCAAAATAATATTAGTATGGATAAATCTTTATTTGCATGCTTCGGTTGCATTTCAGTGTGAGAACCGCCTTTACTTGCTAACAATGGATAATTTACATTACTCGCTTCAGGCGAAATGTTCTTATTGTTAATTAGACACACACTCGCGGACGGCTTTTTGTAAACGATGCGATTGAATAAAAATGACATTTTGCATTTGTAAATGGACTCTGTCATGCAGAATAGATACAACCGACAAACTATGTCAGATTGAGAGATTATACATTGCGAGTAACTTCAAATCGAGTTTTATATAAATAAATAACTTTATATACACGAATCTTACAAGTATACAGACGCTCTAGCCACCAGCAGTCATCATCCGTGGATGCGCGTAGCAGATTGTAGTACAAACACACACGCACACTCGCGCAAGCGTCCTGCGCCGCACTAAAATTGACTTTATGTGTGAAGTGTTATGTTCTGTTATGTTTTGTTTGTTTGTTATAACTTTATTGTACATAAAAATTTAAATAACAAGAAATAAAATAAAAATGTTTATTGAATTGTTATGTTTAAAAGCAAACGTCGATCTCGAACGAGTTGACACTACGTATTATAATTATTATCATCTTTTCATAAAGTTGAATTTTGTAGTCTCGCTGCTTTTTATATTATATATTTTATTATATACTATTTTAAAAATGTCAAAACTATTTCGATTCAAACCATTCTTAATCGTATCGTCTTTGCTTAAAGTTGAATATTGTAGTTTCGCAGCTTTATCTTACGGTCAGGACACGTGACTCTGAAGCGAGTTTAACATTTTTTTACCCATCCCAAAAAAGTGCATAGCGCCGCTAAAGAAGTTTTCACTTCAAAAAGTCTGACATTAAGATTCTGTGTTTAGTTTTTTAATATTCTGTCTATCTAATATTCATAATACATAGTTTTTATATTCTGAAATTTGTTTGACAGACGTGTTGAACAAAGGCCTATCGCGGTACAATCGAATGCATCGCTTGCATTCAGTTCTGCATAGCAACTACCATGCCGGCGCGATCGATACAAATCAAATAGGTATTCCGACAGCTTGCTTGGCGGTCTCCTCACGGAAATTAGATTCTTCAATAAATCGCCTGAAACAGTTCCGTCCCTTACCTGATATTATATTCAAAAAGTTTGCCGAGCCCGGTGGTCGAATGGCTATGTCCACTTTGACTCCGAGGTCGCGGGTTCGATTCCCGCACAAGAAAAACATTTGTGTGCATGAACATGTGTGTTTGTCTTGGTCTGGGTGTTTTCTATGTACTTATTATAAGTATGTATTTACAAAAAAAAATGTATTGAAGTACATTTATCAGTTGTCTACACAAGTACAAACTTTGCGCTTAATTTGGGACTAGATGGCGCTGTGTAAATTGTCCGGAAATATTTATATTTTATTTATTAAATTTATACGCTTCCCAAAACTTATACTGCGTGATATTTTTATTCCTATTAAACTTTAAATAGCTGCTCGGCTGGGGAAGTACCTCCACCTAGTAATAACTAGGGTGGTAGGCCTCTCTTTATACACACACAGTTACAGAAGATGATATGAGTAAGACAGTGAAATTAACATAGAAATCCGTTCGTTTTTTTTTTTCATATTGAAAGACGTCTTTTCGTAACCGTTTATTATTTAATACCTATCTCCCCTTCAATCTGCCTTTGACTTTTGGCTTCTTACTTGCTATAAGGCTGCCATGATGAAGGCCACACAGTAGGAATACAATAGGCACGCGTAGTTATGACTATAATGAATTTTAAAGAGGCCTTAAAATAAAATAAAAATGTACTTACGCACAAGGTTGAGTTTGCCTATCGGTTGCTTCGAATCTCTTATATTTTTCTACTATATCAGAGGGGCAATTCTCGTAATTAAAATATAGTCAAAATTCAGTTTCGATCCAGTCTCGATCTCACAAAGGTCAGATTTGGTATTCTCGTAACACAATATTTAACTTCAAAATTAAATTTAAGCGGGATTATATCGAAATATGAGTGAAAATTAAACAAACTAATAATTTTACTTTGCCAACAACAATAATTGATAATGACTAATTATCAAGTACATATATAATTTTAGTCAATTCACAATTCAATCTCGATTCGGTCAACTTTCAATCTGCGTTCGTAGAAAAATTACGAGAATTGGCCTTCTGAATTTTCAATAAAAGGTGTTTAAGATACTAACTTCATTAGTTTGCGGTGGTGGATGATTATTGTTCGGCAATTTTTATTTAACACTGGGGAAAAACATCTATAAAGTCTGAAAACGTTTGCGATACTGGAGACATCAATCACACATTGCCAACCCTATCAAAAACACCTTTCCGTCTGGACTTGCTCGTAAAAATTCTGTCTATTATTTTGCACTCTATATAGTAGTACGTATAAGTAGAGATATGTAATTTCTTAATATTGTCAGAACCGAAAATTTTCTATGGGGAATATTCTGTATTTCATGAACCGTGATAGTTAACAGTTGGAATTTCCATAGATGGTGTATTTCTGTTGCCTCTATAACAACAAATACTAAAAAAACAGAATAAAATAAATATTTAAGGGGGCTCCCATACAACAAACGTTATTTTTTTTTGCTCATTTTTGCTCGATATTGATAACGGCAACAGGTAGACGCCTGAAATATTAACAGAATAAATATTTATATTCACTTTAAAAATAAATAGTTAAAATGAAATAAATATTTAAGGGAGCCAGCCCCCATACAACACACGTGATCTTTTTTGCCGATTTTATAGATAAGGGTAAGGAACTCTTCGTGCGCGATTTCGACTCGCACATGGCCGGTTTTTGGCAATATTGCCTGCACCTCTACCAGTATGTAATTCAGTTGCTATGCAGTCGTGCACCCTAGTTAGAGCGTAGCTAACGATGCGTGCTCGCCATGCGTTCATTGTTTATAATTTTTATCTGTTATAATTCGTTATCTGTGCTTGTCTGCGCTGTACCATTATGATTGAAATTAAAAACCATTTGAATTGATTTGCGTTAACGTGTTACTATGCAGAAAATAAATTTAAACATGCGCATAAATATTTGCATTACTTTTTTTGCTGACGTTAGAAAAAAAGTAGAAATCTTTTTGACGGCGTTGGTTGCGTGATTTAAATACTACAGCACAGAACAGAGATTCTCAATCTTTTTTTTACTTGCACTCGTAGGTATTTTTTGGATGCCGTTTTAAAACCAAATCCCTTGTGTAGCTATCAGATATTAAGATTATTATCATTTAGGGGTTTTTAACCCTTTCACACACCTACGCCAAACATAGGCAAAATGAGTATTAGAAATTAATAACAGGAGGCTGACGAGATTATTTATCTTCTTATAAAATTCTCCTGTCGCGGTGTTTGTTACGTTTGTTACCAAACTCCTCCGAAACGGCTGGACTGATTTTTATGAAATTTTGTGTGCATATCGGGTAGGTCTGAGAATCGGCCAACATCTATTTTCGTCACCCCCTAAATGATAAGGGTGTCCGACCCCTAAATATATTTGTTTTATTTTACTGACAAAATATTATATTTTTATTTTTTTATGATGTGACATTAAAAATACATACAGCCCTAATTTTTCACCTTCCAAATATTAGCGATATTAGTATAATTTATATAGTAAAACAAGATTTGCTGGGTCAGCTAGTAGGCAAATAAAAATATAATAAAACTTGAAAATACAGAATTAAAAATCAAAAATTGCGACGGACAAAAAAAATATTTGCAAACCTATAATAGTAGTTTATGAAACTGTTGCATAATAAGGGTTATTAAAATACGAGTGTGAGTTTAAAACATGAGCCGAAGGCGAGTGTTTTAATAGACCACACGAGTATTTTAATACCTAATTATGTGCAGTTTCATACACTACTTTATCTAATTAATTTAACAGCTATAATTCTTACCTATAAATCCATTTGCAGATCGAGCATGCGTAGTGCGCATGCGCGACGCGCCGCGCGGCGCCGCGTTCACAGATTATGTAGAAAAATTTTGCATAGTTGCAATGTATTTGCATTGAAACCTGTTTAAAATACCTGTATCCAGGGCTGAAGCTGTATCGAAATGGTAAAAAAGTTATTTTACGATACAGTTGTCCATAGAAGAGCTGTATCGAAAAATAACTTTTTAAATTTATTTTGATAGCTTGTGCGTAAAGACTGTCATTATGATACTGTGTTCAGTTTTTTAATGTGTAAATTTTAGTATGAGATTAGATAAAAAGGTTTATTAAACATTTTTACATTTCAACGTCACTTATCCAACATTTAAAATGTCACGCGTACCATTATCCTCAATTATTTTTCTTGTGTTGGAGTTTTTTTTAATTCTTAATATATCTTAATAGATATTTACCGCGTTGACGTTACCATTCGTTATATATTTACTCGTACACGAGAGCGTTAAATTGTAAATGACAAATTGAAAAAAGAAATTGTCAAGTAGGCCAATTTATTACAAATCTAAGCTGAAGTTTAATTTTTGAATGAATGAATGAATGAGTGAGTTTATTAGCAATCGAAAATTCCAATCGGCCGTGCAGCTTATGCGGTAGGGCCTCTGGACCACATCCGAAAATAAGGCTTCGCAAAAACCAGGTTGGGAAACAATGTCGCATACTACTAATCCCCGAGTACCATATCCGACAGGAGTGAAATATTATTATTTTATAACTTAATTAAAAAGTAATCTCGACTGTGAGCCCTTTTCGTTTACGCATCAATTTTATGTGCGCGCGTAATTTTATTCATGGCGTAATATTGTTGTTGGCGTTCACGTGTGCCTCTCAAAGGTACAGTTTGATTTTCAATGTAAAAAATATGACTAGGTACTCTAGTGGTTTCGAGCGACTTTGTCCGCGTAATTCTTGAATTTTTGAAGTGAAAGCTTCTTTAGCGGCGTTGTGCACTTTTTGGGATGGGTAAAAAATGTTAAACTCGCGTCAGGACAAGTCCTATGTGATAAATAAAGCAATTCGTGCAAAAATATTCAAAAATGCACAACGTTAATGTTCAAGTTTTCACTTCTGCCTGCACTCCCGGAGTGCAATCCGTTTTTTGATCTCGTTTTACTGAATTTGTAATGGAATTTAGCCACAACGAGATGATCAATATAAGCTTTTAACGAATACAGAAATATGTCGTTTTTAGGGTTAAAAACGGAACCCTTATAAGATCACTTTGTTTATTAAAACTTGGCCATTACGTTGCTTCAAAGGTGCTCACGCAGGGCTGCCCCCAGGGTTCAGTGTTGGGACCGTATCTCTGGAATATCGGTTTTGATGATTTTTTTAGCCTACCCTTACCGGAAGGGTGCTCGTTAACTGGTTACGCTGACGATGGTCTTTTATTAATCAGTGCTAATTCCAGATCTAGCATAGAGAAACTAGCCAACGCTAGCCTAGGCTTAATTTCAGATTGGGGTTATCGTAATCGTCTAGATTTTGCACCACATAAAACATATCAACTCTTGCTTAAGGGAAATTTACAGGTTTCACCGCGATTTCATTTTAATGGAGTATCAGTTGCAAATAGAAGTTCGGTTTGTTACTTGGGTTTGCTTTTGGACAGAAATTTTAACTATATCGAGCACATGAAACAAGTAGGTGAAAAAGCAAAAAAGAATTTCTATGCGGTAACACGAATTTCTACCTCTACGTGGGGATTAACTTTCAAAACGTTAAAAATTATTTATACCGCCACATACTTAGGTTGTGTTACGTACGGTTCACCTGCATGGGCTGATAGGGCTACTATAGGTGCAGCACGTCGTAAATTGCTTCAAAGCCAGCGCCTTGCTCTGATATTTTTATGTAAATCGTATAGAACTGTAAGCACCGAGGCACTACCCGTGCTAGCAGGTGTATTACCAGTAGACTTAGAAGTACAACGCCGCGCTTCAATTTACTATACATCTAAAAATAATATGGTCCCTGATTTTCTGAAAATGCGTGATCGTGAGAAAATACTTAGACTGTTCAAACCTATTAATGAGGTACTTGAAACATTGATGTCTGAATGGCAAGAAAGGTGGGATACTTCTACCAAAGGACGCCACTTGTATCTGTTTTTTCAATCGGTAAGAGATAGACTAAAGAAAAAGTGGTTAGAAGTGGACCACCCCGTTGCGCAATTTTTGACTGGCCATGGCAATTTTAAGGCTAAACTCTTTTCGTTTAAATTAGTGCCGTCGCCCTTATGTGAATGTTCTACTGCAAATTATGAATACGATCAAACAGCACATCATGTTCTCTGGGAGTGTGATCTTTGGCGGCGGGAACGGGATGACATGTTGGATTCATTACAGGTCGCATCCGGGGTAGTATACTATTCTGATTTGGTAGCAACAAGGGAGAATTACCAAGCGTTCAGACGATTTTGCAATTCTTATTATTGGAATCGATGTGTTAGGTAACAACTCAATGTTTTAGGTCCCCAATAGTGTTAGGTAGATACATAAAATCCGTGGTGCACGGCAGTTGAGCTTCACTTGACTAGCCATCTCTTTAGGCTTTTAATGCCTTATTTGCCATATTGCTGTCTTTCACATTGCTAAGACAATAACTTAAGTCAAATTCCAAAAGCTTCCTACTCCTACTAATTTCTTCTGATTAAATTCGTTGTGAGTTCCAAGGCAGCCGTAGTTGTACCCCCGGGACTGCAATGGACTTCACTGTTCATTGCCTTTTTTGGCGGTTGCCGCTGTTAATCCTGGCTACACAGGAGACACAGTGGTGGGAATGTGTGGTGGGCCTGTCCCGAAGATCAATTTGTTGTCCGTCTGTCTGTCTGTCAAGACCCTCTATGTCGAGAATGCGTGGAGGTATCAAGCTGAAATTTTAACTGTAAACTCAGGTCTACGGTCCCATGAAGTTTTAAAAAAATCAAACTGCTGAGTTTGGTTAAAAAAAAGTTACGGCCATTTATTCAGAAAAAAAAATGCATATTTCGACACATTCTCAAGGGAATCAAAACCTATAGGGTACTTCCCGTTGACCTAGAACTATGAAATTTGGCAAGTAACATCGTTATAGACTACAAGTATAGGAATAAATCTCAAAACTATACATTTGTAAATATATCTTAAAAAATAGGGGGTCTATATTTTTATAGGGTGTCGAAATTTCAAATTGAAGCTACTAGTTCAAATGGGGTATCATATGAAAGGGCTTGATGTACACATTGTAAAATAAATTTTATTTATTTTTTTCGACGCATTATTTCTTATTTATAATGAAAAATATTAAATTTAATAATAATCCTACGTACGGCACCCTCGGTGGGCGAGTCCGACTCGCACTTGTCCGGTTTTTTCTTTAATAATTACAATCTATAGACCCCGGGATCCGTACCTTTTGTTAATAATCTTCTACTTTTATGTCACAATTTTGTAACAATTTATTCATTGCACGTTAATTATGCTAATACGTCCAATTAATAAATTGTCTGACCCCGGACCCGGGGTCTGTAAATTGTAATTATTATAAAAAAAAATATTATAAAAAGGTTAGATACATTTCTTCTGTATCTAATCTAATTATTAGACAGAGACGGATAACACACAAAGTTAGTAATATGGGCAAATAACCAAAAATAACAAAGACAAGAAAGTAATTCTGGACAAAGATATTTGATGAGTGTACGGGCTCCCATCAAAGACATTTGATGGAATGGAGATATTGGATGAGTTGCGGCATATCATCGTAATGTTGATATTCCATAATTTTTGGGTCCGACCTCATAAGAATATTATCAATATAATGGGTTACGGAACTCGCGGTGGGTAGAATTGTTTCCACTCTACAACATCGCATCGTAGACGTCGAGGTGCCAGTCGTCATATTAAATGACAAGAACAAAAAATAATAATCTTAAAATACTTTTTTATAATAAAAGTTGATTTTATGAAAAAAAATAAACACCGACTTCTTCTGGGATCCCATCATCAGATCCTGACTTGGTGAATATGGGACCACCTTGCAATCATACCCTTTCAAATAAAAAAATAATTTTGAAAATTGGTTCACAATTCGCGAAGATAAGGAAGAACATAATTAGAATAAAAACATTCAGTCGAATTGAGAACCTCCTCCTTTTTTTGAAGTCGGTTAAAAAATAAATAAACTAAATTGATGTTTACTTCTGTGTTTCGCTCATCGAGCCTTTGTATATGATATCCGAATCATAGCATTTAATGTAGAAATTCTAATTTTTTTCTTATACTACATCGGGTGGAAAAACAAGCATGCGGCCCGCCTGATGTGAAGCGGTTACCGTAGCTCGCACGCCGCCACCCCCGCCGCAAGCGCAGCAACTCCTGCGTCTGGTGACCTCACTCAGTCGCAGGAACACAACAACCTAAATCGCCATTTTTTTGCCATATTAGATTAAAATGAATAAAAAATATAAGAATATCTATATATATAAAAATCAATGCCACTTTTCGTTGTTATTTTATAACTCAAGACCGGGCTCACCTATCCAAACCAAATGTTTAGGCTTTGTTCGGACTATTTAGTAGATGGTTTATGTGAAGTTTGCACAAATTCGGTAGAGCGGTTCTTCATTTATCACATTTTTTGTAACAAATGAATTCAATAAATGGTGGATCGTTTTGTTAATGGGGATTTTGCTGTCAAATTGAAACTATTTTCAGTGTTACAGTACAAGCATGTTGTTATGTCATTCATGCGGTCATTTCATTTTGGACGTTCTTCGACTTTATGTTGCCTGTTCCAGAGTCGGTACAGCCGTTTGTTTATTCATGCTCAAAATGGAAGAACAAAAAATATTGTTTATCCAAATGTTTTGGATTAAGTTTTAAAATAGCTAGCAATTAATATTTTTTTTTTGTTTGAATAAATGAATTTGGTGTTCCAATTTTTTTTTATTATTTCACTTTATACGTAGCGAAGCACGTACCGGGCCGCTAGTTATTTATAAAATGTGTAACACATGTTTAACTATCCACAAGGGCCCAATGTTCAATGCGAATGCAGTAAAAAAAATTACATTGCATTTCATTTCAACGAGTATACTGAGTTTCAGCTCCAAAGGACTCTATAGGTCAAATTTAACTTGCGAAATAATTAAATAAACTAAATAAATCTTGTAAAAATTATTGTATTACTTCAGTTTATCTCAAGAAAACTTAATTAATCAAGCATAAATCCGGATATTGTAATAAAATTCGCTCTTCCATGCAAATACGCCCGCAGGTTTACATTCGTGCTAATTGTATCGTAGCATCTCGATTGTGTGACGACCCTCTTCGGGGACAATAGCAAGTCTCCAATTGCATTATTTAATCACTCATTCAAAAGACAATAATTATCTGGGTCACTGGGGTGATTCACGTCGGTAGAGGTGTGCGCGCATCGGTTCGGTAGCGATATGTGAGATACTTCCAACAGCATGTGTCGTTCATGGAGTATTATGGCTCCTCTTCACAATGGGACGTGATGGCCCATCAAATGATCGTCCATAACCGCCGCCATGATCGGGCAGCTCTCCACACAATCGTGTCTATTCATTTACTGACTCTCTACTGTTATGATAAGACGTCTATCGATGATGGATATCAAAGTGAACACGGCTGCGGCAATATTTCTACTTAGCTCTTATAATCATTTACTTAATGTGCGTAAAAAAAAAACAGAATTGTGAATTGTAAAATCCAATTCTCATTTTGATATAGTTCTTTTTTTTTTTTTTTATACTACGTCGGGTGGCAGACAAGCATACGGCCCATATTAACGCTCGCAACATATAATATCGCTCGCGCGACGCCACCCCCGCTGCCAACGCAGCTTTTTCTTCCTTTCTGGTGACCTCACTCACTCGCAGGAATACAACATCCCTCAAGGGAATTGTTATTTGACTGCGATATTCTGTGAGGTGGAGGTACATTCCCCAGTCTGGTAGCTTACAATTACGCTTCCTACCTCTCTTTTGGCCAGAGCTTCGTTTGTCAGTCAGCAGGGTGCACCGCGTGCAGGTGAAGTTGGATTTGGTTCAAAGATCTTGATGAACCACTTACACCCCAAAATTTTGATATAGTTCTATGAACCAAAAAGGTTTTTCATTCGTTCACGTCACCATATTGTGTTTGTAAATCGACAGAAAGAACTAGATACATAAGTACAGAATACTAAGAATATGTCCCTCTTTATTTTTTTACCGAGACGTCTACACGTCTACACGTCTACACTGTACCCGAGACAACTACGTACTGACTAATCGGCGATGTGTGGACGCGTACACAATCATGGGCCAACATTCCTTTGATGTACCGACAACTTACCGATTATCGGCGATGACGCCCGATCACAGACAAACACTCACGATCACGCCCTCTACACAATCGTGCTTGTCTGTAATCGTCCATCATGGGCCATTGTGAAGAGGGGCCATTAAGAAAGGACGCGCAATTGCTATATACAGACATTTCATTCAGGTCTTTCGCTGAGTAAAGGTCTCAGCCTCAGCATACTTAACGGAATAATATCTCGGACGGACGTGAATTTGATTAGGACAACGACCTAAAGTGACGCTAGTAAGATATTTTTTCAAGTGCTTTTTTTTCTTGACGGAGCCTAACACATTCCCAGTGTGTCTCCTGTGTGGCCTGGATTAACAGCGGCAACCACCAAAAAAGGCAATGAACAATGAAATCAACCGGGATAAAACTACCTCTGGACGCGACACGACTCGCAACGAATTTAATCAGAAGAAATTGGTAGGAGTAGGAAGCTTTTGAAATTGGACTTTTGGATTTTTTCGAGTGCTGTCTCATCCCGTCTCGTCCATTTTCTCGTGCCGTCATGTGTATTTTGTTATTATATTTTTATATGCAGCGATGTCAAGAAATCGACTCGTCCCGACCGGAGCGACACTTCGCAGAATTTTTCTTTTTTTTTTTAAACAGACACGCTAACTCCCGTTTCTTCAGCTTAAAGCATACACATACCTTTACATCCAGTCTCTCCAACCACATGATGTTTGATGTGTAAATGTGTAATGAGACTTTCTATCTCAAAAAAGTGCCTTTACTTTTAAGTTTTGCCCATTGGTCGTACTTCGAACGCGGCATAACCATTCCTCAGTCCTGCCATCACCTTTCATTAAATAGTGACGCTAGTTACTTGATAATAAATTTGCAATATGACTCGAACCTGGGCAGCTTTCGAATATTCGGACATACGTTTATACTAAACATAACGCCAAAACATACCATTGTCACCGTCCTGGATTAGTCTTGGAAGTTTTGATGCAGTCGCGTTGATGAGCTTTAAGTAGGTACTTAACTAAGTACAGTAGCTTATTTGCAGTTGCAGGTCTCATAAGTAACTATCCAGGAGACCTGCAATCGAAGTGGCATGGGCAATTTAAAAAAGGTGTTTAGTTTCTAGTTAGCGTTGACGCGTCCATAATTTTAATGACTCCACGGTACAGTCAAGACCAACACCAGCTTGCACTAGGTACTCATGTTTCATGTTCTACTGCCCAGTATCAGATGACTTAAGCCATATCTGATAAATTATTACTAGCTTAAACTAAGGATTTGTCTAATGACGTCACAGCCTAACAAAATTTAGTACTAGCCGTGCGATGACGTATTCGCAGACTGCCGCACATGTAAACGCCAACACAGCACGCGCCAGCAATATTTGGAATAACAATTGGATCATACTAGGGAGGTTGTGATCATGGTCAATGACCGATTACTTACGTTAATATGCATGTGTCGTTCATGGAGCATTAAAAAAAGACGCGCAATTGCTAAATACGGCTATGCTATATTATTATATATATGCTATATATTTCATTCGGGTCTTACGCTGAGTCTTTAATGGTTTCAGCCTCAGCATACTTAACGGAATAAAACCTCGGATGGAACGGCCACCTGAAGTTGCCAAGGGCAACGACCTAAAGTGACGCTGATTAGATATTTATTCATGTGATTTTTTTTTTTGGGACGGGGCTCACCATGGAAAGGACAGTGGTGGGATGGTGGGAACGTGTGGTTCCCACCATCCCACCACTGTCCTTTCCATCGTCAAGATTGAGATTTACAATTCAGACTATTTCTTATGTCATTTATATAAAAACAAGACAAAGACAGTCATTCATTTGAAAATAGTGTCAAATATGGAAGCGTTCGAATATGGTTATCTGAAAGAGCTCCCAAAGGGGCAATTCTCGTAATTAAAATATAGTCAAAATTTAGTTTCGATCCAGTCTCGATCTCACAAATGTCAGATTTGGTATTCTCGTAACACAATGTTTAACTTCAAAATTAAATTTAAGCAAGATTATATCGAATTATGAGTGAAAATTAAACAAACTAAGAATGTTACTTTGCCAACAACAAGAATTGATAATAATTAATTAATGTAATCAAGTATATAATTTTAGTCAATTCACAATTTAAACTCGATTCGGTCAACTTTCAATCTGCGTTCGTAAAAAAATTGCGAGAATTGGCCTTCAGATCGTCATTTGGGTGCTGTTTCGGTGAGGACGTTTTTTGGGGTTGTTGCTTGTGCATCTAGTTCTATTATCAATGATCGAAGCTTTCTTTTTTGTATAATAATGTGAGTTGTCAACGCGTTTCTTTGTGTTGGGGATCGACGAAAATAACAGCCACTGCTAGATTTTTATAAAACTTTAATAATTCCTTCGTTCTACACTGTAGCATACACTACACTATGATACTTTATAATCACTTCTTCACACGTCTTACTTCAACGCCAGCTCAGTAGATTCTGTTCTCCTGATTGCAATATCGATTTGGCGCGCGTATCGCTCCCCACCATCCTTTCATAATACTCCAGAGTCAAATTAGCTCCTCGCCGGAAACGATGCGTGCGCCCAAATAATAACAGTAGATTTCCATAGTAATAATTAGCTAATTTAGTTTCCGTTAATGTAATACTTTTAAATCAAAACAATATCTTATAATTGTAAATCGATTTGGCGCTCGTATCGCTTCCCACCATCTTTTCTTTATACTTCGGAGTCAAATTAGTTCCCATCCGGAAACGATGCGTGCGCTCAAATAATAAAAGTAGATTTACGTACTAATAATGTCAACTTAGTCTAATAATTATAAATCAAAACAATATCTTACAGTCGGCCTTTCCTGACATTTTTCTCGTCCCGAGAAACCAGTATACAATGTATAACAAAATTATAAATACTTAAGACAGACGATTGTATTCGTACATTTGCCACGCTATATACTATAAATAAGGTAATGATGTTCAGTATAATATAATTTCACATTTAGGTGCATAGTAATATACAATTTAAAATAATAATAATGTTCTAGCCTCTATTTTAGACAGAAAAAAAAATGTGTTTACATTAATCTATACATAAATGATAAAATAAATGATCTAAATCACATAGTGTGAAAATATTGTTGTGGCATCTACATATCCACAGCCAAAATCTACATTTGCAATACTGTCGTGGCCTCTACACATCCACAGCCAGTATGATGTAATTATTTATTAGAATATTGTTGTGGCCTCTACATATCCACAGCCAATATCTACATCTACAATACTGTTGTGGCCTCTATACATCCACAGCCAGTATTATGTAATTATCTATATTTATTATTCATAGAATATTGTTGTGGCCTCTACATATCCACAGCCAATATCTACATCTACAATACTGTCGTGGCCTCTATACATCCACAGCCAGTATTATGAAATTAATTATTAGAATATTGTGGCCTCTACATATCCACAGCCAATATCTACATTTGCAATACTGTCGTGGCCTCTACATATCCACAGCCAATATCTACATCTACAATACTGTCGTGGCCTCTACACATCCACAGCCAGTATGATGTAATTATTTATTAGAATATTGTTGTGACCTCTACATATCCACAGCCAATATCTACATCTACAATACTGTCGTGGCCTCTATACATCCACAGCCAGTATTATGAAATTATTTATTACAATATTGTTGTGGCCTCAACATATCCACAGCCAATATCTACATTTGCAATACTGTCGTGGCCTCTATACATCCACAGCCAGTATTATGAAATTATTTATTAGAATATTGTTGTGGCCTCTACTTATCCACAGCCAATATCTACATTTGCAATACTGTCGTGGCCTCTATACATCCACAGCCAGTATTATGAAATTATTTGTTAGAATATTGTTGTGGCCTCTACATATCCACAGCCAATATCTACATTTGCAATACTGTCATGGCCTCTACACATCCATAGCCAGTATTATATCCAATGCTTTAGGTATTAAATTTCCGAGTGCTTTTTTTTTTTTTTTTTACGTAACTGATGGAATATTCTACTACGTAGGTAATTATATTTGATTCTAACAAAATAGTACACCGTAGGGTTCAATTTAAGAAATGTGGTTCTATCATTCACTATTGTTCTCATTATTAGAAAGCTCCGATTCGGTGTCTATCCTATTAAACACCATCCAAGGGTATTTTATCCACAGAAAATATACCTGTAAATTGTCTATTTCCCTTCCGAGATAATGGAGTATCCTCAATGACATATTTATTATTATCTAAAATTTTAACTATACGATAAGGACCTCGGAGCTTAGGGATTAATTTCCTACTTTTCCCTACGGAGGGAATTTCTCTCTCTACTCTAATTGCCCTACCTCGTAAGAGCCATCTTTTCTATTCTGATCGAAACGTTCCTTTTGTTTCTCCTGATTGCTCTTAACATGTTCCATTATTTCTTTTCTAGTTTCTACTATCTCAGGACTTTCGTTATCAGAATCATCAACAACGGTAAGATGTAACAACGCATTTGGCGTACGGACCAAATTTAAGCCAAATAGCGCTTGTGCAGGACTCTTCCCTGTTCCCTTATTTACGGTGTTATTTATTCCCCATTGTATTTCTGATATGCTTTCGTCCCATAAATTTTCCGGCTTACCGTGATTGGTAGCAGTTAAGGCGACAAATACTGTTCGGTTATACCGTTCAACTTGTCCATTAGTTCGAGGCGTAGCAACAGCATTCTTGATATGTTTAATAATTCATACCAAGTGAGCTCAGATAATCTTTAATCTTTAATCGTTCTTAGCAGTGAATGATATACCCCTATCTGAGATTACTCGTTTCGGAACGCTAAATGTATGAAAAAAACGTTTTATTGCTTTGATTGATTGACCAGATTTTGTACTTTTAACAGGGATTAGCATGAAGAATTTTATGAAAGCATCAATGATTATTAATAAATAAGTATTATTCTTCCTGCTTCGAACAAAGGGTCCAAGATGATCGAGATGAAGAGTGTGTAAAGGATGTTCAATCTTTTCTATGGGATGTAATCTGCCCGCCTTCTTCCCAGACGGAACTTTAGCATGGGCAAATTTCAAACATACATACCTAAATACTTTTTAATAAACCTTCTCATTTTAGCAAACCAACTTTAATTTTCTCATGTCTTATCGAAACCAAAATGGCCAATCTCATCATGGTTGGCTTTCATAACTTGCCATCGGGCTACATCGGCTTTCAGTACAACCCAGCGATTACCTTGCTCTGTTTTTCTATATAACAGCCCTTTCTTGGTTAGAAAATTCTTTTTGATTTCTACAATATTGTCGCTTTCATTATCATTTAGAATATTAATAATCCGCTGTAGTTCGGGATCGCTTTGTTGTACCTTAGCTACCCAATCCGTGTCTATTTGTCTAACCTGTAACTCGCTTTCTTCGTGTTAAATCTGATTTCGGTTAAGATTCTAAGAATCTACGTGGGTTATAGATGATCCAGGTTTATACGCTATATTAAAGTCAAATTCCTGTATGATGTTCATCCAACGAGCAACTCTAGATAAAATGTCCCTTTTTTCAAAAGTCGCCCGGAGCGAATTGCAGTCCGTGATTATTGTAAACGGAATTCCAATCAAATAAACTCTAAACCGTTTTAAAAATGACACTACCGCTAAAGTCTCTAATTCATCGGAAGAGAATCTTTATTTTCTCTTTGTAGAAGTATCCCTGCAACTCTAATTTTAGATGCATCAGACTGTAGCTGCGTTTCGTTATTTGGATTATAAAATGATAGGACAGGGCGTTTGGTTAATTCAGACTTTAAAGTTGAAAACGCTTTTTCTTCTGCTTCACCCCATTGCCATTGGACATTTTTTTTAACAGATGCGTCAGAAGTTTCGCTATGATAGAAAAGTCTTTTATAAATCTTCGAAAGAAGCTAGCGAAACCTAAAAACTGTCTAATAATGCCAGCGTTTTCAAGCTCGTGTACAATACCACGGACTATCTCTCTCTCTCTAAGTGAGACAAACGGTATGGTCTATAAACTACCGGAGTTGATTCATTGACTGTTATATTCATATCTGCATTTACGACACACCCTAGTTCTTTAACAGAAAAGCAAAGCAATCTCTGTGGTTATTTAACAACTCCATTAACTATAGTTTATCTCCAGTCTCAGGTTCCTGATCTATATTGATCATGTTAGAATCAATCATAGGAGTTGTTATATTGTCTGGAGATCTCTCAATTTTATTCACATCTCAAATTGAGAGTTGATTTAACGGGAGAGCACGTAGTAATAATGTAGCCCTACTCAAATTAAATCATGACGGAATTAAACCCTTTATAACTACTTTTCCTTCTCCATTACTCATGTTGATTACACTTTGTAGTATCGAAGCACATACTAGGTTCAACAGACAAGTCTCCTGAATATTTAGGTTTAGTATAAATATCTATTTCTGTATATCCATTAACATTGGCGGTGTTGGAAAATACATGTAATTGTAGGACTTTTGTGAGTTTACAAGAAATATTTAATTGATCATTAGTTCTGTAGACTACCATATGGTCTTGCTCAGTAAAAGTTTGTCCTTGTATTATGGGAACACTTAGTAAATGGTCTGGGACAACAAGTGCTTCTACCGTAGATTTAACTGTCTTCAATATCGACAAAACTTCTACCCAAACAGTTAACGACACTATCACCAAAACTCTCAAAAGTGGTAGATCTCTTTGGGACCAAGAATTTACTAGATTCTCTCATCTCTCTTGCATCATGGTACATTGGCATCCAAAGTCAATAAAGCAGTTAAGATTTTGACCATTTACTATAGCAGGTTTAAAATATTTAAGTTCATTATCAAATTCTTTCGATATACATAATACGGTTTTTGTTTCTGTTTTATTCATACAATCGCTGGCTAAATGCCCTATTTTACGACAATTACGACACGAATGACATCCCTTAATTGGTTGTCTACATTTATAAAAGTTATGCCCCTCTTGTCCACAATTATAACATTTCTAACATCAGATCCAATTGTAGATTTTAATCACTTTGGTGCGTTTACTTTCGTACCTGCTTGGCTGCGAAACCTGATTCGGTCTATCATGTATCTTAATCATTTTAACGTTTCTAAGATAAACTAGTAATTTATCTGGTTCTGTATATTGAGTTGCTTCTGCACTAGTTCTTACTGATCTGTCCTCTATCCCAAACAAAATACAATCAATAGCATTCTTTCCGGATATATTACAACGGTTTAATAACACCATTTTATTTTTTCATAAAAATATTCCTCTAAGGACTCACCGAATCTGGCCATGCAGGCAAGCATTTCCGTCAGTAGCTGCCCATAGTTCTCATCGCTAGGAAAAGCGACACGTAATTTACTCTGCCATTCAGTCCATGAGAATAGTAACCTAGGTAACCCTTGGTACCATTTTTGAGCAATACCCACCAATTCTGGGAGTGCATAGTGAATGGTCTGTCTTTCTGACCAATTATATAATAGGCTATTTGACTAACATTTTTTTCGGTTTGATATGTAGGGACGTCTCCATAATATAACCATAGGTGAAAGAATTACTTCGATAGCACAAAATTCTCTCGAGATATGGTAATTTGAAAATCACAATTTTTAGACTGCCCCAAAACGCTCCATACAAAAGACTACCAAATTATGACGTCACAGGTTTGTATTTTGTATGCATCAAATCAGAAATTTGTACGACAGCTATGTTAAATATTACGTTTATGTAATTAGTATCATAATAAAAGTTATAGTATTTTTTATTGTTTCTCCAATGGTAATATTATTTTTTTCAATAATTTCAGACTTTTAAAATGGACTTTCCCGCCAAACTTTCATCGACGCTAAAAAAAAGTCTGACTGAAGATATTAGAATGAAAGTTTGCAGATCTTTATAGTTTTGTGTATTTTACGATATTGTTAAATAATTTATACAATTTTTAAACGTTGGAAAATAGCCTATTTAGCACACTCGTTCACTTTCGCTATTAACATATCAATCGTCTGATTGCGCTTTGATGGATCAAATTCTGGTATGACATTCAAAGTTGGAAAACGGTCATTACTATTATTGCCTTCCATTCTCATGGTCTGGATGAGTTCTTTAAATGTAGATACTAAAATATCAAAATTAGAATTCTTCGAATTAAGATTAGTTTCTAAAACCTGCATCTCGAGGACATGGAGTTGGCGTGTGCGCTGGTGGCTGGGACGTGCGCATCTCATGTTCTGGTTCCCGACGAGTTCGGTGCGATGTCCGAGATGTACTGGAATGTCGACGGTTACGCCTGCTAAGCTTTCGTTGATGTGGACTCTTACGTCTTCGATGTCCCGAGCGTGATCTACGCACTGGGGATACAGATTCGCTCTCGGTGTCTGTATCCGTGTTTCTTTTGCGTTTTCGTTTTTCACGTCTCATTATGCACTGAAACTGAAATTTTGACAACAAGTAAATGTTCCTAATATAAAATGATCAATTTAATAATTGGATTCTAGGATACAAGTTACTAAGTAGCTAGCGGACTGAATACGATTTTATTTCTTAAAAGGCAAGGTCTATCGAGAAAGAAGTAAAAAAAAAGGAGAAAATGATAGGAAAAGAAAAATATATAAAAACTACATATATATACTATGTGTACATAGGAAACATTTGTTACCCATATGTCAAACGATTGGTATGATATCCGAACATACAGTCGCAAATTGTAGAAAATATTATAATTATATATATATATATATACGACAAGAGAAAAAAAAACTCACTGTATACATACACATACATGCCCATGTATACATATACAATATGTATATATACACACATCTATATCCATATAATGTACACACACATACCCATATATGACAATGTTGTCACATTTTAAAATAAATTTAAAATGTTTTATTTTACATATGGCAATAGAAAAAAAAATAGAAAAAGAAAACCCATACCTTTTCTTGGGCGTCAAGTCCTTCAATCAAGTGTGATAAGTTTACTACCTCGATTATAATCCCACTTTCTGATCTGTTGGGGATCGACGAAAATAACAGCCACTGCTAGATTTTTATAAAACTTTAATAATTCCTTCGTTCTACACTGTAGCATACACTACACTATGATACTTTATAATCACTTCTTCACACGTCTTACTTCAACGCCAGCTCAGTAGATTCTGTTCTCCTGATTGCAATATCGATTTGGCGCGCGTATCGCTCCCCACCATCCTTTCATAATACTCCAGAGTCAAATTAGCTCCTCGCCGGAAACGATGCGTGCGCCCAAATAATAACAGTAGATTTCCATAGTAATAATTAGCTAATTTAGTTTCCGTTAATGTAATACTTTTAAATCAAAACAATATCTTATAATTGTAAATCGATTTGGCGCTCGTATCGCTTCCCACCATCTTTTCTTTATACTTCGGAGTCAAATTAGTTCCCATCCGGAAACGATGCGTGCGCTCAAATAATAAAAGTAGATTTACGTACTAATAATGTCAACTTAGTCTAATAATTATAAATCAAAACAATATCTTACATTTGCGTAATTGGATTTCAAAAGGTTGTTGCACTGACATGCTGTCTTAAGAACCTTTTACACGTCCATCATGGCGTCATAAAAATGAAGTTTATTCGTTAAAGCTTACGTCACAGTTACTACTTTATGTGTAATTTAAAGTGTAGTTAATATAAGGCCGTACTTGCTGCCTTATTTCTGATAAACTCTTTTACTCCGAGATTTCAATGAAACAAAGCTTATGTTTACTCGTAGCTGAGCCATTTATGAAAATCGCAAAAAATCTGTTAGTGGTTTTGAAGATTAATATAGGTATACATACAGACAGACAGACAAACAAAAAAAAAATTAAATACTTATTCTTTTTTCTGTCTTATGACTTTAACCACCCGACCTACATACACTAATTTTTTGATAAATTTATTAAATGTACATGCGGTTTCTACTCCTATGTTACAATTATGTTAATATTATAAAACGGAAGAGTTTATTTATATGTTTAAGCGCAAGAACTGCTGTTTCAAATTGGAAAAATATTCTAATTTTTGATACCCCATTTATCCAGGACTGCTATAGATATCATGCTACGACCAATAGAAGCGGAGCAATAAATGAAATACGTTGCAAAATGGGGAAAAACTCACACGGGTGAAGTTGAGGCAGGTCGCTAGTGTATATAATTGTGTACGATTAAAACAATAGTGATAGTCTTAGGCGGATAGTTCTGGATTACCCTGTAAACCATTTTTTCCCAAAATGCCACATAGAAAGGGCTTATAAAATTAATATTACCTAGTAAAGTAGGGGGTCTTTTTTTTTTATTGCAAAGATCAAACTTCAGCTCAGCACCCTTACTTGAATAAGCAACTCTAATCCATTTAAAATATAGTCGCTTATTCATTGGTATGAATAAGCATGCTATTCAGTTATTGAATCGCAATAAGAGATGGTGGTAAGGGGGCAGATTTTTTGGAAATACATCTTTATGATACATAGAAAACACCCAGATTAAGACAAACAGACATGTTCATGCACACAAATGTTTCTCCTATGTGGGAATCGAACCCACGAGCGTTGGTGTCGAAGCCGCGTCATTGACCGCTACGCCACCGAGCTCGTCTCGAAGCGAACAACCATCATTCAACTATTGTATAGAGATCGTGCTTCGATTCTTTTCTTTGTCGTTTTACGTTGTGCATGACCTTGTACGGTCGAGTAGCAAGACGGACCGTGTGTAAACCGCTTTATGCCTTAGCAACAGTGAAGTAATACGTGCTTAGGTAATTGTACTACCACTTTTATCGCTTGCCTTGCGTTTCGACCTACGGTAACATGCAGTAACTTGAAACCGTCTTGAAACCGATGCGCTGTTTTGAATTTTATTGTTATATTAGCATCTTTGAACTAAAGTCAACCTCACATGGTGCACCCTGCTGACTGACAAACGAGGCTCTGGCGAAAAGAGAGGTAGGGTCTTTTTTTAAGCTGCCCGACTGGGGAAGTACCTCCACCTCACAGAATACCGCAGCCAAATAACAATTCCAAATAACAAGGAATTGCCAAATAACAATTCCTTGAGGGTTGTTGTGTTCCTGCGAGTAAGTGAGGTCACCAGAAAGGAAGGATATGGTGAGTTGGCAGCAGGGGTAGCAGCGCACGAGTGATATTTTATGTTACGAGCGTGCATGAATGTCAGTTATTTCGCGCCAAAAGGTGGCCTGTCCTTCATTCCTTCAAGGTCATCGACCATCTAGCTAGAAGGAGGACGTCCCCCCCCCCCCCCTCTTCTGCCATCACTTACTATGTCCTTCTCGGAATATAATTTATGTCTATACAAAATTTCATTCAAATCGGTTATGCCGTTTAGTCGTGTCATCACATACCGTCTAGCATACTTTGTTCCCAACAATTTTTTTTGTTCGCGGACCACTAACTACGAGGTTTTTGTTGGGTGTAGGCATAATACAAATAGAGAAGTAAGACAACTCAAGCCCCGAGCGGATGATAGTAGCCTAAACACGTAGGGCTATCGCTTAATAGTTTATTTACCCGTCAAAAATACTTAGTCAATCTATACAAGTAAGGCACAAAATACAAAATTAAGTAGAACGAAGGGTTCCGTACCTAAAACAAACAATCATATTTGTTGTATGGGAGCCCCCCTTAAATATTTATTTTATTCTGTTTTTACTATTTGTTCTTATAGCGCTAACAGAAATACATCATTTGTGAAAATTTTAACTGTCTAGCTACCACGGTTCATGAAATACCTACAGCCCCTGGTGACAGACGGACACCGGAGTCTTAGTAATAGGTTCCTTTTTATCCTTTGGGTGTGGAAAAAAAGAAGAAAGACAATTCTGGATTTGACAAATTGTTATTGAGACATCCATGAACACTGCAATGTTTTTATGGCTAGTCGACTTTGTAGCTATCTTTTCTTTAATGCATATTTAGTTACATACGACGTAGGTAGGTACTAGTTATGTAACGAATATACGTATTCGCATTCGCGAATATTCGCATATTTCTCGACATTCGCATTCGCATTCGCAATGGCAATTTTATGCGAATGTTTTGTGAATATGAACGTCCTAAAAATAACTAATATTTTCAATTACAAAAAGGTAAATAAAATAATAATAAATATTGTCAGACAAATTACATACAGCGCCATCTAGCCCCAAAGTAAGCGAAGGTTGTGTTATGGGTACTAGACAACTGATAAACATATGTAAATACATTTTTTTTGTAAATACATACTTCTGATATATATAGAAAACACCCAGGTTAAGACAAACAGACATGTTCATGCACACAAATGTTTGTCCTATGTGGGAATCGAACCCACGAGCGTTGGTGTCGAAGCAGCGTCATTGACCACTACGCCACCGAGCTCGTCAAATAAGTATTAGTTAACTTCTTATATATTTATTTCAAAACCTTATCTTCTGTTAGGATTTTTTGTTAACTAAACAATAAACATCACTCGTATATCAAACAGCAATCGGCCTTCTTCGGATCGGCTCGACAATGCTCGGAAGTAGATGCAAATAATTACAAATGTGTGCGTGTAACTCGCGCGCCAACTTAGCTGTCAAAACAAAGCCATAGACAAATGGCGCTAAATACAAAAGTCAATATTCGTATTCGCATTCGCATCCGCGAATATCAACGGCAGATATTCGCATTCGCTTTAGCGAATGTCTAGAAATTGACATTCGTTACATCACTAGTAGGTACCTATATGTTCAATTTATTAACGAACGTCAGCGCAGGCGCGAATATTGCGTGGAAGCGGGCGGTTTTACGAACGGCGCAGCCCCGACTGGCGTTCCGTTTAAACTCATATAAATGTTGTCAGTGTGTGCGTGCGACGGCCATACGTACGGGCGCGCTCACATAAAACCGCGCTCGGTGCGTTTGTATGAAGTTATCCTACTTATTTATTTGTACTATGGTGTAGGGTTCCCGAGTGTCATATAAATCCATTATTCTATAATTCGAGATTTTAGTATTTTGTATCATCTCTTTCATTAGAAGGTCAATGTGTTTCATTATAAGTTCAAGTGATACAAATCACGGACCATAATTTACCTCTCACGGACCACCGGTTGGGAAACCCTGAGTCTAGCAGTTTAAAAAGGCTCCGCTCCGTTTTCTAGGTAATATGACGAATCAACATTTAGGCAGATTGTCTTTAAATTATCTTATCTTTCCGTTAGGTTAGATTTGCTTTGTATTAGAAATAGCAAACTTAGTTATGCGCCATCAGGTGATAATTTACATTGATGAATAACGGTTTCGTCATTTATAAAACAACTAGCTGTTATGTAATGCGGCAGATTCTACGAATTAGCTGCAACATAAATACGGTTATTATTTTTATTTATAAAATTACTAGCTGGCCCGGCGAACTTCGTATCGCCTTTATATATTTTTACGTTAATTTTTATGAGTTATACTATCCTATCTCTCAAGTTGGATCAAACTTAGGGTTTGGGTCCCGGGACGTCTCGGGTCTCGAAGTCCCGGGACTTTTCGTAATTTTAGTTGTCTCGAGTCCCGGGACTTGAGACTCGAGACTCGAGACGAGACAAGATTATCGAAATTCATTTTTATTCTCAAATAATTGAAGGAGCATAGCGCCATCTGTAAGTTTATTGAATAACTACGTGGTCTGCTAAGTAACTACCGGTTCCATCACAAAAAATTTTTATGCGCATGCGTTAGCATCAGCCATCTATTTCGCATTATTGTTTGTAAACAACCATACTAAAGTACCCGCTACCCGTATCAAAAATTAAAATATTAATTAAAACCGATTTATTTTTTGGAAAAGATAAAAAAAAAAGGAATGTTATGATAATTAACTTTTTGACTCTGCAATACATTTGAACTTTCATTGGGTGTGTTTAAGATATTTAGCCATTTCCCCTTGTCAACTTTTTGGTCCACTGGCACATTATTCTTAATTGCATTTTTGACTCTGTAAATATCATAAATCTTTTATATGTTATCTCATATTATACATTTCCTTTTTGATAAAAACTACTAATCATATTCAATTCAGCATTTACATTTGTCTAATTAATAACCTCAAATATAGAGTATAGCCTCAAAATATTAATTACTTATTTTATAAATTATTTACTCCCATAAATAATATTCAAACATTATTAATAAGAATAAAATTGTAAATATTAATTTCGTTATATAATATTAGTTATATAATATTAGTTTTAAGCTAGTAAACAACTGTTGATGCCCAACTACTCAAACAGCTCACTTTTAACGGAATTTGTTTAATAACTTTAAGTAAACATTTAATTTTCTGTGTGTTGATTTTTTACAAAGAATTGGCTTTTTTTAATAGGTACAATTTTAAACAAAAAACTAATTTAATTACAATTTTACGAAAGCCCCACTAAGAAAAACAAAAAGTCTCGAAGTCCCGGGAATTCCCGGGACTTTGACTGTAGGCTGTCTCGTGTCCCGGGACTTTGAACTTGTCGGGAATTCCCAAACCCTAATCAAACTGCACACACTGTGCAAAATTTTATTAAAATCGGTTCAGTAGTTTTTTATATATTAAAATTTTACTTAATGAACTATATTGTGTGCTAATGTGTATGATGTGAGTGGTTTTTTATTGCAAACATGTTTGAATCCAAGGTTTTTAAATTTAAGCAAATAAAGTAAACTGAGGAGCTCGACGGCGTCGTTGCGCGTGTCAGTCTAATCGATCACGCAAGTTAAGCAGCGTCGACCGCAGCCTGTCTACTATGTCTATATATATTTATTTATCTCGGCTCCTCCGTGCTTCGGAGGGCACGTTAAGCCGTCGGTCCCGGCCGTTGTCATTAGATCACAGTCGTTAAGCCAAGTCAGTGGCCTTTTGGCGGCTTGAAAACACTGGCCTCCGCCAACCCGCAGTTGAGCAGCGTGGTGGAGTATCTAAACCCCTTCGATTGAGGGGAGACCCGTATCCCAACAGTGGGATGATTATGGGCTGATGCCGACAAAGTAAACTGAGGTGGCAAATAAAGCTGCCTGCAGTATATTAACACATTTACAAAGCATATCAAGAATTTATTTATTTATTTACCTAGTTTATTTATGACGGGTTGATTCTACGTCTAGAGATGAGAAATCTCAAATTGTTAGAATGCCCACCCTTCTAAAGTGGAACATTTTTTTGTGATTTCAGCACTTCACTTACTTAAGACGCGTCGAGAGGTACAAATATTTCAAAATACTTTTAATATTCCATTGTTTGTTTGTTATATTTAGGGTTGTCATCAGTCCTAGTTTCCCCGGATTCGTCCTAGTTTGGAGGGCGTCCGGGGAGCGTCCGGGCGGGGTTTATTTGTAGGACGGGGTTAAATGTTTTAAACCACTACCACCCGCTGCATGCTGCGAATAACCGTCTTGTCACAGAATAAAAAAATAGTACTAGTATTAAAAACACCGATGACATGTCAGGGTTTTAAGATTCAAAATCCAGATCTTGTCCTGGGGACCTACCGCTGAAGCTGAGGCTGATTACCATTATGTGCCATTATCATCATCATCATCATCATCAGGTCCATTTTAGTATCCACTACAGGAGCACGACCCACTCTCGTCCGTCCTAGACGGAAGGAGGATTTGGCCTACACTCCCCACGATGGCCAAACGGGTAGGGGAGGCCTGATCGATATTTGATAATGTATTTACCTTAGTCGCCTTGTACGACATTTACGGGAAGAAACTATTCTATAGTAGTCTGCCGGAAACCACACGGCGTATAAGTGTCATTATATATGCCATTTTGGAGGGGAAAATGAAAGTACTGCTTAGTTTATTGCTAATTATATTTAGCTCAGCTGATAGAAATCTTAGAGCTCTAGACTGAGCTGAAGATGTTTGTCAATAACTTTGACTAAGATCAATTTTTCGAATAAAAAAAAAATTGGTTGCCTGTAAAGTCGGTATACGGGCGAAAGTTTTACGTGACAACGACTTTGAGTGGTAAAATGTTTTCGAGTGGAAGGGACGCATGCCTTTCACTTTTTATGTCTGTCTCTCTCGCTCTTAGAAGGGACGCGTGCCTTTCACTCGCTCTCATTGTAAGCGCATAACGTGAGCCAGTTTCTTGAAGTGTCACCCGGCTAACCAATTTATAAGACGTTGTCACGTCAAAAAACCGATGGTTTCCGGCATCAGGTTTGGCGATAGGGCCCCTGGTTGCTAGCGTCTAGAGAAATCTGTCATAGAGCAGTTTTTCCCAAACATTGTTCTGCCATGGCCCGGTAATTTTCACACTGCCCCTCGTGACCCACTTTATACTTTTAAAACCCGAGCTTCCATTAAATATAATAATACAAATTTATTAATAGTAAAAATGTTTTATTAATACTACATATTTTCGTATCGTACGAATATTCACGATGCGTCGATGGACAGTAGGTATTATTTTCTAAACAAGGTGGGAATGTTGCGACCCGGCAAATGGGAAACACTGTCATAGAGGATAAAATGGTTTGTTTTAAACTTCCATTGTACAAGCTATTAGATTTTTTACTATTTTTCCCCGACATGCAACCTTTTCGCATGTATTCGGTAGAAGCTGACTCACATGTTATTTTGTTTTACATTGTATTTAATTACCTCCGTGCACTGAACCAGTTTTACATACGTGTATCGATGTCGTGTCTCTATATAGTTATCGAGTGAAGCGTGCGATTTTTAGGGCATCGTGATGCAAAATAAAATGAAAAACCATTGTACATGTACCTACTAGTGTACGGCCCGTCACTTCCAATGATATTGGTAGCAATCGGGATGAAGGCTACCACTCACTCCCACCACTAAGTCTCCTGTGTACTAAAATTAGCCGGGTTGTTCACTTCAAAATATGAGCAAATAAGCCACATAATTTTTAAATGTAATCATCATCATCATCAATTCATTTTAGTCTCCACTACAGGAGCACGACACGACCCTCTCTTGTCCGTCCTAGACAGAAGGAGGATTTGGCCTACACTCCTGGTCAGACGGGTTGGGGAGGCCTGATCGATGTTTTATAATGTATTTCCCTTAGTCGCCTTGTACGACATCCACGGGAAGAGACGGAGTGATTCTATTCTAGTCTGCCGGAAACTACACGGCCTATATTTATATGTAATACGCGTCTTATAAATTTTCACAATGTGAGAGTTCTTCTCTATTTGGTCGGTTTGTTTACGTTCACATGATCGAACGCGAACAAACAAATGGGATGTGGCTGTGTCATGGATTCACCCATGTGTGAATACGTCATCGAGCACATACCCCGATGGAATACGTTATATGCACTAAAATTATATCAAGAAGGCAGCGCTTCCCCCTCCCCCGCACGCGATTTTCCATAGTCCTTACTTAGCGTAATATATTCTTTGATCCTTCATCTAACCAGTGGTATTGAATTTTGAATGGAGATGGTAGATATGTAGCTGCAATATCAAACTGTATTTTTGTTATCATTCGTTTTTCAATTTCACTATTCACAATATTCACGTCACAACTCACACCAAGCACACTCATCTGGAACTTGAAATTATCGATAACAACGATACGGAACGATACAGTCTCGAGTACTACTCGCACTTTCAGGAGATATTACTAAGCTATTAAAATTTGTTACGACGAAATCATCCTTAGCTCAATAAATTGGCGTGTCCAATTGGATGGTTGTAGTGCGGCCCCACAGGCGCCGTGGAAAATTGGAAACTAATTTAATATTTTGGCCGCGTATTCTCGTCGGCTGAATGTTGCAATCACTATTCGTGATAAATTGTCTGGGAAGGTCTGCCACTGCTGTCACTAAGAGCGGCTTGATTCATTTTTTCCTGACGTTGTAAGTAAGCAAGAGAACGGTCGATCGCTTCCGTCAGCCTTGTCATCCTACGGGGTAAGCGTTCTCTGCGGCCTCGGGAAGTGAACGTGCCTTATACCTCCGGTACCACTCAGGTAGCATACTTGGGCACCAGATACCTGTCAGCCAGCTATCTGGTGCCCAAGTATGGGTACTGCTGTCACTAAAAGCGGCTTGGTTACTTTTTTCCTGACGTTGTAAATAGGTAAGAGGATGACGGTCGATCGCTTCCGTCAGTCCAGTCGTAGGTCTGGGGTAGGCGTTCTCTGGGTGCGGGAAGTTAGCGTGCCTACAGCTCCGGTAACCATTATTGAGACTGGGGAGTAGTGGTAGTACGGCCCTGATGCTTAGGAAACCGATCGTCGGTCGCCAGGAGCTACTCGATTTAAAGAGTGCCCTAGTAACGTGCTTATAGGCGAAAGGGGAGTAAGACCTGATACCAATCCGCTTGAGTGCTTGGTTAGTTAACCGGGCGCGATAGCGGTGCGGGTATTGGTTCTCTCGCCTGGTTGGTTTACTGGGCGAGAGACTCTCACTCCTGTGATATAACCGTAAGGTTGGTGTACAGGGAAGCATTAGCTTTAGGCGCCGGGTCATTGACGGCCTTTCTCTACATTGCAAGCGTACACAGGGTGAGTAGTTTTTGTGCTGAGAATTGACTACGAAATAAATTTTGCTCCGTTACTATCTAACCAGTGAGCCGATTTTGATGAAACTATATTGATAAATAATATGCGTACAATACATGTGTTTATTGGAAAATGTAATCGTTGTACTTTTTCAGATATTAAAATAGCTTTAAATAACAATCGCGAGATCTGAGTTCTCGACGAACTACTGGTATAGTTATCTAACGCAGAGGTCCAAAAATGTTTTCGTCTATTAGTGTAATATTTTCTTAAGCCACCTGCCTGGGATGGTCTTCCTCTGCTGTCACTAAGTGAAGTCTTCAAATTTGATCATATTTTCTAATTTTCGTAAACCGCCTGTCCTAATAATATATGAAATTAATGGTATGCCCCTTGCATGTCGATTTCGATCCCTAAGGGGCGCTATAACCCACTTTGGAAATCAATGATCCAGTGATAAAATGGCGTAGTTTTTTCGTGTAAATATCGAGCTCACTATCTTTGTAACAATAGTTCGGTTATTTAAATACATACAATCTATAAACCATTCAGTAAAACACAAAAAACTAGTGCTAGTATACCGCAACCACAGTATAAGCTAGTTTTACGTTTTTTTTTTTTTATACTACGTCGGGTAGCATACAAGCATACGGCCCTCCTGATGTGATGTGGTTACCGTACCCATATTAACGCTTGCAACATTAAATATTACGTACAGTATAGCGCTCCCTGCCGCTCTCTCGTATCGACCTCACCTCCCCTCTGAGACAAATCTGGAACAGTTTGTATGGCCCCGCACGCACACACACTCATCTTTAAGCGACTCCAAGAAAGGAGGAGGTTCTCAATTCGGCTGTATTTTTTTATGTTTGTTACTTAATTACTCCGTCATTTGTAAACCGATTTGAAAAAAACTTTTTTTTTATTTGAAAGAGTATATTTCCAGATTGGTCCCGTATTTTTTTTCATCATCATCATTATCATCAGCCTGTATCTACATACATAAATGTAGAGTAATGTTTGGAGTCGGTTTTTTTTTTTGTTAAAATTATGGCTCTGCACAGACGTCATTGTTTATGTAATAGTGAACGAATCGACAATTGTATAGAGTGGCCGGGGTGAGCGACACAAAGTTGGCAACATCACCTCGAATAGTGACCGTATTCGGGTCGCTACGCGGCAGCCACTTACACATCGGACAGGTTGTCTAGCTTTTTCACAAAAAAGGCATCTATCTGCGATGAAAAAACGCAAAGCAAAAAGCTAGTCTACAACACCCATTTGTGTCGGTTTTTAGGGTTCCGTACTTCAAGTTGTTAAAACGGCACTGTGCTCTCCGTCAAAATTTTCAAACGATACCGTTTCTTATCATCTCTCACTCTCGAGTCGGTCCCTCATATCTGAGAATCGTGGTCAGCATCAGGTTTGCATCTGGAGCGAATGATCTGCTTCCATCGGTTTCTTTCCAACGCGTCTCCTACAACCGTATAAAATTTTGAATTTTTTATTTTTCTTATTTTAGTATTTTTCTAAGATTATATACCTAATATTAATAGGAATATGAAAATTTGTGAGAATGTATAGATCGATGTTTGTTACTCTTTGACGAACGTCGACTTATTAAAAGCTCTTTTAAAATTCGTAAATGACGTAAAAAGACTTCATTGTCTAAGGTAGTGTGATAAATGTATTGTTTGATACGTACTCTATGCGTTTTTTGTTTGTTTTCTAATTATGACTTTTTATTCCGTAGTGCGCAATTTTAGTACCTTACCAGAAAGGAAGGAGATACTGCGTTGGCAGCGCGAGTGGCGGCGCGCGAGCGATATTTTATTTTGCGAGCGTTAATATGGCTACGGTAACTGCTTGTCTGCCACGCGACGTAGTATAAAAAAATAACCTGATTGTGTAGAAGTTCTAATTAAAACACAATAGTTAATAGTACAATTTAGCTTGGTCAAAAGTTTTGGCTCTTTCAAAGTTCAAACACGTATACCATAAAGAAACTAAAGTTAAATGCTCTAACTCATCAAGCCTTAAAATGCCTCTGTTTGTCCTAGAAACATGTAATAAATGAAAGTTTTCTTTTTATACTACCTACGTCTGGTGGTAGACAAGCATTCGGCCGGTCTGATGTGAAGCGATTACCATAGCCATATAAACGCTCGCAACATGAAATATTGCTCGCGCGACGCCATTCCCGCTGCCAACGCAGCAACTCCTTCCTTTCTGGTGATTTCATTCCACAACCCTCAAGGAAATTGTTATTTGGCTGCGGTATTCTGTGAGGTGGAGGTACTTTCCCAGTCGGGCAGCTTACAAATCCTCTGTACCCTACCTCTCTCTCTCTCTTCTGCCACAGCCTCTTTCTTTGCGCGGTTGGCTTTCGCTCTAAAGATCATGGTAAGCCACTTACACTCCAAATAGGTATTACGGGAACAAAAGTCTATAATTAGAATTTTTTAATTTTACCGTAATTATATACGGAACCCTCAGGAAACGAATTGTACTCGACGTTATCCCGCTTTTTATGTAGCGCCATTGTTCCTGTTCCGCTTTGCGACTCTGTTCTTTGTACAGCACAATGTGAAAAGTCATTTTCGCTATCTTGAATAATTCTTCACTGCAATTATGTTCGAGTCATTTTTGTAATGCTTTGCCCAAAGTGTTAAGTGCAGCAAAAAAGTTATTAATGCACGTATAGAATGCGCTTTTAGGTGTTCCGTATGTTATTAAATTACCTACTTAACTAAGGCCAGAAGAGTTATTATAATAAAATATTCCTGGACAAGTTCACACTGCCATCTAGTCCCAAACTAAGCAAAGCTTGTACTATGGGTACTAAATAACTGGCATTATACTTAAATACATTTTTTGTAAATACATACATATAATACATAGACCAAGGCAAATAGACATGTTCATGCACACAAATATTTGTCTTGTGCGGGGATCGAATCCGCGACCTCGTAGTCAAAGTGGCCATTGCTAACCATTCGACCACCGCGCTCGTCAAGTTGTTCTCTTGATTATAATTTCATTTTAAATAGAAGAAAGTTGATCGAACCGAGATTAAATGAAATAATAATCCTTACTAATATTATAAATGCGAAAGTAACTCTGTCTGTCTGTCTGTCTGTCTGTCTGTCTGTCCTGCTTTCACGGCAAAACTACTGAACCGATTTAAATGAAATTTGGTACACAGATAGTTTAGAGCCTGAGGAAGGACATAGGCTACTTTTTAATGCAAAAAAAGGGTTGTAAGGGGTTAAAAGAGGGGGTGAAAGGTTGTATGGAAGTATCGTTATTTTTAGAGCTAGAAGCTTGAAACTTATTTTTTAGGCTGTTGATTCGATATAAATAAATATCCTTACTAATCCTTACTAATATTAAAAATGCGAAAGTAACTCTGTCTGTCTGTCTGTCTGTCTGTCCTGCTTTCACGGCAAAACTACTGAACCGATTTAAATGAAATTTGGTACACAGATAGTTTAGAGCCTGAGGAAGGACATAGGCTACTTTTTAATGCAAAAAAAGGGTTGTAAGGGGTTAAAAGAGGGGGTGAAAGGTTGTATGGAAGTATCGTTATTTTTAGAGCTAGAAGCTTGAAACTTATTTTTTAGGCTGTTGATTCGATATAAATAAATATGACATTCAAAGTTTGCAAAAGTTTTACCCACACGGGGGTAAAATAACAATAGGGAATAGGAGATGAAAGTTTGTATGGAAATATGCAAGGTTTATGTGAATGTTTTATAAGTTTGCGACAAGAGACAAAATATTAGTGCTATCCTGATGTAGATAACTTTTACGCAGTCATTACAAAATGAGAAACTGAAATTAACGCGAGTAAAAAACTTGCCAAGCATCGCGCCGTACTAGAGATGGGCAAAATGCCGGGCATTTACAATAAACGCCCAAAAAATAGTTATAAATTCCCTATTTATGCCCAAAACTAGGCATACCGCAGCCTAATAACGGTTCCCTTGAGGGCTGTTGTGTTCCTGCGAGTGAGTGAGGTCACCAGAAAGGAAGGAGATGCTGCGGTGGCAGCGGGGGTGGCGGCGCGCGAGCGATAGTTTATGTTTTACAAAAAAAAAAAAAAAAAAAGTAGCGGGCAGCGTTTGGATGCGGAAAGCGGAGGATCACTGGTGATAAGCATTGGGAAAGGCCTATATCTATATAGTGGGTAGATACAGGCTGATAATGATGATGACTTTAATAAGCTATTTGCAACAAACACTGCAAATAACTCATATAAGTATTAATACGTAAGTGTCTTATTTGTAAAATAATTAGCCGAAATATTTAAAAATGCTGCCCAAAGACACTATTCTACGCGGACGAAGTCGCGGGCACAGCTAGTGATAAATAAATATTTCTGGACAATTTACACAGCGCCATCTAGTCCCAAATTAAGCGTAAAGCTTGTGTTATGTATGGGTACTAGACAACTGATAAATGTACTTAAATACATTTATTTTATATACTTACAATACATAGAAAACACCCAGACAAACAAACATGTTCTTGCACACAAATGTTTGACTTGTGCGGGAATCGAACCCACGACCTCGGAGTCAAAGTGGCCATTGCTAACCATTCGACCACCGAGCTCGTCAAAATTATGAATTGACAGAAAACTGTATTGGCTGAAGCCAGTATTTTCAAGCCACCCAAAGGTCATTGACTTGTCTTAACGACTGTCAACAACTGTGAATATCAACAGTCGGAACTGACAGCTTAACGTGCCCTCCGAAGCACGCAGGAGTTTGAGATAATATAATCCCATCCAAGGACAGGCTATGGTCGACGTTGCTTAACTTGTGTGTTTGATTAGACTGACAAGCGCAGCGACGCCATCGAGCTCCTCGTAATATTCTATGTCACTAGTAAATACAGGCAGAATTACTAAGCTCCCTTTTTCTTTCAATCAGAGCCTGAAAACACTTATCTTCTTCCTTGCAGTATCCCTTCAATGATGAAAGGCGCCAGGATAGTCTATCCTGGGTTGTTTGTGTGTCCAGCTGAGCCGTTTGACCACCACGTAGCTAGTGGGTGCCATCTGCCTTTTCTCCTTTCTGGGATCGCCAAGGCCTTCTTTACTGGGTACTCTTCGTCCCTCCTCATCACATGTCCGAACCAGCGCATACGTCTCTCTGACATCTTATCGAGAGTCTGAAAATACTATCCATGAAAATATTTATTGGTGACTTGCTGCCCGCCCGGGCTTCACACGAGTAGAAACTGGTGTTTTATTTTTCTTTTCTCTCCATAAGACCCTTCCTTATAAAGTTGATACTGTTGATTGTTGGCACTTGGTGGAACATTATTATCATAATGTTATAATAAAACACTTGTACTGTTCTACGTAAAGATACCTTTTTTCTTTTCCATAAACCTTAGCGAAAATATTAAAACAAAAATTAGCAGAATTTGTTTGTGCGGTTCTCGAGTTCTGTGCTTAGCAACATTCATTTTTATTTATATAGATTCCTCTCTATACACCGTTTTTTTATTTTGTTTACGGATCCCTAAAAGTGTCGGGTTAAATTTCAATTTTGCTAACCAGCCAGTTTAGTGCAGTTGATGCTCTAGTGATTGCCGACTTCAATATGTCTATATCATTATTTTAATTGGCAATTAATTTTGCTAATAACGTAATAACATAATATTTTGTAATTTCATAGAGTTGCTAATTGCTATCAAGTTCTTCTTTCTACGTCGGGTGGCAAGCATACGGTCCACCTGATGTGAAGCGGTTACCGTCGCCATATTAACTTTCGCAACATGAAATATCGATCTCACGCCGCAAACACCGCTACCATCGCAGCAACTCCTTCCTTTCTCGTGACCTCACTCACTCGCAGGAACACAACAACCCTCAAAGGAATTGTTGTTTCGCTGCGGTATTGTGTGAGGTGGAGGTACTTCTCCAGTCGGGCAGCTTACAAATACGCTGTACCCTACCTCTCTTTCGCCAAGCCGTTAGTCGGTAGGGTACACCACGTGCATTAAGGCCGTGGTTTCTTACAGATTCTTATGACGTAAAAATATGGTTTCATTTTCTATCTCGTTCTAGTATATGCTTATACTCTTTCTATCTCTTTTACATTGCCAGACTTCTAGAGCGTTGCGAAGAATTCTATGATCTACATTGGCATAGTACCTATGACCTGGTGACTTGACTGTTGGCCGGTCAACCTTCCAACACCAAGATAACACACAGTTCAATTATATTCCGTAACACCTCGTCCCAAGGTTGAAAATCGCGTGACAAATGTTACGCCTCCGAATTTGAATAACTACATATCTATTCATAAGTTGGTTACATTTGGAGCAGATTTCACAATTTTTGGTTAATATTATTTATATTTATATTAATAATTATGACGGCTAGACCGTTACGAAATGGCACTTTGTCTGTCATTTTAGTAACCATTTTTATATGGAAACTTTGGGTAGCGACGAAACTGACCTGTCTAATGCAACGTTTCTTAACCTTTTTAACAGACTCCAAAAAAGGACGAGGTTCTCAATTTGCCTATTTTTTTTTAATGTTTGTTACTTAATTACTCCGTGATTAATAAACCGATTTGAAAAAAAAACTTTTTTTATTTGAAAGAGTAGTAATGAAATAACAATCATTAAATTGACGATCTCGGTGGTCTAATGGTTAGCAATGGCCACTTTGACTCCGAGGTCGTGGGTTCGATTCCCGCACAAGATAAATATTTGTGTGCCTGAACATGTCTGTTTGTCTTGGTCTGGGTGTTTTCTATGTATTTTAAGTATGTATTTACAAAAAAAAATGTATTTATCAGTTGCCTAGTTACCCATAACACAAGCTTTGCGCTTAATTTGGGACTAGATGGCGCTGTGTAAATTGTCCAGAAACATTTATTTATTTATTAAAAAAATACAGCCAAATTGAGAACCTCCTCCTTTTTTGGAGTCGGTTAAAAAGACACAAGTCTACGATAACATAGTTATATTATTAGCCTATTCCGAATGTTCCAATGACTTGTGAGGCCTTTCTAGACCGTAGACGGCCTGGTGCCACGCTGTGCCGCAGCCGCGACCCATGACGCCGGTGTTGCCAGCCGCCGACTAACCTTGTACTCAAATAAAGCAGCTAGAAACAATAAGTCGAAAAGTTTATCATTGTTAAAATTTCCATTATTCGATACAATAATAGATAACATCAGTAGTAACAAGTTTGAAATTGTATTTGTAAAGGAATGTCTATTTTCACAAATTACCTATTTCATTGGATTGGTTTCAGTTTTTGGCAGTATTAGTCAGAATGTAAATTTGGGTTAATCAAAGATATGTAAGAACAGAGTAAATTTTTCTAAACTATATAGGATTATAAATTATTACACAAATAAAAGACAAAAAAAAAATGTCGATGGAGTAGAAGAGAGATACCTCTCTATCGCTTGTTACGCGCTCTCGCTTGCACGCTCGGCTCAGGCGGAACGAGACAATGAGTCATGCTTTTTCGTGCATGCAGCCGGCGTTCATCGATAAGACGTTATCATGTCAATACATTTTTAATTATTAAATTAAATCAAGTCGAAATAAATGCAATTAAAAATCATTATTTTCGAATTGGTTTATGTAACTTCTGAATGCCTTTAATAATTTCAAAATTTGCGGATTAGCAAGTTGAAGTGGCAGTGGGCAGGGCACATAGCACGGAGGACGGATGACCGATGGGGTCGAAAAATTCTCGAGTGGAGACCACGTACCGGCAAGCGCAGCGTAGGACGTCCACCCACAAGATGGACAGACGACCTCATTAAGACCGTAGGATCGCGCTGGATGCAAGCCGCTTCCAACCGGTCTTATTGGAGATCTAGAGGGGAGGCCTATGTCCAGCAGTGGACTTTCAATGGCTGAGATGATGATGATGAATTTCAAAATATAGATTCTTATGTCATCCCGATTGTAATGGATAAGGCTAACTTTCACAAGGGGTACCTAAATTATCATAATGTCAAAAAATGCGATCACGATGTATGTCATCAATGCACCATTACCCAAATTTTAAATCCAATATGACGATTTACACTATGTGTATGGGTATCAAAGGAAAGGGCTTGATGAGCGAAACATATACATAACAGAAAAGTATACTCTATACATATGTATGTATAGAGTACACTTTTGAGTTCTTTTTCTTACGAGACGTACTGCTACGGATAAAAGTGAACGGGAAAGCGAAGCGATTCCAATGCGGTGACATGACGTTTCAATGCGAAGCGGTGCGACGCGGTGAATTTGTCTTCAGTGCACGCGAATTTCCCCGGCAGACTATGTAGGTAGATGAACGAGATATCTTCCCGTGCCACCGCCCCAAATAACAAAAGAACGTCGCACTGTAACCAATTCGATCGAAAAATATCAAGCGTTCTTTTTTCTTTGCGGAACAGCGCGCGCTCTCCGCGTCCCGTCCCGCGACGTATGGTCCCGTAGGACGCTTCAATAGACGTCGACTGTCTGCTGTCTTCGCGCCGTTTCGCGTTAGCAATAAAATCGCTTACGTAAGACATCGTGGAAGTCTGTACGTGTGTGTAGTGATTATATACGTATAGTATAGATACAATCATTGGATTTTAATAATTACAGCCTATTATAAAGCAATCATTGTTTAGAACCAGTAGCCGATTCATTGATTTTCGCATAAGTGAAGGTCAATCGAACGGACATTGTTTCATATTTAATTATAGCGAATTTCGTATGATGAATACATAGCACGACGTCGGTGTATCGATTTTCCTCGAATTATGGGAATTGTTACAAAAATGTTCCTTATTAGGCAATAATGGGCAACTAACTACGCCACCAAATTGTCGTCATTAGTTATTATTATGGGTTAACGTCATTAATTGTAGTATTACCTACTAAACTTTGGTATAGCATAGTATAAGAACTACTAGTAGGTCGACGCCTTTGATATTTCTTTGATGTCATTGACGAAATGAAATAAAATAAAAATGCATAAAGTGCTATCGCGTAATGTACTGGTTACACGACGACTGTATGTTGATTGATTTATATATTGGTAGTATGTTGGACGACTGGTAAGTCGTAATATCTGTTTTTGTTAATAAATTTAATACTTCAGGAAGTAGGGTCTTTTTTAGGGTTCCGTACCCAAAGGGTAAAAAGGAACCCTTATTACTAAGGCTCCGCTGTCCGTCCGTCCGTCTGTCACCAGGCTGTATCTCATGAACCGTGATAGTTAGACAGTTGAAATTTTCACAGATGATGTATTTCTGTTGCCGCTATAACAACAAATACTAAAAACAGAATAAAATAAATATTTAATGGGGCTCCCATACAAAAAACCTGATTTTTTTGCTCGTTGTTGCTATTATAAAAATGCTATATAAATTGCTATATAAGTCGCTATATAAATTGCTTGCAATTGATAATGGCAATAGGTAGACGCTCGAAATACTCACATAATATATAGTTTTATATTCACTTTAAAAATAAATAATTAAATAAAAACAAAACAAATATTTAAGGGGCTCCCCTTAAATATTCGTTTTGTTTTTATTTATCCCATACAACAAATGTGATTTTTTTTGCTGTTTTTATAGATAATGGTACGGAACTCTTTGTGCGCGAGTCCAACTCGCACTTAGCCGGTTTTTTCTTGTGCGGCTAACTTCTCATGCTCGTTATTGAGGAGTTAAAAGTTAAAAGTAGACTTAAAAACTAAATTTTGGCCAGCTTTTGGGGTCCAATACCACTCCGTGCATTGGGCACCCTCTGTAAATCAGCCGATGAAGCTGGAAGGTTGAAGGGTGGATGCGGAAAGTGGAGGACCGCTCGGTTAATTACTTCCTTTTTATTTATGTATAAAAATGTATGGCATTTTTATTTATATAATGTGATAATGGATATTTATTATATTAATTAATGCCAATTTCCATGAAATAACATCATTATCTCGACAATGTGGTAATTAGGTACGCAGTTTACTATTAATCTTGTTCTAGTTAAAAACTATTTTCCGTAGTACCGGAAATCGACCCGATAACTTGGTACTATTTGGCCTTGAAAAAAGGTATTATTGTTTAAGGTGTATTTGTTGAGTATAATAATATACTGAACAAATATGTTTTATTTGGAAAATTCCGCAGAAAGAGACAAGCATATTGTGTAATCAAGAATAAGCAAAAAACACTATTTTTTTTATTACTTGTTAATATATATATATATATATATATATATATATATATATATATATATATATATATATATATATATATATATATATACATATATATCACTACATAGTATAAAACAAAGTCGCTTTATCTGCCCCTATGTCCCTTTGTATGCTTAAATCTTTGAAACTACGCAACGGATTATGATGCGGTTTTTTTTAATAGATAGAGTGATTCAACTGGAAAGTTTATACGTATAATATATGCATAACATAGTAGAAAAACACTGATAATTTAGAGGTTTCTAATGTGATGTCGTAAATAAACACATTTTTTTGCTCTTTCATTGCAAACGCTGGCTGAACCCAACGAGATAGATCAAAATAATGTAGTACAGTATTGTTCACCTTAAAATGGTCTACAAAAAAGTTCGCGATGGTATATGTCTATCTCTTAGTGGTAACACACAATAACCGTTATTTTATCCTTTGCTTTTTACAAGAAATAATGCCTTATTTACGAAGCGATTTTAAGCAATAAAGAATTAATCCTTATCCAATTAAGTACCTTAAATACATTGCGCATTTAATATAGATCAATATGGCCCTTCACAGCATGTAATTTAAACGAATAGTTTAGAAGATATTACACATTTAAAATGCAGGGACATAACGGCTGTGGCGGTACCGGCCGCGGAGCCGCGCCGGCGGCGTGTGCCTATAACTGGGGAAGGACTGCATAGGACAAAGCGCAAAGACCTTCTGTAGTACATTTAGTATCAGCATTGCACCCGTGCGAAGCCGGGGCGGGTCGCTAGTATATATATATATTAAAAAAATGATGATCATTCCTCAAGGACATGATCGATCTTAATTTTTTTCGGCACGAACCTCAAGCATATCAAATTGTCAAGATCTTTAATTGTGATAAGTTTCATCAAAATCGGTTCAGTGGTTGGAGCCTATTCATTTCCAAGAATGACTTTTCGATTTTTTATACATATTACAATTAATTATTGTATTAATTTGGTATATGCACAGATTATCAATAATGACGTGACAGTTTGAAGTGACAGTACTCTGCAGTACAAACTTCTATTGCATTCATGGGTGAAGGTGAGAACTTATCACTGCAGACGCTAGGGGGCAGATCTAATTATGTTCTAGTTCAGTCCCGTGATATGTTATCTGTGCTTTGACCACGATGACATCACAGACTGCATTATTATTAGGGTTGTCAACACAAAGTACCTACGTTTGAATGAGAGATGTTGCCATGGCAACTCTATCTCCTTTAGTTTCAGCTGGCAACTTACCTAACTTCCGTAGGCCCAAACACGAAAGACGTAAGACTCGGATATGTCGTGGACGCGGATATGGTTTATTGTTATCTCATACAAAATGTATACAAAAGACACTTCTTCGCCCCGTCCTTTCTGTATGTTTTGCGTCGCGTTGTTTCTGTACATATGTGAACAATCTTTGAACGGAAAGACGGATTCGGACACCTCGCGGAGGCGGTGTCCGAGTCCGGCTTTTGTGTCTGTTTTGCGTCCTAGTGCGAGTCAACAAGGACAGTCTTGCCTAAAAACGACTACTCCTTGGTGTTGCTATCTCTATGGGCTGTGGTGACTATTTTGAATCAAGCAGTTCTCATATCCATTCATGTCCCCTTCCCTCTTATGAGAACGAATGATATGGGAGATCGTCGTGACGAATGAGTAGTGTCAGGCTTACGAGCGAGCGCATGGTGACGAGTTGACACGCTATCAGGCGGACTGATCCGCGCATTAGATGTTTCACAACAAAAAATGTTGACTGTATTGTGTATCTCCAAAAGTTGGGACTGTAAACATCTTCTGTAATACAAGACAATCTCTCAACGCACAGGTCAAACCACTGGACGGATTTGGTTGAAATTTGTCATACAGGTCAACTTGACTTGCCCAGCTCGTCCCGTTCGAGTTCTCATTACATATGTAAGAAAATCTTCAGTTTATAACCACTTGGCAACCCTAAGACCGTCTTGCCGCTAGGGCTGCCAACTATACTGTTAAAAACAGTATTAGACTGTTTTTCACTACATTATACTTTTTACTGTTGAACAAAAATAAAGTATACAAAATACTGTTTTCAGCAACAAAATGCTTAACACTAGTGTTAGACTTAAGAGGCTTACGCATTTCTTAAAATTTGTAATAAAAAAACGAGCTCCTGATTCAATTTTAGTTATAATTGTGGTGAGGCGTATGTAATATTTAAAAAAGACTGTAAAATAATAATTTGTGCGAGAAACTCTAAAACATTGTATTTAAAACATTAAATAAATAAAATACTGTTCATTTTTCTAAAATACTGTTTAATATTCTTCTCAGACCTAAATATACTTTATTTCTTGTAAAAAAAGTTAGTTCAAGTCACGAGTGTAAATTGAGTGAATTCACGGCAAATTACCTATCGTATTTAATCAGAAAACATGAAAACTCTCTTTTTTGGGTTAACATATTATTATTTTTTTGCCCAGTAATGTAAAAAGCATTATCTGGCCTACTTTTATCTGTGGTCAGTAATCCGCAATTGTGGGTTCAGGGCCGTAACCTGCTGTCAGTATCTCGGTGTCCACGTACTGATGACGTCGGTTCTGAAATTAATATGATACAATACTGCACTGATCTGACAAGATGTCGACCATTTCATTAAATGGGGGGCATTTCCTCCATTTTCTTAAAACGTTATGTGGCCATACGATTTTTTTAAACCACTTCACGTCAGACGATCGTCAGTCGTGGTTTTTAACCGACTTCAAAAAAGGAGGAGGTTCTCAATTCGACTGAATATTTTTTTTGTATGTATGTTATTCGATATCTTTGCGAATTGTGAACCGATTTTCATAATTCTTTTTTATTTCAAAGGGTATGATTGCAAGGTGGTCCCATATTCACCAAGTCAGTATCTGATGATGGGGTGCCAGGGAAATCAAGGGAAACACTTAAATTTTATAAGCACGTATGTGTAACGTATGCGAGGTGGTTCCATATTCACCAAGTCAGGGTCTGATGATGGGATCCAGAAAAATCGAGGGAAACCCTTAAATTTGCCCTACGGTAGCCGACAGAATAAAATTGTGCCACTCCATTGCTCTGCGCTGGATGTCGTACAAGGCGACTAAGGAATCTTGTGTCACGCGATAACTTTTCTCCCGGAAGACGGGCAGCAGCGTCTGACGGGGTACTCCACCAATAATCTGCGCTCGCCAACTGAAGTCGGTTTCAATTTTTTTTTAAATCAACTTCATTAAAGTGAAAACTTTGTTGTGCACTTTTTGGGATGCGTAAAAAATGTTAAACTTGCGTCAGGATACGTGGCCTGATCGAAAATTCGTAAGGCGGAGGGAGCGTAGAACGCCGCCCGGCGCGGTGTAGGAGAGGAAGTGATATCCCTCTTTCTACCGCGCAGCGAAAATGATGCGTGCTCCTGCTGTTTATTTTTAATGTAATATGTAAATTGTCCTGTCAGTGTACCATAGAGCAATAAATGAATATTGTATTTTACCACATAAATGATAGTACTTTTACACTGGTAAATAAAGCAATTCATGCGAAATTATTACCTAACCATTCCAAAATATTCTTATACTACGTCGGGTGGCAGACAAGCATACGGCCAGCCTGATGTGAAGAGGTTACCGTAGCTATTTATTAAATTAAATTTGTCATAGAAATAAAGGGAACTTTGCACAAAAATATAGGAAACAATGCACAAGGCATTAGTCGACGTCACGTCCATGACATGCCTTGACCCATGTAAAATGTGTGACACGTGTATGTATGAGATTAACATATCCGCTGTTTCTGTCGAATATAGATGGCGCTAGATAGGCTCCTTAAGGATTGTCGTTGCTATATCCCGACGTGCAAGGGTGTCACCAAGGGGGGGGGGGGCAGCTTCACCCCCCCCCCCCCCCATGCGATTTAATATAGCACTTGAATTTTTAATTTAACATATGAGGGAAATAGTTAGATTTATCTACCTGTACTCACCTGGCTGCAGGTAAGTATAGATGTCATAGAGATACTACTACAACAATTATTAAAATTTTCTTCTGGATTCATGTAATTAACATGTGAAAGTAAAAATTATAAATAAATTGACTGTAGAGGTTGTTTATATAAATTCATTACATTGAAATCAGCCTATAAAACATTATTTCATCCAATTAACAGATGAGGGTATATTTTTCTAATCCCGGATCTTAGACTACTATAACAATCGCTTAGACTGACACGCGTATCGACGTCATTGATGTTCTTACTTTTAACTTTTACGTCTAAGTTACTACTTTTAACTTAAAAGTGGTAATGTGTTTTTTGTTTGTCCTTTGTCAAACAAAAATAAAATATTATACATACTTGTTTTTACTCAGCGACGTCAGGTTTATCATATTAAAAAAAAATGCCGAAAGTTACGTATGTTTTCTATTAATAAAAAAATACATAAGTGAGAAACGTTGTTCGGAAAAACCCATGTTATAATGAGTAGGTACTTTTGCAAACAATAGGATGCTAAAAGTTACAGTATGTAATGTACGTAATTATATATAATGTAATTCAATATATGTATGTAATGGCTTAAAAAAGACCGCGGAAAATAAAATGTTGAATTATTATTATTTAAATAGTTGTCTTGGCCAACTTGCCAGATAAATAATTTTTGAAAAATTAAAAAATTCACCTGCCCCCCCTGGTAGCTCAGTTGGAAGAGCATTCGACCGGTCATCGAGAGGTCTTGGGTTCATATCTCCACCTAGGGGGGGCAGGTGTAAGTATATATTTAAATGTTGTAGAATTTTGTTGTGTATAATCAAGGTTATCAGGAAACCCTCAAGGATGGGGTGGCCATCCGTCCGGGTTTCCCCGGATTTGTCCTAGTTTGGAGGGCGTCCGGGGTGCGTCCGGGCGGGGTTTCATTTGCTGTTCAGGGTTAAAAGTTTTAAATCGCTACCTCCCGCTTCAAGCTGCGAATAACGGTCTTGTTACAGAATAAAAAAATGGTACTAGGACTAAAAAACACTGATGACAAGTCCGGGTTTTCAAAATCCAGAGTTTACACGCATCTTGTCCTGGTTGCTAGCGTTCAGAGATGGCAACCCTACTCAAGGAAGAATATGAAATGCACTGGTGGGAGCGGGTGATAAGATTAGTGTATGTGTTGCAACGTCAAGATGCACTTTAGTTTTTTTTTAAAAGGGACAAGGGCTCACCACACTTTCCCACCCACCACTGTATTAGTAGAGCCCACCACACTTTCCCACCACTGTATTAGTAGGGCCCCGATGCTTGGGAAACCGAACGACAGTCGCCACGAGCTTCTATGTGTTGCAAAGTCAAGATGCATATTATTTAAAAAAAAAACGAGGGCTCATCACACTTTCCCACCACTGTATTGGTGGGTCCCCTATGCTTGAGAAACCGAGCGTCGGTCGCAAGCGAGCTACTCGACTTAAGAGTGCTCAAGTAGTCTGCTTGCAGGCGAAAGGGGAGTAAGCGCTGCTATCAAACGCTTGAGTGCTTGGTTGGTTATTGGGCGAGAGACTCTCAATCCTGTGATTTAACCGTATGGTAGCTGCAATTTCGAGGTACGCTTAACAACGTTATCAGATTTCAGACAATAATTCTCTTAGGATGATCGTGGACCTCTCTCGCTTCTGCAGTGCATTGAGAAGATTAAAAAACATATTTATATACTTACGTTTAAGTGTTTCAAAAACAGTGCAGAACGGCGACAAACCTTATAAATTAAGAAAAGAAACTAAACTGCACCGGGCAAGCGTCATCAAATCACTGCCGCTTAATGCGCTCTCACCTTTATCAGAAACGGGCGTCTTGTTGTTTCATAAAGAGTGCTAAATTCAAATTAGTTCGTCTCACACATGCGCGTTACGCAGAAACAAATCGTTATATTAAGCAACATTGCTCAAGTTACCGTAATTACACGTTAACTGACCATAATAACCTTGTTCTGTCACTGTGCGACAAGGATGTCAAATACGAAGTGGTAGATAGGTTATGTATACTGGATTACTGCAAGAAGGAAATGAAAGTGTTTTTGTACGTTCGGGGCAGCGCGCATATTGCTCCAATAGTTATTGCTTTTTAACTGCACAACCGATGTAATGGATTTTTCGTAGGTTGAGCAGTTTCAGTTTTATGGTTTTACCTAGCATGCGAATAATCGAAGGAAAAAAGAGACCCAATAAATTTGTGCCTCCAAACCAAACCAAGGGGTAATTACACCCGCAGGGGTTAAAACAGGGATTCTGTACGTAATTAAGCAGATAAAAGATAACAAATTAATTCAAACTAATAAGATCTAATCTAAGGACGGCGGTGAAATCAGTTCCCATTATTGGTCATATAAAAAGGTTAGAAAACACTGTAATAAATACTGTGAACGAAGGCATGACCAGGAAAGATAGTTAGTTGATTAGAAATGTGTAATATTTAATGTCTTAATATTTAACGTCTTTCTTCTTCTATTCTTCTTTGTCAACACACCATAGCCCACCGTTGGGCAAATGTCTGGCCACTGGATTTCCATTCCTGCCTACAGCTGGTTTTTCCCTATCACGTCGGGCCAGAAGTGTCACCCCATACGATTCTTCTGCCTATTTCTGCTATCATAGAGTCACGTCCACGATTTATCAGCTGTCGGATATAGTTATATCCTTGCACCTGTTAAATCGTTTGGCTATCCAATGAAATCGGATTTGCTGTAAGATGGACTGTAACTATCATCTTTGTTTTGTCCATGTTAATTTTTAAATCACTTTCCAAACACGCAAGATATAGCTGTATATTTAACCTATCTACTTGTTTTACAAGTTATATCCTTGTACAATATGTATTTAATATTTTATACATACATGTTACATTTTTTATGATGCAAAATTGGCTATTTAAAATTATTACATATGTATTAACAATATCCAGTCATGCATTAATGACTAACTTTAATTTTACTGTTACGTATACAATATACATAAAAGGCGAATAACATAAACATTTCGAATACTTTTGACATAAAATTTTGATTGTATTGTCGTCGTTTTACGATATTTTTTTATACAATCAAGGTGGTAAACAAGCATACGACCTGCCTGGTGGTAGTGTGTGTGTGTGTGTGTGTGTGTGTGTGTGTGTGTGTGTGTGCCTATGTAATTAAATAAAACTTAATATAAACTATAAGTCCTTCACTCGTATTTGTTCCTAATACGGAACTGTATAACTATAACTTCTCTTTTTTATTAAAACGAACTTTAACTTTATCTTAGAGTGAGTCCAGTGTTCCATGTACTTCAGTTTGCTGCTTATTGGGAAGATCCTGCACTTCTCCAGGTTCGGGTATGCCTTCCCTAGGATTTCCATTCGTTTGCCGGCTAGGGCGTCACATTGACACATCAAGTGTTTCATGACTTTCATGGTCTCGTTAGACCCCTTGCATGTTCTGCACTCTGGGCTATCATTTCGTATAGGTGTCCATGGCAGACATAATATGGCGGCCTAATGGCCTGTCAGTGCCCCAAACATGAGACGCTTCCGTTTCCTGTTATATTTATGTACATGTCTGTACCAATACACTGTACCTTCGCGAATGGTTTCCTTGGAGTGTAGCATTTCACTCGTCTCCTTCCATTCGACCTGATGCCTAGACTTTGACTTTAAATAAGCAAATATTTACATCGAGCCATTCGTTCGACATCTAGAAGGAAGATACTAATAATAGATATACATCTGACGAGCTCGGTGGTCGAATGGTTAGCAATGGCCTACTGACTCCGAAGGTCGCGGATTCGACCCCCGCACAAGACAAATATTTGTGTGCATGAACATGTCTGTTTGTCTTGGTCTGGGTGTTGTCTATGTATGATATGTATGTATTTACAAAAAAAATGTATTTAAGTATAATATCTGTTATCTAGTACCCATAGTACAAGCTTTGCTTAGTTTGATACTAGATGGCCGAGTGCAATTTGACCAGGAATATTTATTTATTTATTTTAAATCATTTTGGTTTTAGGGCTGTCATTTTAGCAGTAGGGAAGTACTTAAAAGAATGATCAGGTATATTTTTCATTCCCAAGCACTGGATGGTAATGAGTAGTAAAACGGTGATGAAATTTAGCACATTTCACATTTACAAGCCATTTATAGGACTCGCCCATTTAATTAAAAAATAATCGAACTCTGTTCATAATTGATTAAAGTATGACATAACAGCTGCTCTGCAAAAAGTCACAATGACAGTAACGTTTTTAATGATTGATTTGTACACTTAGGCTGTTGTATATGTATTTTGCCCGCACGTAGAACATTACAATTTCTCTGTATGGTAGGTTGCGTTATGGAACTTTCTTATAAGGAAAGTGTAATGCTTTACGTACGGTTGACTGTCATTCTTTTGGACGTTTTGAGACAGTGATTAATTTGGCAAGTGGTCATTTTGGGAAAACTGATTGGGCATTTTGGGAAAACTGATTGGGCATTTTGGGAAATCTGCCCGGTTCTTTTGGGAATGCAGTCCTTATCATGTAGTGATTATAATGTGAGCATTGACCACTTGCTCCGGAGGGCTTTTATTGTCATGTTTGTTTATGTATTTGTTTTGTACAATGCTCTTCATAATATCTCGAGTGTAATTTCCTTAGCACCCATGTCCAGATATAACAGATAGGCTCATAGCGATGGGCTTCCCTGCTGAGAAGCTGGAGGCGGTGTACAGGAACCACATCGACGAGGTGTGCAGGTTCCTGGAACAAATGCACAAGGACCACTACAAAATATACAACCTCTGCTCCGAGAGGAAGTACGACGCGAGTAAATTTCACGAGAGGGTAAGTGATGCTTTAGTTTATTATGGACAGTGATGTTATATTTTTATAGATATGTCATACCCACACTGAATTGAGTCAAAAAACGGTTTCCCGCTGTTGCATGATTAGCTAGCTATAAATAGTTACATAGACCAGTGTTCGGCAAAGTGTGTGCCGCGGCACACTGGTGTACCGTGGTCATTAGTTGGTGTGCCTCGGAAAAATAAGGTTATCTCATAAAGCTAAATAGACGGGCAAAAAAAAAACTTACACAAATAAAAACTGATTTAACATTTATGGTGTATGTACTTCCAAAAATTTTTGTTTTCTTAGATGTACCTTAGACAAAAAGTTTGCGGAACACTGATATAGACTACCGCCATCCTTATCATATCAGCGATTTAATGTACTTGCTATCTCTTTTCCCCATGGCAAAATGGCGCCAATTTTTCTTGCGAAAATATGAAATTAACTCTTTAGTTAATTTCATATTTTCGCAAGAAAAATTGAAATTAACTAAAGAGGAACACGTAAATACTTTTATTTACGTGTTCCTCTTTAGTTAATTTCATTGAATAATATTAATTGAACACGTAAATACTTTTATTTACGTGTTCAATTAATATTGTGTATTTGTTTGTTTGTTTGTAATATCTTTATTGTACATAAAATAAATTTACAACACAGTAAGTACAAAGGCGGACTTATCCCTCACAGGGATCTCTTCCAGCCTTTTGATTATCTGAGAGGATATCATGAATAGGTAAGCGGAGTACCAAACATTTGTATTTTCGTGTCTAGTGATCTCTTGGGCTTTAATTACTTTAACAAAATGTATTATGGCCTTTTCGAAATACAGAAGACGGCATTTTTACCTATTTCGATCAATTGTCACAAACGTCAGATTTACCGGCTTGCTTGTGAGAACTAATTGAGAGGTGAGACAATTGGCTCACTTTTCTGGTGTTCATTTTGACTCTTAGTGACATATCTATAGTAATATAACATAATTGATTATGTATTAGGGTAAGGTCACACAAACATTGTTTTTTAATGTGTTTAATACAATGATTAAATCTTTTTAAACGGTTTTATTGAACTATATAAAAATAGTCAGCGTGTTAATGAAAAAGGGATATAAATGGTTCACTATCTCACCAAATTACGTTCGTCTGGCCTCACCTTTACATATCTGTTTCGTAAATACATAAATATCTATTTACTTATTTAACTTGTACATTTGTGTTGAAAAAGGGCATAATTTTGATAAATTATTGTAGGTAAGTAATACTTTCTTTTCAAATATTTATATATGATTTAATAAATATAAATATTGTCAGACAAATTACACAGCGCCATCTAGCCCCAAAGTAAGCGAAGCTTGTGTTACTAGACAACTGATAAACATACGTAAATACATTTTTTTTTTGTAAATACATACTTATGATACACAGAAAACACCCAGACCAAGGCAAACAGACATGTTCATGCACACAAATGTTTGTCCTGTGTGGGAATCGAACCCACGAGCGTTGGTGTCGAAGCCGCGTCATTGACCGCTACGCCACCGAGCTCGTCTAATACTTTTTTTTTTTTTTTTTTTTTTTTTTTTATACCACTAAAGTGGCAAACAAGCATACGGCCCGCCTGATGGAAAGCAGTTACCGTAGCCTATGAACGCCTGTAACACCAGGGGTATCACACGCGCGTTGCCGACCCTGTAAAAACCTCTTCACGCCCTTTTTGAAGAACCCCATGCTGTAGTCTCCTGAGAAAACCTCGACAGGCAGTTCATTCCACAGCTTGACCGTACGCGGGAGAAAACTTCTCTGGAACCGCACGGTACGCGACCACTTAGGCTCCAATGTGTGAGGATGAATTCCCTGTCGATGGCGAGCGGTGCGACTGTAGAAGGAGGCCGTGGGCATCATGTCAAACAACTCCTCTGAACACACCCCATTGTACAGACGGTAGAACACACAAAGGGACGCAAAATCTCTCCTCAGACTTAAGGGTTCTAAACCGTCTGTCAGTTTGGGATCGTCAACAATCCTCACAGCACGCCTCTGAATCGAGTCACAAGGTGCAAGCTGGTATCTAGGCGCTCCCGCCCACAGATGGCAACAGTACTCCATATGCGGCCGTACTTGAGCTTTGTAGAGCAGAAGCCTTTGCCGCGGATTGAAGTACTGCTTGGCCCTATTGAGCACACCTAGTTTCTTCGACGCCAGCTTGACCTTCCCCTCCAGGTGACAACGAAACTGGACGTCGCTGGAGATTTCAACTCCAAGAATCCCAATGTTTTTGGCGATGGTAAGGGGTGTGTTTTGGAATTGAGGAACCACAGCAAAAGGGGTTTTCTTAGCGGTGAACGCGCAGACTTGTGTCTTAGAGGGGTTGAATCGCACTAAGTTCTGTTGCCCCCAATCGTACTTAGTGTGCTCTCGATTTCCGACACAAGTCGTTCGCGGCTCTCCTCCACCAGAGAGCGGGGAATATTAGCGCGGCCCGTATAAAATGTGTCCCCAGTGCTGTCATCCGCATAGCAATGAATGCTGTCAATAGATAACATATCATTGATATGCAGCAAAAACAGCGTCGGGGACAATACAGAGCCTTGCGGGACGCCAGCATTAATGTCCATGCTATCGGAGCAACTGCCATCAACAACGGCTCTAATGCTTCTGCTGGACAAGAAGCTAGCGACCCATTCGCATAAACCCTCTGGTAGACCGTATACAGGCAACTTCGAAAGAAGACTACGGTGCCAGACCCGATCGAACGCCTTCGCCATATCTAGACTAACAGCCAATGCCTCACCTTGACTCTCCACGGCTGAAGCCCAGCGGTGTGTAAGATACACTAGAAGATCACCAGTCGAGCGACCATGACGGAAGCCGTATTGATGGTCGCTGATTAAATCGTGATCCTCTAGGTATTTCAGGAGCCGATTGTTAATGACGCGCTCCATTACCTTGGAGAGAAGGGAGGTAACAGCGATAGGCCTGTAATTCGATGGGTCTGATCTGTCACCCTTTTTGGGCACAGGGTGCACGTTCGCAGTCTTCCACGATGATGGAACTTGCCTGGTGGAATAAGAGAGCGCGAAAAGGCGCGTAAGTACAGGACACAACTCAGGAGCACACAGCTTTAGCACCACTGCCGGAATGCCATCTGGCCCGCTCGACTTGTGAACGTCGAGGGATAATAATGCCCGCCGAACATCTCGTTGAGAAAATGAGATTTCTGGCATGAAATCACCACACCGCGGGATGGAGGGCGGTGCGGCGCCCCCGTCGTTCAAAGTTGAGTTTGAGGCAAAGAGATTCCCCAACAGATCGGCTTTCTCTTTAGCACTGTGGGCCAGACTACCATCCGGTTTTCGAAGTGGTGGAAAGGACGACTGACAAAAATTTCCCTCGGCAGCCTTAGCGAGCGACCAAAACGCACGGCTCCCAGATGGGTGCTTAGCTAGGCGCTCACCAATCCTGCCGATGAACTCGAACTTAGCCCTGGCAATTACTCTCTTACAGAACCTCGAGGCAGCATTAAACTCGCGTTTCAAGTCAGAAACATTATGAGCTCCATTAATACGTGCCGTGGTCCAAGCCTCGTATGCAGCTTGCTTGCGGAGTTTAGCTTCCCTACAAGACCGATTAAACCACGGCCGCTTCTTAGCACCTGAAGTAGCTACCCGCCGGTTTGGAATAAATAATTCCATCCCAGCTAAAATGGCTTCAGCTACAGCAGATGCACAGATGTCCACATGTTCCGACTCGAAACAGAGCTGCCTCCACGGGTACGATGCATAAAATTCACGCAATCCATCCCAGTCTGCTGACTTATAGTGCCACATGCGACGCCAACCGGTAGACCGGGGTGTGACAGGGCTAGCGCATGGCACTTGTGTCCGGATGAGACAGTGGTTTTGGGGTGTAAGCTCATCAACATCTTCCGAGCTAAAGCCAACCTCACCTGCACGTGGTGCACCCTGCCGACCAGCTAACGAGGCTATGGCGAAAGAGAGGTAGGACGCAGCGAAACATCATACTGTGCTCCCCTTTCACTGGTCAAATTGGGAGAGGGGCACAGTGCGGTCGTTCGCTCCAGGCTTGGCCAGCATCCGACTGGGGAAGTGCCTCCACCTGGCAAAAAACCGCAGCCATAATGGCTATGCTGTGTTCCTGCGAGTGAGCTAGGTCACCAGGGCTTTTTTTTAGAGGAGTTGTTATGCTGACGGCGGTGAGACCAGCGGCTGTCGAACCGCCGTTAGCGGTGTAGGCGCGGCGTGTTGGCGCGGCGGTCAGGGAGACCCGGTGAAACGGCTGTCCGCTGGCCGCCCGCAGGTCAGTAGGGTTCCCGAACCCGGGGATCACCTAATCTCCGCCCCGGGAGGCTGAACCGCCAGCCTGTGTAAAGTCCCTGTTGTAGTAGTCGTGCCGGAGGAGGAGACCGGAGTGGACCCGGCTGCTGCAGCAGGGGGGGACCGGGGGCCCTTCCGCCCGCCGCGCTAGCAAACCGCACAACCTGCACTGTACTGCGGGGGTAGACACCGCGCTTTTGTCTCTTGCGCCGTCAGTGAAACAACTCCTCTTATTTATAAACCTCTAACCGCTTTCATATGGCCAGAAAGAAAAAAAAGAAGATCTTTCCAGCGGCGTCCTCATCCACGTTCGACGTGGACTTCTGTAACGTCAGGGGACTTCACTCAAACATAAATGCAGTTCACCAACATCTCGAAACTGCAAAGCCGACCCTACTTTTTTTAACGGAGACGCAAATATCTTGTCCGGCCGATACATCTTATTTATTATACCCCGGGTACAAACTTGAACATTCCTTTGTACGTAGAGCCGGGGTATGTATGTACGTCCGGGATGATATTTGCTGTCGACGTCTTCATGGCCTAGAAGACAGGGACCTGTCAGTGTTGTGGGTACGCGTGGATCAGGGCGGCCGCACCCGGATCTACGCGTGCCTTTACAGGTCTCATAGCGGTGATACGGACACAACTCGATTGATCGAGCACCTGCAATTGGCGACTGACAAAGTTATCGAGAGGTACCCCTCCGCGGAGTTAGTGATTTTGGGAGACTTCAATGCCCACCATGCCGAGTGGCTCAGCTCTCGGTCCACTGACTTCGCGGGGAGGTCTGTACATGATTTTGCTCTGGCCTATGGTTTCTCACAGCTGGTTCATTCTCCAACGAGAATACCAGATATTGAGGACCATACTAGCTCTCTACTGGACCTTCTGCTGACCACACACCCGGATGGGTATACAGTCTCGGTGGATGCGCCACTTGGTTCATCGGACCAAGTGGCGCTGTACATACTGAACTGTATTTGGGGTAGTGGTTCATCAACATCTTTGAACAAAAGCCAACTTCATCTGCACGCGGTGCACCCTGCTGATTGACAAACGAAGCTCTGGCGAAAAGAGAGGTTGGGAGCGTAATTTTATTGTAAGCTACCCGACTGGGGAATGTACCTCCACCTCACAGAATACCGCAGCCAAATAACAATTTCCTTGAGGGTTGTTGTGTTCCTGCGAGTGAGTGAGGTCACCAGAAAGGAGATGCTGCGTTGGCAGCGGGGGTGGCGGCGCGCGAGCGATATTTTCTGTTGCGAGCGTTAATATGGCTACGGTAACTGCTTCACATCAGGCGGACCGTATGCTTGTCTGCCACCCGTCGTAGTATAAAAAAAAAATATATACCGGACCAAAAATAAGTCTTCTTTCTCCATGTCTCTTCCCATATCATTGGGGGTTGTCGGCAACCCTTGTTCATCCGGCATGCCACTGCTCGGATACGGGTCTCCCCTCAATCGAAGGGGTTTAGAGCATACTCCACCACGCTGCTCAACTGCGGGTTGGCGGAGGTCAGTGTTTTCAAGCCGCCCAAAGGCTGCTTGAAAACACTAACCTGCGACTGTCATTTAATGACAATAGCCGGCACCGAAGGCTTAACGTCCACCGAAGCACGGAGAACTCGAGTTAAATAAACCCATCCATGGGCAGGCTGCAATGACATATGGTGCAGAGACTTGGACACTGACCATCGGACTGGTCCACAGGCTAAAGGTCGCGCAGCGAGCGATGGAGAGGGCTATGCTCGGGGTTTCTCTGCGGGATCGAATCCGAAACGAAGACATTCGACGGAGAACTAAAGTTGTCGACATAGCCTTCAGAGTTTGCAAGCTGAAGTGGCAATGGGCCGGTCACATCTGCCGAGTAACTGATGGCAGATGGGGGATGAAGGTATTAGAGTGGAGGCCGCGCATAGGACGACGAAGTGTTCGACGCCCTCCTACTAGATGGTCCGATGACCTTAAGAAAGCGGCTGGATGCGGAAGGCGGAGGATCGTATCTGGTGGAAAGTATTGGGGAAGGCTATATCCAGCAGTGGGTAGATACAGGCTGATGATGATGATGATGATGGGCAGGCTACGACCGACATTGCTTAACTTGCGTGTTCCATCAGACTATCACACGCAACCATTGAGCATCCTCATTTGGAGAACTGAATATATTTTTGCAAATTGGCTCTGTCATGAACCAAAATAAGTGGCAAAGTTTTCGATGAGAGGTTTTTCAAATCAAAATGCCTTGAGGATTGTGTTCCTGCGAGTGAGTGAGGTCACCAGATGTAAGAGCTGAGTTACCAAGTGCGGTGCCAGCGCCCAAGTGATGCTCCTTGTACTGCCAGAGTCTATTTGGATACAGCGACCTCTATTGATGATCTCGGTGGTCAAATGGTAAGTAATAAAATACATAGTCTGGGTGTTTTCTATGTAGTACATAATTATATCTATGTATTTACAAAAAGCAAATGTATTTAAATATTGTATCAGTTACCTAGTACCTATACTACAAGCTTTGCTTAGTTTGGGACTAGACGGTCGTGTGTCATTTTACGATTGTTTGGTTTTTTTTTTATATGAGAGGGTGGCAAACGAGCATGTGGGTCACCTGATGGAAACCAATCACCACTGCCCATGGAGATCAGAAACACTAAGAGGTCGCCGATCCGTTGCCAGCCTATACTCCTCCCTTTCCTTCTTTCTGGTGACCTAACTCCCTCGCAGGAACACAACAACCCTCAATGGAATTGTTATTTGGCTGCGGTATTCTGTGAGGTGGAGGTATTTCCCCAGGTGAGCAGCTTAAAAAATACGCTATGCCCTACCTCTCTTTTCGCTAGAGCCTAGTTTGTCAGTCAGCAGGGTGCACCACGTGCAGGTGAGGTTGGCTTTGGTTCAAAGATGTTGATGAACCACTTACACCCCGATTGGTGGTACAAAAAGCATGCACGTGCCAACGAGCACGAGATGCAACTTGCACTTGACATTTTAATTGATAATGACTGCACGTACGTGTCAAATGTCAATATATAGCTGCTATATAGACTAATAAAACTAATGTACTGTATATAATCTTGAGTGGAGATGTGATAAAGTGTATCTGGGTGTGTGCAGTGCCTACTGTATAGAAATAGTCTAATCAGAAGGACAGCGATAAGAGTTTATTATAATACTAAGTGGCAGTTCGCGAGAATAGACTGTCTGTATGAATTACTATCTCATACGGTATACTGAGGTGTAAGCGAGACGGCTACAATGTCAGACATATCCACCACCTCCCATGGCTCCACTGACCTCGCGGTCATATGAGCATCTCCGGCTCATATGCGAGCGGAGGCAATTCTTGACTCCGTACAAATTATTTAACTCTATATTCTTTGTCCCTCATTGAAGACCTGCTACTGCTACGCTTGCGTGCTCGGTTGGTTTACTGAGCGCAAAAGCGGTGCAGGTAAAGGTCCTCTCGTCTGGTTGATTTACTGAACGAGAGACTCGCAACCCGTTATATAACCGGAAGGTTGGCATGGCACACGCATTAGCCGTTAGGTATAGGGTACGTTGTCCCTCATTGAAGCTTTCTCCCCCTTCTGGGGCAGCTATATTCACTCCTACGCCTTCGTTTTCTCCCATATGCTCTCCTCGTCGCTTTTCTCTCTCCGCGCTCCTGCGCGCATGCCAACCGTGGGCGAACCTGCGCTGGCCCCCTAGCCAAGTGTAATTCGTAGCGTAACGAACGTTAGATAGATCACAGGTGAAATACACCGGACCCGTGAGCCTACCGCCTAATCTGAAGCCGATTCCCAACGAATATTTTGATCCCCAAATATATGTGTTAGGTTTGAGTTCTTAAAAACATTTTTAGCTTAGTTGGTAGAGCTTCAGGGTTTCTATCAGCTAAGGTAAACACAATTGTCACTAATATAAGTTGATGTTTGATTTTCGCGATCAAAAATTCCGGTGGTAATCCGTTTCAGCTTGGCGGTAGCTCGGGCCCCCGGTAGATCTTCTCTGCGTCGGATCCCATTCATCATTTCTGCTCTCAGGTCGTCGTACATTGGATAGGGCCACAGAATGTGATCTCTGTCCTCCTCACATTCCCCACATACACACATGCTTGAGTCATACAGCCGGATCTAAGCGCATAACGACGTAAGCTTCGCTTCATGAACCAAACGGCCTTGCAGTTCTCTTAAATGACTTCAGTATTCTTTCAGGTGCTAAAAAGTACATAAGCTAAGTTGCCAGGCGATTTATCTACAAACTGTGACAACAGAGCATTAAATATAGACTGT